>OU744307.1:16543107-18943107 GCA_916610205.1 Griposia aprilina | reverse complement strand
GCCACCCCCACTTTTTGACCACTAATAACCGCATTATAAATTAGTCTTAAAGAACTTCTGAACTCATATTTTTGGTGACAGTCACTCGCAATATGACATCATATTTATTATGTTACATTCGTTAAAAGTCCATTGGTTTACGTGTGTTTATCCAATTGTTATCGAAAGAATGGTTGTTAAATTGCGAGTTTTAGAATTGGCTGAACCAATATTGGTGTGCAGAAATAACAACTTTTACTTGTTTATTGATACTCGTGTACTTAATAACTTTATTATTTCTTTCTTGAAGTAACTAGGCTACACTATCATGTTGAAAGTATACAGAAGTGCCTTCGCGCTTAATTCAACGTATTTTGCATCTAAAAAAGTCAAAATAGAAGATATAAACATAACATATAATAATATGAATATATATATATAATATATCTATGAATGATAGACTGAAGAATGATGTGAAAAGGCAACGGTGCGGTTTAAAAGAAGATGTAGTGACAAAAATTGAAAAGTGTATGCTAAGATGGTTTGGTCATGTTGAAAGGATGAATGAAGGGCGACTAACAAAAGGTATTTACAAGGCAGATGTGAGTGAAAACACCGGGAGGGGACGCCCTCCCGGTGTAAAAGGAAGACATATAGTGACCTTATTGGTGATGTTCTTCAGAAAGGTCAGGTGCGTAGTACTCACAACCGGCGTGCGTGAAAAAAGCGAGGCAAAAGGATTAAGTAAGGATCGTATCAGTTGGCGTTCTGTAGTTTCAGCCTACCCTCATGGGAAAAGGCGTGAGTTTATGTATGTATGTATAAAATAATATAACATCATGCCTGTTTTTCCCCGAAAGTTTAGGCAGACGTGAACATTTGTAGTACACCCACTTTTCGCTAATTATGATTAAGTCCCATGTAATACGGGACACGCCTATTGCCATCAACCGGGCACAAATCCAGACTCCAGGCTATTACTGAGAAATTCTTGATGAGAAACCCAACAACACTATTACTTACACTAAAACTACAATGCTAAATACTTACATGTTAGCATATTGCTGCATATACTGCAAATAAGCTTGCTGCATCATCATCATATGATTGGCCAACTGCGCAGGATCATTCGGTACAGGCAAGTATCCCTCCCCAAAATTATAATTAGGATACGGGGGGACCCTCCCATAGTTATTCACGAAGGAGGTCAGATAATTCTGCATTTCTACGTTATGATTCTGATCGTTCTGCCTTGTCTCTGGTCTGGGAGGTTCCGTGACTCTTTCGGTTTGGGTCGTGGGCTCGGCGACGACCCTTCGGCGAAGTCCGTCGGTGTTCGGGTCGGGAGTGGGCTGTGTCTCTACTCTCCGGGTTGGCGTGCAGACGAGGTGCATAGTGTGAGCTATCTGACTCTCATATGTCCGGAGAACGTCTTTCAATATTGTGTTGTCGTCTAGGAGCTGGCCGGAGTAAATTATTTTCTGTTCGTCTGTGCCCTGTAAAATAAATTAATGTGGATCTTACATTTCTGATTGAAAAAGGGTATACTGAGAGCTAACCAAAAAGAATTTAGCTGCTTTATTCTCCGAAACTATGAACTTGAATATGTGCGTGTGAACTGAAGGACCACACCGGGGTATGGAAAAAAAAACCCAGGATTTAGTAGTAGACTTAAAAACAATTGTAGAACGAATATGGGAATTTGTAAACAAATATGTTAAAAACTACAGCTCAAAAAGTGTGGTGCCTCGGTTCTCATAGACCATCAGCCAAATCTCGGAAATTATTTAAAAAATGAAGGTTTTGTGAATACATACATTGGAGTAAAGTATTTATAGAGATATTTTGTAGTCTACTTTTTCATTCAATACACGTACCTACGTCATATATTATAAGATCATAACATTAATTTAACCATACAATCTTGTTTTCGTTCCGTCTAATGCTATATTAAAATGAGTTTTATAGTATTGTCTACATTTTGTTTCATTGTGTGATGACACTACTCTATCTGTTTTCATAGGATCACACGCACATAGTTGAATTACAACCTAGCCTATATCTCGAACCATCACAAATTCAATGCTGGAACGGGAGCCAAGCGAAACCGTGGGGAACGAAGCAGTAAAAAATGTATTAACCTAATAAAATAGTCTTGGATAAAAACGTGCACATGATCATAAGACCTCTACACTATGTTATCTTTTTATGTTATCAACAAAAATACCATTCAATACATGCTTCATTTAATGAATAAATAAATTCTAAATGCTTGAAGTATTGGTATGAAGGTAAAACTATAAAAAAACCGCATTCTGTGGAAGGTTTTTTGTCGTCAGCGAAGCAACGTTTCGTTTCGTGGGTTTCCTAATTCCGTGTTCAAGGTTTTTGTTAATCAGTCTAATCTACAGCTGATGACGTCTTTTAAATTCAACAATTCGGAAATAAATTTAGACATTTCTTTCGCGAGAGTTCGAGTAATGAGGAAAATGTCGTGGGGAAAGTTTCGAGTACGAATGTGGATGGCTAAAAGAGTAGAGAAAGACCAAAGAAACGATGGATAGATTGGTGTGAAAGATGATATGGTTAGAAAGGGGGTGATTACCGAGATGACGACTAATAGAGAAGTAGGAAAGAAGACGACATGCTGCACCTACCCCAAATAAATTGGAATAAGAGCAAGAGAATGATAATGAGGTATTTCTGTCTTTTTGTTACGTATCGGTACTAACTATATGAGCGAAAAGATCATGCCGTAGTATTGGTAACAATATTCGCATGGCAGTGGCATGCGGCAGGACTGACTGCAGGGTGTATCACTTTCAAAGACACGAAATAAGGATTTAATGACGACTGCAAGAGCAAAGAGGTTTTGAGCAGAAACCATAGCCTGGCAAACGTAGTGGTCTAGTTGAGATGGTCTCATGCGTCATTAATCTGAAGAAGGTATATAGAGTAAGACTGGATCCGGACAAAACTCCCACGGTTCTGGATTCGATTCCCAGGTCTGGCAGTGTTATTGAGTTTTTCCAATAGGTATTTCTTAGTAACAGTCCGGAGTTTCGAAGTTGATGGCCGACGCAAGTGTCGGATTGCCGTCCCATCGGACTATGAGACTGAGGGAGGAGGTGCACCTGTGTCTGCGCACACATTTGTGTCCTATAATATCTCCCGCGTCGATGGCTCTATGGTCGAAATTCGGTCTGGAGGACTATTACAAAAACGAATCCATACTTTATATTATAAACATGAAATTCGTGAACATAACTCTCTGTCTGTCCGTTACTTTGTCACGCCTTAAAGGCTGAACGGATTTCGATGAAATAAGCACACAGAACACAAGTACACAAGCATATGATGATACTTTTTCCCGGTAGCACGTTCCCGTGGGATAATTTCCGACCTCGACGCGGGCGACGCCGCGGGTGAACTGATGGTACAAAACCGTCATGTTTAGAATTTATGCTTTAACAATGTCGGCACGAGTTAGTTTTCGACGGAATTTCGCTGTTATACTTCACCAAGCTAAATGTTTGCTTGTTATTCTACACGTACCCGGCTTTATGGGGGATGCGCGAAAGTAGCCCACGAAATTCAAATTTTCTAGCAATTTGTAAGTCTGTGTCAGTTTGTATATTGATCAAAATATGATTCGCAACCTTAGCAAACATGTATTTACGGAATAATTATGATTAGAATCATCAATACAATTCTCTATTGAAGTGCATATTACCTCGGACAACCACGTGATAATAATTACACGGAGGACGGAAAGGCTGTCTTAGGATAGGATTTAATCTGTGCAGAGAAACGCGGCAAAATTTCGACTATTTTTCTTTGCATACGTAGCATATTCTTCACAAATAATACATACCTAGTAACTAGAGAATTCGGAACATAAATATTTGAATAAAGAATTCAGTGACCTACTTCATTTTTTTTTTACTGTATCTACTATCCTACAACTATTTTATTTATCGTATATGTTCTAATTGGTACCTAATGCCGTCAAGAGAGTGCCTGGTTGTAGAATGAATGGAGCACCTTTTCCACAGTAAAATAAATAATACAGTAGTGATTACTTGTGATGTTGATATTTTTCGAACAGGAACAAAAAGCACAATTCTGATTACACACTGGACACGTCATGTGGTCTCATTTGCGATAACAAAGAAGTTGATCAAGAATTTGTAAATTCTTTACCAGTATCCTACTTAAAACAACTGAAACCTTAAACTCCTCGCCCTCGCTCGCTTTTGATTTAGTAAGGGTGAATGTTTCAGCCAGCCCGATTGAACTTAACTTTACCTAAGCATATAAAAACTTTTAAACAAATCAAGATCAAATTGACCGAAGATTTTTGGAGAATGTTCATTAAAGTCTGTACCTCCATAATTGAGACTATAGCGCCTTACTTAGCCTTAATATTTAGTTTTGTGTGTGAATCATGGAGTCTTCCCGGATTTAATTAAATACAGTAAGGTAATACCACTTTTAAAAGTAAAGACATCAATAATTATAGACCTGTATCCATGTTGCCGGTGCAAGGTGTTTCAAAAGATAATGCTTAATAATTCACGATCAACAGTATGGTTTCATCAAAGGGCGTTGTACGACCGACGCCGATGTAACCTTATTAAAACACATTTTTAACGCGTGGGAAGTGGCCCAAGGCACCATAGGAATCTTTTCTGACCTCTCCAAGGCATTTCATTGCGTCGAGCACGAAACCTTACTCTTGAAACTTGAGCATTACGGACTTGTAAAACTTGCGCTCAGTTTAGTAAAATCTTATTTAAATGGTAGACAATAGCAAGTTCAAATAAATGGTGACAATTCAATCGGTTTAAAAGTAAAAATTTGTGTTCCACAAGGCTCAATATTGAGGTCTTTCCTCTTTTTGGTGTATGATCTACTCAATTTATTAAAAATAAACCACAAATGGTGTTACTTGCCGAGACTTCCTTAATATTTAAGGTAGATAAACGCCCTACTGCAGGTCCAAAATTGGTTCACTTTTAATAATTTAGTATTAAATGGAAAAAGAACTAAGTGCATAAGATTTTCTTTGCCAAATGGCTGTCAGAAAACTCCGACAATTTACTGATATCGCGTGGCTAGTCTATTTTAGTTACTTTCATAGTATCATGTCTTAAGGTATTTTACTTTGGAGACGGGCTGCAGACATCAAATCTACTTTTATTCTGCAGAAAAGAGCCATCAGAGCCATATATAATCTTCGCAGGCTTGATTCTCTAAGGGAACGGTTTAAGGATATTAACATCATGACGGTACCTTGTCAATATATCTATGAAAACATCATGTACGTAAGAAAAAAAAAAACATCTATTTAGTAAAAGAGGTGAAAGATATAATTATAGTACTAGAAATAGGAATCTATTAGTTCAACCAGGTCTCAGACTGGCTAAAGTATACTCATCTTTCATGGGGTATTGTTTAAAATGTTACAATAAAATACCTCCCCACATACTTCAACTGAATGAGACGAAATTCAAATCTTGTATAAAACGCACACTATGCAAGTCCTATATTATAAGTTTATTGGATTAGGGGATTACATCGCTGATAAAAATGCCTGGCTCAATGCTGGTCCTGCTCTACAACCACAACTAATTGATTAACACTTGAAAATACTGTTGGAGCTGCTGAAGATTGTAAAACTATCTTTGCATCGTATAAACTCAATCTCCTTTGTATTATATAATTGCATAGCACAGGAGTGAGTACTATGTACTATAGAGCTACCATTTATCGGGTAATATGTCTTTCATCGGTTTGAATGTGCCCTGGCGGCTGAAAGTATGTCATGCTCACTCAAATGTCTAGTTGACGGTGGCGCATGTGTTGGATCATTTAGGTCCCTTCAAAATGGTTGAGCTGAATGGTGCTGATCCATGCGTCATGTTCGTGAACAGGCGCCGTCAGTTAGGACTGGCCATCTCTTAGCTGCCACGGCTTGTTTTATATTTTATTATTTAGATGTGAAACATCTATAGCCGCGGGTAAAACCGATTGTTGGCGTGGCGATGCATGCCGTGGCGACGCGTCGCCACGTTATACGATGGTATGTTTCACATCTGCCAGGCGTCCCGTGACGGCTCAATTTTTTTTGTTTGTTTCTATTTGCTGTATTCTAGCCGCTTTTAACGTGTAGGTCTTTTTTACATCGTTCTCACATCTATCTATCTATACACACATATAAAAATGAATTGCTCTTCGTTAGTCTCGCTAAAACTCAGAAACGGCTTGACCGAATTGTTTTTTTCATTCCCCTCTTTACAGGGGTGGTTTTTAAGAAAAAAATATATAGGAAAAATCCAAAGGTTTTTTTTTTACACGACAACGTCTGACAGGTAGATAGGGTAAGTAGGTAGGAAGGTAGGTAGGGTAAGGGATAGGTACGTAGGGTAGGGTAGGTAGGTAGGTATGTAGGGTACGCAGGTAGGGTAGCGTAGGTAGGTAGGGTTGGTGTTAGATACTTAGTGCTACCTGTGGGAAGCCGGGCCGGGTAAAGCTAGTAATAATATAATTATAAGTTCAACATTAATGATGTAACTAATATTTATATAACAATATAATTTAAAACAGTGTCCATGCAGTTTCTTGCCTGTTCTTCTCCATAGGTACCTATCTACTACGCTTTGGAATGGGCAACTAATTAGCTTCATACTTCTGACTAAGCAAACATAGCTGTAAATGGTTTAATTGAAATAATTGCTTTGAGTTTGAGTTTCAGTTTATGTTACATGGATGTAAATATGAAAATTAATGTAATAAAATGGTGAATTAATTAATTACAGGTAAGCATTAAGTGTTTATGAAAATGTGACCAGTTCTATAAAAGTATGTTTATTTTTTGTCTATGTTACATTTCACATTACATTTTCTATTACATGGGACCAATGGGACTTAAACATAACTGGCGAAATGTGGGTGTACTATAGGTACACCTCTGCCTAACCTTTCGGGGATTACACGCGTGATGTTATGAAACTATGGGAACTTTCTATAAAAGTGTGATAAATGGTGATGTAACACACAACACTTGTCATTAATTTTGGCCGTAGAATCGGCGTTTATTACTTAGTTATGTACACACTCTGATTGTGTGTGCAATTAATACTATCGCTCGATTTAATTGCATTGAACAAGCACAATCTGCGAAGCCTTTTCCAAAATATGTTGACGTCAGCTTGCAGTCTAACCAGATGCAGCTAATACCAGTATTTCTATTAAGGGGACTACATGACCTAAACGCAAATTTATAATGCCTAAAAATACATATATGATCCACTGCAGAAACCAAACTCAGAAAAATATATGATATTCTTCTAGATATATGCTAGTTAGATAGTGTGTTGAATACATAATACAATTAACTAGTTATGATAGAAAAAAATCACGAAGATACCTCTAAAAAAATATTTGAACAATTAAAAACCACTATAGTATACATGCAAACATTCAGATTTTTTGTCAAATTATTCTACAAGTAACATATTAACGTAATAGTGTTTTAATTTTTTAGTCCAATGAACAGATTTTTTGTAAATCCATAATTGCTTCATATTTTGCAATAAATTACCAGCGTTGTGTCATCGCGCGTCTCTTTCTTTTCTATGCAATCGGACAGTGAGCGCGCTTTAACTCTTGTAAGCCTCTTAAAACATAAGGGTGCTGGAAATAGGCCTTCCCAAATGTGAATGGAAACAGCACCGGCTTTGTTCCATGACTTGAATATGAATAACAATCAATATTTATGATTGTAAATTCATACATCAAATTACTTAATGATACACTCAACATCTGCCTTGCCTTTTATCAACTATAAGCGCAACAAAAAAACAGCTATTTTTAACTACTTTGTAAAATTAAGTCAACTCAAACCATTTATTTCAATTAAACCAATTACATACACCTTTGAACTGTTAAGGGGTTGGTCAGTTAGAAAGATGAAGCTAGTTGACTATTCAAAAGCATAATTGGTTCCTATGGAGAAAAACTGGCAAGAAATGCCATAGACACTCTTTAAAATTACATTCATACAAAACTACTCAAAACAATAGCTTGATGTTATGTTTAAAGTTACGTTACTAGCTTTTGCCCGTTGCTTTGCCCGAGTGGAAGTCGGGAATTATCCCACGGGAATGTACAAAAAATATTGTATGTGTTAATTCATGTTATAAACTAGTTAGTATTTTTTGCATGAAAGAGTAACAAACATCCATCCATCCTCAAAAACTTTTACATTTATAATATTAATAGGATTCTACTTGGAAAGGTATTAGTTTTGAGTCTAGGTAGTAGTAACAGCGAAAACAATGAAAATTATTATCAATATTATCTGCATTACAGAGAGTTTTCAATTGGAATGTGAAATTTTCCCAACTATGTTAGAGTCGGATAACAGTCTAACCGGATGCAGCTGAATATTCAGTATTTTACATAGAGCAACTGCCTATCTGACCTCCACAACCCAGTTACTGGGTAACACAATACCCTTTGGTAAGAGTACCAGTCTGTCTACGTAAATTTATTTAATATATTTTCCTGTTAGAATAAAACTTGAATATTTTTTTAAAATTTGAATAAAGAGAACGGCAAGCAAGCAATTACAGTTTATAAGCTTTGTATGAGAATAGGCCTATGTTCTTCATTTGGTCATTATACTCTAGACATAATAATATGTTGCGATGATCACCACCCTAAAATAACTTTCTTGAACTTTTGAAATTAACAATAATTAATGCTTGGCTTCTACAGTATTGTGTGCCACAATTACACAAAATATTTAAATAAAACTGCTGTTTCATACAAAAGTGCAACCCCAACATCGTCAAAATGTATGGAACAGCAGATAACCATTTTTTTATACCTGATGAAAAACTTTATGCACTAGTGTGTCTAGAATCATTTGCTTAATTCATGGTAACAGGTTGCGAGTCGACCCCCTGTCCCTTACACTGTACATATTATTATTCAATGCTGTGGACTTGGCATGTTATTTACGTTCCTAAAAACTCAATGAAGAGAAAACTTTACGTAAATAGAGGTTGGAGGACCCCAGAAACTGGGCATTAGTAATTCAATTTATTATAGCTATATCCCTGAGTGGGTTTTTGTATGTATGAGAAATTCATATGAAAACAATCTTCTAAAGCTATGAATATTTTTAAAACCTAATTTTATTTTTTTAACGGCTATGTAATATTACAAAAAATTTAATCACAATACTCACAGGTTTACTGGGGTAAACTTCAGATAGGTGTCCTTTTAACTGCCGAACCGTCCATGACGACTCGCATTCGATATTTTGATCCTCAATCTGTTGATTCGGCGCCTTAACAATCAAAGTCACGTTATTCGGTATCATCGTCAATCATCCAATTGCACTTTATTATTAGATAACACTCTAAAATCCCGTGATTTTTAAAACACGCAGCCAATTCAGGAAATTGCTTTTCAAAGCACTACAGAATAGATAAAAGAACACAAGAATTTTACACTGACGCAATAAAACCACAAAAGTTCTTCTTTTTATCAAGTCTGTCTTCCGAATACGTAATGACCAAATAAAACGGTTCTGATGTAAATAAATACTTAGCTAAATGGGGCTCGGCACTTGTCAATTTGCCCATGAAATTATCTGTCGTTACTCCATTGGTCCAGCGTTCGATTGTGACGTCAAATTATTGTTTTTAGTTACGGTTTAGTGTTTGACACAAATCTCGCTAGGGAGAAATGTCACTCGGCATATTATTATTGGTCATTAACAATTTCGAGCTATTACGACCAATTAAAATTATTCAACCAAGGTTCAGTAGACCAGATTTTGAAAAAGTTTATTTTCTTTGCTTTTGATCAATGCTTTTGATCTTTTGACCTAGACTAGATTCAAGAGCAAACCCAACTAAAATAATAATAGAAAATGGGGATAAAAACTGCCACTTACTCACTTCAGATGCCGCTGCTTTCCGACGTCCAACAATTTGACAGCTAGCTGTCACTATACATACATTTTACGTAAACAAGCGAATTCTTTGATGTTAAAAGACGAAAACTGTGGAAGAACATCTCCGAAAAAAAAAATGGAAACCCGATAATTCGTCGAGATTATTTGCTATTCTTTTTAAACCTGGAGACTTCTATGGCAGAAATACGTATACAGATGATGCTCCCAAGGGAACTAGGTGAGTCCATTTTTATTACCTACAGGCACTTGTGGTGTGATATTACGTGAATTGTAGTAGTTTGTGTGTGTTTATATTATAATATTAGATCAGTGCAAGAATTAATTTTACTGAAGTTTTTAGGTCAGGAAAATCATCCTCAAGTTGGCTTTCAACTCCGATCAGGTTATTCCTGTCGTACGCCTCCAGTCTTCCAAAAAATGAGCTTCAAGTTAACAAATACAAGATAAATTATAAAACGTTCATAATTTATTCTATTTTCCACTACAGCTGCTTTTTTACTAGAAGTAGACGCGTCCTTTTTCTTTAGCTCGTCTTTTAATGGTACTACACTCCAATTTTCATACATATTTAACTAGCTTTCGGTTAATTAGTGATCGACACAAAAGTAAACATTAATAAACAAAACAGTGGTGATTTGAAGACTTTGGAACTGTGCCGCCTTCCTATGACGAGCTTTCAGTTTTTAAAACATTTTTCGCGACCCTAACAAATATGTTTTTACACAAATAAAATCATTAGAATCAAAACTACAACTCTTTAAGTTAGAATTGGCTTCAAATGTCATAGTATAATGAAATTGTCATTCAATAGGGTAGTATGAATTAAGAGAGTTGTAAGTATGATATGTAGCAACAAATTATATTTTAATAGAACTTGAAATTTAGACGTAACCCCAGCCAGCCACCGAAAAACATAATTTAAGTTCAGTCCACAGAGGACATTTTTATTTATGTTCTGTATAACCTATTGTCAAAACTCAGGGTATATATGTTCTGTGACTGTAATTGTCAAACATGTGTCAAAGTCGAAAAAATAGAAATATGAAATCGGATCAAAAACGTATTTATTTAGCCTTATTCAGTAATAAAAATAAATTAAATTCGTAGAAAACGAGATAAATTATTTATTGTAAATATTACGAATTAGTCAAATAGGTATTCTTTGCGATTAGAAGTGCATAATTATAATGAAACTTTTGTAACCTCTACCTTTACAAGTTTGATTACAAACAAATCCGCTATCATGGGAGTAACTATGTAAGTTGTGTTTTAAAATTATAATAATAATATTACACACATACTTGAAATGGCGCCTGCTTCCCATGGGGATAGGTTGAAACTACAGAACGCCTGCTTCGATCCGCTTCGTTTACGTTCATACATCTAGTCATACACTCACGCCGCCGGTGGCGAGTACTAGGCATTCATTGTTCCCACTGCTGGGACACAGCGTCCTCTCTTTGAGAGGAAGTGGGCTATAATCTACCACGCGAGCCCAGTGCGGGTTGTTAGATGTCACGTCATGTCTTCGAATTTTTGATTCTAGGACATACTGTTTTCCGGTCAGTGGATCGTCTTAGGGTTTCCTCACGATGTTTTCCTTCACCGTGTTGAGAGCAGTACAGATGAAATTATTTACACAAATTAAAGCATCGGCCTGAACTAGAACCCACAACCTACAACTCGTAAGTAGGGGCCGTGACCACTGGGCCACCACTGCTACTAGTTGTAGGCATCTGACCTTAACACCTGAACTTGAAATTGAATATTAGTATCAATAATTAGAATAAAAATATGACTTTCCCATTGAGTCTCGTATTACAAGCGAGAAATATAATTATTATTAAAAAGGCCACTCTTAATTTTTCACAACTTAGAATCCGTTGCCAAAGAGTGGATAGTACGTTATTGTTGCATGTCCTGACAAAGTATGTCACATAACATACTCATACATAAACTCACACCTTCCCATGGGGGTAGGCAGAAACTACAGAACACCACCTGCTATGATCATCACATACTCCTTTTGCTTTGTTTAGATAAATTAATAAATATAACATGTATTTGCTGGTTGACTGATCAATTACATTGTTGAGTGGGGGAGATAGATCACCTGCCTGAGTTGAGAAAAATGGCCAGTTTCAAAAACGTAACATAACATCATGCCTGCTCTCCCCGTAGGGTTACAGTTATGTTTAAGTCCCATGTAATATGGGGCGAGCCTTTTGTCATCAACCGGGCACAAATCCAGAATGTGCTGCTACTGAGACATTACTAATAGAACAACCCAATAACACTTTTTATTTCAAATGCTGGTGCTTCTTTATGAAAATGTAACACTTAAAAAATTAAATGTGTACCTACTTCAGAATAAATAAATAAATAATAATAAGAATAACTGTATGTAATTAGTTATAATACAAATCGACTTCAGTTATGCTCCTGGGCAAACATACCTTATCTATACTCTATACATCTACTTAGTCTGGCCATAAATACTGTTACAGTTAAAAATAAGAAAGATATTACATTTGAATTTGGAATCTGTCATTTTTATACAATTGTTCATTGAGTTTTCTAATTTTGGCGTCAATACATTGTACAATATTTTGCGATATTAAAATGGAGTGGGGCGATAAAGAGAACCGAATCGCTGTGATTGCATTACACAAAGTTGGTATGGAGCCAAATGCAATTTTTAAAACTCTCCATACCCTTGGTATTAGTCAAATGTTTGTGTACCGGGCTATTAATAGGTACAATGAGACCTCCTCTGTTTGTGCCAGAAAAAGATCTGGCCGTCCACGTAGTGTTCGTACGAAAAAGGTGGTCAAAGCAATAAGGGAAAGAATTCGAAGAAATCCTGTCCGAAAGCAAAAGATTTTATCTCGGGAGATGAAGATAGCACCCAGAACCATGTCGCGTATTTTAAAAGATGAATTAGGAATTGCAGCCTATAAGAGACGCACTGGTCATTTTTTAACTGATAATTTAAAAAAGAATAGGGTGGTAAAATCGAAACAACTACTGGTGCGGTACGCAAAGGGTGGTCACAGAAAAAAATTGTTTACGGATGAGAAAATCTTTACAATTGAGCAACATTTTAACAAACAAAATTACCGTATTGATGCTCAAAGATCTAAGGAAGCTTCCCAATTAGTTGATAGAGTGCAACGTGGGCATTATCCGACTTCAGTGATGGTTTGGTGGGGTGTTAGCTATGAAGGAGTGACTGAGCCATATTTTTGTGAAAAAGGTATCAAAACATCGGCACAAGTGTATCAAGATACCATTCTTGAGAAGGTAGTTAAGCCCCTTAACAACACCATGTTCAATAACCAAGTATGGTCCTTCCAACAAGACTCGGCGCCGGGTCATAAAGCTCGGTCCACGCAGGCTTGGTTGGAAGTGAACGTTTCGGACTTCATCAGAGCTGAAGACTGGCCGTCGTCTAGTCCCGATCTTAATCCGCTGGATTATGATTTATGGTCAGTTTTAGAGAGTATGGCTTGCTCTAAACGCCATGATAATTTGGAGTCCCTAAAACAATCCATACGATTGGCCGTGAAGAATTTGCCCATGGAAAGAGTGCGTGCTTCTATTGATAACTGGCCTCAACGTTTAAAGGACTGTATTGCAGCCAATGGAGACTTCCCCCACCACCACCACTTCGAATAAGCTTTTTATATTTTAAATTGTTTCATATTTATGTATTAAACTAACACACTGTAAGAGTAATAAATATTATTTGCAATAAAAACAATTTTTTTTCTTCGTGACAATATTTATGGCAAGACTAGGTATACATACATACAGATAAATAGAATTGGAGTGTCTGTTTGTAATATTAAAAATAACATTGTTGGGATCTCTGGGATAGTGCAAATTAAACTCGATAATTGGATAATCGGAGAAACATTGACTTTATACACTCATAACAATCTGAGACAATGATCTACGATGAGCGGGCACCCATCTCGCTCTGGCGCGTGCGCGACATATAGCGTCGTCTGTACGCACACTATAAATATTACCGCCACCGGCACAGCTCGCCAGTACACCGGCCGTGCGCCGCTGCGCGGGCACGTCGTGTTTTATTTTCATGATTCCATAACATTTTTTACAATTTTTGTCTGTCTGTCTGTCTGTTCCGGCTATTCTCCGAAACAGATGGACGATTTTGACTTTCACTGGAAGATAGCTGATGTTAGAAAGAGTAGCACGTTCCTGTAGGATCATATCCGACGTTCACGCGGGCGAAGCCGCGGGCAGCAGCTAGTAAATAATAAAATAACAATCATTTATTGCAAGCAAGTATACCGATAGAGAATACAATTAATATGAATAAAATTAACTAGCTTCATCTTTCTGAATGACGCAACTCCTTCACAATTCAAAAGTGCCTGTAAATGGTTTAATTGAAATAAATGTTTTGTGTTTGAGTTTGATTATACAAATACTCGTAACAATATATTGGTATATTTTTATTAAGGACTTTGCCTGTCTGAATATATTGGCAAATAAAAACGTAAAAATAGCAGTTTTCTTCGTCTCCAAGTATTTTTTGCATATATTTTCAGATTGCAGCAGTACCCAGTTCCTGACAACAAAACAGGGACATATGTGATAGAGCTGCTGACTAAACGAATACTTGCATTAGGAGCATCACAGCAGGGGCAGTTCCTGGTCGACTGTGAGAGCTACTTGTCACATCCACAGATGGGTTAGTATGAGCTTAATATTTCTAATATGACACGGCAACTAGGTCCCACATCATATATTTATTATTCAGGGTGTAAAAAGACACATCATATAGCCGTCAACTATATGCATTCTGTACATGAAACTAAGTAACAAAGCACAAAAATAATTGCTGGGAAACGAATTTTACTTTTGGTTTGATAAATCACTGTTTACGGTAGTGCGCAATGTAACGGCCTGGACACATCACCACGGCGCGGCGTCGCCACCGTGAAACTGCACGACGTCGTACCGCGCCTCTGGTGCGTCGCCACCGGCGCGGCGCACCGTACACGACGCCATGGTGCGGTACGACGTCGTGCTCGTCGTGCCATTTCACGGTGTCAACGCCGTGGTGCGGTACGACGTCATGCCCGTCGTGCCGTTTCACGGTGGCGACGCCATGGTGCGGTAAGACGTCGTGCCGTTTCACGGTGGCGACGCCATGGTGCGGTACGATGTCGTGCCCGTCGTGCCGTTTCACGGTGGCGACGCCGTGGTGCGGTACGATGTCATGCCCGTCGTGCCGTTTCACGGTGGCGACGCCATGGTGCGGTAAGACGTCGTGCCCGTCGTCGTGCCGTTTCACGGTAGCGACGCCGTGGTGCGGTACGATGTCATGCCCGTCGTGCCGTTTCACGGTGGCGACGCCGCGGTGCGGTACGATGTCATGCCCGTCGTGCCGTTTCACGGTGGCGACGCCATGGTGCGGTAAGACGTCGTGCCCGTCGTCGTGCCGTTTCACGGTGGCGACGCACTATGGGCCAGAACGGTGCGTACCGTCTCAAAAATCTGTAACTTTTTTGTTGATTGAAGTAAATAGCTGAAATTTGGCACGTAGTATCTCCAGAGTATATAGAATCCAATAGTGACACATTTATTGTCAAAACTTTAATCATTAATATTTAAAAAATAAAACAAAAATAAAAATGTATTTTTTTAATATTAAACCATAGTTTGTTTAACTTATTGAATTATAATTTTACAGTTTTATGATATTAAACCTATTTTCTTTTATTTTATAGGTATTACATATAAATCTTACATTTAAATAAATGACAAATATGTTATAAATCCACTCTAAAAATATATTTTACAATTAATGTAGGTACGTAATTACTTCTATTTAAATAGCTAAGAGGCTCTTAGCTTCGTCTAACAATTCCTTGGAAATAGTGACTGATGGTTTTCTGATACTTGATATATAAGGATCTGACGTAAATAGAAGACCATGAAATACGTCTTGATTCGTTGCGGACCTAGAGCATTTTCTAGCGTGATGCAATCTGAATTTTTTGTAATCTTTATTACGAGATTCTTGGGCATCCTCAGATAAATTACCAATGGGCAGAACAGCAAAATGTCTTATTATACTTTCCCCATGTATTAAGATTTTATGTACTGAAGAAGGCATATTATACCACATATATTTTGTTACGTATAGTTGTGCGGTTGCGCGAGTATATTCACCAATTTTTTCTGCATTTACAGCAATACCGGATGCCAAAGTTTGAAGAATAACATAGAACCTTTTAATAAGTTCCTCGTCAACTCCTGTAATTTCTGAAGCGCAATAGTAGTTCTCAAAAAAACGCCGAGCTGTATTGCCGTCATTGCTGTTTCCACTTCCTTGTCGGGGCTTATCAACGTGCAATCCCATTCGGCTTCGAAATAAACTTTGTACAAGCTTTTTCTTGTCTTCTTTACTTTTTTTATCTTCTGGAGTTCTCGCAGCCCATTTTTTAAATGAAAGGTTATATGAAATATGTAAAATTAACTCCATGCACCTGATCCACGCGTGCAACGTAGACAAAGCGTATTCGTAAGCATTTATATTATCTGGCTTTGATTCAATCTTCTCCAAATTATTCATTTCGCTTGGTTTAGCCCCACATACTGTACACACAGCTCCAGAACTTGTGTCAGTTAGAACTTGTGTAACTTTTCCATCCACCATAGTTAGAAATAGGTCGTGACTTATTTCAATTACCTGCTCCTCCTTGTGTATCTTTGAAGTTTGCAAATTATTAATTTGACCCCGAATATCACCAACCACTGATCGGGTTTTCTCGGGGGTTTCTTTTGCAAATTCCATCAGGATTGCTCGGCAATAACGAATAGACGAACAAGCCGAATTTTGCCAAATTACCTCATTTGTTTCTGTGTCAGTCAGCTTTATTGGTACCAAAGACGCTATAAATAAGTTTGCATCTGAGACTAAATCACTCTCACCTGATAAAACTTGTTTATATTCACTTTGCCCCGATGTCCCATCACATCCCCACTTGGTAAACAATTTAAGAGATTTTCTTGTTGAGTTGTAAACATTTTCAATCTTTAAGATGCGAGCAGAAGTGTGGTCCAGCAAATCTTGTAGATTTACTTTGGCACTTATATCGGTTATTTGAATGCTGGATGGTGGAGGATAACACAGTTTTTTGGCGTTTGTCAGTATATTATATGATGGCAGTATGTCGAAGTTTTTGTTAATCAGACTTGCTCGAAGTAATCCGTATTGTGATTTCGAAAGATCTAAATCTGCAAATATACTTAAAGCTTCATCCACCGTAAAATCTGTTGCATTGCGACTTTCATGCAATAATTTTTCCTTCATGATCCTTTTTTCATTTCTATCACAACTCCGCATCATTGTAACAACAGTAGCTTCTTCGAATTCTCCTTCAGACCGCAATCCTTGAACGTATGCATTATGTATATACTCGATTCCATATTCTTGTACCAACTCCATATTCTTCCTTTTTTTCGATTTCTCTGATAGATTTTCATAAGACTTTGGCGGACGTCCACGTTCTCCAGATGTTGTAGGTGTAATATCCAATGGTGCTTCTTCGAATTGTACCTTAAATTCACCGTCTAACCACGATGTATTTTTATTAAAGAAACGTTCTTTAGTTCGGTTAGATTTGGTCCACCGATCGTTAAACGCTGTTATAAGCCATTTTTGAATACGGTTCACAACTAATTCACTTTTTTCAGACGACAAATGGTGGTGTTCTTCTAAGTATTTTTGAATATCTTCTGATTTTGTTCCATGATCAATGAAAAATTCGCATAATACTCGTCGAGGCACAACAAATTCACTCATTTTGTTTTTACTTCTAACTACTATCTACTTTTTTACCGAGGTTGGTGAAGACTATATTATGTCAAAGCACACTAGAGTACTGGTAAATGACAACGTAAATAAATAACTTTTATACTGAAATTTCGTGTGAAAAAATATTATTGTCTAGTGCATTATCACGTTCCTAACCACTATCTACGAAGGTGGTTAGTAGTACTGATATAATGTACAATAACAACTACCATTTCCTCCCTTTTCCTTCACCGCGATAGAGAAATACATAAACTACATGATAAACATGTAATTCACACAGTGATAACAAAACATTAACCACATCTGACCGAACGATAAAAAAAATATACATTACCCAATACTCCCACCTTACCTAAAGATTAAGTAAATAGATAATTTTAAGAAAAAAGTAATCTAAATATCCAAAAATCTCATCAATCACAACTAAAATCATTTTTGGTATATTTTGTATATTCCCCCCATCAGGCATTTTTCTTTTCATTTCAAGGGGGTCAGATTCGGGCATATTTTTTTTTGCCCTAACTTTTTTATTAGCTGCTCTATGTGATGCTATCAAAATTACGACATGGGCAGACATTGCTAACTGCCAAAAGTCTATGTAAAGTTTCTAATAAGGATAAATTATTAGGTTCTGAAAAATAATTTATATACCTCCCCAGTTTTCACATAATGGTCCACTTAAATTATTTTTAAATAGAATACTCCATAACCATTCTAACCATATATCACACTTAAAAATTTGCTGTGAAAATAATGAAAATATGACCATGTAAACTGGTGAAATTGTGTTCTACATAATTGACATAACTTTGAGCGTCAACTTGCAAGCCTTAGTCTAATAGTAAAAATGAGAAATAGTATATTTTAACTGCTATATAATATGCATTGGACATTCAGTTAGACATGTGCATTAACACAATATTCAATATAGAACATTACGAAAACCTATTTTTGAGACGGTACGCACGGTTCTGGCCCATAGTGCGACGCCATGGTGCGGTAAGACGTCGTGCCCGTCGTCGTGCCGTTTCACGGTGGCGACGCCATGGTGCGGTAAGACGTCGTGCCCGTCGTCGTGCCGTTTCACGGTAGCGACGCCGTGGTGCGGTACGACGTTGTGCCCGTCGTGCCGTTTAACGGTGGCGACGCCGTGGTGCGGTACGAGGTCGTGCCCGTCGTGCCGTTTCACGGTGGCGACGCCGTGGTGCGGTAAGACGTGCCATTTCACGGTGGCGACGCTGCGCCGTGGTGATGTGACCAGGCCGTAACGCACGCAAAACATTGTGCTTATGGGTACACGGTACACGGTACAGGGGTCGTGGGGTTATTTGAAGTGGTTTTATAACATTAAATTGTTGTTTTCGTAGAAAAACGTCAGTAATAGTTGGAATTTTGACCTTCAATATCTTCGTAACCAGAAGGTTCCCAGGTATGGTCCGGTACAAAAAAAATATTACAATGATGGGAAGTACAAGTGACTCTCAGCTTCGTTAAGTGTCTTTTTACACCCGTTACACTTACTTAGGTACATAGCTTCTGCCCGCGACTTCGTCCGTGTGAAAGTTCTTGTTCCCTCCACGCGCCCGGTCGCATCGCATCGACTGCCCATGCTATTACTTCGTTTTCGCTTAGCGTTCTTCATTTATTTTTGTTCGGTTCCTAAGGTTCCTTACGGGATGGTAAATAGCCTATAGCCTTCCTCGAGAATTGGGCTATCAAATGCCAAAAGAATTTTCCAAATCCGACCGGTAGTTCCAGAGATTACCCATCCTACAAACTTACAAACGAACAAATTTTACCTCTTTATAATATTAAGTTTAGATATAATTTATTCTTCTGTACGTGTGTATGTCACTGAATTCCTCCTAAACAGCTGGACTGATTTCAATGTTTTGTTTTGTTTGTGTGAGATCAAAACTAAGTCATAATCAAATCCAATCCAATCCTATCCTGGATGTTTTAGATTCATCATTGGACCCGATAGGTGGCACTGCAATTGATTTTTAAGAAGGTAATACGGGCTGGTATCCGCAACTCCACGTGAGTGCGCATATTTTGCGTGATTTCTAGGAAACAAGACAACGTCTGTTCGGTCAGATAGTTATATATACAACGTGTACCAAAAATCAACGTCAAGCCGAAAACGGGCAATAGGCCAAGTCGTGACAGTTATTAGAAAAATATAAAAAAAATCTTGGTCATGTACTTGTCAAATTTTATGGATTCAAAAATAAATCTCAAAAAGTGACACCCTGTGATGATCTTTCAAGTCCTGTGACTACTAATATTAACTTTTCGTCAGATTTTTTTCTGTGACGTAAGCATGAATAACTCTTGTGTAAATTACAGTTAAAAGTTAAAACATAACTACCTCAGTTTTAAATAAAATGTTAGATTTTTACCCAACATTGAATTCAAAATTATTACATCACCCAACATTAACCGCGTGTAGTGTAAAAAAAATGTACTACACTATTTTGGCAAGTAACTTTAAAAGATGGCGCGTTTAGTCTGGATTCCAAAATGGTATGCCACTTACTAATTGCTACTTAATTGAGGAAAAAAAGTTATTTGTTAGTTTTAGGTGCGTTTGAAATAAAATTCAGTTGTTGGATTTCTTTAGTTATAATTTTTATTAAATCAGATTCACCAAGTTTATATTAAATGTTCGAACTGTTTGCCTTCAGCTGCAATGCAAGCTCTACATCTCTTTAAAAATGATGGCGTAATAAGACAGGCTTATCTTCTCGAGCTGATGTATTCAGCGGCTTCTGAAATTCTTTCGTGCAGCTCGTCTAAATTTTGAATTGGTTTAGAGTACACGATATCCTTTATCGTACCCCAGTAAAAGAAATCTATGGGGTTTAAATCGGGTGAACGGCAGGCCACGAAATTGTACCACCCCGCCCTATCCTCCTATCGGGGTATTCACGATTGAGAAACTCACGTACTGTTAGAGCATAATGCGTTGGGCAGCCATCTTCTTGGTACCACATGCTGCCGTAAATGTTCAGTGGCACTTCTTCCAATAATTCTGGTAAATGGTTTTGTAAAAAGTCCAAATACCCCTGGGCATTTAAGTTCTCCGGCAGCTCGATTGGACCAATAACTTTACCATTCAAAATTCCCGTCCACATGTTCACTTTACACTGGTACTGCGATCTGTCTTCCTGCATCAAATTTCGATTTTCCCCGTGCCATTCGTACAAATTTTGGAGGTTCATGTAACCGTCCTTTTTAAATGTTGATTCATCTGACCATAGAATTTTTTCAAAGAATCGCGGATGCTTCGGTGCTTCTGCCACATCGTTTGACAAAATCGCACTCTCTCTGGGTTGTAGCGGTATCAAACATCGGCACATGTGAGCTACACGTCATACTGACGTCACGCAAATCCTGCATCGCGCAAGCAGAGTTTACCGCGCGATTAGCATATATACAACGTCCCGACATCAACCGTCGGGCAGTTGCCCACCAGACACAACACCCGTCTGGTCGGAGGATCCTCCCTTTTCCATAGAGTATGAGTGAGCTTTACACCCTGTTTCACATACCTCTATACTGGTGACCCCGAAAATTAACGTCAGCGCAGCCTTCGTGCAACTACTACAGCGTAACGTCATCATCACATCAGCATCACTTCCGCAAGCTTTAGAGCGTCGAGTCCCACAGCCAGCCAGCACTCACGGCTACCACGGGTATCCTGACCACCAGCATGCAGCGACCGCGCATACCTGGTCATCACCCTCAGCCTCATCAGCAACCTTGGCACAGCACACTGCACTCTCGGCCGGTCCACAAGCAGAGCCTTCAAACCCTCTCCTGGTCGACGCCAGCAGTCAGCCTCAACCCGGCGCTGTACCACAGCCGACGCACTGGAGCATAACGCAGCGCCACCCCGACTCACCGGGGAATAATATTCGCAGACAGTTCCAACCCACCGCGAACTATGCGACACCCGGTTCCGACTCACTGGAACCTCAACTGGCCCTGGCAAGCATCGCAAGATACAAGACTCAGCCCACTATCGACCTCCGGTCTCCGGGGGGGAGTGATGTAGCGGTATCAAACATCGCCACATGCGAGCTACACGTCATGCTGACGTCACGCAAATCCGACATCGCGCAAGCAGAGTTTACCGCGCGATTAGCATATATACAACGTCCCGACAGCAACCGTCGGGCAGTTGCCCACCAGACACAACACCCGTCTGGTCGGAGGATCCTCCCTTTTCCATAGAGTATGAGTGAGCTTTACACCCTGTTCCTCATACCTCTATAGGGTAGTGTCGGGGTAGCAGACTTTGTACTCGTCGTACATGGTATGGGTGAAATTCTTCTTTTTTTTTAAATACGCTGTGCAGTACTTTTGGGGACTCCTATGCTCTATTGAATCGTGGAATTCAGAGACACTGAGATACTAGGGTCTTCTTCAACTGCTTGCAGGACTTCGGCCTCGTAGAGCATTACGGGTCTTCCCTCGCTAACCATTTGATTAGGGAATCGACCCTCTGATAATGACCGATGCACATGAATAAATACTCGATGATCGGGATAACGCTTAGCATTTGTGTATCTCTCACGATACATTCCTTCTGCAGCATTGGCGTTGCATAAGCATTCTCCATAAACGAGATGCATGTTGGCGTATTCCTGTGCGGTGTATCGAGATGGCATGATAACACACTACGCAAAAGACGGGGTTACGATTAAAACCAAGTCCGGGGTCGTCAGAAACATTGCAGATAAATCCAAATCACAATGCAAATCAAGTCCATTAAACAAAGCCACAGTTGTAAGTACGAAGGCAATACAAATACAGAAAGATGCGTAGTAAACGTAAAAGCGTAACGTACTGCAGTATTGCACAATTTACCTAACGCATCTTTGTTTCGCCAGAGTGGCGTCTCTATGTGATTCACTCCCACAGACGAAATGATGTGTCAATCCGTCTCGCTCTTAGATAAAAGTAGCGTCACTATCTATCTCGCTCACACTTAACAAAGTAGCGTCACCATCTGTCTCGCTCGCACTAGTCAAATAACGTCACTCTTCGTCTCAATCGAACTTGTATGAAATCCGGCTTCATTAAGAAAAAATGTTTTTCCACAATTAAGAAGTAGCAATTAGTAAGTGGCATACCATTTTGGAATCCAGACTAAACGCGCCATCTTTTAAAGTTACTTGCCAAAATAGTGTAGTACATTTTTTTTTACTCTACACGCGGTTAATGTTGGGTGATGTAATAATTTTGAATTCAATGTTGATCAAAAATCTAACATTTTATTTAAAACTGAGGTAGTTATGTTTTAACTTTTAACTGTAATTTACAGAAGGGTTATTCATGGTTACGTCACAGAAAAAAAACTGACGAAAAGTTAATATTTGTAGTCACAGGAGTTGAAAGATCATCACAGGGTCATCACTTTTTGAGATTTATTTTTGAATCCATAAAATTTGAAAAGTACATGACCAAGATTTTTTTTATATAATAGGTCTTTACCTATGAAATTGCCGTTTTGTATGAAAAAATTTAAACGAATTTTTTTCATGAATTTTTTATTTGTATTAATCGAAGTAATCACCCATGCAATCAATGCATCTTTGCCATCGCAGTGGCAGTTTATTGATGCCCTTCTTAAAGAAATCAGCTGGACGGGAGGCAACAAATTCTTCAAAGGCATTTTGTACTGCCTCTCGGGTATTAAATTTTTTTCCCGCCAAGAAGTTATCCAAATTCTGGAAAAAGTAGTAGTCTGTAGGCGCAAGGTCTGGTGAGTAGGGCGGATGACGGAGAGCTTCCAACCCCAGTTCTTGCAACTTGGAGACCGT
Organism: Griposia aprilina; assembly: GCA_916610205.1. Classification (NCBI taxonomy): domain Eukaryota; kingdom Metazoa; phylum Arthropoda; class Insecta; order Lepidoptera; family Noctuidae; genus Griposia; species Griposia aprilina. The sequence continues at coordinate 18,919,445 of OU744307.1, read as the reverse complement.
CTGCTGTGCAGTATGAGGTCGCGCGTTGTCGTGCAGGAGCAGCGGAGACGAGCGATTGACCAATGCTGGTTGGAGATGCGCCAGCTTCTCCATCATTGTGTTCAGTTCTTCACAGTACACATCTGCAGTAATGCTCACCCCGTTTGGTAAGAAGCTGTGATGAATCACACCGGCGCTAGACCACCAAACAGTGACCATCACTTTTCTAGGGGTAAGTTTTCGTTTAGGGCATTGTTTAGGTGCTGAACCAGGATCCAACCAACTTGCTGAGCGCTTACGGTTATCAAACAGAATCCATTTTTCATCGCAGGTAACAATGCGGTTCAAAATTCGTTCATTTGTGTGTCTGTTGAGCAGTGCAAGGCACGTCTCGACGCGTACTTCGCGCTGGCGATCATTGAGTTCGTGGGGCACCCATTTGTCAAGCTTTTTTACCTTGCCAATTTGACGCAAATGGACCAATATTGTTTTGACGCTAACGTCGAAAGCTGCTGCTAATTCAGCCGTAGATTGTGTATCATCAGCTTCCACAATCGCCTTTAATTCGTCATTGTCGACCAAAGTCTTCGGACGACCGCGAGGTTCATTTTTCAGGTCGAAATTTCCAGAACGGAAGCGAGCAAACCAATAACAGGTGGTGCGTTGGTTTGTAGTGTTAGCTCCGTAAACGTCGTTGATGTTGCGTGCCGCTTGTGCCGCGTTGCTGCCACGACGGTACTCATATTCCATAATTACTCGAATTTTTAACGTATCCATGATGACGAAAAAGATTGAAATGCGATGAAAATGTAACACTAATCAATAAAGAAATGACTACTTTTAGAAAAAAAAAACCATGTTTTTAAAATAAAATTAATTTGAAATTAGAATTCTTAGCCAAACAAAAATTATTTTGATTTGAAATGGCCAGTACTGCAGAACGGCAATTTCATAGGTAAAGACCTAATATTTCTACTAACTGTCACGGTTTGGCCTATTGCCCGTTTTCGGCTTGACGTTGATTTATGGGACACGTTGTATAATATGATGTGGCACCAAGTTGCCGTGTCTGACATACTGCTGTTAAACCCGCAATAGTTTGTGTTGGTATGTTTGTTAAACCAAATGTATCCTAATTAATTTGATTAATTAAAAACCGGTAAATAAAGGGGTAGGATAACTTGCCTTTATCTTTTCAATGTAACAGTTCTGCACTTGTAATCAAAATACATTAACTTCAGTTAAACAGTAACCAAACTTTCTGTGGTTTTATTATGAGGGCAGAGTTGTTGTGGAAGTCTCAAACGGAATTATCCCGATTAAGTTACACTGCGTTCGCAACGTGGTTTCCAAACATGTAAAAAAATACGAGATTTTCTAAAAATTTACTTTAATAACTACAAATAAAGTTCAGTTTGCTTTACCATTTCTTAGAACTTTTCAATAGGTATTCTAAACTCAACTTAATTTAGTAAAAATGATATTTGTTAAATGTAAATTAAGAAAAGAAAGAAAAAGTATTAGTTGAATAGATTTTGCGTATGCTAGCCTACATTAATATAACATAATAATATAAAAATATTTCATGCACATTATGTAACAAATTAATGCTCCACAAATCCTAAGTGCTCCTCCAATCCCGCAGCCTATTTTCAATCTCGGTATTTGCGGGACAGAAATTTTTCGCAATTACCTTGGGATCCCGCGCCCGTAATCCCTCAAAAAGCGGGGTCCCGAAATACCGGGATTTCGGGTTTGCAGAATTGGAAGCCCTCTGGCTGTCGTCCTATACAAAAAAAACGGGCTATTTTTATGTTCCTAGATCAAAACCTTACATTTATGTATCTTCTCTGAACTCTTTGGTTTAAATAAACAGGATAAATAAAAATTACAATTTCATTTTCTTTATATTTCTTCAAAATTTAATTGCCACTGATTTAAAAAAAAAGTCCCCATGGATTTCTCTAGTTCAGTATCTACCCACCATGGTTTGAAAAAAACCCTCCTGTAGATTGTATGTTTGTTACCCAATTATCTCTACGAAAAGATAGAAAAATATAGATATTTATAGATTATTATTTATAAAGATTTTGGAGAAATTCGCAAAGTCATAAACATCAAAAATTTAATTTCAGGTACAACGAAAACAGTCCACATTTTCCATAACTCCGAGCAGCCTGCATCTGTGTTCTCAATCCTGGACACCGGTGCCAAAAAAATCCACGTCATAGCAGACGGTCTGTTTGATTTGCTAATGATGAAACTGTCCCAGCATTATACTTCTAAGAAGCAAACCAAGATCGAGAGTAAAGGACCGAGGTTTGAGCTCGGTGACTTTTGCGTTAAACTCGGATCCGTAACCATGAATCAGAGTTTTAAAGGGATACTTGTGGAGGTTAGTGTTTTTATTCATACTTATGTTAATTAAGAGTGTGGAGCAAGTGAATGAGTTTTTATACAGGCTCAAATTAAATTAGCTAGCGAAACTCTGCAGACGAGATTGGTATCGTTTTGTGAATGTGAGTACGTTGTAGGCCTAACTGGCCTGTAGACTGTAGATTTGTGGACATTTTTATATTTTGTTGAGTACCTGTTACTTGTTGACAGGCCTACACTGTCCTCCCATATCTATCAACAATGTAATTGGAAACATTGTAAAAGCCCCTTATTTTTAAAAGAGTAACCGTGGAGTTTCTTGCCGGCTCTTCTCCATAGGAAACAACCAATTGGAACCGTGCACCTAGCTTCTGTCGTTTCATAAGTGCCCATGTTGGTTTATGTGAAATAAAATATTTTGATTTTGATGATTTTGATCGATATCAAAACATGATAAAACAAAAAAGGAGTTAATTTGATGACTTTTTGTGGGTTCGTGGACCGCAGTTACTTGAAACATCAGTTTGAAAATCAGTTTTTTTTGTGTGTTCTTCACAGAAGTTTCATCGTGTTAAGATATCGATATCTTAACACGATGAAACAAAAGAAAACAGATTTTCTCAACTTATACGTCAAGTAACAAAACTCCCAGCGGTCGTACACCCCCAAAAAAAAAAAAACATATTTTCATCGTATTTAAATATAGATACACATCACGTCTGCAGAGTTTCGCTAGCTAATTTAATTTGACCCTGTATTTGGGGAGTCTGTTCACAAGATATGGAAAGATTGATGAAAATGTTGTAAGGAGAGTGAATGCGGGAAATATAGTGAATGGTGCTGATGAATACATGCGAATATGACCAACCAGTCGATTTTTAAAAGGGCTCGACTGGCTGTTTACGTTTCAGAAAGGTGTGCTGGTGCCTACGCTTATGTATGGAAGCTAATGTTGGATGTGGCGAAAGAGGCATGAAAGCATAATAAATGCTGTGGAACTGAAAATGCACTCCTTGCGAAGTATGTGTGATGTAACTATGAATGATAGACTGAGGAATTATAGTAATAGAAATTTTAAAGATTATGCTTAGATGGTTTGGTCATGTTGAGAGGATGAATGAAAGGCGACTAACGAAAGGTATTTACAAGGGGTCATGTTGAGAGGATGAATGAAAGGCGACTAACGAAAGGTATTTACAAGGAAGAAGTGAGTGGAAACGCGTTGAAGGCGCCCTAGTAGGACATAATTATAGTGACTTTGTTGGTGATGTTCTTCAGAAAGGTCAGGTGCGTAGTACTCACAACCGGCGTGCGTGTATGACCAGATGTATGAATGTAAACGAAGCAAAAGGAATATGTAAGGATCGTAGCAGTTGGCGTTCTGTAGTTCTGCCTCCCTATGGTAAAAATGCGTGAGTTTATGTATGTTAAATTGGTAGTTACAGTATACGATTGGTTCCATAGACTCTCCTACCTGTAAATGGGCAATTCTCCCATAATTATGATAGCTCCTAAATTTTTTGCCTTATAAATCATCTATTGCCAAATATTATGTATTTAGGATCTCCAAAAAAAGATGATACATGACATATACTGAGGGCAACATAAGATATAAAGTGAGTGAACTCTTTCACATAAAGGAGGCCTCAGAATTGTACTTACTATCAACTTATTTACTTGATAATACATACATACATCTCCTACTAGTCTAATACTTCACACAAGATAAACACTCACTCACACCACATCGTCTAACAACATTACTCAATAACGTCTGCTGAATTATAGGTAGGTATTTTGTATTGTTATTTGTTCTTATTTTATTTGTGTTAAGCATATTGTTTAACTACTACTTAGTTTTTTTTATATTTTGTTATGCATATTGTTTTACTGCGACTCTTGCACGGTATCTCTGTCTAGCCGTGGAAGGAGCCTGGTGACCTGTAACACAGGATTTTTTTCCAAAAAACTATAACAGGCACCAGTCTCTCACAAAGGTGGAATACAGCTGAGACATTTTTTTTAACACAAAGTTAAAGTCAGCTTTGTGAAGAGAAAATAAATGATAAATTATTATTATTATAATCTTTGTCTTAAAACACTTTGATTTCACTGTATTTCAAAACCTACATTTTTCTTTTTATTTTCAGATAGAATATCGTCCATGTGTAACACCAAGCGCGGTGTGGGATCTTCTACGGGAGTTCATACAAGGTTTGCTGGGGCCCTCGGTTCCTGTGCATCCAACACAGCATCTGCACAACAGGATGAACGAGATCTACACGCCTATAGACACTATCTACCAGTACCTAGAACATTTCAGTGCATATAGAAAGGTTACCGGCATGAGAAGTACGTAGGAAATATTAAAGTGCATGTTTGTGCAAGTGAACTTAGTTGTAAGTTATATTTTAATAAATATTTTCTAATAAAACAGTTTTCTTTTGCACGCCTCATAAGTGAAGCGCGTGAGGTAGTGCTCTACTCGCACCTTACAAAGAACAAGTAATTCCGTGAACTTAAAATGTCTAATTTACTTCATATCGCACATGTAGAATAATATTCACACACAAACGTCAAGAAAAAACACTAGTTTCAACACTTATGTTTTTGCTATTTAAAATAATAAAAAAACCGGACGTCCGTGCGCCTGTCCTGGCGTGGTCACGATAACTCCCGAAAAACTTAACTAATCGAGTCCATTTTTTTTAACGCTTCGGTATGATCGAAAACTAAGTCCTTTCGAAAATCACGGTCTAATTCAATGTAGTTTAATTGTAATTAGTAATATAAAAATACGACTGGACATTTCGTCCGTTGTATATTTTTTATAGAATTGAATGAGATTATGAGGCGTGCACTTTTGGATTTTCCAATGTTTTTTTAAGTTTTTTAACAGACTTAAAAAAAAAAGGAAACGCCGCCGCGCCGGTAGGGACGCCCTAGAAGGACATGCAGAAAGGTCAGGTGCGTAGTACTCGCAACCAGCGTGCGTGTATGACCAGATGTATGAACGTAAACGAAGCAAAAGAAGTATGTAAGGATCGAAGCAGGTGGCGTTCTGTAGTTTCCGCTTTTTCCATGGAAAGAAGGCGTGAGTTTATGTATATATGTACCTATGTTTAAAAAAAGGAGGAGCAGATGCACGCTCCCAAATGGCTGGAGTAGGCGAGAATAGAGTAAAATGGCGTGATATTGGTGAGGCCCACACAGTACGGAGACCTCCACGACCGCTTTTAGAGGCCGAATGGCTGAACCAAGCATGTCATCGTTTACTAGGTCACAAATGAGGTATAGAAACTGACGCCTTTGAGTGGCGGTTGCTGAAGTGCTGCGCTCAATGTACTCTCGACGCCACGAACTTTGTTATAGTATTTTTATCTCACGCAGCGACGCGCGCTTTACTTGTGGTAACCAATTTTACAAACACGCTATCAATGTGTGCGTGAAGACGAGTAGCGTCAGCACAAAACGCACACACACAATCACACCCTTCTGACTTCGCTATTTTCTCGGACGGTACCGAGAGCTCCTGCACTTACACGCATTCACAGCGTGTTTGTACAATTGGTAATCACAAGTACAGTGCGGCCGACGAAAACATGCGTTCGTGACACCTGTCAGTTTCATACAAACGAACACGTGTTTTGCGAATTTGATCTTTATTAGTTACTAGAATTGTCACCCTGAGAGGGAATGCATTCCTGACACCTGATTCCTAACTACCGAACCTACTGAACCTACCTTTCAGCCGGGCCAAGTGTATCTAACTGGCGTTGGCTTGCAGCTAACGAAACGTCTAATCTATGTTTACTATTTACTACGGATTATTCATTGTTGTCACTTCAACATAGGGCAGCCACTGAAATACCTTAAAACTAGTCTAGGATGTATAGTCATGACATCCTTGGTACGTCCGTTGGGAGTAGTTTAAAAATAATAAACAAATAACAGTTTCGTTGGTAATAACAACAACATGCAGTACTATAAAAGTTGATGTGGTGAGTAATAGTGACCATTCGTTTATAGTGAGTGGCTGTGAGTTCCTACAGCGAAGCAGTTAGATAAAAATGTTGGTAACCTTAATTATTTTGCTGCAAGGTATGTACCTACTTGTTTTCTTATTTGATTTAAATAGTTTATCTTTTGTGGCAGTCGTGTGATTTTGTGTGAACATTTTATGAACTTTTCAATAGTAAGTAGTACCTCATAGTATTCTGTTACAATTCAGTTTAATTTATTATTTATTTCAATTTAATTTATTCTCAATCAAGCTATTTTAATATTAATTTGTATTCATCTGGACTACCCACATAAATTGCTACTAAGTTGTTACTAACACATTACCTTGTCTGAAATAAACAAATTTTAATTTAATAGTAAGTATTCTAAAATCAATGTTTTTTTTGGTCAGCCAATCATGTCCCACTGCTGGGCAAAGACCTCCGTACTCTCTCTCCATCTCTCTCTGTCCAGCTCATCCCGCCATATCCGTCTCGGCCTGCCACGATGTCGTTCGCCATTAAGCGGGCCCCACTGGGTCGTAACTTTGGCCCATGGATCGTCTGACATGCGGCAGATGTGTCCAGCCCGATTCCATTTAAGCATGGCAGCTTTCCGAGTGACCTCAGTTATTTTAGTGATGGAACGGATTGTTGTAGGTATTCTTAACCCGGTCCACAAGTTTAATACCTACCCAGAATACTCTGTTCCATCAACTTATTTACGAATAACAACGTTATGTCAGAGTTTTTATTCATTAAGAGGGCGCAAACCGGTCGACTAACGCCACTCCTTTATAAATTATTATCTTGTGACTGAGAAGGAATTTTGAATAACGGCTCAATAAGCATCCACGGTTAATGTGTCCAGAATTTTCTAATACCTTTTATAAACTTTCATATTGAGACACGAAGCAACAAAATACGATCTAACGCTTTTCTTTAGATCGTATTTTGTTGTGCGCTATTGGAACGGTGTGCGCCCTCTTAAAGGCTCCTTCAAACAAGCGCGACACGCGACGCAAATCGCACGCGACACAAACGCACCACCTGTCGCGCGAGGAGCGGTGCCTATGTGTCACGTGCGATACCCGTCGCGTGTCGCGCCTGTTTGAAGGAGCCTTTAAGTGAAAACAAGGGTTTGAATAGACTGTCTTCTGCGGGCACACTTACCATTCGGTCACTTTGCTTTTTTCCAGCATGCAAAACATTATCAGTACAAATGGACGTGGTCGATTGCGGAATAGACCACGCATTAGACGTGGCCGAGGGAGACGTCGAGGTTTCGCAGTATCCCTGGGTCGGCATACTCTTCTACACTTATTGTGAGTTCCAGTTATCTACTCCTTACCTTCAAAACTGCCTATTAGGAAAAAGGGATGGTGCTATTCATCCAACATGGCTTCTTCTGTACAGGGTCGTACAAAAGCGTGGGGCGCTGGAACAGGAAAGACTTTTTGTATAACTTGCTGAGAAGTCAAGTTAAGCTATGTTACGGGAAGCACGTTACACAGATTGGCGCTCTAACTGGAGTTGCAGCACGACTAGTAGGTGACTCTACATTAAACAGTCTGTTCAAAGTACCAGTTACCAGTACTTTCCTGTTCCAGCGCCCCACGCTTTTACAATCAAATATTATAATTAAAAGTACATAGTTTTACACTTCAACCCAGAAATAGAGACAACTTGAACGATCCATAATTTTTTTTTGTTTTTGCGTGCATTTATAAAAGCGTGTTTTTCTATTGTTTTTTAAACTATTAATTTATTTCTAGTCGCTTTTTCGATAGGTTGCTTTTTTTTTCAGACGGCGTAGAAGGTGACAGCCGGTCTGTAACGACGGTAGTTTTGATACAGAAGGAGTTTGTTATCGCCGCCGCAGCTGACATAGGACCCATGCCTAAGACTAACTTCCGGTAACTATCTGTGCAGGATAGCAAACTAAAAGAAAACCGCCGAAGTGCGACTCAGGATCGTGCACTATCCCCGTGTCCACGAGCTACACGCTCAAGCGACATGCGCCTTGCGTCAGCGACTGCAGAGAAAACGAATGAAATAAGTTGTTTAGAGCATGCCACGAGTCACCACGACGCGACTTGGAAGCGACGGACGGAGGCACGTGACGCGCGCGCGTGTCGCTTGACGCAACTCTCAATATTCATGCCAACTACGGAAGCAACACTGCGGGTGGTCCGAATTGCATTCGTTTTTTTCAGTTTTTCCATTTTGTTGTTTGTCCTCAGTAATTCCCAAATAGATACTTTCATCTCTTAATTTGTAGAAAGAACTCTCGTGTTCTACTCGGCGAAGGGTGGGACCGTCCGGGGCGCCGCGTGCGCAACTATGTGATACACCCGGAGTACGGCGAGACGTACAACACGGTCGCGTTGGTGCAGCTCAGCTCTCCCGTCAGAGATAGTGAGTAGTTGTTCTTATTTCTGTCGAAATAATGATTTAGACAGACTGGCTATTCTTGATGATTTGAGTATTAAAAGTATTAAATATATTAGTCTGACCTGTAAAAATGTCATCGCGAAAACTTACATATGTAACCGAGCTGTCATTCCAAGTGATTGACACTATTGACAGCTCACTCCGCCTAAATTTTTCCAGTTCATATCAACTCTGAAAGGGATCGTCACCGTATCGCCTTTCGCCTCGCCGTCAAACAGGTCTCAACCTAACGTAAGCACGTAACCAAAGCCGATCAGCAGCTCCGATACGTCGACTCGCCTACGGTTAGGCGACGCGACGCCGCGCTTACGGCTCGCCAACCCTGAGGCGAGGCGATTACGATACGATTCCGATTAGTGTGCGTTGCAGTAGGGAGTTTCATACAAAGAATACTGAATGGCTCGGGTTGATACGGTGTCGATCCCTTTCCGATTTGATATGTGTGCTATTTCCTTTACACCGTGAGATTTGACTAAATAGAAAGGCTGATGTCAAAGGAAAAACATGCGCTACTATACGAACATGCGCTACTATACGAACATGCGCTACTATACGAACATGCGCTACTATACGAACATGCGCTACTATACGAACATGCGCTACTATACGAACAAAATTTAGAAACTCTGCCTCTGTATGGGTTACTTGCCTACTAAATCGGAAACACGAGGGTTACCAAAGCACATAGTTTAGCTGATTTTAGTGAATTTTATTCAGGATCAAATTAGCCGACCCCAACTCAAACTCAAAGTATTTATTTCAAATAAACCAATTACAGGCACTTTTGAATTAGCAAGGGTCGGTCAGAAAAATGAAGCTAGTTGCCCATTCCAAAGCGTAGTAGGTACCTATGGAGAGTAAGTGGCAAAAAACTCCATGGACACTCTTCTAAATCAACATAAAGTTACAAAACAAATTGGTTACATCATTCATGTTGAAATTATACGGATGAGAACGATGTAAAAAGACGTTCACGTCCGTAATTAAAACGATAAAAACAAAAAACAAACAATTCAAATTAACACCACCAACATACATACATACATACATAAACTCACGCCTTCTTCCCATGGGGGTAGGCAGAAACTACAGAACGCCACCTGCTACGATCCTTACATTAGCTGTGATCTGAAAATCATTTAATTCGGTGACAGAACTGCACAATATGTCAATGCCCGCTCTCACTTTTAAACCAAATCCAATCATATCATGTGTGGAATTCCATCTCGTTGGACAGTCAAGAATGGCATTTAGATTTGATGGCACGCCAGCTGCTTCACAAGCAGACTGAAACTTCTTCTTCACTATCTCACTTCTTTTTATTTTACTGGAAATACTGCGTAACTTTGTTACAGATGTACGCGAGTCAGCAATATTTGGTGCAGATTCTTCATCTTCCTCATCCTCAGTTTCGTCTGCATAGTCTTCGTACTGCTGATCTTGCGCGTTAGTGTCAGACTCACAGTGTAATGCTAAGGTCTTTAATAAATCTTGTACACCAAGGTTTAAAATGTGAGCAAAGCACCGGAAATGTTGATTGTCTGAATCAAAGTGTGGCGGCAGCTGTTTGCCCAGTTCATACATAAATTTGGTATTTGCAGTTGCGTTGTCGACCGTGATACCTTGTATTTTATCAATTATGCCATATTCCAATAAACATTCATGGAAAATCGTTGCAATATCTTCCCCAGTATGTCGACCGCGTGATGGTATAAAATCAAGAACTACAGATTGATACTTCCATTCGTTGTCTATATAATGAATAGTAACCCCGTAGTAACTCCTACCAGCAATTGACGTCCACCCATCAATGGTAAAAGACATTTTAGATGATAATTGTTGAAGTCGTTCCTTGAGATTCAATTGGAGCTCTTCAAATCGCTCTTTGACTTTCCTTCTAAGTGTAGACCTTTTAGGAAACACCATATTAGGGCAAATACGTCGAAAATATACTTGTGTAGCTTCGTCATCGAAAAATGAGAAGGGAAGATATTTTTTCACCACCCAATCAACTGTAGCTGTCGTGATGTTGTCACTGCTGTTTTCCGACTGAAACAAAACAATAAATCTTGTGTTATTATTTAAAACATACTAGGTTTGAGCGTATAAGAGGAGGAGGTTTGTTGTTGTTAAATCGAGAAAATCGTTAAATTGATATTTGTTATATTAAGGTTGCACTGTACTGTAATTTACCAAAATAAAGTACTTAGTTGTTACTGGCCGATTAAATGAAAATATGGGTGTTTATAAAAAATATTTAAGACGATAATTACATACTTAATATGTCGCACCCCTAGATGAAAACACCACTAACTCAAAAATACTTACGTAAGTTAATGGCGTTTTTGAAAGTATCGCATGAATAGCTACGCGGAGTTAAAATTCTTTTAACTGTTAAAAAAATATTCTTACCTGTCCACTTCTTCCAGCGGTTACTAAAAAGCTTGTGATATCTCCACTTAATTTTGGTTTAACAGGAAGAAATATTTCTGATTCCTTTTTGTGGAAAGATATTAGATGTTTCCTTAAGCCTGAAGTGTTTCTGTTTTTCATTTTTATTTCAATCTTTTTATGTTGGCACAATTTACAGAAGGCAGTTTGGGATGCATGAATTATTTCGAAAAACTCCTCAAATTTGCTTTTGGGTCTTTTAGATCTGTGACTCAAACTCTCGTTACTCGGACTAGAATAATTTGAATCTTCGTCACTCATATTAAATTGTACACGTGATACGTTTTTAGAAAACAACGAGAATTAGTAAAAACAATTATTAAGTTAGACTCGAAGCACAGCTCAATTGGAAATGACTGGAATTAAAATAATTCCTTTATTTATAGTACGTTTCCTTGCTTTCTACCGCGCCGCCTCGCCACGTGCCGGCTCTATGAAAAGGATGCCGCCGCAAATCAAACAATGCCGCGTGCGGCGTACAAACACACACTAAATATTACCTACTTGTACAGACGCGACGCGTGAATAAAATAGAATTAGTGCCAGTCACTATTCTTTACATATAAGTGAATATTTTGGCGTACATCTATACTAATATTATAAAGCTGAAGAGTTCGTTTGTATGTTTGATGACAGAAGTTATAAAATAAATAAATAAGTCCTGAACGTCACTATACCTCCAAAGTTACTATTCCTCGTGGACGAAGTCGCGGGCACAGCTAGTAAATACTTACTCTCATCATCTCTCTCAGAGATATTCGGGCTGTTAATTTTTTTTTTTTTTTTTTTTTTTTTTTTCCCTTTGTTATTAAGAACAGAATTCTTAATAAATTAATTACAATCTAGCCTAAAAAGACTAATAAGTAATTTAACTCTAACTTAATATGCTGCGTTATAAATAATGTTAATACTAAGAATAGTGTCTATTTGCACTTTTACACAAGTCCGTAGCACTTTCTTTTAATATATTATATTAAAACACTATGTTCATGTGTTATATGTATAGCACAATAATATACTATTAATTATACTATTCACTCACTTTGTTAGTACTTACTTACACTACATTAATTCAAATGGTTTAGTTCTTTTTAGCCTACGCACTAAGTCTGTGTTGTCTAGCAGCTGGATAGCCTCAACATTCACATGTCGGTGTAGTCTGTGTTCGTGGGCTTCAGCAAATTTTTTGATGATTGTGGTGACGAATTCCATTTTAAGGTCACGGTGAAGGTCGTCGTTTCTTATGTACCAGGGTGCATTCACAGCATCCCTGAGTACTTTATTTTGGAATTGTTGGATAATTTTGATGTTGCTTGGTTTAGTACAGCCCCAAAGTTGGATACCATACGTCCAAATTGGCATCAGTATATGCTTGTATATGGTTATTTTATTATGTATTGATAGACAGGATTTCCTTCCAAGTAACCAATACATACTTTTATAACGTATGTCGAGTTCCTGTCTTTTCTTTTTGACATGAGCTTTCCAACGCAACTTGGTATCGAGAGTCATGCCAAGGTATTTGGCTGTATTAGCGTAAGGCACTTGCATGCCATTTATATAGATTGGGTGATAGTCCAGGTGTTTGTTTGTGAAGTCAATGTGAATTGATTTAGATTCATTCAGTTTGATCTTCCATTTTTGTGTCCAGTCATAGACTTTGTTCACAGCTAGTTGAACTTTTTCTACTGCTTCTCTGTGGGTTGAACCGGTAGCCATAATTGCAGTATCATCTGCAAAGGTCGCAATGGTGTTGTTTTCCAGTTCTGGAATGTCACATGTGTATAACAAGTACAAAATCGGGCCTAGCACACTTCCTTGTGGTACCCCAGCTTTTATATGTTTTAGTTCGGAATATGCATCCTCTTGCCGTATTCTGAACATTCTATTACTTATATACGACTCTAGTATATCTGCAAATTCTGGGAGCATGCGCCTGAGTTTGAATATTAGACCCTTATGCCAAACTTTATCAAAAGCTTGCGCCACATCTAAAAATACAGTGGCGCAGACTTCTTTATTTTCTAGTGTTTTTTCAATGATATTAGTTATTCTATGAACCTGGTCTATTGTAGAGTGTTTCTCCCTAAAGCCAAATTGATGATTTGGAATAAGGTCTTTATCTTCTATTACTGGTTTTAAGTGGTAGTGGGGCTGGTAAGTAATACAAAACTCTTATCGCAGGCTTTTTATTTTATTAGTAGGTAAGTACCTACGCTTTTTATATTATTTTATTAGTTTTGTAGAATTTTTTTACACGTTTCAAGTATATTTAAAAGTGGCTACAATATTTATTAAACGGGTGATATTTGAACACTTTTTTGCTATTTTTTCTTGTAAAAACTTAAGAAATATAATGACTAAATGTACAATAATAGTACCTAAGTAATTAGTTTAAAACCATATAAGTAATCAATATTATAATATACAGGGTGATTGGAAGATGGGTGCAAAGCTTTAAGGTGAAGATAGTATAGACAATTTAAAACCATTTAAACCATGGTTGTCGACGAAGTCTTACCAAATTTTTTTAACCAAATTTTTAAGTTTTTTTTCGGAAATTCTCAAAATTTTATGTAAACTGCATAATTATGGCCAAATTGAATGATAAATGAATTAATTTTTTATTTATTTAATTAAAGTAATGTGTAAGCAACCAAGCAAAACATGTTTTAGGCTTCTGTGTCATTAGACATTTTTTTTACAGATATTTAAAGCTCAGAAAAAATAAAAAAATTGTACAATACGTCTTTTAAACCTTATTTAAAAAAAAAACGGAGGGTGCTTTTTTTGTTCAAACCTTTTTGAAGACATGCTTGATAATCGCTCGTTCTTTTGAGGTATCATTTATGCGGATATCTTACAAATTATTGAAATTAGGACCTACAAACCAATTCGAGGGAGAAATTTTAAATTTTAGACAGTCTAACAAAACACTAAATTTTTGCTTAAAAGAATACTTTATGTGCTCGAAATGATAACATTGTTCAATTCTAAGAATTTTTGGCACATGCAGGAACCAATTGAGGGGAACCCATTGAGGGGATTCTCTAAATAATGGCCACCGAGCGCGGTGCGACGGCATTTCCAGGTAGAACGCCCAATGAATAGCAAAAAGCGATAAGAGTTGGGTTTTACAGCAAAATGGTCTTAGTTACTGAGGCAACAAAGTCGTTTTTCTTTAGTCAGGGTCAGTCGGTCTGTGATGAAGCCGTTACATCTTTTACTTATTAGTCAAACTACTGCCCTTGTGAGTGGACGTTGTCGTGTTGATTCACAATTTACCGTGTTCAGTTGTAGCCCTTCGCGTTCCTGCACGTGTTGTTTGCGTTAGTTTTGAACTTTTTTGTTTCACCGTGTCCAGTCGTAGCCTCGCGCTCCTGCACGTGTTGATTTTTGACTTAATTGTGTTGAGTTGACATTTAGTGCGCTCCTACGCCGTTTTTCTTAATTGTTAAGTGACTACTTTTTCCAATCAAGAATATGCGGATATCGTATTTATGTACGGTAGAGCAGACGGCAATGGATCTTTGGCGCGACGGATGTATCAAGAGCGCTATCCGAATCGCAGGATACCGAATGTCCGAGTGTTTTACAACACGTTTCGTCGTCTTGCCCAAGATGGGTTTCACCGCGTGGAACCTGGAGTCAACCCGGGCAGACACGAAACTGCCGTCGACGAAGACATTTTAGCAGCATTTCAAGCGGATCCTACTACCAGTACTAGAGCAGTAGCTCGAAATTTTAACATTTCTCAATGGAAGGTGTGGCATACAATGCACCAAAATTATAAGTATCCGTTCCATGGCAGGAGTGTGCAAGGTCTAGTAGAGCAAGATCCTCAAAGAAGAATTCAGTTCTGCCGTTTCCTCCTCAACAGAGACATCGAAGATGCGTGGTTTCTGAAATCAATCTTGTGGACGGATGAAAGTAAATTTTCAAGGGAAGGTATTACAAACTTTCACAACATCCATGAATGGGCCGACGCAGACAACAATCCACATTTTAAGAAGCAGGTGTCATTTCAGATGAAATTCTCTGTGAATGTATGGGCTGGAATAATTGGCAGAACATTGATTGGGCCCCACTTTTTGCCTGATCCATTGAATGGCGAAAATTATTTGCAATTTCTGCAAATTGATTTACCACTGCTGGTAGAGGAATCAGGTGTCCCGATCTTTGAAAGAGACCGAACAGTCATCTTTCAGCAAGACGGCTGTCCAGCGCATTGGACTTTAAATGTAAGGGAACACCTCAACAATTGCTTTCCTGATAGCTGGATCGGCAGGGATGGACCCATCCCTTGGCCCGCTCGCTCCCCAGATCTGACCCCGTTGGACTTTTTCGTGTGGGGCCGGGCCAAGGAACTGGTGTATAACAACATAGAAATAAACACTAGAGAAGAATTGATACAAAGAATAAATTCAGCGTTTGAGACAATGAAGCAGGAGATGATGTTGAAAATAACGACTACAGAAGTTAGAAGACGGGGCCGTGCTTGTA
Organism: Griposia aprilina; assembly: GCA_916610205.1. Taxonomy (NCBI): domain Eukaryota; kingdom Metazoa; phylum Arthropoda; class Insecta; order Lepidoptera; family Noctuidae; genus Griposia; species Griposia aprilina. The sequence continues at coordinate 18,903,681 of OU744307.1, read as the reverse complement.
TTAGGAATCACGGCCGTCATTTTGAACATGAAAAATAAAGAATTTTAATTCAAATGTTGTTTTAATTAGTCTGCCTAAAATAAAAAAAATCTCCCTCAAATTGGTTTGTAGGCCCTAAATTCAATAATTTGTAAGATATCCGCATAAATGATACCTCAAAAGAAAGAGCGATTATCAAGCATGTCTTCAAAAAGGTTTGAACAAAAAAAGCACCCTCCGTTTTTTTTTAAGGTTTAAAAGACGTATTGTACATTTTTTTTATTTTTTCTGAGCTTTAAATGTCTGTAAAAAAATGTCTAATGACACAGAAGCCTAAAACATGTTTTGCTTGATTGCTTACACATTACTTTAATTAAATAAATAAAAAATGAATTCATTTATCATTCAATTTGGCCATAATTATGCAGTTTACATTAAATTTTGAGAATTTCCGAAAAAAAACTTAAAAATTTGGTTAAAAATATTTGGTAAGACTTCGTCTAAGACAACCATGGCTTAAATGGTTCTAAATTGTCTGTACTATCTTCGCCTTAAAGCTTTGCACCCATCTTCCAATCACCCTGTATACTTACTAGAATGAATTAATATGACATCTACTACCTATCCTTACCATTTTATCCTAATCATAATACTACTTGCGTGATCAGTATAATGTATTCATTTTCATTCTAAGCACTCTGAAACTTATTTATTCTTTGGAACACCTGTAGGTACTCTTAAAAATTCGAAATTATTTTGCATGAGTATACCTACGCCCTATGGCGGCAATCAAATAGTGTCACAAATGTTATGATTTCGGCGTGGCGGCAACGATTGTTTTAGATTTCAAAAGAAGCCGCCCGGCACGTGTATCATAACCATGTACTTCCGAAAAGCGGCAAATTTCTTTGAGAAGTAAGTACAAAACCTTTGATGCCGCATTATCAAAGTGCCGATGGTTAAAACATAACTATGCATGCACTCAGTTTGATTTTAATAGATATTTTTTTATTCGCTATGTTTATGGTATTAGTCGTAATGCGCATAGGTCCAGTTTTTCATATTCTTTGATACAGTTTTTTGCGTCTCATAGAATTCCTAAGCGTACCTACCTATACACCGAACTGTTACACCTAACTACTCAGTGAAATAGCGCTAAGTCCTAGCTGCAAGACGCAAGAGTCTTGCAGGCTATGTCTTGTTCTTGCTCAAGTCTTGCACGGTCAGTCTTGGTCTTGGTCTTGCTAAAAATACGCGGTCTTGTTCTTGGTCTTGGTCTTGCAAAAACGCAAGAACAAGACCAAGACTGCAAGACCAAGACTGAATTTGGGCAACACTACTTACATACTCCTTTTGCCTCGTTTACGTTCATACATTTGGTCATACACGCACGCCGGTTGCGAGTACTACGCACCTGACCTTTGTCAAGAACATCACCAATAAGGTCACTATATGTCTTCCTAGGGCGTCCCCTCCCGGGGAATTAACTTACAAACATAGTTGGTATGTGTTGGATGATGACGAAAATTCTGATACATGATAGATAATTATCGCTATTGCTGAGCATTAGGTCCTGGGCTCGATTCCCAGATCGGGCAACCTACAAAGAATCTTAAAAATTTTAGAATATTAGGTCTTTACCTATGAAATTGCCGTTCTGCAGTACTGGCCATTTCAAATCAAAATAATTTTTGTTTGGCTAAGAATTCTAATTTCAAATTAATTTTATTTTAAAAACATGGATTTTTTTTCTAAAAGTAGTCATTTCTTTATTGATTAGTGTTACATTTTCATCGCATTTCAATCTTTTTCGTCATCATGGATACGTTAAAAATTCGAGTAATTATGGAATATGAGTACCGTCGTGGCAGCAACGCGGCACAAGCGGCACGCAACATCAACGACGTTTACGGAGCTAACACTACAAACCAACGCACCACCTGTTATTGGTTTGCTCGCTTCCGTTCTGGAAATTTCGACCTGAAAAATGAACCTCGCGGTCGTCCGAAGACTTTGGTCGACAATGACGAATTAAAGGCGATTGTGGAAGCTGATGATACACAATCTACGGCTGAATTAGCAGCAGCTTTCGACGTTAGCGTCAAAACAATATTGGTCCATTTGCGTCAAATTGGCAAGGTAAAAAAGCTTGACAAATGGGTGCCCCACGAACTCAATGATCGCCAGCGCGAAGTACGCGTCGAGACGTGCCTTGCACTGCTCAACAGACACACAAATGAAGGAATTTTGAACCGCATTGTTACCTGCGATGAAAAATGGATTCTGTTTGATAACCGTAAGCGCTCAGCAAGTTGGTTGGATCCTGGTTCAGCACCTAAACAATGCCCTAAACGAAAACTTACCCCTAGAAAAGTGATGGTCACTGTTTGGTGGTCTAGCGCCGGTGTGATTCATCACAGCTTCTTACCAAACGGGGTGAGCATTACTGCAGATGTGTACTGTGAAGAACTGAACACAATGATGGAGAAGCTGGCGCATCTCCAACCAGCATTGGTCAATCGCTCGTCTCCGCTGCTCCTGCACGACAACGCGCGACCTCATACTGCACAGCAGACAGTCTCCAAGTTGCAAGAACTGGGGTTGGAAGCTCTCCGTCATCCGCCCTACTCACCAGACCTTGCGCCTACAGACTACTACTTTTTCCAGAATTTGGATAACTTCTTGGCGGGAAAAAAATTTAATACCCGAGAGGCAGTACAAAATGCCTTTGAAGAATTTGTTGCCTCCCGTCCAGCTGATTTCTTTAAGAAGGGCATCAATAAACTGCCACTGCGATGGCAAAGATGCATTGATTGCATGGGTGATTACTTCGATTAATACAAATAAAAAATTCATGAAAAAAATTCGTTTAAATTTTTTCATACAAAACGGCAATTTCATAGGTAAAGACCTATTATTATCTTTAAATACAAGTATAAAGTATAATCTAATTTTGTTCTGATATTAAGGACCATGATAAAAATGTCTAGACAGAAAGGTTGCAGGTTGTTTTTGACTGCAATAAACTGGCTTTTCGGTTTAAAAATCGCGCGTTTGTGAAAAAATAAATACACGTGAATACTTAAATACTTCAATCTCTTAACTTACATCTCAATCTCATAACAAATAGATAAATATGATCTGCGTACGACGCAACCACCATAATTTTGATCCACAGGATTTTAATACTAGTGGCTCTGCTAGCTGTGACCCCCCGAGTCTGTCTTTGCATAGCTTAAAACTGAATAAATGATCACCGCGCACCTCAAAACAAAAAGCGCAAAATGGCTGAAATATGTTTTATTTTACGTTTACAACCGCCATATCTCCGCCATTTTGAAAAATTTCGAATATCTGAATCGACAAAAAAATCCATATAATTAATTATCGAACATGAGGGCCTAGACGAATGGCATTCTCTTCGGAGCAATTCTATTTCTACAATCGCTATCGCTTTCGCTAATGATTCCAAAAACTAGCAATAACGCTCGTCAAAAAGTGTCCCTTGGCTATGCATCTCTGTGGAAGTACCTAATCTTTCGACGCTGTCGATTCATTTCATAATCGAATGTTGTTTACATTAGCTAGCATCTAGCTAATTTTTATTCGTTGACCTATGATCATGTGACATTTCGATAGCTTATGTCAACCCCATACATTTTAGCTTTTCTAGTAGCGTTATCGTTAATCGAATGTTACTTTGTCTAGGCCCTCTGTAGAGGAGAACAGTCATCCGGACATACGAAAGCATTTTTGCCCAAGCTGAAACGTTGACGCTTCGCTCTCGCTCGGTCATAAAGATGTTTGGAATGAAGTTCCTTATCGCAAGTTATACTCTGTACACGAGACGAATGCGCAAAAAAAAATGCGGGGCAGTCTTTGGGGACTGCCGATAGAAGTGAAAACTAAGTAATTTGTGAATTGTATCGTCGAAGCGTGCGGTGACGATGACGCGAGTTTCACACTTTTTGTTCACCCAAAAAGTACAAATATACACAGTATACATATATCTCATGGAAAGTGTTCGGTGACTGTGACGCGAGTTCCATGATTTTTGTTCACCCAAAAAAAGCTCAACGCGCAGAAAAATTTACATTTTGACCGTCACGACATTTTCGCTATACTTAGTACGAATGTGTGTTTGTGTGTTAACTTTTTCATTTAGTTACTCTCAAACGCTGTTAATTTATTTAATTGTGCCTGTTATTTAATACATAGGTAATATACAGCGAAAGGAACTTAGTTCCAACCGGGTGTCCCACGACAGTTCTTTTTTTTTTTTTTACTAACCGTGTTTTTTTTTCACAATTTACAGTAAACATCAAGCCTGTATGTCCCCCTCCGGACATTTTAAGAAACCCAGTGTTCTACGTCATCAAAATGAAAGAAGGTAAACACTTTATATTTGGTTTCTTTCTTTGTCCTCGCAGACCACTGACCGCCATAATTGAATTAAAAAGTAGTAGATAATTTCTTAGTGAACCTCATAATCAGCCTATAAAGTTCCCACTGCTGGGACACAGGCCTTCGCTCTGTGAGAGGGAGTGGCCTGTAATCCACCACGCGGGTCCAGTGCGGGTTGGTATAGATATCACATGTGATATCTATACCAACCCGCACTGGACCGAAAATTCGAAGACATGTACGAGTATGTCTTCGAATTTTCGGTCCTAGGACATGCCGGTTTCCTCACGAATTTTTCCTTCATACCATAATGAATAACTATATCTTTTTGTTTTAAATTTATACTGCTTTTATTTATAAAAATCTGAAGCTGAAGTTTTTTTATTTTTTTTATTTAAACGCGCTTATCTCTGGAACTACCAGTCTTTTTTTTGCATTTGTTGGCCCAGTTCTTGAAGAAGGTTATAGGCTAAATATTCAATCATCACGCTACGGCCCTTAAGAGCTGAGCAAAAAGAAAAAAAAAGAAAGTACGCTAAGCGAAAATTAAGTACCTCATTTATAAGTAAATAAACCGATTTCTTTTAAATTAAACGTCGGGTGAAACCGCGGGGCACGGCTAGTGTATTTCATATACTTAATGAATATAAATAATATCAGAGGCAATTTCCATATTAACTAGAACGGTTGCATTCTAATCTCTGTCAAAATTTTCATCCATATTTGACAAGTTTTTGACATTTAATGTAGCCGAGTTAAGATTGAGACTAGATTTTGAACAATTATAATTACGGGAATTGGCCTTCTGATAGCCACACTATCGAATTACCCAGGACTAGCTAGTAATGTAAAGATAGTTGTAAGAGGAAAATAAATAAATAAAATACTTGCAGAGGTGGACGTCCTGGATAAAGAAGTGATCCATGTGATGCATATCCCTGGGAAAATGTGCAGGGACTTCTATATGGCTGCCAATGTAAGCTCACTTTTACTTGTTCGTGTTAAGTGTACGAAAACTCATATCGTGGTGTGGCGTTTGCCACTTATGCTTTGGTTTCCTAGGAAAGCGGTTCCGTCATATTGTAACGACCGTCATGAAAATCTGTCATTTACACAAGTATTTGACATTAAGGGCCCGTTGTTTGATCAGTAGTCAAACATATTATTAGTTAAAATGCGTTAGTTAAACTAACAATTTGTTAAAAATTACAGAAGTATGTTGTTTGACAAATGGGTAAGCTAACTACTGTTAAAAAAATATATACCGTAAAATGGGGGGAATAGGGTCTAGGGGGTGAATTGGGACAAACCTCAAGTTTTATTTGCAACCTTATTCATACATTTATGTTACGTGTTACACTTTGTGGTAGGATTTAAATTTGAAGCTTGCAATATTTTTTCTATAATCTGGCAACACTCACTCATCCTGTCATAAGTATTTTTTTAAAAAACGTACTTTAAAACATTGGGTCAAAGTCATGTGAAATTTGCTCCGTAAAACATTTTAATTTTCTTTGGTGTTTACTAGACTTGTACTAAAAGTGAAGTTTTCATAATTATCTTCAGTTGTTTGGGAACGGATTAAGCTATAATGTAAGTGATATAATCTTATTGTTTTTCCTTTAGTTTAACAAATTCTTACTAAAGTAGACTTGAACAATAATTGGGGGGATAAGGGTCGAACTATGGGGTGTATAGGGTCAGGAATGGGTTTAATAGGTACCCGATTAGGGTTAATTGGGACGACTATGGGTGAATTGGGTTTTTGTTTCTAGGGTTGTCGCAATCTCTAAATTACATAAAACGTAACTTAATAAAAGTGTTGGTAGGTACCTAATGCATACTTAACTGACTGAGTACATTTACCTACCTACACATTTATTTAAATTATAATAGTTTCCTAGTAATGATTGATTAGTTGATTAATAATAATTGAAAATTGGTACCTACGTAATTTAGGCGATATTAAATTTAAATTGTTTGATATTAGCATGTGGCGCCCTGTAGTTTTTGCCTATCTCCATGGTAATTCATACGCGTGAATTTATTTATACATTTAAGTATGTATACATATATAAATTTTATTGATTTTTTTACGTCATATTATTTTTTTGTTTTTGTTTTAGTTATACTCTAATACATAATGCCACGAGTATATAAGCCAAAACCTGGTGGAAAACAATATAAAAAATATGACGAGACTGTAATGAAACAGGCGCTCGATGAGCTAACTTTAAATCGTCATGCAACAATCAGATCTATAGCAGAAAAATATAGTATTAGCAGATCAGTTTTACAGAGGCATAGCAATAGACAAATGAGGTCGCCAGGAGGCCAAACGGCACTTACTAAAGAAACAGAAGATTACATTGTGCTCAATCTGAACACTTGTGCTGAATGGGGATATCCTTTAGATGTTACAGATTTAAGACTTTTAGTAAAAAGTTATTTGGATATGTTGGGGATTACGCACAAAAGATTTAAAAATAATTTGCCGGGGAGAGATTTTGTCTTCAATTTTTTGGAACGACATAAAAGTACAATTTATTCAATAATTAATTTATTAAACAAATATCTACTGCTTATTTAATAATTAATTAATTATTAAATAAATATCTAAGTATTAATTAAAAATAATACTGTCTATTTTTAATATTTTTTAAGTTTGCCTGTCATAAAATTTCTGACAGGCAAACTTAAAAAATATTAAAAATAAATAAGTTTGATTTGAGAGGACTTTATTTTATGTTTATTTGGAAGTAAGATTTATTTTGTTTTGTTTAATTTTAAGTAAATTACTTTATTAGAAACGTTGATTTCATTAATGGATTTTTATTTTTCACTACAACTCTATAACTTTATTTATGATAACATATTAGGAGCTGACACTTTAAAAAACGGTAGGTATATGTCATGTACGTAGGTAACCTGAAAAGGCAATACCTACCAGGTAGATATTGTAGGTACCTACCTAATTATTGTAGTAACCTACATATAGTATGAAAGTGTCAGCCCTAGCAAAAAACTCTATTAACCCCTTAAGCGACCCGATTCACCCCAACGCCTGGGTGAAGAGGGACAAGTGAGTTTTTGTAACTTTTCATGATTATTCTTTAATAAACTATATCTTAATGCATTACAAATGAAAATTTAAACTACCGGAACCATTATGATCTCCGTTTTATTACTATAACTACAAAAAAAAACGATAAAAATCAACGCCGAACTTAAAAAGTGTCCCGATTCCCCCCATTTTACGGTAATTAAAATTTAAAAATTAAAAAATATATAAAAATAATAACGTGTAACATAATTTCTCACATCACGTAATCATGTTGTCGAGCAACTTTTGTTTACATGACTACCATTGATTTAAACTAGCGGTAGATACGGTACTTGAACACAGCGCGCGGTCCTTTTCAACTAGGTCCATAGACACAGTTGCATTCAGTCACACGCGGACCATCGTCTAAACAGCGCCTGCCGATACAGCTCAATAATTATTTTTTTTGTATAAATTTTAATACGCACCAAAATGCCTTCATGTGTATTTAATAAGTGTTCTAATCACTCAAGCAACAAAAAAAAAGGCACATGCAATTACTTTTCATTCGTAAGTACAAACAAAAATGTTAGTTTGTTGAAAATTATAATTTTATTTATTAGTATTGTTTGCTTCGCCATTTTTGTGAGAGTGAGATACATAATATAAAAAAAAGCGTGAGACACGATGCGACGCATCACGCGACTCTCGCTAACGCTACGTCAATGTCATTCACTATCGTAAAAATTCGGTAACTAACGCGATTGCGCTCGAACGACTGTGTCGGGTCCTATCTTTGTCTTTGCCTATCGGTAACTGTAAGTATGCAACTGTGATCATAGACATGCAAGTTTTGTTGAGTTGTACTGATTGCGATGATAGAGCGTAGCGTATCTACCGCTAGTTATATCAATGGGCTCGACCAATTAAAATCTTAACCCATGGCCAAGGGCTACACGAGCAAGCGACACACGTATTGCGATAGCGATTGGGGAGAAAACAAATGGTGATGTTTTTTTTGTGTTTCTATTAGTAACCGCGACGGGACCTGTGCAGCGACGGTTTGGCGAGTTTTACTCGCGCGACGGAAACATATGACGACCGATTTGTTTAGCGAGTGAAGCAAACGTACTAGCTAACAGCGCGGCGGCCACGTCTTTAGAGCGGGTACAACCGGCGAGCACGGTCTGACAAGTCGCTGGTAGCATGGCATGAAGTTGTGCACGCATGTCGCTTGACACAAATCGCGTCTCAAGTCGCATCGCACAAGTTCGCGAATGGGACCTTACGAATATTAAAAATAATTCTGTGTCTTTCTGTATAGTACAAGTCAATGTCGTGTTTTTTCCAGCTATACAGCCGTAAGATGCGTCCGCCGTATGTCGCGTGCGCCGTGGCGGCACAATCTGAAGGCGTGTGCGTGTGGGGCGCGGGCTCCGCGCTCGTGTCGCGTGACGTGTGGGGTCGTTGGCAACTGGTAAGTGTGACGTCGCTGACGTCTGGTTACGTCACGCGACGTGTGGAGACGCTGGCAACTGGTACGTGTGACGTAGCATGCGTGTAGGCAACCAAGCAAGGAAAAAACATGATTGTAATACCAAAATCATGTTTTGGAAAAATGACGACTCCTCCATGTATGAATGCGTTGTTATATAGCCTAAACTTCAATTTAAAATTTTAACTCTTTAAGACGCAAAAGGTGTGAGTAACTACAAACTGAATGTGATACATACATAAAAAGTTCAAATGCCTTTGCAAAAGCAAGTTTGCAACCAATTAATTTTATTATTACAAATAGGGGAGATCTTTGCCCAGCAGTGGGACTTTAGACACTCGACTATATACTTCAATATTACTGTGGTAGGTACTAAAGTGGATAGTTCAGTAAGTGGCAATTTTAAGTCAATTACACTATTGATATACATTTTAAACGACATCAATAAAAAAAAGAGTAAAAATCTTAATACCTTTCTTTCTTTTCTTTTTTTTATATTAAAAAATAAAGTCTCTTTTAGTATCTGCCTGTGTGACCGCGTTGTTCTTTTAAATTGCACAACAGATTTTGATGCGGTTTTCGTTTTTTTTTAATTGTGTTTAGATATCGATGCTACGATAAAATAAAAATTAAAATGATTTGATGGTTTTCTTTTTTAAGGAGTCTACGGTCGCTGATAGTTTTGTTAATTGAAGTATGTTGTATGTTATTATCGTGTTTATGTTTACGATACAGTAGTACCCAACTGATATGGCTTACCGATGTACCTGCGCAGAAGGTGAATTTTCAAAGCGCGGGAAATGCTATTGTCCAATCGGCACGCTCCACGCACCACGCTGCTTTTTTCTGTACCGCTATTGGTCGGCAGCTGCCGCCATGTTAGTGCGCGCCGCGTGACATGTTAGTCAGCCGCCATACTTCTGTACCGCTATTGGTCGGCAGCTGCCGCCATGTTAGTGCGCGCCGCGTGACATGTTAGTCAGCCGCCATACTTCTGTACCGCTATTGGTCGGCAGCTGCCGCCATGTTAGTGCGCGCCGCGTGACATGTTAGTCAGCCGCCATACTTCTGTACCGCTATTGGTCGGCAGCTGCCGCCATGTTAGTGCGCGCCGCGTGACATGTTAGTCAGCCGCCATACTTCTGATTGGAGGGGCGCAACTTGCGAGTGAGACGGAACTAACAGCTGCAGTGTATTATGAACCTTATAGTAGTGATCTATCTAAGGTTGATTGTAAGTTTTAAGCATTCTTTCGTTAATCTTCGGGGCCATACTTTCTTTTCTGTACGAACGAAGATTCACGACCCGCCTTATCAGTTGGGTACCCCTGTACCACGATACCAACCGCGTCTGTGAAGTTTACACAAAAAAAAAACAGTTTTTTTAAACTGTTATTTCAAGTGAATACATTAATTGCGGTCGATGACCCTACAAAAAAAAAACTTGCAATCAATTTATTTTTTCGTTTTATCATGTTTAGACATCGATATCCATCACGTCTGCGGAGTTTCGCTAGCTGATTTAATTTGACCCAGGATAACAAAGAAAGGTAAAAAAACCGCAATGCGAGCTGTGACCTTGCCTCCTGCAGCTGGGCCTGGGCGTGCGCGGGCCCGGCTGCGGCGCGCCCTCCCGCTTCCTGGACATGATGAGCTACTACCCCTGGGTGGAGCAGAGCCTGTCCCAGTTCAATAGGATCACCATCTCCAAGATATCCAAGCAGAAATACGTACTGCGCGGTGAGTATTCACCAACACTTTGAAAGAGGTTCATGGACCGAATTTTCCTAGGCCCCGTTCACAAAGTCGGGCGACGCGACTTGCGTCAAGCGACACGCGCGCGTCTCTTGTTCCCGTGAGTCGTTCCACAAGTCGCGTCGTGGTGACTCGTGGCATGCTTGAAACTAAGTTGATAGTCAATTTGCTAAAAAAACCGTTTCCCTGCCTGTCTATTGTAGTATGACTCGTGGCGGCTATTTTAATGAACTCCTCAAATGTGATAATGTATATTTCAGCTAGCAAGGCGTACCAGAAATTCGGCGCGTGCGATCCTGAAGAGAAAATCAACTTGGTGTACAGAGAATCGATTATATTGCGAACTGACAACAATCAGTATCAGTTCCTGAACTACAATGTTAGTACCCATAGTTTTTTTTTGTGGTCCGTACCCAAAGGTGAAAACGGGTTACTTTCGCCTATTTAATATTAGTATGGATTTTCGAAAAACTTACCTTACCAAAAAACACAAAAGATATGGTACAATACGGCCGATGAATCATGGCCGACCCGAACTTTGCGCGAAGCCTGCGCAATATCATTGTTTGCAACTTCGATCAATAATAGCAATAAATACAGGATCAGGAACAAAAACAAGTCGTTGAAGTGGCCACGTTTACACAAACATAAACATTTACATGTCATACTACGAAATATAGAAAAAGGTTTTATAATATTAACAACATCAGTTCGTTATAAACCTTAATGCTCAAGTAAAAAGTTTAATTACGATTGCAAAATATTTATATGTAAGTCCTTCTATCATCGGAGATATGTAAAAGCAATAAATAAAAAGTCATTTTTATAGTAAGTACAAAAATATGTATTCTAAAATGAAACTTAAAACCTAAGCAGTAAAGCTAAAAACATTTTGTTGACAATTTCATGCTTACTCTATTTTGGAACTAGACTTAGTTCTTGGTATGACATTTCAATGCTCAGAACACAGTAAGTATTGAGAGTTGCAGAAATATATTTTTTTAGGCGAAGGTTCGTTTTGTATGGTAGCAAATATTTTTGACCGATTTAAAAAAGTAGTAGGACTAAATTAGTACAATTGTTATTTTTTATAAGACATTGCTATTAATTGTCTGCAGGTTGGCTCATTGTAATCAACCCGTATAAAAAATGGGTGCGTTTACTCATGTACGCGATTTAGAAGTTATAATAAATATTTGTATTGAATCAAATTATTTTTTCATTAAAATTAAACTGCTAATAAGAGTGGTAGGTTAACAACCATGTCTGAAGGTGCGTGCGAGGTGAATGCTATAAATAATGTATCTGGACAATCGTAATCGGTCTCTTTAAGGGGGATGTGCTAAGGCAGCCCGCGAAAATCAAATTTTCTTGCGTTTTTTGCAACTTGCAGGTTAGTGTAAGGTTGTATCTTGATCAAAATATGATTCGCGACAATAACAAATGTGTATTTACATAATTATAATCATAAGAATCATCAATACTTCTCTCTAATTTAGATTTACTCCAGATTGGTCTGATTTCGAACCAATCCGGAGGAAATCTAACTTAGAGAGATGAAAAATAACATATTTATGAAATAATAATACAACTCCATGCATTCCCTGTTCCAGAACAGTCGATGTTTGTTACAATAGTTGGCGCGTTGTCGCAAACTTTGATCAAACAATCATAATATTTGGTAAATGATTTATATTTACTATTTAATTAATTTTATTTTATGAAAAACACATACATAATTATATAAACTTACCGATAAAAAGATATTCCTTCCAAAATCTTGGTGTTACGGTGGTTATATTTATATAACTTTTGAACGCGCACTGTGGCATTTTGACGTCTTAATGTTGGCTATGTTTGGACGATACTAATTTGAAATAAGAGCACAAAAGTCATTGTGCTCTTATTTTTCGGGGCGTTTTTGAAGCACTTATCGGGAATCTAGTGCTATTATTGATCGAAGGTTTGCAACCATAAGGACATGAGGCGATTGCGAATGTGAGAGAACGTGCGCGGAAGATCGGAGAACCTATGTTCAGACCGGCCATAATGCATCGTGTATTGTATGTTAAAGATTCTATTGATATCATTTTAACCAGCTCTACTATACCATAGACCATGTTTTAAAGCAAATAAATAAATATACAACATTCCATTCTAACATAATATATTTTGTTACCAGCTAACAATAGTAGAAATAGTGGAGTACACTTGTTTGACTTTGGAGCTCCAAAACGCGTCGGCGGTATCGGAGATGAGGGTCAAGCATTACTGTCCTAGGTTCAGTTACGGACCAGCGTGTTATTTCTACAAAGGTACCCCACGTCTCTCTTTTCTTGTAATGTGCTACAAAGATCTTTTAGCTATTGAATGACGTTGAAGCGCTCAAGCGCTGCTGGTGAACATCTATGGAAAGTATTGAAAAAATACAAAATGGCGGCGTTAGTTCCTATTCTGGCCACGCGCCAAAAAATCCTTGTACAACTATAAAGGGTATAGGGACATCAGTCATATCGTAGCACTGACAAGTATCTTATGGACCTGAAATGAGACCTGTTACGGGAATACCAGACACATCCGAGTTGTTGTATAATTCCTTAAGTCATTCAGGAACATTTAATAGCATTAGGAGAGGCCACAAGAGAGGTACCTACCAAAGATTTATATCGTTAGATTTGCCCGCACCGTACCTACGTACGTCGATTTCGAGAATAGTGAGCCCACTGCTCACAGATATAGCGTTTCCATGGCAGCATTCGACATTGTGTGTAAGAGATGTCAAAACGAAACAAAGGCCGTCTTTTGACGGGATAGGACAAATCTAACGATTTAAATCTTTGGTACGTACCTACCTACATTTATTTTTCATTATTACAAGTTCTTAAGATACTTGCCAGTGTATCGTACTCATTACCCATAACGGAGTCTTTCCATTTTTGTATGGGACTCGGGCCATAAACTGAACGTATCAGGAAACCTGGAGAACGAAACATTAAGGGAAGCGCCAGAATAGCCCGCGAAATTGAAATGTTCTAACGTTTTTTTGCGATTTGCAGGTCAGTGTCAGGTTGTATGTTGATAAAAATATGATTCGCGATGGTAAAAAGTGTATATTTCCATAATTATAATCATTAAAATCATCAATACAACTAATTCGCCTCCATAAAAAAAAATTGTAAGGTATTTTTTTTCATATTCGACCTACCTACTTTTTGGGCTCTAAATTAAAATAATTAAACGGAATTATATTAAATGAAATGTACCAAAAGCCAGAAGAATCTCTCATTTTACTGATGTTGCACTTTCTTTATGTGTCATGTATTGTGTACATCTTTTGTTGGAGATCATAAATAAATAAATAAATAAATAACTTTATGGTCCAGGTTCAGTGTTCGACATTGCCGTATACATCATGTTCTCTGACAAATGCCTCTTTGAGATGTTCGCGTGGGGATTCAAGAAGAACATGACTCTGCTAGACATTCAGGAGTGGAAGTGGGAAGAGGGAACTTACTACGAAGACTTCTCTATGACAAGAGTAGAATATAGGGGCCCGACCTATATGACGGACTTTGGGTTCGAACCAATCGATATCGCAATCTGGGTGCCGGAGTATGACATTTGGACGACCACAGAACCATACAACGCTTCGTCAACCACGGCGATCCCCATTAACGGTAAAATTATTTTTATATTTATTACACCGCTACAAGGATCTTTTAGCGGTCTATGACGTTGAGAGGTGGGCGCTGTTGGTAAACACTTGTGCAATTGTTATGTGAAATTTGAAAAAACGAGATGGTGCCGTAAGTTCTGATGTTGGACACGCGCAAACATATCCTTGTACAGGCTATACTTGTACCTATTCAAATCTAAAGGCACTGCCTCACCGGGACCATTCCCCTGCAATGTAACAATCCAAAATTTCACTGTAACAGCTAGGGCTTTGCAAGTAGACTGCGCGTGCGCCACTACTAAGTAGTGTAGAGAGATAATTGAAACCAGCAGGATAGGCTAATACTGTACAATTGAATAGGTAAAGTTAGCACGGCTAGGACGCGGGTAAAGGTTACAATACAGGCAAATGCTCCCGGTGATGGAGCGCCTTTAAGAACAATGAATATGCTTCGTGGTCTATGATATTGCAGATTGATCGATCAAAGCATTAGCTTTAACTGATTAACCGACTTAAAAAAAGGAGCAGGTTATAAATTCGGCAGGGTTTTTTTTCTTGTATGTAAGTACGTAACATCGATGTTTACATGGGTAAATAGGTACGATCTAAATGAATGTGGCCGCTTTTGTTTAGATCTAATTTTGTTGCTTCGTGTCTCAATATGAAAGTTTATAGAAGGTATTAGAAAAACCTTGACACACTTACCGAGGTCGCTTATTGCGCCGTTTTTCAAAATTCCTTCTCAGTCACGAGATAATATATTTTTAAAGGAGTGGCGCTAGTGGACCCGTGTACGCGCTCTTAATGCACAAACACTAAAAAAATATTTTATGACTTTAGTATATGGTGGCTAACACCGCGATTTTAGTTAAACAAGGCAATCAATCATCAAATAAATGTGTAAAAAATAAATGCATGTATATGCAGGTGAAGTTCACGGTGATTTTGCTTTATGCTAAGATCATTTATTTTTTGCAAAACATGTGTATACACACGCATAGCATGCAATATGTTACATTAAACCTGTCTTGCCCTACCTACCTATCCAGTTCTGTTTAACAGTGTGTGTGTGTGTGTGTGTGTGTGTGTGTGTGTGTGTGTGTGTGTGTGGTGTGTGTTCAGGGGGCCTAGACAAAAACTTTTCTGATAGCGTTAACGCCAGACGCTAACGTCAAAATGTATGCCAATGACGTTACGTGTGGAAAAGACACGTAATGTCACGTGTTAAGCAAATGTCAACTCCATAGAATTTGATTTTCCGTTAGCGTTAACGCTTACAGGACAGGGATTTTGTCTAGGCCCCCAGTTGTGTTGTGTTTAATTGTCTACTTTTTGTTGTTTTAGTGTCTAAGGCGCGGCCGAGCCGACCGACTGCGTCGACGGTAAGAACCAGAAGAACACCGAGGCGAAAAACTAGGACTCGAACTACGAAAAACTTGGAGTAAGGGTGCGCAAATCATACGGAACGCACCACTGCTGTAGTTGTTAGGGTAAATTAAATTTTATTAATAAAAATCTGTTGCGTCCACTGAATCTTTTTATTATTTTTTCGCTTCGCCCGGTTTGTGCATTTAGGCAATGTGACGTTTAGTTTATTTAGTTCGAAGGAAACAAAGGTTTGAAGGTTTGTTTAAAGTCGGAAAGTATAATAATTATTAATTAAAACGAAATTTGAATAATGAGGAAAATTACAATGACGAAAAGTTACAACTTAATAATAAACAACCGACATCCAAAAAAAAACAAAAAAACGTGAAAAATAACTTTAATTTCCGAAGTCGGTGTTTTTGGTTTTGTATTTTCGTTTTTGGCCACCGACTTCGAGTTATTTTTCAAGTTTTTATTGGACGTCGGTTTGTTTTTATATAATAAGTTATTATTTTTCACGCTTTAGTGGTGGTACCTACCCCACACAAATTTGTATACCACTACTTGATATTAAATAACAGTGACTGGAAATTATTAAAACATCATCAATATAAACTAAGTGGAAAAAATACGCAGTATTAAGGATAACTCAAAAACTTATATAGGTACTGGTCAGAACTTGATCAAATTTAAATTAAATTAAAAATTAAAATTCATTTATTTTGGGGTAACCAGGCCCATAGAAGACAATTTACAAACATTACTTAATAGAATAAAATAAAATAATAATAATAAAATAAATTCATAAAAAATGACAAAAATTCTAGCATTCAAATTAAAATTACAAAATTATTATACTTTAAATACATACGAGGACACACACTCTAATATCAAGAATGCCTGCTAAACGGCTTTGCCTGAACATGCCTGCTGCAGCAATGCAGCATGTAGAGGCAGTCCAGCCTATCAGCAATCATCGCCAGGACTGCGTTGGAGCTGGCCGTACTCTGCGCACCAGAGAGATGCTCCGCCTGCACATAGTCGCGTGAAAACAGGCGGTGCGCTCCTCCGCAAACACACCCGAGGCGCTGCAGAACCGAGGCAGCCCCATCACAATCCTAAACGCATTATTGTAAAGAACGCGGAGGTCGCTATAGCACTTCTTTGTGTAACGAGCCCACAGGCTGCAGGTGTAAAGGGATGTACAATATGCTTTAAATAGTGACTTTTGAACACCTAGCAAACCTGGGGGCTATCATGTTGGCTCGTATTGAGAGCGACCTCCGCTCTCTCTCAACATCCTCATTATCACTTAGGTCAGGCGTAAGAATATGCCCCAAGTATTTAAATTTATTCACCATCTCCAGAGGTGTCCCGTTCAGTCTAACAGACGGAACATTCTGGGGACTTACTGCACCAAGTCCAAAAACCATGAACTGGCTTTTTGCCACGTTATAACGCAAGCCATGATCACTAGCATAGTCTTCACATATTTTTAAGGTGATATATTGAAAAAAGTGTGGTTTTCTTTTCAGTGTACCTTTTTAAGTATATGTAATAGGTATTTAACAATAGTGTGTATGTTTTATGACTATATTTCCTAGTATCCTATAAAAGGAATACACGATTCAATGAAATTTTCTCGATACAAAAAAAAAATGCAAAGTTTTATCTATGTTTATGTTTTTTTGAGTACTAAGGCGTAACGCTTATGAGTTATTAATTGGAGTTTACTATAAAACATAGATAATAATCGTATTAAAGTTCAAGTAAAGCAGTTTTAGTTTTAATAATACTTTTTATTTAAAAAAGACGGCATTTCGTTTTGGCACATACGTTGTCTTATTCCGAGCACACACACATTATCGCCATCCCTTCTTTTGCCTATCAAAAGTAATGTCATCACTCTCGTTCGTTCATAAATCAGTCGCCCGCACAGAGTACATTTTATATAGGGAGATAGAGACGTCACTCGAAAATTGCAAGGCGCTGGCGCCCTCTAGCAACAACTAAAAACAACACTCCTTGAAGCAATATATAGGTACGTATAGCTACTAGCTATACGTATACATATAATGCTTCATATAGCTATAATAGTTTCAAATCTGCTGTATGCCCTGTCCTATTTCCTTCCATTTTAGTTAGGTAGTAGTTTTTAACCAAAAATAAAACACTAAATCCAATGTCAAATACCTACTTTATTTCTTCTTCAATATTTTTTTCAATATTTGAAGGCCAACTCTTGAATTTTTGCAGTTCAGCACACAACACTTGCTCGCGTTCATATTTTTAAACAACACAATATCGGTGCGTTTCACAAACAAGTACACAGTCCACATTTTCGTGCAGGGGTCGTTCCGATAAAGCGAAGTTGTCGGTTGCCGGTATCCAATACCTTTCCAGGTCAATGGATAGATCCAGAATCCTAAATGTCCATACAAGCAAAGTCGTCAAGAATACTCCCGAAATTAATCGAACCGCCTTCATAAATTCTATTCTGAATAAAAAAAAATTACAACATATTTTGACAATTACGCGAGTTGCGTTCCTTTTTTCCCATTGAAACTTAAAACAGTTTCAAAAATTGGTGTTGCGTTATTAGATGATTTTATCCATTTAAACAAACGTTGTATGTTAGCACAATAAATTTTAAAGGTGTTTCAACTCCTTAAATATTTTTATTTGTAAAAAGAAATGTTGTTATTTTAAGAAAATCTGGTTAAAATGGAACATATTGTGTTTAAACCTGTTTATACATAGTATCTCTATATAGTCTGTGGTTTAGACGAAACCCATGAACATTTTGAGAACAGCGCCATCTACCAATAAGAAAATTCATCTTCGATATTACTCTACTATTGAATATACTATTAGAATTGAGTAGTGTATCTCCAAAAGCAGAAGCCTACTTAAACTGGTCGGATATGATTCCCATACTTTTGTTCTAAGCTACAGCACCGTGGTCGCCCGGTGGGGCTGATTGAGGATGAATCTATGTCACTTTTTTGCAAATCGGTGCGATCTAATTTACGTGATTGGGTACAGGTTCATTAGTAGCATATTCTGGTTAATCTAAGTTCAATTTAATCGTACGTTTATGATTTTAACCATTCCGTTAGATTATTTTTACATTCGTACAGCAACATGGGGTAAATATTCAAGTTGAGGTTCAATTTATCTATACATCTATAGGTACATACAAATAAATAAAATTGAAGTGTCTTTTTGTAATGTCAAAATAACAGCTATTTACTAAATGCTTATGAAAGTACACACAGCAAATCTATTCGGTTTACATCGCACACATACGGGTTATTGTCACTGCGTGCGTGAATTGTTGAGTCGGTCAGTCGGGTACGAACAGCAAACGCTAAACTGTTTGTGTGCGTATGATATACCCATTTATATCAATAACTAATATACCAAAGTATAATAATCATAATTGAATGAGTTCCAATATTTCAACAACATTAATATGGATCCCATAGCCGGTCGGTAAAAGCACCTAGCATAGATGACGACTCAATTTCGCGTCGTAAGCTCAAAACCTCGGTAGAGGAATATAGTTTTAGAGGTTTTTATTTTTGTCTTAATAAATACATCAATTTTGTGCCAAATAAAATTACTAAAACAAAAATTCAAAAGGTAATTAAATAAAACCAATAAAATAATATGAAATATTTTATTAAATAAACTAGGCTTATCGCTTGGGTCATTAGTGAATGAGCCAGCTCGTTTTGACTATTATGTTTCTTACAAAAGTTGGCATAAGGTTTAATTTGGCATGAGCTAGGTAAATGTTAGGAAATAAAAAATTACGTGTGGCCAATACAAAGATTTTAGTAATGCAAAATAATTTATACAGATTCCCAAACTTTTGGACAAGTAGAACACTGCTGGTAACTTCTTTACCAGTTTATAAGAGAAGATAAGGATTTTTTGTTGAATAAGAATGGACGTAAATATTTTATTAAAGTAAGTATACAAATTTAAATAAAGTGAAATTGGAGGTGAAGAGAATCAACATGTTAGACAGTAAGAAATTATGACAAAGTCTAACTGCATAACAATAATATCACTTGCACTTCATCATTTCACTTTATCCTTATCCGACTTAAAACATTTTTCATAATTAGAAATAACCACATTATTTTCCCAATTAAAATGTATATGCCTATATGACCGCGCGAAAAGAAGTCGTGTTTGTCGGTGTGCGGTGGACAGCAAAACTGCTGGCTTACTACAGCGTAAACCAGCTTCATGCAGGTCATTTCGCACCGTTTGTAAGCACACACTATGTGCTGTTGCAGTTATGCGGGTGGATAAATACGGCTTAGCTCTGTGCCTTGCCACAATGTCGTAGTGAGGTGGAGAATTCGCCTTCAGTTTTGGTCCACGTCGACGATGGTCTACGTCTCTAGAATCCGCATACCGATGGACACATAACTGCACGGTTCTCTTCTATAAATAAAAACAAAATAATATTTAAAATAACAAAGATAAACAGTGTAGGATTGGTGGAAAAAGCATAATTAATTAATTACTTATATTGCCTCATAAATTCAAGATATAATAATTCTATCAGAATCAAATAATGATAAAAAATAACTTTAGTATAATATTCTGATATATTCATATAACACTCAATTGCAATATTTTACATTAATGTAGTCATAGTTAATCATTCTAAGTTGAGATGAGTTTAGAACTTGAGTTGAAGTATTACTAACGTAATGAAAATGATTATGTCACATGTAATTGTTACTAATATATACCGATATTAATATATCGGCGAGTAAGAGTAACGCAACCTTACTCTATCTCTAATCTGAAAATTTTCGGGAAATCACTTTTATCACATTCACGGTCACGCCTTTTTCCTTTATGGGGTAGGCAGAAACTACAGAATAATTACTGCATAGCTATTCACAACCATTCGATTCTTTTTCGAGTTCGATTGTGAGTTTTGTTTAGGGGGAACGCTTCTACTACACTACTATACTATACACTACTACACACTACTATTACTAACAAAATCACGAAAAAAATGAATTGGTGGAAGCTAAAAATAATCCTAAAAAGACCTGGAATATCATAAACACAATCATTAATAAACAAATCTCTAGATCTCCTCCTATGGAGTTATTGTCTGTGTCCAACCTAGACTGCAAGTCTTCATTAAACTTAGTAAATAATTACTTTGCGAATATTGGCAAGGAACTTGCAGCTAAGCATACAAATACTAGTACGTTACATGAGTCATATGTTAGGGACGACGCTCAGGTGAACTCAATTGTTCTTCTCCCTCCGGATCACGCTGAAGTTGAAAATATTATAATGGGTCTTCGTGCCGATTCTGCCCCGGGGTGGGATGGAATCAGTTCACGGCTTCTTAAAATGAGTAGACAGACTCTTGTGCCACTCGTCGCTCACATATGCGGTCTTTGTATCTCTGAAGGTGTATTTCCCAAAGTTTTAAAGAGAGCGGTCGTTCACCCTATCCACAAGGGAGGTGACAGAGGCAGTGTCAACAATTACAGACCAATTTCGGTCCTTCCGGCATTGTCAAAGGTTCTTGAAAGGGTTCTGAACAATCGTCTTGTGTCTTTCCTTGAAAACCATAATATTCTCTCCAGCAATCAATTTGGTTTTCGTAGGGGGAAGTCATGTGAAGACGCTTTCTCGGCCTTGATTGACGAAGTTGTTGAGACACTAGATAAAAAATCTAAGTGCCTGGGTTTATTCTTGGACCTATCTAAGGCATTTGACACTGTCTCTGTCCCCATCCTACTTAGAAAATTGGAGAGAATTGGAGTTAGAGGCCCTGCACTTGCTATCTTTGCTAGCTATCTGTCTGAGAGAACCCAGTGTGTTAAAGTCACCGCATACGTCAGTGATGAGTGCGGATTGTCCTTCGGAGTGCCCCAAGCTTCCATCTTGGGTCCTACACTTTTTTTGGTCTATGTAAATAATCTATGTGATTTGATACTCCCTAATTGTTCCATTTACACATATGCGGATGATACGGCCCTTTTAGTTCATGCTGAAAATTGGGATGAAGCCCGAGAGAGAGCAGAATCTGTTCTTGGTATAGTTATGTCTTGGCTATCGGCGAATAGCCTAACCCTAAATGTGGATAAAACAAACTTCATCACCTTTTCCCTAAAATCTACTTCACAACCTGACCACACAGTTTCAGTTAAAGCTCATACAAATTGTAATGCTTTCCCAAACCAATGCTCCTGCCTCCCCCTGATAAGGAAAACCACTGTGAAGTATCTTGGAGTAATAATAGACAACCTCGTATCATGGAATGCTCAGATTAGGGCATTGTCTGGCAGGGTTAGGAAACTAATTGCTGTGTTTAAAAGCCTGCGGTATAGTGCTGACCCAGATACCTTACGCATGGTTTATTTCTCCCTCTGCCAGTCAATATTAACTTATGGCATATTGGTCTGGGGCGGTGCTTCAAAGACAAGTATGATACAACTGGAAAGGGCACAGAGAGCTGTCCTCAAGGTTATGACCTTTAAGCATTATCGGTATAGTACGGCTCAATTGTATAAAGAATGTCAGGTTTTGACCGTGAGACAGCTCTTTGTGCTAAACTGTACGTTGCACAAACATGCTTCGTTACAGTTGGATCTCAATCACCTGACAAAACGAGGGACTAGAAACGTGTGTCCCATAGAGAGGCACAGAACGAAACTTGCAGAACGTCATTTTAGAATCCTTGGTAGTCGTATATACAACTTTGTGAACAAACAATGTAACATATACACGTTCAATAAATTTGATTGTAAAGGTAAGGTCTGTAAATGGATAATGAGCCTTAACTATGACGATGTTGAAAAAATTCTCAATACCTAGATCTAACCCACACCTCCTTTCGCCCAAACAGTACCCTGTCCGACACATCCTGGAATACACCGACCTTACAACACAACACAACGAAAACAAAAACACACGGACACACACACCCTTAGACACACCCTCAAACACATACACACACACTCACACGCATACAGACATACACACGCATACAAACTAATACACACACGCACACACACACACATACAAACTATACAAATGGTTTTTCTTTTTAATTAGTTTATTTTAGTTTCTGTATAAAATCTTTATTTTCATTATTTTCTGTCTGTAGTACCTACACTGTGAAACTCCGAACATTTATTTATCTAACCGATGTTAACTTGAGAGCCCTGACACCCATAACACAAGTTCAATCTTAGCTTGGGTGTTAGAGGTTTATAACTCTGTAGTACCGTACAATTTATATAAAAAAAAAAAAAAAAATTGCAGGTGGCAAAATTTTAAATTGTAAAACTGGAAATAAAGATTATTATTATTATTATTATTACTACACTATATGTATACTATACTACACACTACACTTTTACTCTATACTACACTTTTCTCTTTTCTTTTTTTTTCTCTCTCTTTTCTTTTCTTTTTTTCTTTTTGAGTATTGAATGTTTAAATAGTAAATAAATTGTTATTAGGTATATTCTATAGTTATATTGTTAGGTATTTCGTAACATAACTTAGTGCTTATGTATTCAAAAACTACCTTGTTTTATATCGTTTGACAGTTAATGTAGTACGGGACTTTTACGACCCACCGAAAATGATGTGATAATAACAGAGCTATTCACAACTATTCGGTTCGCTGTTATTCGTTTAGCTGGAGATTCTGTTCGTCATCTCGTGCGCCAATATTTTAGTGCCACTCATCTGGTGTGGCGCACCAGATGAAATAGCATGGTTTCTGTATGCGCTAGACATGGGCGAAATAGTTCACTGAAAAGAAAAAGAGCGATTAGCTCTGTCACTCCAAAGAGCTATATCACTCTTCTAGCTCACTAGCTCTTCTATAGCTCAGTGACTCAGACGCCGACTGTTAGCTCATTTGACTCACGCCGCGCCACACGCGCGTCGAAGAAAACGGCTCGGCTCGCTCAATAAGTACTAAGTTAAGGGGACTACATGACCTAAACGCAAATTTATAATGCCTAAAAATATATGATCCACTGCAGTAACCAAAATCAGAAAAATATATGATATTCTGGATATATGCTAGTTAGATAGGGTGTTGAAAACATAATACAATTAACTTGATATGATAGAAAATAATCACGAAGATACCTCTGAAAAAATATTTTAACGATTAAAAACCATACTAAGATACATGCAAACATTCAGTTTTTTTGTCAGATTATTCTACAAGTAACATACTAACGTAATAGTGTTTTAATTTTTTAGTCCAATGAATAGATTTTTTGTAAATTCATAATTGCTTCATATTTTGCAATAAATTACCAGCGTTGTGTCATCGCGCGTCTCTTTCTTTTCTATGCAATCCGACAGTGACCCCGCTTTAGCTCTTGTAAGCCTCTTAAATAAGTTTTTCTGTTTGTTTGTATTATGATAATACTACGTAAGCAACATGCAAAAAATAAACAATGCGGTTCCTTTTTATAATGTGCCAAAGTATTTTCTACTTGAAGTCAATGACCATAAAGATAGATTTACAGTGATCTAAGTCGTATGATAAGTTTACAATGACGTATTGTGCCGGAGAGCTATTGTTGGAAAAACGAACAATCCGATTCGAAGTATTCCGAATTCCAAAGCGGGCAGACGGAGCAGAATGAGTGAGCCGTTCGGCCGGTGACTTCGGTCGGTCATCGGTGTCTCGCTGAAGTAGGTAAGTACTGAGATGGTACTGTTATAGTGAGTCCGAGTGAGTGAGTAGGCGAGAGCGACGTCAATCGAAAAGAGCTAGCTAGCTCTTTTTTATCACTCGCTCACGAGCTAACCATATCTAGTATGTGCTGCTGAATGGGGCGCACCCACTTTAGTAGCTTGAAATTATAAGTCACGGATAGCCAAAGATGATGGTATAATGAGTAGTTTTAACTACCACGCAATTAATGCTGTATGAACGCTGTGTGAATGTCCGTTAATTAGTACAGCTGACTATGAACGCTAATTGTGTACTGTCGCGTTACACTATCATTTGTGGAAGGCGACGGAAAAGTGCTGATTTATGCAATACGCGCATACCATAGCCGATACATGAATCGTACAGTCTCTTCATTAGCAAATTATTATTTAGTGCGTCCGTGTGTGGTTTGTGGCTACAGCCACACTACGGCAAACCTTTTCAGTACTTGGCAGCACTGTTTCTTGCTTGTCATGCTGCTGTCAAATTCAAATTCAAATGTCAAACACCAAATTAATGTCACAACAACAACAAAACAGTTTGCTAAAGACGCAATGTTTTGTCTAATTAGATAAAAACAGTCGTATTTCGCATTGTTGTTAGCATAGTACGAGTGCGTTTTATCTCATAGTCTTTTCACATAATTAAATTATTAAGATTGACTCATACGCGCGCTTTTTTTGAAACTTTGAAAGGGTAGAGCAGCTATAGAAAAATAAAATTGTATGCAGTGTTTCGTGTAAGGATACACAATCTATCTGTAAGTATTATTTATATAAATTTTACCTACATAGAGTTTGTAATGTCCCTGGATAGTATACATAATTTACGGAAACTGAGTTCGCTATTCACAATTCACATGTTACAAAATAGGTTCATTAAATCTTGAATAATACGTGGCAGTATTATACCTGCCAGTACTTAGGTATTTTTAGAATGTTTAATTTCTTTACTTTCACAATATTGACCCACTGACCACAATTTATTTATTGCCATAAATAATTTTTAACAAAAATAGTGAGGCCCTGACTCCTGCCCTAGGTATAGCACTTGTGTTACAGGAGCCAAAAGAAAGCGACTAGTGTTGTATTGCCTTTAAAGTAGAAAGATGGTTGATTGAACATTTAATTTGAAGCCATCATTTTAATTCAGTGATTTTTCAGTACGGACCTAATATTTACCAGTTATTAAATTATTTTAAACATGTTAACATATTCATTAAATTTTATTATGTTCCAGTAGGTTTAAAAACTATTAAAAGTCAAGTCTTCTGTGTTCTTTCTGTTAGATATTTTATTTATCTTATTAGTCCATCTCAAAGACCTTAAAAATATTTTATTGATGGGTAACTGGCTAATAAACCTAGCCGGGTCCTTCATCTTCGGCCAAGAAGTCGTTCTCTAAAAAAACAATAATATCAAATAGCAAAAGAGTATTGTAACAGAAATGAAAATATTCAAAATTTTAATGTTATGTAAAAATATTTTTAAAATATTGTGGTATCACTGTCATGGATTTCTGCAAAGTAATGACTGATTCCATTTTATATACAAAATGATGAAAAGTACCTTGTTTTCTTTATTTAATCATGTGATGATTCCGTTTATGAATATTTATTATTATCACCATTTTTTTATATTGTAATAAAGCTTTTTTGTTACTTGGGGTCAGCGTAACACGTTTTCTTCTTCTATTCTCCCCTGTCACGCTATCATTCACTCCCTTCTCTTTCATATAATTTCTCACACAATCTTTCAATCTTTTCTTTGGCCTTCCTCTTGATGCTATGCTATGAATATATTATATGCTTATTAAATTCGTTTTATGGACTATGTAATTTCCTAATGATGTAGGTAGGCCAAACATTCTATTCTTCTAATCTGGATTCTGTTGCCAATGTGCTTCAGTAACAGCTAAGTTGGTAATAAAACAAAATGGTGACCACATAGGCAACATTTTAAAATTACCTTGTAGGTATTGAAGTATTGTGAGCAGCTTGTTTTTTATTCTTATTTATGTTTATTTTATAATGTATAATGTATAATAATCTTATTTGTGTAGAATAAACATTTTTTTTGTGTTCCTATCCAAATTGAATGTTGGATGTAATCACAGAGTATATTATAATTTTCAGAATTGACATAGGTACCATGCCGGACGATTTCAGTACATTGACACATGTGTCGCCCGCGCTGACCAAAGACAAACTGAGTGAGGCACTCACGGACTGGTTTAAAGAAACGTACACGTTCACACACTGGGAGGTAAGTCTTGTGCCTCAGGGCAGCACCACAACCTTTAGAACTTTTCAGCATACATCTCCAGTAATATTTGTCGTCCAATCTTTTGTTGAGGTGTTAGGAATATCCATCCACAATTGTAATTTGTAAGTAGGTTTGTACAAACACTTTTACACGTCAATCATATTTTTAAACTAGATGAGGTCGGCGTTTCCTATCTGACTACTCTGGGAAGAAAGGCCGAAACAAACTCAGAGGTCACAGTCTCTTACAAAGTCCAGACATAATCTTGGTCAGATCATGTGAAGACCATGTAGATTGGTATCTGAAATGGTCTTTTGAGGAAAGAACCACACAGATTGAGTGGACCTGTCCAGTCAGTGCACGCATTTGTCAGTAATCGTGCAGCTCAACTCAGGAAGTCAGGACTTAAGGAGCTAAACGATTCGACGAACAATACCAAAGAAAGGACATTTGGGTAGGCCATGCGGCCTACTTAAACTACTTAAACTGCCAGATCAAGAATATAACTGAAACAATGACCCACATAGTCTTCATATTCTCAATAATGAAAATAATATAATACTTTTTACAGTAAATATTCATGTCTAAAATAGCTAGCAAATTAAAATCAACATTCACCGTATAAATTTATTGGAGCAACTTAATCCCAAGCCTTTTTGTCCTCAATATAGTCTTTCACAGTATAATAGGCTTTCTGGCATAGTTAGCTTTTTGGCATATTAAATTACAAGCACTCATTTTCAAATTAATTGACTGATCGTAATAACAACGAAAATAAACGGGAACGTAGTTTTGATTCAAGTCACTATTATGTATTTTGTGATCAAGTCGGAACCCACGTATTTGCAACAATACACTGACCAGCGAGAATGTTTACCATTTTTACAATGTGGCCAACGTAATAATAATGAGCATCATCGAATTTGTTTCCGTAACCAGTTGTACCTATATCAATTGTGAATGCATTATTAAGATGAACGCATGGAAATAGCAGTTAATGCAATTTAATCGATGTCTGTCAACATTGTATGAGCGAGAAACTAAAGACAATTATTTTGGATCGGCGGTGTAAGAAAAGGTGCTTTCGATGCAGATTGCTATCCGTAAAGGATTATTTAGTTCAAGCGTGTTCCGGCGAACCATGACATCGGCAAATCTTGGTATCGGCCAACCATTCATTCTATGTAGCGTTATTCGGCGGAACGTGCTGTCGCTAAATAATGGTATCGACTTATAGTTTTTTCGTATTACCGTTCGTCGGTGAACCATGCTTTCTGTAGACAGTTATATCGTCAAGGGTAATTCGATATACCGTACGGGACTCTATGCGCACGGCGTCTTTTCTACCCGCCATCGACGCGCATTTATGCGCTTCAAACTACAAAGTGAAGACGACGCGCGTTTCACAAAAAAAAAAAGCGGAGTACATATTTCTTGCCACACATGATACTGAAAATACGTACTTCGATTCACTGTGACAAATAAACTTGCGGGATGCAACTGGCACTACTAAATACTAGAGTGTACATACTAGACTGAAGTGAGTGATCATCCTCTAGCACTTATCCTAATCATAGGGGTTGGCGCTGCGTGTCCACACGTCTATTTTACGCAAAAGTTATAGTGTCACTCTAGTGAAGTCACTAGGTACCCCAAATGTCAGCCTCACGAATTAAAACTTGTTTATTTACTTCGTGGTCAGCACCTAGGTTCTGGCGGTTAGCACTGTTAGCGGTAAGCAATGACTCCAGTTAGCGTCATGACTAAGATCATCATCACCTTCCTGCCCCTGTCCCATGTTACTCGTGGTCGCCGCAACACGTTTTCTACATCCATTCTCCCTGTCAACAGTCACGCTATCATTCAATTCCTTTTATTTCCTATCATTCATCATTCCTCACACAATCCATCAATACTTTCTTTGGCCTTCCTCTTCCACCATCCATCAATATTTATATTCATCACTCTTTTAGTCATAATGCGTTTCCTCCCTCCTCATCACATGCCCATACCAAGACAAACGATTTCCTTTCAACTTTTCTGTCACTGGCGCCACTTGCAAACTTCCCCTTATATACTCATTTCTTACTTTATCCATTCTCGTCCCTCGTCTTCTCAACATTCTCATCTCCGCTTCATGCAATCTTTTTTCATTCTTATTCTTCACGGCCTAGCATTCCGATCCATACAGTACGACCGGCTTTATCACGTACTTGTAGATTCTCCCTTTAACTTGAAGAATGACTACGATACTGCTACAATGTTTTATGTATTCATGTTCGGGAGCTTTTGGAGACTTTGTTTCCCGAACATGAAGCTGAACTTCCAGTGAAATTCAAACTTTGTTGATGATGTTTTGTTTTCATTAAACGTAATCGTTAGTATAGTATTAAAGTTTGAATGCTAAATAAATGTCCAATTATTTGTTTCAGTACGTGAGCGAAACAGGCAAAGGTGACTCCTACTTAAGCGAACTGATCCGCATTAGAATCCACGGCGTCAATCAAAATAATGTCGCCAATCACATCCAAGTTATACTCAAGAACATTCCGAAAAGCGTTTCTCGTAGGCTGACGTTTAGAAGCCACGAGTTCTTTAAAAACGAAATTAATTTCTACGAGAAAGTTCTTCCAGCTCTACTGGCATTTCAGTCTACCAAAGATGTGAAGGATCCTTTTGATAAGTATGCCAAGCTGTTTCTGTCATACTCCGACGGGACCAATGATGTGCTGTGCCTGGAGGATGCGAACGTAGACCAGTTCGGAAGCGCTGTGCGGCAGGAAGGCATCGACTTTGAACACTGCAAGCTGACTTTCAAAGTGCTGGCACAGTTCCACGCGCTGTCCTTCGCCATGAAAGACCAGCAACCCGAAGAGTTCGACAGAATGAAGAAGCAAGTAACGGAGCTGTACTATCACGTTCGGCTATGGAGTTGGTATTCAAGATTTTGGAAAAGGATCTCAAGAATAGCTATAGATGCGGTACAAAAAGAGTATCCAGATTCCATATACGTTGAAAAGATTAAAAAGTTCGCCGTCCCCGAGAGGTATAAGGAAATGGTCGCCGCCGCTACAAAGACTACGGATAGGGGTGTGATCTCACATGGAGACTCTTGGACGAATAATTTCCTCTACAAATACGTGGAAGGTCGTCCAGTTGACGCGAAAATAATAGATTTCCAATTGTGTAGATGTGCCTCGCCCGTGCTTGACTGGTCTTTCGTGATATATGCGTGTACCTCTCAGGACTTGAGAGACGAACATTATGGCGAGTTGTTGAAGTACTACTATGAGGTGCTGTCGACTCAGATCAGTGCGCTGGGCACTGACCCAGACAAGGTGTACTCGTGGGAGGTGTTCATGAGTGAAATAAAGAAATACTCCTACTTCGGATTGGCATTCAGTTTCGAATCGACGCCGTTCATCGTTCTGGCCCCGGAAGATGCTGTGAATATGGAAATGAAGGTAACCATTATCTATAAGACAAGGCATATTAAAGTTTACCAGGTCATCGGTCCGGTGACCAACGTGGCGAAGCTTGGGGTCTAGGGAGGCCTATATCTAGCTGAGGACGTCGTTCGGCTGAATGATGATCACGATGATGAAATCTATACTAGTATAATAAATTCGAAAGTAAGTCTGTCTGTATGTTACCTTTTCACGCCTAAGACACTGAACGGCTTCGATAAAATTTGGCATGGAGATAGATGGCATCCTGGGGAAGGACATAGGCTTTATGTCCCGGTAGCACGTTCCCGTGGGATAATTTCCGACATCAAAACGGGCGAAGCCGCGGGCAGAAGCTAGTTACATTATAAGTACATACTTGAAATTTCAAATACGTACATGACAACCAAGCCATCGAATCACAATAAATGTATGGCCTGTTAAGACGCCTCTTATGTACAACAGTGAAATAGGAACCTTATTCCCACAAAATAAATTGCATGTTTCTGTAAAAATGCTTCTATAATTTTTGTTACAGGGCGACCAAGAGATGAACATTGATGACGTGTGGCAGATCGGACCTTTCAAAACTAAGGAAGGGAGACTAAGGGAAGCGAACAATGTGAAACATTGCGTCGACATGGGATACATATAAAATTTATTGTTTAAAAGACTGGGTAATTAAGTAACACACATAAAATGATCGCAATCCCTATCATTTTGAGAGTTCAGCCATGATCATTGCGTTATTTACGTCGCTGAGCGGACGAATTTTTGAAACCCATGAAGCAATGTATTAGGAGTTTCCTTCAAAACAGTCGTTTGTTATCGAAAGTGTGCTACACAATTAGGGTGACGGTTTGTAGGACGCGTGTGGTGAATGGACAGAAGATAGGGATTCGAACATTAGTCTGAAGTTGGCATAGTCACCCATCGCCATTTTGATCGGCTTCAAAGTTACACCGCGCGATGAAACTGGTGTATAAAGTGTAATCAAAATAACTGAAAACCTCTACGATCATTGTGCTCCTCATTATGAATAAGGTTTACTATGAGATCAAACCAGAAATCGCAAATAAAAAATAAATGATTTTATTTCTGTAAATAGGTTTGTACAAACACTTTTACACGTCAATGATATTTTAAAACTAGATGAGGTCGGCGTTTCCTATCTGACTACTCTGAGAAGAAAGGCCGAAACAAACTCAGAGGTCACAGTCTCTCTTAAAGTCCACACATATTCTTGGTCAGATCATGTGAAGACCATGTAGATTTGTCTGAAATGGTATTTTGAGGAAAAACCACACAGATTGAGTGGACCTGTCCAGTCAGTGCACGCATTTGTCAGTAATCGTGCAGCTCAACTCAGAACTTAAGGAGCTCAACGATTCAACGAACAATACCAAAGAAAGGACATTTGGGTAGGCCACAAAAATTACTCAAACTGCCCGACTAAGATTAAAAGTACCTGAAAGGAAAAAAAAAGCAACAATGACCCACATAGTCTTCACATTCACAATATTAAAATGAATATCATGTATTTCATCTAGCTAAAAATCAGCTACATGTCCGCTTACAATATGACAAAACACAGCTGACATCTGATTTTTATTTTACGACAAGCTGACCCGGCAGACGTTGTCCTGTCTTAACTATGAATGTCATATGTCGTTTAGTTTTAGTTTTGACTATTGACTAAAACTATCGACTCATTATCAACCAATCCATCTGTGTTAAATGATATTTACAGCGGGCATTCTGTCACAGACAGTTAGCTGACAGTTATTTCAAACAACTGACAGTTATGTAAAATTAATGTTGGCATTAAGTTTTCTTAAATTTTGTAACGTTCCGATCAACTTCCTTAATTTTTTAATTCATAAGATCCTTCTCCTGACAATAACGAACACAACAAAAAAAAATTTAGTGAAATCGGTCCAGCCGTTCACGCGTGATGGCGTGACCAAGGGAAATAGGGATTCATTTTTATGTATATAGATAGATTTCAATGTTTTCTATGGTAAACAGTACAGTTATGTCTTTATTTTAAACAGTTTTTTTTTCATTATGAGTATAGAGAGTCTTGCCGTGACTCTAATCGGCGCCATCTTGTCCAGATACGGAGTTTTACGCGCGTACCTATACAAGGTGCAGTTTTGAACCTGCAAAACATTTCAGGAGGTTGTTATGAGACTGGTAAATAATCATATAACAATACGATACCAAGTCAATAATCAATAATACTTTTTATTTTCGATTTTTCAATTTTATTGTTTGTCAGAATAACTTAATAGACCTCTTCAAAAAAACAGAATCACCCATTGCGATGTATCGCGCGTCATGTCATTGTGTGCGTGAATGCGGTCGTTGCTATGGTTACGCCCCGCCCCTTCGAGCTCGTCATACCGCACGCGCACTTCGATTGAGACTCGAAAATCACAGTGAAGGTACTTACATTATTGTTTTAAATTTCGCTAAATAATAGAATAGAATAGAATAGAATACTCTTTATTATGTACACCATAAAAATTACAGATATAAAAGTAGAAATTTTACATAGGGTGACACAATGGGCGGTCTTATCGCTAAAAGCGATCTTTTACAGACAACCTTTGGATGGATTCAAGGTAGAAGGAGAGACAATAATGCAGGTAGTCAGTGGTGTACCATTTACATATACAACAAATACATACATACATAAAACATATACCTATCTACATAATATAATATATACAATAATAAACATGAAACAAGAGTAAGGAAACTAAATGTAATGACAATGACTCATTTTTAAGCATCATTACAATGCGAAAATGTTCATCGTCTGCCGAGCCTGTTCCCAACTATGTTAGGGTCGGCTTTCAGTCTAACTGTATGCAGCTCATTACATGGAGTGCCAGTGAATCACGTAGGGCGACTGCGTATCAGACCTCAACAAACCAGTTGATAACACGATACCCATTTGTTAGAGTAATTACTAATTGTCAGACTTTCTGGCTTTTGGACTACCCGTACCAACGACCATATGGCAGGGCTGAAACGTCGTTGACCCATACCGACCCGTGTGGTACCTAGGGACTGTCCGAGAGCTACAAATCAATTCGAACCAGACTTTAATTAAGTGCTTACCGAAACATGGGATTTCAATGATGTCCTAGATAAATTTAAAAAAGTACTTACATCATTATGAATTAAAAAAATAACACAGTGGTACTTGCTCAATTGCGAACTCGCAACCTCATGCATGAGAGGAGAACGCCTTAACCACTGGGCTATTACGATAAATAATAATAGTAGGAAGTAGATACGACTGCGCCAAAAAAAAGTTCACGTTGGCGTCGTTAGGTACCTATCAGCTGATGAATAAAATGATAGGCGGAGATAAATAAACCTTACATAGCACGTAAGCAGTCCTGTTACACAATTGTGTAACTATGATCGACGCGCGTGCGCGGGATTTACGTAGGCACCTAATAATAATAATAATAAGGCATGTAGGTACTCGGCGCAGTCGGCGTGCTCTGTAGGTAAATTCAGCCCCAAGGACGGTTTTCGTTTTTATTTGTAGATTATTTTTCCTTCCTACTTTTTAACGGGCTGAGTACCGACAAAAATACCTTAGGATAATTCGTGCTAGTTAAGTAGGTAGGTACACATGTGTTAGGGATTTTAAGTGATTCATTTTGTCTGATATGTATTTTTGGCGTAGGTAGTTAAAAAAATTAAATCAACTTATTTACACTGATCAAGTAGATTTAGCTAACATGGTATTTACAAATTATTGTCTATGTAAAAATAAATAAATTACCTACTTATGTTACCTGGAGATTGTTCAAAGTTTCCACCGTCAGTCTAGCACGATGTTGCTGATTTTCTTTCAGCTTACGTAACACAAACACATTCTTTTTATGTGTCGAAAGCACTGATCACTTTTGCACGTAGTTGGGTAACACTGGTGATTTCGCCTGTGTACACCAGACTAACTAAAATGTAACTCGTGCGGCGTTATGAAGTTGGTGGAGATCCTGTACCATGCGGTAATGACAAGGTGCTGCATTTCTTTGTGCAGTAGCCGCCACACTGTGGAGTGGTGCACTCCCCCTGGACGTGCTTGCCCGTGGCTCTCGCCGGAAGAATTCCAGGATATCTTCCTGCAAGGCGACAGGCAGGTCTTCGTTGCCGCGACCTTCAGCATACTCGGGAACGTCGAACTGCCGATGATAGCGCAGTCTCTGCGTAGCAGCCAGCATGACCCTGTGTGAGGGACGTTGCCGATTGGGGTATAACTCCGCGAACATTTCGATGGCTCGAGATACATTATCTGCACTGATGGCACACAAGCGAACGATCTCCGCCAACTCTTCATTGGAGTATTGGTCCGTCATCTTTACAACTAGGTAGTAGGTATCTATCGCGACGTTAATCGAAGGCGCACTTGAGGGCGGAATTTGCAAGCGTATGCACACGCCGGCGTCATCAATTACACTAATAAATTGGTCCGATTTATGTGCTTGCGAGTTGCGAATGCCGCGGGGGCGTGGCTAGATGGAGAGGGAGCGGGCGGTGGTTGGTGCTTTGGATCTATGAAATAAATGTCGGTTGCGTTTGTTTATGTGTGTGTGTGAAAGCGCAGTTTAAGGCCACGTACAGATTGGCCGCGTTTTTAAAAAGGGGAGTTCACACTTACCGATTTCCGTAAATAAGAATAAAATGAAAAAAAAATATCTGCCCATTTTATTTTTGATTCGGGTCGAGAATCACTAACATAATTACCTCCTAAAATGTTTTGCAGATCCAAAACTGCACCTTGTATACAAGAACAAGATACATTCTGTCCAGAACCGCGTAAGTTATGCGCGTAAAATACCTTATTACGTCATTATGACATTGCCAGCTTTCTCCGGTTAACTAATACACTACAGTCCTTTCATAGTTATTTTAGTTCTGACAGCAGCAAACCAATAGCAACCTTATTATAACGAGAATTTGACAGACTTGGCAATGGCCGCAACCCAATAGCAACCTTATTGCCACTGTAGTAAAGATCAATCTGATTTTGATGGACTTGTCAATGGCAGCAACACAACAGCACCCTTATTGTAACGAGAATAAAGATCACTGATTTTGACAGTAATGCAAAATCGGAGGCAAAATAATTGTGAAAAGACTACTTATATTTGAATTCGGAATCACAGGTAATCATCAAGTTTTGGGAACAAAAACTCAATATCATACATGACAAAGTTCAAAGTCCATTGCAACCAAATTTTGTTAGGACCTCTTTATTATAACCGGTCAATCAAAAATCAACTTAGACTACGTAGCGCTAAAGTACATATGTAGTTGATTAAGTGGCAATACATGTAAATTTTCTATCATTGAATATTCAAGTATAGTTACTATGCAAAGATTAATTTTAATAATCTATGTTCTACGAGTATACGTATTTTAAAGGTATACATTTTTTTTTTTTCGTGTCTTTCTGTGTGAACGCGTTGTTCTTTTAAAGTACGCAACGAACTGATGCGGTTTTAACCATCATTTGGAGAATTTATTCCGGAAAGTTTATGTGTATTAATTAATTAATAATAAATTTTAAATTTACATACAGGTTTTAATTTTTTAACGTCACAGGGAGGGAAAGTACTCTAAATACTGGAGATAGCAATTTTTACTCAAAGGAAATATTCCGTTAGTTTTAAAAAGAAACAAATCTGCATTCTAAGATTTTCGAAAATTCACTTGCCACATTCTGGAATCCAATCCGCTAAAATCCGAAAAAATAACATCATGTACTTTTATGGCATCAATCGATAGGGTCAATCATAAGGATCAAATCTCTCTAATAAACATGATAAATTAAATGAAAGGAAAAACATGAAATCTAAACTTATTATGAATTCAATGGGACAAGATAAAGCACTTTTACTCAAAGGTCCATCAGATTACTTATGTTAGTATCTAATTAACAATAATATTATGTTTGACGTCATACGTCGTTATTAAAATGACGAAGAACTAGGTATTTAGATAAGATTATTGCAATTTGCACGTGCTAATAAAGGCGACTCTATTAGATGCGAAATAATTGCGTGAGGCACGAGTAATTTAAATATGGAATGTTACATTTGAAAATGGAATTCACATATTATTAAAATAGGTCGCCCTGCAACGATAGTCTTTTGTTATTCACATTTGATTGCTTTTACAAATTATTTCATATTTGTCAGATGCAGCGTAGCCAACCTAACCGTAATAATGGCTTATGAAGACCAATATAATTAAAGGAAGCTTATTTTTTAAATCGGTGCGGTGGTTTGGAGAGAGATATCGGGGCCGACAAGTAACAACACGATTCGTTTTGAATAGAATGGTAGATATTTAAAAAAATACTGGTAGTTAGACAATAGGCGACAGCAACTTCCTCAGCAGGACTGTTCCGATTTTAATGTAAGTGTTTTATCATACTTCGAAGCATATCCAAAGGCTTCAAGCAGAGAAGCTGCCGAAGAAATTGTAATCACTCATACTCGCGTACTTGAAAGTGCTGAAAAACTATAGTAAAATTTGCTATCCATTATTTAGAGTACTTTCCCTACAGGTCAGGTTAAAAAATTCCACCCTGTATACTTAATAAAGAAATCTCGATGTTTTTGTGAAGACGTAAAAATCGTATCAAAACTGGGTCGGTAGGCTAGTATTTTATAGCTGCATGTATTATTTAAGATTGGATATTCAAGTACCTTTACTTGACATGTATTGTATGACATTGAGTTTCAAGTATAGACTTGAATATCCAATCTTAGATAATTTACATGTATTGTATTGCCATTTAATTACCTAGCTATCTGCCTTAGCGTTATCAGATCGCACCAAGGGCGGACCCAGCCAGGGGGGGGGTCACATAGACCAGTTATAATTTAATTTTTATAATCATAGATACAAGTAAAAAGTAGGTATTTTATTAATGTATGTAAGTACTATATTAAATTAATTAAATATTGAAGGTACTTACATAAAATCTATATTGTGACAAAAATATATAAAAACATTATGTTTAACAATTTTAATTAGTAGTCCACATAGGTCCTGGCCCCAACCCAAGGGGGGTCATGACCCTATGACCCCCCCCCTGGATCTGCCCTTGGATCGCACGCAAGTGGTTGGGAATATCCCTATCATCATATTATGTCTATCCTTTTCGCATTTATGTTGGGGTCAGCTTCCAGTCTTACCGGATGCAGCGGAATACCTGTATTTTACATGGAACGGCTGCCGATCTGACCTCCACAACCCAGTTACTGGCTAACACGATACCCCTTGGTAAGACTGGTTACCAGACATTCGGGCTTCTGACTACCGGTAACTACTGTTACAAATGACAGCCGGGTCCAATGGTATTTCGTGCTTTATGTGGCACGGAGGGGTCTCATATGTAATGGATGGTCACCCATCCACGGACTGGCCTCGGAAAGCGAAGCTTAACTTTCGTTCGACCCGTGTGGCTGTTATTATTAGCTAATTATTTTGCAGACGACTAACAACTTAAAGGGCTACTAACTATTTGCTACTAGAAATCATAGGCGAGGTACTATAAATAATGAAGTGGTGACTAATATTAACAGTGGGATAGGATGCAAGAGCGAGCGAAGCAAGCTCGGGACTTGGGGCACTCTGACTCGGACTGGTTAGGTTAGAAGGGGATGGCGGGGTCTGAAAGACCCCGCCGTCCCCTTCGTGGTTATTTTTTTTTAAACCTCCCAGAAGTAGGAGCCCCGCTTCGCGGGGCTCCGGCGGCTACGCCTTATTATTATTGCCATTCAGAAATAGGAGGCCTCGCCAAAACAGAAACTCGATGCCAGTTTAAATTAAAACAAAGCTAACAACTGATTATTAAGCTGCTACTTTCTACTTAAAATTATTCTTCACTGTAGCTGCCAACCTTATTTTTGCTACCGGCTTTAATTATTTTTTAATCCCAATTTCAGATTAATTTGTCGCCGCGTTAAATACATGCCGTTATTATTAAGCCACGAGCCCCTTTCTGGTGGGAAATGTCCCTTTTTATTGTTAAATTTAGTACCTATTTATAATCTCATTAGCCACAAATAAAAAGGACAGTATTAAAATAGTGATAACATCATTTCACCTTCCTATGATAATCTTGCCTTGAACACTAACGCACAAGTGTGAATAAGTAGTATTACGTTGTATTACTAAAACGCCACTCTAAGCCTTACAGCTGAGGAATGTAATGGGGAAAGACACTACCGATTTGTCCCGCTAGGTGTCGCATCGTCGCTGGTGTTGTTTACCTGTCAAACACTATAATATTATTATTTTGTTTTAATGCTTTAGATAAATGAAGCTTTGAGTCTTCGCATTACACGTTTACTCTAAACACCATCTGGTCAAAATACTGGATCAAATTGGCGTCAAATTCATGATATAACCTCTTTATTTATTAAGTTTTACTCTTGTATTATTATACACTAGCGGGATAAATACGTAACACACTAACAGTAGGAATGGGTTTCATTTTGACAGCTCAACAACATTCATTGTGTTATTTACGTTGTTGAGCAGACAAAATTTTCGAACATATGAAGCAATGGATTAGCAATAGGCTTCAAAATGATTCAGATTGTGATAGATAGTGTGTCATGTAATTAGGGTGCGGTATTTAGTAGTTTACTAAGACTTCAGATTATACTATACTGGTGAAAAAAGCATCGTCAGGAAACCAGCATGTCCTTGAACAAACAATTCGAAGACATGCAGTCTACCAACCCGCACTGATCCCGCGTGGCGGATTACGCGGCCTACGCCCTCTCATAGAGAGGAGACCTGGGTCCCAGCAGTGGAAAAATCATTAGGCTGAATAAATAAATGATAACTATGAGTTCCTTTTAAAATATATGACAACCATTCATACTAAGTAGTAAAAATATTTTAGCAGAATAACAATTTTGTATTAGAAAATATATTATTATCATTCCAGTGTTTTATTTCATAAATATTTATTTAGGTTTAACGTAATCACTTATACAATTTCAAATAAATAAATAAAATAATCTATTGTTTCAATTCAAATCGGGTACCTATTACTTTAGTCCTATGTGAAAATACAGCAGTCAGTTATTAAAAGCTCCATAGAACTTATGTTGCTAAACTCGACTTGTACGGTGCTCGGGGCTAGATGGCACAAAATAGCTCTAGCATCAATAATTTGGACTATATTATGTAGTGCATTATCCACCAATGGGCCGCGTGGTAGATTATAGCCCACTCCCTCTCACAGGAAGGAGGGGGGCATGTGTCCCAGCAATGGTAACCCTGGGGCTGTTTTTTCTCTATAGCTTTCTTTAGCCAACTGTCTGCCAATTTTATTGTAATAGTTGTTGGAATAAATTATATGTATACGTAAAAAACAATAAAAAATTATTGTCCAACTGATAAAAATAATGCAAATAAAATATTGTGCAAATTGCACATAAGGGATGTTACACAATTGTTCCTGCTCGGAATGATTCGGCACATCCGGGCGGCAAGATGGAATAGTTATACATATATTAATGTATAAAATCACGTGTCACTATACACGCTGATCTCTGAAACCACCCAACCGATTTCATTGATATTTTGTGAATGTGTAAGGGTTCTAGCTTGAAAGATAAGATAGTTTTGGACTCGATTGGTGGCGCTCGGTGCGAAGCAGGGGCGGGTCGCTAGTGTAGATAAATGTTCAGGAAAAGCCGCTGGGGTTAGTTTGAATTGTGCCGAGCCGACCCGAACATGATTCAGCGAGGATAGATGCCGAATGGAGTTAGCTGTACGGCACGAGTCGAGTGACAGTCAAATATGTATAGTAATTTCTACAGGTCGGATTTTTTGTTCAAATTTATACTGCCGAACCGAATAAGCCAACCCGAACATGTGTGTGTAGCGCCCTTTATTCTTATTATGTTTTACGACTACTGCACAGTGCAATTCTAGATTTTCATTATGACAGACCTTAGATTAGAATTGAATATGAATGTAATGAACTGTATGCATTAAACGAGATTACCTTGTGTTCAATAGGTACGTCCATTGTTCTGTATGCAATGCAAGATTATGATTTCTGCTGCCTAAGATCCCTATTTCGCCGCTTACCAAGATTGCACATAAGGGCTTAAGTTTAGCTTTTAAAGATTTATTTTTCACCGTTTGCTATGCAATAAGTAAATATAGGTAGATATCTTTTCTTTTCTTCATCAGCTTCGTCGGAATTCTCTTCCGCGCAGACTCCGAGATAGACTAATTGCAAGGCGCTCCGATAAGTAATGATTTATTTTACTGCATTATGTGAAATTCGAACCCGAGTCGTACCACAGTATAATAAAGTAAGCAGTAGTACGTCTCGGCAGTGTCCTTGAAATAATAAACTACGGCCCCTCGGTGGATAAAGACGCACTAGCGTTGCCCACTGACTGCGTCTCTTCTAAGTAACTGCCTTGCCATTTATTGTAGGTAGTAGGTATGTCCTCTACACTAAAAGGTTTTTCACAAATCATCTAGGCACATCAACCGAAATCATTCGGATAGTCTGTTTTTTGTTTACATAGGTATTGTCCATTCGGGTACAAACATAAAATACTTTCTATACAAAAGTTACATAAAAACGCCTATAAAAAGTCCGCGATTACAAATATTAATTGCTCAGGTTAATTCACAAATTGATAAAATATGCAGACTTGTATAAACGTAACAAAAGTTAATTTGCCTAGGGTAATTTAAGTAGGTAATGTTAAATCCCTATCGAAATTAATTTGCTTATAGACAAGGATTTTTTTTGTAGATAAAAATTACATTTTACACCAAATCATTTAGATGAATAAGGGTAAATAGTTAAGATTTCACGTGTTTCTGATCGTTTTTGATCGCGGGACGCACCATCAACACTTTCTGTGACAGACTGAAAACCACGCGGGCGAAGCCGCGAGCAGAAGCTAGTAGATAAAGGTATATTTTGTTAGGCTCCACTATACTTTAAAACCCGCGCGTGCAGAGTGCGCACAATTTTATAGCGTAGGTATACATGTCTTGATGCAATCAAAAAAACTTTAAGTAAAAAACCTGAAAAAAATTATAGCGTATACACTTTCGCAAAACTTCACACTGCGCAAATGCCTAGTTTTTGAGAAAAAAAATCCTAAAGTTTCAGAAATCTCAACATAATTACATAATAAAATTTACATTTTATAAACTGGTCGCAGCTTCCCCAAGTACAATTTAACGGAACTGCTATTCCATTCAGCGAAAAGGTTAAGAACCTTGGGGTTTGGATCGACAAACATCTGTCTTGGGGTCCTCAGTTACAGGACGTAAGTCGCAAAATTTTTGCATCTGGTAAGTCCCTGAGACGATTGCGAAACTTTCTTCCAACTGCCACTAAAACTGCGCTTGCACAATCCCTTTTACTTCTCATCCTTGACTACGCTGATGTCAGTTATCTCGATCTCACTGAGGCGCAACTCGATAAACTTCAGCGACTTCAAAACTTTTGCATAAGATTTATATTTGGCCTGCGCAAATATGATCACATTTCTGAATTTCGTACAAAGCTCAAGTGGCTTCCCATACGTCTTCGCCGGAATTCTCATCTTGTTTCATCTCTACAGTATTCTGTTCAACCCTAAAACCCCCTTATCTTAAAGAACGTTTCAAGTTCCTTCATCATGACACACAATAGATACCTCAGGTCATCGGAAAACTTAAGACTAGAGATGCCGATGCATTCCACCAGTTTTTATGACAAGTCTTTTACAGTTCAAGCAGTACGGTTATGGAATGCCTTGCCCTTGTCGATAAGGCGTGCTCAATCTTTGTCCACTTTTAAATTTCTGGTTAAAAAACACTTCCTCTCTCCTTAAACATTGTCATTACATTTAGTTTCCTTACTCTTGTTTCATGTTTATTATTGTATATATTATATTATGTAGATGAGTATTATGTTTTATGTATTTGCTGTATATGTAAATGGTACACCACTGACTACCTGCATTATTGTCTCTCCTTCTACCTTGAATCCATCCAAAGGTTGACCGCCCATTGTGTCACCCTATGTAAAATGTCTACTTTTATATCTGTAATTTTTATGGTGTACATAATAAAGAGTATTCTATTCTATTCTATTCTACATTTTACGACAGATAATGTACACATTTTATTTCTAGGTTGTTCCGTTGTTAAGAGCGCTTACACGGGTCCACTAGCGCCACTCCTTTAAAAAAATATTATCTCGTGCCTGAGAAGGAATTTTGAAAAACGGCTCAATTAGCGACCTCGGTAAGTGTGTCTAGAATTTTCTAATACCTTTTATAAACTTTCATATTGAGACACGAAGCAACAAAATACGATCTAAATGAATGTGGCCGCTTTTGTTATAATGGTAATGATACAGCATCTCCGGGATTGCAGGTACATACCATTGATATATATGTTGTACATACGTACCTTCCTACCGACCCCGCTTAAAGTGCACAACAAACTTCTGAAGCCGTGTTCGTCGATTACGTGTTATGTGTTGTCATTATGATAATGTTTACTCAATGGCAATGGACATTCGTTGATTCGTTCATAAGACCACATTTTTTGAGGTTAGGTACCGAAATTCTATTTTCTATTTTGTTTAGAACTTATCTAGTATGCAGGTATGTATATTTTGTAAGGCGGTTTAGAGTCACTTATAGTTTACTAGTATCTGACCGC
The DNA here is from genome assembly GCA_916610205.1 of Griposia aprilina. Classification (NCBI taxonomy): domain Eukaryota; kingdom Metazoa; phylum Arthropoda; class Insecta; order Lepidoptera; family Noctuidae; genus Griposia; species Griposia aprilina. The sequence goes on along the minus strand of OU744307.1, from coordinate 18,860,756 downwards.
GATTTCGTCTGCGTGATATTTCGCCCTACAATCCAACGCGTCGCATCGCATCGCCCGCCCGCGTTATTACTACGTTTTCACTTAGTGTCCTTTCTGACTTTTTTTCTTTTTACTCGGCTCTTACGGGTCGTAGCATGATGTTAAAATATAGCCTATACTATATACCCTTCCTCAAAAATTGTCAAAAAAAATTGTCTCAAATCAAATCCTACTAGACTACTGGTAGTTCCAGATATTAGCGCGTACAAACAAACGAACAAACTCTAGAGTTTTATTATTCGTACCTACAGAAGATGGATTAGAAGGCCTCTGTGATGGATTAGAGGTCAACCTATTATGTAGGTAGGTAGGTACTTAAGTAATAATTAGATATAGTTTTTATTCGGAATATTTTTTATCTACTATACATGATAATAAAACCGTAGCAGAGTGAAAACTGTACCTACATTGTTTTTTTTCTTTTAATTTTTACTAGGTCTGGGAACGATTCTTATGCCGAAAATATAGTTTGTCTGTTGGTCTGAATGTATGTTCCAGGACCACGCAGATACTACTGGATAGATTCTTTTAAAAAAAATCATAGCTATTCCCTATACAGTATGGTCAGTCTGTAGGTAGTCTGTACCTAATTATAAACTATAATATTAGTTCTTTACCTATGAAATTGCCGTTCTGCAGTACTGGCCATTTCAAATCAAAATAATTTTTGTTTGGCTAAGAATTCTAATTTCAAATTAATTTTATTTTAAAAACATGGATTTTTTTTTCTAAAAGTAGTCATTTCTTTATTGATTAGTGTTACATTTTCATCGTATTTCAATCTTTTTCGTCATCATGGATACGTTAAAAATTCGAGTAATTATGGAATATGAGTACCGTCGTGGCAGCAACGCGGCACAAGCGGCACGCAACATCAACGACGTTTACGGAGCTAACACTACAAACCAACGCACCACCTGTTATTGGTTTGCTCGCTTCCGTTCTGCAAATTTCGACCTGAAAAACGAAATACGAATGACCCGAATGACGAATTAAAGGCGATTGTGGAAGCTGATGATACACAATCTACGGCTGAATTAGCAGCAGCTTTCGACGTTAGCGTCAAAACAATATTGGTCCATTTGCGTCAAATTGGCAAGGTAAAAAAGCTTGACAAATGGGTGCCCCACGAACTCAATGATCGCCAGCGCGAAGTACGCGTCGAGACGTGCCTTGCACTGCTCAACAGACACACAAATGAAGGAATTTTGAACCGCATTGTTACCTGCGATGAAAAATGGATTCTGTTTGATAACCGTAAGCGCTCAGCAAGTTGGTTGGATCCTGGTTCAGCACCAAAACAATGCCCTAAACGAAAACTTACCCCTAGAAAAGTGATGGTCACTGTTTGGTGGTCTAGCGCCGGTGTGATTCATCACAGCTTCTTACCAAACGAGGTGAGCATTACTGCAGATGTGTACTGTGAAGAACTGAACACAATGATGGAGAAGCTGGCGCATCTCCAACCAGCATTGGTCAATCGCTCGTCTCCGCTGCTCCTGCACGACAACGCGCGACCTCATACTGCACAGCAGACGGTCTCCAAGTTGCAAGAACTGGGGTTGGAAGCTCTCCGTCATCCGCCCTACTCACCAGACCTTGCGCCTACAGACTACTACTTTTTCCAGAATTTGGATAACTTCTTGGCGGGAAAAAAATTTAATACCCGAGAGGCAGTACAAAATGCCTTTGAAGAATTTGTTGCCTCCCGTCCAGCTGATTTCTTTAAGAAGGGCATCAATAAACTGCCACTGCGATGGCAAAGATGCATTGATTGCATGGGTGATTACTTCGATTAATACAAATAAAAAATTCATGAAAAAAATTCGTTTAAATTTTTTCATACAAAACGGCAATTTCATAGGTAAAGACCTATTATGTAAAAAATTTGAAATACTTATTTTGAATCAAATGCAAAGATTTTTAATAAACACAAATTACTGCATAACAAACAGTTCGGTTTTACGAGGGGTCGTTCGACTACTGATTGAACTTTTAGGATATGTTTATAATGCATGGGAGGACAAATGCGATGCTTTGGGAATCTTTTGCGATTTGTCTTTGTGCACATCAATCTACATCTTTTTAGTAAAAGAGGTGAAAGACACAATTATATCACTAGAAATAGGGATCAATTAGTTCAACCAGGTTTCAGGCTGGCTAAAGTAGACTCATCTTTCATGGGGTACTGTTTAAAATGTTTCAATAAAATACCTCCCCATATTCTTCAACTGAATGAAACTAAATTCAAATGTTGTATAAAACGCACACTATGCAGCCAGGCATATTATAAGTTGGGGGATTACATCGCTGATAAAAATGCTTGGCTCAACGCTGGTCCTGCTCCACAAGGGCGCATAAAATAATTGATTAGCATTTGAAACTACTGTTGGAGCTGCTGAAGATTTTAAAAACTTATCTTTGCATTGTATAAATTCAATGTTTTAGTATTGTATAATTGCATAGCACAGGTGTGAGTACTATGCACCTACTATAAAGCTACCATTTAATAGGTTTTTCTTTCATTGACTTGAATGTGCCCTGGCGGCTGAGAGTTTGTCATGCTCACTCTAATGTCTCGCTGGTGGTGGCGTGTGTGTTGGATCATTAAGTTCCCTTCAAAATGGTTGAGCTGAATGGTGCTGATCTATGCGTCATGTTCGTGAACGGGCGCCGTCAGTGGGGACTGGTCATTTCTTGGCTGCCACGGCTTATTTTAATTTAATTTAATATTTGAATTGCTTTTGTCTTTTTATTACGGACGCTTTTAACGTTCTGCATCGTTCTCACATGCATAATTTCAACATGAACGATGTAATCAATATTTTGTAACCATTTTTTGATTTAAAAGAGTGTCCATGGAGTTTCTTGCCCGTTCTTCTCCATAGGTACCTACTACGCTTTGGAATGGGTTACTAGCTTCATCTTTCTGACTGACCGACCCCTTGACAATTCAAAAGTGCCTGTAATTGGTTTATTTGAAATAAATGCTTTGAGTTGAGTTGAGTTGCACATGATTTTTTTGTGTTTGTGCACATGAAACATTAATCAGGAAACTGCACCACTACGGAATCCGAAACGCCTCTCTGAATCTTCTTGCTTCATACTTAAGTGATAGGATTCAGAGAGTTGATGTTAATGGAAAAAGATCACTTGGATCTGTAGTAAGAATGGGGGTCCCCCAGGGCTCAATTCTTGGGCCATTTTTATTTCTTATTTAAATCAATGAGTTGCCTTACCTCATAAAGGATAAAGATGATATAGTGTTGTTTGCAGACGACACTTCACTTTTATTTAAACTCAAACGTCAGCAGCTGGTTACTGACAATGTAAATAGCGCCCTCGCAATAGTAGTTAACTGGTTTAACGTTAATAACCTACTTCTTAACGAGAAAAAAAGTAAATGTATTAAGTTTACGATACCTCATGTTAGACAAATAGAAACTAGTGTTCTCATAAAGGGAGAAGTGTTGAATCCCGAAAATACCACAGTAATCTTAGGCATAACTAAGGATACCAAGCTTCAATGGGGCCCCCACATAGATAAATTGTCTAAAACGCTTAGCTCTGCATCATACGCCGTTAGAAAAATTCGTGGTTTAACTGATTTAGAGACAGCCCGTTTAGTATACTTTCGTTATTTTTATAGTGTGATGTCATACGGTATTCTGTTGTGGGGAAATGCCGCCGATGTCCAGACAATTTTTGTTTTACAAAAAAGGGCAATTCGTTCAATTTATAAATTAAGTCCTAGACAGTCCCTCAGAGATAATTTTAAAGAGATTAATATAATTACTGTGCCTTCTCAGTATATTTATGAAAATCTTTTGTATGCACATAAAAATATTAATCTGTTTAAAAATACAGTGATATCCACAATATAAATACTAGGGACAAACACAAATTTGTTGTTCCTACAACCAGGCTCAAGAAAATAGGTGGTACGTTTAAATGCCAATGTATACGTTTTTATAATAAACTTCCTAGCCACATTTAAGATCTAAGCTTTAATAAATTCAAATCTTTTATAAAACGGAAACTATGCCAGAAAGCCTATTATATATACTGTGAGAGACTATATTGAGGACAAAAAGGCTTGGGATTGAGCTGCTCCAATAAATTGACACGGTGAATGTTGATTTTAATTTGCTAACTATTTTAGACATGAATATTTACTGTAAAAAGTATTATATTATTTTCATTATTGTGAATATGAGGACTAAGTGGGTCATTGTTTCAGTTTTATTCTTGATCTGGCAGTTTAAGTAATTTATGCGGCCTACCCAAATGTCCTTTCTTTGGTGTTGTTCGTCGAATCGTTGAGCTCCTTGTTTTCTGAGTTGAGCTGCACGGTTACTGACAAATGCGTGCACTGACTGGACAGGTCCACTTAATCTGTGTGGTTCTTTCCTCAAAAGATCATTTCAGACACCAATCTACATGGATCTCAAACATTATGTCCGATTTTTTATATACACATTGACATTGTTGAATTTTATATATACAATGACATGAGTATTTACTTTTAAAGTATTATGTTATTTTAATTATTATGAATGTGAGGACTATGTGGGTCATTGCTTTTTTTCTCAGTTATATATTTTAATCATGATTTGGCAGTTTGTGTAGGTAATTTATGCGGCCTACCCTAATGTCCTTTCTTTGGTATTGTTCGTCAAATCGTTGAGCTCCTTAAGTCCTGACTTCCTGAGTTGAGCTACACGATTACTGACAAATGCGTGCACTGACAGGACAGGTCCACCTAATCTGTGTGGTTCTTTCCTCAAAAGACCATTTCAGGTACCAATCTACATGGTCTTCACATGGTTTGACCAAGATTCCAACTGAGGTTTGAGTACTAGAAAAGTAAGAAATCGCAAAAATCCTTCCCCTACGTTTCGTAGGAATGAGACTGAGACGAGAGAGAACACAATATACCAGTGTATGACAACAGTCGAATTATTCCATTACTTCACTGTGCTGAATAGGGAACGAATAAAGCAGATTTATCCTAATAAATGATTATCATCCCGCTATACCTTTACGAAGCTAAGCAGTCAATTATGACATAATATATGAACCGCTATTTTAGTCAACTTTCATAAAAGCAAATAGCTTAAAAGTTCGACAATTGCTTTGTAAACTAAGTTTGATACCCAACAATAAATTGATATTGTTTGTGCTTCTTTTTTACATTTTATGGTAGTTCGTAGAATGTACACAGAAAAAAACTTTTTTACAAAAAATTAAACCGACGAAAAAAGAAACTGAAAAGCAAAAAATAAATCTTTCAGTCTAACTAAGCTCTTAAATTAATGTAAATTACAAATTTTGAGTCGGCGCCAAACATACAAGGCGCCATGAAAACTTATGGCAGCTTGATAGATCGTCGTTAATCGATCTGCGGTGATTGTTTGGCGCCGACTCAAAATTTGTAATTTACATTAATTTAAGAGCTTAATAATAATAATAATAATAATAATCATTTATTTCGGACATAATTAAAATCCATAATGAGTTAGTAACAGAAAAGCTTACAACTATGTTAGTAACCTTAGACAAAATAAATTAATCAAAGAAGTTTATCTACTTCATAAATTTAGTTCATAAATTTTCCCTCTGCACCGGGCAAGCAGGCATGCCTACGGGACCAGTGCGCCAGGAAAGGGCAGTCCGGTCTTTCAGCAATAACGCTTAGGATGCTGTTGGGACTCCCACGTATCCTACGCATCAAGGAGGCCGCCCTTTTGCGCATGATAGCTTCAAAACTATCTATGCCTGCTTGAGCAAACATGCCCGACGCGCTACAAAACCGCGGAAGCCCCAGCAGCACCCGGAAGGCGTTATTATATTGAATACGAAGAGCGTTGTAGGCCTTCTGCGTATACTTGACCCACAGGCTGCAGGTGTAAAAAGTCTGGCAGTAGGCCTTAAACAGTGTAAGTTTCACTTCTTTAGTACACCTAGCAAACCTGCGGGCCAACATATTACATCGGACCGACAACGCTCTTCTCTCTCTCTCCAAATCATCATCATCACTCAAATCCTCATTCAAAACGTGCCCAAGGTATTTAAATTGAGACACTCTCTTAAGTGGTTCCCCATAAAGGAAGACTGGAGGAACCGCCTTAGGTTTTCGGGAACCAACACGAAAAACCATGACCTCACTCTTCCTGACATTGTACTGGAGTCCATGGGCCGTAGCGTATTGTTCACACTGTCCAAGCAACCGTCTGAGTGCATCAATCGAAGGACTCAGCAGCACCATGTCGTCAGCATAACTTATACTATTCATGACCTTGCCATCAATAGAGCATCCGACTCCAGTGCTGCCGAGCTCCTCCACCAGCTGATTGACGTATAGGCTGAAAAGGCCTGGAGAGGTCAAGCCACCTTGCCTCACGCCACACTCCAGCCCATACTCAGCAGACAATGCACCCGACCATCTGACCTGGTTAATCTGGTGGTTATACCAAAACTCGAGGAGGTTAACCAACTCATTGGGTATGGTATTTTGTCTCAATTTTGACCACAGAATATTATAATTAACCAGGTCAAACGCCTTGGAGAGGTCCAGAAAAGCAGCATACACAGGAGTATTCCTATCAGTATAATACTTAACCGTGTGCTAAAGCGCCAGAATAGCAGTCTCAGTGGACAACCCGGCTCGAAAACCGAACTGAGCATCATGTGGTTTGAGCTGGGCACTTATCCTACGCTCAAACACACGGTCAAGCACCTTAGCTGTCACAGTAGCTAACGAAATTGGTCTATAGTTGTCCTTGTCTGTCGCATCTTTCGTTTTACTCTTCACTATAGGCACAACTATCGTTCTCATCAGGTCCACAGGTAGATAGGAATGTCTCACACAAAAGTTGAAAAACATGAATAGGATCCTAGGAAGATGTGGACCAGCATACTGAAAATGTTCAATGCTTAGACTGAAAGATTTATTTTTTGCTTTTCAGTTTCTTTTTTCGTCGGTTTAATTTTTTGTAAAAAAGTTTTTTATTTTTCGCTTTTCTGTTTCCGTTTCAAATAAATGAACTTATTTATTTATTTAGGACTACCAACAATAGCTTACACTACAGATGTCTTTAAAAAAAACATGAAATTAAAACTTAGTACAGTGGATTAATTAGGTACTTTAAGGTAAACACCACATTACCCAAATTAAATTATGTTAATTGACAACTTGCGTACATGACTACTTTTCAAGCAATCTTAATACCGGGGAAAAACATGCTAGATTCAAAAGTCATCATAAAGGTTTCATAACAAATCAGACAAACAGTCAAAAATTTTAGATTTCAGCTTAGGGAATCAAAGTGTAAATCAATTAGATAGCTATTACATAGTAAAACCTTTGCAAAACTTAGCATATAGACAGTTATATGCTATACCGATTTTCTCTGTGGAGGACAAAGAGTAGTAACAGGTCTACGCGGAATTCATGACGGACGGAGCACGCAAGATATTGAGTGCGAGCAGTGGAGGCTAGTCGATAATTCCTTTATGAAATTTACATACAAACATTGCGTCGTTTAAACATCTTCGTTCTTCTAAAGTGTTGAAGAAATTCAAGCAATTTTTTTTTTATAAGAAGATGTCTTTTTAGCTATGCCAACAGAAACAGCTAGATGCCAATCAAAGCGTTTTTGAACGTGTTCTAGACGCAAACTATTCGTAGCACAGTGCGGCCGCCACATCATATTACAGTATTCTGCTATATATCAACTACAAAGTGCACTGTCTTATGACAAAAACCCAGCATCTTGGACGCTTTTTTGGGGCTTGTATTTAAACGCCTACCAGAAAAGTTCCTATTTTACTACCACCAAATTTGAAATACCTGCCAGAATGGATAAATGCTCACCAAATTGTGTTTCATAAAGTATTGTAGAAATGAACCTATTTTCCTTTTTATTGTATGCCATAAAGATTTATAAACGTCTTTTAATTTCTTACTACCTGCCAAGATAGCTCGACGGAGCCCCGCTTATCGTGGCTCCTATATCTGTAACCAACCAAACCTCGGGGTGCCCCTGACGTCGTGCGGCGTGGGTTAGGGTTAATAAGCAGGTCGACGGAGCCCCGCTCCGCGGGGCTCCTATTTCTGTCTAAAGGGTTTAAAGGAACCTAACCAACCAAACCTCGGGGTGCCCCTGATGTCGAACGTCTATGGTTAGATTTGGTGAGCATTTATCCATTTTGGTAGGCAATAAGAATATAAATACAACACGTACAATTATTCTGATGAGTGTATAATTATTTTGGAACTTAAGGCGTTGTTCTTTAGGCACCTCGGTATAGAGAGGGTTTATTTTATTTGAAGTTAACATATTTTACTTTGGTACTTAGTCTTAGAGTGATATTTTCTAGAACTGAATGTGGTACGTACTTGTAATAAGGAGTGTTCATATCTTGTATGAGTTTATATTTGAGTGCTAGTTTTTGATGGATGACTTTTGCTACCTGATTGTGTCTATGTGTATAGTCTGTTTTAATATTATTATTATTATTACTTTGCCTTTAATTATAAGACTATTTGTTCCTGTATATTTAACGTAGTAACACTTCATTGAGTTCAAATTCTTTATTTTTATTTTTGCACCATTCATCATGATCATCATCAGCCTATATTTGTCCACTACTGGACGTAAGCCTCTCCTAGTGAACGCCATTGAGCCCGATCCTTGGCTCTCGTCATCCAGTCTCTGCCAGCCGCATTTCGCAAGTCGTCAGTCCACCTGGCCGGCGGGCGCCCCAACTACGTTTGCCTAAACGCGTTCTCCACTCTTGAACTTCAACGAGAGATGTGACTAGCCCATTACAGCTTCAGCTTGCTTAGTCTTTGGGCTATGTCGATTACCTTGGTTCTCTGGTAGATAACGTCGTTTTGGATTTTATCCTTCAGAGAGACTCCAAGCATAGCTCTCTCCATAGCTCGCTGAGTGACTTTAAACTTATGGACCAATCTCACCGTGAGTGTCGACGTGTCTACTCCGTAAGTCGTAACCAGTAGGACACACGCGTTGAAGACTGTCGTCTTTGGGCACTGCGGTATAGACGAGGAGAAGAGTTGATGAAGTTTACCAAATGCTGCCCATCCCAGCTGAACCATACTATCGGCTTCCCTCTCAAAATTGACTTGGGCCTATAGTTTTTATGTTGAAATTGTTATCCCATTTATGTATAGTCACCATCTTTGCCACTTTCCATTTTATAGGGAATATGCCAGAAGTTAAGGATTTGCTGTTTATAGCTGTAATAAATATTACCTTTATTAATTTATAAGCTTTTGAATGTTTTGAGTATGCTCTCACTGCTAATATTTAGAACTTCCCTCGACTGCCTTCCGTACCCAACATCACACCCTCTATGACAGTCATACTCCAGCTAGGCTTAAAGTTCTCATCAAGATGAATGAAACAAGCCCAAACACGATCTAACTGCTGTAAGCTGTCGAGGAGCCCTCTCTACTGTTTTCCGTCTCCATCACCAGATGATCTTCAGGTCTCTTTTTTGTTGAAGCATCATTAGAACTACGTATATGTGCCAAGTTTCAACAGAATCGGTTCACAAGGGAACATTCTGTAGGTGAAAAATCATTTAACCCCTATTTTTCTACCCTTAGGGGTGGATTTCGTTTTTCAATTTTAAATGGGACCAACTTTGGGGTATACTCTTTCCATTAAAAAAAGAATCATCAAAATCGGACTACTCGGTAAAAAGTTATGCGTAGTCATACATAAAAAAAAAAATATATATATATATACGGGTCGACTTGAGAACCTCCTCCTTTTTTTTTTCGTCGGTTAAAAACATAGAGTTTAGGCAGAAAAAAGGTAGAGTTTAGGCCTCTTCTGTCATCTTTGGATTAAATAAAAATAAATAGGTATCCATGGTTAGGTGACTGTTAATGAAAAATGCCGTGTCTATACTATCTACTGTTATATTATTTTAGTGATAGCATTTCGTCATGCGTCAGTCAGTAAATAAGTGTTGTGCGATTAGGTAGTGTATGCAGGAACGCAGGCGTTCATTAATTCACTATAAACGAAAAACTGCTCAACCAGTGCGATATTGTTGCTGAAGGCTGCGGGTGTCGACCTCAGTACGTCACTTGCTCCCGCGTCACCAGTCCTGACATTATGTATATTTTGGCTGCTGGGACCACAACTACAAACATAGTATACAGGGAAGTTTTATAAAAATGTGTCTGTTATTTTAGTACATTGTGTTTTCTTACAACTTTCACGCGAACGAACTCGCGGGAAACTAGTAGAAAATAAAAAAACTGTACGAAAATATTTTTTTTACGATTTAAAACAACTGACTTCCAAAACAAAGTGAAAAATAACTTTAATTTCGGAAATCGGTGTCCTTGCTTTTGTATTTTTTAGAAGTCCGTTTTTTTTTTTGGAAATACTTTTATTTTTCCGTTTTTGCTGGGGGTACCTACCCCTACACAAATTCGTGTACAGCCTACCACTACAAGCGATGGATAAAACGGTGACAGGAGGTTTTACAGCATCATTAACATACACAAATTAGATTCAATACGTAGGTTTGAATTTTTGAAGCTTACTCAAAAACTACCCAAGCAAAGTTAATAATAGGAAGAATCACGTAAATCGGCCCAGAAATCAAGGAAAAATCGATATACCTACATACTTACTTGAAAAAAAAAGTAGCCGAATGCATAACCTTTTCCTTTTTAGGGTTCCGTACACAAAGGGTGCGGAACCCCTTTACTAAGCCTCCGCTGTCCGTCCGTCCGCCCGTCTGTCTGTCAGCGGGCTGTATCTCATGAACCGTAATAGGTACCTAGACAGTTGAAATTTTTAGTGTGTATTTCTATTGCCGCTATAACAGCACAAAATAAAAATAAAATAAAGTAAAAGTTAAAGGTGGTCTCCCCACGCCAACAAGAACCGTGTGTTTTCGGCGTTTTTTGCCTTGTGGTACGGAACCCTTCGTGTGTGAGTCCGAGTTGCACTTGGCCGGTTTTTAAAAGCGGTTAATAACTACATCTCATCCTCATGATGACCATGGCAATTCCCATACACTATCCATCTTTGATAGAAGCCACCGAACAATAGAGATTGTTGCCATAATTTATGTAATTAAGGACTGCGCGCTCTTCACAAGTTTTCCGCCAATTGGCAGAGCCACTGCGGCCGCGTCAAGTGTCTTTCCATCTAAACTGACAAGGGGTTAATTAAAGAGGGAGAAAGAGATACAGTGCCATCGAGTGAGGAAAAGGGACGGCTACATATTCGAATTTCAATTCCCTCTGCTGGATACTGTCGGTCGTTTAGTGTTTTATTAGTGCGTAGGTCAAACTGCGACATTTTGTACGGACACATGTTATTGTTTTGAAGTTTTGAGGGGTAATAAAGATAAATAAAGTTTTGATAATTATTTCCCAGTAGGATAGAGTGAGCTTTCTATGTGATCTTAACATTTGAATTTGTGATATTCAGTACTTATCGTACAGGAGCTACTATATAAAAAATTACCTTCTGTGTCACCGTCCAGTAAATTTATAGACAAACGCCTTCTAAAGAATCTACCGATACCCAAAAGGTTTAGGTAATTAAATAAAGGTAAACAAATCGTAAAAAGGGTTTTTTTATAGTTGACACTTTCTTGTTTAAAAATACGTCACAACAAAATTAAAGTTATTTGCGATTTATACGATATTTTCCTCTTTTATTAATGTATGTTAAACTTTATCATTTATTCGTAAACTATACTCTTCGTACATGTAATTGCTTGAGCACAATTTTTTTGTTAGTTTATAAAATAGTATAATATTTTGTAATCTGTCTATTGTAAAGAGCCCAAAAAGACAGGTTCCCTAAACCTTTTAGAACATACAACGAATTAGATAACGTTGCTAGATTGAAGAGTACACCTGTGACGTAGTATGGCAACTGAAGTAGCAGGTATTACGTTTAGTCGGTTAACCAGATGCCTTATAAGTTGTGGATGAATTAGAAAAAATGTTTTATGGTGTCACTGTATTGCGGCTGCCACCATACCACTGTTAACGCAATTCAATTGAGTTAATATGGGCTCAAGTTAAAGGGTTTGTAGCCGAGAAAAACAATACTTTTAAAATGTCTGACCTAAACTTTCTTTTGCCAGAGGCTTTAGCTAATGTGACTGCTGAGAATTGGAAAAGTTGCGAGGTTCATGTAATAAAAGAAGAACAGAAAATGTTTAAATTAGACAAAATAATTGATGATATCACTGAACGCTTTATTATTAATGTGACAGATAGTTCCTCAAATTCAGATTCACAATAGAGCCTTTTATTATGGGACTCAAAATAATATGAAATTAACATTTGAAATAAAAGGTTTAACACCTATGAGTCACGTGGTTTTTTTTGTTTACCTTTATTTAATTACCTAAACCTTTCGGGTATAGAATGCTCCGAAAATTCATAAAAGAAAAACATAGATAGGTATTTTGTAGATATTAAGTATATGTATGTAGGTATAAATATCTCGCAAGCAAACATAAAGGTGTAACTAACGCTTAAGGGAAATCTTGTATAAAACCTAAGAAAAACAAGATAATTAAAAAAATTCAAAAGACATTTAATACTCTCATTAATATTCTTTAAAATTCATGTAAAATAATAATCTTAATTTCCTAGTATTTGAAGATATTCTAGCTTTAAAAAGTGTAAGAAACTGTCTGTCTGTTCCCGGGGCAAAATGTATTAGGTATTATTAAAAACCTACACCTAATTACGTTACTTGGCACTCTTATTTTTGTAGAAAGCGACTACATGGCGTCTTTTATTGAGAACTTACCCACTCTTTTTTGTTGGCCTAAATCACTAGAGTGGATAAATAAAGTGATGAGAATAAATGATTTGGCCGGATCATCCACCTTCGGTCCTTCGAGCCGGATAATTTGTAGTCCTCACGAGATTAAAGTCGCAGCAGAGACAGAGGGAGTTGCTCCAGCACTAACAAATGGAAGCCGAAGGGAGAGTGCCTTGCGCGGGGGAAGTAGTAATTCACGGTCAGAATCCTTGCTGCACGACCGCGGCCAATCTCTGTGTAAGAGGCAAACCTATTTGCGTAACATCACAAGCTCAGTGGCAGCTCTGCGGCTTGCGTCCCTTCTGTCTCTTTAGTTGAAGAAGAAGTCTCTTTTGCGAAATTCTATTGAAAAATGAAGATTGCGGCTTCAGTACCGATTTTGGCTGAGCGCCACATGATCCTTGTAGGCCTTCCATAAAAGTGTTATTGAATGGTTACCAAAATTGGCAAACGGTAAGGTCCTCGGGCTAGGTAGAGCGACAATCTTTGCAGGGTGGCTCGAAGCAGCTGGGAGTGGCCAAAGGTCGAATAAAATAGTATACGGATGGAGAAGCCTATGTCCACCATAGTTAGTGAAGTGTGCGTTTTTGTGATTACTCGTGATATTAATAATCTCAGGCACTTACTGTACAAGTAATAAATTGTCACTCCAAGATACAGAAAGTCCTGTTAACGTCGAAAAACAGAGTCTGGCCACAGAATGAAGCAAACGAAATGATTAAATATTTATTTGATAAATATAAGAGCTTGGCAATCAGCCGTCTGTCGGGTGTCGACTGACATCGAGATAGAATGCAAATTGTGTATGGATGAGGTACAAAATTGTCACATTGATCATCTTGTGCTTTTACAGACTTTGACTGCGTCGTTGGTCTAGTGTTTGCAAGCCCTGGGGGCCCTGGTTTCGGGCAAAGTGTTAATGGGTTCTTCCATCAGGAATTTCCCAGAAGCAGCCCGGAATCTGGATAGATTTGCCTCTATAACATGGGACCTAAATATAACTGGCGTACTTGCGTGTACCTGCTTCATTCCTCTGCCTACTCCGGGGAGTTCAGGCGTGCGTGGTTATATGATCGCCTTGCTTGCAACTGCTTTGATTCAAGAGGTCGTGTATGCGGATTAAGGCGCGTGCTTTTTTGGTCACCATTACTCTAAAAATGTTGAAGGCTGATATTGTGACAAAACTGGTAGTCCTATAAAAAATGCGTGGCAGTTTTTTGGGACTGCTGATAGAAGTGAAAACTAAGTCATTTGTGAATTGTATCGTCGAAGCGTGCGGTGACGATGACGCGAGTTTCACGCTTTTTGTTCACCCAAAAAGTGCTCAACGCGCCTAAACAAGTTTTCACTTCAAAAACAAATGTTACCTACTATGGCGACCACCAACAGTGTTACAAGCTGGTAGGTAAAGATTCTCAGACTGACCAGAAAAAAAGTTATAGTAACGTTAATTTGTGTTGTCACATCCAAAAACAGTTACATCTTCGTCCCTAGGAGCGGGACGTAGTCAAATTAACCAAACGCGGAATGTCTCGCTAAATCAAGTGTAGTGTATTCCTAAGCTTTGCCTCGCACCCCGTGCCTCGCGCGGCTGGCGTCTTGCCTCGCCTCGCAAATTTTATTACGAATTTAAGTATTTTACTTTTCACACTCGACGGAACATGGGTGCGAGTAATTTTTGTGATAACTCTCGCAATTTTTTCTTAGATTCGTTTTTGTTTTGAGAAGGAGCCGTGTTTATTGATTCTAGACTTTGTAGGTTACCTAAGGCTAGTGGTTAAAAACGATGTTTCTGAGTGGACTATAAAGAGGCTTATTTTAGTCACAAATAACATTTTAATCGCCTCTCTTGGCAGTTTAGGTCAGTATCAATGATGTGTATTTACTAATTAATCTGACTTCGCTCATGATTAAAATCTAATCGCGCTTAACTTTTGATTTAAAAGAGTGTTCATGGAGTTTCTTGCCATTGGAATGGGCATGCCATGGTTCATCTTTCTGACTGATCGACTCCTTGACAATTCAAAAAGTCCTGTAATATAAATGGTTTAATTGAAATAAATGCTTCGAGTTTGAGTTTTGATTGATTTTCTTGTAATACCACCTTGACATAAAAGACTGATAGAGACCGAAGTCGTACTAGTTTTTTTTTCTCCAAAGAAACAACATTGGAGCTCGCCAAAAACAGTAAGACACTAAAACGTTCTTTAAACATCTAAATATAACTCCAGGCGAAGTTGTAATATTTATAACTAACGAAGTATGATACTCAGGAGAGGTACACGTGCAAGAATTTTTATCAAATTTGTTATGGGAGCTTTCGGCAACTTAGTTTAGGAGCTCGCTCACGCAATCACTTACACGATCGTTAAAATTTTAGGGAAATCATCTACTTTTACAATATTTGTAAATATGTGAGCACCATGAATCTATCACATATTAATTTACCTGTAATTGCTTTATTTTTAATTCTTTTTACTTATTGTGGTATAGTCATTTTATTCTAGGTGCATCGTCTTCACATATAATTGTAGAATTAATGTATGCAAAATATTGTAAAACATTTTAAAAGAGTAACGGTGGACTTTCTTTCCCATTCTTCTCCATACGAAACTACCTTTGGAATTGGTAACTAGAATCAATACTATTTTTTTTTAAACTTTATTTTTTTGACGATTAAAAGTGCCTATTTGAAAAAAAAAAATTACTTTGAATTTGATCAAAGATGGTTTCTATAATTTTATACGTAGGTATAAGTATTGCTGAAGATATCCAGTAACTGGGTTGTGGAGGTCAGATAGGCGGTCACTCCATGTACAATAGTAGTGTTCTGCAGCATCTAGTTAGACTGGAAGGCGACCACAACATAGCTTGGAAAAGTCTAGACGGATAGTTTGAAGTATTGCTTAAGTTCTTTATGATTATGGTTGTAATACTTGTAGTTATGTATAGGAATTCGATTCTTCAATAATAATTGATGCCTTTGGCATTATATTGCCTATTAGGTAGGTAAAGGTAGACCAGACTGACAAATAAATTAGTTTGCTGGGAAGTTTGTTGCGCCGTTTCTCAGCTCAAACACTAGGAACTGGAGATGTGTAGGCGTTTTGGATGTTGTGTCTAGGGACCATCGACGTTGAAAAAGTGCGAATTCTCAGTTTATTTGGAGTAAAAGATTTTTTACCAATTCTTACAAAAAAGAAAACTGAGTATACATACAATTTACACATGTAAATACACAATATTCAAAAATAAAATTGAATGAAGCGATATTTGCATTAAGTTGTTTAGTTGAATATTATGTTGTTGTCTTGCTGCACGCTTTGGTGTAAACTTAAAGTGCAGCAAGCAATTGTTATATAAATAAATAAATATCTGTCAGTCACCGGCTGAAATTGGTGCAATCGGAAGTATTTAAGATCCGCACGCTCAACCTCATAGCGAGTGAGACTGACTTATTCTGTTGTTCTCTGAGTGAATTCACAAGGAATGCATTGTTAGAATTAGTTATAGATGTTAGTTTATATTAAGTTAGTTTAAGCGCATTTATCGCATTCGGGTTAACCTGTAATGGTAGATGTAAGTAGAAATAAATAACCTGACCTTCCGTATAAGTTGCCTGTCTCCTAAGCTATTTTCATCGAGTGTTCCCACGAGGCAAGCTTATAGCAATCCGGCGATGTTGTTGACAAATGTTCGGCCCGACGGGCTTTACGACCAAAACGAGCATAACTCAGGCAGAACTCAGGAACATTTGCTTACAAACTTTTCATATATTTCATCTTTTTTCCCGCTGCGGTGTCGCAAACGTCTTTATTGATAACATTGTGTCTGCTTAGTTTGTTGGCAGTGTGATGATCGTGTTTACTTCTAAGTACTATTATACTAAGTTTAGGTAAAAACAATAACTTTTATAATTCGCTCCGGACGGGACCAGCCATTGCATACAGTATCAAACTGTACGTTCAGAGCAATGCTGCATGGTGGAGAAAACAAAAAACTGTTTCAGATGACTTAAGAGTCATTTTCCTAACCAAAACTTAACAGTACCTACTACCAAAACCGTAGGCGCTAATTAAAAAAAAAACTGTTTTCAATAGGACTCTTACTAAAAATCTTTTATTTCAGACTAAAGTCCTTTGATTCGGTTCGGTTTTGGTTTGGCTATGAACGGCGTTTCCTTTCAACAATCCAAGTCGCGTACGTACCTACAACCATCGCTCGGCTGCTGTTTTTTAACGAGTATAAATTCGTTACTTGTTCCTTTGTGTACAGTCTTTTTGACATCTATGCAGTCAATACCTATTATTATATAAGTATATGGTTATACCTAGCAATACTAGTGTTAAAGCTAAAATATTGAAGAGAAGAATACTGCAGTTGCGGTGCGGGAACGCAACGATGACTTTTGCGTTGCAGCAAACCTACCGCTAACGCATGCGTTACCATACTATTACTGGTGTTAGGTTGTTAGGTAGACCACATGACCCTAACTAAAGGCTGATTTACCTACACGGTGCAATTTGCACTTAATGCCTGTTGCAGGCAATACTTAAGTTGAAGCAACAGAAAAATACCTCCATACGAAACTACCTTTTGAAAGGGGCAACTAGAATTAATTCATATTTTTTTGTAAATTTTGACGTTCAAAAGTGCCTTATAAGTGCCTATTTGAAATAAATGATTTGACTTTGACTTACACTTTCACTTAAAAGCTGCACCGTCTAAACCATAGGTTCTCAATGTGGGCGATAACGCCCCCTCGTGGGCGTTTGAGACTTTCAGGGGGGCAGAACAAGACCTAGATAAAATTAGGGGGCGTTACTATACTAATGTTACATTTAAATATGATCGTGGCAAGAGCTGCTTCAGATTCGCGACAGATGGTAAGTAAAAAAAATTGGGGGCTCTAGACAAAAAGAATAACTCAAAGTGGGGCCCGGTGGGCAGTGTTTACATGATGCAAGTCATCTAGTGCTGAAATTTCACTGTATGCCACAGGCAAGAAATTAATGAAACTTAAAAAAATATGTTATACTCCAAAGAGAACAAATAAAATGCGGGGCAGTCTTTGGGGACTGCCAATAGAAGTTTAAACTAAGTAACTTGTGAATTGTATCGTCGAAGTAACTTGTGAATATTTTTGTTCACCCAAAAAGTACACATATCACAGTATACATATAGCTCATGGAAAGCGTTCGGTGACGATGACGTGAGTTCCATGATTTTTGTTCACCCAAAAAGTGCTCAACGCGCCTAAAGAAGTTTCCACTTCAAAAATTGCAAGGGTTCCATGGGACAAAAAGGTTTGAGGACCTCTGAATAGTTGATCAATAGGTCTGGTGGTCTGATTGGTGTTATGTTAGCGGGGATTGTCTAGTTAAACTATGATTGAATTGAGTGCGGTGGTCATGTGTGTCTCACTCGCAACGCATTTCGGCATTATACGTTCACAAAATCTTGTGGCGTTTATCTATTACCTAGTGGCAATATTTTTGATTGCATAATTATCATTGTAGTGGTCCGGTTGGCTCAGAACGTGATAATACATCCAAAAAGTGCTTTTGTCTCTCAAAAACAGATTGAATAAACCTGCAAACATACCAAGTTAGGTCAGATTTTTTTTTCTAAATCAGAAATGAATACTCACATTACCTACAACATTAGTATTATCCTATAGTCTAACATATCCGGCATAATTGGCCGGGTATTAGTGGTCACGTTATCCGGGCATAAAGTTTGCCCGGTCCCGGGTGGCCGTGTTTTGCATAAACTACAACTGGAATATTGATGGTCGCGGCGTGGTGTATATTGTGAGGAACGATTTTAAAGAAATAATTAAATTTTATTTTAGAGCATCTATGATTTTTGTAATTTGCTAAGCAATTGGTTACTTCCTAAAATTACTAAATGATGTATATCAACACAAATCTCAATCTGCAATTTGCAACGCGTTTTCCGAACTATGTTGGGGTGGCTTCCGGTCTAACCAGATGCAGCTGAATAGCAGTATTTTACATGGAGCGACTGCCTATCTGACCTCCAGAATCCGGCTACTGGGTAACACAATACCCCGTGGTAAAAAATTACCTGTCTGTAAAAACCAGTCAGATGTCAGAGTATTAGGCTTTTGACTACCCGTAACACCTGTCTAAGACCTACGAATGACAGTCGGGACCAACGGCTTAACGTGCTTCCCAAGTCACAGAGGAGTCTCGATATGTATTGGATGATCCCCATCCACAAACCGACTGAGGCAAGAGTAGCTTAACCTTCGATCGACCTAGCGGCTGTTATCATTTAGACACGAGTAATTAAATGTTTAGTGTTTCTTTTAATTAATGGTAATTAATTTGCAAACTATTGTATAGAATCCAGTTCTTCTAACATAACAGACAGCTGTACTGCTGGATAGTTTGTTGCGCCACTTCTTCATCCCAACTAAAGCACTAGGAAGTGGTGAAGGGCGGGGGTTTTTGACGTTAAAAACTGTGACCCGTCACGAGACGCGTGGCAGAAGTGAAACATACCGTCGTATAGCGCGTCGCCACGGCATGCGTCACCATGCCAACAATCGGTTTTATCCGCGGCTTTAGATGTTTCACATCTTAAAGAGATTCTCAGCCTATTTTAAATAAATGACTTTTGATTTTGATTTTGTATCATCCCTCAGAATACAATTTGGTTATGTTTGCGGAGATTTGCGGTCTGCTGTTGTTAACTATATTCCGCGACTGTAAGTTGTTATGCGGGTCCTAACGCCTAGTTATTGTTGGCACAGACGGACAAGATGTTTACACGATTCGCTTTTTGACGGAATGTTCCTAACATAGAAATGTATTGACAAGGGTTTTTGGTGAAGTTGTTGGTTGTTGCTGGTGAGATGTTGATGAAAAATGTTTGGGGGTTTCGATACAAGGGTCTGTGACCAGTCGTATTAAGATGGGTACAGTTCAACTATTTTCTTAATGTCCCTCGGGAATAATCGCATTTCAAAATTATCTATCATGCCTGCGACATTAGTATCTTTCCTCCAATTATTAAAATAAATTACATTAAGTTTAAAGAGTATTAACAACTCTATATACTTTCAAGTCGATTAGAAATCCGATGACTGACGAAAAACGAATTTTGCCGAGGGGCATTAAGAAAATAGTTGTAGTGTACCTAAGTTTGTCTAGATGACTAACTATAATAGTGAAAAAAACGCGGGAATCATCGAATTTGGCGGGCGTGATTTTTCTTTCGTTTTAATAAAAATTATAAAAAACGTTTGCGATTGGAGATAAGTTGTGTAGATTTATGTAAATATTCATTAAATTAGATAGTGTAATTATTTGTAAATATATTTCTTCATATTTAGGGTAAGTCTTATTTTTATTTTTTCTGGCCAGTGGGCATAATGGACAATGAACCGCCTGATCCGGGGGGCACAGTCCCCTCGGTTGGTCATAATGTTATTATTTACGAATCCAGTATGGATACAGACTCGTCCTTAACCAAATCGGAGCGGAAAAGGACTAGAGCTCCACGCAAAATATGCAAAAATTGCAATAAAAGAAGACGAAATGGTCACTCAACAGGAATAAATAACTCCGAAACCAATTGCTATTGTGATAATGACTCGGTAGTCACATTCAGTCCAAAAATAACATCAGACGTACCGGTACATTCATTTTCAGTTCACCAAGAAGCCACTCCACGTTCTGTGGATGGTCCCCAGACTGAAAACCTCTTAAAGTCAGATCTTCCTCAGAAGGCGCCACAGGTTGCTAGGGCTTTGTACGAAGCCACAGACCTGTCACCATACGTTGTACACATCCAAAAAAATGTTGATACACCAAACTCGGCTCAATCATTACACCCAATAACTATAGGGCACTTTCTTAAAAAACGCGGGTTTAACAACATCATTAACGGTTCATTAAAACGCATTGGTCGAAATAGAATATCACTAAGCTTCTCCCGTTACGTAGATGCAAACTCTTTTCTAAATGACCCAAGTTTGGCTAAGGAGAAATTAAAGGCATTTGTTCCATCAATTAATGTGTGTCGTATTGGAATTGTTAAAGGCGTACCTACCGAATGGTCTCCTGAGGAAATAATGGAAAATATATCTGTCCCCGCTGGATGCGGGAAAGTCATCAAAGCTAGGCGTCTTAATTACAAAATACACGAACCGACCCCTGTGTGGAAACCATCCCAAACAGTCGTGCTCACCTTTGACGGACAAATTTTACCAAAACGTGTGTTTTGTTGTTACAATTCCATGTCAGTGGAATTGTATACATTCCCAACAATTCAATGTTATAATTGTTGTCGTTTTGGCCATACAAAGGTACAATGCAGGTCGAACCCTCAGTGCTTCAAGTGTGGGGAGAAACATTCTGCTGATACTTGCGGTATTGAAGACGAGACTAATAGTAAATGCTGTCATTGCGGTGGCACTCATTACGCCATCAATAAAAAATGCCCAGAATTTGAGAGACAAAAATCAATTAAGCATTATATGGCCCATAGCTGCGTGTCGTATGCTGAAGCATCGCAGTTACATCCACCAATCTCAAAATTGTATGCAGATGTGGTAACATCTGCCCCATCACATACCACAAAAAATTCTTTCTTTTCACAACCTTTGCCCCAATCACTTAACACACCAATTGTCTCCTCACAAAGAAAAACGGTATTTCTGAAACCTCGGGATCCTCCAAAAACAGCTAAGGGGTATGACCGGGCAGCTCATCAAGCATTAATCAGTAATGAAGTTTCTGTGTCAGGGAATGGTGTTGCATTCCAAAATAAAACAACAAATAATAATGAGAGTCAAATTTTAAATTTAATAATCATGTTAATTAATACCTTATCTAAAAATAATAATATTGAACCGTCCAACGTTGCCACTGTAATTGATACACTGTCTAACTTATTCAACCATCATAATGGATCCAAATCTACCCAAGATTGTCCAGTGGAACTGTCGCAGCATTGTGAATAAAAAATCTGATCTGTCCTACATATTGAACAAATACGATCCCTTTGTAGTCGCTCTCTGTGAGACATGGCTTAAACCAGGTTTCTCTTTTAGAATTCCTGGCTATGCGTGTCTAAGAACAGACAGAAGCGATAGGTATGGCGGCGTCGCCATACTTATTAAAAATAACTTGTCTTTTCAAGCTTTTTCTCTTCCAAGTCTCAGTGACGACATATCTGCTGTTGCTGCAATTGTAAATAAAATCTGTTTAGTATGTATATATTATTCTCGTCCCACTGTAAATATTCTTTCTGAAATAAGTAATCTTCTTTCAGTTTTACCTAAACCATTTTTGGTAATGGGCGACTTTAATACACAACATCAGTCCTGGGGTAGTTCTAGTTCCAATTCCTATGGGGAAAAGTTATTAGAAATTCTAGACTGTAATAATTTGTGTATTTTAAATACATGTCTCCCAACACGCCAATCGAATCCAGATGAGGGAATAAGTGCCCCTGACCTCTCAATCTGCACACCTGAGTTAGCATCGACATTATCCTGGTCTCCTTTACCGTCTTCTTATGGTAGTGATCATTACCCTTTAATCATTTCTTTTCCACATAAAAAACCAGATGCTTGCAATCCAACACCACGATTAAAGTATAGACTTCAAAATGCGGATTGGGATACATACAAAAATTGTGTAGAAGAAAGAATTCTTGCTTTAACTAACTCCTTACAACTACATGATCCTCAGTTATTATCTAATCAAATAACAAGAACTTTAATAGAGGTGGCTGATAATACTTTCCCTATTAAGAATGGTGCTACAGGCAAAATTCCTTCACCACCTTGGTGGGATGCTGAATGTACTCAGGCCATTAAAAAAAGAAAAGAAGCAGAAAAAAATTATGGCCATACTATGACTCGTCACAATTTTGAGATATACCTAGATGCTGCTCGTACAACTCGTAAGCTCCTTAGGAAAAAGAAATTTGAAGGTTGGCAAAGATTCTGTGCATCTATCTCACCAGAAGTTAACGCATCTCTAGTATGGCAAAATATTAGGAGATTCAGGTCAGCATTCAGTGACACAACAGCCTCAAAACTCCCATTAGAATTAGCCAACGAGTTTATGGATCATTTAGCTCCTCCGTCAGTCCCAGAACAGAGATCTTTAATGCACTTTCCCTATGTTCCTATTCCTAATTCTGAGTTGAATTCCCCGTTCACACTAAGTGAGTTGAAGGGAGTCCTTTCACATGTTAAGGATTCAGCTCCTGGTGAAGATGGTATACCATATTCATTTATAGTTAATCTGTCCGACTCTGTTCTTTTAATATATTTAAATCTCATCAATACAGCTTTGATATCTGGCAACATTCCATCAAGTTGGAAGTCTCAAACAATTATTCCTATTCTGAAACCAAACAAACCTTCTTCCAATGTTACTTCGTACCGACCAATTGCACTTTCTACAGTTCTTGTTAAAATTGTTGAACATCTCATTAAGCATCGTTTGGAGTGGTTTTTGGAAAGCAAAAACTTGCTAGCTACATCACAGTTTGGTTTTAGGAAGGGTAAAAGTACGATGGACAGCCTTAGTGTGTTCACAACTGATATTCGCTTAGCCTTCTCTTCTAATAACTCTGTAATTGCTGCTTTCCTTGATATTAGCTCAGCTTACGATAATGTCCTGGTATCAGTCCTAGAACAAAAGCTGAACTCATTACAAGTTCCAACAATGCTGTCTAAGTTCATAATTAACATGCTTTCAGAGAGATCTTTAAATCTTCATATTGAAGGGTATTCATTTACCCGTTTAGTATGGAAAGGTCTCCCTCAAGGTTCTGTACTTAGTCCAATTCTCTACAATATTTACACTTATGATTTGGAATCCTCTCTAAATGAGTCAGTACATGTCCTTCAGTATGCAGATGATTTACTTCTTTATTTATCTGGTAACTCTGTTGCAAATATTTGTACTTCCTTAACCTCTTCTTTATGCTTACTCAAGACTTGGCTAGAAACCAATGGTCTACACCTGTCAATTGATAAAAGCAACATTGTGTTGTTTACTAGAATGCGTAAGCCTCCTATAGTTACCGTAAGGTATAATAATATCCCTATGCCCGTTAAAAACCAGGCTAAATTTTTAGGCCTTATTTTGGATACACATCTTACTGGTTTACCACACTGTGATTATATAGCTGCTAAATGCGAACGAAATATCAACATAATTAGATGTCTTGCTGGTGTTTGGTGGGGAGCACATCCCTTTTCATTAAAACTACTGTACAACACCTTGATTAGAAGCGTATTGGATTATGGGACTTTTTTGCTGGAACCTGCTAATGTTGCTGGTCTTAAGAAACTGGACAGTGTTCAGTCCAAGGCACTTAGAGTGGTTTCAGGTGCAATGAAAAGCAGTCCTATTAATTGTCTTCAGGTGGAATGTGGAGACCCACCACTTCATTTGCGACGTCAATATTTGGCTGATAGATTTATGGCTCGGTGTTTTCAATTTACATATCATCCTTTGCGAAATAAACTTTCCACTCTCTCTGAAGAAGTAATTTCATCCACTTACTGGAGGCACAAAGCTACTCCGTGTTTAGTTAAAAGTTTTAGAAAATACAATTTAATTGAAGCTCCTTGTCACCAATCTGAATTTCTTCCTATATTTCACTGTAATTACAGTTCATTAATTATGTCACCAAATATACATTATAACCTTAGCATTTACCGAGATGACGTATGTCATAATCTTAACTTCAACTTCACTATGGATAGAGACTGGAAGGGCTGTCAGCTCTTGTTTACAGATGCTTCGAAGCATGGAAGAGACTCATGTGTGGGAGTAGGTGTATACCACTCCCAATATAATATTGTCCAAAAAATAAAGCTCCCGCCCGAATCATCTGTATTTACGGGAGAATGTTACGGTCTATTCAAAGCTGTCGAATATATACTTGTGATGGGGTTACGGAATTCACTCATATTAACTGATGCAAGGAGTGCCTTGCAATCTTTGGCCAGATTCCCTTTCTATTCTCATAATCCCTATATTATATTTGAAACACGTGAACTCCTATATAGGTGTTCTATTAAGGGGTATTCAGTGCATTTTGCGTGGATACCCTCGCATTGTGGCATTCTAGGTAATGAGAGAGCTGACCAGTTAGCTAATGATGCCGTATTGTGTGGAGACGTTTTCCCGTACAAAAATAACACCCAAGATCTGGCAGCTCTGCCCAGGGTTTATCTACAGGAATCCTGGGGTCAGCTTTGGTCCGGGCAATCAGTGAAAGGGAAATTTTATCGTACTATTCAGCCATCCATTTTTGTTAAACCTTGGTTTAGCAAGTACAAGCTAATTAAAAAGATTACAACAATATTCATACGTATGCGATTGGGTCACGTGTGCACTCCTGCTCATCTTGCCAGGCTTGGCATTGTACAGAACCCTGCGTGTGAATGTGGCGCTGAAGTGGGAGATCTGAACCACCTTATTTTTTCCTGCTCCCTCTATGACCACTCCTCACTATTCCAAAGTCTTGTTTCCCTCCGAGTCCCTTTACCCACTTCGATCTCATGTATTTTATTTAATTTTAATGTAGATATTTATAAAACAATAGCTCTTTTCCTTGTAAATAATGATATAGCTATTTAAACACTAATTTATGTACTTACTTAATTTACCATGTAGTTCTAAGTTTTTGCACCAAGTCGGCCTTTTTGTTGGGCCACCTGGTGACGTTAAATGGTTACAGTTTTCTGTTGTATTATATTTCCCTACAGTTAACTTATCATAATTTATTAATTTTATGTAATAACAACTAATCTCCTTTCCATTTCCAAATTTCCCGTTGTAATACATTATCATTTCGCGAGTACTTGTTTCTTACGTTTTTGTTATTTATTAAAATATTGTTAGTGGCAATAAGCACGAATAGTGCAACGCCAAAGGAAGAAAAAAAAAAAAAAACTATAATAGTTCAAATTCAAATGTATTTATTTATAATACATAGGCATAAAGTTGTGGTACCTACATGGTGTTATACAGCATGTATCAGAAAGGTGCGGTCCTATTTAAGGGTGTGTACACACCATCATACTGAACAACTTTCTCCATGGAATCCACATCGTAATCGCGAA
This sequence comes from Griposia aprilina, assembly GCA_916610205.1. Lineage (NCBI taxonomy): Eukaryota > Metazoa > Arthropoda > Insecta > Lepidoptera > Noctuidae > Griposia > Griposia aprilina. The sequence continues at coordinate 18,834,740 of OU744307.1, read as the reverse complement.
AAAATACATGCTGTATAAATGAAAAATATATTATCACTATAGTGCTGCCTTGCAAGGCGTACAAGTGTTGCTTACACTGTAATATTATGACTGTGTGACTACAATTTCAATAGAAAGATCGAATTAAATTAGAGGGGATCTGCACTGTTACTCCTTAAGAGGTTTACAAGAGCTAAATCGCGGTCACTGTCGGATTGCATAGAAAAGAAAGAGACGCGCGATGACACAACGCTGGTAATTTATTGCAAAATATGAAGCAATTTTGGATTTACAAAAAATATATTTATTGGACTAAAAAAATAAAACACTATTACTTTAGTATGTTACTTGTAGAATAATCTGACGAAAAATCTGAATGTTTGCATGTATGGTTATTAATCGATAACATATTTTTTTAGAGGTATCTTCGTGATTTTTTTTCAGTCATTTCAAGTTAATTGTATAATGTTTTCAACACACTATCTAACTTGTATATATCCAGAAGAATATCATATATTTTTCTGATTTTGGTTACTGCAGTGGATCATATATTTTTAGGCATCATAAATTTGCGTTTAGGTCATGTAGTCCCCTTAATTCAAGCTATTTCATAGCCTAGCAAGGAGAGCAGCACGTCACTCAATTGATTGTCAGAGATTAAATACTACCCACTTTGTGAAAACTGTTACATGTATGTAAGTACTAGAATCTGTTTTTATATAAATAAAGATTATTAATTTTATACCATTGTCAAGAAAAATAAAGCCTCTATGTTTCGAAACCGTAGCTTGTCAGTACAATACATTAGCTAAACCAGTCGCCAGCCATCAGTCAGTCACCCGATCGTCACTCTGTCGTGTAAATCACCCAGCATTCCAGCCCGGACCGGCTATCCGACGCTATCCGGTGCTATACGGCGCTCTCAGATACCGCAGACTATGAATAAGACGAGGTTCAAGACGAGAAGACCAATTCCCGTAATTTTAAACGTTCAAAGTTAGTCGCAAGCTCATCTCAGCGATAATATAATCAATGTTGGAGTGTTTGACATATTTTTGACTGAGGCAATAAGACAATATTCTTAAAAATACGACAATGCAAAGAATTGTGTTCAAAATCATCACAAGTGTGACACATCGCAGTGACTTACAAGATTTGTAGTTTATTGTAAAGTCCAAAACCTGCCCCAGCGCTCTGTATCTGTATTGACACTCAGCGGGCTAGTAACCGGGCGTTAGTAACACGAACTAAACTGATGATCGCTCCACGCCTATGTCCGGAATAATCTAGACAGATCTGTGTTCGGTACTATTGTCAACACAAACCAAAACAGGCTATATTTAGCTGAGCTAGGCAGTCATTTGACGTTCAAATCCGATACATACTGCATGGTAGGGGTGAATTTGAAGAGCATTCATGTGTCTTGGTATATGAGCATACAACTTCGCAAATCTTGGCAATTGTGGTCGGCGACACCGAGCAATTTACGGCAACACCAACATTATTTAGAAATTATCAAGAATTGCGCAACTTCGATGACACGCGGCGTACCGTTAGTTACGAGTAAGTACTGACTTTGTTTATTGTCTGATCAAAATATTCCACCAACAAACCACTCAACAAAGTCGGTAAATTCACAAAGTTGTAAGAAAAAAACAACTTCAGGAGTTTTTCGAAAATATAGGGGAAAGAAAATGTATGACTGGCTTCCGCTCCCTGTAATAAGAGGTCATCTTATTACCCGACACAGGATATGCCGCATCTTCTCTCCTGCCCATCGTGCACAGCTACCTGCATTCTTAAGGTTTTTTTTTTAAACTGCTAAATCGGCATGCTCTTGACTTCGATCTCGCCTGGTGGAAAGCAATAGATGAAGTCTACGATAGAACGAGCAAGTCCAGTAGGTGCCTATTCACTTTTGCTTTGAAGGCTGACGGGTTACAGGTGGAAAGGAACACTGACGCTCGCAGAGAGTTCCACACTTTGGCCGTGCGCATAATAAATATGGAAGAGAAGCGTTTAGTCTATTCGGTATATCGAACAAATGCAGATAGTATCCTGCAGTACGTCTAGTAGTCCGATAGTCGAAGGGAGATGGTTGGATCAGGTCGTGGAGCTCATGCGCATACTCTCCAAAGTAGGTACAGTCTGTAGAAGACCGACAGGCAAGCAACATTACGCCAATAAGCCAGGCTGGACTTAATGAGTCCAGCGGGCCTATTACGAACTTTTAAAAAACGATGCAAGTTCCAGGCAATTCATTTCACTGCCTGGTTAAGTTTCGTATTATGACATTCCTAATCCTGACCGACTTCACGCTGGGTAGTTTATCTATGGCTGGTTTGTAATTCTCTGCCGTAACGTTCAGAAACACAATTAAATATTTATCGGTAGGTTACGGTTTTATTATATCACGTAATTTATGATAAAAATAATAGGTATATATTAAAATAGTATAAAAGTATGTGAAAATATGAACGCAATGTATATTGTGCTATTTAATTAATTCATAATAGATAGTTTCCTGTTTGTAAATTGTAACGCGAGATTAAGTTTCCGAACGTACTCCACTTGATGTTCAGCGAGCGGGGAATTCTGGTTTCGACCAAATCAATGGAAGTATTATTTCACAAACTTTCAGTATCGTATTGTTTGTTTATTTAAACTTCCATTCGTAAGATTTTCGGAGTATCTATAAACAAAAATATTTTGTAAGTGTTATTGAGTGGTTTTTAATTAATATTCAGTTTTTAACATGATTTAATATTAATACAATTGTAATTATTATAGTTCCGTGGATGAGAGTTCTCACCCTCGTCGGCAGTAACTTATGTTCAGCTAGAAACATTGTGGGAGTTTTTACATTCCGAATGCATTAAATTGATCATGAAGTCGTCATCTTTTGTTCCTTGATTTACTATTTTAATGCGAAAAATCACTTTCCATGAACTCAAACAGTTTATATTCGTCACACATGATATTTTCCCTTTTTACCTAAATAACATCGAATAATTTCGCCAAATAAACCCAAAACACTTCAATAAAAGCTCTTCTGAAGCAGCGTAAATTGAATGGATTGTGAGGTCAGTTTTAATACGATAAGAAATGTCATACGAACGTTCGTAATACGGTATTGCCAGGCGATATTCGGGCAGAAGTCAGCCAGGGTGTCACGTGACCGCTGACTGGCTTGTTTGACGAGTTCATAATACGAAATTGCAAGGCAGTTCTGTTTGAGCCGTAAACTGCCTGGAAATAAGAGTTCATAATAGGGCCCCTGGTCGCTACATACTGGTTGGACAAAATAAAGTCATAAGAGAAGAAGATGGGAGCGGATAAAGCAGTGATCATGATGAAGATATTTTTCTCAGAAAAAGATATTTTACTGCAAGGTAGTTATCGGTCTATGTGAGACCTTATGTACAGCAGTGGATATCTTTCGGCTGAAATGATGGCTATGATGATAATTATGGATCGCCAGCCAGCTCGCGCAAATGTTGGGCCTCTTCGTCCTCGTTTACTGACAAATGCGTGCAATGACTGGACAGGTCCACGGAATCTGTGTGGTTTTTCCTCAAAAAACACTTTCAGACACTAATCTACATAGTTTTCACATGATATGACCATGATTATGTCTGGACTTCAAAAGCCACTGTGACCTCTGAGTTTGTTTCGGCCTTTCTTTTCAGAGTAGTCAGATAGGAAACGTCGACCTCATTTAGTTTCTAAAATATGATTGGCGTGTAAAAAGTGTTTGTTTAAACCTACTACAGAAATAAAATCATTTATCATTTTCTCTGTGTAAATGTCTTCTTTACTCGTTAGAAAACGCTTGATGGTATTTTTTTTAATACGTTACGTTACGGTATCTCTTGTCTGCGAAAAAATTCAATGTAATTTTTTTTTTTTTGGCTGATTTTGAATATCATCATCATCTTGTCCTTATTCTAATTAATTTGGGGTCGACGCAACATGTCGTTTTCTTCCATATTTTTCTATTATTCATCATCTCGTTAGTCACCCCCTTTCTAGCCATATCATCTTCCACACAGTTCATCCATCGTTTCTTTGGTCTTCCCGTACTCTTAAATATATTCACATTCATACTCAATACCTCCCTTGCGACATTTTCCTTGAGAACGACAAATAGAGAAAGAAGTGTAGAAGAAAAAGTCATGTTGTTCTGACCCCAAATAAATTGGGATACGGTCACGAGAATGATGCGTGATGATTTTCCTTGAGAACGTTCTTAAAAACTTTTGACAAAAATAAAAACAACTGACTTCCAAAAAAATCACAAAAAAAAAAGTGAAACATAACTTTAATTTCGGAAGTCGGTGCCAAAAAACTAAATACAAAATCAAAGACACCGACTTCCGAAATTCAAGTTATTTTTCACATTTTTTTTTGTGTTTTCTTTTTTAAGTTTTTATTCTTCACTTTTTAATTGTGGTACCTACTCCACACAAATTCGTATACCACTACTTGCTATGTAAATAACAGTGAAAGGAAATTATTAAAACATAGTCAATAAAGATATTAAATGGAAAAAATACGCATTATTACGGATAACTCAAAAACTACTAGTCAGATCTTGATCAAAGGACCATGGGGGATTTTGTATGGACCCCGTCCCCACCCTACAACAGTCATGGGACATGTGTCAATTTGTTCATTGCGACCCAAAAAAGGATAAAGTACCTGTTTTAGTAGCAAAAACTATTGGGTTTATTTATAATAAAAAAAAACTTTTCGGTAAAAATGTATTCATTTTTAAACCTTAATAATTTTTTTCACAAACAAATATGCTTATTTCACACAAACAAGGACGATTCCATATTAAAAAAAAAATACTTGGTTCTCAAACTGAAAATCATTGAGAAATAATAATAGTGCTTAAATAATATAGGTAACTATTAACTCATTATTACAGCCAAAAGCATGTCAGACACACTACTAGCTTAAGTTAAGCTCTGATTTGTATTTAAGTCTAAAGTGTCAAGCTTGATGTGCTCTTGACTGCACTAATAATTACATTAAGTCGTCTATTACAATATTATCAAGCATTTGTGCTGGTGCATTGAAGTCAATATGACGCCCTAACCCCATGTACCATACAATGGATATTATGTGCGCACAACTTCCCACAGTGCGATTGCCTGTAAGGCAAGTGCAGTACCAATTAGCAATAGCATGTCTGTCAGTCAAATCCCGGTCTATTAAAATATAACTATAATAAATACGGGAACGGACATGGCGCGACTGAATCCGTACTCTGACTAGCCAAACATTATTTAGCAGGATATTGCATCGCGGTAAATCGTTTAACTCGTTATCACGGTATAATTCTATATTATAAAGGCCATCGCGAAGGTGCTCGGCGCAGTAAGACTTGACAAGCTTAATGTGATAGCTCCCTAGCGCGAAAAGAAACACTTCATCTTCAAATAAACGTGGGAAGTCTTCGAAGTTAGGAATATTTGCTTGCATGGCTTCAAAAGGCACTCTCTGTCTGTTAAGATTTTTCATATGCACATAATCATGCAAGTGATTGGACATGTTCATTCTAGAATGAATTATATTTACAATCTCGGCGGCGATTCTGTTGTCAACAGCGACTCGATAATAAGCGTTTATTATGGCCGCTGTAATTTTAAAGTCACAGAACATGACTGACATGACTTAATGCACGATTAAAATACGTTTGAAGCAACAACCTGAACCTATTCTTAAACTTGCCGTTGACCGCCTCAACAACCAATCTGCAAATCGTAACCAATCGGGACTTATTTGCCTGTTCTGTTGTCAGTTGGCTAGCGGTCCGGTCTTTTGTAGGTGGCATGTGGACTTCATAGCCACAAGACTGGATTACACCAATGCTGTCTCTAAAGCCCCAATCAACTATAAAAACATTGCCACTGTTTAAAAACCAATGCAATGGATTTTTTTCATTCATTAATGACTGCATAATGGTAGCATCAGATGTTGTAGCCCGGAATGGACCGAGTACGTCTATTATGTAGCCATCACTGCTCACAATTATAAAAGGTTTTAAAAGATTTCGAAACTTGTGATGGCTGTAAGATTGGCGCTGAAGTCGTTTAAAAATATGAGAATTGCCCCTGTGGGTTCGATACGCGGATCATGTTGTACTACAGTTATTGGAAATATTGCCTAACACTTCCGTGAGCGATAGTACGTAGGTGTGCCGTGTGAAGTGTGTATGGGCGGTGACTAAGTTATAGTTTGGTCCTGGTAACTTAAGCCGATAGAGTTATGGAAGGCACTGCGTACTGGGTCACAAGGATTACTTTGAATTCGCCGATGTTTCGGTAGAGTTATAAGTCCTTTAGAAATACAACAAAAATAACATTTTAAATATATACGAAGTAATTTTACGTTATTGGATGGCATAACAGTAGGAGATCATCATTGCTTGTGGACATTTGAAGTACCAGAGGAATCGTAGAGATGTCTTATGTGGCTTTTAATACACTCCTTCAAACTGGAACACAATATAAACAATGTATGTGGAGCTCCTGGCTAAATAATAACACCAGTACGGGTTGGTCTTCAAGATTAACCAACGTTTGCCGAGGTCAGTCCGTGGATGGGTGACCATCCATTACATGCCGAGACCACTCTTTTCTTTGAAAAGTACGTTAAGCCGTTGGTCTCGGCTGTAATCCATATATCTTTGACTGTCGTTACGGGTAGTTAGAAGCCTGAAAGTCTGACAACCAGTCTTGCTAAGGACTATCGTGTTCCCAGTAAATGGGTTGTGGAGGTCAGATAGGCAGTCGCTCTATGTAAAATGCTGGTATTCAGCTACATCCGGTTAGACTTGAAGCCGACCCCAACAGAGTAGGGAAAACGCAGGTAGATGAGGATTCAGAAAATTTAGCGATGTGGGAAAAAAGCAGATGAAGGTAATCTTCTCGTTCGAAACAAAACAACAACATCTGATTTATTATTAGACAACAACTAAACATTTTGCTGCGTCAGAAAAAATCACGGAACATGATAATTTGTTAGAAAAAACTCTAGTTTATTTTACGCGAGCGCCAACACAAGAGCACAATGCAGAAGTGCTATCCTGTAACATTCACTTCGAAAAACACAGTGTCAGTACACACGGCTATATATCAAGCTATACATTTCCAGTATAAGCTGATCTCGCATTGTATAGGATTTCCGTACAATGAGAGGTATATCTCTCGCAGTGCCGACAATCGTTGGGGAAAACGAATTCTAGAGTGGACACCGCGTTTAGGCAAACGTAGTGTGGGACGCCTGCCGGCCAGGTGGAGTGACGACTTGCGACAGGCGGCTGGCAGAGACTGGATGAGGAGAGGCCTACGTCCAGCAGTGGACGAATATAGGTTGATTATCAGAGGTCAGCTTATACTGGAAATGTAGCCGTGTGTACAAACACCGCTTTTTACCCGCTTGCACGACAACAAAGACAGGGTCATGTTTTTCATGCGTATTTACGAATGTGGGATTCTTTGTACTCTCGAAGCAACCCAACGGCTGTTTGCATTTAAATACTTCAGGTGTCTACAGTCAGTTTTGTGCAGTTGACGGCATCAAATCTGAGATTGAATTGAAATAACTGCCACCAACTGCATCAGATTGCTTGAAAATTGAGCTTGTTTTGTTGCAGTCAATATTTTTGGAATCGTACTCCTCAAACCCTTTATTTTGATAACAGTAAATAGTGCTATTGTGTAAAAATCTCACCATAAAAACTTAACTGAAGTGAACTGTCAATCTGTGTCATCAAATGCGATGACAGTTTACAAAAATCTCACTTTACCTAAGATTTGACGGTGAGATTTTTGCTAAATAGCACTAGGTACTGGGTGGCCATGGTATTTTTTATTTCGAGACGTTACTTTTCCATGTCGAAAATAAAATAAGCCATTTTTCATCAACATAGTTTTTTTTGGAATCATCGATATTTCGATGAAGAATGGTTCGTACTTCTGTTCATTTAGTTTCTGTATTTCACGTAGTGTTCCCCGAGGCGTGGCGCCGACACTTTTTACCTAAGTTTTATTATTCTATTTAGCGGGAAATTGCTTTTTCAGTGTTTCTCAGCTTGGATTATTGATTAGCACACCGAGTGCTGAGTTTTCTTGGGAAATATACGAAAATATATTATTTTTCTTAGAAAGTTTAGCGGCTTGTTTTTCTCAGTTGATTCTGTTTTTGTGTTTACAAAACTGTATTTTCTATTACATATTTTAGTGTCAGCTTGTATAATGTTATTTCAGAATATTTCACTGTAAATAAATAAAGAAATACTTAATAAACAAGGCCCACACATGTTTCTTGTGAATCTTACCGGTGTTAGTTTTTACATTAAAACTACTTATTTATTTAAATTAGAACAACTCTAAGTACATATTGAACTTCTAACGAAGTTGCTCTGTTGACCAATCTGATTTTTTATAGAGCCAGAAGGAAGCTGCCCATTTTCTTAAAGAAAACCTTCAGTGTAGTGATTCAACTGCCTAAATAACGTTATCGAAATTCATTAGCTGAATTTAGGCTTTCACTTGCATATAAATACCTATTTTACATAGTTACTTGTTGCTCAAACGTAGCTCGACTGAAGTTCATGGTCACTCAAGAACGCGAAGTAATTTAAATATTTATGCCTATATTCTATGGTTTAAGACATTTATTTCTCAAAGACAGAATACAAATTAGTTGGAATGAAAAACACTGGTGGCATACAAATTAACGTTCCTTGGAACGAGTATCGGAACGGTGTGTTTGAAGTTAAAAGTAGTTACGATATTGTTAGTCATTAATCATTATGTTAGTAAAATAAAGTATTCTATACGCGTAGTAGATAATTTCGAACCGTGTTGCATCAGTCAGGATGGCCGAGCGGTCTAAGGCGCCAGACTCAAGGGAACTTGCTCACTGAACGTGAGTGCGAGCTGTTCTGGTCCTCTCTGAGGGCGTGGGTTCGAATCCCACTTCTGACATACTTTTTTTGCGAATATATACGCTTGGAAATTGAAACTAAAGAGTAAATGAAGAAAATAAAATAGCCTAGGCACTTTATTGTGTATAAAAAACGATAAACACCTTTTTTACATTTTTAATTAATAATTTACTGCTTTTCATCATTTTGCGCAATGAGATGTTGTAGCACAAACCTACCGGTTTTGAAGCTAAAATCCGGTATAGTACCGAGTTTTACCAAAGCTGGCTGTCAATAAATACGATAAAGACACGTAGATGGAAAATGTGTACGTGTGTGTATGAACGTAAACGAAGCAAAACGAGTAAGTAAGGTTTGTAGCCGGTGGCGATCTGCAGTTTCTGCCTACCCCCATGAGGAGGTGTGAGTTTATGTATGTATGTAGACCGAAATATTTCTGCTATGGCTACAAGAACAAACTAAAAATCTAAAGAACGATTTAGCAGTTACTCTAAATGCTACTTAAGGTAAGGGAAGGCAGAACTAATGTAAAAAAAAAAACTATTCGTTTTATTCAATATTGTCTGGAGTAAATTAATCAAAAACTTTTAATCTGTGCTTCTTATTAATTAGACATCAATATATTTATAGGTAATTAAGATTTTAAATTAAGTAAATTATTAAAATTTCTAAAAGCTTAAATTGGTCCGTTTTACCTTCATAAGCGACGGACCCTACGACGACCATACAGGAAGGCAAAATGGATACGCATAAAAAACCAGAACATATGGTTCACACACTGCCTCATAATCATCTTCGTCACAGTCAGCGCAAAAACAATGTACCCATAAGCGAAAATCTGCCATATATCCCCCACTTCATTCTGAAATCGCATTCATTCATCAAATTCGTATCGTTGGAAAAACTATCATTTACAAATCTCTTTTATCACTATTCTTTCTTGTTTTCCCTTTCTTAGATGTTTTTGGTCCAGTGATTTCACCCAAAGAATAATCACTTCCTTTCTTCTAAAATCTCTTTATATATTTCTCCGGTCCGTTTTGCCTGGGTCCGTTTTGCCTTATGGCAACCATATTAACCCTAAACTAGTTAATGCGTATCGCTATCGTCTACATGGGTTGATAATAGTTCAATTATAAGTCACTTTGGATACAGAGACCATCATTATCCGCCTAGTTTTTTTCCGACTACGTTAGGGTCGGCTCAACTCAGTGTTATAATAATTATCAGACCCTAAGAAAGTACTACTAAATTGTGTAAGAGTGCAAAATTTAATCCATTGATAAGAACTTTAATAATTATTATTAAAAAGGAAAAAGAAAAAGAAACGACACAACTCATTCAGAGATGACGTTAAGGCTCCTGCAAACAGGCGCGACACGTGACGCGAATCGCACGCGACACAAAGACACCGATCGTCGCGCGACAGGCGGTGCCTTTGAGGAGCGCCTGTTTGAAGGAGCCTTTATTCCTTCCAAAATGATTAAAGTTGACCTTTGTAATCGTTCTCTAAGACGTTTGATATCATTCTGTCAATGTTGCACGTGAGAAAACCTCTTTCTTTCGCCTCTAGCAGTATTTCTTTTGTGCCAGTAACGTACATATTAGAGGGTGCTCTTGACACGAATGCGCGGTAGAATAATGAGGCGTGTGGCGTCACGACCTACTGCGGTCACAGCACGTTATGTGCCGACATGCATCGCTTGCGCCTAATGAAGATTACTTTCTTACTTCGACAATCTTTGGTAAAAAACGAGAAAAGATTTTTCATTAAGAAAAATCTTTTTGCGGTTTTAAGCAATATGCTCGTGCTAGAGATGATAGGTTGGTATAGAAAGAGCAGTATTAAAACACATATAACATAACATCACTCCTGTATTCCCCAAAGGGTTGGGCAGAGGTGTACCTATAGTATACCAGCATTTCGCCAGTTATGTTTAAGTCCCATGTAATAGGGGGCGAGCTTATTGCCATCAACCGGGCACAAATCCATTCTCCGGGCTGCTACTGAGTCCTACTGACTCCTAATAGTGAAACCCAGTAACATTTGCCTGACCAGGGAATCGAACCCAGGACCTCATGCTCAGCAGTAGCACTTGCGACCAACGAGGCAGTCACGACACTGTTGTTTAGGTATTATCTTTAAGGCCTACTTGCACCACAAACCTCTAAATACTTTTAGCGCTAAACGAATTTAAAACTTCGTTCTGTTTCTGTTATGTGTTTTTTTTGCGCAAAACGTATTCACTCATTCAGTGATGGGATGGCATTAGGCTCACCTCTATTACATGGGACTAATACAACCTAAGAGATCCGCAGGAGAACTATGGTTACCGACATAGGCCGAAGAATTGCCAAACTTTAAGTGGCAGTGGGCAGGGCATATTGCTCGCAAAACAGATGGCCGATGGGGCCGAAAGGTTCTGGAGTGGCGACCGCGTACCGGAAGATGTAGCATTGGAAGGTTTGGGGAACAAGGTGGACGGATTACCTGTGAATACAAGAAGCATACAACCGGTCGAATGGCAATGCTTGGCGGAGGCCATTGTCCGGCAGTGGATGTCTTTTGGCTGAAATGATGATGTGCCAATGATGCACTATCTACTATACAAATGCAAATTGTAATACCTCTTCCTACCCGTCACAGAATACAGGAGTAAGGTTATGGCATGTTTTATTAAAATTAAGTGGAAGTAAAAGAAACCTACTTTATAATACAGGATTTTAGGATTAGATGTGTAGCGGTATCAGCATCGCCACATGCGAGCTACACGTCATACTGACGTCACGCAAATCTTGCATCGCGCAAGCAGAGTTTACCGCGCGCAGTTTACTAGCATATCTACAACGTCCCGACATGAACCGTCGGGCAGTTGCCCACCAGACACAACACCCGTCTGGTCGGAGGATCTTCCCTTTTCTATAGAGTATGAGTGAACTTTACACCCTGTTCCTCATACCTCTATAGATGTTCCTTGTGTTTTCATAATTGGCTTTAACTTCTTTAAAGAAAAACTCCTCACATTTTTTTACAATAAATTCATGAAAAAATAAACAATAACAAGCAACATGTTTCAAATTCCACTTCGTAAACAGTAACAAGAAATATTTCTTAATAAATTCGAAGCGAACTGAAAAAAAAAACATAATGATTCCAGTTATTTCTTATCGCGAATACTTTCTTTGTTGATACAGAATTCACGTTTTTATAACAAAATATGAGGTGACATTTTCTCGAAATATTGCGAAAAACAATTTCATTTCTTATTGCTTTTACAGCTCTCAACAATATTGTGCCTTTAATATAATATTGGAATGGTTTTGGAATCGTTTGGAAAGTAACAGGTTGTGGGTTGTAACAACGTCAACAACAATCTCACACATGTAGGTACAGTCAAGGGTTAAAATATACATACATACATAACATCACGCCTGTATTCCCCGAAGGGTTAGGCAGAGGTGTACCTATAGCACACCCACATTTCGCCAGTTATGTTTAAGCCCCATGTAATAGGGGGCGAGCCTATTGCCATCAACCGGGCACAAATCCAGACTCCGGGCTGCTACCGAGAAATTCCAGATGGAAAAACCCATTAACACTTTGCCCGACCCGGGAATCGAACCCAGGACCTCATGCTCAGCAGTAGCGCTTGCGACCACTAGATCAACGAGGCAAAAAAAAAAAAAAAATTGTATGTATGTATGTGTGTGAGGGTGTGTGTGTGTGTAATATGTTAGTGGGGGTGTGTATGGGTGTGTTTGTGTGTTCAAATTTAGTGAAATTCAACAAAGATCTTTTCCGAATACACTTTATTATGCACACCATACAAATTACAGATATAAATGTAGAAATTTTACATAGGGTGACACAATGGGTTGAAAACAAGGACATTAAATTATTTACTCAACAATAGACGGGACATAGCGAACAAAATCGTGATCAGATACATTTGTCCTAGTGGGCAAAAGTCGCTCAGTCTAGCGTGGTACGCCTACATGCCGCTCTATTTTTTCTATATTATGCTAGATGGCGTCACTGAGACATGGGATCACAGTTTTTCTATGACATTTCTTCGCATAGCCTCTCTATAGTATCTTAAGAGCGCATACACGGGTCCACTAGCACCACTCCTTTAAAAAAATATTATCTCATGACTGAGAAGGAATTTTGAAAAACGGCTCAATAAGCGACCTCGGTAAGTGTGTCAACATTTTTTGAGACACGAAGCAACAAAAAAAATCTTGACACACTTACCGAGGTCGCTTATTGAGCCGTTTTTCAAAATTCCTTCTCAGTCACGAGATAATATTTTTTTAAAGGAGTGGCGCTAGTGGACCCGTGTGTGCGCTCTTAAATCTCTTTGGTTGAAAACAACGTTTGGATGGATTTAAGTGGGAGAGACAATTACGTAGGTAGTCTGTGGTGTGCCATTTATACAATAAATATTTAAAGCATATTGAGGCGATTTGCAAACGTATAATAAAAATATCTACGCACTCATTTTTGTGCATTGTATGTCATTTGAAGAACTGGATTTAGACAGTGAACAAACGTGGGTATTAATACTCATTCCTTCTTTGTATGAGAAAAGGCGTTTGCTTTGCAGTGGGACAGCTTCAGACGATATTTCAATAATTTCCATGAAAAATATTGAGCAGTGGTGGCCCAGCAGTAGCGAGGGGTCAATTTTTGTAATTGGTAAGCCGGCGTACATCTATATATTAATACGTGAAACAAAAACTTTGTACCCCTTTTTACGAAAATTGCGCGGACGGTGGAGTATGAAATTTCGCACACTTATAGATTATATAGAGAAGGAGTGCAGAATACCATTTTTTTTTTAAATTATGCCTAAATAATACATTAAATTAATTAAAAAAAACGTTACACAGACTAACTACCATGCATTTGACACAAAAATGTAATGACATGTAAACAAACGGTTGCTATGGATTCAGATGAACAAGTAAAGGTTTATAAAAAAGAGTGAAACCTATTTTGTTTATCCTACAATTTGTCTAATAGATATTTGTGCTTCATTTATAATGAATTAAGGTTGAATTTCGACCAATGGGCGACCTCTAGTATCTGTAATGTGATTATATTATTTGTCTATAGAATACTGACTGCTATTTTTCAAAGGGAAACCGGTGGGAATCGAGTTGTATGGAACCTTCGCCACTGTGATGTGACTGTACAAATTATGAGTTGTAACTTGTAAGTCGTGGGTTCAAACTCAAGCTGGCGTGAACTTTACATTGAGCAACTTATTTCATCACCACTGGTCTCGAAACGGTGAAGGAAAACATCGTGAATGTCCTAGAACCGAAAAATGGAAGAAATGTGACATTCACCAACCAGAGGGCCTAGACAAATGACATTCGCTTCGGAGCGATTCTATTTCTACAATCGCTATCGCTTTCGCTAATGTTTCCACCATACGAATCGAAAACTAGCGATAACGCTTGTCAAAAAGTGCCACTTGGCTACGCATCTCTATGGAAGTAATCATTCGACGCTGTGGATTCGTTCCATAGAATCGAATGATGTTAACATTCTTGCTAATTTCTATTCGTTGACCTATGATCACGTGACATTTCGATAGCTTATGTCAACCCCATATTTTTTTTTGGCTTTTCTTATAGCTTCATCGCTAATTGAATGTTACTTTCGAGGCCCTCAGTACTCATAGAGAGGAGGCCTGTGTTCCAGCAGTGGGAACATTATAGGCTGATTATGGGCAATCTTTATGCAATATTTACTAAAACCACAACGAAAAGCCAGCAGTTTCCCTGATTGCATCAAAATGTGTGCAAACACGCTCGAATGAGTGAATTTGACAAATAATTACATTGCACCGCTGATTCCAGTCGCGTCGATTATGCGGTCACCTCTAATTGAAATAGTACACTGTGCCGCTAATGTACCGGAACGAAATAAACTCATTAATGTGCGGGTCTAGTGAAAAATTGTTGTTTATTATATTTGCAAAGAAATTACAGGCGGTCAGCCCAACCCTGCCTGCAACCTTGCTGACTTTGCAATGTTTTCTTTCACCATCAGGGAGATAAAATTGAAAAGGTCATATTTGTAAAGTCAGAGAATTAATTGTTTATCAACTTAAAATTTTATTGTCCATTTATTTGAATCACAACGGTCAGTCTTTGATAGTTGTATGAAATGGCTATAACACGGAAAATTTACGTAGTGTGTCAATTTGATCAACATTTAATTTCCCTGACTGTGCTTATTAGGTGTTAACCTACAATCTAATGCTCAAGAAGCGGAAACTTGACCCTCTAGGCTATCTCAAACCTAAAATACGGTTAAAGAAAGCTTCTGAAGCATTTAGGTTCATACCTATATGTTTCACTATGTCGAGCAGTCAAGGAATAAATATGTTAAGCACGTGAAGGTTACTTTTTACTTGCAAATTATTATTTTTCCGATTACACGGTTCCAAAAAATGACATGCACTCGCTATGTAGGCAAATTATTTGTTTGAAAATTGCTTTACAGTATCGCTCTTCGAGCAAACTTAGGTAATAATTCAGCTCAATTAGGACCGAAATCATTAAAGCTAAAGGAATCAGCCAGCCAGGAACCTTGCCTTTACACAGCAATTACTATCTGCTATAGTCTGTTCCAGAAGTATCTGATAAAACTGTAAACAAACCCAAGAGTGTCAATGCAGTTTCTTGCCCGTTCTTTTTTATTTGAAATGGGAGACTAGCTACAATTTTCTGACTGACCGATTTTTTCAAAATTCAAAAGTGCCTCCAAATGTTTTTGAGTTTGAGCTGTCATAACAAACTCAATTACTCATTAAAGGGAATTAGTAACACATTCATCTGTATTTAGAAGGTCTCGACTTTATAATAAATCACTACTTTTCCAACAATTATTGTTTGAATAAAGGCTCCTTCAAACAGGCGTGACACACGACGCGAATCGCACGCGACACAAAGGCACCGCTTGTCACGTGACAGGCGGTGCCTTTTTGTCGAATGCGAATCGCGTCACGTGTCGCGCCTGTTTGAAGGAGCCTTAACATTTTTCAATTGTAATAATAAAAATATTGTCGTAAATTGAGGTTATAAAATTATCCTCAAATATGAAAAACATCTGTAAGGTGATTTAAAATTAGAATTTCGGATTCAAACAATCAAATCAAATTACTCAACCTGTGGCACTGCAATTTTTCCTTACATTTAGGTACGTTTTCTGATCTATTTGTTTACATTTCCATCAGATACTTGTGGAACAGACTATAGCTTAGGTACATAGCTAGTATTTTCCACATAGTATGAAGTCTTTTGTGAGGCGACACGGACGTGACAAGGGACGGCACAAAGCCCTCTCCAACACGTGCATCGTCCTCAATGGCGGCCAATACCCTTCGTGTAGTTGAAATATTACGAACCTAGACGTACATCAATACAACTCAAAATATTAAATCTGTCTATCTGTGACCTTTTCACACCTTAACGGTAGCACAGATTTCGATGAAATTTGGCACAGAGGTAGACCATGACCTGGGTTTGGACGTAAGATACTTTGTATCCCGGTAGTACGTTCCCGTGGGATGATTTCCGAATTTCACGGCGATACTAATAAGTAGGGTATTTTCTAGTTAATATTGAGCTACTGATGTTATAACACCACTAAACGATCTATCGTAAAGTGGACTAAATGAGTGTTTTGTAGTGGAAAAAAAAATCTGACAAGACAAAAACCGAGGTATTCCAATTACAGCACCGATTTGCTTTGTGAGCAGTGGTGGCCCAGTGGTATCAGCCCCGACTTACGAGTTGTATAGGTTGTAGGTTCGAACCCAGGCGATCGCTTTACTTTGTGTAAATAATTTCATCACCCCTGCTCTCAAAACGGTGAAGGAAAACATCGTGAGGAAACAGGCATGTCCTAGAACCAAAAATTCGAAGACATGTGACATCTACCGACCCGCACTGGGCCCGCGTGGTGGATTACAGCCCACTCCCTCTCAAAAAGAGGAGACCTGTGTCCCAGCAGTGGGAACATTATAGGCTGATTATGCACCGATTTGACCGGCAGTTGAATTCAACGGAACGGCTGTTGAGTTGAAGCCGAATGGCTCCTAAGCTATTCCACTTATGGCATCGAAACAATATTTTTTTTGGCCAAGTGAATGTCGGATTTGCGCACTAGGGATCCGTACGACGAGTACGAGTTTTCTATTATTATATACATACACATACATAACTCACGTCTTCTTCCCATGGGGGTAGGCAGAAACTACAGTACGCCACCTGCTACGATCCTTACATACTCTTTTTGCCTCGTTTACGTACATACATCGTTCTTTCACTTATTTTATTAATTGCCATAATATCACAAAACTTCCGGAATAAATTCTCTAAATGATGGTCAATCAAAACACTACGCCTGTAATCCCCGAAGAGTTAAGCAGAGGTGTTCCTGTAGTACCAACATTTCACCAGTTACGTTTACATAAGTCTCATGTAATAGGGGGAAAGCTTTTTGAATTGATGGTGCAACCAGCATCAACATTCACTGCGGAGTTAAGCAGAACTAAGGGAATACACACAGACAGGTAAAGCGACTTTGTTTTAGCAATTTATGAGTATTTATCAGAAGTATTTATATATTAATTCCTAACAAATCAATCTGCCGAGACTTTCCCAACTATGTTGGGGTCAGCTTCCAGTCTAACCAAAAGCAGCTGAATACCAGTACTTTATATGGAGCGACTGCCTTTCTGACCTCGACAACCCAATTTCTAGGTAATTCGATACTCCTCGGTAAGACTGGTTGTCAGAGATCTACGAATGAGCTGCAGCCGGAACCAACGGCTTAACGTGCCTTCCATGGCACGGGAGGATCTCGACATGTAATGGATGCAGGCCAGCCATCCACGAACCTAATTAATTCCGATCGTGTGTCAATAAATAATAATCACAAATGTGACGTGTTTATTCATATTGATTCATTATAATTGTTCATTAAGCACAGTGTGCGTGATGAGGGCTGAATATGAAAATATTAATGCTTATCATTATTTTAAAATTTATTTTCGTTTAAATGTTTTTTTAAGTAGCATTCATAAGGTTTTTTTGATGTATGTCACACTACTTGCGTCTGTTTGGTACCTACAACTAAACCTTTTTTTTTACCGAATTCAAAAAAAGGAGGCGGTATTTAAACAGTGATTGGTTGGACTGCCTCGTAGGTCTGGTGGTCACAAGCGCTACTGCTGAGCATGAGCTCTTGGGTTCGATTCCCGGGTCAGGCAAAGTGTTATTTGGTTTTTCCATCTGGAATTTCTCAGTAGCAGCCCGGAGTCTGGATTAATTTGTTCCCGGTTGATGGCAAGCTCACCCCCTATTACATGGGACTTAAACATAACTGGCGAAATGTAGGTGTACTATAGGTGCACCTCTGCATAACTCTCCGAGGAATACAGGCGTGATGACGTTATGTTTTGTGGTTCATTACCTGTCTAGTCATGTTTACTAGTGGAGGTAGCCATTGCCTCCCTTTACCCATCGGAGCCCATATCAGCGTGTTTATTTGTAAAACTCCGTGCAAATAATAAAAATAATCTTTATTCCTTACTCCACGACCCTATTTGAAGTATTACCCTTTCCACACGTCCCGAGGAAGGGAACGTATCTAAATCAAGTTGATTGAACCAAATTATGTTAAAGGAAATTGCAATAAAGTTGATTGAAGTAAATCAAGCGAGCGTCGGAGCGATGAAGCTGAATTATATTCCGTACTTACGTATTTTTAGGTACATAAATGAATGTTATGGCTGAGTTTTAAAAGGATTTTTTACTGCTCGTAATGTTTTGGCTCGTCCACATCAGCTTAACCTTTGTTTTACCTTGATTTTAATAAAGGCACTACTTAAATGTGCTTTCGTCGCACCTTGGGCAGTAAATCCCGATGCCGCTTTGTAGATTACCTGGCTAGAATTTTTACAACAGCATGAGCAATATAGGGTTAGTTTTCAAAGACCTGTCAATTGAAGGGTTTGGTACTAACATCAAACTGAACAATTTTCTCCATCGGACCAATATCGTATTTTGAATTTTTTTCAACAGTCCCATACATAACTTTTATACCTACTCGACCTAAATGTAGAGACGGCAGTTTTTTTTTTTCGATTGAGATGTAGGTCACCACAAACACTCCTCGCACACCTCATTAACTCTCACCCACATTAACTCAACGTCAAAATACATTCCAATTCATATGTCCTGTACTGTTTATTTTTACACACATACCCTCACAAACACACACACAGACACACACACACACACACACACACACACTTTTTTATTCACTACTTACATTTTTTATTAGTAAATTAAAACAGTAGCAGACAGTGTTTTTAGGTTATAAATTAACGAAATTATCCGCTGAGTGCTATCTTCTGAGATACAGGCCTCGCCTAGTTCAGAAGATAGACTGAATACCCAATGTAAACCTGTCCTTACCACCACAAATGCTGCTGGATTATCTTATATATAAACTTATAGATAAACTTCTTTTATTTTTAGTGTTATGGAGAAAATTATTCAGTCTGTACCACCCTTAAATTTGGCAGGACTTTGAAAAATAACCCTGTATAGTTCCTGTGAGAGGAGAAGAACCTTAGCTTTTTCCTATCAATGTAAGGCTCGGCTTCGATCCGTCTAGCTCTGTCCAACCCATAACCAGATGCAACTATAAATGCCTTGAAAAAAGAACAATTTAAAAAGCAAGTATTAGAACTGTTTGCTTTCCAAATTCAAGTAAGTGTACAGAATAGCATTTGCAAATAACATTTGAATAGAATAAAAGTTCGTTGCATCGCAGTCACCATGGAACCTATGCACAGGTCATTGTGATAATGTCGAAGAACAACAGACTTTTATGCACAGGTTGTACAAAAGCGGGCACGTCGTGACTTCTGGACAGGGTGTACAAAAGCAGGCAGGTCATGAGGTAGACATCTGGAAATCGACGAAGGACGTAAAGAGATCTCATTCACGATGCGCAGGACTTGCTGTCGGTAGCGACAGCAGAACTGGTGTTGGCTGTTACGACTTTCATTACTGTTTGGGAATGATTTATAAACGATACATAACGCACACAACCAGTAAAACACACACACACACACAACTGCATACACAACTTGCGAAATATTTGTGTGCTGCAGGTCACCCCTACCTAACCCTTCTGGGGAAAGCGGCGTAATGTTATGATATATGTTATAACCGATTATGGAATTTCTGGTTCTAACAGTGGGTTGAAACGAAGTTAAACAAAATACATTATTCAGCTCAGAATCAGGAACACAAATTTGTAAAAAAAAATTGAGCATTGGATCAATCTTGTAATTTTTTAGGAATCATCTCGTAATCTAATGAAAATCTCGCAGTAGTTCTTATGACAGTAATATTATAACCATTGTTCGGATAAAAATATATTAATATAAAAAAGAAAGAAAATAAATTTGTTTGACCCAGGTTAAAGCACACAACATTCACACAAAATAAAAAATAGTAAAAAAAAAAAAACTGTAAAACAGTATTGTGTGCCTCACGGCTGCGCCAAATAAGCCCAGTTCAGCATAAATGCCAGACAACTGGTGCCTGACGCTGGTTTTCAACTGGACCCTATGTTACGAGGACGTCTTACGGGTGTAAATCAGTTTTATAGTGAAAAAAGATGACAATTCTCGTCGTAATAACTGTTTGAACCAGTCGACTTCTGCCATTCTAGTGTAAAAAACGACGCTTTTTATCCGTCTCCCAAAAAAGGACAGTTCCCAAATACCCACAAGAATCAACTCGACCTAACCCAACACACTTTTAAGACGTTAAAAAAAATCCTCGTAAATTTAGCAAGCAGTCCGCATAGTATTTAAAATTTAGTTTTAATCTAAAGCGAGTGTATTTTGCTGACGGTGGAAGACAACGAGTCCGCAGTAGAGATAGTGCTCTCAATAAGCGCAGTCGAGTAAAATCATAATACGGGGCGAGCGGGGCCAGCCACTGGCGCAAGTTACTGGCGCAGGCGGGGTGGTAAACGACAGAATAAATTAAAATGATACATTATCTCCTCCTTTTTTTAAGTCGGTTAATAACAACTTAAACCTATTTATTGGCGAATCTCCAATAAAGGCAAGCCAGAGATGACGAACAAGACTTCTACCGGGAGATAGGGTCCGTGGGGCTGCCCAACAGCTCGCCACATGCTGATTATTATTATAATTATAATACCAACCTAAACTCATTACTATGTACATTGCTCGATCTGAGAATAAAACCCAAGAACGCATGCTCAGCAGTACTACTTGCAACCACTAGACGAGGCCTAACAACTAACCTATTTTTTTAAACTATTGCATAGCTTCTATCGCGGGCCTTGAGCGCGGGGACCGAATCCAGAAATTCCGTAACGAAAAAAAACCTCACGCTCAACTCAATATCCCAATATCTCGGAAACGGCTGGGAATATCAAAATTCTGACCAAATTTCCCCCCCCCCTATAACCCACCTCTCAAATAGTACATACATACAGACAAGCCCCTTTGACCCCCCTTTTTTGACCCCCTCTTTTTCGACCCCAATATTAAGTTGTATTATATTTATTTATATTTAAATCAATCCCACTTATATATGATCCCGGGACCCCCCCGCGACACCCCTTTTGCCCAACCCCTCCACCCGTCCAGGGCTACTTCACCCCCCCGGGTCTTAACTTTTGAACCGGAGGTCGTAGAGGTATCGAGTTTGGGGTCTTTGGAATCGGCAGTGAAGGGCCTATCTTTGGGCCCCGATAAAGTTAGGGTAAAGCGCCCCATTTTAAATTTATTTTAGATTAAAAAAATTGAAATTCTTATTTTTAATATTTAGGATAATTAGAGTATTCAGACTAAGGGTCCGGGACCCAGTATTATTAGTTTTTAAATTTTTATTTTTGCGATTTTTGTTTTTATATCAAAGAAAAAGAAATACTGCATAAATAAAATAAATAAATAATTATAATTGCATAAGTTGATACAAAATGCTATGCAATAGCTTTACCGCGGCAGTCCCCGAGTGCCACACGTCTTTTTTTTTTTATAAAAAACGCTACCTCCCCTCCCTTGCCACCTACCTAAAATATGAGCGGTCCCAAAGTGGACGCTGCTCTCAAAACGGAGCGAGTTCGTCGATCTATTCGATTATTTATACCTGCCCTCTCGATTGTGGCCCCGCCGTCCTAGACCCGCATTCAAATACACGCAGTGTAAGGGCACTCTGGCACATGAAAGGAATCGACTGAAAGGCAAGGATTCTTTTGCCTATTCAAGATCTCGTTTTTTTTAATAAAATTGTCAACGATTTCCAACTGTTTGTGTGATGATTATGGCCCTGCGGACCGATCTTCGGACATGGTGGCCTATCTCAGCGGAGCCTAGCCTTCGGTGAGGGAGATATTATAGTTCACAAGTGTGTGCGCGACACGGGTGCACTATCTCTTCCCTCGCTAAAGGCACCGCTCCACTGTAACCCACAGCTAACCTATGCCCATGTAGTCAGCTTCGCTTTGTATGAAAATGTAGGCGGGATCGTCCACAGCGACGCACGCCTACGCTACGCTAGGATGCGTGGCTTACAAAAAGATGAGCCGCGCATCTAACTTGGCAAATCTCTCAGTTTATATCGTAAGTGCATTGCAGTCTTTTGCAAGTAGTACTTAGCAGTACTTAAACACAAAAAAAATATTGCGTAGCACATTCGTAGAGGTTGCTACGAAAGTGCTACACGGTCTACGAGCGGCTACGAGTGCTACGCAGATTAACGAAACAGAAAATAATGAATTGTTTTAAAAAACAAAGTGAACTTTACCGAAATACTTTTTCAGCACATAGTGTACCTACTCTTATGAAAATTAGATCCATTTAAATTGTAGTCACGGGGCAGTATACTAGTACACCAGTACTTAAATAAATTAAACACTTTCTACTAGATTCCTCCGCTTCGCAACGTATCATAACAGAGCTGGGAGCAGCAGAATTTACTAGAAAATCCGTGGCAAGTATTAATTTATTCAGGCCTGCATACCTGCAACCGCCACTACTGCAGCCCCCCACTACTTCAGACCCAGAATACTAATTTGTGTAACGTCAGGTGCTGGTTTATTTTGAAATTCGGGCAATGACGTGACTTGGTGGGCAATTTATGAGGGATAAGTTTGCTTCGAAACGAAAACGAAGTAAAGGGTTGTGATTAATTTAAATGCTAATTGTGGGTACAAAGTAAAATTATCCAGAGTTGCAGAAATTCTTCGCGTAAGTAGTAAAAATGACACAATGATTTCTTATTACTATTCGACAAGCAAGATGCAAATGTAGAAATAGAACTGAATACTGTGATGACGATATAATTATGTTTATGAGATCGTAATTATTTATTAAAACTTTATGCACAAGTAAAAAAATACTGTACAAAGGCGGACTTAATGCCTGAGGCATTTTCTACCAGTCAACCTTAGGGTGAAGCAGAGACTAAACATAGCAGATGCAATATACGGGAAACAAAACTCGGAAATAACTATAAAATACAATAAGTACATACATATAAACAAAATAAGCTTCGTCAGGAGAAATAACGATCGGTAGAGGAGAAAACGAATCCAGCAAATCAACGCTGGGATGTTTCGGCCAACTTCTGACGGATATGCTCACGTGTATTATCTGCGTCGTTGGCCCAGGTGGACAAATGTTGCTGATGCTGCTGTCGATTCCCGGGTCGGGCAAAGTGTTATTGGGTTTTACCATCTGGAATTTCTCAGTAGCAGCCCGGAGTCTAGATTTGTGCCCAGTTGATTGCAATAGGCTCGCCTCCTATTACAAGGGACTTAAACATACCCGGCGAAATGTGGGTGTACTATAGGCAAAGCTCTGTCTTACTCTTCGGAGAATACAGGCGTGATGTTATGTTAGTTAATAATTATCTCATAACTTTTGCGTCATATTTAAAACTATAACTTTTTCTAAAATAATTAAGTATCAAGGGTTCTACTAATTACACACGCGTGATGCTATCTACTCATATAAAGTCTCAACTTAACTAGAGACATTTTCTATCACAAAACATACAAATTTTTCCTCGTCTCTGAACATTGTAGCAAAAGTTTTAAGCTGTCCTACGGAATCTTAAAACGCAGTTCGTCTTTCTTGTGTTACACCGAAACGAACGATAAAATTAATATTGGCATGTCGAACGTAAAGGTTCCAAGTTATTATACTTTAGCGGAATCTATAACGGCAGAATGCGAGCTACGCATTCCACTGAAATCACGCAAAATTCTGCATCGCGCGAGCGGAGTTTACCGCGCAACTAGCATATATACAACTTCCCGACATCAATCGTAGGGCAGTTGCCCACCAGACATGACACCCGTCTGGTAGGAGGATCCTCCTTTTTCTATAGAGGTATGAGTGAACTTTACATCCTGTTCCTCATAATACCATTATATAATTTCACTAGCTTCTGCTCGCGACTTCGTTCGGGTGGAACTCGGAAGGTACCTCATTATACTAAAATAACAGACCCACTTCCTGCCCGCGCTATTACTTCGTTTTCCTTAAGGGTTCTTTCTGACTTTTTTCTTTTTGCTCGTCTCCTAAGGTTCGTAGCGTGATGTTAAGTAGCCTATAACTTTCCTCAAGAATTGGGTTTTTTTTTCAAATACGACTCCAGAGATTAGCGCGTTAAAAAAAAACAAAAAATACTCGTCAGCTTAATTATATTAGTATAGTTTTTTTTTTGAAGTGAAAACTTTATAGGCGCGTTGAGCATTTTTTGGGTGAAAAAAAATCATGGAACTCGCGTCATCGCTACCGAACGCTTTCCATGAGTTATATGTATACAGTGTATATATGTGTACTTTTTGGGTGAACAAAAAGCGTGGATCTCGCGTCATCGTCACCGCACGCTTCGACGATACAATTCACAAGTTACTTAGTTTTCACTTCTATCGGCAGTCCCCAAAGACTGACCCGCTTTATTATTATTAATTTTGTAATTTTTTTTTTTCGTTGGGATATCATCAAATGACCTCTCCCGGTCTTGGCGCAGCGGAAGGGCGTATCAGACTCTTACTGACTAAAACCCACCCGTGTTCCTTCAGTTGCCTGTGCGCCAGGGCCACGGTAACTCTTTCGAACAATCCGCGACCCCGGCAGGCATCGGCCCTATCGGACCCCGTCAATGATGCTGACATCTCTTTGAATGAATCTCTAGAAGAGATGAGATTAATGAAACAAGGAGGGTACAAAAAAGCTATTTACCAAGCGTTGCTTAGCATTGAAGTTCTTCACTTGCGCAGGATATTAACTCAACCATATTTAGCCAGTATTTACAAGCTGCCAGACTATCTATTACTCGTTACCTTCTTTCTAACGACGAAAAAATATAATAGAATATTTTTATTTATATTTAAAACATGCTACAATAGCAATAACATCATGGGTTGCCTTGGGCAAAACTAGTTATAATTTTGTAGCATTAATGACAACAGAATAATTAAACCTACTATTTCAACATGCCATTTCTTCTTCCCAGCTAAAACACTAGGAACTGATAAAGGGCGGGCGTTTTGGTAGACTGTCTCATATAATTTTGAAGTTCAAAAAAGTGCTGATTCTCAGCCTATTTTGAATTTTTTCAACACATTTGCTCAAAAAATGCATTTACCATGCCTGTGTACGTGGTTCGAAAGTTAAAAATTACGCACCATACAACGGAGCGTGCGGTAAAATAGGTACTCACACATAAGTACCTGTTTTACCGCATACTCCGACGTATAGCACCGTGCGTATCCTTTACGGTTTATTTTTAATTTCCATAAAAAATATATAAGAAATCCAACAAGGAGTTTCACATTACGAGAATAAATAAGCTGAATAGTCGAACCTTCTTGGAAGCGCTTTTGCTCAATACGTTAGTCTCACTTTAATACTAATGAGAAAATGAGACGAAAGATGTAGTTCAAATATTTACCAGGCGCACGTGGCGCCATTTGCAATTCGCGCCATTTTCATATTAGAAACGTCAAAGATTGTTGCGACTTTCCGACTGGTATTTATAAACAAAGTAGGTAATAATAAATGAGTTCAAGCAAGGAATCCGATATTAATATTGTACTGTTTTCTCGCAAATGTGTTGAAAAAAGTTGTATGACACACGTGCGGAAATTGATATTTACAAACTCGTGACTATGGTATGCCCTCGACACATTTGTCTACTCGTTTGTAGAAACCAACTTACCGCACTAATATCATAAATAACTATTTGTTTTTTCGATTTTGTGTACAACTCTAAAAACAAAAATAAACCAAAACACAAAATTGAAATTTCATAATTTTTATTATGTTTATAATCAGTTTAAATCTAAGTAATATCTAATTAAATATAAGTAAAACATATTTTGTTCTTGCTATGTCCGTAGTACAGTCCGGTGTGACAGTCAGCCGTACTTACAGAACTATAAGGACGGACACAACTTGTTTGCATATCTCGGGACACTGAGTCTAGTTCCTACTCTGTGACATACGTAACTCAAGTACATACGTTATGTGCGCATCAGTTTTATTGATTGGGACTGTTTTCGTGTTGGTATACTGGTAAATTTTATGCTGTGGGAATTTTATCGGTTACTGCCTCGTTAGTGAATTGGTCACTAGTGCTATTGCTGAGTATGAGGGTTCGATTCCCAGGTCGGGCAAAGTGTTATTGGGTTTTTCTTTCTCAGTAGCGGCATGGAATCTGGATTTGTGCCCGGTTGATGGCAATATGCTCGCCCCACTATTACATGGGACTTACATAACTGTCGAAATGGGGGTGTGCTATAGGTATACCTCTGCCCAACGGGGAAACAAGGCATGATGTTATGTACTTACTGAAATATGGACTGGAAACAAAGAGTCTCTTAACTCCCATATATAATTTTAGTTTTATTTGGTAAATAGGTGGCTCGAGTGGTTCTTGATTAGCAACACTAATTATGTGTGCAAACGTGAACACTAATTATTTGATTTTGAGAAAAAGGCCTATCTTTTCGAGTCCTTTGTTGTTAGAATTTTTACCAATTATGGAATCACTTAGGTGTCCGTCCGTTATCGTTAGCAACATGGACTAAGAAAAAAAATTGAACCGTCACGGGACGCCTGGCAGATGTGAAACATACCGTCGTAAAGCATGGCGACGCGTCGCCACGGCAACAATCGGTTTTACCCGCGGCTATAGATGTTTCACATCAAAAGTCGGACGGTACTCCGCTAAGACAAAACTGAGTCCCGTTTATGTGAGAGTGTTGCCATTTGCGCGCAGAATGGCCGACCGTTGGCGTCGGCCAACTAATGGGTGAATACAAATACAAATACAAATACAAATATTTATTGGAATAAAAACATGTTACAATTTTTGTGTATGTTAATACTGCGTTAGTTTAGTAACTGTGTCGCAGTTATTAGCGCCCACCCCAGGAACGAAGGACAACTGAGTTCCATAACAACAGTTTTGGTTACATAAAGGTAGAAACTAGACATAAACATTTAATAATAAAACTAGAACTAGACATTTATTAATAGTAGTTGTAGCAGTAGAAGTGGGTATGTGTGAGTGTGTGTGTGAGTGCACACAGCGGCCTTTAGGTACAGCGACCTGGCCGACTTGAGTGACACAGTTTTTTGTTAGCGAGAATCTGTCAGACTTTTTTAGTTCGTCCATGGTTAGCAAATAAAAATATGATACCATAAAATCATCACACTTAGGAAAAAACTGGGCACATCAAGTTGACCCAAAAATAACCAAATAAAAGATGCTTTAAAGACCTCGAGATAAGGAATTTGTTCACAGCCTCTCTGCGGGAGTATTATCGCGCCAATGTCGCACCGATGTCGTCCCGGTGCCGCATCGTTAAAGAGAAAACGTAAACTATCGACGGGAAGCTTTCAAGTTGCTAATGATTTGGACATAGGGCTGTCGCAAAAATATTGAAAATTTACGAAACTCTCTTGTTTTGCAGAACTACTAAAATAATTTAATATCCTATATTTCTCACAACAGGGAAAAAAAATCGCTTTAAATGCTCATAAGGAATAAGCCACGAATTAATTGATGCGAAGATCAACGATTTCAGCCTACGTTTCCTTGCATTGTGTGATGCGAATAACATAATACGGCAGCAGGGTGTGGGATGTGGAGCTGTGGTGCAAAATATGTCTCGCCTCTTATGCTGCCCTCTGTGGCCCAAAAAATTGCAGCCATAGCGACCTCTGCACTGCTACCGACGATGCCGTGGAAGTGGCGAAGTTTTGGGCCAACAAGAGATAATTCTTTATCGTGCCAACGACACGACAAAGAAGAAGATGCGCAAAAGACGGATTCCTAAAATTTCAGGTTTATGAGTTTAAGTACAACAATAGACTTGGATTTCCCTGTGAGTGACGGTGAAAAAAAACTTATAAATAGTCTGAAATGTCAATACGCAGTGAGAAAACATGGTCAATAAAAAATATATGCTCGTTCCCTGTGTAAGAACAACTGGCAATCTATTCTGTGAAAATCTAACCGTGAAAGTCTTGTAACTTAGGTTAAGTATATAAGCTTGAAGTGAGCTGTCAATAGTGTCATTCCTTAGCATCAGGTGGAATTGTTGCGGTATCTACCTACATCGCCACATGCGAGCTACGCGTCACACGGATATCACGCAAAATCCTGCATCGCGCAAGCTGAGTTTACCGCGCAACTAGCATATATACGACGTCTCGACATCAATCGTCGGGCAGTTGCCCACCAGACACGATATCGTCTGGTTGAAGGATCCTCCCTTTTCCATAGAGTATGAGTTAGCTTTACACCCTGTTCCTCATACCCCTATAGAATGACAGCTCACTTCACCATAATGTTCACGATGAGATTTTTGCAGAAAAGTACCTTGCAATGTGACAACCACACGCATCATTTGAATATTTCTAGAAGCACCACCCCTGGCGGTAGTTGGCTTCGTTTTAAGCATCGCGACAGTTTCGGCACCACTCACGGGTTTCGCGAAGGGGCCCAGCGTGGGGGCTGTGACAGGAGGGGGGGAGGTATACTGAAAACTTGTCAGATATTGCTCCGGGTAGTGTTGCATCGTGTCCTGACGGCAGATCGTCAGCATTGTCCGTTGAATTAATAAGAAGTCGAAAGATTTTTAACGAATAAATTGTTATCTGTTTATAGAACTAGTAAATATACAAAGATTGTGCTTTCTATGCTGAAGTTACTGTTACAATTAACCTTGAAAAATGCAGATTTCAATGAATTAACATTTTCTTGCTAGTTTCTTGCATAAGAAAAAGGGACTTTAAAAATAAGAAAACACGAGAAACAAAATTATCTTTTATCGTAGTCAGGCATGCAAGCAAGTATTGATAATTATTGCTATTAAGTTGCGTTATCAATAATACTACTGCTCCATTTATTCCCAGTAAAACTCAAAAAAATCTACGAAACAATTTTACCAACCTCCTCTTAAGAGCACATCTACTACTCTACCTACCCCTCTGTAAGCACCGCGACATCGCACGTACATTACCGAATATGCCACGGTGTTCGAGTGCACTCCTAGAGCTTTTGCCGTTTTCTTTACATACTGTATATACTTATCAAGCGTGAATCGGCGTGTTCGGAGTGTTGGGTTCAAAATGTGACTTATAAATTCCGAGACCTGCATTTATTGGTTAGCAACACCTGAAAACTAAGAAAATGAGGAAATCAAACTAATGTGACGATTCCAATGTTATGACGTATACATTGAGATAATAGTAAGAAACAAACAATTGGAACCGTGCACCTAGCTTCTGACGTTTCTTAGGGGCTCATGTAGGTTTATGTGAAATAAAATATTTTGATTCGATTTGATTTGAATAGGTCGGGGAAAAAGTTTTTTCGTATTTTATAGGTATAGAGTTGTAGTAAAATATCTTTTGCTTTACTGTTTGAATCTGGCTGGTTTTGATACCATGAAATAGATGACTTTAAAAAAAAGAAAAATAAAAAGTAAAAGCGTTTCTCCCCCATTTTTCAATTGTTTTTCTGTCCGCTAAAATGAGTGAATCACAGTGAGGCTATAGGCCTCCTCGCTTTTATGCCATGCTTCCCTGGTCTGCGCGAGTCTCATCCAGGTCTTCCATTTTCATTTTCCATTTCCTACCATTGCTTTTCTTAAAACTGAAAACAACAAATATACCTGAATATGGAGCTGCACCTAAAATATAATCACAGAATCTACTTTTTTCTTTCAAGAGCTAATTATAGACTGAGAAAATATCAACGGAGAATAATTATCCTTCAAAAACTTACCAATACCCGACTTGCGAACAAACCACAGACCTTCGAACGTTCCTACCCGCAGCGCGTCAACGTTCACAGCCTCCATCGAGGGCCTCTCGACGTCTCTAGACGTCGTAATTATCGTTGTCCGCCACCAAAGTTTGAACACTGAAGAGGAACATTATAAAAACTGTTTGAAAAGTTCATTGTAAAACGTACGCACAAAAAAGATAAAGTCGTTGCAGTCTTTGGGGACTGTCGATAGAAGTGAAAACTAAGTAACTTGTAAACACGCTCATGGGAAGCGTGCGGTGACGATGACGCGAGTTCCATGACTTTTTTTCACCCAAAAAGTGCTCAACGCGCCTAAAGAAGTTTTCAGTTCAAAAACAGAATTCTAAGGTCGCTCTGTTCATCATCGACGTGGAATAAGACAAAATTCACGTAAGACCAAAAGTTTGCAGGTTCGAGACCACTGGAAGAATTTTTCTAACAAGTAAGCTACAGACAGGCCTCCAAAATATTCTAACGAATAATTGTCCTACAAAAAGTTACAAATACCCGCCTTGCGAACACACCACAGGCCCTTCAACGTTCCTACCCGCAGCGCGTCAACGCTTCACATTATCAACGATCACAGCCTCCATCGAGGACCACTCCACGTTTCTAGACGTCGCATTATCGTTCGCCGCCACAAAAGATTTAACACTCAAGAGTTTTGTGCAAACTTCCGAGTAGCCTATTGTTATATATTGTGAGGGGCCCGTGGCTAAGTTACTACAGCCACATGGGTCGATCGATCAGGTTAAGCTAAGCTTGCCGCGGTCGGTCCGTGGATGGGTGACCATACTGTCCATCTTTACGTACCGAGACCCTCCGTGCCTCGGAAAGCACGTCAAGCCGTTGCGTTGGTCCCGGCTGGCATTCGTGGATCTTTGTCGGCGTCATGTTCGTGAACGGGCGCCGTCAGTAGGGACTGGTCATTTTCTAGCTGCCACGGCTTATTTTAATTTAATTTAATTGTTTTTGTCTTTTTAATAAGGACGCTTTTAACGTTCTGTATCGTTCTCACATGCATAATTTTAACTTGAACACACCAATATCTTGTAACCATTTTTAGATATAAAAGAGTGCCCATGGAGTTTCTTGCGCGTTCTTCTCCATAGGTACCTATTACGGTTTGGAATGGGCAACTAGCTTCATCTTTCTGACTGACCGGACCTCTTGACAATTCAAAAGTGCCTGTAATTGGTTTATTTGAAATAAATGCTTTGAATTTGAGTTTGAGTTTGACGGTAGAAGTCCAAAAGTCTGACAACCAGTCTTGCCTTGGCAATCGTGTTACCCAGTAACTGGGTTGTGGAGGTCAGATAGGCAGTCGCTCCATGTGCAATACTGGTATTCAGCTGCATCCGGTTAGACTTGAAGCCGACCCCAACATAGTTGGGTTAAGGCAGGCAGATTTAATAATAGTAATAGTGATTTTCTGTTGGTTAATAAATATTATACCTGAGGTTGAAAATGATAGGGGAATCGCTTTCATAAAGTTCTATCTGTATGTTTACACGGCTTCTTTATATATTTTTCCATGAGCTAAATGTATACTGTGTATTTATGTGTACTTTTTTGGGTGAACAAAAAGCGTGAAACGCGCGCGCTTCCCATGAGCGGGTTTACAAGTTAGGTACTTAGTTTTCACTCCTATCGGCAGTTCCCGAAGACTGCCCTGTTTTTTTTGTTGCAATTCTCATTTTTTGAAATATTTTTTCATACATAAAAATTTAATAATCATCTGCCTATAATTTATTTAAGATACATTTTTTTTAACGAATTGGTTTGAGGGGGTCTAGAATCGTGTACTGATTTCATGGTTCCAGTTTGCGCGTTAATCTCGTAGTAGGTACAAGTAATATGAGTGTAGCGGTGGCTCAGTTGTTAACGTCTCGGTTCTCATACATGAGGTACTGGGTTCAAATCCGGGCCGAAGTACCAATGTAACTTTTTCAATTCATATATACTTTCTAAGTTTATCTTGGACATCACTGACATTGGAGAAGGAACACAGCGTGGGGAAACCTGGAAATAATTTTATTTCTGTAAATAGGTTTGTACAAACACTTTTACCCGTCAATCATATTTTAAAAACTAGATGTGGTTGGTGTTTCCTATCTGACTACTCAGAGAA
This sequence comes from Griposia aprilina, assembly GCA_916610205.1. Classification (NCBI taxonomy): domain Eukaryota; kingdom Metazoa; phylum Arthropoda; class Insecta; order Lepidoptera; family Noctuidae; genus Griposia; species Griposia aprilina. The sequence continues at coordinate 18,802,251 of OU744307.1, read as the reverse complement.
GAAAGGCCGAAACAAACTCAGAGGTCAGTCTCTTTTGAAGTCCAGACATAATCTTGGTCACATGAGTGAAGACTATGCAGATTGGTGTCTGAAATGGTCTTTTGAGGATAAACCACACAGATTGAGTGGACCTGTCCAGTCAGTGCACGCATTTGTCTGTAAACAAGTTTGTAATCGCCAATCCATGTTGAGCAAGCACGATGATCAATGTTCATGCCTGCTCTGTATCAGAAGAGGGCTCTACCCTGCAGTAGGACAAGAATAGGCTGGTATTATTATTATGACTGTGTCGTTGGTCTAGTGGCTGAAATCCTGGGTTCGATTCCCGGGTTAAACAAATTGTTATTGGGTTTTTATATGTGAAATTTCTCAGAAGCAACCCGGAGTCTGCATTTATGCCCGGTTGATGGCATTAGGCTCTCCCCCTATTACATGGGACCTAAACATTAATGGCGAAATGAGGGTGTACTTTAGGTACACCTCTGCCTAACACTTCGGGGTTTACAGGCGTGATGTTATGTGTGTATTATTATTAATATTATTTAGTAATATTACTCTTTAGCTCATAAAGTATACCCTCTTCCCAGTCAGTTAGAAGTTCCTCAGACAGTGGAAGTGTGTACTTATGGCATAAGTGACTTATCTGATATTCGACCAGCGGAACGTCACGTATAGATCTCGGATAAGCCACAGAGTGCACGATCCGCGAATGTTATGCTCTATCGCCATTATGTCACAATATCTTTAGTTTTATAGATTTTTTAACGATCCGTCACTTCTTCGCTGGGGTGCGGTCGACTGATGTGGCGACATGTCACTATATCTATCTAAGTTAGTAGAGTGACGGAATACTATCTTTCCACTTTGTCATAATTGAATAATTATGTATTTATTAATTAAATTACGTGATATTTATTTTAGAGGAATGCATGTAAGTATATTCTCATATTGTATGTTTATATTTAAATTGGAAAATTGTTTTTGATTTTATGTATTTTGTTTTCCCTTCTACTCTTACACATGTTGTCTTCATCTTTTTTTATATTTCTGTTTTTATATTCTGTTTCTTTCTTCCTGTCTGTTTATGTGTGTTAAATAATAAAATAATAAATAAACATTAAGGTTTTATACAACTAAACTTTCCGGAATTAATTCTGTAAATGATAGTGCAAACCGCATAAATACATTATGTAGTTTAAAAGAACTAAGGGAATACATGTATATACAGACACGAAAAGCGACTTTGTTTTATACATTTTTTTTAAAGATATAGAAGTAATTATACACCGTCATGATATGACAGTGATTCTTTGGTATACATATATAGATGGTGTTGGCGTTTTGATTCAATTGAATAGACCTTTCTTTAACATTAAATATGATTAAACACATTGATTTTCAACTATGAAATAGTCACAGATTGCCAGACAGACTAAACGCTCGCTTAATATCGATGAATAAAGGTTATTGGTGAGGGCGGCTGGCTTACGGAGAAGTGGTGGCCCAGTAGCAACGGCCGCAACTTACCTACGTGTTGTAGGTCGTGATAGGTTCGAACCTAAGCAGACACTTTGCTTTGTGTAAATTATTTCATCACCCCTGCTCTCAAAACGGTGAAGGAAAACATCGTGAGGAAACCGGAATGTCCTAGAACCAAAAAATCGAAGGCATGTGAAATCTGCCACCCCGCACTAGGCTCGCGTGGTGGATTATGGCCCGTTCCCTCTCACAGCGAGGAGGCCTGTGTCCCAGCAGGGGAATATAGGCTGATTATAGGGCGTGCCGCACCGCATTGCAATTACAAAGCCTCCCATATAACTTTCATACATTTTGTATCAACCATCGTACACTACAGGTGGGCCTCATCTCATTTATATATTCGGCGTATAGCGAGGCAATCGTAAGGTCACATGCGACTGTTCCTAAATAACCGTAGGCTGATAAAATATTCGTTTTTGCTAAATTATTTTAATATTAGTGTTGAGATCGGTTTTCCCTTAGTCTCTCACCCGTATAACTCACAATCTCGTGTGAATAACGGGATAAAAAGGATTCTATGTCCTAGCCCAGGTCATGGTATGCCCGTGTGCCAAATTTCATCCAAATCCGTTCAGCCGTTTTAGCGTGAAAGCGTAACATACAAACATACAAAAAATATTTTTTTTTCTCTTTGTGTAGTTTAGATGGGACTCGTTACATTGGAGTGGATATAGTTCAAATTATTTTATCCGTCTGTAACAGCTGCGTGGCTGTGTGCCGCGGCTCCTAATATGCATTGCCGCATTTTTTTATAATAAGGCGCGGTGCGGTCCGCCGCGCGATTATAAACATACAATGCGTGACGCATTGGTATTGTCTCTAGTAGTCATTACGAGTAATAAACAATAATATTTTTCTTACAACAACAACAACAAGATTCCTAGCCAGTATAAATTTCTAGCCCGTTAGTTCTTGTGCTAAGTATTTCTTCCAATAAATTTATATTAAAAATATATAGGTGGAAGTTTATGTGCAAAATATTGATCTCAGTGGAAAATATCTATTTATTTGTGGCAATTTGTAGATAAAGTTTCTTTATTTATGTGAAGTTGGTTCAACCAAATGTCAGTTTTAATTGTTGTCTACGCGAGTTTGTTGTCAAGTGAGTATAAACAGTAATTTGACATTATTTGTTGAAAGACGTATAAAAAGCTCAGTTGGTCTAGTGGTCTAGTCGTTATTGGGTTTTTCCATCTGCAATTTCTCAGTAGTAGCCCGGAGTCTGGATTTGTGTCCCATTGATGGCAACAGGTTCGCCCCCTGTTACATGGGACTTAAACATAACTGGCGAAATGTGGGTGCCAGGTGCACCTCTGACTAACCCTACGAAGAATACAAAGGCGTGGCGTATGCAAATATTGCTAAAAAGCGTGTTCTTGCGTATCAATAGTGGTCCAGTCTTAAGCGAATGCCTGCCAAGGATTTGCTATTAAAAACAGTGATCAAAAATTGATAGGTATCAACTAATGGGGAATTTCAAAAGGTAGTGGGTGGTGGATGGTGGTGTAGGTGTGGTGGTGTATATGTAGGTGGTGGTGGTGGTGATGGTGGTGTGTATGTAGGTGGTGCTGGTGGTGGTGGTGACGGTGGGTGGTTGTATAGGCGTGGTGGTGTGTATGTAGGTGGTGCTGCTGGTGGTGGGTGGTGGTGTAGGTGTGGTGGTGTGCATGTAGGTGGTGGTGGTGGTGATGGTGGTGTAGGTGTTCCTTGATTAAACTAGGGTTTCCTAAGACTGCGTTAGCCGCCACATAGAATCCGCAATTTACCGTCGAATGACGTCACTGAGACGTTATTTATGTAGTGATTTGGTGTGTTTCCCTAGAGCACATTTTTTGACACCGTAACACCAAACCCCGTTGGTATCATATTCACGACTGCTATCACTGCGGCCGTTTAATGGTAAAGGAACCACCGTCATGCAGGATTGAATATACGGGGTCAATGTTTCCCGAATACCTCGTTCATACTCTTACAAGTCTGACCAAGGGGTATTGTGTTACCCAGTTACTGGTTTGTGGAGGTCAAAAAGGCAGTAGTTCGTGAAAAACACTGGTATCCATGACTGCATCCGGTTAGATTGGAAGCAAACCTCAAAATATGGGAAAAGGCTAAGCAGATGTTGGTGATGCTCTTGGAGACTTTTTACGGGAAGACGCCTTTTCCTGCAGCGGAACAGTTTCAGGCTTTAGATCATTATCAATAACATAAAATCACGCCTGTAATACTCGAAAAGTTAGGCAGAAATGTGATTGTCCCCCCTACATTTCACCAGTTCCGTTTAAATCCAATGTAATAAGAGGTGTAGCGGTATCTACATCGCCACATGCGAGCTTCGCGTCCTGAATCGCGCAAGCAGAGTATACTGTGCAATTAGCATATATACAAAGTCACGACATCTAACGACGAGCAGTTTCCCACCAGACACGACACCCACCTGGTCGGAGGATCCTCCCTTTTCTATAGAGGTATGACTGAACTTTACACCCTGTTCCTCATACCTATAGAGGTGTCTCTATAGAGAGGCAAGCCTATTGCCATCAACTGGCCACAAATCCAGACTCCGGACTGCTACTGAGATTTTCGCAATAGAAAAACTCAATAATACTTTACATTACCTAGGAATTGAACCCAGGACCGTTATACCAACGAGGCAATCAATAACTGTCTACTTATTTATGATTTACAGGTTTAATAACCCATGGCAGATCTGACCTAAGACCGAAACCTTTAAATTGTGGAGTTGACAGACTACCACCAAATGAAACGGTTAAGGAGGGACTGGGTTTTATCGAGAGCTTTCCCTGGTTCGGTTTACTCATTTATCCTGTTGGTAAGTGCTTTTATTCGTCTTTATTTAATCGTTTTCAAAGAACAGGTCACCTGACTTCTTAAAGCGCTGACCCAACTGCAAAGTGTAATGAATATGGCCATATCTTTTATGTAGCGAGGGTCATCATCATCATAAAGCGTTGCACTGCACACATAGGCGTCACCAATTGTACGACATTCAACTGGATCCTCAGCAACTCTTATTCAGATGCTATCAGGCACCTTGCGAAGATTGTAACTCCTCCTAGCCTTTTTTTTTTTTGGGTGGGTAATCATCAAATGACTTCTCCCGTTCTGGGCGGAGCGGAAGGGCGTGTCAGACTCGTACTGACTAAAACGCCACGGTTACTCTTTCGAACAATCCGCGACCCCGGCAGGCATCGGCCCTATCGGACCCCGTCAATGATGCTGACATCTCTTTGAGGCGCGCGTGCAACACGATGCGCCGTCGACCCGGGCCTGATAACTCCTCCTAGCCTGAGGGTGTTACCTTACGTATGCAAGTTTGCCGATTCGCGGTTTCACTCAAGAAAACATCTATCCCAACGGGCATCGAGTCTACGGCTAATATGGCCTGCCCATTGCCACTTCAGCTTACTTATCTTATGGGCTAGCAAAGGTCACATAAGTTCTATTGTTTGTGGTTTCTGTCAAGTTTCAATTATCACGCAGATAGGTAAAGCCAGAGCAATGGTTTAATTTACTACCAACTTAAGTTGTCCGTATATTCAATCACAACTGTCTTTCTTTGACAGTTGTATAAAATGGCTATACGGCAAATTGATGCAGTGTGCCAATTTGATAAACAAATAATAATTATTGCGAATGCACCTATTGAATGGATGCATAATAATAACCTATGGTTTTCTCACAGATACATATTTTCCCACTACAACAACTGTCATCTTGATCTCCAGCGACGTCGCCCTGTCTTCGGCCCTGGACATCGATTCTTACTCCAAGGAAGATTTTAGGTAAAGAAAAACAAAAAAAAACACTGATATTAGGATTTTTTGGCGCTCGAAAGACGTTGACAGGGGGCGCTGTTGGTATTGCGCAATTGTTTTATAAAATGTCACTTGAAATGTATTCAAAAAACAAGATGGCGGAGTTAGTTCTGATTTTAGTCACGCGCCAACATAGTCATGTAGCGCTATAGGAGGAATTTCGTCATTGTACCCCATAAAGGCATCGTAGTACTTAGTAACTGGGTTGTGGCGGTCAGATAGGGAGCGCACCATTTAAAATACTGGTATTCAGCAGCATCCGGCTAGGCTGGAAGCCAACCCCAACATGTCGGGAAAAGGCGGGCAGATAGATAATGATGGCCTTATTGTCAGATTAGAGTACAGTCGCCAGCACATCAAGTTACCATAATCTGTCAGATTTTATCATTCGATTTTGAACTTAACAGTCAACATTTTAAAGTTTAAAATCTTTTGGAGAAATTTGACAGTTTCGTGTAGCTTGACCTGCTGGCGACTTTACAATGGGTTTCAAAGTTTCTTGATACCTCACGTAACTACTTTGTACCAGGTAGGTGGTTGGACTGTTCGTTGGAAAAGTTAAAAGTCTCTTGTACCAGTAATGCAATATCGCCCACATCATACTGGAGTACAGCAAAGATTCTTGACGGCAGATATAAGTAAGCAACGACCTATAATCAGTTAATTATGTATTGCTAAGACCTTGTGAATGGAAACGCCGAGAGGGAATGCCCTAGGAAGACATATAGTGACCTTATTGGTGATGTTCTTCAGAATGGTCAGGTGCGTAGTACTCACAACCGGCGTGCGTGTATGACCAGATGAATGAATGTAAACGAAGCAAAAGGAGTATGTAAGGATCGTAGCAGGTGGCGTTCTGTACTTTCTGCCTACCCCATGGGAAGAAGGCGTGAGTTTATGTATTTAAGTAAAGAGCTTATACTACTGGCTTTAGTCCGCAGCTTTGCCCGCGTGGAGTTCATAACTATCCCATGGGAACTTAATACTACGATAAAAAGTATTGTATGTCCTGTCCTTCGCCATGGTCTACCTATGTGCCAAATTTAATCGAAATACGTTCAGCCGTTGAGGCTTGAAAAAGTGACAGACAGACAGATTTTTGCTTTCACATTTATGATTTAAAATTAATCTAATAAGTATATAAAAATCTCGTGTCACAGTGTTTGTTCTCCGAACTCCTCCGAAACGGCTTGACCGATTTTTATGATATTTTTTGTGTAACTTTGGTTGGTCTGAGAATTGGTTGTAAAGTATATTTCATACCGCTGCGGGTAAAACCGCGGGGGTTTTTTATTTTTTTATTTTTTTTCCTAATGGGCAGCTCGTAGTTTTGACCACTAAGGTCTTGGCTACTTAACCGGGCAAGCCTGTGGGTGCCTTAAGCTACTAACTTAAAGCCTCCAGCCAGGGGCGAAAATTCTAAAAACTAGGTGACCGCACGCTAAGGGCACCCCCTGTGGGGTACGAACCTCGGCTTAGGGCATCACTGAGGGGAGGGCAGCAAGATGGGACAGGCTGGATCGAGATTATATTATTATTAACAGGGGAATTTAAAACTACAGGCTCAACTACGGCGCGGGCTGGCGCGTCGTCGAGCAAGGGTCGGGGGGTGAGGCGCCCGCGCAAGACGCGTGGTATTTACGTGCCGCGCCACCGAGCATTCTAGGCCACCACAACTTGTTCGTGATTTGTTGAACAATATTTCGGATGGTGGCACCAGCGCCATCATTGTTACCCAAAATATGTACATAGGCTAGGTAATTTTGTTAATAAATTATGTGTGTAAATTACTATACTAACGCTGTTTTAATTACCATAACCCTTGGTAAAATTATAATAAGTAGGGATTAAGAATACGTTTCTCCTCAGGGCTCGCTCCCGAGTAGTTTTGGGTAACAGCTGTTCTGAACCTTACATCCGCATCAGGGACTATGTCTACCACCCCGACTACACGCGTGGCACATTCAGCACACTGGCGCTCTTGCAACTAGACATCAGGAACACTGGATTGAGTAAGACTACCATTCAATTTTACCGGTTAGGGATTTGAGGGAAACTAAAAGGGGCTACAAGGCTATTGTTGTTTACTGTAGCTGTCCATTACATAACATAATATATTACTACATATATAAATTAGTATTATAAAGGAGAAGTCTCATCGCCCATAGAAAATTACCCCTCGTATGACAGCAAAGAATTATCTCTAAAAATGAAATACATACTTCCGGTTTCAAAGCTTACTGGCTAAGATATTAAAAATTGCTCTGAATATTAATTCAAGGGTAGTATATAATTTAGTAAGATCTGCAGATTTTAGTTTTAGAACGACTAGAAATGCAATAAAAACTTACATACAACTCAATAGTATGACTGTATGACAATAAATTTGAGATTTCAAAGAGGATGCCTAAGGACGTTGCGGCATGTCGTGGCATCGTAGCCGTCAGAATGCGCTTGCATGTAGTGATGCCGAAGGATCCTCTGCCGAGCCGTGACGGCAGTGGGCGCAGGCCCTAAGGGTGTTCAGCTCTTCGTCATTCTTAAAAAATATAGATGCTGCTCCACCGCAGCCTACCGCTTAGCTATGCACGTGTATTTAGCTTCGCTTTGTATAAAAATGTAGGCGGGATCGTCCACTGCAACCCCCACGCTACGTACGAAATAACAACGTAGACCACGTTGTCACGGACGTAAAATTATCGCGGCGGGATTTTATCGCGCACTGGATTTTTAACCCTCGGTTTTGTACCGAGCATTGAAAATCTAACGGAGTGCATCCCAGTGCGTCGAAAAAACAGAGTGTTCGATTTTCAATTCTCGGCGCTAAGAAGAGTATTGAAGATCCAGTGAGCGAAAAAATCCCACCGCGATATTTTTATGTCCGTGTGACGTGGACTTAAGGATAATTTCCACCAAACGGTTCGCATCGCATCGGATCGGAACGGATTTTACAATTTTTAAACGATATTAAATCATGTACACAGTATTTAAAGACTATATTGCCAAGCCGCGCATAGCAGCTTGACCGCGGGCGACTTCCGCGACACGCGATCGTAGCCGAAAGTATGCTGCGACGCGCGATCGGCTCCGTTCACATGTTGTCGGGTATTTCTTTTCCTCTTCTGTGTTTTATGATTATTTTCTTCATCTTCTAATGCAATAGCCAACAATACTACTTCAACTTCAACCATTTTAAAAATTAGAACATGTCAACACGGTAGGAATGAAACTATTTGACTAGCCGCAGAAACGAATACGTTTGCAAGCGACGGCACGGAGGCGATCGTATGCGTCGACATCCTGCCGGACGCGATTGGCTGTCACCGCATCCGTTCGTATCCTTTCCGATCCGATACGATGCGAGCCGTTTGGTGGAAATCATCCTTTAGGGCCCGGCTCCGCGCATATCTTAGGGCAGACAGTGGAAGGTCGACTTTAGTCGCATTTCCCTAACATATTTTGAGCAGAAACCTTCAGTATTCGAAATCCGTCCATACTAAAACACTACATATTTATGTTTTCTGTATTTGCAGAAGTCATTCCAATCTGCGCACCGCCAAAACAATTATCTGACGGAGACGAGATTTACGCTTTGACAATGGTAAATGGTATGTACCTACAAAATATAATTTTAATAAGTAAAGCCTGCACGCCTAACCTTGCATCCAAATCTACTAATTACTGAACTTTTAATCCCGTAGCTGTGGTGGTAAAAAGGCTGAAAAGGAACCTCCTTCTATAAGTAGGAGGCGCAACGCTGGCTGCTCCACCACAACGCCATTTGACTTGGAACAAATTCGCTTACGGTCCGACGATCGATTGCAAATAGAAAATATTTAAAAAAGTATAGTCTGTGCCAAAAGTATCTAATAGTAAAAATGTAAACAAATGAGTGCTTTTAATTGTTTATTTAAAACTTAAACCCCAAATTCTAATTTTAAATCATTTTATTTATTTTTTTCACGTGAAAATTATAATTTTATAACAACAATTTTCGTCGCTGAATTCAGAGTTTCGGAACAGACCATAGGTAATTCAGACGCTTAGGGCCCGTTGTTTGATCAGTAGTCAAACATACTAATAGTTAAAATGCTTTAGTTACACTAACAATTTGTTAAAAATGACAGAAGTATGTTGTTTGACAAATGGTTAAGCTAACTATAGTTAAAAAAATTGACAACTTGCTATAAAAGTGAACCATGCGCAGACAGAGTAGTTAAACTTTGACAGCTATTGACTATTGTCTAGTGACTAATTGTTAAATTGACCTATGGTCATGTTTAACTGTGTATCAAACAACGGGCCCTTAGTGACGGTTCCGTTAATAACTATAATCTCTCAGATTGCTACAACAGTTCAATGGTGGTGGTGTTCAAGATGGAGCATGTGGACTCGCCCAAATGTCGCCTCTTCTATAAGAGTGTGGAGGTATGTAACACAGAATTGCACTTTTGTATGGCACAGCAGATTTCTATTTCATGTTTCAGAATTACATTTTTTGAAGTGAAAACTTCTCCAGGCGCGTTGAGCACTTTTTTGGTGAACAATAATCATGGAACTCGCGTCATCGTCACCGAACGCTTTCCATGAGCTATATGTATACTGTGTATATATGTGTACTTTTTGGGTGAACAAAAAGCTTGAAACTCGCGTCATCGTCACCGCATGCTTCGACGATACAATTCACAAGTTACTTAGTTTTCACTTCTATCGGCAGTCCCCAAAGCCTGCCCCGCATTTTTGTGTTTTTGTTTTTTATTTATGTACGCACAGTAAAATAGATACAGTAAGATCATATTTATTTGCTTAAACATGTGTCATACATACATACAAGTAGATACATGCATATAGTGATGGTAACAAGATTATACAGACAGATATTATTCGGATTCGGAGATTATTTGTTATTGGTACCGATACGACATATTAATATTGAGTACAGAGGTACTGCTAATTTCTTAAGGCGTATGCGCCAAGTTAGCCCACGAAATTATTATTTTCTTAGGTTTTTTGCAATTTGCAGGTCAGTATGAGGTTGTACGTTGAACTAAATTTGATTCGCGGCCATATCAAATATTTATTTATATAATTATAATCATTAAAATCATCAATACATCTCTCTAAGTTCATATTACTGTATTGAATGACTATTTCATGAAATCACAACATTTGGCGCCAATTCTTAAGGAGTTGTACTGCTGATTCTAATGATTATAATTCTGTAAAGCTATATTTCTTACGGCCGCGACTCATATTTTAATCAACATACAACCTGACAGTGACCTGCAAATTGCAAAAAAATTAAGAAAATGTGAATTTCGTGGTCTACCTTGGCGCATCCCCCTTAAGAAATTTCTTCCAGCAGACTAGCGAAAGGAGAAATGAAAAAGAAGTGTAGACAATAGTGTGTGAGAACAAGAAGAGAAGAATTTGATTTTGTTTATGTTATCTATCTATATATATAAAAATGAATCCCTATTTCCCTTGGTCACGCCATCACGAGTGAACGGCTGGACCGATGTCACTTATTTTTTTTTGTTATGTAATAAAAAAATAAGGAAGTTGATCGGAACGTTACAAAATTTTGGAAAACTTAACGCCAATATTAATTTTACATAACTGTCAGTTGTTTGAAATAACTGTCAGCGATTGACAGAATGCGCGCTGCAAATATCGTCAAAACTAAAACTAAACGACATATATGACATTCATAGTTAAGACAGGACAATGTCTGTCGGGTCAGCTTGTATATATATATAAAAGTATTCACTTTAGCAGTATATCATAAGGAAGTTAAAAGGAAAACTCTCGCAGCTAAATAGGCTCTACAAGTTAACGAGTAATAGCAGACTAACTTATAAAATGAACTTGGATAAATAAACATTTCGTAAAAAACTTTTTTACAAAAAACAACCGACTTCCAAAAAAATCACTAAAAGACGTGAAAAATAACTTTAATTTCGGAAGTCGGTGTCTTTGGTTTTGTATTTTCGTTTTTAACCGACTTCACAAAAAGGAGGAGGTTCTCAATTCGTCTCCATGTTTTTATTTTTATTTTTTTATATTTGTTAGCTCAGAACTTTTTTCTGGGTGAACCGATTTGGATGATTCTTTTTTTATTTGATAGGTGGTGCTTCACATGTGGTCCCATTTAAATTTCATCAGGGTCTGACCAGTAGTTTTTGAGTTATCTTTAATACTGCGTATTTTTCCACTTAGTTATCTGGATGATGTGTTAATAATTTCCTGTCACTGTTATTTACACACCAAGTAGTGGTATACGAATTTGTGTGGGGTAGGTACCAAAACTAAAAAGTGAAAAATAAAAACTTTTTTACAAAAAAACAACCGACGTCCAAAAAAAAACACTAAAAGACGTGAAAAATAACTTTAATTTTGGAAGTCGGTGGCCAAAAACGAAAATACAAAACCAAAGACACCGACTAAATGGGACCACATGTGAAGCACCAGCTATCAAATAAAAAAAACAATCATCCAAATCGGTTCACCCAGAAAAAAGTTCTGAGCTAAAACAAATAATAAAAAGAAAACGTACAGACGAATTGAGAACCTCCTCCTTTTTGTGAAGTCGGTTAAAAAAAACTAAATACTGTCCCTGTAATAAAAAAAAAACACTTTATTTTTTTCATAAACCGACTGGTTTTGCCCACAGTTGGACATCGAGACTATGTGGCCATCTTACTGGGTGTGCGCGCGAAGTCTTAAAGATCATCATTGTATTTGGCGAAGTGGGACCGCTCTAGTGATACGGCACAATGGTCAATGGAAACTGGTGAGTGAAAACAAGTCTTTTTTGCCATTTTTATGTATAGTCGTTATCGACATCATAATTGTACTGCCACCCTATGGTTGAATTGTCATTAAATGTCCCGCATCCTAATTACGTAACACACTATCTATCACAATCTGAATCATTTTGAAGCATATTGGTAATCCATTGCTTCATATGTTCGAAAAATTTGTCTGCTCAACAACGTAAATAACGCAATGAATATTGTTGAACTGTCAAAATGAAACCCATTCCTACTGTTAGTGTGTTACGTAATTACCCTGCAGGTCTATTTTTGCGTGTGATCAGGATCCCACGTACCACAACCACACCACATCGCAGCGACAAAATGTAGGCAAGCAGTGTTTACGTGTAAATAATTATGTCTCTGTAGGTTCATGTAGTTGCGTTGAGGTAATTATTTTCCTAAATTCCGATGTGGTTGCGTTGCCGTTGTCACTAGTAGTAAAGTTGCGATGTGGTTACGTTATGGCTGGTGTTTGCAGACAAACAGATCGTTGTGTTTGCGATGTGGTTGCGTTGTGGCTGCGACGTAGCCTTGATGTGGTCGGTAACGCCCACATTGTTGATTTTGACGGCCAAATGTGGTCTTGGTGAATACACTTACTATTAATTTTCATACAAATCAGCGCCCGTCCACGTGGTATCGTTGTGGTGTAGTTGTGATTGTGGTGTGGTTGTGGTACGTGTGATAAGGCCCTAAAACCAATAAGACAGGCCGCGTTCACCCAAACATGCAATTGGCGGCCGACTGTAATGTTTCTTTGTGAATGTGGCCTTAGATAGTTTAAACCTAGGGAAGTCATATTTTACTACAATCAATTTGGTTTGGCGCATTAGAAGTATTATGAAGTGGTATTTGTTTCTTTTTCATAAAATCTAAAAACGATCATATTTTTTACCGAGTTAAAAAAGAGGAGGTTATGTATTAGATGAGTTTTTTATGTTTGTAGAGACACAGGTTGCTCAGTGATTCCTGAATAAATTTAAGGTGGTGGATAATCAAAACTTACAACTGATTCTAACATTAAAACATGTTTTCATTTTCTTGATGTAGCTGGGTGTAGGTATATCTGGCCCTGGTTGCCAGTCTCCATCCAGATTCTTGGACTACGGCATGTACCATCCTTGGGTGAAGCGTATCATCGCCGGCATTGGGCAGCCCACCATCTCAAGGATTGCACCTAACCATCTTATATTGCGGCGAAGTAAGCAGCATTTATTTGTAGAGTCGACCTCGGAATTCTTTTCACACCCTAAGGTTCAATGACGACAAGCACCATAATTGCGTAACATTCTTTCAATCACAATCCGAGAGTTTTCAAGGAAGTTCCTAATCCATTGGTTCATAGATTTAAAAACTTCTGTCTGCTCAGCAACGTGCATAACGCAATGGACGTGGTTACAATCGCAATCGCCCCGGAGGTCTATTTGCATAAGTGACATACTGTCAACTGTTTTTGATTGTTTCAACCTATAAGTAAAGTTTTATTTTACTGGGACTTTATGACAAAAGTGGTAAAACACGTTTATTATTCGTAGGGTAAAACACTTAGGAGGTCGTCTATACCTAGATATTTTTTAAGGGTAAGTAGGTACTAGAGCAATCTTACTTGTTTCTAACGTAAATCACCGCGGATCAGACCACAGTGTCTTTTTGTGAATTTTTGTCAATGGTCTGAAATCCAAAAACGCAGTGAGAAAGCGTAAATTATTGCTCTTTACTTCTCAGTGTATAGACAGGCCTTTGGTCTATAATGGAGTTGTTATAAGCTGATTTTTATTATTTTACAGCACGCAGCACGCCATGACTTAGTCAATGTTTATTAAGAAGTTTATACAACATGTCACAAGCACACCACCAAACACCCCAATTAGAATAGAGCTTTTTTGCATTACGGGGGATGCGCTATGGTTGCCCGCTAAATTTAAATTTACTTACGTTTTTTTGCAATTTGCAGGTCAGTGTCAGGTTGCATGTTGATTAAAATACTCGTATGATTCGCGGCCGTAACAAATATGGCTTTACAGAATTATAATTATTAGAATCAGCAATACAACTAAAATATCTTGTGATATATTGCAATTAAATGAAAGAAAATTTAATACTCATATTAAAAGTACACTTTGTAAACAAGCATATTACAAATTAGAGGTATATCCTAGATAAGAATGCTTGGAAACATGCTGGTCCTGCTCCATAGGACAATCTAGGGTCTAGACAAAATCAAAATGGTTGCTAATTTAATTGTATAATTTTTATGACATTGTTTTTTTACATTATGTAACTACTTTGACTCACACACTAAATTATTACTTGTGAAATATTGGAAAAATCATTTACTTTTCAATATTTGTAAATATGTGAGCACCATGTATCTATCTCATAATTAATTTACCTGTCGTGCGTTATATTTAATTATTTTTACCTACTGTGGTATAGTAATTTTATTCTAGGTGTGGTCTTCACAAATAAATTAATGTTTACATAATATTGTAAAACATTTTTAAAAGAGTGGAGTATCTTGCCCATTCTTCTCCATACGAAACTACCTTTTGGAAGGGGCAACTAGAATCAATTATCTATATATAATCTATATTTTAGTAAATTTTGACGTTCAAAAATGCCTTTTATGTGCCTATTTGAAATAAATGATATGAATTTGAACTCCGTAAGTTAGAATTGGCCTCAAACGTCCAGACTTCATGAAATTGACGGTCAATAGAGTAATATGAACTTATTAAGATTTTATTGATGATTTTTGTGATTATAATTCTATAAAAAAATGGTTGATACGGCCGCGAATCATATTTAGATCAACATACAACCTTATACTGATCTAAAAATAGAAAAAACGTAAGAAAATTTGAATTTCGCGGGCTACCCTAGCGCTTCCCCCTTAAAACAAAACAGTTATTTTGTTATGAAAAAAAAAACATATAGCATTGGCTGAAGATGCAGTCTAACATTTCGCCTGATATACGTCATAATATGTAAAATGAATTATACTGGTTGTAAGAGAAAATTGTGGTCACATTACGAATCTACGCACGCACACAGTCGCATAGGTATAAGGATCTAGCGTTGTAGGTATTTGGTCCATTTTGGTTTGTTTTCACTGTACAGCGGAAGTGTGACTGTAATTTACGTAGTTTTTATTATTGACGTGATAAGTCTTATAAATCGATGAACCGGGCTGCACGCACAAAAAAGCTTGACTCATTGTCACGTCCCGTCTGAGCCGAGCGTGCAAGCGAGAGCGCGGAACAAGCGATAGAGAGGCACGATCCGCCAAAGCGTTCGGCTTGTAAAGCATCTATCTCTCTTCCACCCCTTATGACGTTATCACGTAAAATTATCGTCCGTAAACCGAGTTTACGGGCAACCATTTTTTTTGAGATAAAAATTACTGATGTTTAAACTGACAAAAAAAAATTTCAGTAAACGATCCTGACCAACTACTTTTATAACGTGCATTAATTCAGTTAAAAGTTGTATAAATGTTCGCGTTACAGCAATAAAAAACATTCCAAGATACGGTCAATGTGACCCAGAGGAGTCGAAAATGGAGATCTATTCTGACAAAACTACTGTAGTGCCACCATTTGGAGGTGGCGTCGAGATCGACGATGTTGAGACTGCTCATTTTAATGTAAGTATTATTTATGTATTATTTTATAAAGTGACGGATAACACCAGGTCAGTTAAATCCATTGTGTTAATAATTCAGAGAAGACCTGGATGCGACTCGCACAGACCGGAAGTATAGTACAAAAGGGAGGAAGCTTATCCTCAGCAGTGAGTGGAACAAGCCTGCCAATATTGATGATGACAATGGTTAATAAATCGACTACAGGCGACATTCTGCCAGTTCTAATAGATATACTATTAGAACTGGCAAAATGTCGCCTGTAGTTGAATTATTAATGGACTGTCGAATCGAATGTCCAACCCATGTTATAGCTACCCTATAAGCCAGAATCCGGGTTGCTACTGAGGGTGTGCAGGATTGTTCCAGGTATAATTACGGGAATAATGAAAAAATACGTTGCTTGATGTGAACGTGCAAATTCATTCTGAGCAATATCACAGATGTAGGTAGCCGGTCGACAAACGTTAAAAATAAAAACGATTAGCCACAATCTACGGAGTCTCAACATTAAACTATGCAAATTTCTGTAGGCGCTTGCGGGAACAGAGGGGTTTGCTATGAAAAAAGCAATAAAACTGTGGTGTTCTGAGTTCGTATGGCCACCTTCCGGCTTTTTCATCAGACCCTGGATACCACCTAATTGAATAGTGCTTGTCAATACATATGCCCCCAACTTGGTAAACTTGTTTGCTAGTCACTAGACAAAAAAAACCTGCTATCTCGAGGTCTGAAATCAATTTCAATTTCAAATAGCCTTTATTAGCAATCTTAAAACTAGTTTTACAATTTATATAAATTAAAGGTTTGGACATCAGAAATCTCCAGATTGCTTTACTCTTTAAAATAGGCCTCCCCCAGGCTTTTTACATAGCTTACGGTCGTGAGTTTCACTCCTTCATGTGCCTCCCGCAGTACCTACTTTTCAAGTCCTTTTGACATCTGTGAAATGGTCTTTCTCTTTTTTTCTTTTTGTCTGGAATCTATACCTGCAATTAAATAACTACATACAGTACGAAGCCTACGCAGCATCAACTTACCGATACAAAGTTCAGCTTTGGCCCTCATAACTGTGTGAGAGTTTTTTTTTCTAAATTCTTGGGTACTATATAAACACCCCGGCACTGTCAGTACATTAAATTGCCAAGAAGATAAGCATGTGAATTGACGATCCATTCCACAGATTAATAGGCTTTTGAAATTACAATGTCATTTACAGAATGTGTTTACAAAGTGTTTTTATTAATTTATCAGACTCTAAGAAAGTGCTACGGAATTATTTGAAAGTGCAAATTGCACTATTCTTAGTTATAACGTAAACTATCACGACAAATAATAAGTTAAAGTTAAGTTGCTTAGTCGTCTATTAGGCTAGATTGTAATAAATTATTCAGAATTTTAGTTCTTATAAATAAAGGAAAATGAAAAGCAATTACAGATTTTTTTGGCACGTGGCCAAAATCGGCACTAACGGCGCCATCTTGTTTTTCCATACATTTCACAAGAACCATTTCACAAATGTTTACCAACAGCGCCTCCCTGTCAACGTCATCCGAGTGCCAAAAGATCCTTAAAGCACTGTTATTTCAGGTGACATTACTGAAGTCCGTGGACTACCACTGCATAGTCCTGCAGGTCTGGAACGAGCTGAGCGCTTCTGTGACGCCAACAATCAAGATTCGCCGCTGGTGCACCAGTCCCTCACAAACCTGTAACCAAACTGGCACGGGGACTGTTGACTACTTTATAGAAATCAAGTACAGGCATATGTGTTCCTTCAACGTGGCTGCGTATGGAGCGGAAATTAATTATGATGATGCTGGAAACACAAAAAACCCTGACTTTTAAGAGCGTATACACGCGGTGTTTTTTCAAGCATTTTCGACGCGCTGACGACGTGCGTTACTTGGAACGGCCGTTTCAGAAAGGGAACTATTATACTGATCTTCTTAAAACTTATTGACCTTCTAACAATGTACACTTTTTTATATAAATGAGCCTCTTTTTCACACCCTCTCACAGTAGGTCGCAGTAACCAAAGTACCCCGACCAAATGGTTAGGTTAGGTTAGAACTGTGACCAACCACGCGCGAATAGAATTGGTCGCAGTAACAAAGATTGGGCACCCCAACCAAATGGGTTAGCTTGGTGCCACCCCCGGCGGGCGCCGAGCCGGGATCACACATCGTGGTCGGGGGGGCCCGAGTTGCTGTCGAGTCCACCATGAAGAACCTGGGACTGGTGCTCGACAGCCGGTGGGACTTTGGGCCCCACTATCGGCGGCAGCCGTCCAAGTTGATGGGCGCGGCGGGTGCATTTGCAACGCTGCTTTACAATCTGTGGGGCCCGAGCACCGCCTGAAGGAGGTTATACCTAGGGGTCGTACGATTCATGGCTCTGTACGGGGCCCCGGTGTGGACCTCTGACCTAACAGCCGGCAGCATCGCAATGCTGCAAAAACCGCAAAGGGCGTTGGCCGTCAGGGCTATCAGGGGGTATCGCACGATTTCCTACGAGGCGGCTTGTGCATTGGCCGGATCTCCGCCTTTGGACCTGGAGGCGAAAGCCTTCGTGTCACTGAACCGGTGGCGCGAGGAGGTGTGGTCGCAGCTCCACGAGGTCCTAGTGACGGAGTGGTTGGACAGGGTTTCACGCCCTACCTCGTCACCATCGAAGCGGTCCGGCCGGTGCTCAACGAATGGCTCGAGAGGAGGCATGGCTCCGTGACGTTTAGGGCGACTCAGGTGCTCTCGGGGCATGGTTGCTTCGGGAAGTACCTGTGTCGCATAAACAGGCAGCCGGACGCTCGGTGTAATCACTGCGTCAACTGTCCGGAGGACACGGCGTGGCATTCGCTGGCAGAGTGTGCCGCATGGGAGGAGCCACGCCGTGCCCTCGTGTCAGAAGTCGGAGTCGACTTGTCGCTGCCGGCCGTCGCTTGTTCAATGGTCGGGAGCGCCGAGTCGTGGGATGCGATGATCTCCTTCTGTGAAACCGTCATTTTACAGGAAGGAGGCTGCGGAAAAGTTGAGGGAGGTTGAGACCACTCTCCCGATCCGCGCAGCAGACGTGCCGTGCGTCGGTGGAGGGCGGACAATGCCCTCTTCCAGCCCCCATAAACGGGTCCAGAGGGACGGCGGTCCTGGGGACATCCGCCGCCCCTAATATAACAGGACCCGAGGCGGCGGCGCGTAGTGTTCCACGCGAACCCCTTTTGGACGTCGCGGGGGGAGTTTTACACCTCACTCTCCCCGCGGACTTGCAGAAGCCCGCAGGGGCGGGCCGGCACTAGCCGGGGATCGTAGAAGGCACACAAGTTCCCATGATCCCCGGTGCAAGTGTAAGAAGGGAATATCCGGGTGGTTTTTAATCAGTAAGAGGCTGACAGACCCCTCCGCCCCCCCAGGGCGGAGGACATCCATGAGGACTTTCAAAACTGGAACAAAAAAAAAAAGGTAAGATTGGTGCCGCGGTAGCGGTCGGCGAGCTCTTTATGGAAGTTGGTCGTAGTTACTTGACTATTTAGTGTTTTAGAAAAAATCTATATCTTTTTAATACATATAATAAATGATAGACATAATTTGAATACTAAAATTATATATAAAATAGGTCAACCATTTTTTATGGTGTACGAGTACTGTGTTAAATGTTACAACAAAATACCTTGTGATATATTGCAATTAAATGAAAGAAAGTTTAAAACTCATATTAAAAATATACTTTGTAAACAAGCATATTATAAATTAGAGGATTATATCCTAGATAATAATGCTTAGAAACATGCTGGTCCTGCTCCATAGGACAATCTAGAGTCTAGACAAAATCAAACTGGTTGCTAATTTAATTGTATAATTTATAATTTTTACGACATTGAGCTTTACATTATGTAACTACTTTAACTCACACACTAAATTATTACTTTTGGAAAAATCATCTACGTTTCAATATTTGTAAATATGTGAGCACCATGTATCTATCATGCATAATTAATTTACTTGTCATTGCTTTATATTTGGGTAATTCTTTTTACCTATTGTGGTATAGTAATTTTATTCTAGGTGCATCGTCTTCACATATAATTATATAATTAATGTATACATAATATTGTAAAACATTTTAAAAGAGTAACGGTGGAATTTCTTGCCCATTCTTCTCCATACGAAACTACCTTTTGGAAGGGGCAACTAGAGTCAATTTAATTTTCTTGTAAATTTTGATGTTCAAAAAGGCCTTTTATGTGCCTATTTGAAATAAATGATTTGACTTTGACGTTAGAATGCTAAAACAGGAATTATTTGAAGTTCACGAAAAGAGACGCAATCATTATATTAAGAGTGTTGAATAATATTTTTAGGAAAGCAAAATGGAAATTATTTGATGTTCGATTAAATGGCCATTAAAAAACGACGTGTGCATATGCCCTAAAAGTTAACGTTAATAGTTTTGAATAAAGGCTGTTGTAAAGTTGAAAACCAAATATATATATTTTTTGGAAATTGCTACTACTCGTACACACATCAAAAGCAATTAAAAGTGTCTAGGGATTAAGCACGTTTTTGCTAGCTATTAGAAATCAGGTTTTTTAATTATATTTTTGTAACTCCTATACTTTTTAGTAATTTTTTCCAATTGAAAACAAAATCGTTTTTGAATTTCGGTCAAAGATGGAAATCTGGTGGAATCAATACAAAAGAACGTTATTACGGAGAGAATGCGTCATATGAGCCCATAAAAATTATCAGAACCGGGGGAATGTTGGTAGCTGGTTCTCGCCAACGTGCTGTGGCAATCGCTCTGGGTACTACGCAGAGTGTTACAAGTTGAATTTGGACATGTTACCGCATCACTGGCAGCATAGCAGAGCGACATGGACGAGCTCGCATCACCACACGCAGACAAGATCGAGACATACAAATTATTGGTCGACGAAATCGTACAAAGACCGCGATGATGTTGGTTACGAGGCTTCATAGCTCTTCAGGGATGTTAATAAGCGATAAAAACATAAGAAATCGCTTGTATAATGTCAATCTCCGTTCCCGAAGGCCACTACGTGTACCACCTATTGAGCAATTGCAGAGTCCGTTTACAATGGGCTCGTAAACACAAAAATTGGGCAGAAGAAGAGTGGCGTTTTGTGTGTTTTCTGACGAATCTCGCTTTGGTATAAAGCCAGATACTAGACGTACACAGATTAGAGAACCCCTGGATGCCAAGAACGTTTCAAATCATGCCAGGAAGTCCATGCATACAGTGGTGGAACAATCATGATATGGGCGGGTATTTGGGTCGACGAAAGAACCGATTTGGATCAGAGGCAATCTCAATGCAAAGATTTACGCTGAAACGATTATATTGGATGTTGGTATTCCTTTGCGGACCCAATCTGGTGCTTCATTTCTGCTTATGCATGATAATGCACGTCCACACACTGCAAGAGTCGTTGCAAACACACTTGCCGCAGCTAATATCAACGTCCTACCATGGCCTGCTCAATCGCCACACTTGAACCCCATTGAGGACACATGAGATATGCTTCAAAGAAGAGCTCTGACAAATATGGATGCCCTACACACACTTTTGCGCCTGTTACAACGGACATGGGCGGCCATTCCGCAACGTGATTGTGTTATCGCATTAACGGCGGAAATACCTACAGACTATTAATTTATATAAATAAAAACCTTTAAAAACTTTTATTTTTATCTTTTTATCACATATGAATGTCAGAATGTATGAAGATGAGGCGAAATGTCTTTATTTATGCAAAAGCAGAAAGTACTTCTTCGATCTATACATACGAAAACATTTTATTTAATCAATCTAAAGAGACATTTTTATTTAATTTTAATAGTGTTTTTTTTTTTAATACATTGGAACCTTTATCCCTAGACACTTTTGATATGTGTACTTTAAAATTTGCAGTAATGTGTCAAACATAACCCATTTGAACCCAATCGAGTTTACTGCCGGACATACAACCTCTCCAATCACAGGCTATTTAACTCAATCATCGACTTTTCTCATCCAGCCGCTACCAGCGGGCTTAACATCACGCTTTCTAGTTCTACGAAGAATAGACACAGCTCTTACTATACAAAGCGACATTTCGGTTCTCCATTTTGGACATCGCACCGTAGAAATTCTTCTACAATCTGTCATGTTGTCTTTCATTTGTAACAATCTTTGTCTAAGTCCTTTTTTATGTAGAATATTTCAGAAGAAAATTTTCGATCCCAAGCTGTCTAAATCACACTTACAACTGACAGTTCTCTAAGGCAGTGAAGACTGTAATCGCCATGCTAAAAACAGTAGAAAACTTTCTACAGTCTACATGGAACGTCATTTTTGTCTACTCTTCCGTCGACAAAACGGTGCTCGTGCTAAGTCTGCAGTTGCCAAGCGAAGCTGTCACTCTATCCTGCCTGAAGGCCTCCTTCACTCATCACCTTCCTGCCCTCGTCCCATATAACTTGTGGTCGCCGCAACCCTTTATCTTCTTCCATTCTCCCCTGTCAAACGTCATGCTATCATTCGCTCCCTTTTCTTTCCTATAATTTCTCACAAAATTCATCCATCTTTTCTTTGGCTGTCCTCTCCCTTTCCATACATCAATATATATTCATGGCGTCCTGCACTAGAAAATATTTGCGAACAATGGCGCGGAAGGAAATCATACCCCGGTCCAAGTTTTAATGAACGAACTTGAATTTGAACTATTCAAACTATTTCACATTTGCTGTGATATCCTCCGTCTAAATCTTAATATTTGGTTGTATTTGAGAAGCAAGGATGTTACGACAATCTAATAAAACTGTTTACAAGCATTTCTAATTCGTATTGACCAAACCTGATCCACTTCTAATTTGTCTACTGGACATACACGAGTTAGTTGTTGTCCTTGATCGAACTCATTCAAATAAAAAGTTAACACAGTTTTAGGAATTTCAAACACGATTTCTAGTAATAGTTGTTATATGTCAGGAACGCGATCATAGCAATTTATACCTTATTACAATGACATAAAGAATCACATGACACGAGCTTGTGAATTGCAAGGACTGTGTCAAGTATTTTATATCGTGGAAAAATGATTGTGTGTGGTGAGGTACAGTGAGGTAGATTGAGTTAACCTGCATTTGATTCGCATCATCATGTTTATTCTCAGTATTTGGATAAGTTTCTTAACATGTATAAGTGAAGGTAAGTGCTTCATTTTCTTTTTTTTGTGCTTTTGTGCTAAAGAGGTTTTTGGAGAGGAATTATAAATTATTCTTGTGGGGACATGGTGTAAGGGCACACTAGCCTCATACTTAGTAAAAAAAAATACATTTCTTACTAACTGACCCTTCAGATGATGTTCTGTCCAAATTTTGATAATTCATACAAAAGGTACTTTAAGTTTTTCCCGAATTTTCTAATTTTCCGGACAAAAACCTAAAAACCTCATTCAAATTATTCTGAAAATTAAAAACAAAAAAAATATAAGCAATCATTCTCAACTTTCGCTTACGTAAGAACATTTTTATTTGTATAGAAGATGTAGTTAATCATGATTATGGTTTTCAGTGATATCCTTGTCCTGCGGTATCGACAGTTCTCCGGTATCGCACTTTTACGAGGGCGTCGCACCAATAGAGACGTATCCATGGCTTGGTTTTCTGTACTATCCTTACAGTAAGTTTCTATAATATACTGCTCGAATCCATTAAGGTAGCCCGCAATTTTTTTTTAAACTTTTTTATTAAAAGATGACTTTAATAAGACTATTTCGTGAAAATTTGACGATTTGGTACAAATATAATTTTGAGAGTTTTTGATCATTTAAATTACAATAATTTTGCCATTATTTTATCGATGGTTGCGTATTGAACGATCATCGTACAACGTAAAACAGTGCTGCATTAATAAAAACAGAAAAGGAGATTGTCCTGCATCCATACATCTTTCGCCCCAGATCTAACAGCGAAGGATAATAACTTTGCATGTTCTAAATCACAAGTATATATTATGCCGATCAAGACAAGGTTTAATGACGGACAACTTGCAGAAAACATTTATTTAAAAAGAAAACAAAGATTTTTAGGTAATGTTTAGAAACAATCCTTTCTAACTTAGAAATACATGCTAGTAAATGCCTGTCGCTAATGTTATTTCTATTGCCTGTATGTGGTTATAGCAATAACTTGATAGTTGAGTTGATTAATATGATGAACAAGGATTAGGGATGCCAATACATTAGATCCGCATCGATATATTTTAAACAAAATCGATACCGTTAAGTACCCAGCGTGTTATTCTTTTTGAAATATTACAATGCATCTCACGTAAGGCGTTTATTGCACAACCTCGTATTCGGTTCATATTCGTGATTCGTGTAGATACGATTCGAAATAGCCTTCATAATAAATGTACGGTTGTTTGTGCACTACTTCGTTTTCGTTTTTATAGTCGAGAATTTCTCACATTGAGTCAGTTTTTACGGATCCAAGTAGACATGCTTAATATAGGGCGTTTTGTGCACTCACTCGTATTTGATTCGTATTCATGTTTTTCACGAATACCAATCGAATATCAGTGAGCGCGAAATGCTGCGTACATTATGAACGCAAGATCTGCCTACGAAATGTTTTTAGTGAATACTCAAATCTCGGATCGGTTCTCGTGGACTCTCGTATTCTCAAACTCAACTCAAACTCAAAGCATTTATTTCAAATAAACCGGGCACTTTTGAATTGTCAAGGGGTCGATCAGTCAGAAAGATGAAGCTAGTTACCCATTCCAAAGCGTAGTAGGTACCTATGGAGAAGAACGGGCAAGAAACTCCATGGACACTCTTTTAAATCAAAATATGTTTACAAAAAATTGATTACATCGTTCATGTTGAAATTATGCATGTGAAAATGATGCAGAACGTTAAAAGCGTCCGTAATAAAAAGACGAAGCAATTCAAATATTAAATTAAATTAAAATAAGCCGTGGCAGCTAAGAAATGACCAGTTCCCACTGACGGCGCCCGTTCACGAACATGACGCATGGATCAGCACCATTCAGCTCAACCATTTTGAAGGGAACTTAACGATCCAACACACACGCCACCACCAGCGAGACATTAGAGTGAGCATGACATACTCTCAGCCGCCAGGGCACATTCAAGTCAATGAAAGAAAAACCTATTAAATGGTAGCTTTATAGTAGGTACATAGTACTCACACATGTGCTATGCAATTATATTCGATTCGTATTCGTATTTTTAAAACGAATGACGAAATTTTCTTCAAAACGAATCACGAATACGAATCGAATACGAGTAAGTGCACAGCGCCCATTCGTGAATTTCTGATCCGTTTTTATGCCGTTCGTAAAAAATACGAATATGAATCGAATAGGATGTAGTGCACAAAGGCCCTTATGTGTAGTAATTGTATAGAAAAAGATAATTAATTATCTAGGATGCTTGGATTACGATATGAAAATCGGTTTTGTTGCTGAATTATTTTCGCACGTAAGGTGTATGGTACCACTAAAAACGTCGCACAAGTCACTACAGAAGAAACATTATACCCTAGAGCGAAAAACTTTGAAAAGGACAGTCCATAGGTACGGATGCGTATGCCACCCGTGAGCAGATGTTCAACTCAAGTAATCTCGCTCGCGATGTGTGAAATGAAAGATTGGACATCACTAATTGTCATGTCAAATCTAATAGTCAAAGATGGCAACATTTTTAATTTGATTTTGTAAATCGTTACAGCTCTTTTAATTGTTCATTATGGAACGCAGAATGTCTGTTTCATACAGATATTCGCAAATAGTACAATAAAATACATTTATAATTATTATCTACAGTCACTAGCACATCAAGTTACCACAAACTGTCAGATTTTCTCATTCGATTTTGAACAAAACCATCAATATTTTAAGTTTTAAATCGTTTGGAGAAATTTGACAGTTTCGTGTAGCTTGACCTGCGACTGTACGTCAGATGTTTGTTGGTCCCTGGGCCGTTTATGACGATGTACTTTGAAAAGCGGGCTTCATTGACCCCACGGGCCCCATTAGGTACGGAGTCTAAAGCGAGGATTATGCTATGCAGCCTCTTGTAAAATCACTCCTTTCATTTAGATGGATATAAGTTCACAACTGCAGTGGTGCTCGTTACCAGGCAGATAGTGCTTGCAGCGGCTAATGAAATCGACAAGCTGCCCAAGTATAACTTCAGGTAAATATACACTTATTAACTACTTATACCTAATTATAAAATTATGTAGAATACGACGAGTGAATAAACCAAATGGAAGGGAATTAAATTGATTTCTTGAAGTGAAATCTTCTTTAGGCACGTTGAGCACTTTTTGGGTGAACAAAAATCATGGAACTCGCGTCATCGTCACCGAACGCTTTCCATGAGCTATATGTATACTGTGTATATATGTGTACTTTTTAGGTGAACAAAAAGCGTGAAACTCGCGTCATCGTCACCGTACGCTTCGACGATACAGTTGACTAGTTACTGACTGCCGAGACTGCCCCGCATTTTTTAAAATTTATTTAAGGATACCAACGAGAGACATTACAATTAACTTCTAAAATATTAAAGACTTGTATACTATTCATTATCCTGTAACGCACACTCAATTACAGGTAACCACAGCTTAATAAAATTTGACATCGACTTAGGGCCGTCATCGACGAAGCTACTTAAAAGAAAAGTAACGTGTTACAAACTCAAATCACCAATAAGTACACAGAATGTCACATCACTAGTATTTCAATGACGGTCCCGACACGATGCGACTTATAGCACTACCAGCACCCTAATTGGGTAACACACTATCCATCACAATCTGAATCATTTTGAGGCCCATTGCTAATCCATTGCTTCATATGTTCGAAAAATTTGTCTGCTCAACAACGTAAATAACGCAATGAATGTTGTTGAACTGTCAAAATGAAAGCTATTCCTACTGTTAGTGTGTTAAGCAACTACTCCGCAGGTTCTTTTGCTGCGTGGCCAAAAATTGGAACTGACAACACTATCTTGATATCACAAAAAAAATGCACAAATGTTTACCAACAAAGATCCTTGTAGCAGTGCATAACTCTTTATTGACTAGCTTGTGACTGGTT
The DNA here is from genome assembly GCA_916610205.1 of Griposia aprilina. NCBI lineage: Eukaryota > Metazoa > Arthropoda > Insecta > Lepidoptera > Noctuidae > Griposia > Griposia aprilina. The sequence goes on along the minus strand of OU744307.1, from coordinate 18,775,285 downwards.
GCGTCGTATACGGACCGCCATTGACTAAAATACTAGTGCTGTAACATGTGAGTGTACTGTGTGAGTGTGTCTTTGTGTGTCTAGCGTCGTGGACGACGGGTCATGATCTGGATGTCTGAGTCTCTTTAACTACAGTAATTTCTTGAATTCGGCCGATCCATTACAAGAATTTACTTTACCCCTAATTGTCGTTTTTTAGGTCTCTAGCGCGCGTGGTCGTTGGTCACAACTGCACCGGGCCCTCTGTCGGCCTCCGTGACTACACTTACCATCCTGACTATTCCAAGAACACGTATAGTACACTGGCTATGATCCAGCTGGAAATCGACCACGCAACAATAGGTGAGACAACGACACATCATCTAACTACCGACTAGTATATTGCTTACATTGGAAATGACACCTGATAGAGGAGACATCGATCTTCTTTATCAGAACTCCCTGTCATTAATAGGAAGGGAAGAGAAGGCCCAGGATGCTGTCCTGAGGGACACCTCTTTATATCTTTTGTGGAATTTAATAGAAAAGTTCAATTTGTTGCAAATATTATTTGTAACCTCAAACTCACCTCAAACCGAAATATTTTATTTCAAATAAACCAGTTACAGGCATTTTTGAATTGTCAAGGGGTCGATCAGTCAGAAAGATGAAGCTAGTTGCCCATTCCAAAGCGTAGTAGGTACCTATGGAGAAGAACCGGCAATAAACTCCTCGAACACTCTTTTAAATCAAAATATGATTACAAAATATAGGTTACATCATTCATGTTGAAATTATGCATGTGAGAACGATGTAGAACGTTAAAAGCATCCGTAATAAACGGATAAGAACAATACAAATATTAAATTAAATTAAAATAAGCCGTTGCAGCTAAGAGATGACCAGTCCCTACTGACGGCGCCCGATCACGAACATGGCGCATGGATTAGCACAATTCACCATTTTGAAAGGAGGAGTGACATGAGTGAGCATGACATACTCTCAGCCGCCAGGGCACTTTCAAGTCAATGGTACACGTACCTAGTAAATGGTAACTTTATAGTAATGTACATAGTACTCACACAGTCATGTGCTATGCAATTATACTTTTGATAGTTTTTAAAACCTTCAGCAGCTCCAACAGTATTTTCAAATGCTAATCAATTAGTTTAAGCGCCATTGTGGAGGAGGACCAGCGCGAGCGTTGAGCCAAGCATTTTTATCAGCGATGTAATCCCCCAACTTATAATATGCTTAGCTGCATAGTGTGCGTTTTATACAAGATTTAAATTTCGTTTCATTCAGTTGAAGTATGTGGGGAGGTATTTAATTGTAACATTTTAAACAGACCCAAGATGAGTCTACTTTAGCCAGCCTGAAACCTGATTGAACTAATTGGTCCCTATTTTTAATGATATAATTGTGTCTTTCACCTCTTTTACTAAAAAGGTGTGGATTTTTCCTTACGTACTTGATGTTTTCATAGATAATAGGTCTTTACCTATGAAATTGCCGTTTTGTATGAAAAAATTTAAACGAATTTTTTTCATGAATTTTTTATTTGTATTAATCGAAGTAATCACCCATGCAATCAATGCACCTTTGCCATCGCAGTGGCAGTTTATTGATGCCCTTCTTAAAGAAATCAGCTGGACGGGAGGCAACAAATTCTTCAAAGGCATTTTGTACTGCCTCTCGGGTATTAATTTTTTTTCCCGCCAAGAAGTTATCCAAATTCTGGAAAAAGTAGTAGTCTGTAGGCGCAAGGTCTGGTGAGTAGGGCGGATGACGGAGAGCTTCCAACCCCAGTTCTTGCAACTTGGAGACCGTCTGCTGTGCAGTATGAGGTCGCGCGTTGTCGTGCAGGAGCAGCGGAGACGAGCGATTGACCAATGCTGGTTGGAGATGCGCCAGCTTCTCCATCATTGTGTTCAGTTCTTCACAGTACACATCTGCAGTAATGCTCACCCCGTTTGGTAAGAAGCTGTGATGAATCACACCGGCGCTAGACCACCAAACAGTGACCATCACTTTTCTAGGGGTAAGTTTTCGTTTAGGGCATTGTTTAGGTGCTGAACCAGGATCCAACCAACTTGCTGAGCGCTTACGGTTATCAAACAGAATCCATTTTTCATCGCAGGTAACAATGCGGTTCAAAATTCCTTCATTTGTGTGTCTGTTGAGCAGTGCAAGGCACGTCTCGACGCGTACTTCGCGCTGGCGATCATTGAGTTCGTGGGGCACCCATTTGTCAAGCTTTTTTACCTTGCCAATTTGACGCAAATGGACCAATATTGTTTTGACGCTAACGTCGAAAGCTGCTGCTAATTCAGCCGTAGATTGTGTATCATCAGCTTCCACAATCGCCTTTAATTCGTCATTGTCGACCAAAGTCTTCGGACGACCGCGAGGTTCATTTTTCAGGTCGAAATTTCCAGAACGGAAGCGAGCAAACCAATAACAGGTGGTGCGTTGGTTTGTAGTGTTAGCTCCGTAAACGTCGTTGATGTTGCGTGCCGCTTGTGCCGCGTTGCTGCCACGACGGTACTCATATTCCATAATTACTCGAATTTTTAACGTATCCATGATGACGAAAAAGATTGAAATGCGATGAAAATGTAACACTAATCAATAAAGAAATGACTACTTTTAGAAAAAAAAAACCATGTTTTTAAAATAAAATTAATTTGAAATTAGAATTCTTAGCCAAACAAAAATTATTTTGATTTGAAATGGCCAGTACTGCAGAACGGCAATTTCATAGGTAAAGACCTATATATACTAAAAAGAGGAAAGGACCCAATATCGAACCTTGTGGTACACTTATTTTTACTTATAAATCGAATGTAATTCTTGCTAATTGTGTCCAGTCAATGCTGAACATGCAGTTCTTGAACTAGTCGTGTGTGTGTGCCTATGATTACGGTAGAATTTCTATTTATGCAGTATATTGATACTACATAAATAGAACACTAATAGACACGAATTGTCGTGTTACACAAAATTAAACGCCTTACCCAAGTAGGGGAAGGCAGTACTTACAAGTATTTTCATATTGATATTTTTATTTTTCATGCTGGAGAGGTACGGTTTCCTTTCTGAAGTTGTTACTGTTTTAGCCTTAAATACTGTTAAGATAAAGTTTTTAAAATACATTATATTTCAGAGTTGCGGCCCATTTGCCCACCGCCGTCACACTTCAAGGACGAGAGTTTCTTCGCTATGGTATTATCTGATAGTAGGTATCGTTTTGTTTGAGAAGTTAAGGAACTTATTGTCATAGTCGGCATTTATACATGCACTTATCGCTTCGTATCGTTTAAAAGAGCATTCTGCAGAATGCTCTTTTTGCTTGCTTTGAAGATATAACTAAAAATTAAAAAAAGATGATCATTCCCCCCTTATCTACTAGGTTTATAACGGTAAAATATTGATTTGAATAGAGTTATTGATTGAAACAGAGTTGATCATTATTTTACAGGAAACTTATAGCGGTTTGTGACAGGCGGACAAAAAAGTAATCTTATGAAGGTTATGTTTTTCGTTTATAAATGGGAAGTGTAAAAATAAAGCTTGCTATGTATTCCCGTCATGTTCTTTTATTTTATAGATTGTAAGCGGTCCAAGGTGAGGATACACAAAATGAAATACGTTTCTTCGGAACAATGCAAGACGTTTTACAGGCGGACAGACGTAAGTAACTAACATTGCAATTTTGGCTTAGGTCTTATGAATCTATGTATGTTGGTCTTAGGCCCCGTTCAGGGCCTCGAGCGATGCAACTTGCGTCAAGCGGCACGCGCGTGCTTCTCCGTCTGTCGTTCTGCAAGTCGCGTCGTGGTTACTCGTGGCATGCTCTAGACCACTTCCATTTGTTTTCTGCACAGTCGCTGTCGCAAGACGCGTGACGCTTGAGCGTGTAGCTCTGCGTAAATCTCACACCTGGGAGGTTTATTTACTATCCATAAAGCCAGTTTTCTTTTTCAGTTGGACGTGGATACCTTGTGGCCATCTCACACGGCCTGTGCCAGGAGTATTTCGGGAGGTCACTGCGTCTGGCGGAGTGGGGCTATACTCGTGGTGAAAGTGGGCACTCGCTGGAGACTGGTTAGTTTCATATCACTATCACATCACAATCGCATTTTTAACGTTAAGGCCCTACCTTGAAAATAAATAGTAGTTTGAGGGCCGTGACTTATTTCCCCCGAACTTGGGGAGTGGCAGATCTATCTTCCACAGTCGGCTGCCACGTCACCGCTATAAATTTATCTGAACCAGTGGCCAAAAGTGGAACTAAAAAAATTACTGACTGGAATTTAAAAAGCTTCCTTAGCATGGGCTTTGGCTAAGCACTTTTCTTGTCACTGTCTCACAACTCTCAATCTAAAAATGCAAGATAAAGACAGAGACATATAATATAAGAAATATGTGCGTGCCAAGTAACGTAAATTTTTCTCGGTCTATGAAATTTTCGCTCTATGCATCTATGGAGTAGACAAATAGTACAAAATATTTAATCAATAACCAAAATATTTTTGTGTTTTCGCGAATCTGATCGAATTCAGCTTGGAATGTTTGCCTTCAAACTATTCGTTTACTGATGGTTTCAGCTCGGCTTCGGCGTGTACGGCCCAGGTTGTCAGGCCCCTGCCAGATTTATAGACTATGGTATGTACCACGAGTGGGTGCAGCGCAGCGTCCAGAGGATCGGCAGACCTGCCATCACCAATCTGGCCGACAACCACGTCGTGATGAGAAGAAGTAAGTTACATTGATGACTAGTTTTGGGTGCAAACGCCTTATCTGGGCATGTACGTACTTAAGATGTTTTCTTTAATGTGGCCAACGAATTAAAAAATAAAACTTTTTGCAAATTCGAATTTGAAATTTTGATCAACATAAATAACGTAACGGCGCTGCAATTTTTTTATTTTTTTTTTAAATGAATTTCGCGCTATTCCTTGACGGTTCCCCCTTTAGGCACAGTTAGAGTACAGGATTGGTCGAGCTATTCTGGTACATGTATTAATACTAACGCCAGCATCTTGTCTTCAGCACTATCCAGCGTTCAGAGGTTCGGTCCTTGCGACAAGGAGGAGATGAAAGAAGAGCTCTACACTGAAGACACGAACATCTCCAAGACGAAGCAACCGGCAGTATTAAGACATAACGTAAGTTCGTACCCCGCGACCACTAGCTACAAGGCAGGTTTATACGAGCCCAGTTATATGACAGTACAGTAAGTCATTCCAGCACTGACTTGCAACTGGGCTCGTGTATACACTAGTTTCAAGTCAGTCCAGGGCTGACCACGAGCTTGCAAGTCAGTCCAGCAGATAGGCGTCCCTTAATTTTTTTCGACCCAGTAGCTTTTCCGCCCACGCCACCCAAGTCAGTCCCGTTCTTCGGACTTCGTCTTTACGCGTTGGGCAGTCTCTGCCGGATTTTTATAGTGTTCACGATGGAGTGTTTTAGTTTAATAGGTAAAGGTTTTTTTTTTAAAACGACAGCAAACTGGCTCGTTGAATGAATCGCGTCCATACAAACCTGGTGACTGGGTTCAAAAACTGAGTCACTGGGCTCGTATAAACCATGCTACGCGCTCAACTGGCACACGTCTTGCGACAATGATTGCGGTGAAAATCAAAGAAGTTATTTAGAGCATGCCACGTGTCACCGCGGCGTGATGGGAGCAGAAGACGCGCGCGTGTCGCTCAAGGCCGTGAACGGAGACATAAAATAATATTAAGGCTATGGCGGCCACACAAGAGGTATACCTTTGCTGGTGTGACTGCGCAAGTAGACCTCTCTGGTGGACCGTAGCATATATGGCTTAATTAGCTATAAAAATATTTTTTTTTGTTTATCCTGGTATACATCCATTACTTGGTTTTTGGTAACTGTCCTGTTTGTCTCATGGTCGCAAGCGCGAGTGTCGAGCATGGGGTCCTGGGTTCGATTCCCAGGTCAAGCTAAGCGGCATTGGGTTTGTACATTAGGAATTTCTCAGTAACAGCCCGGAGTTTGGAAGTCAGCGGTGTGATACCCCCGTGCCTCGGAAAGCACGTTAAGTCATTAATCCTGCGCCAGATTTCTCTTATGTCGCCATGGCTCGAATTCGGTCCGGAGGAATATTATACAGCTTTTAGAGTTTGTAACATGGCGAAATTATTGTGGACGTGCACATTATATGGTAGACGGAAATTTAAATGCGTCTTCATTATATGTGTTTCCATACATTTTACTTCCCTGTATTCTCATGATGCCGTGACGTGGGCGTCTATGGTAATACCGCCACGTTAGAAATTACAAAAGAGCACAATGTCAACAAATGTTCATTTGATTATTCAGGTCCATATTATAGTAGTATTTTGTTCATTCTTCCCTAGGTGACGATCGTTGCGGATATTGAATACTCTTGCGTAGTATTTAAAGCTGAGTATAATAGTGGCACTACATTTACGACCCCAAAGTTGAAGGTGCGGCGGTGGTGCGCGGGCCCCGGGCCTAAGGGCTTGTGCTACGGATTCGGTTTCTTAGAGATACATTTCTACATCGAATTATTTTTCGAGGACCCAATAAAATTGCGTGTTACAGCTTATGGAAGAGAAGCTAAGTATATCCATCCATCACTCGTGTATAAATACTTAAATCACAATAAACGATATCCAACTATTTTGTCATATAATGACACCAAACTGCAAGTTCAGCCGCAATTAAACGATTCACATTATCCTGCGTATGGTAAAGGTGTTTTCAAAGAAATCGTCAAATCGTAGGTGATCAGTGATTATGTCAAATAAAAAATATTATTATTTAGAATGTATTTTTATATATCTCGGGACCATGAGGTCCCGGTCCTTTGGAAGGAGTACGAGGGGCCTAAGCCACCTCACTGAGGCCCCTTAGAAAATTTAAAATGGAATGACCATCATTTACCTATTTGCACCATTTTAACGTTTATGGTTACAGTTTGCGCTTCGATGTCCCTTTCACCCTGTATTTACGCCCGAATACTGTATGTATTATGTTTAATTTCAATAAAACAATTTTCTTTCTTTGCTCGGGGATTCGGGCGGATATAGAATAGAATAGGATACTCTTTATTATGTACACCATAAAAATTACAGATATAAATGTAGAAATTATCAATCGGGATGTCAATAGTGCCATATCGTTTACAACTAGGCAGATCTCGAACTTCGTGGAAATTGTTCTACCTGAATCGCGTCGCACCGTCGCGTCGCACCCGTCTGTGGAGCCTTTATACGGTGACGGTAGTTGCCAGTCTCACTAATATGGATGCCGAGTATACTACATAAATACGAAAAACTTTATTCCGTCAGTCACAAATACGAATTTCAAAATACTGATTTTCATAATTCCGAATGGTTCAAAATTCCGAATATAACAACTCCGATTTATCATTCACCCTATTTTTATAATTCCGAAATTTCAATATTCCTAACGTTTATAATTACTTTTCTCAAAATACCGAGTTTCAATGTATCGAATTACAAAAAGTCACGCGTTAATGGTCACTGTTCTAACCTAACCTAAACCAAAGGATTCAATAACATTCGATGGTACCCGACGCAGGTATATATATAAGAAGAAGAAAACACAATAAAAATAATATTAATACACATATTAATAACAAAGTAGACTTTTTAAATTACGTTCAACGTTACAGATTTTGAATTTCTGAATATTATACTAATTGAATTAGAATCAGAATCTTAATTTTAGCAGTTTTTCGAAGTATTGAAAATCGGAATGTAGTTTTTCGGACCGAGAACCCGTCGAGCATTTGATTCTTCGAACGTATGAAAATCAGAAAACAAACAAATCGCATTTACGACTTTCGGTAAAATACATTTCGTGATTTTTACTAATATACATTATAATTCTTTGGTATTATGAAATTCGGACTTTTGAAAATCGGAACATCGAAATTCGGAATAAAATATTTCGGAGTATTTGGGTGTTCCCATGGATGCCACATGACGCCCTGTTGCAGACACCGATAGTCGCTGTGTGCTTAAATAGACAACAATTTGGCTATCAAAAATCATTGGGGACCGCCGATGCTGTTGAGGCATTAGTCGACGAGGTTATTTGCCATCTTAATGACAAACATAAGGTGGCAGGTGTATTTCTGGATCTTAGTTCAGCCTTCGACACGATGGGCCATGAAATTTTGCTGACCAAGTTGGAACATTATGGTATAAGGGAAAATGTTCTGAAGCTATTTCGATCTTATTTGCATAATAGACGTCTATTTGTCGAGATAAAGACGGTAGTGAATGAAGAACAAAAAGTATTGAACTCCAATTTAATGACAGTATTTCGAGGTGTCCCTCAGGGATCTGTTCTAGGTCCAATTTTCTTCATCCTATTCCTTAATGATTTAATTGAGTACATACAAAAACGTTTTACAGACACTAGGCTCGTTATTTTTGCGGATGACACTAATGCAATAGTGTCTGCAAATAACTTAAATAATTTAGAATTTAAAATTAATAAGTTATTAAAAGATTTTGAACACTGGTTTGGTACAAACAATCTTAAGCTCAATGTAAATGAAACAAAATGTGTACTATTCAAGTCAAACGTTCGGAACAACGCTAGTCTTGAGGTTTTGTCATGTGGCAACAAAGTTGAAGTGGTTGACTATGTAAAATTCCTAGGTGTTCACATTGATGCATTATTAAACTGGAAGGTTGAGACATCGTCTGTAACGAAGTCTGTTAGCTCAGCATGCTATGCAATTAGAAGCCTGAGGGAAGAACTGACCTTAGCCCAGCTTAGGATGGTTTACTTTGCCTTGGTTGAGTCTAGACTTAGATACAGTATTGAGTTTTGGGGCAATAGCTATAAGTACAATATCCACTCGGCATTTGTAATTCAAAAAAGAGCCTTAAGGACGATGCTCCGCTTAAAACAGACGGATTCGTGCAGAGACCATTTCATTACACTTAATATCTTGACAGTGCCATGCCTTTACATACTGGTGCTGCTAACCAGTTTTGTTAAGAACTTGCACAATTTTGAAACCGATGACCAACGACAAGTTAGAGTAAATACACGTAGGAAAGACTTACCAAACACAATACAACCGAAAATAAACGTGGTTCATCACAGTCCTAGGTACCAATCAGTATTTCTATACAACAAGCTTCCCTTGGAATTTAAAAGCATAAATAGCGCAAACTTATTAAAAAACAAATTGAAGACATATTTATTGAGGAAGGGCTATTACAGCGTCGATGAGTACCTAGAAGATAAGCGGCAACCGTAATATTATTGTTTTAGATTGGAATTAATTTTTAATGATATGTTGACTGTTATTATTATATGGTATAACTATTTTCATCTCTGACATTTTATTTTTACAATTAGATAACATCGGAACTGATGCCAGTCTGAAATAAATGAAAACTTTTGACATCATTTAAAACCTAAATTCTCTTGACATCATATTTAAAACTGTTTGCCATTATATTTAAAACTGTTTTGACATTGTATTTTAAAACTGTTTGACATTCTATTTAAAAACAGATTGACATTTTAATTATATTGTTTTAAAACTGTATTTGACATTGCACTATAAAATTGTTTGACATCATAATTATATTATTTTTGAACTGTCTAGTAGTATTTTAAAACTGTTTCGACATTATATTTGAAACTGTTAGGCCTATATTTTAAATTTCTTGGAATATTTATTAATAATTCATAGTTCTTATAATTATGTAAATTGCATGTATATTCAACACAATGTAAATTGTTCACGAATAAATGAAATTGAAAATTGAATTGAAATTGTGTAAGTTGTCTCATTGTTTTGAGAAGTTGATAATGTTTTATTAATTGTTTAATTGTGACGTAATTTACTGTATTGTTGTTTACTAATTCTGATTTTAATACGAAAGTGTGAAATAAAGAATTTTTGTTTAGGATGTCTTTTCTTAAGGATTCCGTACCAAAACACTAAATAAAAGGATCTCTTACACCGTTTGTTCACCCGCTACCGTCAACGGAACGTCAACGAGGAAAGAGATTATTCGAACCGAACGTGACGTCCTGGTGACGAGGCGTGCGGTCAAGACGCGGCCCTAGTAAATGTATTTATCACTACTTCGGCGCCGCCATATCGTTCTCGTTGACGTTCCATTAACATGGCGGTAAATAAACGGCCTTATGGTGCGAGGTCGTTCATCTGTCTGTCAATACTGCTTATTTCAGCAACTAGCTATATATGTTCTACATGGCCAACTTAAAAAGCTTAATTCTGGGCAATATTGATCAAATATGACGTCACGACAACATCAAGCAATTTAATGCGATGCTAATATGTGTCAATTTATTTTGAGCGATTCTTTTATAATCTAGGAAATAATTCATCAAGTAATCTGATGCAGCAGGTGGCAGTTATTTTGGTTCAATCTTGGATTAGCCGCTGGGACGCTTTTGATCAGTTTATGAGGTCACCGTAATGCGCCCATGGTATGAATTTCCTACCAAAACGTGTTCAGAGTTTTGCGCCCATGGTGTGAAAGTCATATCAATTTTTTTTGGTTTTATTTTCATCCTTGTTTATCCTTGTATCACCACGATTAAGCAGTACTTTCCAATTCCATGGATTTAGTTTCATACGTTATCTGTTTCCGAACCGTTTGAGATATGACAACCCTTGAAGGAATTAGTCTATGACATTAAAAAATATCATTTTCGCTGTCATTGAACGAGCGACCCGTCGTGAGTCTCAACTTTGGATGCTTTTAAATAATTAATATTGTACTGTGGTAAGTGGTTTTATTCATGTTTCGTATGAAGAACTAACACACCATGTTTTTTAAACCATAAAACATATAGGACAACCCCTGTTTTTCTTATTAGAAAAAATCTTGTTGGAATCTGTGAAAAAAATGTCTTTGTTCATCTTAAACAGTCGTCTACAAACGGAAACATCGTATATTCAAATACAACGCACACTTTAATATAGCCCTACTCACTAGCATTCATAAAAAAATACAACGGTCGCAGAATACCAAGAAATGACGCCGCTTATCGGGTTTGTTTACAAACACTCGACGCGCGAGCCGACGCGTCATATGACGTGTACAATGTAGTGGGAATACCTAAGCGCGTGAGTACAATTTAGTGTTAGAAAAGTCTGGTATCCTTTTCATACCAAAAGCGTCCCAGCGGTCAGATTAAAGTGGACAATCAAGCACGAGCTGACAAGCTTATTGCCACCAACCAGTCACAAATCCACACTCCGGGCTGCTACTGAGAAATTTCAGATGAAAAAACTAATAACACTTGGGAATCGAACCCAGGAGCAGATGCTCAGCAGTAGCCTTTGCGACCGCTAGAGCAACGAGGAAGTCGATGGATATTTCAGAGCAACCAAAATGAAATAGATTGTTATAACAAGTGTGTTTCGTAACTAGGCCGCAACTGTAAATATCACAGTTTTATCAAAAAGAGCAAATCTATTATATCAGTGATCATTACAATATTTTGTAAGCCACCTCTTCCGAATCTGACCCCACTTCTCAACGTTTCAAATTATGTAAATGTGAATCAAGCTTGTAACTTCCCTACTACTTCACGTTCAAGTTTCATCGGTTTTCAGAGGGAAAAAGTTTTAAAACAACGATCAGGAACGTTCAACGCTCCTACAATATCTTGACGACTTTAAGACTTAGTTCTGACATGTAGACTTTGCAGCCAATGCTAAGATATCAGACTAGAAAGGCAATATTTTAAAGATTGTTTTGTAAGAGACTTAAATAATTATAAATATTATGTTTTATTGATTAACATTTTTTTTTGTATTACATGAGACTGTAGTTTTAGCACTTTACTCTCAATTATATTCACGCCTTTTTTACCAGTATTAAATATCTCCTGCATTATATTATCAATCAATCAATCAATAATTTATTTTGTTAAACATAGGTATGGTTACAGGTAGTATATTGTCTAAAATATGTGCACTATGTTTTACCAATATATGGCGTACAAAATTAACATTAACAAGCAATTACAATAATAAGGTGACATGCCAATAGATTATATTACTTAAAAAAAACAATTTAAAATATGTCAGTTAGTTAAACAGGTCGTTACAAATTTAGACAAATAAACACACACTTAATCTTTAAATAAAATCATAAATGTCTAATTAGCAAGTCGGACCCGTCATGCCTCTGTTTATCAGTAGTAAACTCAGTGATGGAGTAGTAACATCTATCTAAAAGGAATTTAAACAAAGACTTCTTAAAGGATCCCAGACACTCTTTATTCCTAATCGCTGCTGGTATATTATTATATATTTTTGGGGCCATGCCTAGCACACTTTTGCCGAAAAATGCGGTTTTATGAGAGGAAACATGAATGGTATTCTGATAACGGCGAGAGCGCAGTTTTTCATATAAATGCAGGTTACAACGAACAAACACTCCCATTTCATATATGTACATAGACGGTAGAGTGAGCAAACTAAGATCCTTAAACAATGGTTTACAACTATCAATCGATTGTAATTTGGTAAACGATGGCAAGCATTTCTTTTGAGCTTTAAAAGCAATGTCTCTGTCAGTGGAGTTGCCCCAGAAAATGATTCCGTACCTAATGCTAATTATGTTAATATAATTCTTCTGTACGTGTGTTTGACACCTAACTCCTATACTGCTGGACCGATTTGGATGCAAATTTTGTGTGTGTATTTCAGTAGGTTCCTAGATGGTTTGAAAACATAATTGGACCCGGTAGGTGGCGCTGCTGTCGGTATGTCACCAAATTTGATTTTCTGATCGACTTCCTGAAGCAGAAAGTTTGTGCAAGGGCGAGTAGTATTTGGCGGTATAAGCGGCGAATTGATCGATACACGCAGAATTGCATGTTCCAGAGCGATGAGAGGTGGTTGTATAGAGCCTGGGAGCAACCTGAACAAAATGTGACAGACGTGTGCCGCCCGGATGATGTTACCGCGAGTGCATTCTGGCACTGGTCCGACATGCACTCGGGTTGTATTTTATTTATGTAGTTTTTAGAGTTCCGTACGTCCTCATGAAAAAAACGGAATCCTTATAGGATCACTCGTGTGTCTGTCTGTTTGTTCGTCTGTCACTGCCAAATTGCTCCGAATCTTCTGGACTGATTAAGTTGAGATACACATATGATAAACGTAACTGAATGAATTTTGAGTATGTGACTCACTTTTGGATAGTAATCTAGAAAATTATAAACAACAATTTTGCAAACTGTACCGTGCGATGGATCAAATGAAAGGGCTTGTTGTAAGGGTCTTAAATATAGTTTTTGTATAATTTTAAAATTAACATATATGAAAATTTACCCTCTTATTCCCGAACACAATAAGCCTAAATATTTTGAAAATAAATATGCGGAAATTAGTACATCACTTACAGATTAAAGGAAAATATGTATATAATAAGTCTATGTTCGTAAAATAACATGGTAAATCTTTCAATGTTGTGCCCATAAACTTACATTTGCAGTTGGAATGTATGGGAGAACATGTTTTTTGACGACAATGTCAAGTTTGTTCTTGGGTTCTAGGGCCACGGTAGTACCTCCGCCAAGACGAACCAAAAACAAAAAGCAGGGGCACCACCTACGTTTTCTGGAAGCATTTCGTCGTATTTTCATAAACTCATAGCTCTGGTCTGGACAATGCTAAAGAGCTCAAATTCTCAGGATAAAATGAAGTTAGCAAACTTATTTATAAAGTAAACACACTAAGTTTAATTTGTCTAGTTTGTATACTTCGGATTTTATTACCTAAAATACGTCGATTGCGACACTGACTGACTTACTTACTCATCAAAATCTCTAGGGCACTTCCCGAAGTCCAAGAAAGCTGAAATGTGGTATACAGGCTAGAATTTGCACACAAACAACAAAAAAATTAAGAAATCTGTAACTCTCACCGTCCCATCCCTAGAAGTGGGGGGTGCAGGTCTGTATATAAAATAAAATCTCTAGGGTACTTCCCAACGTCCAAGATAGCTGAAATTCTGTATGCAGGCTAACATTTGCACCTAAACAACAAAAATATTAAGAAATCTGTAACTTTCACCCTCCAACCCCCTTAAACGAAGGTGCAATTCTGTTTTTCTTACGGATAATACGTATACCTCCTCTTGTTGCGGTGAAATTGCAAAATTGAACGGTGTTTGTCTACTCTCGCAAAATCTGTTTAGATAACTAGAAGTAGTTTTTTATGTCTGTTAAGAGTAAATGGTGGATAATTATGGTGTTGCGTTTACAGATTGTATGATATGTAAAAGTAGTTGCTTTTTTTCCCTCTATTATTCAAATGATGAAAACTTGCTATGACCCCAAAAACTAGTTTTGCTTTCTACTTCCATTTTTTATGGAAGCACATAAACAACGAAGTAGAAACTCTTTTTCGTTGGTTATGAAGAAAGTAACTACTGGCGTGCAAGAAATACCTTTTTTACGCGACTCCGCTGGAAGTAAGGATTATGGTTTTAACATGTATGTGTAATATCAGTACAATATCACTGCTCAAATAAAAAGAAATAGAGTACCGTACAAAAAGAAATGAAATTCCACCAATACATTTCATGTAAAGTAGGTTGCCAAGACTTACATAACGCTTTCACTGTTAAAAAGTTACCAGATCGAATGTAGAGCCAAGTCCCTAACTCTACAAGGCCTAACTCTACAAACTTTACATCTTGGTCAAAATGTATGGCTTGGCCGTTCCATTAAACTATTGCATGTCACAAAATGAAAGCCTATACCCACAAAATTAAGGCCATAAGCCCATAGGAGTGTCTGTGCGACGGCCGCGAAACGGCCAAGCCATACATTTTGACCAAGTTGTAAGGTTTGTAGAGTTAAGCCTTGTAGAGTTAGAGGCTTGACTCTGCATTTACTTTTTAACCGTGAAAGCGTTATGTAAGTCTTGCCCACAAACGTTACATGAAATATTTTTGGTTATTTTAAGTGGATTATCTGAATCATTTAAGTAGTCGAAAATATAGAACGTATTATTTAAAAAAATAGGTATCGCTCAGCCTTCAGCATTTGCCCAAACGTAAGGTAAGCTATGTGGAGGGAAGACCAGAGATAAGGGATCACCATGTTTGCCGAGTCATCAATAAATTTTAAATACAGGATATTCTTACCTGTGGTCACGTGGTCGGTTTCCAGCTGAATCAAAGCTATTGCACTAAATGTGCTTCTGGAATAGTCAGGGTGGAAAGTATAGTCACGAATACCGACGCCAGGCTCGGCACTGCAGTTGTGCCCGACGACCACACGCGCGACCAACCGCTGCTTAACTTTTTGCTACAACATTATTCACTCAAGATCAGTGAGTCCAAGGCTCTTTTGGCGTTCGGATGACGTTGACAGGGGGGCACTGTTGGTAAAAATTTGTGCAATGAGGGCTACCGCCACTGACCTCTATTATTATAATATAGGTCAGTGGCTATCGCGCTTGAGTTCGCCGCTAGAGGAGCTAGTGAGTCAGTAAGATGTTTGAAAAGTTAATACTTAATCAAATGTGACGTCACTTTAATGAAAATAATATCTTTCATGAACAACAGTACGGTTTCACCAAAGGGCGTTGTACCACTGACGCTGGTGACACCCTAATAAAGAACATTTTTAACGCCTGGGAAGAAGCACAAGATGCCATTGGAATCTTTTGCGACCTCTCTAAGGCGTTCGATTGCGTAAACCATGAGACACTTCTGCTGAAACTAGAGCACTATGGGATTAAGAATACAGCTCTTGATCTACTAAGATCATACCTGAAAGATAGAAAAGTCGAAGTTCAAGTAAACGGCATGAACTCATTAGAGTCTGAAATGACAATGGGCGTTTCTCAAGGTTCGATATTGGGTCCATTCCTCTTTTTAGTTTCCATTAATGATTTACCCCAATTACTGCAGAATCAACCGAAGATGGTGTTATTTGCAGATGACACATCATTGATCTTTAAAGTAGGCCGACGGTCACAAAATCTTGACGACGTGCATAACTCTATTCTTCAGGTCCAAGTTAGGTTCTATGGTAAATAATTTGGTACTAAATGAAAAGAAAACCAAATGCATTAGATTTCAATTACCAAATGATAGAAGTTGCGAATGTGACATCATATTGAATGGAGAAAAACTAGAATTTGTTAATCAGACGGTTTTCCTGGGAATCACGCTAGACGAGAAATTACAATGGGGACCCCAAATAACATCTCTTCTTCTTCTTATCGAAGATAAGACAGCTAACAGATGTAGAAACCGCGCGTTTGGTCTATTTTAGCTACTTCCACAGCATTATAACATATGGCATTTTACTGTGGGGTCAGGCTGCTGACATTGAATCCATTTTCATTTTGCAAAAGAGCGCTGTCAGGGCCATTTACAATCTACATCGTTGCGAATCTCTTAGGGAACTATTTAAAAAGATTAATATTATGACGGTACCTTGTCAATTCATTTATGAAAATATGTATTATGTATGTAAGAAAAAATCTACATCATTTTAATTAAATAAGTGATAGACATAATTTTAATACTAGAAATAAAGATAAAATAGATCAACCATTTTTTAGATAATCTAAAGTACATACATCTTTTATGGGGTACTGGGTTAAATGTTACAACAAAATACCTTGTGAAATCGCACACCCAGAACAACAGTGTATTAAGTCGAAAAATCTTAAAATCGACTTTTATCTATCAACGAATACCCCAAAATGTGGCGCGCATACCACGAAGACAGACGTATTTATATTTACAAAAATGAACAACAGATGGCGCGCTAACTCTCTATTGATGAAGACGCGCTGTCAGAATCATACCGCGAACACAAAACTATTTTTAGTTGCAACTTGGCCACCTAGGAAATAACACGCAGATCCTTTACGCAACAGTGAATTATTTTGTGATGATGCGGTGTTGTTGAATGTAGTATGCAAATTACTGCGAATTATTTAGTTTTAATTCAGTGTTGGTGACTGTGCTTGTACAACGTGTTTGATACTATTTCGAAATAGTACTCTGTTGTTGACGAAGGTATGTTAGCTTTTTTGTATTATTCCAAAATGTTTCAGTATTGTTCGTAAAAGGTGAAAATAAGTGAAATGATGCACTATTAATGGTAGATATAAAGTATGTCCTATTTTGTAAAAAAATCATAATAAATATATATTTTTTACTCAGACTTGTTATTTACATAATAAATTAAAAGAAATATGTTTACAATTTATATTGTTCTTTATTTACAAGCAGATTTACCATTTTTTTTGAGATAATGCACTATTGTTGAATTCATTATATTTGTAACTGTTATTTGGCAGATAATGAGGGGTCGTGGTCTCCTGTTACTTAAAAAAGCAATGGAAGCAACCACAGAAGAAACCAGACCTTTCAACAAAGCAGCGTGGAAACAGATGTTGAAAATACAACCATTCTAGCATCAACCGATGTGACATTGTATGGTCGGGTGTCAGATATAATAAAACATCCCAAAATGTGGTGTAAGACTGCCTTTATTATGTTGATACTATGACTTATATATTGGTTACACACATTGAAATAGAGGTTGCATACGTACTACATCACACCTCCCTTGGCAATTAAAAAAAAAAAAAAAAATCCTTTGCATGGATACTTTTTTTTTTTTTATATATATATAAAACTACGTAATGTGGTTACAAATTTAATGTAAAATTACTGTTTATTATCTATGAGTAATGGTTATGCGTTTGAGTTACTCGCAGGTTTTTTTTTTTTTTTTTTTATATATAAGTATATTAATAAACAACTTATAACTAAGATTACAGTTGTTGTATCGCTTGTGTTTACAAACAAGCGAATTGCTTTTTTTTTTTTTTTTTTTTTTTTTCAAACTTATACCTAAGATTACAGTTGAGTTCTGTGTTTACAAATAAAACATGTAAGTACTTTTTGTTGGCACCATTCATTCAGGGCATCACGAGTGCATATCATTTTACAGCCACGATCGCAACGAAGGTCAGTAACCTAGGTATTGTTGCTAAGTATACAATATACTATGACTTTATGAGTAATACAACTTCGTTCTGTTTTTATGAATAACATCAATTTTTCCGTTAATGTTTACCTCTACATTTGGCGACAAATCTCTAATAACAGTGTAGGGACCAGTATAAAGGTTTGAGAGCTTATTACCAGTTTCATTTTTAATCAATATTTTATCATTTGGTTTATATTCTACAGGTCTTACATATTTATCATATCTGTTTTTCCTTTCTAATTTCGAGTTAATCAAGTTTTCCCGTGCTTCTGTTTGTGAAATCTGTAATCTATATTTAAGCTCAAGGGGATAACTGTCATAATTGTATAGTGGTTCTACTGTTCTTAAAAGGTTACTTGGTAAGTTACATTTCTTTCCATACACAAGTTCGAAGGGAGTAAATTTTGTCGATGAATGTACTGTGGTGTTGTATGCAAAGGCCCAAAAAGGTAACCATGAACTCCATGAGTCTGGTCTTTGATTGATGTGCATTCTTAAAAAGGCCCCTAGGGTTTTGTGAGTATTCTCCAGTGCACCAATGCTCTGGTGATGATAGGCTGTTGAGTTCAGTTTGGAAATATTAAGAATTGTACATACCGCTTTGAATGTCTCTGACATAAACTCCGTTCCTCTGTCAGTAGCGATTTCCCGAGGCACACCGTGCACGAGGATGAAGTTGTTGACGAACCCACGAGCGACTTCAGCTGCTGTTCTATTCACTAGTGGAAAAGCGCATACATATTTTGATAGTTCACATTGAAGTGTTAAAATATACGTGTAGTTATAGTAATCTCTATCAAGAGGCCCTACTATGTCTAAAAATATCTTCTCAAATGATGATTGTGCCGTTGTGGTTATTACCATGGGTTCTTTTACCATAACCGTATACTTTTGTTTTTGACATATAGGGCATTTTTTAACATAGTTATTTATATCCTTTTCGAGACCCGGCCAGAAATAATATTTTTTAATGTTGTTAAACATTCTTTTTGTGCCTGCGTGGCCACTTGTGGGTAATAAGTGAAAGTCATTTAAAATGACTCTCCGATCTTCTAAATTATCTACTTTTTCTATATTATTTAAAATACACAATCGCGGTCCTTCCCATTTAGTATATCTTTTAACCTCATTAGTTATTTTTCCTAAGAATAAGTTATGGGATTTATTTTTCACGAAACATATTTCATGTATATCATTAACTTTACAGAAATCGCACATCGCTCTCACAAATGCGGCTGGCGTCAGTTGTGATCGAGCAGATGGATTTATATACAACATCATTTTTGCTTGATCATATGAAAATATATTATTTCCCTTATATATTCTATTCGTTTTTTGTAGCCTGTTTAGACTCGTTTTATCAATGAATTGCAGCTCTACTGCATTACTAGGCTTGTTAATTGTTCCCACAATCCTTGCTTGATCTTCTTGATCCGGGACACAGTTGTCTGCGGTATCTTCCGGAATATGAGAAGTTTGTTCTAATCGTTTTATCTGTGCTCGTGTCATTACAAATAAACTTTCGTGCATGTTCTTTAAATCTTTCGATGATATTGGAATTCGAGATAAAGCATCGGCGGCTGCATTTTGTTGACCTTTGACATATTCTATTAAATAGTCATATTCTTCTAAACATAATCTAAATTTGAGCAGTCTACTTGATGGCTCCTTTAAACTAAATAAATATACCAGTGGTTTGTGGTCAGTTACTATTTTGAATGGACGACCATACAAATAGGGTCTATAATGTTTTACGGCCCATACTATAGCCAGGAGTTCTTTTTCAATAGTCGGGTAATTACGTTCAGCTTTGTTTAAACTCCTACTGGCGTAAGCGACTGGCCGACCATTGCCGTTGGATAAAACCGCTCCTATCGCGTACCCTGACGCATCAGTTTGTACAATAAACTGATTTTTATCTGATAAATCCGGATATTGGAGAACTGGTGGTGTAGACATACATTCTTTAAGTGTCTGAAATACCTTTTGTGCGTCGCTATTCCAAATGAATTCTACATTTTTTCTACACAAAATATTTAAACTGTTTGCAATTTCAGCAAAATTTGGAATAAATTTGCGATAATAATTCGCTAAGGCTACAAAACGCTTTACTTCATTTGTGTTTTGGGGAATTGGATAGTTTTGTATAGCACTAATCTTTTCTGGATCGGGTAGTACACCGTTATCTGTTACGACGTGGCCTAAATAGAGCATTTCCTTTTTAAGAAAGTCGCATTTCATCGGATTTAATTTTAAATTGACACTGCGTAATCTTTCTAGTACTTCGATTAAATTTTTGTTATGATTTGATAAGTCCCGTCCCATTATAATTAAATCGTCCTGATAACATAAACATTTTTCATAATTAAGGCCCGCCATTGCCATTGTCATCATTCGGGCAAATGAGTTCGGGCTTGTCTTAAGACCCATTGGCATTCTAGTCATTTGATATTGACCTGAATGAAAAGCTGTAAATTTCCTACTATCTGGTTCAAGTTCCACGTTATAAAACCCTTGGCTTAAGTCTAAGTGCGTAAAATAAATGCAACCAGATAGCGAGTCTAATATCTCATGAATATTTGGCAGTGGGAATTTATCATTTTGAACACAGTTATTTAACTTTCGGTAATCAATGACTAGACGCCATTTCTTCTCTCCATTTGATTTCTTTGGTACTAATAGAACGGGACTAGACCATTCGCTATTACAGGGTTCTATTATACCTTGTTCGAGCATGCGGTTAATTTGATTCTGTATTTCCCCTTTTTGTGAATGTGGGAGCCTGTAAGGTTTGCTGTAACTTGGTCTAGTACCGGGTTGTATTGTTATTGAATGTTTATATATAGTTGTCGTAGTGAGTTGGTCTCCTTCGAGATAAAAGATATCGTTATACTTTGCGCATGTGTTCCTAATGCTGATTTTTTCCTCCTTATTTAGATGATCTAATTTTAATGAGGGAAGCAGTTTTTTGACTCGTTCTGCATGTTTCTTTGGCTTGTCAAATATACAGATATTATAATCTCTTGCTTTATGTATTTTAGGATTAATGCTATGTACATAAAAATCGTTTTCTGTTGTGTTCAAAATTCTTATTGGTAGCTTTCCGTCCGCGGGGCTTGCTATTGTACTTGCTAAAAATATTCCGTTTCCTATCTGCTCTGCGCAAACTACACAATCTTCTGTTATATCGGTCGTAATGTAATGTGTGCTTTCGGACCTAGCGGGTATAGTTAGCGTCTCGTTATGTTTGGTAATAGGCACACAAATTTCTTTATTGTTATTATACATAACTAAGGAGTAATTTTTGAAGTTAATAATCGAATGATATTTGCTCAAAAAGTCTTGGCCTAAAATGCCACTTGCCTTACAGGGTAAGGATTCAAATACGTAGAATTTATGGCTTAGAATTTGTTCACCTGCTCTTAATTCAAGATAAACAAAACCGATCGCTTCAATTTTTCCCCCAATACCATTTACAACAAGTTTTCCTTTTTGGATGGGTTCATTCAACTCAGCAATGTGTTTATATTTTATGGCCGATATGGATGCACCGGTGTCGATTAGCCACGTATATGTAAGATTGTTATGTTTAGAGTATAATGAAATATGATATATGCTACTACATGACATCATAACGCTTTTATTCACGAAAAAACTCTTCTGAATTATTATTATCATTGTTATTTTCAGATTGATTTTCTCGCGGATTTGAATCTGTCAAAATATGCGTATTTTGTTGCTGTTCCTGGTGAATAGTAGCTTGGTTAAAAAAAATCCTACCTTTAGCTCCACGGTTAAATGTGCCGCGGCCACGAGATCTCCATCCACCGCGACCTGTTTGCGATATTCGATCATCCCTCCGTTCCGCCGGTGGCGTTGATTGTCCTCGTCCTCGTGACATCCCCTGGCCTCTGGAATTCCTATATTGGTAGTAATTGTTATTACGACGCATAAATAAAATGTCACCTGACGTGGACGGTGTTGAAACTTCCTCATCGATGGCTGCTTGTATGGCATCACTTAAAGATGTAAACTGTCGTGCTGCTATTATTGTGCTTAGTCGACGATTTCTTAATCCGTCGGCAAAACTTTTAATGGCTGATTTTTCGTTAATAGGCTTCAATATATCGAAGCTAGACTCATTGCCTTCAGATTGGGAAATCGTCAAGTCAACAAACAAATCAGTTATTTTCTTACCGTAGTCATCTATAGTAAGATCATTTTGTTTCAAATTGTACAATTTGTGTTGTAGAGCTGTTGCTGATTTTTTTGGTAACAGACATGTTTTCATAGCCTTTACTAACTCATTAACACTGTCATACTTTGCATTAAGTTTAAGTTTAGCAGACTGCGAAAGTCGACTTTTTAAAACAAAATTTATCAATTTAATTTGTCCGTCTACGTCAAGTTCCGTTTCATAGTATTCTACGCCATCAATGAGCTGTTTCGTATTTGTGCCGTCGTCATTTAGAACTGGTAATAAGCTCAAGGCGATTTTTAAATCGAATTTCGCCATATTTTGTTCAATAATTGACTCTTCAGTCGATGAATTATTACACAAATCTAAAATATTGTCATACAGGTTAACAAAATCTTTGTTTAATTTATTAAATTTACATAATTCCTCGTCTTTTAATCCGGTTTTAAGTAGCCTTAAATGGTCTAAGCTCTCATTGAAATTACTCAGCAATTTATCGGCCTCTTTTAGTTTTTTCAAAACAATTTCACCCTTTCGTCTACTTGGTCCTATTTTTATTAAATATATTCTTATCTTACCAAGGTCATTGTATATCTGTAACAATTCGTCATACATAACTGTCCATAATTTTATAGTTCATATACCAAATGCAAGTTCATATCGCGACTATGATTCCACTGTTGCACGCATACACTGCCCATGTTAGAATTACCACACTTTCACATTCATTAGAACACGGAACTCACAAGAACACTAGCCGAATTGTATGATTTGTTACACGCCTCTGTGTTGTCAGGGATTCTTGTTGGAAGCGTGGACCCGACGTTCCTCGCCTGCAGACACGTTACAAGCACCGTCGCGACACCTTCTGGATCGATCCACAGAACGCCTTAAGATGTGTCTCGTTATCTGCTCTCGCGCCCAGGACTCATGACATCTTTTGTAAATTTTAAAGATGGAGTATGGTGCACCGATGAATAATATCGTGCAAATTATTGTTAACACGATACTTATGGCCGATAAATGAAATTTAAATTCCTCTACCGTCGCTGTGTTTTTAGCGGCGCTATTTTGATTGAGAAAAACCTCCTCATTAGTTACTTTTGAGTTGCACATTTTCAAAGTCACTTTTAATATATTTTTCACTTAAACAGTGGCCACACTGAGCAAAACCGATACTAATCGCGTACATGATTCAAGCCCTGTTTAGTGGCAGGGTCGCCATGTATGGTCGGGTGTCAGATATAATAAAACATCCCAAAATGTGGTGTAAGACTGCCTTTATTATGTTGATACTATGACTTATATATTGGTTACACACATTGAAATAGAGGTTGCATACGTACTACATCACAACATCAGCGGTGGCAGCATCAGCAGTCGAAGCATCAGATAGAAAAGTACCCGTCCTAGTTTTATCTGATCATAGCGATGAACAAGATTTTATAGATGATTCGAATACGGATCCTACTTTTTTTGTGCCTGCTAAACAAATATCTCGGCCTCTTGTAGTCTCTAGAAGATTATCTTATTCTTCTACCTCTAGCTCCTAGTCAGACTCCAGCTCATCACCGTCAAGCTCCAGCAGCTCAAGTAGTTCATCTGATAACAAATCCAATAGACCGGGTCCTTCTACAGCGAACACTCAAGGGGATTCCAATTCTACTGCAACAAACGCACCCTCCACTTTTTCTGCCAGTAACACTTCTCCATCGGCGAGCGCGAACCCAAGTTTAGTAGAAAGAGAATACGAAACCCTGCTGGCAGGAAGTCTAAGATTGTTGTTTTAAGTAAACCATTGTTATTGTAATGCATGGTGATTTTTACAAGACTAGCTACTTTTAAGACTGGTTATAGTAAGTAGGTGTACTCTTAGAGTCCAAGATAATAAAAATAGCGTATAGTACGTATTGTACGCACTTTTTATGGAAATAGCTCTTGTTTTTTTTAAGTTTTTAATGCGAATTTTTGCGTTTTCTTTTTAGTTTTCAGTTTTAGTGATGTGCCATGAATAATTGTAATACTACATTGGCAGTCATACAAATTAACACTCTGTAATAGTAGAAAATAACTACTTGTTGTATTATGTTCAAAAGTAGGTAAATTCTATGTTAGTTGAAGGTAAAATGATAATATTTTTTAATTACTTTTTTGTTAATAATTTTTTTTTATTTGTTTTTTTTTGTCATAACATTTTGTGTTATAATTATTTTGTGTTTTGTAACTTTGCCATTTCTTATTTTTTTAATAACAGATGATTTTTGAAGGTTTTTGTGGTTAACATGTTTTAATTAAACATGTAAACCACAAAAACCCACACACACACACGTTTTTGTGTTGTTTTGTTTGTGTTTTGTTGTGGTTTTTATATTTGTGTCTATGGGTCCAAAACGAGTACTAGTTTATGTTCAAAATATAAGTACCTACTGATTTTAGCTAAATTTGATCTTTTATTTCATTTTAATAGGTATATTCCTGAAAACAAAAAAAATGGGTCGTTATTGTATATTGAATGTCAATAAAAAAACATTAGAATAATAGTGCATTATTTCAGAATCAATCAGTAAAAAGCACGTAACTCGAAATAATTCTTTTTTATTTCGTTCAGTCATTTCACAACAGTGAATTAAGTAAAAAAATGCATTATTTTGCTTTATTAACGCGTTTTGAATCGACTGAACTATATAATGTTGACACGCATTGGATTCTTCACATGCAAAGTTCACGACATTCGGAATAACTATGACATAACATGAGATATCGGTTTTTCGTTGATTCTAAAAAAAATAACTTTTTTGACTTAGTGCAGTGTTGTTCTGGGCGTGCGATATATTGCAATTAAATGAAAGAAAATTTAAGACTCATATTAAAAGTACACTTTGTAAACAAGCATATTACAAATTAGAGGATTATATCCTATATAAGAATGCTTGGAAACATGCTGGTCCTGCTCCATTGGACAATCTAGAGTCTAGACAAAATCAAACTGGTTGCTAATTTAATTGTATAATTTATAATTTGTATGTCATTGATTTTTACTTTATGTAACTACTTAACTCACACACTAATTCTAGGTCTTCACATATAATTATACAGGGTGGAATTTTGTAATGCCACCTGGAGGGAAAGTACTCTTAATGCTGCAGATAGAAAGTTTTACTCAAAGGAAACATTCCTTTATTTTTGAATAGAAAGCAAACTGCATTCAAAGATTTTCGAAAATTCTCTTCTCCCACACCCGGGAATCGAACCAGCTAAAATCTGAAAAAATTATACCCTGTACTTTTATTGCATCGATCGTTAGGGTCAATTTTAAGGATAAAATCTCTCTAACAAACATGATAAATTAAATGAAAACCAGGAAATCTTAAATTAATTTAATTATTTACAAAAAATGGTAAACTAACTAATTAGTTGCTCGAAATGGGCTCCATTCTCTTGGATACACATATTTATTCTTTTAACGAATTCATTTCTAGTAACCTTTAATAAAGTATTGTGGTGAATATTATAAATCGTATTCTGAACTTCAACTCTCAACTCGTTGTCATTCGCATAAGATTTCATGTAAATTTGATTTTTTACATATCCCCACAAAAAAAAATCTAATGGGGTGAGATCTGGCGATCTCGCAGGCCATCTGATTGTGCCGTTTGTACCAATCCAGGTATTAAAATGGTTATTAATGTAGGCAGTAGTGATTCTGCTGTTATGTGCTGGAGCACCATCTTGCTGTAGAATTATTTGGTTTCGCTCTTCCTCGGGGAAACCATTTAACTCGTTTCTTAAGAGATCCAGTATTTCAATATACTTGACAGTGTTTAAATGACCTTCGTACACGTGGACTAACACTACATTATTTCTCATAATTCCGCACCAAACGTTGAAAGAAAATCTTACTTGATTGTTAGTTTCATGAACACGAACAGGATTCACTCGAGACCAATAATGGTTATTGCGGCGATTGTATATGCCATTATTGCTGAAGTTGGTTTCGTCAGACCATACAATGTTACCCAAAAAATTAGGGTTTCGGTCAATTTCTCCAAGCATGTTTTCACAAAATTGTAATCGTCTGCCACGATCCCCAATATGCAATTTTTGCACCAACCGACCTTCACGATAGCATTTATACTTATACTTTTTCAGCACTTTAAGTACGCGAGTGTGGGTTGTTCCTAATTCATTGGCAGCATCTCTACTTGAAGCCTTTGGAAATGATTCAAAGTATGTTAAAACATCTAGTTCAAAATCGAAATAGTTTTGCTGAATAGTTTGCCGTCTCTTCTTGAAACCACCCGTATTCTTTAAATTTTCTACCATTCTTTTCAATACGAACCGAGTTGGTGCCTGTCGGTCTTGATATCTCTCTCCATACCACCGCAGAGCTAGATTCACGTTTTTGTTATCTAAAAAATAAGCTTCCATTAAATCAAACTGTTCTTGATAAGCCATTTTCACCGTGAGACAACATGTGAAATGAGTTGTAAAAACAATCAAATGTGAATAACAACTATGACAATCTAATTTTCAAATTTTAATCTAACATTCCATATTTAAATTACCTCATACACGCAGCTACGAGTATGTCGCAAAGGAGTGTGCATTACAAAATATGGATGTTAGTTAAAGAGTTTAACTTGACTCATTGAATTTGTAACTTCAGATTTCCTGGTTTTCCTTTCATTTAATTTATCATGTTTGTTAGAGAGATTTCATCCTTATAATTGACCCTAACGATCGATGCAATAAAAGTACAGGGTATAATTTTTTCAGATTTTAGCCGGTTCGATTCCCGGGTGTGGAAGAAGAGAATTTTCGAAAATCTTTGAATGCAGTTTGCGTTATATTCAAAAATAAAGGAATGTTTCCTTTGAGTAAAATTTTCTATCTGCAGTATTAAGAGTACTTTCCCTCCAGGTGGCATTACAAAATTCCACCCTGTATAATTAATGTATACATAATATTGTAAAACATATTTAAAAGAGTAACGGTGGAGTTTCTTGCCCATTCTTCTCGATACGAAACTACCTTTTGAAAGGGGCAACT
The DNA here is from genome assembly GCA_916610205.1 of Griposia aprilina. Lineage (NCBI taxonomy): Eukaryota > Metazoa > Arthropoda > Insecta > Lepidoptera > Noctuidae > Griposia > Griposia aprilina. The sequence goes on along the minus strand of OU744307.1, from coordinate 18,747,990 downwards.
AGAATCAATTCTATTTTTTTGTAAATTTTGACGTTCAAAAGTGCCTTTTATGTGCCTTGAAACAAATGATTTGACTTTGACTTTGACTTTAGTGTAGAGTAAGGTCTCTAGATGTCAAATGAACGTTCACTGTTTACGGGATTTTTTATCACGGATTTTAACTAATGATTCTTACTTTTTGTAATAGTTGTGCCATTCCTGATTAATTATGGCTTAAGATATTAAGTAAAAAGCTAGTATCTAATTTAGATTCACTTAAAGGAAGAATAATATTCGTACGCCTTGCAAGGCAGCACATAGTGACAATACGTAAGATTTTTTTAAAATCTTTTCAGTAAAAGAGGTGAAAGACATAACTATATGACTAGAAATAGGGACCAATTAGTTCAACCAGGTTTCAGACTGGCTAAAGTAGACTCATCCTTCATGGGGTACTATTTAAAATGTTACAACTAAATACCTCCCCACATACTCCAACTGAATGAAACAAAATTTAAATCTTGTATAAAACGCACACTATGCAGCCACGCATATTATAAGTTGGAGGATTACATCGCTGATAAAGATGCTTGGCTCAACGCTGGTCCTGCTCCACAGGGGGGCGGGCATAAATTAATTGATTAGCATTCGAAAATATTGTTGGAGCTGCTGAAGATTGTAAAAACAACAACATCTTTGCATTGTATAAATTCAATCTCTTAACAATGTATAATTGCATAGCACATGTGTGAGCACTATGTACCTACTATAAAGCCACCATTTACTAGGCTCGTCTTTCATTGACTTGAATGTGCCCTGGCGGCTGAGAGTATGTCATGCTCACTCAAATGTTTCGCTGGTGGTGGCGTGTGTGTTGGATCATTAAGTTCCCTTCAAAATGGTTGAGCTGAATGGTGCTGATCCATGTGTCATGTTCGTGAACGAACGCGGTCAGCAGGGACTGGTCAACTCTTGGCTGCCACGGCTTATTTTAATTTAAATTTTTGAATTGTTTTTTTTTATCTTTTTTATTACGGATACTTTAAACGTGCACGTCTTTCTACATCGTTCTCACATTTTTAATTTGAACATGAATGATGTAAACAATTTGTTTTTTGTAACTATATGTTGATTAAAAAGAGTGTCCATGGAGTTTCTCGCCCGTTCTTCTCCATAGGTACCTACTACGCTTTGGAATGGGCAACTAGCTTCATTTTTCTGACTGACTGACCCTTTGACAATTCAAAAGTGCCTGTAATTAGTTTATTTGAAATAAATGCTTTGAGTTTGAGTTTGAGTTTGAGTTTAATATTTCATTTTATAACATCATGTACCACTATACCTATATGTACAATTAAATAAATTTGAATTTCATAATCATTTATTTTATCCATTCACGGTAATATTTCATTAAAACATTTCCGAAAATGTGATTGATGTCTGTATGTGGTTGTTGCGTGTGTTAATTTTTACAAAATGTGCTTTACAGGTGGATGGTACCCACATTATTATCAAAGTATTTTGTCAGTAATTATCATTTCTGACTGTTTTTCTACCAAACGCAGGGTAATCTACATCGTTTAATAACGTCATATAAGCCTTTTTGGTCTCAGCGTAACTTTTGATGATCGGATATTGGTAATCATGCCCTTTTAAGTAACGAAGTGCTAATGATGGGTCTATAAACTTTACTTCTCTTCCGTGAGCCGACATCTGGAAATTTACTTTGTGTTGATAAATTATTTCGACGAAGAATTTTATCTCTACAAATCCTAATCCGTAACACATGTCGACATCGCCGGCACACCATCGTCGCAGCCGTATCTTTGGCGTCCCCCCCCTCAAGGACCCACTCTCAGCTTTGAACACTACGCAAGAGTATTCAGTGTCTGCGACGATTGTTAACTAAATTTGAAAGAAAGAAAATTAAATATTTTAGTAGAGGCATAATCATGTTTCCGTTTGTTGACATATTAATTTCAATCTTAACTTACGTTATATTTAATTGAACCATGAGCTGGCGTGATTATAAGGTTATCAGAGTAGAGCTCCCGATTTGTCTCTTCAGAATCGCAAGGCCCGAACCTCTGAACGTTGGATAGTGCTGAAAACAAAATGCTCGCATTAGTAGTATTACATAACCTTTTTTTTTTTTTTTTTGGGTGGGAAATCATCTAATGACCTCTCCCGCTCTGGGCAGAGCGGAAGGGCGTGTCAGACTCTTACTGACTAAAACCCACCCGTGTTCCTTCAGTTGCCTGTGCGCCAGGGCCACGGTAACTCTTTCGAACAATCCGCGACCCCGGCAGGCATCGGCCCTATCGGACCCCGTCAATTATGCTGACAGTATTACATAACCTGGAGTATCACAAGGGTGGGTCACAATTTCTAGTAATAGTTATGACATGATCCAATATAAACTTGACATTCACAATACCTTGACATCTATAATAGAATGGTTAAACAATAATAATTTAAAGATTATTTTAGATAAAACGAAAATCATACACTTTAGCCAGCGATTGACTATAGAATATATGGCCATAAATATAGATAATAAAATTGTTGAAATCGTAAATACTACTAAATTCCTTGGACTAATAATTGACAAAAGACTTGACTGGAAATCACAAATCGAGAACCTCAGCAAAACATGTGTTGTTCTGCATTTGTATTGCACTCTCTAGCTGCAGTTATGAATGTAGATACCTTGACTGCGGTCTACCATGGCTTAGTTGCGTGTTACCAAAGATACGGCATTATATTTTGGGGAAATTCTACCGATGCTAACACGGCATTTAAGGCCCAAGAGAGATGCATTCGATCTATGTTTGGGCTAAAAACGGTTGATACGTGTAAACAATATTTTAAAAGGTACAAGATATTAACTCTTCCTTGTATAAACATATATTCTCGAAACCGCAATGTTTGTTAAAACAAACCCAAATTTGTTTCCACGTCTACAGAACGTTTTACCGCGTAACAGACGGGATATGACCATTCTTCTTGTCTATCCAGAAAAAACGGCACTCATGCGCAAGAGTATCGTCTGCATGGCGCCTACTATATTTAACATATTGCCTAAACGTTGAAAGGAGCTAAATAGTAAGGCATTCAAGCGTCAATTAAAAATGTTTTTTTCGCAAAATTCTGGCCGAAAAAGTATTTTTTGACCAAATAATTTTATCTTTTTCCTGACAATAATATGACATTTATATGAATATGAAATTTTGACATTAAAACATAAAAATAATTTCTAATTTATAAAGTTTCTTAATTATAAAATTTGTCACTATTCTAGGTAATTTTTCCATTTTTGTTTTTGTTACTTTTTTTTCAAATGATTTGGAAATATTTGTACGTCGGTACTTACGGCTTAACATGATTGGACTATGTAATATCTTGCGTGCTCTTGTATCTATACAATGTTTAAACAAATAAAGAAATCTTATCTTATCCTGTCGAATCATCGAATTCTTCGGTCATGCCTAGATAAGGCATTAGCGTCTAAAATCGTAGTCACAACTGTAACTTACTTCTTCTCAACACGACGTGATTGTCAGCCAGAGTGGTGATGGCAGGTCTATCGATCCTCTCGACGCTGCGCTGCACCCACTCGTGGTACATTCCATAGTCTAGGAATCTGGCAGGGGCCTGGCAACCGGGCCCGTACACGCCGAAGCCCAGCTGAAAACCATCGATTATTATCATTGTATTAGTATCGTTGTCATCGAAGGTTCAACTGGCGCCGTATTTTAAAAAGAAGCCATTGGCATCATCTGCGACCTCTGAAAGGACAGAATGAAAGAGAAGAAAATGTTTGGACGACCTCAAGTGAAATTAAACATGGGAAATTTGGCAGGTAGAAGAAGATATAATATGATACTCACAAGTCTCCAGCGTTTGCCCACTTTCACCACGAGTATAGCCCCGCTTCGCCAAACGCAGTGACCTTTCCTCACACTGCTGGCGCAAGCCGTGTGGGATGGCCACAAGGTATCTACGTCCAGCTAAAAAAAGAAAAAAGCCTGCATCGATAAAATGAGAACCTCGTAGATTAAATACTGTAAGGTGAATGCGAGCTTGCCGCGGTCACTTTTTATATAAGATTTCTTCGTGGTATGAAAAGTCCCTTTAGAAACCTATAGCAGTGTTAGGCATTAACACTGTTCAGTTTCCATAACATGAGACCTACATTCCTTTCACAGTTATTTCACCTGTGACTTTGTATCACTGTCAAAATCACAGTGATCTTTATGCTCATTTCTATAAGGTTGATGTTGGCTAGCTGCTACTGACAAGTCTTTCTACTTTTTTTTACGTAAAGATTCTTCTATATTTTGTGAATGTGAGAACGTTGTGGGCCTAACTTGTCGACTGTAGATTTGTAGACCTTTTTCTATTTTGTTGAATACGTGTTACAAGTAACCGTGGAGTTTCTTGCCGGCTCTTCTCTATTGGAAACGATCAATTGGAACCGTGCACCTAGCTTTTGACGTTTCATAAGTGCCCATGTAGGTTTACGTGCAATAAAATATTTAGATATTTTAAAATCTGTGATCTTTATTGTGGTTACAACAAGGTTGCTGTTGCGTTGCTGCAGTCAGAGGTAAAATAATTTTCAAAGGACTGTAGGCCAAAACAAGGAAGGTGACTTACCCCCGACCGCCTGTAAAAAGTCTTGCATTGTTCCGGAGAAACGTATTTCATTTTGTGTATGCTCACCTTGGACCGCTTGCAATCTAGAAAATAAAAGGAGATGAAGAAGGGAATACTCGCAAATTTTATTTTTGTTGCCATATGAATCTATGCTTTGTTATGAATAATTACTATCTAGTTTCAACTTTTTCTGAAACTAACCCTGTCAGTTTTCTCACCGACTTTTGATAAAATTTAAAAATACCTGTAGGGTGGTTGTTAAGAAGCACGGCTAGCGCCATCTGTGCACCGCGACGCACAACTAAGTTAAAAACTTTAAATGTCGCGCGCCCCCGTGCGCGCCCCGCATAGTGTCTGTGCGCACTACCGCGTCTTTTTCCAACATCCGCTTCCGCCAACCTCACTTGCAGTTGGGAGCCTTTGGACGGTCGCTCGTTAGCGTCGTTCCTTATAAATACTTTTTTTTATTATAATTAACTTGTTACTAGGTCTAAGTATTAAACAATTTTCATTGGAAAGAACCCACTGCGTCCCACACACATCATACTGCACATACTTACCAGTAGTCAAAGCGGATCCCAATTTCTGTAGTTAAGAAAAGGCTAGAGGATGACAGTGGTTAAAACCAAACACGTTTTGGAATCATGATTCTGAACCCCTGCTTTGAAATTTGTCTTATGTTGTTTGAAAAAAGCTGTTCCATACACTTTGACCGCGTAGGTACCTATGTTGCACTTTTCTATGAAACAGCAGATTATTTTTGTGATAACCGACATAAATTTTCTGCGTTATGGGGTCAAGAATTATGTGTTGAATTCATGGTTTCAGTTTGCGCGTCTATGTTCGATTTTGTATAATCATAGAGTTAGGGCACAAATGTTACGACTGACCACATATTCTAAATCTATAACTATTAGTATTATAAACAAGCTGTTCGAACTCGGCGTCGCCCGGGTGAATTTCGTACAAAAATAGCATCCAAACCGAATGTCCCGGTGGATTTTTTCATACCTACCTTTTCCTGACAATTACAAAAATCAACCAAAAAAGAATTAGCCAATAGTTGCAGCCACTTTGAAGTAATGCGCGGAGAAACATTTTTGGCATTTGATTTTTATTTATACAGATCAAAGTAACTTTTCGTGTCTGTTTGTGTGACCGCGTTGTTCTTCTTAATTACGCAACGAATTTTGATTCAGTCAGTGGTTCATTATCTTTTGAGAATTTATTCCAGAAGGTTTATGTGTATGTTGGAGACGGTCATTAGTATGGACACTAAACGAAGCGCAGCACGAGTTCCAGGAGGTGGCAGCACCGTCGCGATGACGTGCATACTCAGCTAACTTCATGCTATGACAGAGCCTGGCTGATGGAGGAGCGCTGATGGGTCGAGTGGACTCTTACCATTCTGCCTTCGAGGAGACCAGTACCTCCACCCTAGGAATTGTCACGCGTTCCGTATAGTTGTGTCGTGTACCTACAGTGTGTGATACGCTAGTGTGATTAATTTGTTCGTAAATTATAATTTGTTTTGAATTGCAAACGGTGTTTCTATTGCGCAATAACCAACACTACCCCATAGTACGCCCACAGTAGTTAAAATATGGCTGAAGATAACGAGAGACACGTACCTTCTCCGTCATCTATAATACATTTATATTAAACTAAAATATAATTAAGAAAACTCGGTGTTTTGCTAACAGGTAAAAACCGTGCGAAGCAGCCGGGTTCCTAGAAATCTGTAAGTACAATTTTCTCTTTAGCGGGTAATGCGCTATAATACATACTGTCAGATAATACCATAGCGTAGAAATTCTGATCCTTGAAGTGGGTCGGAGGTGGACATATAGGCCGCAACTCTGAAACAAAAACTTTAAGTACACGAGAGAAATTTTCTTTATAGTCTTATGCCCAAAACAGAACGAATTTCAGACAGGAAAATGTATGTGCGCGTGTGTGTATGTGTGAGGGTGTGTATGTGTGAAGGTATGTGTGCTAGGTAAGAAAAAAAATCATAGCTGTCTGCCCTCCGTACAAGTTTGCACTGTGTCACTAAAATATGGGTTAAGTGTTGGATTGCGTAAAACATTACTTGATACTGCAAATAAATTAACTTTACGGTAGACATAGTTCTGCTCACTACAATCTAAGGAGCTGCCTCTGTGACAGGGCTCAATTAGCAGGAATTACAAATTATAATTCTAAGAAAGTGAAGGTTTCTGTTAAATCTCACAAAAGTTATGTAGGGGTTGTTAGGGGTGTGTAATAATAATAACAATAATTTATTTAATAAGCATAATACATAAGAAGAGAAAATGGGTTAACATTGCATTACTTCAGTAACTTAGACCCTTATACATAAATACATAAACTCACGCCTTCGTCCCATGGGGGTAGGCAGAAACTACAGAACGCCACCTGCTACGATCCATACATACTCCTTTTGCCTCGTTTACGTTCATACATCTGGTCATACACGCACGCCGGTTGTGAGTACTACGCACCTGACCTTTCTGTAGAACATCACCAATAAGGTTACTATATGTCTTCCTAGGGCGTCCCCTCCTTAGACCCTTATATTATGATAATTAGACTAAGTACATGCTCTATTTTGTGAAATATATATATGAGCATATCCTTTATCTCAGGCGTCAGCGTTTCTCCCTGCCAGACACATTGTAAAAGCTAACTCAGTGTTTAAATAATTATTTTATGAGCTTAATAAAAAATAATAAAAAAATACAAAATAATTTAATTAGAAAACAATAAAGAACTAACTAAGGCAGAGGCAGAGACGCAGAGTAATATAATGAAATTCAATCTGCTATCGCACTCACGATTGTATTGGGCATCACACACATACAACACAGCGATTACAATTTGAACACACAGTCACAATAGGCACAGCACAATGATAACAGTTATTTGGATTGATTCATTTAAACAATAGGCGAAGGAGGTGTCACAGAATCATGCGCAGCCGAAAGTCGCGTGAGCAAATTTTGACTAAAGGTCGTGGCGACGTGATCGAACTATTGCTACCACGTTCTTCCACCTCGGCGCTTGTCGGCTACGTCACATTGACGTACGAGTTGGTCGGCGTGCGCGGGCCCAGTGTTTACCGGTGGCCCGTCATCGGCGAAATCATCATCAACCGAACGCCGTCATCGGCGTTCGGTTGATGATACTCGTATATACGGTTGATATATATGATGATATTAATATATGTAAATAAATATTATGATGGCTTTTGTGTTGAGTAAGTTAATTTAAAAAAATAAAAATGGTACAGTAGGGTACCCCACAAATATAAAGAGGTGTCCCCTAGGGTAGCATCTTGGGTCTTCTCTTGTTTTTCTACTTAAATTAATGACAGGGAGGTCTGTAACAAAAGACTAATGTGTCCTCTAATCAGGGTTCTTGTACTAAATAAACAATATACCGTTAAACGGGGTGAACAGATATGCAGGGGTGAATCGGGACGAAACTATAAAAGGGATTTTAACATCGAAATAATTTAGTTTGTTGTCAACAAAGGCACTTATCGTTAAATATAATACAGTAAACACATTAAGAGTCCTTTTTGGCAACAAACTATATTATTTCAATGTTAGAATCCCTTTTAAAGTTTCGTCTCGATTCAGCCCTGCATCCCCATTCACCCCGTTTGACGGTACCGCATAGGAAGCATCTTTCGTTACGTTTTCCGAGTCATAATTTCCATTTCGTAGTCTCACCCATTGTTGTGTGGTCGGTTTCCAGCTGGATCATAGCCAGTGTACTATACGTGTTCTTGGAATAGTCAGGATGGTAAGTGTAATCACGGACGCCGATGTAGCGCGTTTTGCAGTTTTCACCGATGACCACGCGCGCTCGAGCCCTAAAATACAGCGATTAGTCGAGCGATCGAATAGTCTACTAGTTAGAATTAAAAATGAAGTAAAAGCTCTAACAGACGAAATTGTCAAAAATTCCTTAAATTGATTAGTTTCCGTGAACTAATTGCGATTTGCAGTAGCTGAGTAATTGCGAGTAATAACGCGCTTACAATGACAATGCATTTCATTTTGAAAATTCGACAACTTTCATTGCGCTATTTGTCACGTTTCCCAGCAGAGGAGTTTTTCTTACATAATAATATATGAAGTGAATTTCCTTCAAAATCTTTCAGATTGTGATAGAAAGTGTGTTACGTAATTGGGATGCTGGTCCTGAGTATGTACGATTTTACATAAAATCCAAATAAAATATACAAATAGTTCTAAAAACAGCCATTTTGAAATTGAAGAGATTTTTTTTTCACAGTAATACTCCTTTTTAATATAGCATAACATTACACATTGCTTCCCCGAAGGGTTAAGAAGACGTGTACCAACATTTTGCTAGTTACATTTAAATCCCGTGTGATAGGGGGCGAGCCTATTGCCATCAACTGGGCTCAAATCTCGACTCCGGTCTGCAACTGAGAAATTCCAGATAGAAAAATCCAATAACACTTTCCCGATCTGAGAATCGAACTCAGGACTTTATGCTCAGCAGTAGCGTTTGCGTAGTTTTTGCGGTTGATGTTATTAGTGTATATTTACCTGAAGTTATACTTCGGCAGCTTGTCGACTTCATTAGCCGCTGCAAGTACTATCTGCCTGGTAACGAGCACCACTGCAGTTGTGAATCTCTTCTTACCTAAATTTTTAGAAATATAACTTCTATTATTTTTCTCAGTAACGTTAATCAATCGCCTAACGTTTTCCCGACTGTTGGGGTCGGCTTTGATCCTAACTGGATGCAGCTGAATACCAGTATTTTACATGGAGCGACTGCCTATCTGACCTCCACAACCCAGTTACTGGGTAACACGATACCCCTTGGCTGAGGGGTTGTCAGACTTTTTGGACTTCTGACTACTCGTAACGACTGTCAAAGATCTACGAATGACAGCCGGAATCAAAGGCTTAACATGCTTTCCGAGACATGATATGTAATGGTCACCCATCCACTTACTGACCGCGGCAAGCGTAGTTTAATCTTCAATCGACCAGTGTAGCTGTTATTATTTAGTGACGCCAGTGACGTCATCAGGGTGTACTATTATATTACAACGTTGTCTGCCAGAACGCTATAAAATGAGTCAGTACTGTTTATCGTAGAGGTCATTGAGATGCCCGGGCTTAGCAGTGGAAATGTACGAGCTACTACAGTTATAAGTATAAACAACACCATAATGTACTTTATGATCTTAATAACAAAGTTTTGATGTTTCTACTGAACTTTGCTTAGTATTGAGAGTAATAAGGAAGATGTTACAACTCAGATGATTGCAAAAGTACCAGTTTCTGTTTTAAGTATGATTTCCATCAAATGGCTCGAATCGCATCGGAAAGGATACGAACGGATGGGGCGACAGCCGATCGCGTCCGGCAGGATGTCGACGCATACGATCGTCTCCGTACCGTCGCTTGCAAACGTATCCATTTCTGCGCCTAGTCACATAGTTTAATTCCTACCGTATTGACGTGTTCTAATTCGGATGAATGTGTGATCGGATACGATGACACCCGTCGTCGTATCCAATCCCGACCGTTTTTAACATCATCATACCACCCAAGATTTGCCACATAGAATAGAATAGAATACTCTTTATTATGTACACCATAAAAATTACAGATATAAAAGTAGAAATTTTACATAGGGTGACACAATGGGCGGTCTTATCGCTAAAAGCGATCTTTTACAGACAACCTTTGGAACCTGCACTGGCAACACTCAACAACTTGCTCCTCATATATGGCATCGGCGCAGCACTTCTTTCTCTTCCATGCATCTTCATTAGCAGTCATCTCAAAATTCATAATATCAACTTTCACACAATCTTTTCTTTGGTCTGCCTCTTTTTTATAGCTTTTCATATTTATACTCAACAATGTCCTTACCACAACAATTCCAGCCACAAAGTTGGCCGTCCTTTGAGCATTGTTTCATCTCTTTTGGCGCAATCCACACCGCCAGCTAGCGAGTGAGTGACTCGCTAGCTGGCGGTGTGGATTGAACTTTAAGCTAGGGTTTCTTTACCGTCGACTGACGTCACGTTGGTGTATTTCCCTAGAGAGCGTTTTTTGATAACGTAAAGTCAAACCTCGGTGACATCATTTTCATGACGTTTGCCACTGCGGCCGTTATGTCGCAACGACAGCTGTCGTTGGAAACCGAAGCTTAATTTTTTTTATGACCAACAAAAAAATAAAACTACAATTATGAAATAATCTACGCTAGCATCTGTTATCTTCAAAATGGTTTGTAGTGGACCTATTGAATGTTTCTGTTGTGTGATTTAATACACAACAGTATTACAAGCAACATAAGTAGTAAATTGTGTTAGCTTTTGGAAACTTTTGTTTTTTTTTTTGCTTAAGGCACTGCCCAAACTTAAGACACCGTAAAATTCTTAGTTTTTGTCGCACAGTTAGGCGTATTCGTACATATTACAAGCCAGAAAAAAATTGAGAGTATTGTCAAATGTTTAAAGAAAAGACTTATCTAAAAATATTTCATAAAAATAAAATAGTATCATGATAAAAACATCGTAAAACAGAGCACTAAAAATAATTTTCGTCGCATATTTCTCAAAATTTTGAGCGTTAACTAGCATAATATTTTATGTACTTAATGATATTATAGGGAATTCAAGCAAACAAAGAAATACCTAGAAAATATTCTACTGAGCCATGCAATTATTTTTTAATTTAATTAAAACTGCAAAAAATATTTTGTTTTGGTGGTCATTCGATTCAACTAACAACAAACGCATCGCTGTTTTGAACGTTATTTGTTGCCGCGATGCGTGTCAATTACTTAAAAATTTGCTTCTGCCGCGCCTTAAGCAATTTTAGAAAAGGCTTCCGACTATGAATGAGGTTTATTTATTCAGTCAACTTTATTACTTCCGATGATTGAGAATGTATTAGAGAAAACTTTATTGATTATGAGCTTTTAAAATTATTATTAGGATCTTGATGTATGGTCTGTACCAAAGGTATTTGATGAAAATGTAAACAAACCCTATTCAGGTTAAATTCTTACGCAATCAATCACTAAAGGGAATTTGTAACACATTCATTGGTATTTAGAAGGATTCAACTTTATATCTTCCAAAAAATATTGTCTGAATAACATAATCAAATCGTAATGGAAAAATCATCGACGTAAATTGAGGTTATAAAAATTCATCTCAATTGTCAATTGCGAAAATCTTTAAGGTGATTTTAAATTAGCATTTCGGGTTAGTATTTAAATAATACAATCAGATCACTCAATTTATAAGTGGCACTACAAATTGGCATACACCGGTGAGTTTTCTGATCGATTTGTTTACATTTTCATCAGATAGTTCTGGAACAGACTATTGTTTATTAATTGTCATCTCGTTACTTTTAGGTACCCAGGGCCGGCAGTCTCGACATAGATAGCGACGCTGTCGCAAACTACCGATCGCTAAATATTAAGGTGACACTTCAGTTGTAGCCAGCTAAATTCAAATGTTAAATTTTTCATTGCAATTTGCAAAAGACTAAAAAAAAAAAGAATTTTGCGGGCTACAACTGAGGATTCACCTTAATATTTAGCGATCGGTAGTTTACGACAGCGTCGCTATCTAGTTGAGACTGCGGGCCCAGCTCAGTTTAACACGGGTAATGTATCGGTAAAATAAAAACTTACGATGCTGATAGTACAGGACTCCAAGCCATGGATAAGTGTCTATTTTGGCGACACCCTCATAAATATGCGTCACGGGAGACTTGTCGATACCACAGGACATGGATATTACTGAAAACAATAATCATATTTTATTAATTCCGACTAGCTGTGCTCCAAGAACGGAAAATCAAAGAGGCCTGAATCGAAAAGTAAGAAGAGGTCGTAGGCATCTTGGAGACGCAATCAGTTATGTGCCCAGAGGCACATCTCCTGCTGCAACACCACTGGCAGGGAATATCCAGGACTCTGGCAGTTAGTGAGTTGGAACCCTTGGGGGACAGGTAGGACGTAGTGGTCCTGAGCTTGTCATTAGAAGTTCCTCAAGAAAAATCGAAAACATCACATTACATAACATCACCCTTGTATGCCCCGAAAGGTTTGGCAGAGGTGTACCATATAAGCCACCCACATTTCGCCAGTTATGTTCAAGTCTCATGTAATAAGGGGCGAGCCTATTGCCATGGTCTGCAACTTAGATTTTCAGATGGAAATACCCAATAACACTTTGCCCGACCCGGGAATCGAACGCAGGACCTCATGCTCAACAGCAGCGCTTGCGACCAACGAAGCAGGCAAAATCCGAAGAATTCAATTAAATTAAAATGCATTACTTACCTTCAATTAAACATGACGAGAAACTTAACCAAATACTTAGGATCATGGCGATGCCGAGCCAATTTACCCAATCAGCACACGATATTTATTTAGTCCCTAGACATTATTAACTGTATTAACACGAAGTAAATAGAAATAAATGAACTGACTAAAATGAGTAGACTGATTTTAGAAAACGATAGTAAGGCGCAAACCTAAGATGGCGCACACGGGTCTACTAGCGCCACTCCTTTAAAAAAAAATTATCTCGTGACGGAGATTTTTTTGAAGGAGTGGCGCTAGTGGACCGGTGTACGCCCTCTTAAAGGAGTTCTATTTCAATACTACAAATATTTAAAAAGAGGGAAAAATTATCAGTTTGTAAATAGGGGTAATCTTCGGAACCACTCAGCCGATTCCGATTTTTTTTCACTAATGGGAAGCTACATTATTGCCGAGTATAGTATCATGAGATAATAATTATTATAAATGAGTTCTTTCAGAACACCTAGTAAGACAAAGTTGACCAGTCCAATAACAATACTCCTTTGTATAATGTAGTTGCAAAAACAACTACAAAGCCAAATTGATACGCTTGTAAACAGAGCCATAGATTGTCTAAACATCCCAACTCTTTTGACACAAACAACTCAGCAATTCGCCAAAATGGAAATTATTGAATGTGACATAACTTGGATGGTTTAAAATTCAAAATAATTGGCAATTAAGACTGTCGACCGGGGTTTGATTTCCTACCGTGCCAGCATGTTAAAATATTCCACGATTTTAAGATGCACTATGTAAGGGATGCCAGTTTGCATGGTAACTTGTATTCGAGGAATGAAAAAAGACAAGTGAAAAGGTGGGAGGATGATATGTCAAAAGGTTGGCGAAGAACAGCTTGGGACAGGATTAAGTGGAGGGAAATAGAGGAGGCCTATGTCGCAAGACAGCCTGACCTGGTGACCGATAATTGCGTATATAGGGTTAGGGTTAAATGTTGTTAGTGTTAATCGGTTGATGGTTACTGAACGAGACACAATAGAAGTTTTATTGTTACTCGTATAACGTCTATGGGCGTTTCGTGTCACTCAAGGTATTAAGTACTTGTTTACGTAGGACAAAGTGTTAGAGAAAATAAAGGCTAATTTTATTTTAATTATTTATTTTTGTTCGGCTCAGCATGAATCGGCACAGCTGGGAGGCATAATCGAATAGTTATGTAGTTATAATAATATGTTCGGGAACAAGCCGCTCAGTTTAACTCGAATTCTGCCGAGCGGAACTGAACATCATTAAGTGAGATTAGAAAACGAACGATATTTTCCGATCGGTACGAGCCGAATGAAAGCCGAATATGTGAAAAAATTGCTTCGAGTAGGTTTTTTTGTTCAAAAAATACTTCCGAATCAAATGTGTCAACCCGAACATGTATGTAGCCCCCCTTAAGGATAGGTTATGTATGACTTTCTCAAGTTTGGTGGAGCCACGATCTTCGCAGTGTAAATGGATGAGGGTAATCGAGGGTCGAGTGGAATGGCGTGCGATTGTTGACCATTTTTAACCGGCTTCTTAATAAAGCTCGAGGTTCTCAATTCGTCTGTATTAATACATATTTATGTTCATTAATATTTTCGTCAATTGTGGACCGATTTTGAAAACTCTTTTTCATTTGGTAGCAGGCACTCTGCGACTTGTGACCTGGCCATGACGACCTAGGTGCCTAATGTGACATGGATTGCTGGGAAGTTACGAAGTAATGGGATGGCATAAAATAGTTAATTAATTCGATTATCACACATTTTTTTAATATTTCAATCATTTGCAAAATCGACCTTTGCCAGCACTATCGACTATGTTTTATCGGCACCTCTGTTTTTTTCTTTAACTTTTGTGCTTCATTAGATAGCTGATTGAATAAATAAGTCTTCTCCGTAATTTGTACGCTTAATGCCATAGTAAAATGTTGTGTTATCTGGTGTCAAAGTTCATGCAGGTAGACGATAAAAAAAAATGGTTAACATACTTCTTCTTTAACTTTTAACTGTTTGATGTTTAAGAACATTTGGATACATCGAAAGGCTTGTTAAGGTATTAGGTGGGTACCCAATAGAATATTGCAATGAAGGCTATTCAATTTGAAAGTTAAGAGAAAAGTTATATATATTTAGTGACGAATTCTGCGAATTTAAAAAAAATAAAAACTTGAACCCGATGAATTGTCGCCTAGGCTCAATGAGGTGCTTTATTGTTGCAAGTGGGTCAAACTATCACGTTCTGAAAGGAATACTTCAAATTACGAGTCACCCTGACTAATAATATGGCTGAAGAGTTTGTTTGCTTTTTTGTTTGTTTGTTTGAGCGCGCTAATCTCTGGAACTACCAGTCGGATTTGAAAAATTCTTTTTGCGTTTGTTAGCCCAATTCTTGAGAAAGGCCATAGGCTACTTAACATCACGCTAAGAGCCTTAGGCGCCGAGCAAAAACAAAAGCAGTCTGAAAGAACGCTAAGACAAAAAAAGGAATTATGCGGGCAGGCGATGCGATGCGATGCGGTGGGTCGGGAACAAAAAATTTCACGTGGACGAAATCGTGGGCAGAAAATAGTATGAAATAAAATATTTTGAATTTGAGTTTAGACACCTATGGTGGACACCGAATGATGGCATACTAAAACGTCATCATCATCAGCCTATATTCATCCACTGCTGGACGTAGGCCTCTCCTAGTAAATGCCACTGAGCCCGATCCTCGGCTCTCCTCATCCAGTCTCTGCCAGCAGCCTTTCGCAAGTCGTCACTCCACCTGGCCGGCGGGCGTCCCACACTGCGTTTGCCTAAACGTGGTCTCTACTCTAGAACTCGTTTTCATAAACAATTGTTGGGTTTTCGAGATATATCTCGAAAACCCAACAATTGTGAAAATGGTGTTGAAGT
This sequence comes from Griposia aprilina, assembly GCA_916610205.1. Classification (NCBI taxonomy): domain Eukaryota; kingdom Metazoa; phylum Arthropoda; class Insecta; order Lepidoptera; family Noctuidae; genus Griposia; species Griposia aprilina. The sequence continues at coordinate 18,732,070 of OU744307.1, read as the reverse complement.
GGCAATGGGCTTGTCATATATGACAAGCCCATTGCCACTTCAACTTGCTTAGTCTTTGGCCTATGTCGGTTACCTTGGTCCTTGGTACTAAAAGGAAAGCCCATCTTAGTAGTAAAACTTTACTCAAGTGCAAAAAGCATATCAAATTTTAATAAAGTGAATGTGCAGCCATAAAATTAATTTCTATGAAATATTTCTTTGGAGATTCACGTCAGACATATGGTGCTTTATGAGCGGGCACGGCAAATATTAAATCGAGTTTTGTAATTTCACTGCAGTGTATCTGGTTTTAAATTAAGTACTGCATAAAGTCCAGTGATATGATATAATTTTGTAGAAACTGCTGTAGCTGTGTAACCATTCTTTTTCGTTAGAAAGTTGTAGTTTCTGTAGCACTTTTTATGTTGTTACGGGTCGGCAGAAACCCAAAAATCACGGTATCACGTATCATGGTCGTACCACGTATCACGTACCAGGTATCATGTTACCCAGTAAGTGGGTTGTGGAGCTCAGACAGGCAGTCGCTCCATGTAAAATAGCGGGATGCAGCTGCATCCGGTTAGACTTTAATTGGTATGAGGAACAGGTTGTCAAGTTTACTCATGCTCTATAAAAAAGGTAGGTTCATCCGACCAGACGGGTGTTGTGTCTGGTGGGCAACTGCCCGATGATAGATGTTGGGACGTTGTATATATGCTAGTCGCGTGGTAAACTCTGCTTGCGCGATGCAGGATTGCAGGATTCGTGAGGTCAGTGTGATGCGTAGTTCGCAGGTAGCGATGTAGATGCCGCCACATCACTTCTCTCCGGAGACTAGAGGTCGATAGTGGGCTTAGTTGTATATCTTGCGATGCCGTCACAGACTGGAAGCCGATCCCAGCATAGATTGATTTATTGACGGAGTAGCGTTACGTCCGGTACGCGTACCGTCCGTTTATGGCCCTATTGTATTCATGAAGGTGCATTTTTCTCGGATCAGTCGCGTTACAGCCGTTCAACCTAAAATACACTCAACGCTAGAAGTGCTTGGGATTAGAAAAAAAAACACAGACCAAATTAACATTTTGTGAAGCAGTACTAGGCGAGCAGACTTATCAGGAGATACTTTTTACACACACGCACTTATGTTGACAATATTGGTATTGGTATGACCACAAATTGACGGGGTCCGATAGGGCCGATGCCTGCCAGGGTCGCGTATTGTTCGAAAGAGTTACCGTGGCCCTGGCGCACAGGCAACTGAAGGAACACGGGTGGGTTTTACTCAGTAAAAGTCTGACACGCCCTAGATGTCATTTGATGATTTTCCAACGTTAAACGGCTGTAACGCAACTGATTCGAGAAAAAAACCACCTTCAAGAATACAATAGGGCCATAAACGAACGGTACGTGTACCGGACGTAACGCGACTCCGTCGATCTATTTATTATTATTAGAAAACTACTACAAACGCGATGAAAATAGCATAATATCGAACGCAAGTAGAAACAAACTGAAGTCAGCGACCATTTCAGCTAATATTTCATAATTACAGCGAGCCGCCATGCCAATTTACAACCAGCGGAATTGTGAAATGGAATCGAATATTCTGCTAATGGCGGATTTGATGTTCGTTCAGAACTCTCTGTTCAATTTAATTGTAACTTCGTTAATGTTTCAATGCTTTTCTATACATATAACTGTTTGCGTATTAGAATTATTTTCGGTGTTTCCATTATGAATTTCTCAGTGTCCGTCATCTTGATTTGTGCTTGGTCTAAGGCATTTAGCTCCCCACACATCACATGGAATTTAAATAGGTAAATATTTAAACGATCCTCATCAAATTTACTGACCTTCTAATGATGGACACTTTTTTAAATTAATGAACCTTTAAATACTGTTTTCTTGCGCTGTTAATGATGCACACAATTTTTTATATCATAACATCACGCCTGTTAATTCTGAAGGGTTATGCAGAGCTGTACCTATAGTAAATGATAAATGATTTTATTTCTGTAAGTAGGTTTGTACAAACACTTTTACACGTCAATCATATTTTTAAACTAGATGAGGTCGGCGTTTCCTATCTGACTACTCGGAGAAGAAAAGCGAAACAAACTCAGAGGTCACAGTCTCTTTTAAAGTCCAGACATAATCTTGGTCAGATCATGTGAAGACCATGTAGATTGGTATCCGAAATGGTCTTTTGAGGAAAGAACCACACAGATTAACTGGACTTGTCCAGTAAGTGTACGCTTTTGTCAGTAACCGTGCAGCTCAACTCAGAACTGAAGGAGCTCAACGATTATGCCTACCTACATTTCGCCAGCTACGTTTAAGTCCCATGTAACAGGGGGCGAGCCTACGAGTATTAACTAAGTATAGCAAAAATAACGAGCGACGATTTATGCTTATCATACAAGATGTAGGTATCATTGAAATGACTGAAATACTCATCATTATGACAACTTTTTCTGTGACGAAAAATTATCAGCCGCTCCATACATAGATTTATGTTCACATAACTCGGCAAACTGTAGAGAACAGCAGTTCTTTTATTGCGTTATCAGGTTTACGAGTAGATCCGTATTATAAGTTATTCATAATGATAAGTACAATGACCCCTTAAGAGGTTTTCAGCTACTTCAATAACACATTGTATTGCCTTTAAGTTCGTTATTTCTGCGTTTAATATACAAGGTAGAGATGGCAATATGACATTATGTTTAACTTCGTATATCGAGTGACGTTCCCAGTCACCACATAATTATATCAAAGTCAAAAAGTCAAAGTCGAATCATTTATTTCAAATAGGCACATAAAAGGCACTTTTGAGCGTCAAAATTTACCAAAAATTGAATTGATTCTAGTTGCCCCTTGCAAAGATAATTTCGTATGGAGAAGAATGGGAAAGAATCTCCACCGTTAATCTTTTAAAATGTTTTACAATAATAAATGTTTACACTAATTACTTAATCTTATGTGAAGACGATTCATCTAGAATAAAATGACCATACCACAATAGGTAAAAAAAAATAATTAAAAGGCAATGACAGGTAAATTAATTAAGTGATAGATACATGGTGCTCACATATTCAGTAGTTTAGTCCGTGGAGTTTCTTGCCGGCTCTTCTCCATAGGAAACAATCAATTGGAACCGTGCACCTAGCTTCTGACGTTTCATAAGTGCCCATGTAAGTCTATATGAAATAAAATCTTTTGATTTGATTTGATTTGAGTCACTATAGTTAGTCAAGCATCTGCAAAACCCATAGTCGGCCCATTACTACTATGTAGTCATGTCAGTAAGTCATGTTCGTAAACGCGCGCCGTCGGGTGAGACTGGTCATCTCTTAAGGATGATTTCCACCAAACGGCTCGCATCGCATCGGATCGGAACGGATTTTATAATCTTTAAACGATATTAAATCGTGTACACAGTATTTAAAGTCTATATTACCAAGCCGCGCACAGCACCTTGACCGCGGGCGTCTTCCGCGACACGCGTTCGTAGCTGAAAGTATGCTGCGACGCGCGATCGGCTCCAGACGCCTTTCGTTGTATCCGATGACACATTCATCCGAATTAGAACACGCCAACACGGTAGGAATGAAACTATTTGACTAGGCGCAGAAACGGATACGTTCGCAAGCGACGGTATGGAGCCGATCGTATGCGTCGATATCCTGCCGGACGCGATCGCCTATCGCCACATCCGTTCGTATCCTTTCCGATCCGATGCGATGCGAGCCGTTTGGTGGAAATCATCCTTTAACTGCCACGGCTAATTTTTAATATTATTTTTAAATGTGTCTTTATTATTATTTTTACATCTTTTTCACTTATAGAAGTAACAAGAATAATGTACCCAGGATTTTATAATATCTTGTTTTAAAAGAGTATGCTTGGAGTTTCTTGTTCGTTCTTCTCCATAGAGATCTACATTTTGGAATGGGCAACTAGCTTCAACTTTCTGACTAAATGACCGGGCCCGACTCTTTGACAATTCAAAAGTGCCTGTAAATGGTTTTATTGAAATAAATGCTTTGAGTTTGTGTTTGTTTAAAAACACACTTTTGTTTGATAGTTTCAAAATACTCCTATGCATTAGTATTGCCAGTGTTTTTATTTACTGTCGTATTGGCATTACCACATTGTAGAATGTCTTAGATCAAACGAGAAACTAGTATTACAAATTTAATAATATTTCCAAAGGACAGAGCAAGCCACATTGCCTGAACTTCGAGAGTCGAGATCTAGCCCTATGTACTGAGCCGGGTCACCACGGCTCAGACTCTAGACAATTGTATTTAGTGATTAAAATTGTAGGTTTGAAACAAACGAGACATAATAATAGGTTGGCGATTTTCCCCCACACAAATGATCTACAAAAATATAGAAGGAAAAGAAAGAAAACCTATACCGGTAAAACGGGGTGAATAGGAACGCAGGGGTGAATCGTAACGAAACTTTAAAAGGGATTTTAACATTGAAATATTATAGTCTGTCGCCAAAAAGGACTCTAACGTGTATACTGTATTATAATTAACCGATTACGTGTCCCTGTTGGCAACAAATTATATTATTTAAATGTTAAAATTCCTTTTAAAGTTTCGTTACGATTCACCCCTGCGTTCCTATTCACCCCGTTTTACGGTACTTATTAATATTATAAAGAGGTAACATTTGATTGTTTTTTTGTTTCTACGTTTGTACGAGTATGTAAGGTATAATATCTAGAAATACCCGTCGGATTTCAAAAATTCTTTTTGCAATTGATAGCCCAATTCTTGAGGAAGGTTAACATCACGCTACGACCCTTAGGAGCCGGAGAAAAATAAGGAAAAGTCAGAAAGAACGTTAAGAGAAAATGAAGTAATAGCGCGGGAGGGCGATATTAGGATGCGACGTGGTAGGTCGGGGGTCAAAATTTCACGCGGACTTAGTCGCGGGCAGCAGCTAATCAATGATAAAGATAAACTTATAACGTTGTTTTGACTCGTAAACATCCAAAATATTGTGTAAAAAAGTTTTGGAAGTTAACTATTATTTTCTGGTTTGAATGGCGTAAAAAAGACAATACAGTAATAGTAGAAGAGGTAACTTTAAGGAACATACGGTGGTCTTAATCATTGGCACACGTCGTGAACATATTCTGAGGGTCTTCAGATTCTTCAATGGAATGCACTAGTCTTTTTACTACTACTCTTCGTCTTTTAGAAACAAACTAAATAGATTTTCCTCTATTGTCACTGACGTGGGCAGTGGTGGCCCAGTGGTATCGGCCCCGACTTACGAGTTGTAGGTCGTGGGTTCGCACCCAGGCAGGCGCTTTACTTTGTGTAAATAATTTCATCACCGCTGCTCTCAAAACGGTGAAGGAAAACATCGTGAGGAAACCGGCATGTCCTAGAACCAAAAATTCGAAAGACATGTTACATCTACCAACCCGCACTGGGCCCGCGTGGTAGATTACAGCCCATTCCCTCTCGAAGAGAGGAGGCCTGTGTCCCAGCAGTGGGAACATTATAGGCTGATTATGTGTCACTGACGTCACTCAAAGACATTAAATAAATAATATATAAAAGTTTTATTGTTTCTCATACAATTATTTTACAGCCCAAAATTGAATTACATTCAATAAATTGAACACTTTAATAAATTATTATAAGTGGTTAATCCATGGCATAGCATATCTGCCGACTCCTGGCCACCGTAGGCGCGGGCTTGCGGACGGCGAGCAATGGGCTGCTCGCCGTCCGGTAAGGACCAGGCCCGGGTCGACGCCGCGTTGCGTTCCACGCGCGCCCCAAAGAGATGTCAGCATCATTGATGGGGTCCGATAGGGCCGATGCCTGCTGGGGTCGCGGATTGTTCGAAAGAGTTACCGTGGGCCTGAAGCACAGGCAACTGAAGGAACATGGGTGGGTTTTCGTCAGTAATAGTCTGACACGCCCTTCCGCTCCGCCCAGAGCGGGAGAGGTCATTTGACGATATCACACCCAAACAAAAAAAAAGGGCTTAGTATATCTGTGCATGCATTGTGCATGTGCCTATTTGACTAACAAACGACTTCAGAAACTTTCACACCAAGAATTTTTATCTTAACCGATATCGGACAACTGAAATTAGTTCGTCTGTAATCCCCCTTACGATCTCCTTGTCAAGGTATTTAGGTTTCAAGTAAACTGATTATTTCTATTAAGATCTAAGATGTGTAGTTTATGTCTAGTTGACGATATTGTGGTAAATGTACATTACACCTACACTTGTTGATGACGTAGAGAGTGTTGCTTTAAAAAAATCGACTATTCATGTAGTAGCTTTCGACTGCATTAATTTTCCATACTTTGAAAACTTAGTTAAGGTGAAAAATTAGCTATGGTGTTCATGGAAAGTAAAACTTTAATTATTTGAAAATAAATTGCTGCCTGTTTAAAATTATTTGAAAGACCTGATCACGTTATAAATAGTTATGTTTGATATTCTTATGACAAAAAAGAGAAAAACAAGACATGTCACAAAATCAAGAGCCAAACTTAAGTCGTAATTTTTCCGCGCTATTTCCACACCACGTTGACATTCTCGTTCGCACCGTACACTCATTCATTATTCACTCGTTCACTCAGACCGAGACCAAACATTCCAGTTTTAACCCCACAGGGTTACAAGTCTATAATGCTACTAAATTGTAAATGACCGTTTCGACTTTGAGTGAACTTCGAAATTCGACTGTTTTAAATTATTCACGTTAAATTGCCTACGTACCTAGTGGCTGCCGAGGTGTGTGGCTGTATAAGTAAATACTATATAAGGTCGAAGCGTTGAGAGCCATGTTTCGTTTGATTGCGATGTGATTTTAAGGTGAGCGCTTTTTTTCCAATCGTTTGCGAATGATAGTTTGTTGATGTGGCTTTTTAACGGGTAAGTGGTTTGAGTTAGCTTTCGATTTGTTCAATAAATAAAAAAAAGGTTTTATGTGTTTTCGCGCTCCATTTATTTTTGGAATAGGTAATGCATGTGTTATAGTGTAAATGGGTTTCAGATTTATATTACATGTGTGGAAGGCTGTGTTATACAATTTCTTATCACGTTGCTAGGTCCAAGTTTCTCTTTATTTTCTAAGGTAAGGAAGGTCTAAGGAAGCTGTTCCCGCACCCAGTGAATTTTCGTTTTGTGGGTAAAGGGTTCAGCAACTAGCGACCGTGTCATATCTTTTAAACCTTAAGTATTTCATATACAGGCTATCCCAGAAATCGACCAACATACTGTAGGTGGTGATAACTTTGGTCAAGCCCTCCCAAAATAACAAAACATATGTTCCGCAAAATCTTATCTTATCTTACCACACTCTTAAATTTGACCACAACTTTCTGATACATGAATAAAATAGAATATAATAGAATACTCTTTATTATGTACACCATAAATATGCAACAAACAATAAACATGCTATATTACAAGGAGCATTTACAGATCAAAACTACCTACTGAGTTAATTTTAATATAAAACAGAAATGTCCCTTTGCACCGGAATATTATATAACTAGACTGAAACATAGAAACTTTGCATTAACTCGAAACAAGGGGAACAAAGCTAGTTACGCTATAAATCAAACAAGTGAATTATTTAATTGATCCTCTATTTTATTGACCTTTTAATGATGAACACTATTTTTAATCAATAAACCTCAACACTTCATGGGCTTCTAATGATGCACACTTTTTAAATAAATGAGCCCCTTTTTAAATTTATGGCCTTTTATCGCAGTTGGTTGCAGTAACTAAGCTAGGATACCGCGACCAAACGGGTTAGGTTAGATCTATAAACAACCACGCGCGAGTTGAATTTGTCGCAGTAACCAAACTAGGGCACCTCGACCTAATAGGTTAGGTAATGTTGAAAATGTGAAAAAGCGCGCGCGAGCCGAGCGAGCGTTTCATCTAAATTGGTCGCAGTTACTGGGCTATTCAGTATTTTTAAGATCCCAACGCGGAATTATTAAATTTTCAAAAAATAGGCTCACGCTTTATAATATGTTATAAATGGGAATTATTTGAGGTTCGATTTAATACGGCGTATATATTTTAATAACCGACGAAAATTTTCAACAGAAATGGGTTCAGCAGCATGTATTGAATCCATGGTAACACTTTGTGCGTCGATCCCTGTCTCCCTGTAGGTATATGCCATAAAACAATACATTCATTTTTTTTTACGTTTCTTTGTTCGTCGCTCGCATGACTTCAAGTCTTATTTCATTTTTTAAGCTGATTTGAGTTAAGACAACTACATTGTTCACTAACCGTCGTTTTCTATGTTATTTGTATCTCAAAATATAATCATTTTGAAAATCCGGGAAGTTATGATTTTATGTTAGTTAGTAATGCCGTAACAGCAAAACGCTTGTCCTGAACAATTGACATTACGTAGATAGGACCGTTAGTCATGCGACCGACGAGTTGTAGAAAATAATAAAATCCACTCAGAATATAACTGAATCCATCGCTTTTAGCGATGAGACTGCCCAATATCATTTGGTCTAAATAGGCTTTTATTTTTATATAGATTCTTCTAAATTTTGTGAATGTCAGATCGTTGTAGGCCTAACTTGTAGACTGTAGATTTGTGGACCTTTTTATATTTTGTTGAGTACCTGTTACTTGCCTACACTGTCCTCCCATATATATCAACACTGTAATTAGAAACATTGTAAAAGCCCCTTATTTTTAAAAGAGTAACCGTGGAGTTTCTTGCCGGCTCTTCTCCATAGGAAACAACCAATTGGAACCGTGCACCTAGCTTCTCACGTTTCATAAGTGCCCATGATGGTTCATGTGAAAAAAAAAAATGTGTCTCTGGTTGCCCAATGTAAATTTTCTACATTTATGTCTATGACTTATTTATGGGCACATAATTAAGAGTATTCTCGTCATTATTTGCCTAGCCTTTCAAAACTATGTTGGGATCGTCTTCCAGTCAAATCTGCAGCTGAATTCCAGTAATTTACATGGAGCGACTATCAGTCTGACCTTCACAACTCAGTTACTGGGTAACACGATACCCCTTGCTAAGACTGGTTGTCAGACTATCGGGCTTCTGACTACCCGTAACGACTGTCAAAGATCTACGAAGGACAGCCGGGACTCCAGCACGGAGGGGTCTCGATATGAAATGGATGATCAGATCACCCTTCCACGAACCGTCCGCGGCAAGCTTAGATTAAACTTCGACCGACCCATGCGGCTGTTATTACGTACAGAAGAGTAAAGAGAATTCTCCGATCCCATTGTACAGGGTCAAATTAAATTAGCTAGCGAAACTCTGCAGACGTGATGAGTATCGATAGCTATAAACGAAAAAAAAAGGTTTTTTTTAGGGGTCAAGGACTGCTGGTAGTATTGTTACTTGAAGTATGAGTTGAGAAATTAAGTTTTATCTTGTTTAAATATTGACATTAATGACGCCTGTAAAGATGACACAAAACAATAAAAAAATTAACGATATTTCAAGTGAATACATTAAATCCGGTCAAAGACCTCACGAAAAAGAAACATCAAACTAATTTATTTTTTGTTTTATTATGTTTAGATATTGATGCCCATCACGTCGCGGGGTTTCGCTAGCTAATATAATTTGAACCGGTATTCTATTCTGAATCAAGCGTGACATGTTGAAGCCAGTCAACCTCGTTAGCTTATAAGGAAGCTAATTTAGTAATTAAGTTCGCCTAATTATCTAAGTTGTGGCAGGCACTAACTTAGTAGTCTAAGTTAGACTCACTTGAGTGTCTACGAAAAATGGTAAGTGGTATTAAGCATTTTATTACTTAAGCATTAACAGCCTTATTCATAAAGAATCGTTAATCAACGTCTTAAACATTACTTAACTAATTACCTAATTAAACCTTAAATATTAATTAATTATTTCTTATTCATAAACGATATTTAAGCATTGCTTAACTAACCACTACTTAAGTTTTTTAAATTGGCAACTAGGTAGCATTTCGGTAGAAAACTGTGAAATCGGTCTATGGTGCTCGTGCCAAACACCCAAATTAATAAACAAAACTGTCAGTCGGTAGCTTGCGGAAAAAGTTTTGTTCGTGGTATTTTCTTTGGAAAACCTGTACTTTGATCGAAACTTCACATCATCATACTCTATCATAGGATTCAACTTAGGCTTATAACATTTTGTACGAGGTCGCCTAAATTCATTTAAATCTTGCACATCTTGCTTAAATAGACTTAAATTGTCATCGAAGTCAAAATATTCCATTATTACCGTACGTAAGACATAAAAATTCACTATAAAAGTTTTATCAATTCACTGCAACAAGTTAGTATAGAAATGACAGACTCAATCAGCTGCACAGACTACATAAAGATACTACTTAAATCAGCTGTTAGAAGCAAAGATTTCGTCCGCCATTTTGTTGTTTAAATCGCTAAACAAGGTCCGAAGGCTGTTTAGTTTGACAGCTACTTAAATAACTGTTTGAACATTTAGTTAACTCTAAACAGCGTTTATGAATGCAAAATCTATTTAACCCTTAAAGTGCTGCTTAAAAGTTAAACAACGTTTATGAATAAGCCTGAAAGTCTTTATTTAGTTTTGTGATTGTAACACAACAGGCGTTTTAAGGTGACTTTGATTTGAATGAATATGAATGAACGAATACATTTAAGTTTTTTTTTTTAAATTAATGTTGTCCAGGCTTTAGAACTTAACTTGACCAATATATTTGTACACTTAGTTTGCAATAAACGTTTTTACTTTGACTTTTATAACCAAACTTTGCGGACAATGGGCGTCTCAATGATCATGGAATCTAACGGTTAACGGGATTTTTAATTTCACTACAATCAGTAGAGATCGGATATTCACATGCATATTCACCTAAAGTTGATGTTGGCTAATATGGAATTCACTTTTGTATCGAAAAGATCCCGCTAACGTCAGATTTCAGTGACCAAACCGGACCAAATCGTAACGATCGAAAGGTAGTGATTAAAGTTGTTGTAGCCGAGGTAATATTTACGCCCAATCAGGATACAGTACTTAATTAAATAAAAATAATTATTTTAATTTATGTTGTTTTTTGTTTTAACTAACACACACCGACCCCCCTCTTACACCCTACATACACATATTTGCGTCATAATTTATTTTAACACTAATTTTAAATAAATATGCATCTGATTTTATACAAAAAAATGTATTAAGAAGCCCCTTCCATAGCACAGCACAGCTAAACAATAACTTTAGGTATATTCATCCGAATATCCGATCTCTGATGATCAGTTTACCCAATTTGTTGACATAAGCAGATAGGACGATAATGCGATTTTGTCAGAAATGAAGTTATTTACTTAACCCAGCTCTCAAGTAAATAAAAAGCTAGTTACCAAATTTTTTTTCAAGTTTGTAGTCTGTAATTGGGACCATAGTATATCCTTTACCTTATGCAAGAAGTTTGCTTATTTTAAGAAGGAAACTTAAACATTTACAGCCATATCAAAAATACGGAAAATCATGAAAGAACTAACACATACCTACAATGTAAGTACATGCATTTTCAATCCTCTAGAGTATAACTTAAAAAAAACCTCTTTTCCTTTGAACAATACCTCAAGATGACGTCTTCTGTTTTGGCGCGAAGCGACGAGCAAAATTCTTGATTCGCGCCTTCGGGCAATATGACGTATACTAGCTAACACCAACATAATCTCGCACTTTGAAAACATTTATCCAAGCGAATTTGACCGTTATGTAAGTTATGTAAGGAAAACAAGGATGCGCATTGACGGTAAAGTTAAATTGGCGATTTTACACAAAAGGCTGATTGTGGCAAGGGAAGCTTCACAAGTGGGTTGTACGTTCTTTTGTCGTAGTACTTCCAAGGTGCGTCCCCAAAAGCAGATTGTTGATTGTTTTGTGCATTTTATTTTATGCGCCTATCTCGTTTGCTTTACAAAATATCGCCTTTTGTATATACGAACAAATTGTAAAAAAGTTGAAACGAATTGGTGAATATTTTTACGTTGGGCTGTTAAACTTTTTACAGGGTGTCCTCGGATTTTATCGCAGTTGTAAAGGTTTTTTATATAACTTTTAAATATTATTTGACAAGCCATGTTATGAAATTCCTTGAACAATAACAGAATGAGGATTTCCAGATGACTAAGAAAAGATGTGAAAAAATACTAGAAATCATTTAAGATTAAACTAGTGCATAGTATCTGGATCCTACGAAATACTGAAATAAGAACAATATCAAGTATCCGCGTACCATCCCGGATGGCAAGATAATTAATGACCTTCCTTACATGATGGCTAAGCTAACGGGTATAATTTTATTCGCTCATGACACTTCTCTTATTTTTTTTATTTAAATAGATAGAAAGGATACGAATGTCTTACATGTCAACGATAGTCTGGTTGTTTTTTCAAAATCGTTTGCAGTTTAATGCGAACAAAACTAACTGTCTTAAGTTCTCATTACCAAATGTACTGCAAGTGCGTCTAAATTTTAAACTTGATGGCATGAAACTAGATGCTGTTACGGAAACTGTATTCCTAGGAATTACTTTAGATTCAAAATTACAATGGGGCGCCAACATTAGAGCTCTTTCATGTAGATTATGTTCAGCTGCATACGCAGTAAGGCAATTGACTGATATAGCCACAGCTATACTCAGAAGGTTTAGGTAGTTAAATAAAGGTAAACAAAAGAAACCACGTGAATCATAGATGCTAAACCTTTTCTTTCAAATGTTACTTCATATTATTTTCAGACACATAATAATAGGCTCTATTCTGAATCTGAGGAAATATCTGTCACATTAATAATAAAGCGTTCAGTGGTATCATCAATTATTTTGTCTAATTTAAACATTTTCTGTTCTGCTTTTATGACATGACCCTCGCAATTTTTTCAATTCTCAGCAGTCACATTAGCTATAGCCTCTGGCAAAGGAATGTTTAGGTCAGACATTTTAAAAGTTTTATTTTTCTCGGCTACAAACCCTTTAACTTGAGCCCATATTAACTCAATTGAATAGAGCTCACAGTGGTATGGTAGCAGCCGCAGTACTGTGACACCATTTAATTTTTTTTTCTAATTCATCCATAGCATAAGAGGCATCTGGTTAACCGACTAAACGTAATATCTGCTACTGCAGTTGCCATAGTACATAACAGGTGTACTCTTCAATTTAGCAACGTTATCTAATTCATTGTATTTTCTAAAAGGTTTAGGGAACCTGTCTTTTTGGGTTCTTTACAATAGACAGATTACAAAATATTATAATATTTTATAAATCTAACAAAAAGAAAGTGCTCAAATATTACATGTACGAAGAAAGAATAAATGATAAAGTTTAACATACATTAATAAAAGAGGAAACTATCGTATAAATCGCAAATAACTTTAATTTTGTTGTAACCTATTTTTAAACAAGAAAGTGTCAACTATAAAAAACCCTTTTTACGATTTGTTTACCTTTATTTAACTACCTAAACCTTTCGAGTATAGGTTAGTATACTTTGCTTATTTCCACAGTATTATGTCTTATGGTGTTCTGCTGTGGGGATCGGCAGCTGACGTAGATTCAATTTTCATTTTACGAAAGAGGGCAATCCGCGTGATCTATAAAATGGGTCCTCGCGAGTCTCTTAGAAACAAATTCAAAGAAATTGATATACCTACTAACTCTACCTTCTCTTTATATCTTAGAAAGTATTTTGTATGTTCGGCAAAAACTTAGGACTTTTCAAAATAAGAAGCGATTTCCATAATATAAATAAACTACAAAAAAAAAAAAATGTCATACCCAAATTTATATTAACTAAAATTAGAAAGTCATTTCTTACAAACAGTATTCGCTTTTATAACAAGTTGCCAAAGTCGGTTACAGAACTTAGCGATGGAAAGTTCAAAACCCACATAAAACGTGTCCTTATCAAAAAAGCATAATAAATGATTAAAGACTAGGTTGAAGACAATGAAGTTTGGCAATAATTCCTTCTGCACTGGCTTGGCTTTCCTGTCACCTCATTAACGACATAACTATGTAGCTAAATGTCTATTATCTGCTCCCAAATTACGATGTTTATTTTATTTTTTATATTACATAGATTGTTTTATATTTTGTGAATGTGAGAGCATTGTAGGCCTCACTTGTAGGCTGTGGATTTCTTGACCATTTTCTATTCTTAATCGATTTTCAAAAAAAGGAGGAGCTTCTCAATTCGACTGTATGTTTTTTTATTTTTTGTGTGTATGCTCTGAACTTTTTCTAGGTGTACCGATTTGGATGATTATTTTTTTATTTGAAAACTGCGGCTGTGCATAATCTTCCTAAGCTAATAAGTCCCTATTAGATGCAAAAACACCAGCGTTGAAAACTCACATTAAGCAGATAATATATAAGCATTAGTGATGTACCGACTAGTCGGCCTTATTTGTAGTCGGCGACTAGTCGGCCCATTTTTTACTCGTATTAACATGCTTAAAAATTTAAAAGAGGGTGATTGAAATGAAATTGAAATCGTTACTGTTATTATTTTTTATTGTAGAATGAGTTTTACAGTTTACTTTCAGTGCAATTTAGATTAGGATAGGAAGGAATAGGAACCCTTCGTTTGGTCCATTAGTTAGTTGGACTTAGATCCAGAAATTAAATAAAATAAAATTAACTAATACTTCTAACAAAAAAGAAGAAACTCTATAGCAAACAATTGGCAATAAGTAGGTTTACAACTTAGAAATAGGAAATCTTCCTGTGGCCTAATAATAATGAATTAGACTTAGATCTAGCCACCGGGCGCTGCACGCGCATCTACGAGCCGAAAGCGTAGTCACGAATATGGCTAATGTCACCCGAACTCAACCGAAAGCAATGATTAGCTTAGCCGACTAGTCGACCAAAGTCATAGTCGGCCCATCTCTAATAAGCTTCGATACATAGTAAGTGCACCATTCACTGCCTCGTGACCACTTTAAAACCTAGTAAGTCACTTTAACCATTTCTATACCTAGTAAGTCTTTGAGACTTGCTTGAAGATTTGGATTTTTTTATGCTTGTTTGTTACGCTTTCACGCTAAAGCGGCTGAACGGATATGGATAAAATTTTGCACATGGGTAGACCATGACCTGGATTAGGACATAGGTTACTTTTTATTAGGGTTCCGTACTCAAAGGATAAAACCGCTGTCCGCGCGTCCGTCTGTCTGTCCGTCTGTCACCTGGCTGTATCTCATGAACCGTGATAGTTAGACAGTTGAAATTTTCACAGATGTTGTATTTCTGTTGCCGCTATAACAAAAAATACCAAAAAACAGAATAAAATAAATATTTAAGGGGGCTCCCATACAACAATACGTGATTTTTTTTGCGGTTTTTATAGATTATGGTACGGAACCCTTCATGCGTGAGTCCGACTCGCACTTGGCCTGTTTTCTTGATATTCCTACGGTATCGAGACTTATGCGGATGAAACCGCAGGGCGCAGCTTCATAAAATGAACCACCAAATGCATTTTCACCGTTCGAGAAACATTGTGTGATTCAGAGACGATTATACATGATTTTCAGGATTTTAAATATGCGGTGATACAATCAAGAAACAATAATAATATAAAAGCTATTGAAATCACTTTCAGATATGAA
Organism: Griposia aprilina; assembly: GCA_916610205.1. Taxonomy (NCBI): domain Eukaryota; kingdom Metazoa; phylum Arthropoda; class Insecta; order Lepidoptera; family Noctuidae; genus Griposia; species Griposia aprilina. The sequence goes on along the minus strand of OU744307.1, from coordinate 18,716,414 downwards.
TGGCGAAAAAAAAGAGAGCGGCACGTCTTAATGAACTGCTAAAACAATTAAATTTAAACTCTGTTATTCTTATTATACAAGTCGAATTTATCGCTGGATCTAGAAAGCTTTTTATAACACAAGGTTTAAAAACCCAACTCCCCGGTCTCGGTCTAACTTATTTATTTAAACACAATTTAAGACAGATTTGTTTTTGTTTTTTGGTCTGAACTTAAATTTAATTATTCATCCGGGAATTGGACTTTCTAATTAAAAAATAGATTGCACTGTTGTGTGTCTAATGTCTGTCCTTCCTAAAAGTATTGTCACTCCAAGGGGCATTAAACAAAATAAAAAGAAGAAATTATTAATAAATTGGTATGTCTGATGCCTGAAAAAAGAAAGGCATTTTGGCATAATTTACCCGTCAATGACTCGTCTGTAGATTTGATTTAAAAAAATATGTTTAAAAAAAACTTTTTACAAAAAAACAACCGACTTCCAAAAAAAACACTAAAAGACGTGAAAAAGACACAATAAATGACGTCAAATCGGTTCACCCAGAAAAAAGTTATGAGCTAACACACATAAAAAAAAAAAAAAAACATACTGACGAATTGAGAACCTCCTCCTTTTTGTGAAGTCGGTTAAAAAATCTATATATTAATGTTTGTATTCAATTACCTAATCATTATTTTATCTCCATACTTTATGTAGTTATAGTACTTACTAGAATTAAGTCAATGAGAATGCTAAGTAAGGTCCATGTTCCATAACCATAACAAAACCTAGCAAGTGCTCTTACTGTGTTATGAAACTGGTTGTTACATGAACCTTACTATCTCGTGTCAATTATTAAAGTTAGTAAGGGGTTTAAAATATGTAATATACACATATATTAAAATTTTGGTTGTACTATAATGTTCATTATTTAGTATTTTATGCAGCCAACAGCATTTTTTTACCTAACATAAATACTTTTCAAAGGCTGACCTATTTTACGTTTATGCGCTCTCTTTCGTTTTAAGTCCTTACTAGGTTTTGAAAAAGGACAGCCGTGGTGAATTACATGTGGTCCCATATAAATTTGATTAAGTTCTGACCAGTAGTTTTTGAGTTATCCTTAATACTGCGTATTTTTTCCACCTAGTTTAGATTGCTGATGTGTTAATAATTTCCTGTCACTGTTATTTACATATCAAGTAGTGGTACACGAACTTGTGTGGGGTAGGTACCACAACTAAAAAGTGAAACACAACTTTAATTTCACAAGTCGGTGGCCAAAAATGTAAATACAAAACCAAAGACACCGACTTCCGAAATTAAAGTAATTTTTCGCGTATTTTGTTTTTTTATTGGAAGTCAGTTGGATTTTTGTAAAAAAGATTTTGTCGAATACCTGTTACTAATGTTGACAGGCATACACTGTCTTCCCACACCTATTATAACTATAATTTGAAAAAATTGCGAAGGCCAGTTATTTGTAAAAGAGTAACCATGGAGTTTCTTGCCGGCTCTTCTCCATAGGAAACAACCAATTGGAACCGTGCACCTAGCTAATGACGTTTCATTAAAAAAATTCAATCAAAATATTTTATTTCACATAAACCTACATGGGCACTATGTAGGTTTATGTGAAATAAAATATTTTGATTTGATTTGAAGAGGGTACATACTGAATGACTGATCCTCAAAGAAGATAAAGAGACATTATATAAAGCTGATTTAATTTTGTGTTTTCTTCTAATGATTCGACGTCAAGTATTGCGTTTCATCTGCCAAGTTCATTTGCACACATAACATCACGCCTGTGTTCCCCGAAGGTTTAAGCAGAGGTGTACCTATAGTACACTAACATTTCCCCAATTATGTTTAAGTACCATGTAACAGGGTTGAGCCTAATGCCATCAACCGGGCACAAATCCAGACTCCGGGCTGCTACTGAGAAATTCCAGATGGAAAAACCCAATAACACTTTGTCCAACCCGGGAATAGAACCCAGGACCTCATGCTCAGCAGCAGCATATGTGACCACTAGACCAACGAGGCAGTCGAGTTCAATTGCATGAGTTACTGGACTCCCACAAATTATGTCCCTCATTTAACTTAACACATAGTACCTACTTATATCGTCAAATGGACACACGTCACAAGTCACTATTTGTAACGTTCATCAGTTCCTTCCTGGCCCTAACATAGGTGTTATAAAAAACTTTTTTACAAAAAAAAACCCACCGACTTCCAAAAAAACACTACAAAGTGAAAAATTTGGTACTTTAATTTCGGAAGTCAGTGGCAAAAAACGAAAATATAAAACCAAAGACACCGACTTTGTAGTGTTTTTTTTTGGAAGCCAGTGGGTTTTTTTTTGTAAAAAAGTGTTATTTTTCACTTTTTAGTTGTGGTATCTACTCCACACAAATTCGTATACCACTACTTGCTATGTAAATAACAGTGACAGGAAGTTATTAAAACATAAAACAGGAAAAAATACGCATATTAAGAATAACTCAAAAACTCCTGATCAGATCTTGATCAAATTTATATGAGACTACACGAAAAGCACCAGCTTTCAAATAAAAAAAGAATTATCAAAATCGGTTCACCGAGAAAAAAGTTCTTAAGTAACACAAATAACAAAAAAAAAAAACAGTCGAATTGAGTACCTCTTCCTTTTTATAAAGTCGATTAAAAAAAATGTAATGAGCCATAGTCTACAACACACAATATCCATATCGAAGGTCGGCAGTATCCTCAGAAATCCATTGAATGCACCGGATAGATTCTCATTTACCTCGCAACACATAGTCAATACATAAATTAGCCTATAGTTAAGTCAGTGTGGACGGTAACTTACTCAAGCTTTGTTATCAAGTTCAGGCCTGCCGAAGTTACTATGTTGCAAGAACATGCTCTAAAACTTGTCCTGTTGCGAACGATTCATCACCAAATGTTGGTTTACGTTACTGGAGTGTAGGGATGTTCTATAAAGCGTGTATCAAAAATATGTGGTCATATTTGAGGGTTTATTGACCATCAAACTGAAGCCGAAAATAAAGCTACCGAAAAATAAGCAACTGTCCCTTGCAAAACTTCAATATCTACTCGGCCCAAATGTTTGGGACAACTGGTTTTTTTTTCGCGTTTAAGATTTTGGTCCCAAGAAAAAAGTTGTTAGGTTTGATGGTCTGTACCATTGGACTGACCACACATTCCTGATACATGCAGTACATTCCTAGAGTTATGAGTGTTATGACATACATAAGTGGCGAAAAGTGGATGTCAACAGGCACCTTTGTCAATGCTTTTTGGAAATAATGTTAATGTTAAATAGGTGCTGCTTATGGTTTTAACCCTTACCCAATCCTATGACCTATACAGGGTCAAATTAAATTAGCTAGCGAAACTCCGCAGACTTGATGGGTATCGATATAAAACTCTACAAAAAAAAAGTTAAAAAAAACTCTACTACTACCAGTTGTCATTGACTCCAGAAAAAAACATCAAACCTTTTTTTCTTAATTTTTTTTTATTTTTTTTATTTTGCCTTTTTAATTAAGTGGTTAGATATCAATACACATAACGACTACGGAGTTTAGCTAAATAAAATTTGACCATGTTTCTGACGGCATTTGTTTAACTATTTGCTGCTTCGCGGCAATTGGATCGGCTATTTTATTTTATCATAGGAGGCAGTTTTCAACAAATCGACGATGAACTACCAATATCTTCTATAAATTTTTAGGAAGATTCAACACAATAAGTAGTTATTTCTACTTCAAGTTAGGAGGTATTCGCAGCAAAATTAGCGTCACATATTTTAGAAGTTATTTTTATTAGTGTTTAATGGGATAAATAGTCAAACATCGTGTTAGGAGGTTTTGCCATTACAACGCGAAATAGGATTTTATGTCGATTGGAATTAAAAACTAAAAAAAAGTAGTTAGGTGGTATTGATAGTTCATCGTCGATATGCCCTACTCCCTAATACATCAAACAGTAAATTATCAGCAACTTTTCGTGCATAAATCTTTTATAAAACTTTGGATTGTAATCATCCATTTTTATTGCTGACTGTTCCTAGGTTAATAAATTCATCAGAAATCGATCGCCATATTTTAATAGCCAACAGACTCCAGAGCCGTATATGAAAAATAAAAATTTTCATCCACGCTGTTATTTTAACGCCGGTATAAATAATAAAATCAAACCCGCTCCCCGGCTGAATACGAAATAGGATACCAACAGGAATTCAGTATTCGGTAACGGACGAGTTAGAAATATTTAAGGACGACAGCTTGTGTCGGGACTTCGCATAAAATATTTGGGCCCAGTTTTCATTTGTTTTAGGCCTGTGCTGATTATTTATTATTTACGATTGAGCTACTTAATTTAAGAAGCATTATAATATTGCAATTGAAAATACCAGAATTAACAGCGTCTGAATTTGTAAAAGATCATGACAAAACGAAGATGAACGTGACAAGGATGAAGAATCCAAGGTAGATACTGAAGATCTACAACGTGCCGCTACAATGGCGACATTAATTTAACACACGGGTAGTGCTAGTGCTCAGTAATCATAAAAAATATAACAAAATAAAATAATTCGTTAATTGAAAAATTAAAATTTTCAAACAAACTAAAGAATAAAATAATACCCAAAATGGGGATCAGTCTGTGTAAAAGATTCATTCATGAAGCTACTTACTCCTGCTGGCTTACGTTCTACTCGCAGCGGCAACGTCGCGCGCGCTGGCAACCACGCAAAGCGCCTTTTACGATCGGTCCGATCCTTTGACGGCGTAATTTCTAAGAAATCGCGCGGCACAAGTACCTACATCGGCACCGCGGTGCGAGTGCAGCGCGGAGATGCGTAATCAATCACTTATCATTCTCTGCTTATTAGTTATTACCACTATCATCACTATTCATCACTAATCAATCACTACTTTGGTTTAAATGCCTTTATTTTAAATTTTAAGATTTTCGATATGACCACCGCGTTGGCGAATACACAGGGCTAAACGGCGTTTCATGTTATCCCGCACTTTTGAAAATAAATTTCCACGTAAAGCAATTTCCCTCAATTTCGCAAACGCGTTCGTTATGCGAAGGCGTAATTGTTCCACGGAGTCAATGTTCTCCGCGTACACATCGTCTTTTATGAAGCCCCAGAGAAAAAAATCGAGCGGTGTGAGGTCTGGCGATCTTGCTGGCCACCTACGAGGTCCAAATCTCCCTATCCACTGTGCACCAAACGCATTATTTAGCCACTGCCTGGCCGCAGTAACAGAATGTGCCGGCGCGCCATCTAATTGGTACCACATTCGTTGGTATCGGTGAGCGTTAAGGCTGTCTGTGTACTCTGATACCGTATCATTTAGCAGGTTGACGAATCTTTCTCCGGTCAAAGTGCCATCAATGAATACGGGTCCGATGATGTCGTCACCGTGAATACCTGCCCAAACATTCAAAGAAAATCTGTATTGATGGGCTGACTCGCGCCAAACGCGCGGATTTTGGTTTTGGGGTGCCCAATGGTGCAGATTATGCTGGTTCCACATGCCGTTTCTGGTAAATGTGCTTTCATCAGTCCAGCAAATTTGGGAAAGAAAGTCACTGTCCTCTTCAATTTGATTTAGTAACCACTGACAATAATGAACCCTAATTAATTGATCACGCGATAGCAGTGCATGTACTTTTCTAAATTTAAATGGGTGCCACTTTTCGCGCTTTAATATCCTATGGATGGATCTTTGATGGACGTGAAAATGCCTAGCGCATTGACGGAGGCTAGATTTGGGTTGATGTTCAAAATATTCTAGCACACTTTCATCAAACTGAACTGGGTTTAGTCGTGTAGGCGGTCGATCCGGGCGTTGAGACCTGGGATCCACTGGCCGGTTTTCGCGGATGCGTTGAAGAGCTCCTACAATAGTTCGCGGATTAGTAGGACATCGTCTCGAATGGCCATATCTCTCGCGATAGGTCCTTATCGCAAGGGCGGCATTTTGACCACATTCCCCGTAAATTAGGATCATGTCCGCGTATTCGGCTGCTGTGTAATTCGGATGTGCATTTGACATCACGATCAACTGTTTAAAAGCACTAATAACACAAATAAAAGCGTCCTTATCGCAATGTACCTATTAGGTAGAAAAGAAACGAAAACAAATCAAAGCGTCTTTATCGCAGGATCTTAATTTGACTAATTACACTAAAATAAATAAATAAAACAATAGGTAAGCGTCTTTTTCGCGAAAAAATTCACAAAAACACACACGGCGATATTTTTTGCGCACGATTGTGAAACGAAAAACGTATGTCAAGGACACGACCACGGCTAGCACTAGAAGTAGAAATAAGAATTTAGAGTTAGAAAAAGCGCGGGGCGGGGGCGGGTGCGGGGAGCGCGCGCGTCGCCTGCGCCGCTTGCCCACATAGGGCTCTCTCTTTCCTTCAATTAGCCTACTTTTTGCAAATTTCATTGATGCGATGTTATGATCCGTGACCCCGGCAAATGACCTATGCGCTACAGTTGTTTAAGTACAGGTTGCTCCGAAATGCTATTTTAGAAAATTGTAAATAACTCAATAAATAATAACGGATAATGAAATTAAAATACACCCATAAAACGAATACGCGTAACCGTATATGTGTGTTAAATTAATGTCGCCATTGTAGCGGCACGTTGTATAAAATAGTATTGAACCTTGTTTACCCTACGGTTTTTTTTCAGTTAGTATTTCAATGTTACTCCGCATAAAGATGCAATAAAACGAAAATGCAAAGAAGTTATAACAGCAGGGTCTGTAAAATTCCGTCTTACCGAATTTCGTCGTTGGCACAAGTCCACACGTTTCGTACAATGCCGGTACCTGTCGATATCAGGTGTAAACTTTCACCCGGAGCCGGCTCGGTGCCGGTTTAGCGCCGGGAGTCCGCCGGGACCCGCTCCCTAACCCTCCCTCTCAGAATTTGATATCCGCTAAAGGATTATTTTTGAACAGTCAATAAGTAAAGGTTTTTTTTACTTCGATGATATGTTGGTTTTCGTTGTATTTTTCTATGTTCTTAATTTTATTCAAATACCTAGTGCTATGGTTCAATTTTATTATTAGCTTAATAGAGTATTTGACCTCTATCAAAAATAAACATTAATTAATACTTATTTTAAAGATGTTATTAGAAAAAGACGAATTGCAAAAGAATTCATAACATCTTTGGAAAAATGGAGAAGTTACCGACTTTAGAAAAGGTTCTACTAACCTTGTGACGCAAAATTGTAGGCGTTCCTATGTTGTGACGTCAGATGCTAATAATGCTCTCTCTGTCTAGCATCGACTTTAAAACGCTTAGTCATTCGCCACTTTTCGCCAAAAAAAGTTCCTGTTTCATAATATTTTTCTAAGTTTCGAAAAATCGAATTTAAATAAAAATACAGTCAAAAAGTTTATTTATTTTATAACAATTATAATTGTCATTTGCCTCTTGCCTCCATTTAAACCATCAATTAAATGGAGGCAAGGTTACTGACAAATGCGTGCACTGACTGGACAGGTCCACTCAATCTGTGTGATTCTTCCTTCAAAAGACCATTTCAGACATTAATCTACATGGTGAAGAAAATGTAGATTCATGTATAATCCATGATCTGACCAAGATTATGCCTGGACTTCAAAAGAGACTGACCTCTGAGTTTGTTTCGGCCTTTCTTCTCAGAGTAGTCAGATAGGAAACGCCGACCTCAACTAATAAAAAATATGATTGACGTGTAAAAGTGTTTGTACAAACGTACTTACTGAAATAAAATCATATATCATTTAAAAATGGCTTAATATTGAATGAATGGCTTAAATATTTTAAAATGGCGGCTAGGAGAAAGTTACATATGGCTAGTTTACTGTTCGGAGTAGTCACTACACAAAAACCACACTGTCTATTTGAGAAGTTGAGTTGGAGACAGAGCGAATACGAACCACGTTTCTCTACAAAGCCTCTTTTTATATCATTACATAGTACCGTAGCATTCCGAGGGAGCTTCAGATACGCCGCCACGCACTGTTGGAATAACCTTCCTCCACCAGTAAGAGTCCTGAGAACAAAAAAGCATTTTTTTAGTATTTTAAGGAAATATTTCATGCAGATACAGCAGTCCACATGATTTAAAACTAGATCTGGTAACAATAGATGCTCTTTTTGTACTTACCTCAAGGATCACGGCCTACGGGCAATGGATATGGCTATCCAACAGTGCGAGTGGCTTCTGTCTGATTCCTTCCTGGTTAGATCCAGCCTGTGTCAGTATCACAGGAGGAATTGTAGTCCTCAATTATCTGGGTGGTGTTTGCTGTGTATCTTTCTGAAGCTGTATTATCTAGGTGGGACAAAAGGTAAGATATACATTAGTGTCAGAAGGATTAACAATTTTATTTAATGTAGGGCTGGGTTTCTTTCTCAATTTTGTAATTGTTTATTTTTGTCAATACGTAGTGCAATTGCTAATATCTATAGTAATACTTACTGTTAAGACCAGGAGGCTTGGAGGGCAGTTTGGTTTGGCACTCCTTTGGTATGTCGATAGATCTTGCTCCTTGGTCAATCGAAGGATCTATGATTCATTCGGCCCACTAAAATAATATTACAGGATCCATAAAAACACTATCAAGCTGTACTAATGGGCTAATTTACCGGTTTGACCGAAAAAGCATGGTTGTCGTGTGCCAACGCCATGCTTCAATGATTGCCGTAGTATGCAAATGGCGGCCATCGCAATTCCCATGGTGCAAAAAAAAAATGGTGTACCAATGAGGACTAAATTACATAATTATTGAGTATTGTTACTGTATCGTAATTATAGTTACAAAAATAGTATTTATAGGAAAACACACCACACTTTATCTAAACAACAGCTAGAGATAGTGCTTAGATTTTTTATTTTTATTTTTATTGTGATATGTTTTATGTATTTATTAAAATTTACACATAATACAGATATTTAAACATATATATATATATATATATATTTATCTAGAAGTACAAACCATGTTCAGCTAGAATCACACTTAGTTCTGTAGAAAATAATACTTTCCAGATTTAATATATCACGCAGGAGGACGTCATTACGTCATTCGAGAGGTGGTTGCTGAAAATCAGCGCTGTTGACGATAGGTTCGTCCGAAGTCACAGCATTTTGCTGAGCAACGACCTGTTCTTGCACAGATGCGACGCACGGCTAAATTGTTCATAATATTGTTGTTTTTTTGTTACAAAAGTAGTCATTTTTTCACTCTGCTATCGGCATTTTGTTTTTGTTTTCATCGTTTGTTTGTTGTCATTTGCGAGTGTCGTAACACAGAGCAAATTATGTAACCTTGCAGAGCAAAATGTATTGTCTTTGGTCCCTGGCCATGGACAAAATTTTAAACCTTTTAATTTTTGGGTACGAGGCTTTTGGCTACATTATATGGTTGAATTTTTATTAATGTAATTTTTTTGTAATGTGCGTTTTGTTTCTGCAGAATAAACTATTTTTCTTTCTTCTTTCTTTCTATTTATCAATTTATGGGCTGATTTTACCGAAGTCATATTTTTTTCCGTGGAATAAAATTGACGTCTTACAGTTCTAGGTTGGAAAAACTATCAAAACTTATTCTCAAGATAAGACCGTCTTGACTAGGTCTAGGTATAGAAGTTTGGTGAAATTCGCCCTTACTCTGTCAACTTGACATGATTGATGGAAACAGAATGATATTTTAAATTCGTTTAGTGCTAAATGCATTTACATATTCTGAAAAACATTTAGTCTCTGAAACGAATGTTTTATTATTAATGAATCTTTATTTATCTCATAGATATTCGATGTTTTAAGAATTTGTAAATCTAATAGCAGTCTGCTGGCGTTTTAATAATCATTTCCAAGCTTATTAAATAAATATTCTCAGTAACAAGAATTATATTAAGTACCAAAATGTGAGTACATCTAAAACGTACTCCTTTATATTAATTTTGCTCGAAATATCATTCATTGTTCGACCTAACTTCTTAGAATGAACTAATTAAGTTTAGAATCTATTCTAATTATTAATCCTGCTAATCTGACTTCAGCTTTATTTTCTATAAGTTAGAGTAGTGATTTGTTTGCGGGTGTAAGGGCAGTGAGGCGACATTGACGGAACGACCAATCAGAGTGTGGGATGAATTGTACTATTAATTCATTCAAATTGTATTAGAAAACGTAATTGTTTGGTTACTATTGTAGGAGTAGACGAGTTGCTCTCAGTCTGATTGTTATATATCTATGTTGCTGTATCTGCGAAACTAAGAAGCTTACTCTTATTGGTGGTTTCGAAGAAGATTTTACTGCAACAAATTATCAAAAACTTGAGTGACGTCGTCTTGCGGTTGGACTGGAAGTCGACCTCATTATAATTGGGAAAAGTAGGCAGATTGATTTCTCCTAGTTAAATCTAATTGTTCAGTTTAAGATTGACCTCGCCCCCTGTTGTTTCAACCTCCCTGCTATAACAACGATAACTTTGTAACATTTCACTCCACGGAACAAATAATAACTTTGTAGACTCCATACATTCTCGCCTACATACTACCAGGATAGCATAAGGTATACAGATCTGGGTCACAGGTTCTATTAATTTCAGCACAGGCAACGGTAGTTTGCTCTCCAAACAACGCTCGTGTGTTTATGTATGCCTGCTGACGGTGGCTGATAATCTTTTGAATAATATTGGTGTCTTAATTAATAGAATTTGGAGGGATTGATTTTGGCAGATGGGAGATGATTTGTAAGTCAATACGATGAGTAGCTTACTAAACAACACTAAGCCTTCACTATACTAGTTGAGAAATTGATCAAAGTTAAGGGGACTACATGACCTAAACGCAAATTTATAATGCCTAAAAATATATGATCCGCTGCAGTAACCAAAATCAGAAAAATATATGATATTTTTCTGGATATATGCTAGTTAGATACGAGTAGTGTGTTGAAAACATAATACAATTAACTTGATATGATAGAAAAAAATCACGAAGATACCTCTAAATAAAATTTTTAACTATTAAATTCATACTATTATACATGCAAACATTCAGATTTTTTGTCAGATTATTCTACAAGTAACATACTAACGTAATAGTGTTTTAATTTATTAGTCCAATGAATATATTTTTTGTAAATCCATAATTGCTTCATATGTTGCAATAAATTACCAGCGTTGTGTCATCGCGCGTCTCTTTCTTTTCTATGCAATCCGACAGTGACTGCGCTTTAGGTCTTGTAAGCCTCTTAAGGTGAATCCTCAGCTGTAGCCGCTAAATTCAAATTTTCTTTGTTTTTTTGCAAAATGCACCTCCGTTTTACGTCGTATGTTGATTAAAATGCGATTCGCAACTAAAGGAAAGATATATTTACTGATTAATAATCATCACTTGATGAACTTTGGAAATTTGTTACACCTAAGCTTTTTTTTTTGCTTTTTTATTCACATCAACATATTGCTGGATTTTATTTAATAAGTTTTTTATTTTTATTTTTTTAAGCTTCAGTTTACAAAAGGGTTTAGTGTTCGGAGCCTCCTTTTAGACAAACAATGCCTATGTTAGGAGACTCCGCTCTTCCCATAGTACAGCGTAACTCTAGTAACAAAAACCATAGGTACTTAAAATTTCAAATACAATAAAATTAAGGATGTTAGTGAGAGTATGTTTCCAGTGAGAATATCTGTACGTAGGGTGTCTGTATGTGAGAGAGTATGTGAGAGAGTATGTGAGAGTGTATGTGAGAATGTATGTGAGAGTGTATCAGAGAGTGTATGTGAGAATGTATGTGAGAGTGTATCAGAGAGCGTATGTGAGAGTGTAAGTGATAGTGTATCTTCTACTTTATGTGCTCCAAAAGTGCCTCCGTGTCGTCATATGTAAGTGTTTCTATCCAATTGCGTACTGTTTTCTTACATTCATAGCTTCTTTTCGTGTATAAGTAAATAGTTTTGTTTATTTTGTTGTATAGTTGAGCAGACCGTTTAATAAATTGCCTACAGGCAAACATGGTTTTAGTCTGTGGAATTTGTGCAACAATGTCAGTCCTCCTTTTACTTAGTAAGTCTGGATCATATGACAGGCTTTTATGTTTTTTTTTAATATTGTTTGGTTAATGCACATTTTTCTTACGAAAAGTAGATCACTAATTTTGTACAAGGTCTCAGTAGGATATCTTTTATTTTTAAAGTACATTATCTTTATCAGAGCTCTTTGGGCTCGCTCTACGTCTATAAAATTAGTTTTCGTTGCACATCCCTAAATAGGGATGCAATACAACAGGACAGACGGCACCAAAGCCATGTAGATCTCATTAAGAACAATTCTTAGGGGGTCTTGTTTACTGGTCATAGTTTTTGGAATAATATGACGAAGTGTTTTAAAGATCCTCACTGCCTCGTTGGTCTAGTGGTCGCAAGCGCTACTGCTGAGCGTGAGGTCCTGGGTTCGATTTCCGGGTCGGGCAAAGTGTTATTGGGTTTTTCCATATGGAATTTCTCGGTAGCAGCCCAGAGTCTGGATTTGTGCCCGGTTGATGGCAATAGGCTCGCCCCCTATTACATGGGACCTAAACATAACTGGCGAAATGCGGGTGTGCTATAGGTACACCTCTGCCTAACCGTTCTGGGAATACAGGTGTGATGTTATGTTATGTGTGTTTTAAAGATCCAGCTTAATCTCCTAACCTTCTTTGAAACATGTTCAAGATGTGGATACCAAGATAACCGCTGATCGACTATTACACCTAGATATTTAGTTTGTGTTACTTGTTTATTGCATAAACAATTACAGTATCTGTTATTAGTATCTCCACATGTGTGTATTCGTAGGTTTAGATCCTCACTTGGTTGACTAGATTTATTAATACTAAAGCATATGTAATTGGTTTTTGATGTATTGAAAGTGAGCAGGTTATTATTTAGCCAACTGGCTACGTGTGCTATACCCATCTCAGCTTTGAGTTTCACATCTTGCCAGGACTTCCCAGAGAAAACGACAGCGGTATCATCTGCGTAAGAAAAAACTTTTGCATTTTTGATATGCATGTTGCAGAGATCATTTAAATATACCAAGAATAATGTAGGGCCCAGTACGCTGCCCTGGGGAACGCCATATGTGACCTCAGCGTCACTACTGGTCAGTTCACCCACCTTAACCCTTTGCTTCCTAGATGAGAGATAGTCTTTGAGCAACTTCAGTGGGGTTTCTCTTATTCCCGCTTTTTCAGTTTACTCTCAAGGGCAGGGACAGAGACGGTGTCAAAAGCTTTTAAGGTCCAGGAAAACAGTCAGGCATTTGTTGCCAGTTTCAAGTTGTTCATTTACTAGAGAACTCAGTGTTGTAACTGCATCCTCAGTGGATAAGCCTTTTCTAAAGCCAAATTGGGAGAGAGATAGTAAATTAAATTTAGTAAGATATTTTATTAGTCTATTATTGATTAATTTTTCCAGTATTTTAGAAATAGATGGCAAAACAGATATAGGCCTGTAGTTATTGACATCTTCTCTGTCCCGCCCCCCCCTTGTAAACAGGAGTAATAATAGAATGTTTCAGTAGGTCAGGGAAGATGCCGCTTTGGAAGCAGAGGTTTGCAAGGTGTGTTATTACTGGAACGACTTTTTTTCGTGCGTGTTTTTAAATTTCGTCGAGACGTTATCCCAACCGGGGGCACTATCAGATTTAAGGCGTATTAAGATTCGATCAACTTCATTGGGGTCAGTATCTAGGAGGACAAAAGTATTGCAATGTACAGTTAGTTTGGTATGTTGATTTAAAGGGTAATTATTACAAGGCACAATTTTCTCAGCCAACTGTTTACCAACGTTGGCGAAATGATCGTTAATTAAATTTCATGATTCAAGAGGAGATGACTTGATATTTAGTAGTTCAGAGTTGTGATTGTGTGATTTACTGGAATAAATAATATTTTTTATGTTTTTCCAGAGCAGCTTATTATTTGGTAGAGATTTGGCCAGCAATTCCCTTTCATATTTACGTTTTAGCTTTTTTACCAAATTGTAACAGAAATTCCTGTATCTATTGTAGGTTATCTTTATAATATCATTGTATGGATCAGATCTACAACGTTTTTGTAATTTATTACGGTTTCTTATACAACGTAGTATGCCATTGGTAATCCACGGTTTAATAATCTGTTTACTATATTATGATGTGGCGCGGGTGGTACTACTGCATTTTAAAGTATTCGTGAGTTTATTTAAGAGAAAGTTGGTCAGTAATTTGGGATCATTACAAAACAATAGTTGAGCTAGATTTTTTTCCTGTAAGTTTTTCAGAGTCGGTAAGAGTAGCAGTTTTTTTTTGGAATGCGGGTGTTTTTTATTTTAGACAGGGACAAAAATGTTCTAAAGTGGTCAGTGATAGAGGTATGAAGTATAGCAATAAATGCTGATACCTTCTTTTTATTTATTTTTAACATGAAATGATCTAGGCAGTTTTTTTCTCTAGTGGGTAGTGTATGGTATATACAGGGTGTCCCGTAAATAATGGATCAAACGTAACGGGTAGGTAGCTTACCTCATTTCCAACAACTAATTTGAACAGTAAAAAAAAAACCGATAAGGTAACCAAGATATTTTTTTTTTTTCGATTTTTACTATTTTCTGTACCAGCATTCAGTGTTTTTAATGCTGTTGCTGCAAATGGTATCACATTTAGGTGTGATTTTTGTCAAACATTTCTGAATAGTTTACTAATGTTATAAGATACCATTTTTTTAAATAACATTTTATTTGCCTTAGAAAAAAAATCTTGAATCGAAAAGTTTTGTTTTTACGATGAAAAGACCAGAATTGGAAAAATTCTCCTGTAAAAAAAATGTATGACACCAAAGTGTACCATTATTTTAAAAACTTGTAAAATTACTAAGGTTTGCAAATTGGTATAAAACTTACGTCTAGTCCTTGCGGTTACAAAGATATTGCTATGAATGTGATGAAGAAGACAGAACTGAAATTAAAATGGTACTATCTAACTTTTCTTTCTCGTAATGGCTTATGCTTGTAATCTAAGCATGTGGTTAAGCGTGTAGCGTAATTCCGAGCCTATGACGTCATCTCTTCGGAATTTGGGACCGCTACCTGCGGAGTTGCACCTCACTCAGTGTGAAAGGGATAGATAGCGCCGCTTTTGTATTTTTGGTAAATCGGTGTCTTTGTGCAGGTATTTTTTTTCCTTCACCCTTCACTCATACAGGGCTTCATTGTTGCATGATTTTATTTGTTTAGTTGACACGAATCTCTCTTCGAGTTGATACGTACGTCAGACTACTTTCGCTCCCGCTGTGCCTAACTGTTGTGTTCCTTAAAATTAAACTTGTGCTGTGTATTTGGACTTTGCTTTGCCTAACGATTTGGAACTGTTTGTGTTTTGGACGAATGACTTGGCAATCCTACGGACTTCGAAAACAATCGTTTGTGTGAGGTTGTACGTGTGTGCAGTAGTACGATGCCTCGTTACGAGTACACGCCACGGGAGTATGCCGAAATGCATTTTATCTACGGAGAAGCAAGAGGTAATGCCAGGGCGGCCGCAAGATTGTATCGTGAAAGATACCCGAACCGGGATCGACATCCCGACTATCGCGTATTCATTAGAGTGCATAACGCGCTTCTTGAGGGAAGAATTCTTGGCACCGGAGTTGGGGGTGCCAGTGAAGGGCGACCGTCACAAGTCAATGACGAAATTATTATTCGAGAAATCGAGGAAGATTCGTCGGTCTCAATTCGCGTCATAGCGCAACGCACAGGTATTCCAAGATCGACGGTACATCGAGTTCTAAAAAGGCACCGGTTGCACCCATATCACGTGCAACGTATTCAAACGCTGACGTCACGTGATTACCCGCAAAGAGTAGCATTTTGCCAAAGGATGCTTAGAATGATACGGGCGGACCCACAGTTTTTTAATAAAATTTTATGGAGTGACGAGTCTTCATGCCGGCGAGATGGATATCTCAATTTGCATAATTTGCACAGTTGGCAGCTGGTAAACCCACATTTGATGCGAGAGGACAGGAGCCAACATCAATTTAAAATAAAATTTATGGGCAGGAATAATCAATGGGCAAATAATAGGGCCCTTTGAACTACCAGCAACTCTAAACGCCGAATACTATCTGCATTTTTTAAGGAATGAGTTGCCAACGTTATTAGAAAATATTCCAGAAGACGTGCGGCAAGCAATGTGGTTACAAAATGATGGTTGCCCCGCTCACTATGCGACGGCAGTAAGGGCGCAACTCAATGAAACTTACCCTGACAGATGGATCGGCCGATTAGGACCAATTTTGTGGCCTCCGCGATCTCCGGATTTAAATCCCTTAGATTTTTTTTATTGGGGATGTTTAAAAGACAAAGTTTACAAACAACGAATAACGTCGGAAGAAGAATTACGTCAGCGCATCCAATCTGCTGTATCAGAAATAAACAACAGCCATTTTGTCCGTCGGATAAGAGCTTCCTTTATTAGGAGGTGCAGACTTTGCATTCTCGTAGGGGGACGTCAGTTTGAACATTTACTGTAAAAACAAAATAAACGATTTATTTGTATTTTTTTTTAATTTAACCTCCTAATTTTTTTCATACGCTGAGATACCTAAACATTTTTAAGAAAATAGTTTAATTGTGCACACTTTTTCAAATTTTATTTTATTTCGTAATTTGGCACCTCTGTCAGATTCATAGCAATATCTTTGTAACGACAAAGACTAGGCGTAAGTTTTATACCAATTTGCAAACCTTAGTAATTTTACAAGTTTTTAAAATAATGGTACACTTTGGTGTCATACATTTTTTTTACAGGAGAATTTTTCCAATTCTGGTCTTTTGGTCGTAAAAACAAAACTTTTCAATTCAAGATTTTTTTTCTAAGGCAAATAAAATGTTATTTAAAAAAATGGTATCTTATAACATTAGTAAACTATTCAGAAATGTTTGACAAAAATCACACCTAAATATGATACCATTTGCAGCAACAGCATTAAAAACACTGAATGCTGGTACAGAAAATAGTAAATATCGAAAAAAATAATATCTTGGTTACCTTATCGGTTTTTTTTTTACTGTTCAAATTAGTTGTTGGAAATGAGGTAAGCTACCTACCCGTTACGTTTGATCCATTATTTACGGGACACCCTGTATATGTATTATACAGGGTGACAGGGAAATTCGACCTATTCCTTGAAAGTGGTTATACTAGAGGTCATTATCAACAAATTTAGTCCCGTTAACTAGGGGTCAAAACTGGATGGACACCGAGTTATTACGAGTCTTCGATTTTTTTGAAATTTTCTGACTTGTTACCAAAAACAATTAATTATGAAAACACTCCTCCACACTAAACATTATATTGATACTTTTGTGAAAGCTGAAAAATGCATGATCATTAAAAAAAGAAATACTTACCCAAAGCTTACATAATCTTAGAAACAAAAGGTTTTTAGTAGCAATAACCATAAATTTTTGTATTCTTCCCGTAAATCGACGTACGTTATTGGAAAAAAACTATACGATAGTTAGCGTACAAGTTAGTAAAATGACTAACTGGTTTCATAAGCTTTCCAAAAAACTACAATTGTTATAACATCTTTTGTTAGAGTTAGAATAAAAAGTCGTTGATGCATTCCGGATAGCAGATTTATTAGAATCGAACATTGCACAAAAATAGGTCACTGCCATTTCAGGCTGTAAAACGTGTTATTTTTTGCCTATTGTTAGTCAATGTCTATGTCAGTTTTGACTTCTACGCAATAACGGTCACCGCTAAACATTCGTGCCGCGAGCTGTACCTACCCACATTTTTATCAGTTTATGTCGCTGATAACAACTTAAACACGCTAAAACGCTACGCCTGTCTTCTTGTGGAATGGTTTCTTTTCAAAATCAAGAATACGCCGACATTTTGTATTTGTTTGGGTTTTGTGACGGTGATGCTGCTGCAGTACGAAGGGAGCATCAAAGTACCACTAGAGTACCACTTGTATTGTTGATACAGCAAGGTCTGCTTGAAGGGACTGAAGAATTTCAATATCGTCTTCGGCAATAACAACGGCAGGTTTACCAACCTTTCTGTGGGCGGAACACCGCAGTGTCCTCGTGGCGGTGATCTCTCACGTCCGGCCCTGGTCCAGGCCATGGTACGGAGCGAGAGGGAATGGGAAGCCGTCACCTCCTTCTGCGAAGCAGTAATGCTCGCGAAGGAGGAGGCGGAGCGCATGAGGGAGAGGCAATCGTTGCGCCCTCACGACCCTAGTCACCGCAGGAGGAGACACCCTGGACGTCGGAAGTCGATACCCGACTCCCGGCCACCGTAGGCGCGGACTTGCGGATGGCGAGCAATGGGCAGCTCGCCATCCGGTAAGGACCAGGCCCGGGTCAACGGTGCGTCGTGTTCCACGCGCGCCTCAAAGAGATGTCAGCACCATTGACGGGGTCCGATAGGGCCGATGCCTGCCGGGGTCACGGATTGTTCGAAAGAGTTACCGTGGCCCTGGCGCAAAGGTAACTAAAGGAACACGGGTAGGTTTTATTCAGTAAGAGTCTGACACGCCCTCCCGCTCCGCCTAGAGCGGGAGACGTCATTTGATGATTTCCCACCCAAAAAAAAAAAGGTTTACCAACCTCTCTGTGGCGTCGTCGAGCCGAGACCGTTTCTCGAATGCACCGATAAGTAGCACCAAACACGCTCACCACAGGTAAACGGCGATTAGGGAAACGCCTTTGATACTCTACTCGTGCTGCAGTGGCGTAACCGTCACAAAACCCAAACAAATACAAAATGTCGGCGTATTCTTGATTTTGAAAAGCAAACATTTCACAAGGAGACAGGCGTAGCGTTTTAGCGTAGTTTAGTTGTTATCAACGACACAAACTGATAAAAATGTAGGTAGGTACAGCTCGCGGCACGAATGTTTAGCGGTGGCCGTTATTGTGTAGAAGTCAAAATTGACATAGACTAACAATAGGCAAAACATAACACGTTTTACAGCCTGAAATTGCAGCAACCTATTTTTGTGCAATGTTTGATTCTAATAAATCTGCTATCCGGAATGCATCAACGACTTTTTATTCTATCTCTAACGGAAGATGATATAACAATTGTAGTTTTTTTGGAAAGCTTATGAAACCAGTTAGTCATTTTACTAATTTGTACGCTAACTATCATATAGTTTTTTTCCAATAATGTACGTCGATTTACGGGAAGAATATACAAATTAAAGATTATTGCTACTAAAGACCTTTAATTTCTATGATTATGTAAGTTTTGGGCAAGTTTTTTTTTTTTAATGGCCACTCATTTTTCAGCTTTCAGAAAGTATCAATTTAATGTTTAGAGTGGAGAAGTTTTTTCATAATTAATTGTTTTTGGTAACAAGTCAGAAAATTTCAAAAACTCGAAGAACTGGCATAGCTCGGTTACCATCATGTTTTGACCCCTAGTTAACTGGACTTAATTTGTTGCTAATGACCTGTAGTATAACCCCTTTCAAGGAATAGGTCGAATTTCCCTGTCACCCTGTATATGACCAGGTAGTATTCCATACAATGACAACACATTAATATAACTGTTCCTATTTTTATGCTCATGAGACAATTCTATTTCTTTAGTTTTAATATTTATGTTTATGTCTCCCGCCAGGATAATGCTTTTCTGAGAGTTTAATTTATCTAGGTATGTACTAAGGGAGTTTATGAAGCTATATTATATATAGCTAGTGTTTGTGTTTGAGGGGGAGTGGTAAGTACATAACACAATGTTGTTAAGAATGTCCAGTTGTGGACAGGACGCTTGTGATAACTCAATTTCCTTAATTTTTGGTTTCAGCGATTGTTTTACATACACAATTACCCCATCATTTTGGTTTAGCTGCCGTTTAGTAAAGTAGGACTCATAGTTTTTCAGTTGTGGAATAGGTTTGTCAGCATTTAACCTACATTCCGTCAGTATAATAATATCTGTCTCTGGTAAAGTTGATAAGTTGAGCATGAAATCGTGAATTTTCATATGAAATATTCTGAAAAATTCTTAGATGGAACTTTCCAAAGTTTAACGATTGATATGAAATTGATGATCATTACCTATGATGAGTGACAGCCCTATGAAAGTAGGTAAGAATTTTGAGCCTTGTTAAGAAGCTTTGCTATCGCTCGGTTTTTTATTCATGTGCCTTAAGCGAATACGAGAGTATAGAAGGGCACTTCGGTTCGTTTCGTACAACCTCGGCTCGCCTCGGGCGACTTCTGATCGTAGTCGGTTTTTGCGCCCGAGTCAAAGGAATCGAAGTGTGCCGTAGTTCTTAGCATGAGTGATAGTCACGTACTTCGGTCTTCGGTCAATTTCGACCAGTACTTCGTCGAAGCAACTTCGCGAGTAGTGTAGTACAGGTTTCTAGGGCGAATTCATGTCAAGTGATTTTTATTGGCTGTTGTTATTTCAATCAATAAGTCAAAGTAGTTCGTGGCTTAGTAATAACAGCTACTCGGTTCGATTGACGGTTAAGCTACGCTTGGCGAGGGCAGTCCGTGGATGGGTGACCCTTCATTACATACCGCGACTCCTCTGTGCCTCAGATAGCACCTTAAGCCGTTGGTCACGGCATAGATCTTTGACAGTCGTTACGGGTAGTCAGAAGCCCGAAAGTCTGATAACCAGTCTTACCGAGGAGTATCGTTTTACCCAGGAACCGGGCTATGGAGGTCAGGTAAGTAGTCGCTTCATGTAAAATACTGGTATTCTGCTGCATCCGGTTAGACTGGAAGCCACCCCAACATAGTTGGGGAAAGGCTAGGCAAAGAGAAAAGTAAAAAAGAAAAAAGTATAAGTCAAAAGAAGTAAAGTAAAAAATAAAGTAAGTGTGTGTGTGTGTGTGTGGTGCTATTTGTGATCGAAGGTGTGTGTAGTGTGTGTGTGTGTGTGTGTGTGTGTGTGTGTCTAGTGTGTGTAAGTGTCAAAGTAGTTCTGTGACATTTGACAGCGTGTGATGTGTGTGTGACTTTTGAGTTAATCATTTTAGAAATCAGTTGTAAACTGCACTTGTTGCCATCGATTTCTGTGGTCAATCTATAAATGACTGTTGCTTGTACTTAGATAATATTTTTTTTATTACACAAAATTATAGCAAGCACTAGATACTAATGCTGAGCTACAAAGAAAAGCTGAAGGTTATATTACAAATTTTTAGGTACAATCATAATTAACCATTTACTTACCCGTCAAACCACGCAAAAATTATGCGTCACGATCACAAAATCCCACAGCTAAGGACAAAGACCCTAATGACAACCATGTGGCACCCAAATATCTATTCTTTTTTGTATACCCAGACTTTTTCAAATGGGTCAGAATTGTTTTGTGGTCAACCCCTAACTCTTCAGCTCTGTCGTTACTCCAAAAAAAAGCTCCACTTTAAAAAAAATGGAATCGACTTTATCCGACCAGAGTGAGCTGCATCTTTGACATCGAAACTCCCGGACTGAAAACGCTTGAAACAACTTTGCGTTATTCTTATTGCCACTACGTAAGTCACTAAACGTCACATATTTTTTTCGCGGCTTGTGTCTCATTTTCCTTTTTTTGTTATAAAACTTCAAAATGTATCGATTTTCTTCGTTAGATTCACTCATATTGGCGGACAGAAAAACAGTTCAAAAATGGCGGAAAATCGTTTTTCGTATCAAAACCAGCCAGATTTTACTATAACTTGATACCTATAAAATACGAAAAAACTTTTCCCCCGACCTATTATAAGAAACAAAATAAAGAAACATACTTAATACCCATAACCTCACGCCCTAATCTGTTCTAACTACGATAAATTACATGAAAACATTCCTTTTAGCAAAAGAAACCCGACCTTCAGTGAACGAACGATGAATGAATGAATGAAGGAAAAGCTTGTAATTACGAGATTTCTACGCTCATTTCGGTAATGAGTCCTGCTGATTAGTGATGGATTAGGCACAACGAAGCGCAAATAACGTGTCGCCGACGTATGTGCCCCTGAGCTAATAGGCAATCTTTTGAAGATTTTGGGAGGCTGTTTAGATTGTACGATATTTTGGCGATATTTTTGTGTTTTTTGGAACTTATGAATAGAATAGAAAATAATATTTATTTATTTATAAAGATTTACCAACGGGATACTAACGATTGGTCGACAAACGTTTGGTCGACGTAACGATTGGTCGACAACCGATTGACCGACAGTAACGATTGACCGACACAACCATTAATCGACATATACGATTGGTCGACTCAACTATTGATCGACCATAACAATTGGTCGACATCTACACAATCGGGGATAGGATGCAAAAGCGAGCGAAGCGAGCTCGGGACGTGGGGCACCCCGACTCGGACAGGTTAGGTTAGAAGGGGATGGCGGGGTCTGAAAGACCCCGCCGTCCCCTTCGTGGTTATTTTTTTTTAAACCGCCCAGAAGTAGGAGCCCCGCGAAGCGGGGCTCCGTCGGCTACGCCTTATTATGCAAATCAGATAAAACCCAGGATAAACCAAGATTTTTTTTTTTTCCAAAAATAAAAATTATAATAAATTTGTCGGCTAATCGTAATGTCGACCAATTGTTATTGTCGATCAATAGTTGAGTCGACCAATCGTATATGTCGATTAATGGTTGTGTCGGTCAATCGTTACTGTCGGTCAATCGTTTGTCGACCAATCGTTACGTCGACCAAACGTTTGTCGACCAATCATGACAAACCCTTACCAACAGCTTCTGTGTACAATATATGTTAAAGTAACAATTATTAGTCTTGGACTTACACAGTCGTCCATTCTAAATTAACCAGCATTCTCAAATATATTAAGTGTTAACACGGAAAAATAAGAATATAAACTAGTGGCGTTAGAATTAAAATAAGGCAAAATTAAAGAAATGTGTAAAATAAAACAAAACTATACAGACATTATTGCAATTTTGCCCAATTACTTAAAACTAAGATATAAACAACATAAAATGTAATAAAAATGAGATCAAAATAAAAAGCATAATAATTAGTATTAGATAATAATAAATATGAGTAAAAAGTTGGGTTACAATGTTTCCAGAATATTCATAACATAACATCAGGTTGCATTTGATAAAATAATGATAAATAAATTTATATTATCGCTAGAACTGACTATAAAAAGGTTTATTTAAGTTTCTAATATTATTTCAAATGGAGTATAGGTAATTAATATTTTTTCAAAATCTGTCTAGGCTACTAAGAGATGGCAAAGACCTTTATCTTATTTTTGATTATGTGTGAATAACACAGCTTCATTATCAATTTCGTTTCTTGAATAAGCTAGATTTACATACCTAATAATAATTTATTCTAAATATTCTGTTCGTGTTCGTGTTCGTGTGTGTGTGTGTGTTATGTTATTCTGTTCGTTGTCTACTTTAATTTTTATGAGCAATAGGCTCGCCCCCTGTTACATCGGACTTAAACATAACTGGCGAAATGTGGGTGTACTATAGGTACGCCTCTGCTTAACTATTCGGGGAATACAGTCGTGGTGTTTATGTTATTTTATATCTAAGTTTATCAAGGATACGCGGAAATGTTAGTTTTGCAAAACTTGGTTTGTGTTCTATAGTTTCAAAGTGTGCTGCGTTATTGCCATGTAAGGAAGTGTAAATTCCTACGCTGTGTTGAATTTTGAGTCGAAATCGTGTATTTGATTTGGAAGTGTGCTAGACGCAGACGTTCCAATTTCCGTAAGGAAGCTTGGCCCTCGCCAGAATATTGAGAAATTCAATCACTCGTAGAATTGTGGTGCATGTGCGAACAGAATGTGGGGCCCCCGAACTAGCGCGTCGCATCGCATCGCACGCCCGCGCCGTTACTTCGTTTTCACTTAGCGTTCTTTCTGAGTTTTTTTTCTTTTAGCTCAATTTCCAAGGGTCGGAGCGTGATGTCCAATAGCCTTTAAGCTTCCTCAAGAAATGAGCCATCAAATGCAAAAATAATTGTTTATATCCAACGGGAACTTCAGAGATTAGCGCGTTCAATTCAAACAAACAAACGGTATTATACAGGGTGGCAGGGACAGCGACGCGCAAACTGAAATCATGAATTATACAGGGTGGCAGGGACAGCGACGCGCAAACTGAAACCATGAATTATACAGGGTGGCAGGGACAGCGACGCGCAAACTGAAACCATGAATTATACAGGGTGGCAGGGACAGCGACGCGCAAACTGAAACCATGAATTATACAGGGTGGCAGGGACAGCGACGCGCAAACTGAAACCATGAATTCAGCACATGATTCTGTCTAGAATCATGTGCTGAATTCATGTCAAAGTCGACGCATAATCGGGCATTCCCATCTTTTTTTTAACTAATAAAATGGGACTGCTAAAAGGGTCTCGGATTATGCCGTTTTGTTTAAGGTTGTTTAATATTTCTTTGAAGTTTTTACGTTCCATTGACGACAATCTGTAGGGTCTACGTTGAACAATTTTATCCTTATTCTTGAATCTAATAGTGATTTGACCAGTTTTTATCTCATTACCAGAAGTGAAATAGTCTTTAAAATTGTTTAATATTAAATTGAACTTTTCTAACAGGGTCTGCAAAATCGGTAACTATTTAGTTTTGTTTCCAATTCTGCTAAAGATCATTCATACGCTAAAGATCATTCAGACGGTCATATTTTTATCTATTAATGTGATAGTAAGACCCGAAATTTGCAATAAATCATAACTAATTAAAATATGAAACTGGGTTTGGTAATCTTCTACAACAAATAGTTGTAATTTTATACTAACTTAATCGGTCTTGACAATCACAGATATTCTTTTTTTATTTTTTATTTGATATGGTTTTGCTCTTGACTCTAGTCTAGGTCAGAGATGACAGAGACAAAGTCAAAGATGGAGTGAGCTTACCCAGAAGAAGCCTGTACACTCTCACTTTGAAGAGATTTGAGTTGTATGCGGTCGGAAACACAGACGCAGGTAGAGAGTTCCACTCTTTTGCTGTGAGCATTATACAGGACATTTGGAAGCGCTTAGTGCGAATTGGTGGAATAGCAACTAGGTAAACTTATATTCTGGGAACATAGAAAGAAAGAAAAGAAAGAAAGAAAATGAAATTATTTAGCACAAACTACAAGGCATGACAACATGTGATATTCGCACACCTATTTATTCCCTTGAAAAGTTTTAAAGAGAAAACTGCCTTTTTTTTTTTTTTTTGGATGGGAAATCATCAAATGACCTCTCCCGCTCTGGGCGGAGCGGAAGGGCGTGTCAGACTCTTACTGACTAAAACCCACCCGTGTTCCTTCAGTTGCCTGTGCGCCAGGGCCACGGTAACTCTTTCGAACAATCCGCGACCCCAGCAGGCATCGGCCCTATCGGACCCCGTCAATTATGCTGACAACTCTTTGAGGCGCGCGTGGAACACAACGCGCCGTCGACCCGGACCTGGTCCTTACCGGACGGCGAGCTGCCCATTGCTCGCCGTCCGCAGGCCCGCGCCTACGGTGGCCGGGAGTCGGCTATGGACTCCCGACGCCCAGGGTGTCTCCTCCTGCGGCGACTAGGGGCGTGAGGGCGCAATGATTGCCTCTCCCTCACGCGCTCCGCCTCCTCCTTCGCGAGCATTACTGCTTCGCAGAAGGAGGTGACTGCTTCCCATTCTCTCTCGCTCCGTACTATGGCCCGAACCAGGGCCGGACGCGAGAGATCGCCGCCGCCGATCGCCGCCACGAGGACACGGCGGTGCTCCGCCCAAGCCGGGCAGACCTCCACCGTATGCTCCACCGTGTCCTCCGGTCGATCCACACAATGCCAACACCCGGGCGTTTCCTCCCGCCTTATCCGAAACAGGAACCTCCCGAAACAGCCATGTCCGGTGAGGACCTGCGTCAGGCGGAAGGTGAGGACGCCGTGGCGCCTCTCAAGCCACTCCTCAAAGAGGGGACTTACCGCCGCAATTGTGGCGTGCCCAGCGCTGGGTTGCGACAGTCGCACTCTCCATGCCGCCATGAGATCCCGCCGGAGCTCTGTCCGCTGTGCCGCGATTTCTCGCGGCAGCGGAGTAACGCCCCGGCGTTTCGCCTCCTCGCGCCACTCCCAAATGTGCGCTAGGACTTTTGCCTCCAGATCCCATGGCGGCAATCCGGCAAGGAGGCTCGCCGCCTCGCAGGAGACCGTGCGGTATCCCCGGACCAGCCGGATGGCCATGACCCTTTGGGACGCGTTCAAACGGCGTGCTGGTCGGAACCTCAATGAACGCGCCCACACCGGTGCCCCGTAAAGGGCCATGGACCGCACGACCCCCGCGTAGAGCCTCCGGCAGGAGGCGTTTGGACCCCCTAGATTGGGCAGGAGCCGCTTCAAGGCAGCCCCAGCCCGGTCCAGTCTGGGAGCCAAACGTCGGAAATGCTCGACGAAGTTCCACCGGCTGTCGAGGACGAGTCCCAGGTACTTCATCGTCGACTCGACGCCGATGTGAACCCCTCCCGCCATTATTTGGGAACCCGAGAGTGGCGCGTTCCGAGGACCATGAAAACACATGGCCTCGGACTTGTGCAGGGCCACCTCGAGTCCCAATTGCTGGATCCTCTCAATGACTGTCGCAACCCCGCGTGTAATTAATTCGGCCGCCGCCTGTGCGACCTCCCCTGTGCCAGGACTAGCGTGTCGTCAGCGTAACAAACGACGCTGACGCCGCTAGGGAGGTCGGCGCGCAGCACCCAGTCGTACCCGATGTCCCACAGATACGGCCCCAAGACTGATCCCTGTGGGACACCGCACGACATCTCTCGCCGGTTCCATTCTCCCTGGTGACCGGGGTAGATGACGGCCCTGTCCGTCAGATAGGCCTCGACTATGCGACAGAGGTAGGTCGGCATCCGGTGATACCGGAGTGCCTCCCTGATGCAACTCCAGGGCAGGGTATTGAAGGCATTGGCGATGTCTAGAGACACCGCCAAGACGACCCCACCCCGGGCCACAGCATCCCCCGTCGTGAGGGCTCGCACGCGCATGATGGCGTCCACCGTAGAGCGCCCCCTGCGGAAACCAAACTGGCTCTCCGCCAAATCCGGCCCCACCCGCACTAGCCGCCCGACGAGGCGGTCTGCAATGACTCTTTCAAAGAGCTTGCCCACCTCGTCGAGCAGCACAATGGGCCGGTAAGCGGACGGAGAGTCCGCAGGGCGCCCCGTCTTCTTAATGAGGACCAGTTTCCCCGTCTTCCAACGAAGTGGGAACTGGCCCCCTTCCAAGCATGCGCTTAGGAGCCCTCGAAGTCGAGGCCCGAGAGCCTCCAAGGCCAGGACCCAGGCTTTTCCAGGTAGGCCGTCGGGTCCTGGGGCGGTATTTTTGGCACTCAGCCTACGTACCGCCACTCTCAACTCTACCTCGGTCACCTCAGGAGAATCGTCGTCGTCGTCGGTTATGTGGTCCACAGTGGGCACCGCAGGAGGCGGAGCCATGGGCGGGGGAGTGTGCTCCCCTCGCGAAGGGAACAGAGCGCTCACCACGCCCTCCACGAGCTGAGGCCGGAGACTCTGCGTTAGTGGGGGAGCCCATGGGCGGAGTTTCTCCCGCACCATTTTGTATGGGCGTCCCCAAGGGTCCCTGTTCAGAGTCCCCAGCGACTCCTCACGGGCCAGTCCCCTGGCCCGCAGTATCTCCGCTCGGAGGGCGGTCTTCGCCGCTCTGTAACCCTCGTACAGCTCCGCCTGAATGGCTTCCGTATCCGGAGGACGGACACGGAGCCTGCGGTGCCTGGTGTACAGGCGTCGCGCAGCAACGCACGCCTCGCGCAGAGACGTTAGCTCCGGCGACCACCAGTACACCTGGCGCGAGGCGCGTCCAGGCTGGACCCGGGGCATTGCCACGTCACATACTTCGGACGTGGCCTCCCGGAACCACTCCGCCTCGTCGTTAATATCAGCAGGCCTGTCCGGTGATGACACCCAGGCCTGCACGATCGAGGCTTCCAGGAGGAGCTCCCGGTCCAGCCGCTTCAGCGCCCACCGTGGACCAATCGGGGCCTGTCGGACCAGCGCGCTCGAGGTCTGGGCGGAGACGTCAAACCGGATGTACCGGTGGTCGGAATACGTCTCCACCCCCTCCATGACGCGCCAGTCAATGACACGCGGCGACAGAGCGGGGCTGGCGAACGAGATGTCCACCACTGACTCACCCCGCATCCGTACACACGTGGGGACAGAACCCCGGTTTAGGACGACTAGGCCTGTCTCCAGAGCCCAGTCCACCATCCTACCCCGCGCGTCAGTATACCGGGAACCCCAAGCCGTGTTCTTGGCATTGAAGTCCCCGAGCACGAGCACGGGGAGGGAATGGTACCCGACGACGACGACTCTCAACTCCGCAAGGGAGTTGTGGAACTCGGCGAGAGTTCGGTTCGGGGAGAAGTACACCCCTACGACAACAATCTCCCCGAACCGTGCTGCCACGCAACCCCATCCCCTCTTAACTGCCTCGAGCGACGGGGTACCGGCGGCGGCCGACGAAATTAGGGTCACTGAGCCGCTCAGGTTCTCCACCCAATCATCCCTGGGCGGGACAAAGTACGGCTCAGCGACCACGGCGATATTAATCGACCACTGCGCCATGCTCTGGAGCAACAGATCCTGAGCGGCGACGCAGTGGTTGATGTTCGCCTGGAGGAGGCGTAATGGGGCCATTATTGGCACTCCATTTCAGCCCCCTCCCGAGGCCCTTGTGAGGGCCCTGCCGCGGTTTCAGCGGCGGTGACGACTGTGGAGGCAGCAGCGGCGATGGCAGTGGCGGCGGGTGCGGCAGTGACGGCGATTGCGGAGGGCTTACCCCTGCCCCTGGCTTTGGCGGGTGGGGCGCAGGCCTTACTCCCAGCCCGGTGATCGGCCGGCTTGCCAGCTGCCGCACATAAAAAGCAGTGCGGCGTGGCATTGCACGAGCCGGCCTTGTGCCCGGGCTGACCGCAGCGGAAACAGTGATCGCTGCGGTCCACCTCCGAGGTGCATTGCACTCCCACGTGGTTGCCCACCTGGCAGCGGAAGCACCTCAGAGGTCTGGGTTCCAGCAGTTTCACCTGCGCGGAAACCCAGCCCACCAGGAGCCTTCGGCCCTCCCCGGCAACTTTCCGGGCCGCCGTCACGGGGTAGCTCACCGTCACGGCTCGCATCCCCGTGTGGTCAGGACGAATGGTGCCCGCCCTCACCTGCTCGGCAGAGCACCCCCCAGTCCTGACGACGGCGGCCACTACCTCAGCCTCCGTCACACAGTCGTCCAGGCCCAGGATGCGCATGTCAATGCACTTGGAGGGCCTTGAGACTCGGGCCTCGTCCGCATTTAGGGACGCCCTAAGCCTTTCGGCCAGGCCGTCAGCGGTCGGGCCGCTGGCCGCACCAGGAACCTCCAGCATCCGGGCCCCAGTCGCAGTGATCTTCACCCGGATGCCATTGGCGACGCCTAACTCCTCTAGGTTCACGGCCGCCCTAGCCTTGGCGAGCACGTCGCGGTAGGACACGCCCTTCTTCTCCGCTTCCGGCTGTAGTGTGATCACTACAGCTGCGGACTTCGGGGCGCGGAGCCTAGCCGCGACGCTTCGCTCCTTGCGCCGCTGCCGCCTCTCTTTACGTTTGGCCGCCCTTGCTGCCTTGCCCACCTTCTTCCTCGACCCAGCCACTTGCCATTCGGCGTCAGACGGAGGAGAATTAGGAGGTGGGGGGACCGGCTGACTTGCCGCCAGGGCTGGCGCCCTCGCCGCCTGCGCAGCCACCCCGCCCTTCTTGGTCTCTGGTGGCGCCGACTTCGCCGGGTGCGGCCCCACGGGTTTCGGCACGGACCGGCCTTTAGTCCGCTCTGCTGATCCTGGCTTGGCCGCAGCGGCAGCAAAAGAGACCTGCCGGCTCGCCGCTAGCGGGGGGCGCAGGACAATGGCCTCCAGAGCGGAAAAACGGCTCTGAAAGGCAGCAAGCTCCCGCCGCACCAGGGTCAGAACCCGGTCCTCAGCAGGTTCCGGCACTGGCCGGGCTTGCCCATGTTGCACCCTCTCCTGTGGTACTTCCCGGGGGCCGGCTGCCCGAAGGCCGGCCAGGTCCGCTCGGAGCTCCTCGTTCTCCTTTCGGAGAAGCTCCATTGCGGCTGTCAAGCGGCTGACCTCCGCCCGCATCTCAGACATGCCGTCCAATAGAGGCATGAGTTGAATGGCCTGCACTGCCTCCATAATGGAAGCCGCGGCAGCGGGTATGGCCTTGTCTTTAGAGGACTGAATCCGCTTCAAGGCCACATCGTTTAGCGCAGCTACCACGGCTACCTCCAGCCTGGCCAGTTGCTCCGACTTAGAGCCGCCAGCGGCGTCCGGCTCACCACCTGACGACTCCGAGTGGGCCGCCCTGCCACTGGTCGCTCCGCAATGGTGCCCTTCCGTGTCGAGCCCTTCGGCGGGCTGAGACGGCTCGTCTGGGCTGGTGAGGCCTCTGCCCGCACCCCTATCCCAAACTCCACTCCGCCGACTGGTCTTGCCAATTTTTCGGGTGGAGCTCCTCCCACCATCAGAAGATGACCCCTGGCCATCCCCTGGTTTGGGGCGCTTCTGGAAGCGCCTTTGGTTCTTCGCAGAAGCCCCCACCACTACGCACTCCGGGCTCTTGAAAAAGCCCTTCGCGCCAGATGCGGCGTCGGACCCCGACCCCGCGTCACTCCCCTCCTCTTCGCTGCTATTATTTTGGTTCAATTTTTCCATATTGTTCCCACGAGTGTGGGGGATCTAAAATGTCCATCCTAGGTTCACCCCCTGTCCCTAGGCAAGTGTTAATTTGTAACCCAACCAGAGGGTCCACTGGTACTCTGCTGGGGGTGCGCTAGCGACTGATGCGCCACCTACAACTACAAAGTTGTAGATGACACTACTCCTCAGCCATTCATATCCTCGCCGCGCACCAAAACTTGATATTAGAGGAATTTTTTATAGAGGTTATCTTCCTCGCGGCCCGGGCGGTTAAGCCAAGACCCTCGACCCCCGTCAAAAGTCAGAGACATAACCTTGACAATCTTCGGGGCTACGAGACTAACGGTGGCAGAAGGAGAGTACTCCTTCCTGCCTGCCCGGCGGCAGAGTTAGTGCACACCGAGCCCGCTCTTACTCCGCCGCTGTGCGTCTCTGCTTAAACAGAGAGACACACGTTGGAGCGTTCCTCCGACAGGATATTAGCGTACGGGCAACTAGACCCATTAGGCACACAGTACCTAATGGGGAGTAATTGCCCGCACCCCAGGGTACACCGTCCCGGGGACTGGCCTTTCCCCCAGACGCATCCAAGGGAAACTCCAGCCCACGGGCACACGGGGAGGTTTCCTGTCCTAGCACCCCAAAGAGAAAACTGCCTGTGAATGTGATTAGCATGCAGGCTACATTGAATACATGATTATTATTTTAATATTGTGAATGTGAAGACTATGTGGGTCATTGTTGGATTTTTTTCCTTCTCAGTTAATTTTAATCATGGTCTGGCAGTTTGAGTAATTTATGTAGCCTAACCAAATATCCTTTCTTTGGTATTGTTCGTCGAATCGTTCAGCTACTTAAGTTCTGAGTTGAGCTTCACGATTACTGACAAATGCGTGCACTGACTGGACAGGTCCACTCAATCTGTGTGGTTTTTCCTCAATAGACCATTTCAGACACAAATCTACATGGTCTTCGCATGATCTGACCAAGATTATGTCTGGACTTTAAAAGAGACTGTGACCTCTGAGTTTGTTTCGGCCTTTCATCTCAGAGTAGTCAGATAGGAAACGCCGACCTCATCTGGTCAATTATGATTGACGTGTAAAAATGTTTGTACAAACCTACTTACAGAAATAAAATCATTTATCATTTATCGTAACTGTATTGAAAGTCTTTCTTTTGTCCGGAATCGAAACAAATGCTTTCACGTACTAATGAACAATCGACGCCAGAATCAAATAGGTATAGAATAGAAATGGTGGTGTTGGTGGTGGTGGTGGTGGTGGTGGTGGATGGTTAGATATGGATATAAAGTAGCTCCAATTTTGACGGTAGTTGTGCAACGGTGTCTATATAGGACCACAAATATTTACAGATTTTTGATCGGTCGACTTCGACTTTTATTAATTTTGCTTATATAAACAATTTTTTCTCTAAATTACCTTCTTTACAAAGAAAATACCTTACTGCGACTTAGGGACTGTTTGTTTCACGAGCAGCGAACAAATAATGTCTTTCCATTCGCAATAAAACAGTTTTATACACAAAATTACCGCCATGCTTTACCGCGAAATTTTACCGCCAGGTAGACTTTATATAAATCAAGCGGATAATTATGTCAAAATAATTTCTTAACATTTCAAATAATTCAAGCAGATGTGTCAAGATAAATCCTTAATACCAACATAGAAACTTAAAGAAAAGTCAACCGGAAACGCATATTTTTTTAAATAAATCTTAGGGAAGTATAAGAATAGAAACTTTATGTAAAGGCATCCGGAAACCACAGTATTTAAAAAAATCAAAAGGAATTAACTAAATAAAAACTTAATATACATTCAACCGGAAACCACATTATTTTAAATACATCAAAATAAAAACTCAACATCCGGGAATACAAGTATTAATTTAATAAATAACACGGAAGTCAAATTAAGTACAAATAATCAAAACAAGCCTAAAATTAAAATCAAATAATGGTTTGGCGCCCATTGGCACATTGCTCGCAAAACAGATGGCCGATGGGGCCGAAAGTTTCTGGAGGGGCGACCGCGTACCGGAAGACGTGCCTATCGTTGGAAGGCCTCCCAAAACGTGGACCGTTGACCTTGTGAAGACCGCAGGAATCCGCTGGATGCGCGAAGCACAGAAACGGTCGAAGTGGCTGCTTGGGGAGGCCCATGTGTAGCAGTGAACGGCTTTTGGCTGAAATTAATGAATGTTTGATTAGCATCAATTTAATCTTTCGTATAATATTCCCTCAAGCAAAAGCAATCGATTCTAAGCAAATAAAATCTTTTTTACAAAAAAACAACCGACTTCCAAAAAAAACACTAAAAGACCTGAAAAATAACTTTAATTTCGGAAGTCGGTGTCTTTGCTTTTGTATTTTCGTTTTTGGCCACCGACTTCCGAAATTAAAGTTATTTTTCACGTCTTTTAGTGTTTTTTTGGAAGTCGGTTATTTTTTTGTAAAATAGTTTTTTTTTCTCTCTTTTTTGTTGCGGTACCTACCCCACACAAATTCGTATACCACTACTTGGTATGTAAATAACAGTGACAGGAAATTATTAACACATCATCCATATAAACTAAGTGGAAAAATACGCAGTATTAAGGATAACTCAAAAACTGCTGATCAAACCTTGATCAAATTTAAATGGGACCACATGTGAAGCACCACCTATCAAATAAAAAAAGAATCATCCAAATCGGTTCACCCAGAAAAAAGTTCTGAGCTAACACACAAAAAAAATTAAAAAAAAACATACAGACGAATTGAGAACCTCCTCCTTTTTGTGAAGTCGGTTAATAAAGCTCAAAGAATCGTATCGTATCGTAACCGTGTCATATAAAGAGCTGAAATAATCCCGGATTGATAGGTGACTGGCGGATGTTTTTCATCGGTCACTAATTACTATCCGTTCGCCGGACGATTTCAACGTTATCGGTCCGTACCGCGTCAGGTTTTAACGAGTTTTTCTTTAGTTTGATGTCAAATCACGTCTCACAATCTTTCATTCTCTCGTTCTCTCTCTTGTACCTATCCGCCCCGTTGGTCTAAGACATGGCGTACACTATCCGACATGCGTTTGCGACAGCTCAGGGACTAGATCTACAACGACAGGCTGTGACACTTGGCGTCAAGTTCCAGAATCGCAACGACAAGTTGGGGAGTCGCACAGTCTCGCTACTTGGCGCAGCGATTCGACGCACGGTACACGCGCACACCCAGCAACAAACGCATGCGACAGGTCAGCGTCAGTTGTGAGCTGTGTGTGTTTGTATTACGCCTTCACCTTTGCATGATAAGCACTAAGGTAAGTACAACTAGAGGCTCCAAGTTCACTCACAAGATGAATAACACGAACGTCTCTTTCAAATACTCAAAGAAAATGATCACGTCCTTACACAACGTCTGTCGTAACAACTAGTCGCAGATGCAAACAACAACTCTGCGTCTTGTTGCAGCTACTAGACGCAGCGACAAGACGCAGTGGTTCCACTGGCACAAATTGTTTGTCTTAAGCGTGACTTCTGAACGAGGGGGAAACATAATATGTAAAAGACTGAGAGCGTACACTACTTCAACTGACATTGTCCGATTACGTCCGATTACTAGGTGTACGCACTCACTTTCTTTTATATATATATATTTGGTTCGATCGGCCGACGACGTACGAGCATTTTCAACCGATGTCGTATTAGGTGTACCCCTCGCGCTGGAGTTGATCCGGAATTCCGGATGGACAAAGGGGTAAGTATTGAGTTTTTCCATAAAGAAATTGTTAGAACATCCCGAATGGTAGATTGTGACGATCGATGGCATACGGTGTAGGTAAGAAAATATCGGGAAGGACTCTTAACCTAAGTTATTTGTGTCCTGAAACTGTTACTAAGAATTCTAACCATAAACAAAGTACAGTTTCATAGTTATTTCGTCACTTTCAGAAATATTGGTGAATTGAGTTGGTATTACAGCCGATCTATTCAAAATCTAAATATTTTATTTCACATAAACCTACATGAGCACTTATGAAACGAAAGAAGCTAGGTGCACGGTTCCAATTGGTCGATTTCTATGGAGAAGAGCCGGCAAGAAACTTCACGGTTACTCTTTTAAAAATAAGGTGCTTTTACAATGTTTTCAAATTACAGTGTTAATAGGTATGGGAGGACAGTGTAGGCCTGTCAACAAGTAACAGGTACTCAACAAAATAGAAAAAGGTCTATAAATCTACAGTCTACAAAGTTAGACCTACAACGTTCTCACATTCACAAAATATAGAAGAATCTATATTTATAAGATCAATAAAATATTAAAAATAAAAGCCTATTTAAGGGGCTTACAAGAGCTAAAGCGCGGTCACTGTCGGATTGCATAGAAAATAAATAGACGCGCGATGACACAACGCTGGTATTTTATTGCAAAATATGAAGCAATTATGGATTTACAAAAAATCTATTCACTGGACTAAAAAATTAAAACACTATTACGTTAGTATGTTGCTTGTAGAATAATCTGACAAAAAATCTGAATGTTTGCATGTATATTAGTATGGTGTTTAATCGTTAAAAAAATTTTTAGAGGTATCTTCGTAATTTTAATTCGTAATTTTTTTGGTTTTGTTTTTTTGTTATTATGTTTTCAACACACTATCTAACTAGCACATATCTTCTTCTTCTTTGGGTTATGGTTTCCGCACTTAGTCTTTCATATGGACCATTGTGCGTGGGCCATGGCGGCCGTCGGTGGTTATTCCAACCAGCCCACCTCCCTCCAGAAGTTGATGATATCTCCTGGTCTGCTGAGAGCATCTGTGTAGGATATGGGTGCCCCGAGGGTTTGTGACCTAATTTGGGTGACGCATGTGCATTCAAAGAGCACATGCGCAACGGTTTCCTCAGCCTCCATGCAGGCCCTGCACAGAGGACTGTCCGTTACGCCTATTGTGTGAAAGTGTTTGTTTAGCGAGCAGTGACCCGTGATGGTCCCCGTCACCAGGCGCAGACCGTTTCTGTCCAGACGTAATAAACGTTTGGTAAGCTTGCCATCTAAGGATGGCATGGCTTCCCTGGACTGCCTACAGCCGGGTGTCGAGGTCCACCAACTCTCCGCTTGTGTATGGGTGTACTCCTGTAACCATCTCCGTAGCTGGTTAAAGGGAATGGGCACGATGGGTTCGGGTCCACAGACTGACGCGCTGGATGCTCTTCTAGCCAGTTCGTCAGCTGCATCATTACCCAGTGATCCACTGTGCCCCTTAATCCATTGCAGTGTCACTGTGTTACGGTTGGACACCGCCACACGTTCAAGAGCATTGTGACATTCCAGTATTATACTTGAGGTAATATACTTCCTCCCCAAGGATTGGAGGACTGAGGCACTGTCAGAGAGTATGCGTATGTGGGAGTCCATGACTTTTCTGGCCTCTATAGCGGACACCGCTAGTATAATGCCCACACACTAGCACATATCCTGCAGAATATCATATATATTTCTGATTTTGGTTACTGCAGTGGATCATATATTTTTAGGCATTATAAATTTGCATTTAGGTCATGTAGTCCCCTTAAACTAAATGACATGATTGCCATTACAACTGACAAATCTGAATTGAAATCCTGTCTACAAAAGCAATTAGTAAAAATAATTCTGTAAAAATCTACCCGTGAAAACTTATGACAAGTGAGTTTGAAGTGAGCTGTCAATAATGGCAATCGCTAGCATCAGATGGAATGACAACTCGGTTTAAGCTCACTTTACAAAGTTTTCACGGTGCGATTTCTACAGCAGGTATCTTTTATTAATATAAAAGATACCTGCTGTAGAAATCGCACCTACGACATATAAACCTTTTAGTTTTTCCTATATCTATATATATAAAAATGAATCCCTATTTCCCTTGGTCACGCCATCACGCGTGAACGGTTGGACCGATTTCACAATTAGTTTTTTTTGTGTTCGATATTGTCAGGAGAAGAATCTTATGAAATAAAAAAATAAGGAAGTTGATCGGAACGTTACAAAATTTAAGAAAACTTAACGCCAATATTAATTTTCCATAACTGTCAGTTGTTTGAAATAACTGTCAGCGATTGACAGAATGCGCGCTGCAAATATCGTTTAATACAGATGGATCGGTTGATAAATGAGTCGATAGTTTTAGTTTTAGTCAATAGTCAAAACTAAAACTAAACTACATATGACATTCATAGATAAGACAGAACAACGTCTGTCGGGTCAGCTTGTTAGATATATTTATCGATAATGTCTCCAAAAAACATGCTAAGTCAAGTATCTATTTACCCACTCTGTTCCTCTGCCACACACAGGACACAGCCAAAAATCAAGGCACACAAATAATATATCTTTCTCTAAACGTGCGCGCATTACGCCTAACTTACTTACCATAGCAAATACTAGCCCAATTTTATTACATAACGAAGAAAAATACACCTTATTGCTAAGAAAATGTAGTTCGTTTTTCGGTGTGGATGTATTGTTACATACGGCAATAAATTTTATACAAAATAGCGCATAACAGCAAGACGCGCGCCAAAGATTAATTTTGTAGATGGATTACTTTACTTAATATTGAAAGTTCTACATAAATACTTTTTCTCAAATATGCTTCTAATACGAGCATTATTTTGACAAACTTCTTCGAGAATCGAAAATGCTGTACTGGTCAAATACATGCGAGCAGCGACCGGCAATGTTAATATCAAAATCCCATCTGTCGTGTTTAGCGGCCGAATAAATTACTATGAAAACTCATATCTGTCGTGTAATTTAAAAATGGAACACACAATTTACGTCGACCCATGGCAACCAAGGAGGTAGCTTATCAAAGATTTTATTTGAATCTCGAACTGGCTTAGAAAATACAGCTTTTTTAAAGTGAAAAAGAAACAAATGAACATATTGGCGCAAGATAAGATAGCGTTGTTCATCATTAATACTGAAATTTATAATTTATTTATATGTACACAATTTGTTACCTTAAGTATACTGTTGACTTAACAATAATATAAGGCCGCCAGTAAGTCAAGATATTAAATAATTTACTTGTAGTTTGAATTTCCGCGCATTTTTTGAGAAAAGTACTATACAAGCCTTGGCCGCAGCCAGGCATTGATGATCTCACGTATGTGGGCCTCAGCTTCCTCTTGGCCCACATTTTCACGTTCGTCCATCAATGCCCCTTTTGTCGGCCGCTGGAGTATTAAGGCGGGCCTTTATTTACAATAACTTTGCGCAATATGATTGAATCAGCCCTTGTACTCAAATTATTAATTATTTTCACGCAATAACATTGCGGCCCATAAGCTTCGATGTTTTCGCGTGAGCAAGACCTGCATCCTTGACCTTATCCTGACCTTATCCTACACGGTGCAATTAAAATATGGTGCAAGACAAATTAGGCTCGCTCAAATTTTTGTTCCACCATTGTGTAATCATCAATATTAACCCAAAACGGACAAAAATATTGCACAATTCTTGTTATTGTGCAACATAATTGATCGTTTAGTTCCTGCCTTACAAACGAATCTATGGAGGGTGTTCTTGTCTATTAATTTATGGTGTTAATGATTGTTTTTATGTGAGTTTATATGTCAATTTTAAATAGACATACAGGCAGGTAGATAATGCTAGACCTAATGGAGTGTCATGTGCTTGGGCATAATCACTCATAATTAGAAACAACCCCTTATGAAATTTGTAATTTCGATTCAGTTCCATATACACCAAAGAAAAGACAGACAGGTACTCGCAAAATTAATCGAGGATGATGTCAAAATAGGTAACTTAATTTAAACGTGAGATCTAAAGACATGCCTACGAGTACTAGTATCTCTAAAATCGTGACTGTATTTTCTTGTTGAGATTGATCTTCTCATTTACCCTGATTAGGCTAAGTAAATTGTTGGACCCGTAGATGGCAGGGCCATAGTTTGGTGCAAATCAAATCGTTAAACCGTTGGTCCCGGCTGTCATTTGTAGATCTTTGACAGTCGTTGTCGTTATGGGTAGTCAGAAGCCCGATAGTCTGACAACCAGTCTAACCAAGTGGTATTGTATTACCTAGGAACTGGGTTGTGGAGGTCAGAGAGGTAGTCGTTCCATGTAAAATGCTGGTGTTCAACTATATCCGGTTAGGCTGGAAGCCGATTCCAATATAGTTGCGAAAACGTTAGACAGATGATAAAATAATTTCGGTGTCGCATCTGTTCTCCACCCTCCATATTTTTATTCTATGTCTCCCGGCGCCACTCGGGCGCCTCCCCGTCGCGAATAGGAAACAACATCAGGCCCCAATTCGCGGTTTTTAATGGATAACCTTTCTCCGACCAAATAAATGTAATGCTTGCGGCAAAATGTCGCGGAAGACGTTCAGAAACGAACAATTACGGGATTAGTTGATTAGGAAATGTTGGCGTGGTTTCCTTTGGAGTATTGGGTATTCTAATGTTTTTTACCATGTAGATTTTATGTAGTGTGCTAGTTTTATGTTTCAGCACGCGTAGCATGACCACGGAAGAGTAGACAAAATGACAGATAGTAGACAATTTTTTTTTTAGAAATCTGTCAACAATCTGTCATTTGTCTATTCTTCCGCCGACAAAACCCGTTTCTATGGTGGTCTTGCTACACGTGCCCGTGTGGCCGTTTATCGAGCATAAGCATAATCAGCCAATAATGTTCCCTCTGCTGGGACACAGGCCTTCTCTCTGTGAGAGTGACTGGGCCGTAATCCACCACGTGGGCCCAGTGCGGGTTGGTAGATGTCACATGTCTTCGAATTTTTGGTTCTAGGACATGCCAATTTGCTCACGATGTTTTCCTTCATCGTTTTGAGAGCAGTGATGATGAAACAATTTACACAAAGTTAAGCGAGCTGTCTGTTTTCGAACCTACGGCCTAGAAATCGTAAGTCACGGCTGTTACCACTGGGCCACCACTGCTCTGGAGTCCATTTATCTAGCTCAGGTTGAATTCTGACTGCGATTGAGAATATTCTAGACTTAAATGTGATCACAAATACCTTTTGAAAACGGATGTCTTTCACATTTGGCTACCTGATTTTTTGTTTATTTTTTTACTGACTTTATGCCGCAACATAGAATATTATTTTAACGAAAACGTGGAAAGTCAAACCATGACTTTCAAAGTAAAAAATATGTAGTTTAACTAAAAAACACGCTTTTATTACGCTCAAAAATATAAAATAATTAAATTGATTTGTATTAGTTCTTCTTCTATATCCAATGATTAAATCAAAAATCGTGGAGCGCTTTTTTGGTATGTGAACTTTTAATTAATTTAGTCAAAGCACACCAAGCTTTTTGAGTTAATCATTGGATGTATTAAAAGAAGAACTAATACAACTCAATTTGGTTATTTTATCATTTTTTGTGCGTGATAGAAGCGTGTTTTTGAAGTGAAAACTTCTTTAGGCGTGTTGAGCACTTTTTGGGTGAACAAAAATCATGGAACTCGCGTCATCGTCACCGCAAGCTTCAACGATACAATTCACAAGTTACTTAGTTTTCACTTCTATCGGCAGTCCCCAAAGACTGCCCCGCATTTTTTTTTTTTGTATTATGTTTAAACCACATAGGTATTTTCTTTATAGTCTAGTATATTCTTCATTTAGTTAATTAGTGTAAAGGCAACTATGTTATGACTTGAACGGTTTACTAGGAGCCACTGACGAGTTCCACTATGACCTCTTAGCTTCATCATCAGACCATCATCACCAAGTGCAACTTATATTGGACTCATCAGAACAAATCGTATGACCCAAAAGTCGATGTAATTATTAGGAGCCACTGAAGAGTTCTACCATCCACTTCTTGGCTCCAACATAAAATCAGCTCCAAAATACCAAATTATAGTATTGTCAACCGAACTACATATACATATAAAGTTTCATTTCGTTACGACAATTAGAAGTAGGTTAAAATTGACTTCTAAGATTTTATTACATTATTAGTTTGTACAAGGGAAGCTAATAAAAAAGTTTTTAAATAAAAACTGTTATATATAACAGGATATACTTTACTGTATTTTTTCGGCATACCTACTCTGGGCTGACAGTCCTGCTTCCAACCTTGCGGAATGGCTAACTTTTTTAAAACATCATGAACTTGCTTTCGATCTGATTTATTTTAACCTTTCTTAATAAAAACTAGTCGTGAGGACTCTTTTGCTCCTGAGAAACTTACCTCGGCTCCTTGTAAGGTAAAAATTAAAATGAAAGAAAAAGAGAAGAAAGTAAATACATTTATTTGCAGTAAATATGACACAAGTCGGGGGAAAATATGCATCACCTCGACTCATCGGCCACCGCTTAGCATCTTCTTCTTAGCGTGGCGATGGAAATCTAAATTGAGTCAGCCCAGAATTTGGCTACAAGTTTGGCACAGTCAGTGGTATCCAGCATACTGTTATGACACTTTGCGAGTTAGAGCTACAGCGCTGGTTTTTAGCGACAGCTGGTGTTAACGTGTTGACTCAATCGGTATAGCATAAAGTGAGCTACAAAAAGAA
Source organism: Griposia aprilina (assembly GCA_916610205.1). NCBI lineage: Eukaryota > Metazoa > Arthropoda > Insecta > Lepidoptera > Noctuidae > Griposia > Griposia aprilina. Next base: position 18,675,088 of record OU744307.1, on the reverse strand, counting down.
AAATAAAGAAATACACAATACAATTTCTAATTATTTATCTATACATATATATCTTCTACACGGTGGCAGGGACATTCAGGACATGACTCTAGACCTCTAGAAATATTTCGTCGGTTATCACAAAAAAAAAAAACCATAGAATTGTGTCTACGCGGTCAAAATGAACAGCATTTTTTTTTCTAACTAATGCTTTCAACGCCGGTGGTCCAGAATTACGTATTGAATCCATGGTAACAGGTGGCGCGTTGATGTGGGATGCCACCTTGCATACATACTTATATAATAAAATAAAAATCTCGTGTCACAGTGTTTGTTATCGAACTCCTCCGAAACGGGTTGACCGATTTTTATGATTTTTTTTCTGTATATTTAGTAGGTCTAAGAATAGGTCGTAAAGTATATTTCATACCGCTGCGGGTGAAACCGCGGGGCGCATCTAGAATATAATAAAATAGTAACGAAGTCAAAATTGAACATAGAATATTTATAGAAAAAAATATTTGCTACGTGGAAACGAGTCCGATACCGAAAAAAACTTTTTTACAAAAAAAATAACAACCGACTTCAAAACAAAACACTACAAACTGAAAAATAACTTTAATTTCGGAAGTCGGTGTCTTTGGATCTGTATTTTAGTTTTTTGCCACCGGCTTCCGATATTAAAGTTATTTTTCAGTTTGTAGTATTTTGTTTTGAAGTCGGTTGTTTTTTTTTTGGAAAAAAGGTTTTTATTTTTCACTTTCTAGTGAGTCAGCTATTAATTTATCTAAGTTACAATAGCCTAATATCAACTACTCATCACCTTTTACAAAATATTCCTTTTCCCGATGCAGGGACGTTAATTGTTGAGGAGTTCTCCTGGTAAGAACCAAAGAACTGGAGCTGATGGTAAAGCCACCATCAGCACCATTTCACCATACTCATGGTGACGAGTATAAATTGCTTAGCAACCATATTAGAGTAATCGAATCGTAACCCGAGAAATACCTACTTATAATTGAGTAGTTCCGGTGGCCTCTGATCTTCATCATCAGTTCCACTTCACCAAATGGTGCTTTCCGAGAGCAAATGCACGAGTTACTATAAAAAAATACCCAAATCGCTATAGGCGTGCTTGTAAAATTTGAAGATTTCCCTCGATTTCCATGGGATCCCTTCATCAGATTCTGACTTGGTGACAATGGGACTACCTCGAGAGTATACCCTTTCAAACAAAAAAAGAATTTTGCAATTCCGTCTATATATGACGGAGTTATGCCCGAACACACATAAGTAAACATCCGAATTGATAACCTCCTCCTTTTTGAAAAGTCGGTTAAAAATATACATTGTTTAAAAAAAAACACCGTTTGTTTATTTTTCTTTTGTCTGGATGTATGTTCCGGATTGGCGCAAAAATGGCTGAACGGATTTGTATGAAATTTGGCACACAGGTAGTTTATAACCTTGATTAACACATAGGGAACCTTTAATCCTGGTAGTACATACGTTCCTGTGGGATATTTTTCGAGATCCACGCGGATGTATACATAATATTGTAAAACATTTTAAACGAGTCACGGTGGAGTTTCTTTCCCATTCTTCTCCACACTACCTTTTGGAAGGGGCAACTAGAATCAATTCTATTTTCATGTAAATTTTGACGTTTAAAAGTGCCTTTTATGTGCCTATTTGAAATAAATGATTTGACTTAGACTTTGAAGCCGCGGATAAAATATAGAATAAATATTAAATATAATATTTAAATAGCAACATTCCGCTCCATCGGCAACCACGCTCGCGCCTGGCTTAGAGTTATCCACACACTCAAAAATACCAAAGTCACATTAAAAACTTACCCCGTTATCATCCATCTAGGAGTAGTATTTCAAACTCCTAGAAATCTTAAACCAGTCTTATGTAAGCCAGTTCAGCTGTACGGCAGGAATGTGCCCCGTTGTTACCGGGCCAGAATACTTCACGTCTTCTTATATAATGCTCTGAGCGTGAACGTAATACAATGCCTGGCATATGGAGAACGAAAAGTCTTTGAAGTTTGATCTTCTATGTAGGAGGTGGAAATAGAAGTTTAACTAAAGGGAAAGAAAAAACTTTTTTACAAAAAAACAACCGACTTCCAAAAAAAAACACTAAAAGACGTGAAAAATAACTTTAATTTCGGAAGTCGGTGCCTTTGGTTTTGTATTTTCGTTTTCAGCCACCGACTTCCGAAATTGAAGTTATTTTTCACGTCTTTTAGGGTCTTTTTTGGATATCGGTTGTTTTTTTGTAAAAAAGTTTTTATTTTACACTTTTTAGTTGCGGTACCTACCCCACACAAATTCGTATACCACTACTTGGTGTGTAAATAACAGTGACAGGAAATTATTAACACATCATCCATATAAACTAAGTGGAAAAAATATGCAGTATTAAGGATAACTCCAAAACTACTAGTCAGACCTTGATCAAATTATATGATCAAATTAATTAAATGGGACCACGTGTGAAGCACCGGCTATCAAATATAAAAAGAATCATCCAAATCGGTTCACCCAGAAAAAAGTTCTGAGCTAACACACATAAAAAAAAAAAAAAACTTACAGACGAATTGAGAACCTCCTCCTTTTTGTGAAATCGGTTAAAAATAAGTTTTCTTGCGCCTAATAATGCCAGCCTATTATTATCCTATTTCAGGACAAAGGCACGAGAAGAACGAGCATTGATCACCACGCTTGCTAGCGATTTCAGACTTGTTTTCTCAAGATATTTTCTTTTACCGATGTCAGTGATGTCAAAAATATACTTAGAAAGTACATATGAATTGAAAAAATCATAGGAGGACATAATTACAGTGACCTTATTGGTGATGTTCTTCAGAAAGGTCAGGTGCGTAGTATTCGCAACCGGCGTGCGTGTGTGACCAGATGACTGTATGAACGTAAACGAGGCAAAAGGAGTATGTAAGGATCGTCGCAGGTGGCGTTCTGTATTTTCTGCCTGCCCCCATGGGAAGAAGGCGTGAGTTTATGTTCATATATGTATGTAAATCGTAGGCATGGATTAGCGCTTAATATCCTACTAATATTATAAATGTGAAAGTTTGTGAGGATTGATTGATAGATGGATGGATGGATGGATGTTTCTTACTCTTTCACGCAAAAACTACAGAACGGATTTGGATGGAATTCGGAACACAGATAGTTTATAACCTGGATTAACACGTAGGATACTTTTTATCCCGGTAGTACGTTCCCTTGGTATAATTTCCGACATCCACGCGGCCGAAGCCGTGGGCAAAAGTTAGTGATGCATAAAATTAAATATTTTAGGATTAATAAAAATCAACTCACATACTGAGGCGAGGTGGTTTATAAAAAAAATAGCCTGTAATTGTATCACTACGATACAACATAACATAACGCTTGTACATCCCGAAAGCTTAGGCAGAAGTGTACTTACAGTACACCCACATTTCGCCAGTTATGTTTAAGTCCCATGTTATGGGGGCGTCCTATCGCCATCAACCGGGCACAAATCCAGACTCCGGGCTGCTACTGAGTAATTCCCGACGGAAAAACCCAATAACACTTTGCTCGACCTGGGAATGGAACCCAGGACCTCATGCTCAGAATTAGCGCTTGCGACCACAAGGCCAACAAGGCAGTCCAGCTGAGCGTGGGGTCCGGGGTTCCATTCAAAGGTCTCATAGATAATTGACGACAATACACTAGGTCATTGATTGCATGTTCAACATCAGTCGCTTTTATTTTGACGGATTGACTACATGCAGTGCATTGTGCTATTGTCATTGTCATTGTGAACACGGATTTGAATATACAGCTCAATGGATTTTGTTGAATTAGATAGTCAAACTGGAATCGATTTTGATTGCGGCTATAAATTGCGAAAGCGATAAGTTGGTAATATGGTTAGGGTGCATAATATTTTGATTTATAGGAGTGTCCATGATGTTTCTTTTCTATTCTTCTCCATACGAACTTATTGCTCTTTGGAATGGTCAACTGGCTTCATCATTTAATTGTTAGAAATAAAATTGCCTGCATTGATAGTCCACAAGCGAAAGTTGCGCGCTGGCAGATTATTTTCAGTGGGCATTTGCAAGTTCATCTCTGGCGTGCGTTCGTCTGTTCGCAGAATGGTTAATTCCTCTACAATCTCTGTCTCTTGACCATAATATAAGTTCAAAAGTCATATGCTTAAGGAGATTTCTTATATGCAGGGATAGTTTTCAAAGTCCTGCAAAATTCTCAATGATGATTCAGATGATTCATTAAAATTTAAAAAAAAGTTACAACATTTTTAGTCCTGCCCGCTCCAAAAAACAGAACGTGTGGAAATCAATTCAGTTCATCAACCTAGACCGCATGCGCTTATAAGAACTTGTAACATAATTTGGCAACCCACACACACAACCACGAATACGCATTAAGGAAATAGCACACATATCAAATCGTAAAGGGATCGTACTGTATCAACTCGAGCTTTTCAGTATTCTTTGTATGAAACTCCCTACTGCAACGCACACTAATCGGAATCGGAACATAATCGCCTCGCCTCGGGACAAGCTCACGAACCGCGGTGCGGTGCGTGGCAGTGTGCCCACCTTAGGGTATTTTCCCCTAGATTTAGAGGATTTTTGTACGTTTAGGGGATTTTTTAGGGTATAAAATTATTTAGGGTAATATTAAGGGGAAAAAAAATATTTAGGGGATTTTTTAGGGAAAGTTTGATTTTAGGTTCGCAAAACAATTTAATGCGTGACTGCGTGTATCCGCACGTAACTTGGTGTGCTGATGATGTGATGTTGATGTTGATGATGTTCTCTATAATATATTTTTCTCTTTCGCGTTGATAGATTTGTGTATGCGGAAGGGAGATGTCGAATACGAATAATAATAATAATTATTATTATTATTATTATTCGTATTTATTAATAATTATTATTATTATTTTATTTTCAGGCAACTGAGGCCTATAGATAAAATACACAAATTACATAATAAAACTACTATAATGCTACGGGTACGGACGTAGATGTGTAGTCTACTGTAATGAATAAGAATAATTTACCTAAATTTGTGTTTTATTCGTAGAATAAATTTTAGGGGGAAAAAAAATTAAGTGCCTAAATTAGGGAAATTTCACGAGGAGCCCGGGGAAAATCAAAATCGGATGGTGGCAACACTGGTGCGTGGTCAACTTGCAGTTCCCGCGCTTACGGCTCGTCGCCCTCGCGCTCACGTCTCTCCGTACCCCAGCTTACAACTCTTCGTCCACCCTTGCCCCTCTCACCCCTCCCGCGGCCTGCCTGCACCACACTACTGATGCCACACGTGCTGTAATTCACAAGGCAAGTTCCAGTTTTGTTGCGTGCGTGTTTCATTGAATTTGTAGGTTAGATTTCAAACAAAAAATAATAAAATTCAAATAAAAACCAGCGTTCGGCGAGCTGCAAGCGTGGCGTCGTCGCCTAGCCGTAGCCGAGTCCACGTATGGGAGCTGCTGATCCGCTTTGGTTACGTGCTTACGTTAGGTTGATGCCTGTTTGACGGCGAGGCGAAAGGCGAATCGGTGACGGTCACTTTCCGAGTTGATATGTGTCGTATGACCTTTATTGTATTGGTTACCGTCTGTCGGATGGCACACGGGTCGTCTACGCATCCCTATCTCTCAAGCTTCACCCGCATTCCAATATGTGGTTTTTGATTTAAATTATTACTTTGAGTTTCAAATGACGTGAAGTTTGATATTTTAACCATCGTGAATTCCTACTTAGTGTATCACTTGTAACAAAAACTTGTAGTAATTGTTTAAAAAACAAAAACAATTGAACATATTATCGATTCTGAATCATCTCTGAAAATTTAGCAGCGGGGTAATTGCGTAACACACTAACAGTAGGAATGGCTTTCATTTCGACAGTTCTACAACATTCATTGCGTTATTTACGTTGTGGAGCGGACAAATTTTTCGAACATATGAAGCAATGGATTAGCAATAGGCTTCAAAATTATCCAGATTGTGATTGATATTGTGTTAAGTAATTAGGGTGCAGGTCCTTGTAAACTAATCCTGTATTTATTTTTCTTAGTTGTGCCGTTTCTTAATTATTATATTCATACTTAAATAATAGACATCTTAAAAAGGATAGGTAAAAAAAGTCAATCAATCAATCATACAAAATATTTTATTTCCTAAAAACCAACATGGGCACTTATGAAACGACAGAAGCTAGGTGCACGGTTCCAATTGGTTGTTTCCTATGGAGAAGAGCCGGCAAGAAACTCCACGGTTACTCTTTTAAAAATAAGGGGCTTTTACAATGTTTCCAATTACAGTGATGATAGATATGGCAGGACAGTGTAGGCCTGTCAACAAGTAACAGGTACTCAACAAAATATAAAAATGTCCACAAATCTACAGTCTACTACTTACGCCTACAACGTTATCATATTCACAAAATATAGAAGAATCAATATAAAAATAAAAGCCTATTTAGACCAAATGACATGATTGCCATTACAACTGTAACAAATCTGAATCAAAATCCTATCCACAAAAGCCATAAATAAGGAGTTGAAATAAGAATCGGAGGTATATAATGTCAAATAATGAGATTATGTCAAAGAAGTAAGGAAAAAGAAACAAAAAGCATCGTCATTTGGGAACAGCTAATAGACATTTACTTAGTGATGCCGTTAATGTGGTACCAGGGAAGCCACATGTGCAGAAGGAATTATTGCCAAACTTCCTTGTCTTCAACGTAGTCTTTAATGTTATAATAAGTCAAAATTATATTTGTAACTCTAGCGATTATTTTCAGCCATAAGCATCTTTTAGCTAATCTGTGAACAGCATTGTGGGCTGCAATATAGTCTATTAAGTTTTGTGTATTTCTTATTTCTATGGTGTATAATGTAGCTGCTTGTTGTTCCAACAAGTGATGTTGGAGCGTCGGGCGTGGTTCGATCTTTAGACACATACATGATCATGGTTTTTATTTATTTATATTTGTTTTCTAAACAATTTTGTATTGATTTATCTTCTTATTAGTATTTTATTTTAAAATTTTATTTATCAATAAACCCCTAGTGGGATATAAGGATGTCCGTATGTGTGTCCGTGGCATCACAACGGGCCCTATCAGAATACCAGCGCTGCGGTACTTATTTTTTAAATATCGCAGCTTTATGCTGAGATAGGAGCCTTTTTGGCCTCGCACAGGTTTATTTTTTTATTTTTTATTAATTGTTTATTGTTTTTTTTTATTGTTAATTTTGTTAGTTTTAAATGCTCCTTTTTTATTTAATTTTTTTACACTTTGTATTTCCTGTGCGTGTTCCAAATAAAATATTTTTCTTTCTTTCTTTCTTTCTTTCTTTCTTCCTTTTGTATGAAATGAAATAAATAAAATAAAAATAACCGACTCCATGACAATCAAAAGTGCCTATTTATGTAGCATAATTGAAATAAATTCTATGAGTATAAGTTTGACTTGGAGTGCTCATTTACCTTTACGAAATGGTAGTGTTCCAAACCAGTAGAGAAACTCATATGGAAAATGGTTGATATTATGGAATTGAAAAAATGTTGCAGTGATACTTCTTCCTACTCGTCCATTCAAATTTAAGAAACTAATTCCTTCTTTTTAACCGACCAAAAAAAGGAGGAGGTTCTCAATTCGACTGTGTTTTATTTTATTTTTTTATATGTGTTAGCTCAGAATTTTTCTGGGTGAACCGATTTGGATGATTATTTTTTTATTTGATAGCTGGTGCTTCATCTGTGGTTCCATTTAAATTTGTTTAAGTTCTGACCAGTAGTTTTTGAGTAATCCTTAATACTGCATATTTTTTCCACTTAGTTTATATTGATGATGATGATGTTTTAATAATTTCCTGTCACTGTTATTTACATATTAGGTCTTTACCTATGAAATTGCCGTTCTGCAGTACTGGCCATTTCAAATCAAAATAATTTTTGTTTGGCTAAGAATTCTAATTTCAAATTAATTTTATTTTAAAAACATGGATTTTTTTTTCTAAAAGTAGTCATTTCTTTATTGATTAGTGTTACATTTTCATCGCATTTCAATCTTTTTCGTCATCATGGATACGTTAAAAATTCGAGTAATTATGGAATATGAGTACCGTCGTGGCAGCAACGCGGCACAAGCGGCACGCAACATCAACGACGTTTACGGAGCTAACACTACAAACCAACGCACCACCTGTTATTGGTTTGCTCGCTTCCGTTCTGGAAATTTCGACCTGAAAAATGAACCTCGCGGTCGTCCGAAGACTTTGGTCGACAATGACGAATTAAAGGCGATTGTGGAAGCTGATGATACACAATCTACGGCTGAATTAGCAGCAGCTTTCGACGTTAGCGTCAAAACAATATTGGTCCATTTGCGTCAAATTGGCAAGGTAAAAAAGCTTGACAAATGGGTGCCCCACGAACTCAATGATCGCCAGCGCGAAGTACGCGTCGAGACGTGCCTTGCACTGCTCAACAGACACACAAATGAAGGAATTTTGAACCGCATTGTTACCTGCGATGAAAAATGGATTCTGTTTGATAACCGTAAGCGCTCAGCAAGTTGGTTGGATCCTGGTTTAGCACCTAAACAATGCCCTAAACGAAAACTTACCCCTAGAAAAGTGATGGTCACTGTTTGGTGGTCTAGCGCCGGTGTGATTCATCACAGCTTCTTACCAAACGGGGTGAGCATTACTACAGATGTGTACTGTGAAGAACTGAACACAATGATGGAGAAGCTGGCGCATCTCCAACCAGCATTGGTCAATCGCTCGTCTCCGCTGCTCCTGCACGACAACGCGCGACCTCATACTGCACAGCAGACGGTCTCCAAGTTGCAAGAACTGGGGTTGGAAGCTCTCCGTCATCCGCCCTACTCACCAGACCTTGCGCCTACAGACTACTACTTTTTCCAGAATTTGGATAACTTCTTGGCGGGAAAAAAATTTAATACCCGAGAGGCAGTACAAAATGCCTTTGAAGAATTTGTTGCCTCCCGTCCAGCTGATTTCTCTAAGAAGGGCATCAATAAACTGCCACTGCGATGGCAAAGATGCATTGATTGCATGGGTGATTACTTCGATTAATACAAATAAAAAAAACATGAAAAAAATTCGTTTAAATTTTTTCATACAAAACGGCAATTTCATAGGTAAAGACCTATTATCAAGAAGTGGTGTACGAATTTGTGTGGGGTACGTAACGCAAATAAAAAGTCAAAAATAAAAACGTTTTTACAAATAAATAACCGACTTCCACAAAAAACACAGAAAAACCGTGAAAAATAACTTTAATTTCGGAAGTCGGTGGCCAAAAACGAAAATACAAAACCAAAGACACCGACTTCCGAAATGAAAATTATTTTTCACGTTTTTATTTTATTTGCGATAGTTACTAATTTTCTGGTTAAACCCCACAAAACTGCACTATAGTAGCCCCTCTGCCCACCCCTGGGAACACAAGCACCGTACACAAGCTAGTCCATTGTGCTCGTTGCATGACGTCATAATTCCGAAATACCCTCACTTTGGTAATTCATGTGCGGGGGATGTTTTACGGTTATTGAATTGAGCGACCAGTGTTGTCGCTATGTAGGGTTCGTAAAGGATATGGGCTTATATCCTGGCGGAAAATTTGTGGAGCAAAACGGGTTCTGTTTGTTTTTTTTGACGTGGGAGAGTGTCCATGGAGTTTCTGTCCCGGTCTTCTCCATAGGTACCTACTACGCTTTGGAATGGGCAACTAGCTTCATCTTTCTGACTGACCGACCCCTCGACAATACAATTCAAAGTGCCTGTGATTGGTTTATTTGAAATAAATGCTTTGAGGTTTGAGTTTAAAAAGAACTGAGAAACGATTGGTCTGAGGTTGAGCTGCGCTTGCTGCGATAATTACTTACATAATCTGAAACCGGTATTGAGAACTACTTCTCGCTGGCTGAATAAAATGGGGACGAAACCAAACTCTTGAATGGTGGAGGACTAAGGTGAGACTGATAATACGAGATGTACACTCGAGAGCAATGAATCCGGGTCACTTAAAGAATCCTAAAAATCTCGGAAACTAAAAATGCTAGGATAATGCAATAAATTGTATTTAATAGACAATGTAATACTCCTTAAATGAAGGTATTAAAACTTCTTAGTTATTGTAAAGTTATATCATAAAAAAATCAAATTTGAAAAAGGGCCACTTTCGAAGATGGAACTACGAAATTACAGCATTTGGTTTTGCTTTTGTTTGTAATCTGTCATTTATGTGGGTACATAAACCAAACCAACCCAAACCATTTGAGTGAGGGGGGCTATTCTCTAAGTCCATCAACGATGAAACGGGCCCGTCCGAAAGTAGTTCGATACTTTGTGATAAACCCTACTCCCGCTTAATTAACTTTTTCGGAGAGGCAATACGAGTAACACAACGGGAGTAAGTACAACCTGTCAAGTGGTGTTGTTATTCATTTTTAATTCGGGCCTGGAAATAATCATAAGTCCGTAAGTGATACGGAGTAGGAAACGCCCCTAACTTCAACCGAAACTACGGATTTCGTGCTTAGGGAGTAGGCCCCGAGGTTCGAAGTGAACTTTACATACGAATACAAGAATTCCTTATGTAAAGGCCTGATAAAAACAGCCCAGTAAATAGTCAGAATTGGTTCCCCATTTATATAGAAATCTTTCCGCCGATTCCTCGCAATATTTTTATCTGAATATTTTATGAGAAACATGGAGAACAAAGTGTCAACGAGTACTTTCTTCTTTTGTTTCTTTAGTTTTTGTTACTTTCGTAGTTTGTTTTATAACTGTGTTTGGCATCTTATGGCGCTGATTTGTTTGAATAAAACATCATGAAAGCGTATGAATCTCGTCAGATCATATACTGGCAAAGACTTCGCTTCCAACTCGTGGTTATGTAATAACAGCCGCATGGGATGATCGATCAGCTTAAGCTACGCTTGCCGCTGTCGGTTCGTGGATGGGTGACCATCCATTACATATATTATCGAGACGCTTTCATGCCTCGGAAAGCACGTAAAGTCGTTGGTCCCGGCTGTCATTCTTGAATCTTTGACAGTCATTAGGTGTCGTCAGAAACCCGGAAGTGTGAGAACCAGTCTTGCCAAGGGGTATCGTGTTACCCAGTAACTGGGTTGTGGAGGTCAGATAAGCGAAAAGTCTAGGCAGATTGATCGATTGATGTATGTTGAAGTAGAATTATGTATAAACTTTTAATTTTGTTAGTCTGATGGTAAAAATACAGCATGGTTATGCTGTATTTTTTTTTATTGAAGTTAACTTTATTTTACTTGTAGTTTATAAGCAGCTTCTGTCCAATATCAACTCTCGTTCAATGTTATGTACGCCTATAATTTGTGTTGCTGTTTCATACATTTTGACTGCGTAAGTATTGCACTTTTCTATGAAACAGCAGTTTTTTTTTATAACCCACGAGAATTTCCTACTCAAGGGGATCTTGAATCATGAGCTGAATTCATGGATGCAGTTTGCACATCGATGTCCCTGCCACCCTGTTTATTAGCAGTAATACCTTTTCTAAAGACTATTGTAAAACAATGTTGAAAGTAGGTATATGCTGTGGGTGTACTTTATTTATTTCCTTTGGAAGACTTAAAGCTAAACAAAACAGAAAAAGAAATTGAAAATGTGACTGACAGCCAATTACAAGTCTTCACATATAATTTTATTTATAAGTATTTTTATGGCCTGGTTGCTAAGACCTTTTAGCCAAGTCTTTAGTTTATTTAATTTGCTTCACTTTTCTTCGGGATTTCTTTAATTCTTCGGGATTTAACTCCCGCCAAAAAATCTCCTGTACACTCTCCTTCACCATATATCAGAATAATAACAGAAGAAATCTGTGCACAACACATTACTGCCAACAAAAACAATTAAACCCCCATAGACTATACATATTAATATTATATATATATATACGACAATACAATATAGGTGGCAAAACTAGGCTACTCAGGCTAATATAATTTGAGCAATATCAAGGCATCAGGTGAAAAAACTAAGGATCAAGCACTTTTTCGCCACGGATACACCTGTTGTAAAAGAATCGAAGTCATGCTGTTCACACACCCTGATGAAGTTTCTGCTTGCACGTACAAGGAATGAGTTCTGCCTGAAGTTCATGATCACACTACACATACACACCACATCCACTGCTGGACGTAGGCCTGTCCTAGTGAACGCCACTGAGCCCGATCCTCGGCTCTCCTCATCCAGTCTCTGCGAACCGCCTTTCGCAAGTCGTCACTCCACCTGGCCGGCGGGCGTCCCACACTGCGTTTGCCTAAACGCGGTGTCCACTCTAGAACTCGTTTTCCCCAACGATTGTCGCTTCTGCGAGAGATGTGACCAGCCCATTGCCACTTTAGCTTGCTTAGTTTTTGTGATATGTCGGTTACCTTGGTTCTTTGGCGGATAACCCAGTAGTTAGTCGGAACAAATGGTACACGAAGCGGGTTATTAAATAAATAAAGCGAGAAGGAACTAGCAGCATTGATCTCGTGCTTTGCTTCCTTCGGGTTGATTATTTCAGAATATTAAATTCAGGTTTACTCACGATGTTTTCACCGACCGTAAAACAGCAGTGTCTCGTCATAATATTGCAAAAGTTATATCAGCTACTGCCTCGTTGGTCTAGTGATCGCAAGCACTACTGTTGAGCATGAGGCCAGGATTAGACTCCCAGGACGGGCAAAGTATTAATTGTGTTTTTCTAGACGAAATTTCTCAGTAGCAGCCCGTGGTCTAGGTTAGTGCCCAGTTGATGGCAATGGCGAGCCTATTGCCTATTACATGGGCCTTAAAAATAGCTGGCGAAATGTGGGTGTACCTACTATTAGAACACTTCTGGCTAATCCTTCTGGGAATGCAGCCGTGATGCTATGTTATGTTATGTGTTTAGTTCAGGTTTCCTCACAATGTTTTCATACACCGTAAGACAACGGAGTCTTGTCATAATATTGCAAAAGTCCTATCAGTTCCCGCCAGCATTCACCCGCCCACACGTTCCTTTACACCTTTAGCATGTAGTGTTTCTATTATAAATTCCCCAGTTTAAAATATAAAAGAAAACTATATCTACGAATAGTATCGATGGAAAATAGTGCAGTCCATAGATTTCTTTGGTCTCGTGAGAACCGTATATTTCAGGGAACTGAGACGGATATATCAGGTAAATCGATGAATTCTAGGAAACCAAGTATTTTCTGAGCAACTTTTACTTCTAAATGTGGTGGCAAGTCGTCGACGGATTACCGGTAAGATGCAGATAACTCTAATGCAAGGAACAATATATTTTTAGACATTCAATTGTCCTCCTCATCACGTGTGTTTAAAATTTGTATATTTATATTATTAATTGACAATATTTTCTTTGGCTGGCTCGTGGCTAAATAATAATAGCCGCACGGGTCGATCTTCAAGATTAAGCAACGCTTGCCGAGGTCGGTCCGTGGATGGGATCTATAGCATACCAAGACCCCTCCGTACCTTGGAAAGCACTTTAAACAGTAAGTTCCGGCTGTCATTCGTAGATCTTTGACAGTCGTTACGGGTTGTCAGAACCCCGAAATTCTGACAACCAGTCTTGTCTAGGGGTATCGTGTTATTCAGTTACTGGTTTGTAGAGGTCAGACAGGCAGTCGTCCCAAGTAAAATACTGGTATCCAGCTACATCCAGTTAGACTGGAAGCCTAGGACTAGCCTAAGACTAGGCAAGCCTAAGAATAAGCCTAAGACTAGGCAAGTCTAAGAATAAGCCTAAGACTAGGCAAGCCTAAGAATAAGCCTAAGACTAGGCAAGCCTAAGAATAAGCCTAAGACTAGGCAAGCCTAAGAATAAGCCTAAGACTAGGCAAGCCTAAGAATAAGCCTAAGACTAGGCAAATTGCTTTCTTATGGCTGGCAACAGCAAAATGCAATGAGCAATTCTTTTACCAAGGATCGTTAGTATGAATGGCAACCCTACTTTCACCGGTTATTTGTAGACCAATAATAATAATTGAGGGCCATTTAGGTTGCTATACTAACAAACGAAATATTCTGATACTATTAACAAAACAAAAGAATGAAACACATTATCATACGTAACCCCGTAATTTAAATATTCACCCACGAAAATATCGACAAAAACCGGTTACGCACAACACTAGCCCCATAATTTACAGTGGGCGCCCAGCATTGCACGTCACAGCTTTATAAAATATTCAGTGGAACGAACCGGATTTAACGCAGGCACCTCACTGCAAGCGAGAGATATTATCGACTGTTTATTTTACAACACTATTATAATGCGTAATTGAGGTTGAAATGAGACAAGAGTGGCATATCGATGATTTAAGTGTGAATATATCAAAAGTGGCACTGGTGATTGAAAAGTTGTGTGAAAATCGGTTGTCATCGTATAGGCATGTGGTGCCAAGAAATGGAGAACGAAATGTCGTGAAGAAACTCAAACTCAAAGCATTTATTTCAAATAGACCAATTACAGGCACTTTTGAATTGTCAAGGGGTCGGTCAGTCAGAAAAATTAAGCTAGTTGCCCCTTCCAAAGCGTAGCAGGTACCTATGGAGAAGAACGGGTAAGACACTCCATGGACACTCTTTTAAATCAACATATAGTTACAAAAAAATTGGTTACATTATTCATGTTGAAATTATACATGTGAGAACGATGTAAAAAGACGTGCACGTTAAAAGCGTCCGTAATAAAGGATAAAACAGAAATTAAAAATTAAAATAAGCCGTGGTGGTGAAAGTTTTGAGTATGAATGTGGATGGACCAAAAAAACGATGGATGGACTGTATGAAAGATGTAAGAAATATAGCCAGAACAAAAAATATGTTTTTTGTTAAATAAAACAATTAAAAAATTTGTTTAAGTGGATTTTATATCAATTGGAAACAAGGATTCAAATAGACTTTAGGTTTATAACAAGCCTCATCTTCCCTGAACAAGCTATTTTGTGCAATACAATTTAAGCAATCGTTCTAACATTACTAGAACAAAACATGACCAATATCCTTTATAGCAGCAAACCGACCCTTAACAGACACCTCTATGTTTTACAACCCTGTGAATTATTAGCCACTGTCCCTCCACCACTCCATTAGGAGAATTAACGGTAACACTAGAATCTCATAATGTTGCTGGAGGCACCTTAAAGTTAAGGGTTACGGCAGTATTAAAAGTGGTAGGAAATCTTTGGAATGGTTTTGTAATGCCGTAGTGATTTTGAAGTAAAAATATATAATTATCTATCTATGATTCAATGCAATACGTAAAACTTGGTGCCTTAGTGGCTTCGCCCTCTCGTGACTCGACTTTATATTCGGTTCTAGGACACGTTACTAGTCCTAGAACCAAACATAAGCCAGCCTTTGATCAAAACTAGGCACTTACTTACTCCATTTTGTTTTAGACTTGAAATGAGACAAGTCATCTTGTACTTTTCTCCACAGATTTTAATTCTTAGATATGTCCTCACCGTTCTAAGTCGCCTGAAAAATGGTCCATGCTGAGAAGAGTGAGCTCACTCAATAATAATGGCATTTCCATGACAATCAAGTCAAGTCTCTGCGACATTGTGTGTGTCAGAGATGCCATAACGAAACAGAAGCGCGACCATCTTTTGACGCGTTAGAGCCAATCTTACGATTTAAATATTTGCTTTTCTACCCCACTATGGAAGAAAAACGCTAAAGGAATATCCTCCCTTCCAGCAGGTAAGTGTTTCTGGTTACTCCTTTTTCTTCGTTTTTTTTCGTGTGCGTAAGCGTATAGAACATAAGAACGATCTGTAGTATTCCAGCGGAGATTGGGAGCCAGTTTTTTACATGGCCTCATTTTTAGTCGGCAGGAGTTTGAAAGCTTATTCCATCTTCTACACTGAAAGGATAACTATTGTAAGGATTCACGGTGTCCTGTCATTTGGCAAAAAACTAATTACAAATTTTCACTTTTCAAAAATAACGATAAGTTAATTAATACTTGATAAAGTTATCACTTTACAAACTATTATTTCTGTAAATAACTTATTTGACAAATAATTGAAAGACAACATTTCATTACATCACATCAAAACATCATTTGACATACTAATCTTTTTATAATTATGTTATTTGGTAAAACAACGCAAAGCATAAATAACGGTTGACAAAATGCATTGCTCTAGTAGGGTAGGTCAATTGAACAGAAATGGCTAGGTTTATGTTAGGTTAGGACTGTGACCATAACGCACGACCCGAGCGAGTGAAGCGAGCGTGCCGCGGGAGCGGCCGGCGAGTGCCAGAACCGAATTCTACCTATTATACTTGGTTAGGGCAGCGTGTATTTTTTTAAATTGACTATCAATCAAATGGTATCAGTATTTGCATGTACCAATTTATCTACCGTCATTTAGTAAAATCGCAAATTTCACAAACGAAGTATTTTGGTCAAATGAATATTTTTGGAATAATATTTTACCATTTGAAATATTTTCAAAGTAAAACATTTGCGAAATCTGTATTTTGTCAAATGATTACTTATAAAGTAGGTAATATGTTTGCGAAATGAGATGTTTGTCAAATGATTAGTTTTTATAATTTTATTATTAAAACGATTATTTGTCATTCGTTTTTATTCAAACATTGAACCAGAATTCACATTAAAAATACAATTTACTTAAGTATAGGCACTGGCGCTACACTGCAATCAACGAACCATCAACCAAAATGCCCCAAAAAAAATAAATGACAATCGCAATACTCATTTCCCGAAAGTACCTCAATAAGTACTTGAGTTAAGCTACAATCATAACGTGAACCTACCCGCAGTCGAGCCGCTGAATATTTTATACAACACAATGCCAGCTCCACAGATTTTCATGTTCCTCCTTCAAAGTTCATTCACTGCCTTTTGGCTTTTATATTAAAATCCTATGGAGGGGAGTTTCGGCTTTCAAATGTTGGTTCTTATTTTTAGGTTGATAAGATTTATTGAGAGTTAACGCAGCGTAAAGATTTGTACGTGTTACTTTAGAAAACATATATTAAAAATATTCGAACGCTTTTGAAATCACGTTAAGTAATATAACCTTACCAAAAGAAAGAGAAAAATGGGAAGATGGAAGGGAGGCCAGAGTCGAGGCAGAGTTTGCCCAGAACTGGGACAAAGCAGACTCATAACAATAAAACACTATTAAAATACCTTACAGGATTTGAGCACATGATACTTTCAACTACTTAAGGTTATAATCAGCTTATAATTTTCCCACTGCTGGGACACAGGCCCCCTCTCGGTGAGAGGGAATGGGCTGTAATCTACCACGCCAGCCCAGTGCGGGTTGGTAGAAGTCACATATTTTCGAATTTTTGGTTTTAGGACATACCGGTTTCCTCACGTGTTTTCCTTCACCATTTTTGAGAGCGGTGGTGATGGAATAATTTACACAAATTAAACCACAACCACCACACACCTACACCTTTGTTTAACCTACGACCTACAACTCGTAAGCCACGGCCGTTACCACTAGGCCACCACTGCTCTGCAAGTACATAGGTTAAAAATATTAAACGTGCAGGAGGCGCTAAAATTGCTATATACTAATAATAATTATTTAATTCAAGTAACAAGGCTCATAGTGTTAGTAACAATATACTTACAAACTATGTTAGTAAAACATTAACACAGAAACAATTTGTGACGTCACTGCTGCAACGTGACAGGCACAGCCGATACCTTGCAGCAGTGGTTCACAAAGCACAATCTAGCCTGCGTGCTACCATAGACAGGATGCTGTTGGTGCTGTCCCGCACCCTACTTACCAGGGATGCGCACCATTTCCGCATCACAGTGTAGAAGCAGTCAACGCAAGCTTCAGCAAACATCCCTGATGCACTGCAGTATCGGGGCAACCCCATCAGCACCCTGAATTCGTTATTGTATTGAACATGGGTGCTGTGTGATTTCTGAGTATAATGAGCCCACAGACTGCAAGAGTAAAAAGACGTGCAGTAAGCACTAAGTATATTGCCTACAGCTACGTATGATTCGGTCAGTTTATATCACCAGGTTTGGTGATTGTGGCAACGGCTCCTGGATTTCATCGTCATTGGTCTATAGGTGAAAGGCAAGGAAAAACTAATAAACAACTAAGTCATCACTCTTCACAAAAAAACTAATTACGTTTAAATAAAAATGAACCTTTCATCTTACAGTTAATTTAGTTCTAATTTGAATGACGGCGTCTTTAGCGCGAGATCTTTAGTGTGAAAGCAAAATCTGATCCAAGGAAGCCTCCAACCAACGCAAGAGTCAGGCGCATTAATATCTACAGAGTAATGGAGCTGAACAGAGAGTTCGAGAACTACTGGTCCTTTCTGGGCGTGGAAGGACTAGTAACTAAAGTACGAGTATTACATTTCACAACTGCCTGTTACTTATGTAAGGTCCCAGATTGGACTAAATATATATTGATATTTTGAAAGGACTGCAGAAAACTCTGTAATGGGTTCACGAAAGTCATGTGACTTTCATGGACAAGTCATGTAACATTCACTGAAGACCAGTGAAGAGAACTTTCTAATTGGGAAAGACATAAGACTATAGTGTTCGGTACTACAAGCGCTGCGCGCGCTTACCGCACTGGAATCTGTATATGGTAGGCGCTACATAAGAAAATAAGAAGCAATACTAAATTTTCACTATCTATTTCAAGAGGACGTGTTAACTTTTTCGCGTCTATCATATAACTGTTGTTTTGTAAAAACAACCGACGCATATTCAATTTTGGAACGAATTCTAAGTTTGCATGAGTGACGGAATGCAGCCAGAGTGTTTTTTTTACTAGCCTGCATGATGTAAGGTTTCCTTTTGCAGACAACCTTCACAGCTCTTATTTCTACTAAACCTTTGTCATAAACCATCCATTAGAGTGATTGTTTTGTGAGTGTTTTAGAGTGATTCTACCGAATCACTCTAAAACAAGATTCACCCATCGTCTTAATTAAAACCTTAGGGTGTAGATGTGTAGGCACGCCACAATTGCGGCGGTAAGACCCCTCTTTGAGAAGTAGCTTGAGTGGTGCCACGGCGTTCTCACTTTCCGCCTGACGCAGATCCTCACCGGACATGGCTGTTTCGGGAGGTTCCTGTTTCGGATAAGGCGGGAGGAAACGACCGGGTGTTATCATTGTGTGGATCGACCTGAGGACACGGTGGAGCATACGGTGGAGGATTGCCCTGCTTGGGTGGAGCCCTCGTGGCGGTGATCGGCGGCGGCGATCTCTCGCATCCGACCCTGGTTCAGGCCATGGTATGGAGTGAGAGAGCTCGCAAAGGAGGAGGCGGAGCGCATGAGAGAGGGGCAATCGTTGCACCCTCACGCCCCTAGTCGCCGCAGGAGGAGACACCCTGGGCGTCAGGAGTCGATAGCCGGCTCCCGGCCACCGTAGGCGCGGGCTTGCAGACGGCGAGCAATAGGCAGCTCGCCGTCCGGTAAGGACCAGGCCCGGGTCGATGGCGAGTTGTGTTTCACGCGCGCCTTAAAGAGATGTCAGCATAATTGACGGGGTCCGATAGGGCCGGTAACTGCCGAGGTTACGGATTGTTCGAAAGAGTTACCGTGGCCCTGACGCACAGGCAACTGAAGGAACACGGGTGGGTTTTAGTCGGTAAGAGTCTGGTACGCCCTTCCGCTCCGCCCAGAGCGGGAGAGGTCATTTAATGATTAATCACACAAAAAAAAGGGGTGTACATGTGGAGCTGGGGCGCAAACTATGTCCCAACTCTCATCCTACAATGTTGTTATTGTTGTCAACAAACATCAACAGCAACAACATTGTCTAACTTTTTACGTTTTGAATACGAGGTTTTTGGCTGCTTTTTATTAGTGTATGTACGAGTATTTTATATATTTTTTGGTAATATGCGTCTTGTTTGTGCAAAATATACAATTTTCCTTTCTTTTTTTCTTTGTCCAGCCCTGTGTGCTATGTGTGTGTGTGGAAGTGGCGAAGTTTTGGGCCAACAAAATTTAATACACTGTCGTGCCATCGCCACGACGAGGAAAATGAATTAAAACCTTAAAAGAAAATCCATCGCGACAGCGTGACGCGTCTCTTGTAGAACAATTTCCGTGAGGTTTTCATAGAAATTGTTGGTGTTGTGTTGTTGTTGTTGTTTTGTTGTTGTTGTTAGTGTCTGTGTGTTGTTGTTTGTTGTTGTTGTTGAGTCGCGTCGCCCCTGTTTGTCGGAACCTTAACCCAGTTACCAATTTCCAAATTCTCTGTCCGCCGCGGCTACTCTGTACCCTTTCACATTTTAAAGCGAAAAGGTACGAGCTCTTTGTGTAGTAAGCGGCGCTTTCTCAATGGAGACGTAGTTTCCTATTTATTACATTATAATATTTCACACAATAACGTTCTTTGAGTGAATATTTTACGCCAGTCAGGCGTACAGTATGTTCAGATGAGAATATTGAAGTATGCTATGGAATAATGGATCATTTTAATTAAAATACAGATGAATCAACGAGAAAAAGCATATCAACTTAAATGATTACCATTTACTTTAATATGCTTTATATCGTCGATTATACAATAAGCCTCCATGGTCTAGTGGCCGCGAGCACTACTGCGAACCATGAGGTCCTGGGTTCGATTACCGAGTCTACCAAAGTGTTATTGGGTTTTCCATCTGGAATTTCTCAGTAGCAGCCCGGAGTTTAGATTTGTGCTCAGTTGATGACAATGGGCTCGCCCCTATTACATGGGACTTAAACATAACTGGCGAAATGTGGGTGTAAACCTCTGCCTAACCCTTTGGAAACTACAGCCGTGATGTTATGTTATATTGTTGTACAATACACATGTAGTTGTGAAATATAAACCAGTCAGCAAGTAAAGGGACTGATTTCCTATTGTGCTTAAGTATCATAATTAAACTCGGGGTTAGATTTGATCATATAGAGGTATGAGGAACAAGGTGTAAAGTTCACTCATCCTCCATAGAAAAAGGAGGATCCTCCGACCCGCCGGGTGTCGTGTCTGGTGGGCAACTACCCGACGATTGATGTCGGGTCGTTGTATATATGCTAGTTGCGCGGTAAACTCTGCTTGCGCGATGCAGGATTTTGCGTGACAACAGTGTGCTGCGTAACTCGCATGTAGCGTTGTAGATGCCCCTACAATCGTTTTCTTAGCTCAATTAACAGAACAGTTTAATTCAATTTTGACAACCGCCTATAATAGTACTCATATTCTTCACTCCCCCTGGAAAAAATATTAGAATTATGTAAACTCCCGCTGGGTGGAGCTGCAGGCACAGCTATTCTCCATCTTATATTATTATTATTATTAAATATATAAAAGGCAAAAGTGATTGACTGATGTATCAACGCACAGGCCAAACCTTTAAGGCTAGAATCTTAAAATTTCGCACACGTATTCCTCTTATGACGTCATCCACTAAGGAAGGATTTTTCAAAATTCAACCCCCAAAGGGGTGAAATAGGGGATAAAAGTTTGCATGAAACTTTTTATTCCTTCAACGTATTTGCATGAAATTTCGTATCAATTGAGTACGGCAAAAATAATGAGTTACGTATTTCAGCGTTTTCCAAAATTCAACCCTTAAGAAGATAAAATAGGGGATGAAAGTTCTAAATAAACACAGACCAAACCCTAGGGCTAGAAACTTAAAATTTGCACACGTATTCCTCTTATGACGTAGGTATCCACTAAGGAAGGATTTTAAATTTGAACTTGAATGCATATTAAAGTCTAAACGGTACATAAAACAAAATACCAATTTTTATCACTTTTGTCTGTCTGTCTGTTAGTTTCAGGTAATCTTGACGGGACTTTCACTGGCAGATAGCTGATGTTATACGGAGTGACATAGGCTACTTTTTGTCTCGGTAGTACGTTCCCGTTGGATAATATCCGACATCCACGCGGGCGAAGCCGCGTGCAGCAGCTAGTTTAAAATAAGTCTAATCTTTCGTTTCGTCTCGTTTTTTTTTTTTGTGTTTGTGTGTTTTTCTTTGCGTCATGTTTACTGCAAATAAACGTATTTTCTTTCTTTCTTATAATATTATTTATAATGTAATAATATAACTAATATTATAAAGAGGTACAATTTACTATTGAACTTCTGATCCGATTCCGAAAATTCTTTCACTAATGGGAAGCTACAATATTGCCGAGTGTCATTGGTCATATATTTTATGTTAAGACAATAAATTTCACGCACACGAATTCGAGGGCTGAAGCTAGTCCGCGGAGTAATTGCGTGAAACACTAACAGTAGGAATAGCTTTCATTTTGACAGTTCAACAACATTCATTGCGTTATTTACGTTGTTGTGTAGACAAATTTTTCGAACATATGAAGCAATGGACTAGCAATAGGCTTCAAAACGATTCAGATTGTGATTGATAGCGTGTTACGCAATTGGGGTACACATACATACATACATACATGCATAAACTCACGCCTTCTTCCCATGGGGGTAGGCAGAAACTACAGAACGCCACCTGCTACGATCCTTACTCCTTTTGCTTCGTTTACGTTCATACATCTGGTCATACACGCACGCCGGTTGCGAGTACTACGCACCTGATCACTCTGAAGAACATCACCAATAAGGTCACTATAATAATATGTCCCTCTAGGGCGTCCCCTCCCGGCGTTTCCACTCACATCTGCCTTGTAAATAGCTACTGTTAGGGTGCAGGTTATAAATATAAGCTAACTATAATAAAACCTTCCTGTAATATTGTTATGGACAATGTAAAATGAAGAAGAATACTTGCAGCTTTACATAACACAATGTTTGCACAGAAACGTGGATAAAATAAGTAGATTTTTGTCTGAACTTTCAACACTGCATTTACTGTATTAAGTTCCAGGGAAAAGCTTCTAGGAAAACAATGCCTGGAAAAATCACAACGTAAACGTTTTCTATAGCTATTGTATTATTAAATAAGGCTAAGAGGTGGTAGAAATTAAACGTAGAATATTTTGAATTATTAATTTCTATCTAGACTAATATTATAGAGAAATAAAATTTGTGAGTTTTATGCAGGGATTTCCGAAACTATTCGTCCGATTTAAAAAAATCTTTCACTGCTTGAAAGCTATACGGTTGCCCATTGTCAAAAGATACGGTTCATGTTAGGTAATAGTTGAAGCTGAAGAAGCTGGTGTTTTTAACAGACTTCAAAATGGAGGAGATTCTCAAATTGTCTGTATGTTTGTTAAACCTGCACTACACTACTCGCGAAATTGCTTCGACGAAGTACTGGTCAAAATTGACCGAAGTCCGAAGAACGTGACTCATGCTAAGAACTACCGGACACTTCGAGTCCTTTGACTCGGGCGAAAAAACCGACAACGATCCGAAGTCGCCCGAGGCCAGTCGAAGTAGCTGGAAGCGAAGCGAAGTGACCTTCTACACTCTCGTATTCGCTTCACTTCCATCAAGTTCGCGAGTAGTGTAGTGCAGACTTTACGCTATATCTCCGGCGATTGTGAATCGTTTTCAAAACATCTTTTTTTAATAGATAGGGTATATCTTAGGAATGGTCCCATATAAATTTTCTTAAATTTGGTTGCGTAGTTTTTCAGTTAGCTTCAATAATACGTATTTTTTCTACTTAGTGTATATTGATGATGTTATAATAACTTCCTGTCACTGTTATTTACATAGCAAGTAGTGGTATACGAATTTCTCTGGGGTAGATACCACAACAAAAACGTGAAAAAAAAAGTTTTTCTAAAACAAAAACATCTGACTTTAAAAAAAACACTACAAAGTGAAAAATAACTAATTTCAGAAGTCGGCGGCAAAAAAACGAAAATACAAAACCAAAGACACCGACTTCCGCAATAAAAGTTATTTTTAAATTTGCAGTGTTTTTTTGGAAGTCGGTTGTTTTTTCATTATTTTTTAAAAACCTATGTTGTCCTACTGCTAAGAAAAGATCATAGATTTCCATTGTTTTTTTGTGTTTAGAAGCTAGTTATTAAATAAACTAGAAATTGCAACACTTTTGTAATTATGGCTATTTTATAAATAAAATGTAATAGTGCACTTCAAACGCTTTTGTTTCGTTTCATAATTAATTGGTACTTAGATTAATCAGGCACGTGTAGATATCCTTTAGTTCTCTTCTAGTTCAGAATGAAAACTCCTCTTAACTGAAATTGGAATGGTAAACTTGTAAATAAACATGCGATTTATGTGTTTTTTTATTATGTTTCTATAATAGGTATTTATTCTGTGGGGCTCGACAACAGCCGCATGAGAAGCCTAAGCTATACCTGCCGCGGTCGATTCATTGATGGGTGCCCATCCATTACATATTGAGACCCCTCCGTGCCTCGGAAAGCACGTTAAGCCGTTGGTCCCGGCTGTCATTCGTAGATCTTTGACAGTCGTTACGGATAGTCAGAAGCCCGAATATCTGACAACCAGTCGGTAAGGGGTATCGTGTTACTTAGTTACTGGGTTGTGTAGGTCAGATAAGCAGTCGCTCCATGTAAAATACTGGTATTCAGCTGCATCCGGTAAGACTGGAAGCTGACCCTAATAAGTTGGGAAAAGGCGGGGAGATTGATTGAATACCTATTCTGTGCCTGAAGGTGTGAACTGATCGTCTTGTTTGGTACATAGAACTTTAGTTAAAGGTACCGTCAAACGGGGTGAATAGGGATGTAGGGGTGAATTGGAACGAAACTTTAAAAGGGATTTTAACATTGAAATAATATAGTCTGTTGCCAACAAGGGCACTTAATTGTTATTTATAATAAAGTGAACACATTAAATTAGAGATGAGTCCTTTTTGGCAAAAAACTATATTATTTCAATGTTAAAATCTCTTTTAAAGTTTCGTCTCAATTCACCCCTGCATCCCCATTCACTCCGTTTGACGGTACTTAATGTAGTTATTGAATATAGGTTCATAAAATAAAGTAGGTAGGTAAACATGGACGAACAAAAAAAGTCGGACAGAGTTTCGCTAACAAAAAACTGTGTCACTTAAGTCGGCCAGCTCGCTGTACGCACAGGCCGGCTCGCACACATTCACACATTAGTCAGCCGATGCGACGACGTTCGGCCATTACGCATGCAAACGGCAACACTCACACATAAATATTCACACATAAACGGGACTCAGTTTTGTCTTAGCGAAGTCCGTCTGACTTTTTTTCTTCGTCTATGTTAGTAAATAAATCACGTACCCAAAAAATCTCTTTCCTACATATTCACGTAACTTGGCCAAACCGCACTTACAGTCTTTGTCCGATGCCAGCCGTTTCTGATTAATAACCCAAGTTATCGCCAAGTTGGAGCCAAGTTGGCGGTAAGTTGGCCCCAAGTCGGTACTCAACGAACTTCATTGTAAAGTTTGTCACCAACAAGCCAACTTTGTGTCGTAGTATTTGGGAATATGTCAGTACGTATTTTGTCTTTAATCGACGAGGTGTAGTTAGATTAAAATCATGGCTATTTTGTTATAATGGGTTTTCTGCTTGAAGACGGAGAACTCGAAAGCGCAACGTATGATTTTGTAGAAATAAAGTTCAGCTTTTCCGAGGCTGATTTATTTTCTCAGGTATTGCTACCTCTGAAAATAGACGTAATCAAATAAGGGATGGTATGGTCATGTTGACGATGAATGAAAAGCGACCTAATAAAGGTATTTAAAGATGTCAGTGGAAACGCAGGAAAGAAACTATAAGTAAGGACATCAATAATATTTTTTTTTTTCTTTATGCTAATATACTGTAGGTACAACAAGTTAGTAAGACTCATGTCCAACATTAATCCAAAACAATAATGATGAACCACAATAACCCACCAAATCCAATTTGCCGAACGCCAAACAATATGAGAGAACAAAAACGTTGGGAACCATAAATCATTGGGCTCTGGCGCCTGGCCACATAAATCAGTGACGTCATCGACCGGTATCGCAGCATCTCGAAACAATTACGGGATGTACAGATTCGTGTCACGAACTCGGCGGCCTGATCGATGCGAATATAGTGCTTGAGCATGATGGGAATACGAAATGAACCGAAACGGAGGTCAAAAAAAGTGATGCAGAAATCGTAGACAACATAAGATTTGGAGTGTTAATTTAAGAAAGTATTATAATTAGAGTAGCGCTGAAACATACTATGATTAAAATTCTGGTATCTAATCTCCCAAATAAACATAAAATTATCAATACGTTAACTTTTGAGCCAAATTCAAAACATTTTTTGGTCTTCGTATTTCATTTGTTTTTCAGCCAAAGGGTGTCGAATGTGTTGGTTGTCCTATGTTTTATGCTGAAAGGGTACATGTTGTATTGTCAGCTGTTTATCGTGTCCAATACGCGTTGTGAATATTATACGATTTGGCGAAGGGAAAATATTGGGTTACTGTATTTGAAGTTCGATAGTTCTGTGGCTGAATAATAACAGCTGCACGTCTAGAAATATGAGGAACAGAGTGTAAAGTTCACTCATCCTCCATAGAAAAGGGAGAATCCTCCGACCAGACGGGTGGCCTGTCTTGTGGGCAACTGCCCGACGATTGATGTCGAGACGTTTATGCTAGTTGCACGGTAAACTCTGCTTGCGCGATGCAGGATTTTGCGTGAAGTCAGTGTGACGCATAGCTCGAATGTGGCGTCATAGATACCGCTACACACGTTTCGATGTTAGAGGTTAAGCAACGCTTGCCGAGGTCGGTCCGTAGATGGGTGAACATGACCATCCATTACATATCGACACCCCTCCGTGTCTCGGAAAGCACCTTAAGCCGTTGGTTGGCTGTCATTTGTAGATCTTTGACAGTCGTTACGGGTAGAAAGCCTGACAACCAGTCTTACCAAGGGGTACCGTGTTACCCAGTAACCGGGTTGTAGAAGTCAGATACCCCTCGGTAAGACTGGTTGTCAGACTTTTGGGCTCCTGACTACACGTAACGACTGTCAAAGATCTACGAATGACAGCCGGGACTTAAAGTGCTTTCTAAAGCATGGAGGGGTCTCGACTATGTAAAAGACGGTCACCCATTCACGAACCGACCGCGGCAAGCGTAGCTTAACATTTGATCGACCCGTGCGGCTGTTAATATTTAGCTACGTGCCCCTCAAGGTGCAATACATAAAAAGAAAATGAATGAAACGAACCGAAGATAGTCGAGGTACTATCTGCAGCTTTAAAAGTCATCTTGCTTGATCTACAATGTTAGTACGGAGAAGTAGAAGGCTTTTAGATAACATGAGGAGTGACGCAGAGTGCCGCGACTTTTGTACGAGCATCACTGGAACAATGTTTCAGATCATAGTCTAGGAGACGACCGAAAATATTCTCATATCTAGGATAGGAAACTGGCGTGAGGAAAGTTTTGACTATGAATGTGGCTATAAGAGTAGGGGATGACCAAAAAAACGATGGATGGACTGTGTGGAAGATGATATGGATAGAAAGGGAGTGACTAACGAGATGATGACTGATAGAGAATATAGGAAGAAAAATATATGTCGTGCTGACCACAAATAAATTAGAATAAGGGCAGGAGATTGAGGATGATGTTATGTTGTAATCTCGTAATGCTGTTGTAATGCTAAAGATGAAAATAATTGCAGGAATCTACAAAAAAACCTCCAATGGTTTAATATGGGTCAAAAAGTCCTGCTAAGTACTACAAACAGAGGCCGAAGGGTTCGAAGTGCATTCAAAAAAAGTGCTCTAGTCACTCAGTGACTGAGTAATCTTCAGACTACGCAGTAAATTTTCAGCTTTTAAATGCTTTAAGCACACTTGTTCCCTAGCGAGCTAAACTATTTATTAAATTCCACAAAATTAATTTTCTTCTTATTTAGATTTATTCCGAATGAAAATAAAATGTACATAAATAACAAATTATAGCTAATTATTAATAAAAAATATCATTATAATATCCTAAACTAACTAAAAATATTAACTAACTAAAATATGGCGTCGATAGATTCTTCCTCATCGCTGTCGACTGGTCATGTACCCAAGAGACTGGCGGCATTGTCACGTTGTATGGCAATGCTTAGCCTCTGGCCAAGGTAAGACCAAGCTTGGTTCACGGGAAGTGTCAACCAGCTGTTTGGTGATTTCCTTTAACAGACCTTCTTATTTAGATTGTCCCAGAGAGCTTAATATACTTGTGTAGTATAAATAAAATGAATAACAAAACATTTGTTTATCACGCGGTGAATGTGTCACCATATTTTATTTAAACACCGAGCTTTTCCGGAGATTTTACACTTGAAAGACCAACAGTAGGTATGTTCGTTGTAATTTACAGTATTTTCACATTCTTGCTGGAAGAAATCTTCTTGTTTAATATTGGATAGAATCTTAACTTGAATCTCTCTTTACTAAAACTATCATAAAACGTTGAAAAAATAGGTCAAGAGACAGGATTTCCAAAAATACCATGGATACTAAGTTTTTAAATAAATAAAATAAAATAAAAAATTGTTTATTTCAAGCTACAAGACTCAAATTCAAACAGATACATAAAAGGATACAGACACGATAACAAGCACAGACAAAAACGAACACTCACAAGGTAACAATATGTCTGCTGCAGCATTGCCGGATATATGGACAATCCAGTCTGTTGGCGATCATCGCCAGAACGGTGTTGGCGCTGCCCCGCACTCTGCGCACCAGAGAGTAATAAGGTAAAGGTAAGGTAAGGTTTTAAGGTAATTTTGTTATATTCAAAAGTTGTCGATGACAGTTAAAAAATAATAATACATTAATGATATTTATCTATTAAAAGTAAAAAGTTTGCAGTCGCAAATGAGAGGATTCAATAAGAATTTGGTACATAGATATTTATTTATGTTTACTTAAGGTACTGAAACTGACACCCAAACTAAGACAGGGCTTGTGTTTTGTGAGTCAGCGGGTAATTGCGAACAAAAGGAATAGCTTTCATTTTGACAGTTCAACATCATTCATTGCCTTATTTACGTTGTTGAGCAGACAATTTTTTCGAACTTATCAAGCAATGGATTCGCAATAGACTTCAAAATTCTTCAGATTGTGATTGATAGTGTGTTACGTAATTAGGGTGCAGTTCTCAAACGTGGAGCATTACAAGGATATCGTGTCAGCGTGGTGACGTAAAATATTATTTATTATTTTATTTTATTCTATTCGGAAAACTAACAGGTTACATAAACAATATTCTTAAACAATATGAAATTGAAGGCCATTTACAAGTTTCCACTGCATTGCATTGTGTTATAATAGCATATTTGTTTGTACTTTTGAGTGTGTGCAAGCGCGTTTTATTTATAATTCCAGCAAATACTAATTAGAAAACTAATCTCCCGGACTAAAATGAACTTGCACACATAGTGCCGCTTCAGAATGAATAGCACCACTTAACCGATAGATAGATAAATCAATTAACTTTCGCGGCTGAGTTGGAACATAAAGCGAGCATTCTGTGCGCTAGCTCCGGGCCTAAGTCACATAATAAATATATAAGAGAGCGGCAGGGCCGATCCTCGCAATGTATTCGCGCTGCACCAACCCAAATAGAATTTTTGGCAGAACTGCTAAGGAGTTGATAATACCACCATGAGAAATATTTTGTACGATTTCAAACATATTAGCAGCTCTTTGCGAAGTAGCTCAGCTGTGGAAGAGTGTCCGTGGAGTTTCTTGCCCGTTCTTCTCCTTAAGCACATACTACGCTTTGGAATGGGCAACAAGCTTCACCTTTCTGACTGACCGACCCCGTGGCAAATCAAGTGCCTGTAAATTATTAATTTAATTGAAATTAATGCTTTGAGTTTGATTTTGAGTTTGAAGAACTGTACCACAGTGAAGTGCTTAAGTGTGATAAAATCCACTATCAAAGTGAAAAATAACTTTAGTTTAGGAAGTCGGTGGCAAGAAGTAAAGTAATTTTTCACTTTGTAGTGTTTTTTTTTGAGTCGATTGCTTTTTTTTGTTTCGAGATATTTTTAAACTAAAAAAAAAAGTAACAACAAAACAACGAATAAACATGCATGTTGACATTATGTACAGGAGTACTTAAGTGGTAGGGAAGACGTCCATTTATGCCCGCGGTTTGAAGTGCACATGAAATGGTGGTGTATCGTGGTAGTGGTGATGGTGGTGGTGAATGGTGGCGGTGAAAGAAGAGAAAGAAAAATTGTTTATTCTGCACAAACAAAACGCACATTACAAAAAAACACATAAAATACACGTGTACAAAGAAGCCAAAAGCCTCTTATTCAAGCAATAAAAAAATCACAATTTTGTCCATTTCTTAATGTCAGGGCCAGAAACCAACAGCTCGCCGTCCGGTAAGGACCAGGCCCGGGTCGACGGCGCGTCGCGTTCCACGCGCGCCTCAAAGAGATGTCAGCATCATTGACAGGGTCCAAAAGGGCCGATGCCTGCCGGGGTCGCGGATTGTTCGAAAGAGTTACCGTGGCCCAGGCGCACAGGCAACTGAAGGAACACATGTGGGTTTTAGTCAGTAAGAGTCTGACACGCCCTTCCGCTCCGCCCAGAGCGGGAGAGGTAATTTGATGAATTTTAACCCAAAAAAAAAAAAATGGCCAGAAATCATAGACAGGGCGGGAATGGTGGTTTGGTTGATGTAATTAAAGGCTCATGATGAGCTATCATGATGGGTGCCAGATAGATAGATGATAGATGCCATTATTTTGTTTATGGAATGGCATCTAAGGGGCGGTGACCACTCACGTTGGTGACAATTGTTAGTCTCCCAAAGAATAGTGAGTGTGATTTTAGATCCTCGCAAAGGTTTTTTTTTTCTTGTCTATTAGAACGCCAGGATTTTGTCGTAGGTATTGAAATTCAAGGTGACATTGTTAATAATATTAATATTATAATCTATTGCAAAGATCTAAAGTTCTAAGAGCTAGGTGTTCCAATTAAAATTTCAGCACCAGACTAATTTATATTTAAGGTGAAAATAAATGAATAATCTCTGTTCAATGATTTATTAAAATTATACCTAGCTTTATTATTCATATTTTGTTTCTAATTAAATTAATTCTAAGGTACTGCTTAGTCTTAGCAGATAATCTGTGTTTTCTGGAAATGCCTGCTACTAATATTTTACGGAGATGAGTTCAATATTAAAATATGCTAATACTTTAATGGGCGCTGAGTAGATTATTAAATATTAATATTATTTCTTAAGTTTTCAACTTTTGTTACAGTACAAATTCAACCGTTTTATCTATATTAAGCTGATGGTCTTATAACGTACCTTTATGTTAAGTTACCGACAACTATTTGTTAAATGAATTTGTGTAGGTGATTTAAGTTTTTTTTTTTTAATTTCCAGGTCTGTAATGTGTTATTGGGATTTTCCATTAAAAATTTCTCAATAACAGCCCGAAGTCTGAATTTGTGGCCGGATGACGGAAATAGGCTCGCCCCTTGCATTGGGATTATGACTAACATAACTGGCAAAATGCGGGTGTACACAGTGCTAAAGGTATACTTCTGCCTAACCCTTCGGGAATTACAGGCGTGACTGACAACTTATGTTATGAACGAATTATTATCAGGAGAGCTTTGACCATTTCCAATATTAGTTTATTTCACTTTAACTATCACCAAAAAATATTTTGCGCAGGGGGTATTATCATCTCCACACACATCCCGAGCCGTATACTCGCTGGTTGCATTCGCAATGCGCCGCGCCATTAGATTTACAACGCGCCGACTAGGCGACCTACATACCTATTACATTATGTATCCGCGGCCATATATGGCCTTATGCAACCTTGGACCGGGATTTATTGTTTTATAACTACGGAAAACTTTTGCTGGGGTGAAGGATGGTGGATGTATGAAGTTTGGGGTATAATGAGGTTAGGTTGAACACGTTCCGTAGTATTCATACTTTCTAATAATTTACCATAATTTCTATTATAAATATTCTATTATTCTTCTATCTCTTTTTATTATTTTTACTTGTATAAGTTTCAGTTTAGTTTTATTTTTATATATTTAATCATACTCTCTATTCAAAGTAATTCATATCGCACGCCATTTGCGCTTGTTTAACTTTTTATATTATGTGGAAAATGTTTATTATACATTTGTACCTACTCCCTTTTAGTTTTAAGTGCAATTGTATATTTTCCAAAATAAAAAAAATATTATCTAAGTATCCCAAACCCCAAACGGCTCAAACATATAGCTCCCAATAAGGTTGTTATAATTAATTAATAGTTTAATTGAAATAAATGCTTTGAGTATGGAAGTTCGTATGCCGAATGCAGTGAGAAATCTCATCAGGCAGGCTTGTTGCAAGAATAAAAAGGTTTTAAGTACTGGGGGTGCATAAAAAGGGACTATATTTTAATAGGTATCTCTAGCATACCCTGTACTGTCAACCCTTTTACCACCTTAAGGCCCACGAAATGTAGAATTTGTAAACTCGGAGTTAATTAACCTTTAATACGTATTCCGCCACTAAAAAGTAACACCGGGTTAGTTAACCAGACATTACTGTTTTTTGAATTGGGAACATTTCAATTCAATCGACGAAACATAAAATAGAATTGCAATGTCTCTGCCCTGATATGTAATCCGACCAAAAATGATTGAACGAACAATGGAACGGAAATTGTAATACCCATCTCTTTTAAACTACACTACGATACATAAAACTTTCTTGTCTTTGAATTTTATAACATGACATTTCATTTTAATAGTATTGTATGTGGTTTCCATGGAGATTTAGTTTACTAATTGAAAAAAACTTTTTTACAAAAAAAAAAACAACAGACTTCAACAAAAAAACACTACCAAGTGAAAAATAACTTTAATTTCGGAAGTCGGTGTCTTTGGATCTGCATTTTAGTTTTTTGCCACCGACTTCCGAAAGTTATTTTAAAGTTATTTTTCACTTGGTAGTGTTTTTTTGTTGAAGTCGGTTGTATTTTTTTTGTAAAAAGTTTTTATTTATCACTTTTTAGTGAGTCAGTTATTAATTTAGCTAAGTTACAATAGCTTTATGTCAACTGCTCATCACCTTTTACAAAATATTGCTTTTCCCGATGCAGGGACGTTAATTGTTGAGGAGTTCTCCTGGTAAGAACCAAAAGCACTGCACCATATGCATCGTGACGAGCATAAATTGCTTAGCAACCATAATAAAGTAATCGAATCGCAACCCGTGAAATACTTATTATTGAGTAGTTCCGGTCGCCACCTCTGGTCTTCATCATCAGTTCCACTTCACCGAATGGTGCTTTCCGAAGGCAAATGCACGAGTTACTATAAAAAAAACCCTCATCCCCCCTATCCCCCTCATCCGATTCTGACTTGGTGACAATGGGACCACCTCGAGAGCATACCCTATCGAACAAAAAAAGTATTTTGAAAATCCGTTTATATATGACGGAGTTATGCCCGAACATACATAAAAAAAAATACAAACATCCGAATTGATAACCTCCTCCTTTTTGAAGTCGGTTAAAAATATGTTTTAAGTTTTTTTATAATTTGTATTTAATTTTATATGAGTTCATGAATAAATTGCCTGCTGATATAGTACCGAATTTTCACTTACTACAACGTCGAACAATATTAAATACAAAATAAGTTATCAGTGGTTAGTCATAAGTAGTCATAACGTCAATTTATTTTGACATTATTAACACTAACCCAGAGTTTAGCGACCTAACTCGCCCACATCGGTGAGTTTAATATTTAAAAGTTTAACCCTAGTTATACCTCTAACTCTTGGTGGCGCAAGATGAATTATTTGATTAATCCAGAGTTAGCTGTTAACTCCGAGTTATTTAACATAACCCATGAACGCGCAAGTGGGCCTTATTGACTGCCTTATCTTTTCACCACAAATTCAGTTATTTCTCGTACTCACAACCTAAAAAGACCTCTTGACTGTACGAGGTTTTTCGACTGCCATAGTTGGCTAAATGATCTAATTTTACAGTTAGGGAGAAGATAGGTACCAATAGTAGGTAGCACTGACGTTAGTACCTACTTTCTCCGTACCTCTTTGTTGGAAAAAACACAGCAATCATGATTTTACATTCATGTTTTTATAATCCATGATAACTACTTTATTACAAAGAAAACGTCATTAATTGCATACATTTTAATAACGTATTGCATACAAAAGCTGAGCGAGCATTTCTAGTTCACGCAAGTCTTTACTCAAGCGATATTTTTATGATACCTACAGAGAATATTATGAAGATGCAGACATCTTGCATAAGGGATGTCACCCATTTTTACTATATTTTATGAAGTGTGCTCTTGCTTGCAACTGTCTTGACAATTCAAAAGTGCCTGAATCTGGTTTATTTGAAATTTTGAAATAAATGCATGGAGTTTGAGTTTAAGTTTGCAAAGTTGCTCAAAATAGTCCAAGTGAGAAAATTATTCGCTTGCTGAAAAAAACAAATTTTAAGTAAAGAGATCTCTTACGTTGAATGATCAAAACATTATTTTTTGTCTGATAAATTTCCTGAGTAGAAACCGCTGTTCAATCAGCCGGTATATTTTGTAAAAAGGTCACCTTGAAAAATTTGTTGAAGTGAGCTTGATGCGAGCTGACATTTTTACCTGTTGCATGGGATTGACACTAGGTATTATAATAATAATATTTATTGATAAATGATAAATGATAAATGATTTTATTTCTGTAAGTAGGTTTGTACAAACACTTTTACACGTCAATCATATTTTTAAACTAGATGAGGTCGGCGTTTCCTATCTGACTACTCTGAGAAGAAAGGCCGAAACAAACTCAGAGGTCACAGTCTCTTTTAAAGTCCAGACATAATCTTGGTCAGATCATGTGAAGACCATGTAGATTGGTATCTGAAATGGTCTTTTGAGGAAAGAACCACACAGATTGAGTGGACCTGTCCAGTCAGTGCACGCATTTGTCAGTAATCGTGCAGCTCAACTCAGGAAGTCAGAACTTAAGGAGCTCAACGATTCGACGAACAATACCAAAGAAAGGACATTTGGGTAGGCCACATAAATTACTCAATCTGCCAGATCATGATCAAAATTAACTGCGAAAAAAAAAGCAATGACCCACATAATCCTCACATTCACAATAATTAAAATAACATAATACTTTACAAGTAAATACTCATGTCATTGTGTATATAAAATTCAACAATGTCAATGTGTATATAAAAAAATCGGACATAATGTTTGAGAACCATGTAGATTGGTGTCTGAAATGGTCTTTTGAGTCGGTCGTTATTCGCAAAAAACATGTGTACACACACACGTAAGTGCATATATGTTGTAGGATGGCAAAATATAAACAAAGTAGTTGTGCTTAATACATGTTTGCCAAAACGTCATGGCATGCAAATCTTTAGAAAAATTGAATTTAAATGATTTAATTTTCAAATAATTATAATTATTTAACAGAATAAAATCTTTATATAGACTTAAATTGTATGTAAGTAGAATAAACATATCACAGTCCATGTCACATTACATGTTTTGACACGTCTTGACATGTCATATTGACAGCAACTATGTTTTTACGGTGGGATTCTTACAGAATACATCGGCTAGTGACTGTTGTGATAAGTTGTGCAAAATAACAACTATAATTACATTAAAGCTTTTAAAAACCAGACAAAATATACGACAACCCTAACTGTTCATTCATTCATTAATATTAAGAGCAATTAAATATACTGTCGGAGGTAAGACCATTGCTCCGCTGCGAGACCAAGACAGAGCTATACAGAATAGGTCACTCCATCTCTCTCTAGCATAGAGAATTCATAACTCCTAGAGTTTCTAGCGTCTTTAAGTGTTACTATTCAGGAGAAATGCCTATAAAATTGATTGATATTCCAATAAAATTGTTTGGCTGTGCCTCGCATAGTTTCAGCGAGAAATGGGGTCGGAATAGCGGCGGTAGTGACATATTCCTCCATATAGCAAATATTCCGAAAATTTGTGAAATAATTTTCGAGCTTCAACACGAATTTTGGTCATGATTTTTGCCTTGTGGTGTCGATAGGTAGCTAGACTTGTTAAGAATAACTGTTATTAACTATTTACTCAAAAGTATGATTATTATGACTTTTATCAGGAAAATAACGAAACATTCAATTTTATGAATGTCGAAAGGAATCTTGCTTACTTCATCTTGTTTTTTTCTTCCTTAAGTACATTCATAATTTTAAAAACCAACGTTTATCTGTCCGTCTTTCCGTTAAATTACAGCGGTCATAACTCGAGCAACAAATTTTCTCAGGTTAGGTTTAAGGGGGATGCGGTAAGGTTGCCCGCGAAATTCAAATTAACTTACGTCTTTTTGCAATTTGCAGGTCAGTGTCAGGTTATATGTTGATTCGCGGCCGTAACAAATATAGCTTTATATAATTATAATCATTAGAATCAGCAAAACAACTCCTTAAGTTAGGAATTGGCCTCAAATGTCATGAATTAATGAAATAGTCATTCAATAGGGTAATATGAACTTAGAGAGATGTATTGATGATTTTTATGATTATAATTCTAGAAATAAATATTTGATATGGCCGCGTATCATATTTAGATCAACATACAACCTTATACTGACCTGCAAATTGCAAAAATGTAATAAAAACTGAATTTCGCGGGCTACCTTGACGCATCCCCCTTAAGGCGCCTCCCCGACCAAACGACCTTGAGCGTTCGGTCCTTTTCTGTCCCGTCGCTGAGTCTCGCTCTGTCTCGCTCCCTGCGCACGCTCATTTATCATAGAATTCACAAAAAAATAATTAAATTATTATTTTAATAAAAAAAGACAAGCGATGTTTTTAAATTAAATAAAACGTGAATTATTTAGATTTTTAAATTATCTATCCATTAGTGTAATCCTCAAATTAATAGAACATCAATCAATAATTTTAGTCACTTCTTACAAGATTTTAAATGTATTTATAACACATAAAAACAAAAATAAGAACGTGCAATGTAATGATAGGATAACGAACATTAATAATGTGCTTTTAGATGTAGTTTTTTACCCATAGTGAATGAGTTAATAGCCTCTGAATAACGCACTATGGCAAGGTTTTGGTCGGGGTACCGCCTTAACTAGTCTAGTTCAAGCGAGCGTAGCCGTGAGCACACAGCTAGTGATAGTGCCATATTATTTATTGGGTTGGTTTTATTTTGTTCAAACAATTACAACAGGGCCCCAATTCTATATGGTAATTATTATTTCCCGCGTAATCTTACCACGTGCAAACCACGTCAATATCGTGTCTTGTAGAAACCCATGTAACGGAAAAGAATCGAAATGTCATAATTATTCTGTACGCTCCAAGACAAATTGTCTTTAAGGCACATAATGAAATCACGCGTGCGTTTTGAAGTTTTGTTCGACTGTATTTGATCGTAAGACTAGTCATTGCAACTAGTCCATTTTGATCATCAATAATTCTTAGGAATTATTGATGATCAAAATATATATATATAATATATATATTGTTTTTTATTTTACTTTATCATTATTTATGACATAACCTAAAGGCTAATTTTTATTACTTAGACAAAAAATTACAATGACACTGACAATATTTTGAGAGAAGTGTTATTTATTGAGATTATTGCTTTTGACCCTCAGTATTATAAACGAAAATGACGACATTGTTGAGTACCAAAATGAAATAAACATGACATTAAATAAAATTATTACATGGCTTTCCTACCTTCACCTTCATATTAATATTAACAAAACAAAAATGTAACAATTCCAGACATATAACAGTACGCGTCCACGGCTTAAAATACTACACTCGAGAGCAATGAATCCGGGTCACTTAAAGAATCCTAAAAATCTCGGAAACTAAAAATGCTAGGTTAATGCAATAAATTGTATTTAATATACAATGTAATACTCCTTAAATGAAGGTATTAAAACTTCTTAGTTATTGTAAAGTTATATCATAAAAAAATCAAATTTGAAAAAGGGCCACTTTCGAAGATGGAACTACGAAATTACAGCATTTGGTTTTGCTTTTGTTTGTAATCTGTCATTTATGTGGGTACATAAACCATGTTGATAGTGCTCTATATTCATTATTCAAGCTGAAATTATGTCGCTTACGCCTGAAGAATGCACCAGAATACTTACAATGCTGGAAACCGGCCGGAGTCAGCGCGATACAGCCAGGACTGTCGGTGTGTCGCTGTCAACAGTACAAAGAGTTCTCCGACGTTACGAAGAAACTGGTTCTAACCTACGCAGACCAGGAACGGGCAGAACCAGGTGTACCACAGCACGAGAAGACCGATACTTGGTGAACACCATGCTTCGAAATCGCTTTCTCACAGGAACTGAACTCACAAATCAGTTTCGACGCCTCGGAGGAAGTAACCCAAGTGCATGGACAGTAAGACGTCGGCTTGCTGAATCTAACTTAAAACCCCTTAGACCTGCAAACGGCCCTAAACTGGAGCGTGGGCATCGTATTTCAAGACTAAGATATGCCCAGAGCCACGTAAATTGGAGTATTGAAGATTGGTCAAAAGTTATGTTCTCCGACGAATCAAAATTTATGCTCTACAAGCACGATGGAAGACACAGAGTGTATCGAAGACCAGGGGAAAGATTCAAGCAAGCATGCATCGAAGAAAAAGTAGCCTACGGTGGTGGGTCTGTACTTGTGTGGGCCGGAATTTCTTCTGAAAGTCGCACAGAGCTGGTGATCATAGAAAACGGCTCTTTAACTAGCGTAAGATATGTGGAAGAAATTCTCAATGATCACGTTGGTCCATTTATGGTCAATTTAGGTGAGGATGCTATATTTATGCATGACAATGCCCGACCTCATACAGGTAGGATTGTGAATGACTACCTTCAAGAGATGAACATTACTCGTATGGAGTGGCCAGCGCGCAGCCCGGATATCAACCCGATCGAGCATGCTTGGGACGAGCTAGGCAGATGCGTAAAACAACGAAACCCTCCCCCAATCACGCTTCGTGAGCTCAAAATTGCTCTCACAGAGGAATGGGAGAATATTCCCCAAAATCGTATAAGGAACTTGGTGTACAGCATGCCAAACCGCGTAAACGCAGTAATGGAAGCACGAGGAGGCAATACGAAGTATTAAAATTCAAGAAAATCGTAATAAAGTTCAAAAATTTCATGTTTCCTATTTTTGTTTTAAGGAGGGATCAGCAGTTTTTTTCTTTATGTAATTTTGTGTTAATAAAATGTATGGTGACTCATATTTTTTTTACTTTCATTTAAGGAGTATTACATTGTCTATTAAATACAATTTATTGCATTAACCTATCATTTTTAGTTTCCGAGATTTTTAACATTCTTTAAGTGACCCGGATTCATTGCTCTCGAGTGTATATGGAAATGAGATAATAGAAGAGGTCGATTACGCAAAATTCTTGGGGATAATAATTGCAAAAACTGTAACTGGAAATCTCATATTGATGATCTGTGTATGAAGATAGATAGATTTGTATTCGTTTTGTATAGACTAACACGTGTGGCTAGTGTTAATGCGGCACTATGTGCATATCATGGCTATGTCTCATCAATTTTGCGCTATGGCATTATAATATGGGGTAATTCGGTTGAACTTGAAAGAGTGTTTCGAGCTCAGAAAAAGTGTGTACGCTCAATTTGTGGAGGGCATCCACTGGACAGTTGTGTTCCACTATTTAAAAAACTTAAAATACTACCGCTTCCAGCACTATATATTTTTGAAATTTGTATCTTTGTTCACCAAAACAAACATGAATTTGACTTATTTAATGATGTTGTATCCAGACCCAGCCGCAAAGTGCATATGCTTAATGTTCCTAGGCGTAGAATTAAATCGTTTTCTAATAATGTATACTGCATGTCCATTACTGTTTATAACAAATTACCTGATGGCTTCAAAACTCTCAGCCTCAGAACATTTAAATGTAAATTACTTAACTTTCTTTCAAGCAAATGTTATTACTCGACTGAAGATTTTATTAATGAAAAATTTACCTAAATATTTGACATTATTGCCTATAAATCATATGTTATCTGCTTGACCTGAATTTAAACTTATATTATTAATCTCTTTTACAACTATTGTTCAATTTATTTAAATTATTTGTAACTCTAATTCTAAATTAATGTTAATGTAATGATGACCCATAATTTTACAAACCATATTTGTACGCCGGAAACGGCAGAATATTATGATCGAAATACATAATGAACATAACAACTTTATACAATATTCTGACAAATAAATGCATTCATTCATTGAACGTACTTAGGTCTGTTTTCAAAAGCTGTCCGGGTGTGATTACATGTACACATTTTATTTGTTTTGAGGGTTGTTGTAAATTTTGAAATAATGTAAGTATTACCAACAATAACTGATTGGAGCATTTCGTGATTGCGGGGAATAATCGAAAGTATTATCATTTGCTACCTACCTACCTATTTCTATACTAATTTTTTGCTAGTTGGAGTTTCGTTTCATAAATTGATTTATTCGTATTTACATCTACTTCAGTACGAAAAATATATGTTGTCGTCCGATCTCGGGCTGTTTAGCAAAATAAATAAAACCATTCGACAGTACCTACTATTAGTGTGGTTACATACATCAAGCATTTTCGAGAATAGTTTATAAGTACATGAAGCTACAATGTCCCTTGTGTATGTTTATACGAAAAACAATTGTTTCTTACCTTCTTCAATATAAGTTTTACTGAATTTTACTAGAACACAATCTTCCTATAATCGAAACTACAAAGATTCCGTGCGGTTGTCAAGTGTGGTATTTTGACAGTTCAAATCAGGCCAACTTCGCGTTCATTTCGTGCGGGGTTTCATTCATCTTCTTTTTCTTTAGGGGTCCTGGTTTTCGCACTTAGTCGCGATTTCGTTCATTGTGTCATAGAGAATATTTTATTAGCAAATGTCGTGATTAGTTAAGGTGTTGAAGAAAACGGGGATCAGGTGATGTAGGCGGGGGTGACGGTGTTCCCATGACGAAGGAGTGAATTAAAACCAGCTATGCAGGTACTATTGTCTATTTTCTATTGTCTATGCAGGCACACGATTATTACACATACGCATGACACAGGTAAATCAATTATAGTTATTAGTGAGGTTCAACTTGAGCACTAAAACGCTTAAACACTAGCTTTATAACTTATACTGACTGGCACTATTTGGAACTCGGTGCGTTAGAAGTCGGAGACTTGTAGAGATGTTGGTTCATTAGAGGATAACTGGCTACTGACCCGTTAAGTTTTTTATTCTCGTAGTTTTGGCCCTGAGAGGTCTTGGCTACTTAACCGGACTATCCTGTGGCTGCCTTAAGCTAATTGAAAGCCTCCAGCCAGGGGCGGATTTCTTAAAATACTCGGTGACCGCACGCTAAGGGCACCCCCTCTGGGGTAAGAACCTCGGCTTAGGGCGTCACTGAGGGGAGGACAGCAAGGTGGGCCAGGCTGGATCGAATTTTGATAATTATTATTATTAATCGGGGAATTTAAAGCTACAGGCTCAGCCGCGGCGCGAGCTGGTGCTTCGTCGAGCAAGGGTCGGGGAGGACAATTACGTCGGGGGCGTCACGACTGACCTCGGCGGTAAGGTCGGAACGATGGCGGTCTGTGTTTGTGCACTGTACTGGTGGCCTTACTGCTCTCCTGGAGGAGGGTTATGGGGTCATCGGAGTCGGCTAGGGCATGCCTTGGACGGCGGGTACGACTGATATGGGAGGGAGTATAACTGGCAGCTTCGACAACCAGAGGGTTGCGATGTGAGGCCGCGGAATCGAACAAACGCTTGGAATTGACAGATAGTGGGGATTTTAAGGTCGAGATGGAGGATCTCGTTCCGAACGACCTAAGGGGAACCGGTCACCTTACGGAAGAACCTATTTTGGAGGGCCTGCATCCTATGGATGTGGGGGGGTTTTGCGTGTGCGAAAACTACACTCGCATAGGTAATGATTGGACGAATGCACGCTGTATAAATGCGCAATTTGCACTTGAATGACAATTTGCTGCGTGCATTCAGTACGGAATGGAGCCTACCGAGAGCGAAAGTGACGCGCGAACGCGCCTGCTTTATGTGCTCACCGAAGGAGAGGTGCTTGTCTAGGATGATACCCAAGTATTTGGCTTGCTTCTCCCAAGAGATAGGCTTACTGAACATGGTGATCGGACTGGGGAGGTCGGGACTGAGTCGCGGTCTCGAAAAGAGAACCGCTTGACTTTTGTCGGGATTGACTTCGATTCTCCACTTTATAAACCAGTCGCCCAGTTGGTTGACTGAGGTTTGGAGAGTGCGAGCTATCGTGTCGTGGCTGAGGCCGGTATAGTAAAAGGCCGTATCGTCTGCGAACAGAGCCAACTGAGCCTTTTTACTTTTAGGGATATTGCTAGTGAATAGCGTGAAAATGAGAGGGGCGAGCACGGAGCCCTGAGGGACTCCGGCGCGGATGGGGCGGGGGGAGGATAGCGCTCCTTCGATGCGATAGCGGATGGTGCGATTCGACAAAAAGTCTCGTAAGATGAGTACGAGACGATCTGGCACTTTAAGTTGGTATAGCTTATATAATAAGCCATTGTGCCAGAGTTTGTCGAACGCTTTCGCTATATCGAAGAAAACAGCACCCGTCATCGAACCACATTGGAAACCAACGCTTAAGTGTTTGATGATACGGTGGACCTGTTGTACGCAAGAGTGTTGGGTTCAAAAACCGAAGTGCTCGTTGGCAATTAGGCTCTTTGTCTCGGCGTAGTCTTTTGCCGAGGACATTGAGTATACTGATGGGGCGGTAGCTGGAGGGAGCGGATTTAGGTTTG
Organism: Griposia aprilina; assembly: GCA_916610205.1. NCBI lineage: Eukaryota > Metazoa > Arthropoda > Insecta > Lepidoptera > Noctuidae > Griposia > Griposia aprilina. The sequence goes on along the minus strand of OU744307.1, from coordinate 18,632,144 downwards.
CTCGGCTTGGGAATACCGATGACAGTGGCCTGTTTCCACGCTTGTGGGAAGATGTTACTGCTCATGGCACCATCGAAGATGGTGGTCATTAGCATGATCAAGTGGGCAGGGAAAAGTTGGAACATCTTATTGGTGATTCTATCAGAATAGGGGGAAAGTCGTTAGGTCAAGGGATGGTCCTTTTATAGTTTTAGAGCTTGGGAAGTGAGCGTATTATTGCGTAAGATATCACAATATTAAAGTATTTTTGCAGCAGCAGTCGTGAGCATGGGAAACGAGTATGATATTTCCGTCAATTTGGAACTTGCTCCCGACAGGTTGCCACCTGCTCCCAGGCTCTTTCGATTTGTCTACCTGTGTATGGGTGAGTGATCGTAAGTAAGATAGTGTATGTTACTTGACTATGCGAGTGTTTTGGGGTATTGGCTTGGTTTAAATAACATAAAATAGAGCTCGAACTACTGTGCTTCGCCTACATAAGGAATTGACGTGGTTTCGTAGTAAGGAATCATTAAGTATTCATAGTGAATTAGGGGCCTACTGACGTAAGATAAGACAGCAAATTGATAAGATTGACCAATCAGAGATTTCAGTGCATGTGGTCAGAGCACAATATTTGTAGTATCACCAACTGCATAATTATTTCACAAAACAAACTTCATTCTTGTTATTATTTGGAAAGTGCCCAACTAGCAGGCTTGTGTTGTTAGTAGGGATTAAAACTTGTTGCAATTAGACCGGCTGCACTCACTACAACACAATGTTTTGTTGCATCCTACTGGATTATGGTTCAAAAGCTTGTGCTGTGGTTTTCCTACATCCTGGTTCTTGGGGATGTCACTGACCTGATACAATAGTCTTATACTCTCATGATACAAATGAACGGCGAAGAAGTTAAGGACTCTATTGGTAATGTTAGCTCGGGTAACGGGTATGTAATAAAAGCGTGGACTGTATTATAATGTATTATTATGCTTGGTATATTGTTATTCAAATTATTTACAAAAAAAACCACCGACTTCAAAGAAAAACACAAAAAAACGTGAAAAATTACTTTAATTTCGGAATTCCGTGTCTTTAGTTTTTGCATTTTCGTTTTTGGCCACCGATTTCCGAAATTAAAGTTATTGTTCACGTTTTTTAGTGTTTTTCTTGGAAGTCGGTTATTTTTTTGTAAAAACTTTTTTATTTTTCACTTTTTAGCTGTGGTACCTACCCCACAGAAGTTCGTATACCACTACTTAATATGTAAATAACAGTGACAAGAAATTATTAACACATCATCAATATAAAATAAGTGGAAATAATACGCAGTAACTCAAAAACTGCTGGTCAGAACTTAATCAAATTTATATGGAACCACATGTAAAGCACCAGCTTTTAAATGAAAAAAGAATCATCCAAATCAGTTCACCTAGAAAAAAGTTCTGGGATAACACACATAAAAAAAAAACATACAGTCGAATTGAGAACCTCCGCCTTTTTTTGAATTCGGTTAAAAATTCACACAGATCACACGCATGAACTTCAAAATATTTAACTTCTCATGGACTACACATCCTCTCACTCACCCTCTCTCTCAATTCACACACTAACACTTTATTCCACACAATGAAAGGTCACGCATTCATACTCTACATATTTTAATAAAATATAATAATATACAGTGTAAAATAACACTACTGTTAATTATTATCCTGTAAAAAATAATGTTAATGGCTATTATAATTTTTTATGTAAAATTATCCGAGGGAATTGGCGCTGATAGCCGAAATACAGGTTTTGCCTAGCTAAAAACTAGCCTAGGTTTAATTTGTAAAACATTCGTAAAAATCTAGATTTTTTTTTACAAAATTTTGACTTCCCAGACAAGCAGTTAAAAATTAAATTACCGAAGAGCATCGTCCGTGGTGGTGGAGCCCGTGGAAGCGAGTGGTCATCGGGCCGAGCCGTGTCACCGTCATGTTGCGACTCAGCTTGCCATTACTGATCAGGCCACCTGCTCATGCAGACCGCTCGCAAGGTGTTGGGTTTTGCTGGATGAATATAGCCCATTTTGTTTCTTACAAACACGCTACTCCCTCAACCTAACTTATTGGTGAGGTAAGATGGTGAGACGTTTATACGAACCCAAATGATCAAACGGCATAAAAAATATCATCATCAACAGTCCACTGCTGGACAAAGGCCTCTCCAATCATACGCCTTTTAACTCGATCCTCGGCTACTCTATCCAGGTGCAACCAGAAATGCAATCGTTCTGCGAAGATGTTGCCCTACCACCTCGCCTAGCCCGAGGGCTTCCTACCCTACGTTATCAGATTCACGGTCTTCTGCTGAGAACAGAAAGGCAATTCCTTTATATTTAAGAACATTCCCATCATAATCTTAATGTTGAGCATCAAGCTCCAGGTGTGCTGCTGGTGGTCTTGACTAAATAAAACTACTTGATTTCGATGATGACTGTATTCCTTGGTACTGATTATAATTTTTAATGAGACGACCAATGTGTGCGAACGCTCAAGGTGTCGGTGAGCGAGTGAAAGGTAGGAGGAAGCCCGCGATCGCGGTGTGGTGTGTGGCCCGATGTGACGTCAGGAGGACTAAGTCTCTATTTTTCAAAAATACCTCTTTTTTGCATACATTTTTGACAAGTTTGACACTGATTTTCGCTGAGATAAGATTGCGACTAGTTATTGAACATTTTTAATTAATAATAATGTGGCTGGCCATATAGTATGGCTTTTCTAAAAAAAATGCTGGCTTGCCCAGCTGTTATTCTTATAGAACTTTCATAGTAGTTACGGGCAGTCAGAACCACAAAGGCCTGATAACTTGTCTTACCAAGAGGAATCTACTTAGCTGGGATGTGGGCAGCTTGTGCATGTAAAATACTGGTATTCAGTTTTATCCAGTTAGACTTGAAGCCGACCCTTACATAGTTAGGAACGGACTTGGCAGATGAACCATTAACCATAACCATTATGATACCCACGCAATATATCTTCTATGTTCTAAAGCACACAAGATTTCTATCCAGCAGTACTTCCAGCGCTTAAGAGATGAGCGTGGTAATTGCAAGTGCATCACCACAAGAGGATAAGGGCGACAACAAACGCTATCCGAGCACAAAGGTGGTCCGGTATGCCTATGTTTGTGGCCTAAAATACATGGCTTAAAGCTGTAGGCTGGATAAGACACAAGCGACGTGAACAACACAAGTTATATTTAAATTTGGCATGAAAATGTGGATTTCAGCTAGTCTTTCAATATACTTACATCTTTGCCCAGGGTTAATTGTTTTAGGAAATGTTTAACTGATTCTCTAAAAACTTAATGACCTTCTAACGATGCATGCTTTTTTAAATTACCTCCTAACGTCTAATAGTACAGTCACCAGCACATCAAGTTACCACAAGCTGTCAGACTTCTCATTCGATTTTGAACTTAACTATTATCATTTTAAGGTTTAAAATCGTTTGGAGAAATTTTACAGTTTCGTGTTGTTTGACCTGCTGGCGGCTGTACATTACGTTACATGTGACTTATGTAGTTCATCATTGCATGGCGTGAAACTAGCGCCCGAGCATATCACGGGTGCTAAACGCCGCGCATTAATAGACTTACTTAAGTCACGAGTATCGTATACTATTTTATACCTCGTGTGATATAAATCCGCCATATTTTTTATTAATGGAATAAAAATACTTTATGCGCTTCTAATGATGAACACGTTTTAAAATGATTGAGCGTCTTTTTAACTTTCTAGCCTTTTCTCACAGTTGGTTACACCGTTGGGTTGGTTGGTTGGTTGGTTGGTGGTGGTGGTTGGTTGGGTAACTGAGTTCAGGTACCACGACCAAATGTGTTAGGTTGGAAATGTGATCAACCGCGCGCGAGCCGAGCGAGCGAAGCGTGCAATGTCGTGGAAGAGGCGAGTGCTACATCCAAGTTGGTCGCAGTTAGTTGGCTATTTTAGTATTTTTAGGACCCTACTACGCTTTGGAATGGACAACTAGCTTCATCTTTCTGACTGACCGACCCCTTGACAATTCAAAAGTGCCTGTAATTGATTTATTTGAAATAAATGCTTTGAGTTTGAGTTTGACCCTAAAATAGGAATCATTTGAGGTTCACAAAAAGAGGCACAATCACTATAATAGAGTCTTCAATAATAATAATGTATTATGTTGTGATATTATTTAGTAGCTGTATGCAATATATTATGTTAACGTTATGAACAACCTACCTATAAGTTAAATACTTGCTGCGCCCTAACATGGTCATGTGGTCTTAGGTTTTAGCCTAATCATAGCCTGTTACTGTGTGTAGATTCTGCAATTAAATACATGCCTTCGTCAGTAACTTGCACCACACTTGATTGTCCCGTATGCTGCCATGCAATAGTCTACAAAGACATTCTACTCTAGGGTTGAGAAGAAAAACTTTTTTACAAAAAAACAACCGACTTCCAAAAAAAACACTAAAAGACGTGAAAAATAAATTTAATTTCGGAAGTCGGTGTCTTTGCTTTTGTATTTTCGTTTTTGGCCACCGACTTCCGAAATTAAAGTTATTTTTCACGTCTTTTAGTGTTTTCTTTGGAAGTCGGTTGTTTTTTTGTAAAAAAGTTTTTATTTTTCACTTTTTAGTTGCGGTACCTACCCCACACAAATTCGTATACCACTACTTGGTGTGTAAATAACAGTGACAGGAAATTATTAACACATCATCAATATAAACTAAGTGGAAAAATACGCAGTATTAAATATAACTCAAAAACTACTGGTCAGACCTTGATCAAATTTAAATGGGACCACATGTGAAGCACCACCTATCAAATAAAAAAAGAATCATCCAAATCGGTTCACCCAGAAAAAGTTCTGAGCTAACACATAAAAAAAAAAAAAACAGACGAATTGAGAACCTCCTCCTTTTTGTGAAGTCGGTTAAAAATAGTTTTAAATTAGCAAAGGATGACTTCTCACACCAAGTCATTAGTTCACTGAGGTTTGGTCTTTTTCTGTAACTTCTTCATTTTCATAATAATTCCTACCCTTTAAAGGACTAATTTTCAAAAATTCTACCGTAGTCTTTACCTTCGTTAAATAAGGAACTACTGTGCAAAATTTCATGCTTCTAGACCTAGCGGCTTAGGCCAAATTCAAATTTTCTTTGGTTTTTTGCAAATTGCAGCTCTGTTTTACGTCGCATATTGATCAAAATGCGATTCGCGACTGTAAGAATGATATATTTATTGAGTAATAACCGTCCATTTCATATCAATGGTCAAGCATTCGAAATTTGTTCCACCTAAGAATTTTTCAGAATATTTCAAATGAAAATTCTCATCATGATTCTCAGGTTCGCTACTTCAGCCTTAAAAACTGTTAAGTCAATTGTCAAGCCTAGCTTATTTTGATAGAAAATTGTACAGAAGTAACTTAGAATCAGAAAATCTTAGAGTATTTAGATTATATCCAGGAAAAACAAAAATTCTTATGCAGACAGAACCGTAACCACACCTAGTTTATCAACATTATAACGCGACATCACGCCTGTAATCCCCGAAGGGTAAGGCAAAGGTGTACCTATAGCACACCCACATTTCGCCAGTTATGTTTAAGTCCCATGTAATAGGGGGCGAGCCTATTGCCATCAACCGGGCACAAATCCAGACTCAGCGCTGCTACTGAGAAATTCCAGATGGAAAAACCCAATAACACTTTGTCCGACCCGGGAATCGAACCCAGGACCTCATGCTCAGTAGTAGTATTAGCGACCACTGGACCAACGAGGCAGTGTACCTACTTTTCAGGTACGAAAAAACGAAAAACTAACGCAGACAGAACCGTAACCACAACTCGTTTATTAGGGACCCTAGTTATTTTCTAATTGAATCCTACCCTAATACTCGATAACCTGTTCATCATAAAGTGAAACTCGATAGACACGACTGGATACAAAAGCTATAACAATGTTTGTGACAACTTTGTAGAGCTGATTTGCATGTGTGTCGGCCCTGGGAATATCATTATGTCCGGGAAATAATTAGATTGTACTACAGGTAGAGATTATCGACCTCTCTACTGGTAGTCCTGGTATTAGCTATCTTTTACGTCGAAGATGGGTAGACATTATTCTCATTCGTTATTTAATGATGTAGGTAACTAATGTTTTGTGACAATATATTATAAAAGAGTTTCCACGCAGTTTCTTGCCCGTTCTACTCCATAGGAACCTACTACACTTTGGAATGGGCAACTAGCGTCATATTTCTGACTGACCGACCCTTTACTAATTCAGAAGTGCCTTTAAATGATTTAATTAAAAGCTTCAAGTTTGAGTCTTCTAACTTGATAAGATTTCAAGTAAAGTGATCACAGAATTAGCGTCAGCTTAGTGTGAAGTGATCCCACCAAAGCTTAAATGAAAAGGGTAAAAAAATGTTTTTTCGCTGGTTGCCAGCACTGTAACAGAAGCAATATTCGTTGCTACTGGCAAATTTAAGTTGTTGAGCAGATGAATTTTTAGAACATAAATTTGCTTCGAAATCTTTCGGATTGTGACTGAAAGTTTGTAACGCAGTCGGGTATATAGGTCCCCTACCAAACCTTGGCGTTGGTGCATACTTTTTATCAATGCACATTAAGCCATTGCAAACACAAAACCTATAGCATCGGGGATCGGCGGCGATTTGGCGACAGCATCAATGCTGTATTGGAGCTCAGATACTTTACGGGTAGTCAGAAGCCCAAAAGTCTGACAAACAGTCTTACCAAGGGGTATCGTGTTACCCGGTAACTGGGTTGTGGAGATCAGAATTCATTGAATCACATAATGAATTTATTTGTCATTGCTTCATTTTAATTTCTTTTTATCTTTTGTGGTTTGTTTTATCCTAGGTACATAATTAATGTATACAAAATAATAGTTAAACATTTTAAATAAATACTAAGTGTGGAGTTTCCTTCCTAATCTTCACCATACGTAGCTTCCTTTGGAAAGTGCAACAAGAATCAATATCCTATCTTCTTGTAAATTGTTGACGTTCAAAAGTGCATTTTATGTGCCTATTTGAATTAAATGATTTGACTTTGACTTTGACATTGGAAAAGGCCAGGCAGTCAATGCTGTATTGCCGGTGACTCTGCGTTCCGTCTCGGTAAAAGTATCGTGTCTAGTATGGTCCTAATAATACCTATTTATTCTAACAATACACTTAATCGATGCACTTAATTGTTTTCAGGCTGGTATTTTTCATTAAACAGCGCTGGTATCAGATCACTCGCCTAGCCTCTTCTCAACATGTTGGAGTCGGTTTCCAGTTGGAAACGAGAATAGAATAGAATAGAATAGAATACTCTTTATTATGTACACGAGTGTGATTATGAAAATTCGCAACTTTCGTCGCGTGTTGTTCACTTGCAGAGACAAATACAGCGTATTTATCTCTTTTTGCGACACACAATTCAAACAATCCTATTACTAACTCAGTCATTTTATTGCTCAAAAACAAAAGAAATGCAATTTCACAAAACTTTTGTGAGAACATTTTTGTTAGATCTACACAATCACTATGCAATACGGTATGACGCAATCAGGCCGGATTCATTAGTCCAATCAGAGTTAACGCAGCGATGCGCGCCACCCAGCCAGCCAATCAGAGGAGTTATGGTTGTGACATCACTGGAGAATAGTGATGCGCTTGTTTGAAAGGGGATGTTCATGCAATTTGAATTAGGAGAATTCAGTTACAGATGGCGGATGGAATAAACGGATTTGATATTTAGTTTGTTGGACTAGTTTATTGGGTGACTCAATATTGTTTCAAAGTCTTTCTTCATTGGTCTTTGAGGCGTTGCATTATATTTGTACAGTGTTGTTGTAATAAGTGCTTATTGTATTGACTTATGTACGTATGTATGTATGTAGATCTGTTGCTACTGACAGCTTTTCTCGCGTGAATGGACTTTCAGTTCTTCCGGGGCAAAAGTACAGTCATCATCATAAGTAACTTATCATTGTACAAACTGTAATATGTATGAAAAGTTGCTGATATGGGTTATAGCATTATGTATGGATACTGAATTTTGGGCAGCTTTTTTATATATAGCGCCCAAAAATTTTTGAAGTGAAACTTCATAGGCGGCGATTGACGAGAATTGAGAGTGAAATTTCAAGGACGCGTCATGTTTAGGCACATTTCGTTACATGAGAGAGACGAAAGATATTACTATATCTGTCTGTTACACAAAATCTCTTTTATTCTTAATTTTTGAAGAAGTTTTACTTCTATTTCGTGTACGGTGCAGGACGTGCATTTTTTTTAAGTTCCCCGTTATTCAAAGACTCAGGCAGGAAACGTTGCCCAAGGTAGAAGATAGTCAAATTACCCCATGATTGACCTTGTATCCACTAGAAATAATTTAGCTTTTGAAGAGAGAGTTATTCAGTAGTTTCTGACTGACAAAGCCGAGAGTCACTTGTACTCCCCGCTATTGTAATATTAGTTTTTGTACTAAACCATACCTGGGAACCTTCTGGTTACGGAAATATTGAAGGTCATAGTTCCAACATTTACTGACGTTTTTTTTACGAAAACAAGTTTTTAATGTTATAACTCAATTTTAAATACTCCCACGACCCCCGTACCGTTGCATGCACCCATAAGCACAATGTTTTGCACGTGTTACATTGCTCACGACCACTTAAAATAAAAGTCGTTTCCCAGCAATTATTTTTGTGCAATGTTACTTAGTTTGATGTACAGAATGCGTAGTTGGCGGCTATGTGATGGGTCTTTTTACACCCTGTATACTTACGTCCCTTACGTCCTCGTCGTGGTCCCATGGAACTGGGAAATATGGCAGAAGAAAGGGGAAGCCTATGCCTAGCAATAGGTGATTCCGGGCTGAAATGGTGATGATGGTGGTGATGATATACCTACGTACGCGTGAAGGACATAAATAAAACTCAAGTATGAGTAACTTATTCATATAATATATTTTTTATTTGAAAATTCTTGGTACAATGTACAATTTGGACTTATTCTCTGAGACTTATAAATTATAATTGTTAATATTATTGTTAGGTTTACAATATGTTAAGTACGCAGAAAGTAACATCAGTTTTTATACAAGCCCATTGTCTACTTTGATAAGTACAATAAAACCTCATTAATTTTCACTCTGCTAATAACTTGTACGAGTAGGGGAAGACCAATGAAATAATGGATGGACTGTGTGAAAGATGATATGGATAGAAAGGTGGTGACCACCGAGATGACGACTGATAGAGAAGTGTGGAAGAAAGGGAAATGTTGCGCCGATCACAAATACATTTGGAAAAGGGCACTTATCATGTGATTAGGTGTACGCAAGCTGCAGTAGTATCTTGCTTAAAATAATCTTTCATCTTGCATCGCGTTCAAGCTACTTGCAAGATGGGAAAGTTTCCACACACAACATAATTTTGCTGTTGATAATATTTTTATTCGTTTTTCCACGATCTGCACAGATTTCAATATTGCTCGTCAAAGCAATGAAAATTGTTACAATGACCAATGGCATTGAGGTAGTTAACATAACGGACAAAGTTCTTTTGGCGCGTGGCCAAAATCGGAACTTATGCCGCCATCTTGTTTTTCAATATATTTCACAGAACAATGTTTACCAACAGCGCCCCCATGTCAACGTCATTCGAGCGCCAAAAGATCCTTGTTATGATTTTGGTATTTTTTTTGCATTTTTCCTGCAGTCTGGAAAAGTGTCCATATGCAGGACTTTCAAAAACAGCAAAAAGGTGTAATAGACCTTGTCAGAGTTTTTCAACAATGAATGTAAAGATAATGTCAGTCACAGTAGACAATAAGCTTAAGATAGACGTTTTAGATAAGTACAATCAGCGACATAACTGAGAAGCTCCTCCTTTTTTGAAGCCGGTTAACAAACAAGTTTTTTTTCTTCATAAAAATGGCAGTATATTATTGATATGAAGTATTTCACATGAGCTTGTACAATAATAGGATAAATTAGTTATTAAACAAACTGGAAATAAACACGTAGGTACAATACGTTGGTAATAAAGTTTAAAAAAAACCAACATTTTCGAACATGCAATAAGTTTAAAAAGGTAACAAAAAACTTTGTAAAGCTTTACTTAGGTTATAATGTCAACATACATTTATTTTGAAGTTCTTAAGTATACCGAAAGTTGCGTACTTAAAACTAAAACATTTACTTAATTGTCTTAGAGAATTTGTGCGAGCCTTTATATAACCTAATTTACAAATGGGTTTTTACTGCTCAACTTTTTTCCTTTAATTCTCTTTCTTCCTCATCATGTTTAATGAATCAGAGCCGCTGTTTTCAGCGTGGGTATTTAATTTAAAATATAATAAAAACAAAGTTTATTTATATGATAAGATTTAGGAATAAAAACCCAGTCGTAAATAATGCCTCTTACTTTGGAACAATGTTTGCATAGCTATATAGTTTCAATTATATACAAATTGGGTTAATGCCACTAACAATTGACAGTAAATTGTTTATCTAAACATAATTATTATATACTTCGTAATCCATAATACTGCACCGAGGTATTACTAAAAACGTATTAACTCCCTTGTAGGGAAGACTGTGACAAATATAATTAAACCACAATATCTAGAAAGTTCTAGCAATGTTTGACTCTTCATCTCAGGTTTAGTGAGCTTTTTAATTATTATTTAAAGTAAAGTAAAGGATTTTTTTGAACCATTTTTTTTTTACTAAAACCCTATCCAAGAAGGGTTCGATAACAGTTTTTATGCATTCACATACTTATATACATTTTTAAATGTATAAGCGAATCGTATTGCTTTATAATTAACATCAGAAATGTTTTTTCCTACACAATTATTTTAATAATAATATGTCCAATATACATACATTTTTATTCCTATAAAATAAACTATCTACGACAGTGAAGAAAAAATAAGAACAAAATAAATCAGCACTTTATTTTGAACATGACTGTACTTATACACTGTTTTTTTTCTTTTGGCAATTTTTGCTAAATATTTTTTCCCTAACTTTTTATTGATTAAATTGTTAATTTCGTGCTTTATCATATCATATAGGAGCCAAGCGTAGCGTAGAGTGCTCAATAATAATAATAATAATATTCCATAATATATATTTACATTATTTGTATAATAATATAGTACAAAACATTTTTACTAAATATTTTGTTTTCTACTTACATAATCAATTCGAGGGCTATACTTTTGAAATAATTTACATTTTTTTATAAATATTCAATATCAGCCATTTGTATGGTCAGCTGTGCTTCACGACTAGAACTATCGTGCATACAATTAGCCGTTTCTCTTTCACACTCACTTGTTATTCTATCTTTCTCTCACACAACCTATCCATCAGATCATCGAACGAGATTAGATTCTGGAAGTACCTTTGTCATCAAATCAATTGTTTGAATGAAATGAAGAAAATCTGGAGAGTCCTTTTTGGAAAAGAATGGAAAAAGTATTCGCTCAAAAGAATGGGGTATTGAAGCAAATGAAAGAAGTAGTTTTGTTCGGGTCCTTTGACTTCAGTCACACGGAAAATTTAGTTATGACCCGAACGAAACTGAGCCACGCGCGAAATGGTTTATTTTGCCGTAGCGTCGATCAATCCTTCGCTGGCATAAAAAGCGTGATTACCAGTTTATGAATTTAACACCGGGTCTGGACGTAAAAAGTCGAACAGTCAAGTTACTGCACAAGTACTTTTTGTGAATATACCCGTTCTGCCTCCGGGAAAAGGCTTGATTAAATTAATAATTAGCCAAAAAAACTCGTTTATTTTAATAAAAAGGGCGATATTAAAAATATTTTCGACCTTTTGATCAGATAAAATTAACACAACTGACAGGCTTGCTTCATTATAAGAATTACAAATTGTGTTGTTGTACTTTATGTATGAAGATTATCATTTATTGAAATAAATGATAATCTTCATACATAAAGTATTTTGATAGAATTACATTCTTTAGATATTAAAACTAATTAAATTTTGTGTACGTCACTTCTTACTGTCCTTAGCCATTAAAAAGTTCATTTCGAATTTCACTAGAAAGCGTTTATACAAATCTGAATGTCGGAGACTGATTCAATTCATTCAGTCATTCAAATTTCAATCTACAAGAATTTGTTTGTTTTTTCGTTCGGTCTTTGCATTTTATGAATTTGCACACTAAACACAAGGTTTGAAATTGGAACACGATTTTAGGCTCGACTCACACTATTGATTCAAAACTCGCTAGAGTCTCGAATGTTCGTAAATAATTGATGATCATACGAAGTTTTGGTTCACTCTCGCTCCGAAATCGATCAGTAGGTAAATATTTTACTTGACCGGGCTCGGACTAGTTGAAACGGTCGCCATTTCACAATCGAACGCGTTTAAATTTTGAACTGGGGTGTGATGACAACATTTTAGTGGACCGTTAATAATTCAGTAGAAGTATGGGTCGAGCCTATGATATATGGCATTATCTGTAGTTGAATTTCGAACGACTAATCCACAATTGGAATTTAGGGCGGGGCCAGACGAACGTAATGTCATAATTGCGGTGGCCAAAATGAGTAGAATAAGAATTATTTATGCTCGACCGAATCTGAAAATGGTTCAACTCATTTAGCTTGAGAGCTGTGCAAATTCATTATTAAATTGCGTTTATGTAGCCCTACTCTTAAATTAACTAATTGCGTCATTCTGTTTTTGAATCCATAAACCGTCATTCAGATTCGAAACCGTTACGTCCAAACGACTGGCTCTGAACTTGAACGCGTTCAATCGGAGCATGTTTTGCAGCATTGCTGCCTGTATCGCTTTAGAGCGCACATGTTCATGGCTCTTACGTTCTCGCAGAACCGGGAACTGTCCCGACAGATGCCGTCTGTGAAGGAAACATTCATTAGATCATTGAACGATACAAATTTTATATTGGTTCTGACAGTTAGTGTCAAATTCACCGGAATAATTTCGTAACACACTAAAAATGGTTAATGCCTTTCATTTTGACAGTTCAACAACATTGATTGCGTTACTGACGATGTTTAGCAGACAAATTTTTCAAACATTTATGAAGGAATAGGTTAGTAATTTCCTTCAAAACCTTTCGGATTGTGATTGAAAGTATGTTACGTTGTTAGGATGCTGGCTTGTAAGATACAATCAGTCTCAAAATAATAGTGACGAACCGACTTTATAAAATTATTAGGAAAAACTAAGAAAATTAAAGTACTTATATAGAAATTTTAACATGGACTGTATGGAAAAAAATAGGTAAATTTCACGCAGGATTTTTAATATTGGATTGGGTATTTATGGGACAGTTTACAGGGATACAGATAGCTCGGGATAGGAATAGGTACCTAAATATGTACATGTGAAAACAGTGTCTGCTTCATGCACTAAATAATAGCAAAATAATTGAATACAATGTACAAAAGCTGTAATAAAACGTGTTAAAGACCATAGTTCCATCATTCTTTTGCAACGAAATATGACTTGAATACCTCATAGTCATAGTACAGCCCAAGGGTTATAAAACTAGACCCTGGAAAAAGTACAGCTAAATAAAACAAAGCAGAAGTAAATCAAAACTACAGCACTACTTAAGCTCGCTTGCACCACAAATAACTTAAAGGCTCGTGCACACTGGCGCGACGCGACAGCGTGACGCAAAGGCACCGCGTATCGCGCGACGAGCGGTGCCTTTATGTCGCGCCTGTTTATGGGAGCCTTAATACGTATAGCGCTATACGAATTTAATACATCGTTCTGTTTCTGTCAATTGTTTGAAGATGACAGAGACAAAATATGATATTTTAAATATGTTAAACGTACCTATTCGGTGATTAGTAATGCAAGTGGGCCTTAAAGACGGCCAAGCTAACCTCTAATGTTCCCACCATTACCTTTATTAACACAGGCATGTACTTTGCAGGGCCGGCTGACGCCGGGGCGCGGCAGCCCCTCGCACGCGGCGCTCGCGCTGCGCTCCCGGCCGCGACGTCGGCCTCCTGTCATGGCGCGCCACACGCAGCGCAGGGCCCGGTGCTGGCGACCCACTGAGGAGCAGGGGCCTACACACTAAGGAGGATGGAAGGTTAAGTTAACATGATAAGTATGGGGTTTTCAGGGACTGTGTTATACAATAGGGACCTGCAGGGTAATTGCGTAACACACATACAATGGCAATCGATGGCGATGCCTTTCAGTTTGACAGTTCAGCCACTTTCATTGCGTTAATTACGTTATTAACCCGATGAAGTAATGCATCAGGAATTTCCGACAAAACCCGCGGATTGTTATTGAGAGTGTGTTACGCAAATAGTGCTGGTGAAGATCAGTCCTGTCTGGCAGAAAATCCCTATTTTAAAAAAAGGGGAAACGTATAATGATTTTATATTTAAAATCATTTTACGTTTCCCCTTTCTTAGAGCAGTCTACGGTGGGTACCCAATAAAACATATACACATACATAAACTCACGCCTTCTTCCCATGGGGGTAGGCAAAAACTACAAAACGCCTACTGCTAGGATTCTTACATGCTCCTTTTGCCTCGTTTACGGTCATATATCTGGTCATACACGCACGCCATTTGCGAGTACTACGCACCTGACCTTTCTGAGGAACATCACCAATAAGGTCAGTATATGTAAAGAAAAAGAAAAAAAACACGTTTATTTGCCGTAAACATGACGCAAAGAAAAAACACACAAATACAATAAAGAACGAGTTGGGCGAAAATATGCGTCACATCCACGCAAAACGGCAATCGCTCAGCATAATGCTACGACCCTATGCGAGACAGAGTCCCAGCGCTGATTTTCAGTGATAGCCGACGTTGACGTGTCTTTTTTTTTTTTTGGGTGTGAAATCATCAAATGACCTCTCCCGCTCTGGGCGGAGCGGAAGGGCGTGTCAGACTCTTACTGACTAAAACCCACCCGTGTTCCTTCAGTTGCCTGTGCGCCAGGGCCACGGTAACTCTTTCGAACAATCCACGACCCCGGCAGGCATCGGCCCTATCGGACCCCTTCAATGATGCTGACATCTCTTTGAGGCGCGCGTGGAACACGACGCGCCGTCGACCCGGGCCTGGTCCTTACCGGACGGCGAGCTGCCCATTGCTCGCCGTCCGCAAGCCCGCGCCTACGGTGGCCGGGAGTCGGCAATTGACTCCCGACGCCCAGGGTGTCTCCTCCTGCGGCGACTAGGGGCGTGAGGGCGCAACGATTGCCGCACCCTCACGCGCTCCGCCTCCTCCTTCGCGAGCATTACTGCTTCACAGAAGGAGGTGACGGCTTCCCATTCCCTCTCGCTCCGTACCATGGCCTGCACCAGGGCCGGACGCGAGAGATCGCCGCCGCCGATCGCCGCCACGAGGACACGGCGGTGCTCCACCCAATCTGGGCAGACCTATACCTATACCTCCACCATATGCTCCACCGTGTCCTCCGGTCGATCCACACAATGCCAACACCCGGGCGTTTCCTCCCGCCTTATCCGAAACAGGAACCTTCAAAACAGCCATGTCCGGTAAGGACCTGCGTTAGGCGGAAGGTGAGGACGCCATGGCGCCTCTCAAGCCATTTCTCAAAGAGGGGACTTACCGCCGCAATTGTGGCGTGCCCAGCGCTGGGTTGCGACAGTCGCACTCTCCATGCCGCCATGAGATCCCGCCGGAGCTCTGTCCGCTGTGCCGCGATCTCTCGCGACAGCGGAGTTACGCCCCGGCGTTTCGCCTCCTCGCGCCACTCCCAAATGTGGGCGAGGACTTTTGCCTCCAGATCCCATGGCGGCAATCCGGCAAGGAGGCTCGCCGCCTCGCAGGAGACCGTGCGGTATCCCCGGACCAGCCGGATGGCCATGACCCTTTGGGACGCGTTCAACCGGCGTGCTGGTCGGAGCCTCAATGAACGCGCCCACACCGGTGCTCCGTAAAGGGCCATGGACCGCACGACACCCGCGTAGAACCTCCGACAGGAGGCGTTTGGACCCCCTAGATTGGGCAGGAGCCGCTTCAAGGCAGCCCCGGCCCGGTCCAGTCTGGGAGCCAAACGTCGAAAATGCTCGACGAAATTCCACCGGCTGTCGAGGACGAGTCCCAGGTAATTCATCGTCGACTCGACGCCGATGTGAACCCCTCCCGCCATTATTTGGGAACCCGAGAGTGGTGCGTTCCGAGGACCATGAAAACACATGGCCTCGGACTTGTGCAGGGCCACCTCGAGTCCCAATTAACGGATCCTCTCAATGACTGTCGCAGCCCCGCGTGTCATTAATTTGGCCGCCGCCTGGTGCGACCTTCCCTGCGCCAGGACCAGCGTCTCGTCAGCGTAACAAACGACGCTGACGCCGCTAGGGAGGTGGGGCGTTGACGTGATCACGGTTTGTCCTCATAGGGCGTCCCTTCCCGGAGTTTTCACTCACATCAGCCTTGTAAAAATGTGTGTTAGGGTGTGTGTGTGTGTGTGTACGCGATAATGTGATCCTATTATTAGCTAGGGTATCACAGCTGTCTTCTATACTATCATTATACCTATTCGTAAATAAGTCTCAATGTTTCACTTGCTTCATGGCATGGCAGACAAGACGCTCTATGGTTTAACTAGCTTCTGCTCGTGGCTTCGCCCGCGTGGATGTTGGATTTTTATTAAACAGCTTTTTAGGATTCTAAATGTCTTACTTACTTACTTAAAAATAATGATAATTCATTTTAATAATATCATTTTTTTTCTTATTTTTTTTCGTTCATCATTCATTTGAAATACTCTAGCGTCGCCATTGGCCACGTACATTAGCTTAGTTATTTTATTACTTCAAATTGTAGGTAATAACTTTTAAGCGGGTGGACCCATAACATTGAAAAATACTAAAATAAATAATGCCTCAAGATCCGTTCTGACTCTATTTCCAATTCCTTAAATCTCTTAAGAAGAGGTATATTTTTTTTTTCAATAATCATGTTATTTCTTTAAATTATGTTTGACCCCCTTGTGGGACGATTTTACAAAAACGGTGCAACATTTTTTTTTTATTTATTACAAAAGCATACATTAAAATTGTCATATCCCTAACTTAAGAAATGCTAACTTTCCCATACAAACTTTCATCCCCTATACCCTCTTTTAGGATTACTTTTGAGACAAAACTAGCCTATGTCCATCCCCAAGATGCCATCTATCTCCTTGCCAAATTTTATTAAAATCCATTCAGTAGTTTAGGCGTAAAAAGGTAACATACAGACAGACAGAGTTACTTTCAAATTGTTAACATTCGTATGGATTTTTCTACACTCATCGTATATTTAATTCCCAGCAAGGGCCCAGAAATGAGCCTGCAATGTGTTTCAAGCCAGAAGCATCAGACATTGAGACCTTACAACTGAACTTATGGATAGTAACCTATTTGGTTGATCCATTAAGGTCTTAGATTTGTTAACAATCCTTGAACGCTTGAAGGTGACGCAACTAACTCATAAAAAATAGTAATCCTCAAATCAGATTTCCTCTACGATACTTTAGTGCCAGTATTAAATACATAAAATTTCAGCAATAACTCTAGTTTATGCGTTCATTTTATGAAGCCATATTAAATTTGTAGCTGCAGGATGCCCCTTGAGTATGACAAAACTCTCTTCTTTGTGTATAATTGTATATAGGAATAATTGTACAAGTCGTGTTTCTGCTTGAACAGTTAGGATTATTTCATGCTTCTAGTCTGAATCGATTCATTACTGCAATGCATATAATAATAATTATTATTACGAAGGCTACATTCAATGAAAAGTGACTCTTCGTCTTTATCTCTTGGGCAGGACTTGGAGAGGTCTTTATTCATCAGAGGGACAGTATCAAGTAACGAAAAAATTAAAAAAGATTATAGTGTGGCTGGCTGTCCAGGGGGCGCCTGACGTAGGTACATATATTTTAGGTAAAGCCACCACAGCACTGTAAGGGTTGCTTTTCATCAGAGATGATGTTTTAGAACGCATACATACATAAACGGCAACATTAAATATTAATTTCTAATGGGAACCAAACTTTGTCAAATAAGAGCTAGAGGAAACACAAAATCCTAAAATCCATAACCAACCACGAGGTCAACTACCCGGAAAGCGATTCAACCAATGGACTTAAAACCGAACGAACAGCGGCTATAATGTAGGAAGGCTATAATAGTTTCACTGTAAACTTTTCAATGTGGGAACAGCTTGTTAATAGTTCTTCATTTCGCTTCGAGATCTCGGGAACAAGCTATTACAATGAACTTTTATACCCAAAAATATTATTGAACATTATGAATTTACATTGTTTTGTATTAATTGGTTAGGTTTTTGAGGGTAAGCTATTGAAAAGGTTACTTGGTACTTGGAGAAAGACAGAAGGTATTTTGCTCTCCAAGATTAATAAAACAAACGAGGCCGTGAGCACTAGAATGCTCTTGCCTAATACGTCTGAGAATATCAGCTTTCATCCTATCTGTACTAGGTAGGTAATAGGATTGCTGGCATTTTTTTTGGGATTTGAAACATAATTAGCGACATGAGGGTAAATATTTTACATCACCACTCACATTTTCGGGGAATACAGATATTTTGTTCTGTATCGTTTTTTTTGCGAGAAATAGCAACTTTTCTATTTTTGTAGACGGCCTTTCCCCTTACATAAACAGCAATAGTGACATCATTCTGATCGCACCTTACTCCAAGGGCCAACGGCCCAGGCCGCCCTGCATGGGCTGGCATCTCTCTTCGTCTTCTCAGGCCTGGTGGTGGAATCACACGCAGCCTCCAGCAGCGTCGTGCCATTCTCCGCCACGCATTCCACACGACGGCGGACGATGGCTGATTGCGAGAATAGCGAATTAAATTAAATTGCAGAAGACTTGTAGATAAACCAGTTAAATGGTCGTAATTGAATACAGAGAAAGATTAAAAATACTTTAATAGTGGAGCTACTTAAGTTAGCTCGGGGAAGCAAAAACATCACTAGTTTTCATATGTAGATCTAGGCTGAGTCATTCATTGTTTAATTTGGGCCAAGGCTACACATAGAATGAAAGAAAGTAAAAGAAAGAAATAATAATATTTTATTTGGGACACGCACAGGAAATACTTGAAACAGTAAAGAAAAGGAGCATGAACATACGACATAGGCTATGACATAGGGTGTTACAATCTCAGAGTGTAGTGGTGGGAATGTGGGTATACTCGTAATATTACAATTGTGTACTGTTTTGAACAGCCAATGTTAAGATTAGTTTGTAAGACCATGTAGACCACATGCAGCTTCTATTGCAATATACTCTTATACAAATTGCAGTCATATTGCATTTACTACGCCACTCACCAGCTCCACTAGTAAGACACTTGGGCATGGACCAGGGTGCAGTCCTCCATTCCGCACAGTTCTCACCGACACATTCCCGTACTACGGTGGGAGGCGTGCCTCCTCGAGACAGACATTCTTCTGTCTCCACTGTAGTCGTACTGTTGTCTTTTTTGTGCTGTTTAGGAATCAAATAGAGAATCAGTAAGATTTTGTGTTGTGGTTTTTATTTTATAGCGAACATCATGAATCAGAAGTCAAAGAGATTACCATTGCTGAATTAAATACATGAATGGAAACAGGTATGAGGAATTTAAAAAGATTTTTCAACCAAGATTTCTTTCAATAATTAATAAATGAATCAATAATATTCGTCAGCATAAGATAAGAATTATGCATATCAGTTACAAACCTGGCAAACAGCTCCTCTTATCTGATGGCCTGTTTTCCCACAAAGAGCGCTGCATGGAGACCAGTCAGTTGTCTTCCAAACGTATTCGTGAGCGTCCAGAGCTTCAAACCTAGAGAAACATTATTATTATTATTAAACCTTTCTCGTGAGTAATGCTCCCTTTCAACATTTGACTAAACGGTCTATCTTATTTCTATTCTTGACTTCATCTTACAAAGTTCATTATTGTAATATTCAACATTGCCGGTTTAATCAATAACAGTCACAATAGCATGCTAAGTGAAAATTTGTTTATCATCTTTTACACAACAAATGATCGTAAAATGAATAGGAAGCTTACTTGTGTTCCGTAGTGGTTTCATCCAAATCTTGAAGACTCTCGACAGGAACAGTTGTAATAAAATTTCTATTGTAATCCTCATTTACAATAATTATATCAGAGTCATCATCTTCAGGAAAAACTATCTGTTTGTCTACCAGATTGAAAAAATGAGATTTTGTAGGAACCCCGTAGTTTTGATACATGATGATTGAGTCCACAGTCCTTTGGCCTCTCGAGTTGCCAGTCTGAAAATTCCAAAACATCTGAACATATCAATTAAAAATGTTCTAAGTTGTTGAAATAAGTTTTTAGTTGCAAGCCAATTAATATTTAAAAAAAGTAACAGTATTTTTATGTCAAGAAAGTTAAATTCAAATGATGTTTTGAAGGCAAGGAAATATCGAGAAACGTCAACATTTTTTTTAGAGGTTAGCTACATTTGTACAGAAACTAAATGAACGTTTCATGTTAGTAATATCTCATTAATACTAGTACGAGCTGTGTGAATTTATTTAATCCGAAATCATGAAGAAAAAAGAAAATGATGCATGAGCAAAACAATGCTTCCCAATGTAAATTAAAACAATCAAAATGTTTAGTATTAATACCTGGATGATATGGTCTGAGCTAACCAAACGGTCGGATTGAAAAAGTGATTGAATTCTGGTTGTTTAAAAACAGCACGAAATAAAAATCAGGCGTTTTACTTGGTTTATTGTTTATGAAAAAATTGGCATATCTTTGTTAGTGATTTAAACATAAGTATCTGACTACAATTTTAGACAGACATTTTATTCTCCTCTACAAAAACCAAAAAATAAGTCAAAGCTTCAATAAAAAAACCACCAAAAATTTAATCAAATTAACCAGAAACGTGCAATGCATGCCACCCAAATCTCCATCTACCCTCAGTTTTGGGAACTTCTCACCTGAAGCTGCATAACTATGTAATGCAGGCAAGGCAGTACCCTGGATGCACTGCTTCTTTTGGGCGGTAGCATCTGGGAGGAGACGGCACTCTTCTTCAATACAGAACGTTCCAAGCAGCGTGCGGGCAAGTTATGTTAGGTTAGGTTAAGCTTAGGTTTGTGTTGATAAATTGTCTTTGAGATTGATTTACTGGGTAAATCAAACAACGGAGGAGATGTTGGCGTTTAGAGTATTCTTAGTGATGATAATATTGTTAGAAGTAAAGTGACGAAACCTGTTTTATGAGCAGAGATTAGTGAAGACATTAAAGGATAATGTAAATGTTCGACGCTACTAAAATTATGATTGACAAATAATCTCACCCAAAACATCTTAATGATTAAGACAATATCTCAGGTAACAAAGTGCTTTATACAGTAACCATAAAACATTATTATGACGAATTTATGCGTACGATAAGTAAGTCATCTTACAACAACATCATCTAGATATAACAACTTTATGTCAGTCGTAAAATTGGTTGTAAATTTTATTACTGTCATTATGCTGTAGAGACAGGCCGAAGATTATCGGTTTGTGATTATAAATTACTGATTTTGGGTTGAACGTTATTAGAAAACGATTTTGTGTGATCATTGGTAGCAGATGGAAAGTCCATTTATGATCTAAGTTTTCGGTTGTAGGTACTATAAACCATGTTTGAAATTATTTATTTATACTTTGTTTTTGAAAGCTAATGTTTGTTAGTATTTTCGGACCAGAACTCTAGGCTGATAATTACCACATTTAGTTTAGTTTTACATGACTTTCCTATCACCTTAGCTTATGTTGAATTCAGATAAAGGCTTGGTTACTATTTCTGTTTACTATTTTGTGCGAAAGTTTATTATATTTCTGAGTATTTCTGAAACCTATCGGATTACAGTATTTAGTTATGAGTTAAGTTTCTCAGACTATTTATCAACACAATGTTCTCAGAAGTTTTAGAGTATAATGTAATTGTTGTGACCTTACCTCGTGTTCGTCGTACATGTCTCGTTCTTGTGAGTTGAAGCTCGGTGACGCTTTAGTGCTTGTCGTTGCCGTGTTGCCATAGAGGGCGTCTCGGACTTTGTCTATTTTTCCTGTCAAACGATAAGATAAATTAACCTTTCTTGTTTGTTATCTGCTAATTATAAATATTACTACGCTGACAACTGAAGGAAAATGTATGAGAAATGAATGTATGGGGAATGTGTAGAATGAATGAATGAGGCTTTCAATCCATGCCATTTTTTTATTATGTTATGTTTCTTATTGAACGTTACTTTTTAGGCATTACTAAAATGGTTCTTTGAGACATTCGAATGACTATGCAAATAATAAAAAAAATTGTTAATCATTAAAACGTGAAAATATTTTTAGCGCTTGCTATCAGCTTTTTTAACTAAACTGGCAATTTTAACGCAGAAAATAAACTAAGGATAGCAGAAAAGTTTACAAAATATTTTTATCCAAACTGCAGCAAGCAAATTAAGAAATAGGTTAACAATTTTTAAACAGGGCTTTAAAATTTTCAAATGTACGAAAAATTAAGACTTTAATTCGAAATTTATCTAGTGTTTGCAGGGCACTCGAGAAGCACCGCAGTGTCGGGTCTTAATGAATTTGCTGCAAAACTTGTAATTTTAGTTGCAGGTTGCAGAACTGCGGTACTTTGCCTTTGATGTGCATCAAATGAAATAATACAGTAATTATAGTAAATTTCATAAACATTAGTTGCAAAAGGATCAAGTTAAAAATTTACGGTTCAAATCCGTCAAACTATTTAACATGTTTCGTTTCTGACTGTTTTTAGGTGACAACTCCATTTAAATAATTGAGGTGACGTCTAAATTTTCAAGGAAGTTGTAATGTAATCTCATTTGACAATTTTATTTATTTGCTCACTGTTTTTTACATGTTATTAAGTCATATTTTAATTACTTCACTTTAGAACAACATCTGAAAACAGAAGCTTACTACAGGTGATATAGTTAAAATATTAAAATTAGCTGTATTGTTAGTTACCTTTCTGTCTATTCTTATAATTCTTCCTGGAGTCCCCCGGACGTTGTTCATGAGATTGATCATCTGAAGTGCCTCCAATCATTGCCCTGTACCGACCGTCAGCTCTGCTGTTGATAAAGAATAATCAGTCAAAGCTGTATCATTTGAATCATCATCATCTGTATCAATTTCGAAACAATCATCTTACCTATCTGAAAGCGGTGACGATGGTTCATCCAATGCTTTATGCCTCTCAATCTCTTCGCTTGAGGGAAACTCTCCTGGTCTAGGTTTGACTAGCAGCGTCAGGTTGGCACTGGATCTACCAGCTACGCAGGTGTATACTCCGTGGTCTCGAAGTGAGAGGGAGTTAATTCGGAGGGCACCCTGGATTTAAAAAAATAATGTAGAACGTATTTATACATAGATGTGGACGGAGCTTCAAAATAACCGATAAATGAATAATAAAAATTGTGAGCCGTCACGGAACGCCTGGCAGATGTGAAACATCGAAATTATTTTGGCGACGCGTCGCCAAGGCATGCGTCGCCACGCTCACAATCGGCACACACTCGCGGCTATAGATTTTTACATCAAAAACTTTTTAAAATTTGTTAAGGAAGAAAAAACCGACTAGTGATAAGTACTTAGGTAATTAACGAGAATAAAACTGAATGCACAAACAAAAAGAATGTTGTTTTTTATCATAGTTCAACCGTACTATTTTACTTATCATAAGCGTGATTTTCATAGTACTGCGTTGTTTAGCTCTATGACAAAACAAAATCTAAGGACAAACAAATGTTTGTATTGTAAAAACGATGTTAAACATATTCATAGTTATACGATAAGTGTCTTTATGCATGTCCCAAAACTTTCGGAGTCGCGCGCGGACATAACTCTTTGGCATAGTTTTGAATGCTTTGCAAAAACTATTTTATTTTTTATCACACTGACTCACAGAAACTTGCACTCTCCCGTAAAGCGGCTTTACAGAAAGATAAACTTTAAGAATTTAAACCTTAAAACATTCAGAAACAAACTTACCTTTCTTGAAATCTTATACTTCTTAGATTTGCTTATGATTTGGTGGTCCTTTGCCCATTGTATCTTGGTCCTATTGTAACCTTTCACTGGGCATTTGATCTTCACTTGAGTGCCGTAGAATATAGTCGCTGAACCGCCTACCTTTACTGTCACCTGAGTACAATAGCATAAGTTACAATCCTCATTAGTGTTTCTGGAAGTACCTATTCTTCATTATTTGAAAACTAAGAATTACGAAGACCACGAAGACAACTTTAAATCAACAAGGAATTACTACAAGATAAGTCAAATTAACTCTAAATCATGTAATTTCATATTTCGTCGTTTAATCATAGGTTTTTTTTTTTTTTTTAATTGCTCTGACTTTAGAACAGTTATTAGACCTTTTCTCAAACTGTATGATTGTGATTGAATAATTCTTTCACAATTTTCTTTAGATTCCCTCGAAAGTAGGAGAAACTCAAAATTCAGTCCTTACCTTTTTCTTCTTCGGATCATGCTGTATGTAAGATGAGTTAGCCAGTGATATCTCTGGTGAAGCTGTGTCTAAGAGACAGGGTCTTGAGTTGCAGGACTTGGTGGCAGCAGGACGTGGGGAACTGCAGAGAGAGGCAGGACGTTCCACCACGTGGGATTGGGCCATTATCTGCTTACACTCGACCTGGTGAGAGAAAATAATATAATAGGTACGGTAAGAGATAATAATATATAATATTACTGTTGTCCCGCCCCTGCTTCGTACGGTTTTAATGACCTGACAGAACATCGAGATTTTTTGATTATATGTAAGTTTAATATACATTTATTATTTTTGACGGAGAAGGTACGTCTCTCTCATTATCATCAGCCATATTTTAACTACTGTGGGCGTAGTTTGGGTAATATTGGTTATTGTCCAATAGAAAAACCGTTTACAGTTCAAATCAAATAATAATTTACGAACAATTTATCAAACTAACGAATCACACACTGCAGGTACACGACACAACTATACGGAATGCGTGACAGTTCCTAGGGTGGAGGTACTGATCTCCTCCAAGGAAGAATGGTAAGTGTCCACTCGTCCCATCAGCGCTCTTCCATTAGCCAGGCTCTGTCATAGCACGTAGTTAGCCGAGTATGCACGTCATCGCGACGATGCTGCCACCTCCCGGAACTCGTGCTGCGCTTCGTTTAGTGTCCATACTAATGACCGTTTCTGACATATTTATAAACCTTTCGTAATAAATCCTCTAAATGATAGTTGCATCAAAATCCGTTGCATAATTTAGAAGAGAAACGTGGTCATACAGACAGACACAGAAAGCGACTTTAATATAAAATATGTATTGATTACGAACCTCTCTTTGCTTTAACCCTCCCCCGCAAGTCTTGGAGCACTTGGACCACTCCCCGGAGTGCCACCTGACGGGGCAGTCCAACACGTTGCAGTACTGACGGTCTGGGGGTGGTGGCTGAGGACACATGCTGTTTGGTACCACCACCGTGTTTGTTCCTCCTCGGGTTACCTGGAGAATAAAAGAGTTTCACCTGGAGTTTATTTAAACAGATTGTAATTTTTGCATTTTAACAGTGAGTGCTGATTGTAAATAGTCTTATATGTAGATTATGGTCTATTAGATCAATGATACCCAAAGTGGTTTATATCAACCCCCATTGTTAGATGTTACACTTTTAAATCTGTGATTATTATCTTTGAAGATATTCATTTTAATGATATGCTGTAAGGGGCAATTTATATCCACATTAAATGCACAACCTATCTAATGTATTTAATTGAATGAGGATTAATACTGTATTGTTTAAAATAGCTTTGTAAATAACCCATAATTTTTTAGTAATATGTAAAAGATAAAAATGGTTACTATGGGTTATCCTTAGGAGATATACATATACCATGCGAAATTTCCTGTAGACCTTTTTAAGGTATACAATTCCGAAGTACATTATTTTGATCTACCTCGTAAGGTTTAGCCAGCGTTAGCAATCAATGTAAGCGCCCAAAAATATGTTTTTTTATGACATCATTACAAATCTCTGGTCTAGATAAACGTTAAGACAAAAAGCAAGTGCTTTAGAATGTATGGTTTACTTGCTGGACCAACGATGGCAAAGTTAGCGTTAGCGCCCTTTCGTAACAAATTATTTACTTGATTTTATTTCATGCTAGCTGCACCTCGCGGTTTCACCCGTATAAGTCTCGTTCCCTTGGGAATATTGGGATAAAATGTATTTAATGTCCTAATTCAGGTCATGGTCTACTCATGTGCTAAATTTCATCTAAATCCGATCAGCCGTTTAAGTGTGAAAACGTAACAAACAAACATATAAAAATCTAATATTTTTTCATAATAATATTAGTTTAGATAACGTGGTAATTAGTTTAATTGCATACTGCAAAGCTTCTAAATAATAAATAATTCTCGTAAAGATACTGTTTCTCTTTAAATGAAGTTAGTCTATCGTATCGGTATTTAAAAAAAAAACTCTGAAGATGAAATAATTGGCATTTCTATCATTGATACTGACTCTATGCCCCAAACACATTGTGTGAATGGCCAGTAATCTTACCTCATGTATACAGGTGACCTCTCGAGTCTGAATGCCGATGCCGCACGACTTGGTGCACTGCGAGAATTCAGTGAAATTCCACCTGACAAAGGACATATCCGGATTAGTGCAGTTTCAACTGGAGTCCGGTAGAACGCTTTGTGTGTCTGTCGCTTTGAGGGTGCCGTTGTACCGTAGCCAGGTTATTTTACCTGATCTTGATTGTGGATTATTATTAGGGTACAGTATATGGTGTTTTCATTAGGATATATGTTGAGGGCAAATGTACAGTCATCAAAAGAGATAAGTGAAGTCTAGTAAGAAGTCGACGAATGTTTTCGAATAAAATTTAATTTGATTAATTGAAAACAAACAGGATTTATCAATCAATTTCATTCAAAAACATTCACCGGTTTCTTACTAAACTTCAACTACCTATATCCGACGACCCTGGTTACTTATCACATTTGCTGACCGTGCGTAGATTTGAAGTGGGTCGAATTCGCCCTAAAGACCTAACTTTTATACCTCCCTAAAAATCTCTAAAAATCTCATTGTGCAAACTTAGATGAAGTGAGACTAAAGTGAGTCTGAAGTGAGCTGCCTGTAGTGTTTATCCCTACCATCAGGTTAAATGACAGCTCACTTGAAGCTTACTTCAGCTAAGTTTTCACCAGTCAAATCTTGCGACGTGTTTTCATACAAAAACAGTCATACGTCAATTTTATTCCATAGCTCAAAGATAGGGAAAAGGTGGTACATAGCAGGATATTTGATTTGATACACGTGGAAGTAAAGGTATTTTTTTACGAAAATTTTCTTAATCTAAATAGAACTCATTAGGAATATTTTTCTAAAATACATACTACAAACAAAACAAAAATACACGACCTATTTTGATGATCATTTGAATAAATATTTACTTTGTTATATAGGAAGTTTGGCACATGGAAGAGATGGAAAATTTCTGAAGAGATTAAAAATACTGTGTTGTCTTGTGAAAATTTTAGTAATAATTCTTATGTCTCATAATTAGTTACCGCCTCGTTTTTACTAAGTTACATTTTAGGAAATGTAACGTAGTGAAAACGAGGCAGTAGCATCCCGGAGTCTGAATTTCTGTGCGGTTGATGGCAATAGGCTCGCTCCCTATTAAAAGGGACTTCACCATAGCTGGCGAAATGTGGGTGTTGTTGTTGTTGTCTAATGAATTAATAGGTCAGCGATGAACTTTTAGAGTCTAATAAATGGTTTTCAAGCGACCATATATTGTAAAACGAGCTACTGTTAATATGACGCAGCATGGTGATAATTCTTAAGCAACTTTATGGACCAAGTAATAAATAGGGACATTATTCATAATGCCCGTGCATTATGAATAATGACAAGTGTAGTCAACGGAGCCCCGCTCTGCGGGGCTCCTACTTCTGGGTGGTTTCAAAAAGTAACCACAAAGGGAATGATGGGGTCTGAAAGACCCCGCCATCCCCTTCTAACCTAACCTGTCCGAGTCGGTGTGTCCTAAGTCCCGAGCTCGCTTAGTAGCTCACTTACAACATTAGTCGCTGAGTTATCAATTCAGAAGTAAATACATTTATCGGTAGCTCTGAGTCATATTAATTTACGTTCATAAATTGACGCTGGTTTTTTAATATTCTGTTGGAATAGTAAAGATGATGAATTAATATAATTGAAGATGTTCTATTAACTCGTTGCCTACATATAAAAAAGACGTTAGGTTACAGGTGCTAAAGAAAACTTTAGTTGCTGCACTCATAATTTCCCATTAAGTAATATTATGAACTAAACTATAACATACCTGGGTGGACAAGGATGATCGTTACAAGTCCTGACTCTGTTCTCTGGTTTAGTGAGCGGGTCACACATGTATGGAGATGCATTCTTCCCGTCTTCGTCTCTTACACATTGGATGATGAGCTCCTGCACAGAATTGTTATGACGTTACACGCTCAAAGATATATTATAATAAATGATTTTATTTCTGTAAGTAGGTTTGTACAAACACTTTTACAGGTCAATCATATTTATTAAACTAGATATGATGTTGGCGTTTCCTATCTGACTAGCCTGGAAAGAAAGGCCGAAACAAACTCAGAGGTCACAGTCTCTTTTAAAGTCCAGACATAATCTTAGTCAGATCATGTTAATACCATGTAGATTGGTGTCTGAAATGGTCTTTTGAGGAAAGAACCACACAGATTGAGTGGACCTGTCCAGTCAGTACACGCATTTGCAGTAATCTTGCAGCTCAACTCAGAACTTAAGGAGCTCAACGATTCGATGAATAATACCAAAGAAAGGACATTTGGGTAGGCCGTATAAATTACTAAAAGTGCCAGATAATGATTGACTATATCTACGGTTGTAGGTAAAGTCAGGATAATTAATTGTTGCTCAAATTAATTACCTAATTAAATTGTCCGTAAATTCCAATCACAACTGGCATTCATTGACAGTTTTATGAAGTGGCTATAACACGGCAAATTGATGCAGTGTGCCAATTTGATGGGACAATCAATTGTACTAACTGAAGGTACATTTATTTTGTCTGATACGGCTACTATCATAGATTCTTATGTAAGCCTTTTATCGCAAATAAATGCACTGGGTTGACTGGGAGCTGACCTCAAAACTCGTGAACACAAGAACGCGTGTAATAGTTGAACCAACAAAATTGAATTTCCATAATAATATAATGTGTCAATGAC
The DNA here is from genome assembly GCA_916610205.1 of Griposia aprilina. Lineage (NCBI taxonomy): Eukaryota > Metazoa > Arthropoda > Insecta > Lepidoptera > Noctuidae > Griposia > Griposia aprilina. The sequence continues at coordinate 18,602,735 of OU744307.1, read as the reverse complement.
TAGATATTGAGGCATTGACATGTGACCTAGCCTTGATAGATAATTTAATATCGCACATAAAAGTAAATATATTTTATTATTCCCTAGCTATTTCCCGCGACTTCACCAGCGATCCAAGATGAAAAGTCAACTATATCCTTTTCCAGGTCATAACGATTGGTTCAGTACCGTGAAAGGGTAACAAACGGACATACTATTATTGTATGGATATATGATATACGATTATTGTAGACGCAGAGAGGTAATAGGAAAACCCAGCCCTTTTATAACTAAAGTGCTTTACCTGAACTCCACTAAGACAAGAGGCGCTGCAGCTTGTGTATCCCTTTTCTTTCCAAGAGTAAGACTTCCCTGGGGATCCCGGTGCTACCCTGATGTTACTCGAAGTTCCAAACGTAAGTAATCTGCTGTTAAAAATAAACGACAATCATTGTTTTACGATACTTACTTACAAAAGATTGGCTGTCTGGATATTCACACAGAGGGTCAAATTAAATTGGCTAGCAAAACTCCCCAGACGTGTTGGTAACCCAAACAAAAATAACAAACTCTAAGCTCTTAATTATAATTAACTACAGCTGACTAAACGGCCATAGGCCGTTGGCAGTTTAGCTATTTGAAATTATGAGTTTAGTAAATAATATATATTATTTGTTTTATCTTTATTAGATATCGATACCCATCGCATCTGTGGAGTATCACTAGCTAATTTAATTTGACCCCGCATACTCTAAAAAAACCAAGGGGAAAATATGTAGGCACCTAGCAAAATGTATATCAGTTTCGCCATTTAGAAAAAAGAAGGAAGAGTCACTGCAGCCCAATTATTTTCCTTATATCCGATAGCAATATAGCTAACATTCAAGAACGTATCGCGAAACGTAATCTAAACAAATATTTACGTATTGATATTGGCTTATCAAAAGATACGGAACTTATCAAATGACTATTACTCAATGAGCAGTCAGTGGTAGCGTAACTAGTGACAGAGAAAATGTCTTTAGAAGTCCATTTAAGTGAACCAGATGATTTCAACTGTCTAGAACTACACAGTTCTATCAAAGAGATTGCTCTCGCTAAAGGGATTCAAGATTTTGAGTATAATGTGGATTGTATTAGTGGTAAAAAAGCGAATTATATAGCAAATGTGTTTCGAGTGGAGATAAGAGAGACAGATAGTGACGAACATAATATCAGTGTTATTGTTAAGACTTTAGTGAATACGGAAAGACAGGTTTTGTTCCACAAACTACATGAAAGAGAAGTAATTGCTTATAAGAAAGTGATAAGTGAGTTCAAGGACTTGCAAAATGTTTTGTATCAACACGAAAGATTGGAATTCTCTGATTGTTTATTATCAAACACAGAAAGTTCCAACGAGATAATTATTCTGGATGATTTGAGGCCGAAGGGATATGAAATCGATGGTAAACTGGCGAAATATGAAAACCTGGGAATTAAAGAAATTGGTGTGGTACTTGGTGAATTGGCAAAATTCCATGCTTTATCGTTTGTATTTCAAACTAAAGAATCGGTAAGATTCGATGAAGTCAGATCTGAGTTACACGATCTTTTGTACCAGAATCACTTTTTGGATAAAACTAAATTGAGGAACTATTTCTTTGAATCATTTGAGATGTCTTTAAGACAGATTGCTAATAAAGATGCGAAGAAGAGACTAGAGACAATAGATGTCAAGCTACTGGACCTGTTGCAAATGTATACAAAACCAAGTAAAACAAACGTTCTATGTCACGGAGATTGTTGGGTCAACAATATGCTGTTCAAACATGATGTGAGTAATCTTTAGTTGATTTTAGACTAACAATAACAATTTAAAAAGGTTATAAAACTAATCTAGTAGCACTCAATCTGAATTGTACTTATGCATACTTATATTAAGATTTTTAATCTCTTATCATGTTTTGTTTTATTTTTGTTTGTCTTTCTTTAATTTATCAGCTAGTTAATAAATACCTAAAACAAGGGATTGGCTTCTGTAGATTCTATTAAATATTATGTCTAAGTCTGTAAGTACCTCGCTTATAAGTAGATGTATTACGTTTGAATCTTTATAAATGAAGAGAGGAATGAAGGCTAATCCAAATAAGTTATATTATTCAATTTGAAATAGTATAATTACAATCTCCAATTCTTATCATTGCAAGCTATCTAATCAAGCCAATTTATTTTGTTCTTGCACCAGATTTATTGATATTCAAACTTGAACAGGCTTGCCAACAAGATGTAACCCATTCAAAAACACTTCAAATGTATTATTTTGTTCACAGTCCGGAAAAATATGCTTCATAGACTTCCAAGCAATGAGATACGCAAATCCAGTCACAGATATCATGTACTTTCTATACATATGCACCGACTCAGCATTCAGATCTGAACATTTAGATCTCCTTAAAATGATATACTATGACAATCTAAAAGTTTTCCTGAACAAATTCGATATAATGGCAGAGACTGTTTACAAAAGAGAGGATTTTGATGCAGATATAGAAGAGTTTAAACCATATGGTTTGTTGATAGCTATGATTGAGCTAAGGATTGTGTCAATGGCTGCTGAAGATGGCTCAATACTGAAAGGTTCGAGAATAGATCTAAGTATGGATCTACCGGAATATCCAGAAGAGAATGAAGTATTGAAGTTTAGAGTGAATGATGTTGTTAAAGAGTCAGTTGGCAATGGAGTACTGGATAAGCTTATTGAGAAATTAAATGATTGAATTTATGTGTTTTTTTTCCTTTATAGTCGAAAATTTTAATGACTAAATATCCAGTTAGTGGAAAAATTACACATTCGTTTACAGATGTTAGGAAATAACTTAATGATTGATGCAATGATTTTTATGCAAAATAAACTACTTGATTGAATTTGTCAGCAAAAGAGGCCAAGATTGGACTAGCTTTCTGTGTTACAATGGATCACGCTTTGGATTTGATGTCAATATTTTTTTATTTTTTTATTGGAGCAGATTCCTTAAAGTATCGTGATTAGCTACTGTTGATCTATAATTAATTACTCACCTATCACCACCACTGTAAGACGGCACACTGGAATCTCCAAATGAAGTCCCATAAGCCATAGAACACGGTTCCATAACACATCTCTCTGTGTCCTCAGCTGGTTTAGGTCCCAAGCATTTACTGTCAGGTAGCTTCGCAATAGTTCTACTGAACTCCAAGAATATCTTGCAATGGACCTCCTTTTTTCTCCAACCTTCGCCACAGGTCACACTGCAGGGTCCCCAGTCATCATCTTTGATGTAGCTGTGTGAAAAAAGAATTTATTAGTTGACGTAAAGATGTTTTTTGTGTTTGGAGTAGGCACAGTGATTTGGGTTTGTACGAGTTTTCCTTATTGAATGTTTTTTTTTTGTAACGTAAGGCTAAGAAAATAATTCGTTTTCTTATTTTATTTGTATTATGTTTATCTCTCAAAAGTAAATTAAGGCAATCGTAGGAATAAGCTGCTTTACAAATTAATTTCATTTAAAGGTTGAATACGAAAATAGCCTTGATGAAAATATAATTGCTTTACAAAGTTATTTGATATTTTTAATAAGAAGTTAATTAAAATTTGTACCTCCTACTTAGACATTAAGTTATTATTAAACTCTTACAAACCCTACTTTGCCAGAAATAGCCCAACCCTACTAAAGTCGCCCAGAATTTAAAAGGAAAAAAACTATTCTATCTATTGTAGATTCACACGGGGTCATTATAGGTCGACATGCGAGGTGCTAAGGGCAGCTATAGATCCTAAATTATTTCGGGCTGGTATATGTAGAAGTATGCACCAGTGTTAAATGTAATTTAAATCACCCAATACCTGCAAATTCAACCACAGTAAAAGAGTATTTGAAAAATCAACTTGTGTGTATCAATTTTGTGTTAAATGTTTGAGCCAATTGGTAAAAGTGTAAGCGAGGAAACGTTGCAAGACAAACGGTTCGTGTAATATATTATGTGCAAGGAAATATAAATCTTATGTGCAGTGCATAGAGTAGAAAAATATAAATCAGAGAAGAGTAAAGTTGAGATGATGTGTGCGATGGTTCGGGTTGGTGTGAATTGAAATATACTGTGCATACAAATTAGTTCATCAATAGTTGAGTAAGTAGTTTGAAGAAAGGTTCCTCTGTGTAGTGTGTTCCTTTTAATATTTACAGAAGGGATGTTACGGATTTTATGTGATTCGGTTTTATAATAAGGTTTCTTCATATCGGCCATCAGCATGGGCTTTTTCTATCATATATGTTGCTACGTGTTTCGAAGCAGTGCCAAATAATAACATATATATATTTTATCTTAATTTATACTGTTTTTCTTGTGGTCTACGGCTTTTTACACTTTTAATAGTTACAATCTTTTTGCAATTAGTTCAAGTTTATTGTTTCTCTGGATATTAGTACCATTAAAAGACAATGAAATCTCATATTTTAATTTAATATCTTCAAAACTTAGCATAAGTATGCCTTTAACAGAATTTCATTCTGCTTTGATGAAATTAAAAACTATTATTTTAAATTTATTTTAAGTAGGTACCTAATAGTGTGCATTGTATTTACAAATATTGATAAATAGCAAAACATGTAGCCACCTCATATTAATTATAAAACCTTCATACTGTACTCATGTTTTACAAAATATATATTATCTTATCTTATATAATATAATACAGATACAGTGAATATTTATTTACTTACTTTAACAGGGTGGCAGGGATATCAACGTATAAACTGTAAAGATGAATTCAACACATGATACAAGACCTCCTAGCACAGAAAATTGTAGCCGGTCATCAAAAAAAAAATCTGCTGTTTCATAGAAAAGTGCAATAGCTAAGCCGTCAAAATGTATGGAACAGCATTTTTTTTTTAAATAACATATGAATAGTGGCAGTGCGAGGGTTTCAGAATTATGTACAGAATTCATGGTAACAGGTTGAGCGTCGATGTCTCTGCCACTCTGTATATAATTAATAACGCTCAAATAGATTGTAGTGTGCTAAACAGCAGTGGACCTAGGGTAAAGTATTTATTTACAGCAATCGTCATCACAGAGTCCAACTGCACGAAGTTGCTCTCAACAAATTGCAAGAAGTTGCTCTCAACAAATTGCTGGAAGTGGCTCTCAACAAATTGCAAGAAGTTGCTCACAACAAAGTGCAAGAATTTGCTCTCAACAAATTGCAAGAAGTTGCTCTCAACAAATTGTAAGAAGATGCTCTCAACCAATTCCAAGAAGTAGCTCTCAACAAATTGCATGAAGTTGCTCTCAACAAATTGGAATAAGTTGCTCTCAACAAATTGCAATAAGTTGCTCTCAACAAATTGCAATAAGTTGCTCTCAACAAATTGCAATAAGTTGCTCTCAACAAATTGCAATAAGTTGCTCTCAACAAATTGGGATAACTTACTCTCAACAAATTGGAATAAGTTGCTCTCAACAAATTGCAATAAGTTGCTCTCAACAAATTGCAAGAAATTGATTTCAACAAATTGCAAGAAGTTGCTCTCAACAAATTGCATTAACTTGCTCTCAACAAATTGCAAGAAGTTGCTCTCAACAAATTATAAAATCGGCTCACCTCCAAAGGATGAACAATCGTGGAAGACATATTTAATTTGAATATTATTTTGTTGGTCAAGTAAACTTAAGGAACATTAAACGGCGTCTTAACCAAGAGCGACTGTGTCGCGTTCATAATGTCACTTTTTGTTCGGTATACAGGAAGGCGCCCTCTGCCGGCGCGACCTCGCGTCCCGCTCCACACAACCTCAAGGTAGTCGGGAAAAGGCTAGCATTTTCCAACTATGTTGGAGGTTGGCTTCCAGTCTAACCGGATGCAGCTGAATACTAGTATTTTACTTGGAGCGACTGCCTATTTGACCTCCTCAACCCAACTGGGTTGAGGAGGTCAGATAGGCAGTCGTATCAATTAAGGTTACCCAGTAACTACTGGGTAACCTTAATTGATACGATTCAGAAGTCTTTGTGAAAAGATTTTCCGAAGTGTTTATTTTTAATATTTCCTGCTCATTAGATATCCATACTGGAATAATCGTTCAAGTTTGCTTGAGTGAACTTAAGTCCTTAATCTACATTTTAAATGGCATGTATTTATTCGAATCTCTAATAATACCCATTTTCGCTCCTAAAAATAAGATTTAACTTTTTAATAAAATTGTTGCGCCTCTTTTTGTAAACCTCAAATAATTCATATTTTGGGGTCCTAAAAATACAAAATAGCCAAGTAACTACGACCAACTTGTATGTAACGCTTGACAGTCACTGCCGCGGTACCGGTCGCTTCGCTCGCTCGGCTCGCGCTTGGTTGATCACAGTTCTAACCTAACTGAATTTATTCGGGGTGCCCTAGCTTAATTACTCGACCAATCCGGCTCACCCCTGGTTGGTCACAGTTCCAACCTAACCTAACGCGTTTGGTCCGGGTACCCTAGCTTCAAAAAGAGGCTCCATTATTTAAAAAAGTGTGCATTGGTAAGAAGCGCAAAAAGCTTTTAGAGGTTCATTTATTTAAAAAAGGGTCCGTCATTAGAAGGTCAGAGAAGAAGTTTTTAGAGGATCAGTCAAATATTTCCCATTTTAAATATTAACATGTTCTTGAACCGTAACATCCCGATTCTTAACATTACTACATATTCTAGACATCCCAGGAAGGGTCAGGTTTCCATAAACACTCAAGGTGGGTTCTAAAACGAACACTAGGAAAAAAAAAAACATAACATTTATCAAAAATCGTCTTTAATTCTTTCCAGGGAGAAGTGGACTTTGAAAAGTTTTTTGATTCTTGAAAATTCATGACATGTTAATATTTTTTTTGAATTGGCAGCATTCACGCAATCGTGTTATGACCTTACGGATAATTTTCTGTTCAAAACGTGAATTAAAGATATTACAATATCAGAAGGATATCACAGTTTGAAGTCCACGATAATATCGTCACGTTCGAAATTATATAAGCGCACAATAATCGATGAAAAGTTGATAATATTAAACGCCAATTCATAATTGCACCCTATAAAATCGAAATTAAAGACGTTTTTAAAACACACAAGCCAAAAATCAAGACTACTGCAACAGGATTCGTTGAAGGGACGGGTAATGTCATTCCTTGTTAAAAATGTGTAGATGTTTGAAGTGAAACCTTAAAAACTTTTGTTTTAGGTACAATACCTTACATACAACCAGCCACACGCAAAGAATATTTTGTAATTGCTGAAAAGACAACAACAAAATACTCTGAGCTTGGATATTGAGCAATGGAATCAGAGAATATTGATTATAATATCGTTGGGAATAAAATTGATATTATAATGACACATGCTGCGTTAGACGTTGTAAAGAAAATGGACGTTTTTGAAAAGGTCTGATAAAAACTAGATAAATCTAATAGTGTGGAGGCAGACGTATCTACTGATGATGATGTGACAAAAGAAAATAAGATCTAGAAATTTCCTTAGCTTTTTTTCAAAAGTTTGAACGACCGTTCTGAATATGTAAATGTTGAATACTTAAATTGTTATGAAGACAAACTTGTACGGATCTCTTACCACAAGCCCGAAGCTAGAATTGTAGGAACTCAGATTTGAACTAAGATCGTACATATATTTAAAAACTTTGTGTTACTTTGCCTATGCATTTTCCTTTACGGGTAAAGCTTTCTTTACATAGAAATGAAAAGACCTTGTCTAATGCTTTGTTTATTCAAGTAAGGTTGTTATGATTTTGTAAATATTGTATTTGTAGTACGATTCATTCTGTAAAATATTTATAATTGAAAAGAATTGATTTTAGAAATATCTTATTAATAATATTCATAAGTAGTTACTGTATCCTTGAACTGATTCTAAAATCAAAGGTTTTCAACTTATCTTTGAAGAACTTCCTCAGTCCTCCAGTCCTCAGATATCTTTCTCCAAGAAATAAGTCATTCAAATGAATATGACTTTTGATCAAAGTTATAAACGAATATAAGACTTTCTCTATACTAAACAGAAAACTTTTAATAGCCGCTTTCAAGACTTATTCCATTAGAGTTTTCATACACTGATTGAAATAAAAGTTATTCCAATGTTTTGTACACATTTAAACTAAACTGAATTCATAATTTTATTACTTAACATCAACTAGTATAACTTCATATTAATATTAAAAAATGACATCTTTTTCTTCTTCAACAAGATCGATTTTCAATGGTTTCTTGATTTTGACATAATTATTTGCCTCCACACTATACAAATCTACTTAACTCAATGTTACTTACGTGGCCTCTACCGGGACATCAGGCTCTCCAATCAGACGCTCTGCTTTCGCTTGGGGCATTGGGTACGGCTGTATCAACGGCTGAGTGTGGTAAACTACTCCGGGTAGGAGCTCTTCTATTTCATCCTGTTGGTATAACTGTGAGTTATATTTTAAATAAAAGGTAATAATTACAATGTTTTTGGTCTGGCTGGAATATGGATATAAATTTTGTAGATACGAAGACAACTTTAAACGAAAAACAGAATCCAAAATGGTTTAACATATGATTTTACATGAAAATCAGCGGTGTAACAGCGTAACACACTAATAATGTCAATGTTATTCATTTTGACAATTCAACAACCTTCATTGCGTTATTAAAGTTGTCGATCAGAAATAAATTTCAAATATAAGAACTAATGGATTATAAATTTCGTTCAAAATCGTTCACAATGCGATTGAAAGTATATTACGCATTTGGGGAGCTGTTGAAAAAAAACAAATAAATAGTCATGAAATCATCAAAAACAAAATGATAACTAAGTACGACATGTACCTACTTGCAATGTCAAACTCAAAACTCATGCAATCACTGCTCGTGAACTCGTAATCGACTTTTCCATCATGATAGAACACAACTAATAAAATGAATAGAAAATATTCAATGAAATGGCTCAGTGCTCCATTTCACGTTGGTAACTCCATAAGACCTTAGATCACATGAGATCATAAGCTTATTCTGTGAAAGAATCTTACCTCTGGTTCATCAGATTCCCTATACGCTGGACAGCTGATACCAGTAGAACAGGGTCGTGATATCTCTGGTCTGGAGGCTGGGTCACATCCACCTCCCGAGGGTGTACACTCCACGCCACGAACTTGGACACCTTCGCCACAGGATACTGAGCACTGGTCAGATAATAATTTTAATTTTAATGATAATTTATGGATATGAGTGCTGAAAGAAATTAGTATATTGTGGATATGGGATAAAGTTTTCTAAATTGATGGTCTGCTTTGAAATTTCATTATTTGTTCTGTAAATAGGATATCGGGATCACTTATAGACGACATATATAAAAAAAAGCTATATGGAGTTGACATTTCCTATTTGACCATCGCATTAATTTCACCCCTGAGTTTGTTTCGCCATTTCTTCTTAAGTTATCCTAAAAAAATGCAAATGACAAAATGATGTACGGCGATGGTATGGTGGTGACGTTACCTAAAATACTCGGCGGTTATAGTTGGTTTTCCAAAAGTTGCTCAGGATTACATTTAAAACAATGTAATCAATGACGTGTCCCAACCTGGACTTATATGGTCAGGTTTTGCTATCGCGCAGTGAACAAGTGTGGCCATACTTGTTCTATCACTGTATGAGAAAAACTTTTCGCCCAATTCAATTGACGAATAATTAATTATTCGGGCGTAAAATAATTTTAGAATATTTGACCTCTCTAAACCTTTGTTAGCTCTACACACTACTCTCCTGTGGTCACCCAACCATTATGAATTTGACACTCAAAGTCAACTTTGAAAGCCAAACATTGTCAAACTCAAACTATGCAGTCAATATAGTGTAGCCACACAAATTAATGAGCCACACAAAATTGTAATCACGAACTAACCTAGCTCAAATACCCACGTCTAAACTTTAGGCTAACAAGCTTCAACTTTGCCAAAGTTTCGAAACTTTGAGTCGCGTCAGTGCGGACAAATTAAAAAGACAGGGTGAACTTTCTTTAATTGGAGGTAAGGACTTCTTTTAGATTTTGAGGGGTTTTAGTTTTTCTAGTATGGAATGGTTTTGTTTTTGTTTTGTCCTACGTGACTCGTTTTACAGTTTAGTGTTGAAGTGCGAATTGTGACGATTGTATGAAACTATCATGGATAAAATCTACTGGAGGTATCCTTTGCCATACCATACGACTAAAGTGATTATTAATTCTTGTTAGTAAACAGACTTGTTGAGTCCATTATTAATTCTACTATTAACGTTTCAAGTTCCTTCATGACACACATAATAGATACCTGAGGTCATCGTAAAACTTAAGACTAGAGATGCCGAGGCATTCCACCAGTTTTTATGACAAGTCTTTTACAGTTCAAGCAGTACGGTTATGGAATGCCTTGCCCATGTCGATAAGGCGTGCTCAATCTTTGTCCACTTTTAAAATTCTGGTTAAAAAACGCTTCCTCTCTCCTTAAACATTGTCATTACATTTAGTTTCCTTACTCTTCTTTCATGTTTATTATTGTATATATTATATTATGTAGATAGGTATATGTTTTATGTATGTATGTATTTGATGTATATGTAAATGGTACATCACTGACTACCTGCATTATTGTCTCTCCTTCTACCTTGAATCCATCCAAAGGTTGTCTGTAAAAGATCGCTTTTAGCGATAAGACCGCCCATTGTGTCACATGTAAAATTTCTACTTTTATATCTGTAATTTTTATGGTGTACATAATAAAGAGTATTCTATTCTATTCTATTCTATTCTATAATTATAATACGTGTGTACTCATTCGTTTTAGAAGTACAAAAAATGCAATGCTATTATCTTTATTTTCTACTGCAAAAGGTCAAATGAATCCAAGGACATCCAAGGTGACCTCAAAAACTTGCATGAATATAAAATCTCCAACATTGTATGTAACACGTTCCTAAGAAATTGCATCTCTCTGCACTTTACGTAAGTACAGCAGAGCAATAAAGTTTCGCACTACATATTGTGAGAATAGAATAGTTTATCGACAACATGAGCCGCTTACTGTACACTTTGTATCGCATTTGTTAGACTTTTGTGTACTTTGGATATACTATGAACATGAGATACTAGCTGCGCCCCGCGGTTTCACTCTCATAAGTCTCAGTTTCATGAGAATATCGGGATATAAAGTAGTCTGTGTCCTAAACCAGGTCATGGTCTACCCATATGCCAAATTTCATCCCAATTCGTTCAGCCGTTTTAGCGTGAAAGCGTATCAAACAAACATACAAAAATCTCAAATGTTTTCTCTGTATAATATTAGTTTAGAAAAGTACCTCTACGAAACGATACTGTACTATTGTATAAGTGTAGCATGTATCGAGTATGGGTTTTCTGCCATGGTGATGGAGAATGAAGAACACGAGTTATTCAATTCAATTTTTCAAAGGCGAAATTCACACCACTATTTTTGAAGTGAAAACTTCTTTAGGCGCGTTGAGCACTTTTTGGGTGAACAAAAATCATGGAACTCGCGTCATCGTCACCGAACGCTTCCCATGAGCGGGTTTACAAGTTACTTAGTTGTCACTTCTATCGACAGTCTCCAAAGACTACCCCGATTTTATTTTTATCGTCAGGTATGCTACATATGTTCGGGTCGACCTGATTCGCACAGACACATATATTTTGCCACCCAGCTGTGCGAATCGTACCGAATCGACCTAAACAAGTGTGCAGCATACCTCACGGTGTTCATTAGGCGGGCCCTAGATCATCAATTATATTGCACAATATCACGACTTACACAATGTTTTTGACCGTCTAGGGTTAATATTGAAGATGTGCAATGATTGAACAAAATTTTGAGCGAGTTTAATTTTTATTGCATAATTTTTTTTATTTGCATCCTTTAGGTTCAGTATTGCGCAATATTTTTAAGCCTGGCTGGAAGTCTGACATGGTCACGGTACTCTAGACAAGACTTGCTCACGCGAAAACATTGACGCTTATGAACCGTCAATATTGTTGCGGCAATATAATTGATAATTTGAGTGCAAGGAGTGATTCAAATATGATTGCACCGTAAAACACAGGTGTAAAGCCCGCTTTAGTTATCTGCTTTAAGTAATAATCGGGCCGACATGTTAAAGTTATTCGAGTAGTAATGAACAAATCGATGGCATCACTTAAAGATTATGTTTTATGAAATACCAGAAGTTTTTGTAATGAAACATCACATTACTTTGATGCGAGTGTCATAAAGTAATGTCGCTGGACTTTTAAACTTTCATCTTGCTTGTGAAACTAACATAACCATAGTTTAAATCAGAGGGTGATATCTATACATAATAATAAATTAAAGTCGTTTTTTGTGTCTGTCTGTGCGACCGCGTTGTTCTTATTTAATTTATCTAAGAGAATTTATTCCGGAAGGTTTATGTGTATACCATTGATATTAAACTTACGTATAATAAAGAAATCTCGATGTTTTATGCAGGGGCGGGTCGCTAGTAAATAAATATATGAATCAATGATGCTCTTGTAATAGTAGATATGTAAGAGATACGTAGTTTTAATCAGGGCGCTTATATGAAAATGGTCAATGTTACTTACCCCTGACCAAGGTCCCGCCACCCACACAGGACAGTCATGTTGACTGCACGGTTGAGTTGACCGTGGCGCTGGGGACACGCAGCCGGGTTCTGCATTCGCACCTAAGAAAACATCATTCGTTGCATAATCATAATTAGCCTATAATGTTCCCACTGGTGGGACACAGGCCTCCTCCCAGTAAGAGGGAGTGGACTGTAATCTACCTCGCGGGCCAGTGCGGGATGGTACATGTCACATGTCTTCGAATTTTTGGTTCTAGGACATGCCAGTTTCCTCACGGTGTTATCCTTCACAGTTTTGAGACAACATTCGTTGATGCCTCAGTAAGTATAGGCATCATTCGGTTACCACATCGTGGTGATAACCAGAATTGCATTCGGACAGGTTTTTCCAGTATGATAAAGGTCAAGGACATAAAGAGGAAAGAAAAGAAAGAAAAATAGATTTATTTATTGTCACAGAAACACATGCACATCGTCGTTGGCCTAGTGGTCGCAAACGCTACTGCTGAGCATGAAGTCCTAGGTTTGATTCCCAGGTTGGACAAAGTATTATTGGGTTTTTCCATCTGGAATTTTTCAATAGCAGCCCGGAGTCTGGTTTTGTGCCCGGTTGACGACAATAGGCTCGCCCCCTATGAAGTTTCATCATTCAAACTCAAACTCAAACTCAAAGCATTTATTTCAAATAAACCAATTACAGGCACTTTTGAATTGTCAAAGGGTCAGTCAGTCAGAAAAATGAAGCTAGTTGCCCATTCCAAAGCGTAGTAGGTACCTATGGAGAAGAACGGGCAAGAAACTCCATGGACACTCTTTTAAATCAATATATAGTTACAAAAAACAAATTGTTTACATCATTCATGTTCAAATTAAAAATGTGAGAACGATGTAGAAAGACGTGCACGTTTAAAGTATCCGTAATAAAAAAGATAAAAAAACAATTCAAAAAATTAAATTAAAATAAGTCGTGGCAGCCAAGAGTTGACCAGTCCCTACTGACGGCGCCCGTTCACGAACATGACGCATGGATCAGCACCATTCAGCTCAACCATTTTGAAGGGAACTTAATGATCCAACACACACGCCACCACCAGCGAAACATTTGAGTGAGCATGACATACTCTCAGCCGCCAGGGCACATTCAAGTCAACGAAAGACGAGCCTAGTAAATGGTGGCTTTATAGTAGGTACATAGTGCTCACACATGTGCTATGCAATTATACATTGTTAAGAAATTGAATTTATACAATGCAAAGATGTTGTTGTTTTTACAATCTTCAGCAGCTCCAACAATATTTTCGAATGTTAATCAATTAATTTATGCCCCCCTGTGGAGCAGGACCAGCGTTGAGCCAAGCATCTTTGTCAGCGATGTAATCCCCCAACTTATAATATGCTTGGCTGCATAGTGTGCGTTTTATACGAGATTTAAATTTTGTTTCATTCAGTTGGAGTATGTGGGGAGGTATTTTATTATAACATTGTGTACCTTCTTAGGTAGAGCACGTGTATCTACGTTCTTATTTAGAACTAGCTGCGCCCCACGGTCTCACCCGTTTAGGTCTCAATTCCGTGGGAATATCGGAATAATAAATATCTTATGTCCTAATCCAGGTCATGGTCTACCCATGTGCCAAATTTCATCCATATTTGTTCAGCCGTTTTAGCGTGAAAGCCTTACATACAAACATACAAAAAACTCTCTCTTTTCTCTGTATAATATTAGTTTAGATGAAGAATATAAATGTAACTTTGCCTTCGTAGAGCAGAGATAGACGGTAAGTGACCATAGTATGCGTGCAGGACTTCAATATTAAATCTATTATATGTAGTAAACTCACCAGGTTCATAAGTGTCGGTCTTGGTAACGTTGGCAGATCTTGCGCACAGAACGCGTCGGGATCGAACGCCGCCGCCGCACGTAACGCTGCACGCCGACCATTCACCAACGTACCATCTGTAGAATTAAATAAATAGAACATATTGAAAACGTCTTTGTTTGGATACTCGGCGTGATAAAGATCGAACAATGGATTGGATTCTTCTTGATACTTTGTAACCAGTCAATTGAAATCTGGGTCGTTTCTTAAGAGTTGCTGTCGAAAAAAAAAGATCTTGACGCATTGTCATGTTTGTTATTGTGATAAAAAGACTACACAGTACATAACAACGCTTACCTCCAGCACACACAAAACAGTTAGCAACATTAGTAACCTTGCTAAATGGCTAATATTTACACCCCAAAAATGATTTATTTTGAAGATAAACGTGAGAGAGAAAATAGGACCAAGTACTTGCAAAAGATTTATGTGATTCCGCAGAAGAACGCAGGTACCATTAAAATATAGTGAAGCACTTACTTGAAAGGACACGGATGCGTGTTACACCTGACGACAGATGCCTGTGGCTTACTGGAAGCGTCACAAAGCTGTTCAGGAGCGTCAGACCCCGTCAGGCGATCACGACATACTGCTAGGGACATCTTGTAGCCTGCAACAATAGATATGTTTAATATAAGCATACAATACAAAGGCAGAAGACAAACAAGGCTTTGATGATGAAGTCGACGAGCAAACGTCGATGTAGCAAACGCAGCTCAGATACTGCTCATATTCAGTTCATAAAAGCCTAATCTAGTTACCAGTAATCTGCTGACTGCGGTCAAATTTCCTGTTGTGATTTTTACGCCGAAATAACAGCAGTCAATACTAAAAAAATCCCATGAAATTGTAAAAAAGATTCGGCCACCAGGAGAAAAAAAGATTCGGCCACCAGGGGAAAAAAGATTCGGCCACCAGGAGAAAAAAGGGTTTGGCCACCAGGAGAAAAAAGACTCGGCCACCAGGGGAAAAAGATTCAAACCACCAGGGAAAAAAACATTCGGCCATCAGGGGAAAATACATTTAAACCACCAGGAGGAAGAAGATTCGGCCACCAGGAGAAAAAATATTCAAACCACCAGGGAAAAAAGATTCGGCCATCAGCGAAAAATAGATTCAGCCACCAGTAGAAAAAGAGATTCGGCCACCAGGGGAAAAACTGACTGAAGGGTTAAAACAAGAGACATTCCTTTTAATATTGGACTTTAGAATACGTAGAAAAGGAGTGGTATGGTAATGTGCTACTTCTTATTTCAGTTTTTTACTTGTATTTTTTATACACATACATAAACTCACGCCTTCTATCCATGGGGGTAGGCAGAAACTACCAAATACTTACTCCTTTTGCTCATCATTCACAAACACCTTACAACTGGTCATACACGCACGCAGGTTGCGAGTCCTACTACGCACCTGACCTTTCTAAAGGTATAAGCGTTTTTTTATACGTTGCCCAAAATAACAAATTTTCCGATCAAATACATTGGTATTTCGACTTAATACTATTATTTCCACAACATGTATACCCAATACACAATCTAATTGATACTTGGTCAGAATATGGACTTCGAAACTCGCTACACCACAAACGTCCTGGAGCCTCAAACGTTTGACTATTAATCGAATGACGATTCGGAATTTAGCAATCTTAAGTCTTACATTAAAACTAAACGACCTAATTGGTAGCTTGACAATGGTGCCGATTCTCTTGTCACAAAATTCTCTAAACTAGACTAAAAATCACTAAAATTTTGTTTAGTCCTGTCAAAAGGCGATTTCTCATTCTGAAATAGACTAAAGTGACACAACTTAACTATATTTTAGTTTGACAGCACTAAGATGGTACTGATTAATTAGTTTAGTGAAAATGGCAATTTTGCTATTCTGAATTTGACGTTTTTAACCTAAAATTTTGGTTGTCTGAACTAAATCTGTCTATTTTTAATCGCGATTAAAAAGGTGTGGAATAAAATTAGTTCTCATGAACTAAGATTCACCACAACACCTCGACTTCAGGGGCAAAAACAGTACTGTATTTTTTATTCTATTTTGCTTATATCTCGAAAACGGTGTGTCCTATCGCAAAAATAATGAAAATTTCGACCCCCTTTATGAAACCCTTAAACCCATATAACTCTACATGTTGGTATTTTTTTTTTAAATATTTTCCGTACAAAAAGTGAAAAAATCCATATAAAACACGCCGAGGCTGCCACCCATGCGCGCCTACGGCTCTAAAAAAAATTCACGTGGTAGGGCAAACAAGTAGGTACCATGTGGAGTCGCGATTGTCAAATTAAATTTTAGTTGCGTCAAAATATTTTATTGCAGAATAGCTTTTAGATTCTCATAACCAAAAGTAAGGAATTTTAGTGAAAGTTTAGTTAGTTTAGTTCGGTGTACAAGAGAATCGGCACCATTGTATTCTATGGGGTAGACCAAATATTTATGTACGAGCACTTGCTTGCCAACATTCATTTGAGTTAAGTTGATATCGAAGAAAACTAATAATGCTGACTTTTTGATAAACAACATACCTATTTACAATAGAACATCAAAAGGGTACTCAATAATATTAGTAAAAAAATCAAATTTAGGTAAAGATGCTTATTTATTTATTTAAAAATAAATCTTATGCTAAAGCACTAAATAAATTTGCGATAATGAATTTGTGAATCCTACAATTTATAAGGACCATAACTTTTTGTCGTGAAGATGTCGAAGGCAGATTGCATAATTCATCATTATACATACGGCTCCGTCCGTTTGCATACTGTCGCCGTTATGTGTAATGCCAAAGGCAAAATGTAGAACGCCTAGGCATTATGCAAAAGTTCTTGAAACCTAATTGATAAATGGATCGCCGTATATATAATGCCTAGGCGAATTGATTCAACTAGTACTATTTTCTACCACCTGAGGCGCTGGTAAATCAACAAAAATAGCGTTGTGTAGTACAAGTGTTTCGGAAAATACAGTTTTTTTTTTTTTTTTTTTTTTTTTTCCTTATCCTAGGGTTCAGCAATAGGATGGACCCTAATCTTATTACAATCTAGCCTTATAAATAGACTAATAAGTAATTTAATTATAACCTAAGCTATTAAATTGTCTTTACTAAGAATGTGTCCTATAGCACTTTTCTTATTGTCTCTATTAAGGCGAATACACTTCGTTCGTGTGTTTGTTTGGCACTTTTGTACTTTACACTATTCACTAACACTAAACACTAGCTCGAACGGTTTTGTTCTTTTAAGTCTTCTAACTATGTTTGTGTGGTCGAGAAGCTGGATTGCCTCGACGTTCACATGCTGATGAAGTCTCTTATCGTGAGCTTCTGCAAGTTTCTGGATCACTTTTTCGATGAACTCAACTTTTAGGTCCCGGTGGAGGTCATCATTTCGTATGTACCAAGGTGCATTTACAATTTCCCTTAGCACTTTGTTCTGGAATCTTTGTATAATTAATATATTGGTCTGTTTGGTGCAGCCCCATAGCTGAATACCATAAGTCCAAACTGGCATCAGGACTTGTCTGTATAGCAACAATTTGTTTTGTACGGACAGCATGGAGTTTCTTCCAAGCAGCCAATGCATTCTTTTGAATCGGAGGTCGAGTTCGTCTTTTTTCTTCTTGACATGGGCTTTCCAGCGTAGCTTTGCGTCAAGGGTCATACCGAGATACTTGGCTGTATTCTCGTATGGGACTTGTTTATTGTTAATGTAAACAGGAGAATACTGTTGTTTTTTGTTGGTAAAATCTATGTGAACAGATTTGGATTCATTAAGTTTAATCCTCCATTTTTTAGTCCAGTCATAAACTTGATTGACAGCCGTTTGTACCTTTTCTACTGCTTCTTCGTGGCTGTTTCCTACAGCCATTATGGCTGTATCATCAGCAAAGGTCCCAATCGTGTTTTTCTCTAATTCAGGAATATCGCAAGTGTATGTAGTAGGTACAGGACCGGACCTAACACACTTCCTTGCGGTACGCCAGCTTTAATTTCTTTCAGTTCTGAGTAGGCGTCTTCTTGTCTTATTCTAAAGAAAATACAGATGAAAACAAGTGTGTGCCACAAGAAACAAATTATTTTTTGCAGTTTACAATAAAAAAAATTACGAATCACAAACGGGATCATTAAAAAATCAGTGGACTAGAGAAAAGTTTTTGAGGTTATCCGGATCCTAAAACACGCCCAAGTGTCCACGCAAACTAGCGTTCGGTTGACTTCTGCTAATAAATAAAGGGTAATAATTTCTACTATAGTTATTAAGTAGTAGTAGCTTGGGAGTTCATAGGTGAGGTTGGAACTGTGATCTACCACGCGCGATCCATTTTGTTCGCAGTAACTAAGCCAGGGCTCCCCGACCAAATGGGTTAGGTTAGGTTAGAACTGTGATTAATTCTGATTTTTTAACTGCCCACACGTAAATGCCCGTGAAGCCATTTTACTGCTGAATATTTATTTAATTACCCATTTAAATATTTGTTATGACTCCACTCATTATTATTTAATTTACTGCTCAATTTTTACTGCCAAACTTGTTTATAAGCATGGTTACGCTAACGCAAAGACATTAAATTATTTACTTAACAATGTCCTAAATCGCTTTGCGTTAATGTATGAATCTTGAGGAAATAGATGTGGTCCGAAGCGTCATCAATTTGCGTTAGGCATTATACCTACATAACAGCGATAGTATGCAAGCGTCCAGCGCCGTATGTATAATTACGAATCATACAATCGGCCTGTGACATAGATAAAGCACCAAAACAAATGGGAATTCCAAAATACAGAATCTTTTGACAATAAATTAAAATAACCTTGTGGAATAACCAGTAAATTACCTTTTGGCATAAACACGATTCTCTTTTTAGTTATTCCAACAACTTTTTGCTTCTCTATTTGTCCAAATTTAATATTTTCGTGTCGAAATTAAAATACAGGCTGCTTAGCTGCCCCCAATTTCCCTCGAGGTCAGAAAAATATAGACTGAAAATTTCTTTCTATCATAGGTATGTCGGTACATATTTATGCTTCTGTATTATTTAGGCTCGTTACTGACGAAATGCCCCGTGTAAATTTCAGCTCTTTTGCCTAAATTCCAGCTCAAAGGGTATTTTATGCTCCCCTTTATACTAAATTAGGACCTCCAAAGTTATATTTGTCCAAGTAGATGAAAATATATTCAAGAGTCAAGGCGAAGTATCCCTTCAAATTAAATTTCTGAAACCGGGGATCTACAGCTTTTATTTCTTGAATGGAACTCAAAGTTGAAATTTGCCGTGTCGTGTATTAAATTTCGGAGCCCGGTTAAATAACGTTGACTATATTTTATTATACAATAGGTATGTACAATGGAATTTGGTCTAAGAAATCCAATGAGTTTATTGAGTCGTAGCAATGTGAATTGATGATACACGAAACTTAATAGAGAGACAGGAAATTCAATAAAATTGGTTTTATAGCAATGATTTTCCTATTTTTACGTAGATTGGCCACGCTGTTTAGGCTGGTCTTTTTGTCACTTAAAGACAAGAATATATTTTTTTGTCAACGTATGAATCCGATTATACAAAAAACTGATTAATATTTTGACAAAAATATACTGGCTTTACTGCTGAAAAAATGCCAATGTTATTTTTATGTGGCCACCTTAAAAACTCAAACAAAACAATACAAAATTCTATAAGCAAACAAGAACCACTTTAAAAACCACAACATTTGCCTAAAATGTAATTCTATACCACCAATAAACTCCGTGGATAGGCAGCCATCACCGCGGACCGCGGGGAAAAGTACAAAAACGTAATTATTTTTCCATTTACGAAACACGAAACGTTCATTTGGAAGATGAAATTAGAAAAAACATTCGAGCAACTTTGTTTTGGTAAAGGTTCCGTGGCAACGCTTATTTTTAGCTTGATTGGTAAATCGAACATAGAAAACATATAAAAGGTACACATCTACACGAGTACTAGGAAATAAGGAAAATGATAGAGGTTTTGTTGCCAGTCGGAATATTATATAATGACTATATGAAGTAAACAAGCAATTATGTGACAAACATGGCTGACAAGAGGCAGACCAATTATAAGAAGACAGATTGTGTGAAATATGAAAGCAAGGAAGAAAATGAATTCTGGGATAACAGGTAATGGAGACTGTATCTTTGGAAGACAAAGTCGTGCTGCGAGGGCTCCGAATAAATTGAGAATATTATGGACAGAGTGAAGCTGATGATAAGAGGTAAACAAAAGGTAAGATGGAAGGATGTATGAAAGTTAATGAATATGAACAAAAACTAAAGATTGAGCAAAGTGCATATAATCTGAATTTAAGGCAGGAGGATCTATATATATACCCAAGAATTCACAGGAAATAGCGAAATTAATATAAAAAAACCACAAAATGAAACTGAATCCCATTTAAAAAGATAAGTAAATGATCGTGCTAGTGCTCGAAGCCCCTAAAAGAAAAAAAGGAAGAATTGAGTATAGGTCTTGCAGTATTTAAATTCACATTAAGCGAGTTAGGAAAACAAAATTACTGAACATTATTAAGAAACGGATATAAAAGGGAACTGCTGTGGTCAATTTACATTAGGAACGTAACAATTATTAGACCAAAATGAATTTTAAGGATTTCAAGAATTAAATGAAAAGGTAGAAGAGGAATGTGTTTCATTTGTTTAGCAGCAATTGTTGAAAAATTGAATGATCTATATAAACAAAAAATAAATGCTATTAGGTGGTAAGCGCATCACTTGACAACGGCTGGACTGATCTGGCAATTTTTTGTTTTAGTCTCAATTACGTAACAAAGGAAAGTTTTTTTTTTTTAATCCCGGGATAAAGTCAAATTCGGAAAAAACTGAACATCCTTTTATCTATGGAATTTTGGCATGCATTATTGTTTGGACAGGAGAACATCTGTTGAGTCAACTAGTAATAGATTAATTCTACTGAGATGAAACATGCATGAGTATAGGTATCTAGTTTGTTGCCAAAAGGAATTCGTTTCATTACTTTGGTTGGCTCCTGTTATGTCGACCAATCACAGCAGCAGATTTATGTAGCACTAGTATCAGAGGCTTAAGCAGCTTGGCGGAAACTATGGATTTCTCAAGTGCGACTTTTGTGATCGATAATCTATATATCCAAGCTGTTGATCATATAGTTTCCGAGAGGTATTTGCATTATCACCACGATTACTTAGACAGTCGATTAGGAGACTTAGCTCTGCTATTTATCGTGATGTTTTATATAAAATCGCTTTCCCCTAGATTCATAAATTACTCGGCATAATAAAAAACGGATACATTATTACTCCAATTTCATTCGTGGATAAAACGTAAACGTTCATTTTATTTGAACGTCGTTACTTTGTGACCTTTGAATGTAACCTAGAAATAGGTTATTTTGGTTTTTATGTATGTACGTAGTGACGTTTTTATACTGAGGTTTAACTTTTTAATTATTTGGCAAACATACCACCAGAATTGGTCATATAGCCGTCGCCGCCTATCGACATAGACTGTTTTTTTTTTAAAGTGAAAACTTCTTTGATCGCATTTTATGCTTTTTTTGAATAGTGAACGAAACTGAATTGTCACGCTCGGGTCGGTGAATTTGAATCGGGTATATTCGGCTCCAGTCGGTCGGTGACGCTGAATCGTGTATACTCGACCCAAGTCGTAAGTTTTTACTTCTATCGGTTGGTCATAAGTCTCTTTTTGAGGATGGCATCTCGCAGGTCAACCTAGGAGGTGGTCGGCTGCTTAACCAGCTATGTCGCTAGATTCTCACCTGCCTTGGTTTTAAAAGTAATTCACAAATGAAGTAGATGGTTACTATAAATATTATACACCCACATTTTCGTGCCTCGGAAAACATTTTAAGCCATTGGTCCAGGCTGTCGTTCGTGGATAGTTGACAGACGTTACGGGTCGTGTGAAGCCCGAAAGTCTGACAACCAGTCTTACCAAGGGGTTTCGTGTTAGCCAGTGACTGGGTTGTGGAGGTCAGATAGGCAGTCGCTCCATGTAAAATACTGGTATTCAGTTGCATCTGGTTAGACTGGAAGCCGACCCCAACATATTTCGGAATAGGCAGGCAGATCATATCACCAGGAAAAGATTGTCGTGGTGATATCAATATTGCTAGCAACCCACCATACATGTAGGTACATACATACCAGGTTCCTTATCAATCTAGTAATTTCTCTCAGAAATGTTTCTAAACAGAACATTTTAATGACACTATAGAGGTATGAAGAACAGTGTGTAAAGTTCACTCATACTCTTTGAAAAAGGGAGGATCCTCGGACCAGATGGGTGTTGTGTCTGGTGAGCAACTACCCGACGGTTGATATCGGGACGTTGTGTATATGCTAGTCGCACGGTAAACTCTGCTTGCGCGATGCAGGATTTGAGTGACGTCAGTGTGACGTGTAGCTCGCATGTGGCGGTATAGATACCGCTACAACATTTTTTCTAACTTTGGTGTCAATAATCTCGCGTTCCGCAGTTAAAGTTACCTTTACATCAACAGGCACTCACAATTATTGTTTCAGCCACTGGGTAGGTACATTTAATCAACAGCCAATCACCTCAGTCTACCACAGTCCACTGCTGGACATAGGCCTCTCCCAGGCTGCGCTAGAACACCCTGTCCTCCGCCTTCTGCATCCAGTCTCTCCCAGCCACCTTTACAAGGTCGTCGGTCCATCTAGCTGGGGGGCGTCCCACACTAAGCTTGCACATACACTGTCTCCTCTCCAGGACTCATCTGCTCCATCGGCCATCGATCCTTCGACAAACATGGCCAGTCCACTGTCACTTCAGCTTGCTTACTCTGCAAGCTATGTCGGTAACTCCAGTTCATTTCCAGATAACATAATTTCTTATTATATCCTTCAAAGAAACACATAAGTATATTAACCTCTACATTTTGTGAATCAGCCTCATCCAGATAAAATATAAAAGCCTAAGTAATAAAACAACGTCTATGCTAATCAACGATTAAGATCCCGAGCTCCAGAAACTTCTTTTGAATACATAAATATGTAAATACATCCATTTAGTCTTGAGATTTTGCTGAATATCAAATTGAAAGTGTACGCATTCTATCTGCAATGCTTTGTATATTAGTAGAAGAAAAAAAGCCTGGATTTCATTCTGAAGTTAAGCAGCGGGAAAAACAGATTGTTTTTTGTTTTCTGAAAAATCTATACAGCTTCTTTGCTTGTGGGTGACTATTATCGTTTGCAACAATGAATAGACCTTCGTTTTTATTGCTGTCTTTAAAGACTTGAATCTTATTAATTCCTTAGATTTAGGAAGATAGAGCTAGCATACATTTCGGACGTATCCGAACTCAAACGCGATCTGGACGTGACCGAGTACTGGCGGATAACCAGAACGCGATTTTCTGTTGTTGCTTATGTCGTTGTATAAGGATCATCTGATGTTATGGAAAGTTAAAAGTAAAGATTTTAAAGAAAAATTACATTTTGTGTCTCTTAAACTTTGCAAATGTTTATGAGTAAATCGATATCTCAGTGTATACCATTCTTAATACCAACGTTTAGATCTTTATTTTTTCTGAGTTTAAACCGCAAGAGTTATAGCATAGCCTTATCCTATTTGCGTTTGAAATCGTATTATTTATGAGTGACGCGACTTTTCTCAGCACAGTTCAGAAATCGAATGGAGGCAGGCATGCGCAAATGGTACACTTTTAATTGGAGCTGCATTCGTCTATCATTTGAAATCTTTATTCACGGATTGACAATTGCAAATTATCTTCCGAGGCCCTTCAAAATACGCAAAAAATAAAAAATAAACTTTTCAGTAATTACGTGGGTGTTATTCAATTTCCTTTGTTAAAAGACTTTCAGCTTGATAATTATGCTCAAGTTTCATTGAAGTTTATCAGTTTTGTAACTAAACAATTAATTAAAGTGGGCTCTCTAGTCTTATTAAACAAGATCAGCACAAAACTTTATTGAAATATTAATATATTTCTGTCAATCGTTTAAATATAGGCGTTTTAATAATTGAAATAATGTATTTAGGGCAATTTTGTTTGTGCAAAGTGTTATTAGGTTTTTCTAGAATTTGTCGGTAGCAGTCTGGATTTGTGTCCGGTTGATGACAATAGGCTCGCCCCCTATTACATGGGACTTAAACATAACTGGCAAAAAAAGGGTGCACTATAGGTACACTTCTGCCCAACCCTTCGGAGAAATAAGGCGTTATGTTATGTAGTTCGCCTTTAAATAATTGAGGTTTGTTTTTCGAACAGGAATAAATAGCCCACATTTACGTTCATTACAATCCTGGAATTCAGTACCCGTTAACCCTAACAATGAAATCCTTATCGGCATCAAAACACCGCGAAAATTATCTCCAGTCCAACCCCCCAAAAAGTCACAACCATTCATTTAGTCTTGACCGTCGTTTCTCAACCCTTTAACCGACAAAGGGGTTTGACAGACCCCATTAATCATTACGACACTGACACCTAATTAACAATTGAAACGTCTGAAGGTCTGGAAGACCGTCTCGGGTCAGTGGGCAAGAGGTAATCTAGTGGAGGGTTAGGTCTGCGTTATAATGTTTCTTTTGTAATAAATAGTCGGCGTCCTAGGGTTAACACCTTAACAGTGAATTAGGGTATGAATTTTGTTAAGTGGAGAGGTGAAAGAGGTATTCCTTTATTTAGATCGAGATGCGTAGTTCTTAGGCCTGAATTCCTCCTACGCTGATGTCGGTCGCGTACGGTCGGTCGCGTAAGTCAGTGAGAAATAAATAATAAAATACCGTACTGCGATACCGACCACTCTACGGTACAGTCGTCAGTCAGCGTGGCATTCATGCCCATGAATTCCATGCTTGACGCCACAATTGCGGCGGTAAGTCCCCTCTGTGAGGGGTGGCTTGAAAGGCACCACGGCGTCCTCACCGCCTGACGCAGGTCCTCACCGGACATAGCTGTTTCGGGAGGTTCCTGTTTCGGATAAGGCGGGAGGAAACGCCCGGGTGTTATCATTGTGTGGATCGACCTGAGGACACGGTGGAAAATACGATGAAGGTCTGCCCCGCTTGGGCGGAGCACTGCCGTGTTCTCGTGGCGGCGATCGGCGGCAGCTATCACTCGCGTCCGGCCCTGGTCCAGGCCATGGTACGGAGCGAGAGGGAATAGGAAGCAGTCACCTCCTTCTGCAAAGCAGTAATGCTCGAGGAGGCGGAGCGCGTGAGGGAGAGGCAATCGTTACGCCCCTAGTCGCCGCAGGAGGAGACACCCTGGGCGTCGGAAGTCGATAGCCGACTCCCGGCCACCGTAGGCGCGGGCTTGCGGACGGCGAGAGATGGGCAGCTCGCCGTCCGGTAAGGACCAGGCTCGGGTCGACGGTGCGTTGTGTTCCACGCGCGCCTTAAAGAGATGTCAGCAAAAAAAAAGAATGGCATTCAGCTGATCGTCGGTGAATAGACTGAGGGCGCTTGGATAATTCCATGCTCGTCAGTCGACCGACGTACCCGGCGCTGACGAGCGAGACAAACGCATGCGGTACGCGGCGCGTAGCAACGTACGCGCCGCTGACGTCAGCGTCACAGTGTGGTGCTATAGAAAACAATGTATATTCGTACGCGCGACCGACGTACGCGACCGACATCAGTGCAGGAGGAATGCAGGCCTTACAGTCGTGGTAACTTGGATTTGCAGCTGGTCTGGCGTGGTCCGGAGTTTCAATAATATAAGAGGCCAGCTTATCCTGGATTTGTTACATCTGACGAGCGGCCTACTGTACAATGTGGGTAAACTTTTTGAACATGAAATAATTGTCATCTTTCGCCAAGAATAAGCGTCATTAACAAAATACCTTGTGATATATTGCAATTAAATGAAAGAAAATTTAAAACTCATATTAAAAGTACACTTTCTAAACAAGCATATTACAAATTAGAGGATTATATCCTAGATAAGAATGCTTGGAAACATACTGGTCCTGCTCCATAGGACAATCTAGAGTCTAGACAAAATTAAACTGACTGCTAATTTAATTGTATAGTTTATTATTTTATTATTATTTATTATAAATTATTACTTGTGAAATTTTGGAAAAATTATTTACTGTTAAATATTTGTAAATATGTGAGCACCGTGTATCTATCTCGTAATTGATTTACCTGTCATTGCGTTATATTTAATTATTTTTACCTATTGTGGTATAGTAATTTTATTCTAGGTGCATCGTCTTCATATATAATTATATAATTAATGTATACATCATATTGTAAAACATTTTTAAAAAGTAACGGTGGAGTTTCTTGCCCATTCTTCTCTATACGAAACTACCTTTTGGAAGGGGCAACTAGAATCAATTCAATTTTTTTTTTGTAAATTTTGACTTTCAAAAGTGCCTTTTATGTGCCTATTTGAAATAAATGATTTGACTTTGACATTCTTTTTTTTTTGCTTTGGTTTGTATTTTTTTTCCACCCCTATTTTTCAAATCTCGTCTTATATATTTCAAGTTTCCAAATCTACGAGTATTATGCTTTCGACGTTGGTGCTATCTTTCTAAATATAAACTTCCCATTCGCCTATTAATTGAAGGCCAAATAAGACTACCACGGCTATATCTCTGCCTACTCCCACGTGGTTTACCAGCCTCGGTATTACATAAGCCTGGGTGGTAACAGAAACAAATGACTCCGGCGCACAATTCCGCTGTGTTAATACTTATCTCAGATTCATCTTTCAAGGGTTCTTAATTAGAATCGCCCGATGAGAATTTCGCTAGCGTAATGGGGAGGGGCGACGTGCGACTTTTTTGTCGTTCATGCGATTAGTCGAGGAAAATAGAACGATCAAATAGTGTAGACAGCAGTTTTTGTTTGAATACAAAGTCCCTTTCTTCTAATATCTTCATAGCAAAGGGTGGAGGGACATTGACACACAACCTTTTACCATGGATTCAATATATCAATCTGAACCCCTGCGTTTAAATT
The DNA here is from genome assembly GCA_916610205.1 of Griposia aprilina. Classification (NCBI taxonomy): domain Eukaryota; kingdom Metazoa; phylum Arthropoda; class Insecta; order Lepidoptera; family Noctuidae; genus Griposia; species Griposia aprilina. The sequence goes on along the minus strand of OU744307.1, from coordinate 18,575,214 downwards.
TTTAATCTGTTATTTAAAAAAATATGGCTGTTCAGTACAATTTGACCGCGTAGGTATTGAACTTTTCTATAAAACAGCTGATCCGTTTTTGATAACCGGCTAGAAAGGAGGTCAACAAAAGTCCATACAAGTTTGCCCAAACGTGTACTTCGAGGTACACGTGCACGAAAGCGTAGAGAAAATATAAAGGAATTCGAAAATAATTGTATTTATATCTTTAAATAATTTAAAACTACATAATATATTATTTCTTATGCATGTACAACTGCGTTATATTTTGTTGACACTCGGGTTGACATTATTTCGTAAATGTCATTCACATGTCATTCCGTTTAGTCGTGAAACAACAGTGACTGAACCCGACAGCAAACAGCTGTCAACTTGACAGTTGTTTTTTTTTCAAGTAAGGTAGTTGCGCTTGTGCCGATGATAGAATGCCAAAATGGCGTGCTTTTTATTATGTTTAAAGTTATTTTATTCTCGTCCCCGGGTAAGCATAAGAAAAATATAAAAATGCAATATTATTCAGTGTGTTCTAGTGTATTTTATGCCACTAAGTGTACCTCGGTACTTCATTTGGGCAGATTTTGGTGACATCCTTTCTACGCTGGTTTAGAATTATGTGCTGAATTCATGGTTACAGTTTGCGCGTCTTTCATCCATCTATCTTTTTATACCATGTTTTTAAGCAAATAAATATTATTCTATTCTATTCTATTCTATCGATATCCCTGCCACCCTGTTTAATGTATGGCAAGTATTTTCAAAAATGTTAGAAACGGACCGGGTAGTTTAGCTAAGCCCGCGCCATGAGAAGCTATAAATTTTGTAAATAAAGAACTTCTACTAACTTAAGTAGCGACGATTCAATCAACAACAAATAATCCCAAATTCAATGAGCTCAAAGTACGTGTAATACGAAACTATCGAGCAATTTCACTTGGTCGGGTTATATTGTAGCGATTTAAAGCGCTCTCGTCTAATGTTTTGTGGTATTGGAACGCGTCTGACTCATGGAACGTAAACATTTAGGCCGCCATTTTAAAGTAAGTTCACGCTGATGCTGTCAATGCTGTCATTCTAGTTTCGAATGCGTCTTAGTTTGTTTGTGTTGTTTTCGTAAATTAGGTTATATTGTTTGTTATAATAATTGTATCCCTATATAAAAATCATTACAACACTGTTTTTTATTTATTTATTTGATCTAAAGGTTACAAACCCCTGAATATGTGTTCACAAAATGTATTGCTTCACGTGGCGGGGACTTTAAATAGCTAGGCTATTTCAGGGTTATTGTTTGGCAATTCTCCTTAATGCAAAAAGGTCGTGATATATTTGTCCAATATCCACACTTTCATGTAAATCCATATTGCTGTTCAGCCACATGGATTTACTTAAAGTGTACTAAAAATAAAAATATAATAATAAAATAAAAATAAACTCGAAGTAAAAATAACGATAGGAACTCAAAGTTGAGTTCCTATCGTTATTTTAAAACAAACTACAAGTCTTTGCACTCATATCATAACACCTTGCCACTCTCGAATTCTATTCACACGACCAAAACACAAGGATTCGCCAAAAAGTAACTCACACAATCGCTCGTCTACACCGCACCACTTAAGGAACTGTTGCGCCGAGACAAAAGGAATTTGCTGTCTGATTTATCGTAAGCTTCGAGTAATAGCGGATTTCCAGATATAAATTACAGGCAAACCCGGAGGCCGACAATTAACAATGCTGCCCTCACTAATGTATCGAAGAGATTTGGTTACAACGTTCTGTGAGAGTTCTGGTTCGGGTTGTTATTCGTTGTTGAGACGCCTCTTTAGATTGTGTTGGAGTTTAATTGATATTCTTGATTAAAATTGAAAATAGCCCTGTGTTTTATTAAAATAGCTCGTAATCTGCTTATTAGGTGATATTTTGTAGACGGTATCAACACTATTCTTCTACAATTCTTGATGATTTGAGACAAGATTCCATCTTTCCTTTCTTTGGCTATTTATTTTTAGTCGTGCGGAAATCTCACTGACTTACAACACTTGGTGGCCTTTTTCGGCACTTATGGTTCCAAGATCTTTGGTCCATGCAATTGGTGCTTCTACTGTGCAAAGCCTTTGAAACGTTCCCGGGAGGATTGACGTCATTTCCGCAACATCTTTTCCAGAGCTCTTTCTTGTCAAATCTCTACACAGGTTTGTTACTATGATCTACGTTCAATAACGACAGAAAATGCCTTAACGTTCACAACCAAAAGATCCAAAATTAGTTGGGGATACCTAAATTAAGCGACATAGCTTGCAGAGTAAGCAAGCTGAAGTGGCAGTGGGATGGCCATGTTTGTCGGACGACCGATGGCCGGTGAAGCAGACGAGTCCTGGAGTGGCGACCGCGTATCGGCAAGCGTAGTGTGAGACGCCCCCAGCTAGATGGACCGACGACCTCAAAAAAGTGGCTGGGACAGACTGGATGCGGAAGGCGGAGGACAGGGTGTTGTGGCGCAGCATGGGAGAGGCCTATGTCCAGCAATGGACTGCGATAGGCTGAGTTGATTGATTGATTGACCTAAATTAAGCATGTGACAAAAATCGTCATCATTATTCTCAATCCCAATATATTTCAGGTTGGCGCACTATGATTTTTTCTACCATACTTCTCTATTAGTCGTCATTTCGTTATATACCCAAAAACATGTCAATGATAAACATACAACGCTGCTGATGGCTGTGACCACTTACCAACCTGTGAATGGCTTGATGGTCAAGCAATAAAATAAAACATGTAAACTTACCTCCACCACAAGTGGCAGAACACAGTGATCCCGGTGTCGCCAGCCAGTGGTACCGAGGTCGTGAGCAAGAGGAGCCATCACCACCGCAGACACCACACTCGTCCACACGACGAGTTGATCCCACTCGGAGGTCGCAGCCGACGCGCTGGGGACAAGAGATTTAGGTAAGATTAAAATTAACTGTCAGTTTTTTCAGAAGAAATCCTTAATGCGCGGCAACTCAAACTTAAAGCATTTATTTCAATTAAACCAATTACAGGCACTTTTGAACTTTCAAGGAGTCGGTCAGTCAGAAATATGAAGCTAGTTTGCCCATTCCAAAACGTAGTAGGTTCCTATAGAGAATAACGCGCAAGAGACTCCATGGATACTCTTTTAAATCAAATTATTGATACACAACATTTATTAATAACTGAAATTAATTTGATATAAGTATATTTTTTCAGTCTCAACTTTTTCACGGTTGGACAAAGATCTAACCTTTTTCCATATTTACTCTTTTTCGTAAAGTGAGGTTACCTCGACAGTAAAGGCAATAGGGCATGGATGTGGAGCTGTGGCGCAAATTATATCCCACATCTCATCCCGCACTTTGTGCCCCAAAAAAATCAGCCATAGTGACCTTTGTGCTGCCACCTACGATCCCGTGGAAATGGCGAAGGTTTAGGCCAGTAAAATCTTATCAATCTCGTATTTAACACGACGAAGAATAAAAGAGACTTCTCTTTTATGCAGACAAATGAGCTAAAATTTTGATATTTAGTTACCTCTCAAAATGTTCACAATAAGAACTAGAAGAGGGTCCTTCGTATTCAAGGACCAAATGAATAAACGACAAGGACCAATATTTTTTACATACTGTCGCATCAAAAGTACCTCTTACCCTCAATGAATATTCCAAAAGGATATACGCAACCCAAGGATCTGTCACGCAGAGAGCAATTTCCATAGTCATATACGACTTTACTTAATTATGAAATACAACCTTATTGCTTGCTATTACAGTTTATTTTCATTTCACACGAACTGAGCAATAACACACATTATTTTGCAGGTGCAATGAGTTATATTGCGTTTGTAATAAGGCAGGTAATTGCATGCACAGTCGACACGTTTTGTAAAAGCGATAATGTAATATCTAGCAGGCATACATTACCTTTTGGGAATAATTCGATTAAGCGAATAATTTTTGCGACCGTTTCTGTTACCGCAAAGCAGCGGGGTAATTGCGTAACACACTAACAGTATCAATGGCTTTAATTTTGACAGTTCAACATCATTCATTGCGTTATTTACGTTGCTGAGCAGATTCTTTTTTCGAACATAAAACGCAATGGATTAGCAAAAGGCGTCAAAATGATTCAGATTGTGATTGATAGTGTATCACGCAATTACGGAGTAGGTTACACTGTAATTTCTATCATTCAATTTGGGCTAAGCAGTTTTTAACCGACTTTTCAAAAAGGAGGAGGTTATCACTTCGGATGTTTATATATTTTTTTTTTTTTTTTAAATATATGTTCGGGCATAACTTCGTCATATATAAACAGAATTGCAAAATTCTTTTTTTGATTGAAAGGGTATACTCTCGAGGTGTTCCCATTGTCACCAACTTAGAATCTGATGAAGGGATCCCATGGAAATCGAGGGAAAAATTTTTTTTATATAACTCGTGCATTTGCTCTCGGAAAGCACCATTCGGTGAAGTGGAACTGATGATGAAGACCATAGGCCACCGGAACTACTCAATTATAAGTATTTCACGGGTTACGATTCGATTACTCTAATATGGTTACTAAGCAATTTATGCTCGTCACAATGAATATGGTGAAATGGTGCTGATGGTGGCTTTACCATCAGCTCCAGTTCTTTTGGTTCTTACCCGGAGAACTCCTCAACAATTAACGTCCCTGCATCGGGAAAAGGAATATTTTGTAAAAGGTGATGAGTAGTTGACATTAGGCTATTGTAACTTAGATAAATTAATAGCTGACTCACTAAAAAGTGAAAAATAAAAAACTTTTTTTACAAAAAAAAAAAACAACCGACTTCATAAAAAAAACAGTACAAAGTAAAAAATAACTTTAATTTCGGAAGTCGGTGGCAAAAAACTAAAATACAGATCCAAAGACACCGACTTCAGAAATTAAAGTTATTTTTCACTTTGTAGTGTTTTTTTTATGAAGTCGGTTGTTTTTTTTTTGTAAAAAAGCTTTTTATTTTTCACTTTTTTGTTAAATCAAATACTGCTGTAGTTAAAACCATCAGTACTATAAAGCTACCATTTAATAGGTTTATCTTTCATTGACTTGAATGTGTCCTGGCGGCTGAGAGTATGTCATGCTCACTCTAATGTCTCGCTGGTGGTGGCGTGTGTGTTGGATCATTAAGTTCCCTTCAAAATGGTTGAGCTGAATGGTGCTGATCCATGCGTCATGTTCGTGAACGGGCGCCGTCACCGGGGACTGGTCATTTCTTAGCTGCCACGGCTTATTTTAATTTAATTTAATATTTGAATTGCTTTTGTCATTTTATTACGGACGCTTTTAACGTTCTGCATCGTTCTCACATGCATTATTTCAACATGAACGATGTAATCAATATTTTCTAACCATATTTTGATTTAAAAGAGTGTCCATGGAGTTTCTTGCCCGTTCTTATCCATAGGTACCTACTACGCTTTGGATTGGGTAACTAGCTTCATCTTTCTGACTGACCGACCCCTTGACAATTCAAAAGTGCCTGTAATTGGTTTATTTGAAATAAATGCTTTGAGTTTTAAGTTTTGAGTATTGATATTCGTATTACGAACAGTAAGTTGCTATCTTTAACGTGCATACGTTATCATCATCACCATCATCATCATCACCATCATCATCATTCTCTAGTCCTATGCCAATTTATTTGTGGTCGGCGCAACATGTCTCTTTCTTTCATACTCTCTATTAGTAGTCATGTCAGTAGTCGATTGACTAGTATAGAGAAGTAAGGAAGAAAGATACATACTTACGATACGAACGAACGATAGGTGGACTCTAAGAAAGATGATATGGCTAGAAAGGAATAGAATAGAATAGAATACTCTTTATTATGTACACCACAAAATTTACAGATATAAATGTAGAAATTTTACATAGGGTGACACAATGCGAGGTCTTATCGCTGAAAGCGATCTTTTACAGACAACTTTTGCATGGGTTCAAGGGAGAAGGAGAGACGATAATGCAGGTAGTCAGTGGTGTACCATTTACATATACAACAAATACATACATACATAAAATATATACTTACCTACATATAATATATACAATAATAAACATGAAACAAGAGCAAGGAAACTAAATGTAATGATGATGTTTAAGGAGAGAGGATGTGTTTTTAACCACAATTTTAAAAGTGGCCAATGATTGAGCACGCCTTATCGACACGGGAAAGGGAGTCCTATCTAGCCATATCATTATTCGTACAGTCCATCTATCGTTCCTTTGGTCTTTTCCTAATCGTATAGCCATCCACATTCATGCTCAAAACCTTTCTCTCGTACAGGACTTTTTGTTGTTATTTTCATTTTACTTTTGTTTTTTATGCATATATTTATTTTTTGTTTTTATGAGTGTGTTTAGTTTAGTTTGTCATAGTCCTGTGTGAGTCCCAATAAATACGTTTTCTTTCTTTTCTTTCTTTTCCTTCTTTTCTTTCTTTCACATGTTCATACAACAACACAAGCAATCGATCAAATCGTTCAATCGATTTCCACACAATGTTCGTACGTTAACGTTGTATAATTTAATTGAACTAGCTGGTCACTAATCAAAGCACGTTATCACGTTCCAAAAACACTGATATAAAGCTACAAAGAATTCATTACCACTTTCCATAATTATAATTTTAAATACAAACAATTCTCCTTTTACGAACACAAATCAGATAATACAATCAGGAACGCTGATACCTTTTCTAAGCTGTCGACGCCCACTCATTCTCAAAACAGGTACGAATCTCTACCGCCCTTACATACATTCAGAATAAATCCAGAAAATCAGTTTGAACCACATTCTGGGCAATAAATTACATAGATATGTACCTCCTGGGTGTCTCATCGTTTATTCAGACCTTTGAATTCGGGGATCGCATTCGTACAGTCTCGGCGAATTTTCCGATTATCATAATAAAGTAGACTGCTGCTATCTCTTTTTGATGTGTTCAGTTACTTCGAGTTGGAAAGAGATGGCATAAGGTTGTTATTGAGCTCTAAAAATATAGGGGATTTGATACTTTTATTTGTTAGTCCTGGTTGAGATATATTGGAGTGTGAATAGAGTGTCCAAAGATGAGCAGTTAGGTGCTCATGTTTTATTAATCGTCGTCGGGTTCTTGTGTTTTTTGTCGTAGGAAAAGTAGTATGGAGTTTTGAATTTATTTAGTGGATGCTTGATTTAATTTAAGAGTTTATCTTTGCGAATGGAAAATAAAAAGCATTGCAGGAGCATTTTCAGTCTCCAAACGCTCATCTTAAAACCAAATAGGTACCTAAAAAACTAGTTGTAAATTAATACTGGTCCCATTGCTTACTAACGAATGGAATGATACCAAAAACTTCTATAACTAATTACTAGAAAAAATGCAAAGAGCCTCCATAACTTGCAATACTTAAATATAGTTCTGTTGCAGCCTTAATACTGCTACCATATTACTGGCTAGCTAACATTATAACTTAATGTACGATCTATTTTCACATATCTCGTATTAATACAAGAGAAGTACATAATAGAATAAAATAGAATATTCTTTATTATGTACACCATAAAAATTACAGATATAAATGTAGAAATTTTACATAGGCTGAAACAATGGGCGGTCTTATCATAGTATCATTGTACTAAAGAACAAAATTAAAACCAATCAAGATGGAAGATGTATGGAGAAGTAAGTCTGCTAAAAGTGGACCTACCAAACTTCAAGAAACACACACATATTAAACTGCAAACTTTGCCTTCAGCGCCGAAGAACACGAACTTAATATAAAACCATTGACCAATCAAGCCGACGCAAAACTTCGCAAATAAGTATTCGTAACGTACCGCACGGGATTATGTAAATTCCACTCCAGAAGTTTCCACTTAAATAATATATGAAATTATGCAAAATACGTTCAAGAGACGATGAGTTCCGAACCACAGTTGTATCACTTTTTGAGTGGTTTTGCCTCCAAAATACTTCGTCCTTCAACATCGAAAGAATTTGGGGTTTTAGCAAAATTGCTTCCATGAAAACTTGGTCCATTCGAGGTAGTTTTGAAAAAATATTTGATAGGTCAAAAGTATTTTTTTCATCGATACGGTCTAATATCTAAGACGCTTCCATAAAAAGTTTGTACAAGACTTAGTTACCTACATAGGAAGTTGGTGATTTTTCTGCCTTTAAGACAAAAATATTTCCTTTCCTAGAAGTCTAGGTCGTTCTGAGCTATGAATACAGAATTTGTAGAAAAAGTTTCCATTCAAGCTCCTTGTGGGCCCACTTATACTGTTTGATTTACTTTTATGTTATTTGAGGAATGCTTTCGAGTGGTGCGACGAACCGAAAACATTGCTGAAAGTGATTTTATTAAATAGACTCTTCATTTTGTTTGTTTTAAGGCTCTCATGTCTGAACCGTTTTTTGTTTCATTTCTAGTGAAAACATAAACATATACACATCAAAAGTATCTAGGGATCAAACACGTTTTTGCTAATAACTAAAAATCAGGTTTTTTAATTATATGTTTTGTAACTCCCATGGATACTTTTTAGTAAATTTCGTCATTTCAAAAGGGAATCATTTTTAATTTAAGTCCAAGATGAAAATCTTCTGTCAAGTCGTATTCCTGGTGCAACGGGTTTGAGGCCAAATCAGTATACAAATGAATGTTATTATGGAAAGAAGACGTCATTTGAGCCGAGGAGAAATTATCAGAGCAGTGGGAATGTTGGAAGCTGGTTCTCGGAAACGTGCTGTGGCAATGGCTCTGGGCATTACGCACAGTGGTTTAAGTCAACTTTGGACCATGTTACCGCATCACTGGCGGGGTGGCAGAGCGACATGGAGAACGACCTCGCATTACCATATGCAGACAAGATACATATTACTCGACGAAATTATACAATGACCGCGATGATGTTGGTTACGTGGCTTCAGGGATGTTAATAAGTGATCAAATCATAACAAATCGTTTGCGTGAAGTTAATCTCCGTTCCCGATGGCCGCTACATGTACCACCTTTTGAGCCCCGCAATCGCAGAGCCCGTTTACAATGGGCTCGTGAACACAGAAATTGGGCAGAAGAAGAGTGGGCGTTTTGTGTGTTTTCCCACGAATCTCGCTTTGGTATGAGACCAGATGAGCCCCTTGGATGCCAAGAACATTTAAAATTATGCCAGGAAGTCCATGCATACGGTGGCGGAACAATCATGATATGGGCGGATATTTAGATCGGCGGAAGAACCGAACTGATTTGGAACAGAGGCAATCTCATTGCACAGATTTACTTTGAAACGATTGTATCAGATGTTGTAATGCCTTTGCGGACCCAATTTCTGCTTTTGCATGATAATGAACGTTCTCACACTGTCAGAGTCATTGCAAATACACTTGCCGCAGCTAATATCAATGTCCTTCCAAGGCTCGCTCAATCGCCAGACTTGAATCCCACATGAGAACGCATGGGATATGCTTCAAAGAAGAGCTCTGCCAAATCTGACTGCCGTACACACATCTTTTTCGCCTGTTACAACGAACGTGGGCGGCCATTCCGCAAGGTGATTCGGATGAACTCATATTGAATATGCCGAATCGCTGTGATTATGTTATACGTGTTAACGGCGGAAATATAGACTACTGATTGTTTATTTTATGCATTAAAAACCTTTAAAAGCTTTTTAAAAATCATTTTATAACATTTAAATGTCAGGGTTAAATAAGGTGAAAAATCCAGCATGAGCAAAAATCGCGAAAAGTCTTTATTAATGCAAAAGCAGACAGTACTTCGTCGATCTACACATACGAAAACATTTGATTTAATCAATCTAAATAGACATTTTTATTTAATTGCAATAGGGCATTTTTTATTACTTTTTGAAGTGAAAACTTCTTTAGGCGCGTTGAGCACTTTTTGGGTGAACAAAAATCATGGAACTCGCGTCATCGTCACCGAACGCTTTCCATGAGCTATATGTATACTGTGTATGTATGTGTGCTTTTTAGGTGAACAAAAAGTGTGAAACTCGCGTCATCGTCACCGAACGCTTTCCATGAGCTATATGTATACTGTGTATGTATGTGTACTTTTTAGGTGAACAAAAAGTGTGAAACTCGCGTCATCGTCACCGAACGCTTTCCATGAGCTATATGTATACTGTGTATGTATGTGTACTTTTTAGGTGAACAAAAAGTGTGAAACTCGCGTCATCGTCACCGAACGCTTTCCATGAGCTATATGTATACTGTGTATGTATGTGTAATTTTTGGGTGAACAAAAAGTGTGAAACTCGCGTCATCGTCACCGAACGCTTTCCATGAGCTATATGTATACTGTGTATGTATGTGTGCTTTTTAGGTGAACAAAAAGTGTGAAACTCGCGTCATCGTCACCGAACGCTTTCCATGAGCTATATGTATACTGTGTATGTATGTGTACTTTTTAGGTGAACAAAAAGTGTGAAACTCGCGTCATCGTCACCGAACGCTTTCCATGACCTATATGTATACTGTGTATGTATGTGTACTTTTTAGGTGAACAAAAAGTGTGAAACTCGCGTCATCGTCACCGAACGCTTTCCATGAGCTATATGTATACTGTGTATGTATGTGTACTTTTTAGGTGAACAAAAAGTGTGAAACTCGCGTCATCGTCACCGAACGCTTTCCATGAGCTATATGTATACTGTGTATGTATGTGTAATTTTTGGGTGAACAAAAAGTGTGAAACTCGCGTCATCGTCACGCTTCGCACGCTTCGACAATACAATTCACAAGTTACTTAGTTTTCACATAAAGAAGTGAAAACTATAATAAACGAAAATACGTAAACAAAAGAAACAGACTTCCGAAATTAAAGTTATTTTTCACGTTTTTTTGTTTTTTTTTTTATAAAAAAGGTTTTTATGGTGATATGAACCTTTATTTAATGAAACCATACTAATAAGAAATAGGTCTTTACTCAGAGTAACAATTTTAATTTCACGTGAAAAATGCTCTTGAATTTCGCGTAACTGTACCATATCTATGCTCGTAAACCAACATTTGGCCAGTTATGTAATAAATCAATTTTTTTTCTGGCGTTCTACAACCACATCTTTTACTAGGTACTTAATAGAACCACTAGCTAATCCATTAATGTTAAGCCATCAACATTATAATATGTATTCTCTTACAGCATCAGTATATTTTACTCTGCCAGAATAACAAATAGATGTTTAAGGATAAGACTGCAGCCATAAACTAAGTCGTGATTGTGAGCTGGAGCCGCGCCAACGAGACTTTCTTACAGTTGACTTAAGATCAGATGTGTTATAGACGTGCATAGACAGCTTTTTGTTCCTGTTGAGGAAATCAGGACAAGGAAAATGAATTGGTTAATGTTGGTCATTAATGTTAACTACGATGGATTGACGTAGCTGGTCATTTAAAAATCATTTTATTTATTCATAAAACAATTTACAATGTGTTTAATATACACATACATAAACTCACACCTTCTTTCCCTGGGGGTAGGCAGAAACTACGTAAAACCACCTGCTACGATCCTACACACATCCAACTCCACACCTCTTTCCATTCCTCGATATACAAGCAATTTACATACAAAACGATGAATTATTTTAAAAGACCATTTCAGACACTAATCTACATGGTCTTCACATGATCTGACCAAGATTATGTCTGGACTTTAAAAGAGACTGTGACCTCTAAATTTGTTTTGGCCTTTCTTCTCAGAGTAATCAGATAGGAAACGCCGACCTCATCTAGTTTAAAAAATATGATGGACATGTAAAAGTATTTGTACAAACCTACTTACAGAAATAAAATAATATAGCATTAAATAACATTCCAAGTGAAATTCAAGTATAGTGCTACACAGTTTTAAATATAATGTTAAATAGTTAAGTCAAATAGATTTAGATAAAGTGTCAAAAGATTCTAAAGTCATATAATGTCAAAAAAAAATTTGTTACTCATTTATTATTGCTTGAAATAGAAGTTTTAGTAGTTCGAGTAAGCCTACTCCACCTAATTAGTGACTGATTCATTGGAACTAGAACAGTTTTAATGTATCAGTTACTGTTACGAGTATCATGTGTTAGTTGCGACCGTTGTAGTTTGCAAATAATTTTATTTTCAACAAAAAAATACATTTGGGAAGACCTTACACACCAGAGAAACATGGCATTTAAGGGAGGATGCTTACAATATGGAGACGTGAATACGTCAATAAAGGAAACGTTGACAATACTAATGTATAGGATCATATGAAATTTTTCAAATAAAACCTAACATTGAAATAAAAAGTGGGATTTTTCAAACAATCTAAATCATACATTATATCATTATTTGACTAGCTATAGTGACTAAACTATTGTTCATAATGATGATTCTTCTTGAACCACTTATTGAATGAAACGGTGAACAAAAACTGCAAAAAGTAGCTGTACTCCTTCAAGAACACGATAATATCTAATCTAAACTCAATCCATTATCAATATTGCAGAGACTTTACATTGACTCCCCAAATAACTTATTAACGTATTTGGGCAAAATATCCTAAACTCGGCGTCCCTTCAGAGCTGAACAAAACAGAAAAAACTACAGTTTATTGAAACCTCGTGACACAATGGCGGATGAGACCTGACATCATCAGGGAATGGGGACGCGAAATAATAAGGCTCCTGTTTTGGTACAAGGTTGATGCTATAGCGAGGGTTAGTATTTAGTGAAGTGAGGCATACTTGAAAAGAAAGAAAGAAAATTTATTTGCGGTAAACATGACGCACAAACACAAAAAAGTACAAGCTGTGGGAAAATATGCGTCAAATCCACGCAAAACGGCAATTGCTCAGCATAATGCTATGACCCTATGCGAGATAGAGCCCCAGCGCTGGTTTTCAGAATTTTTTATTTTTATTATTTTCTTTTTGATTACTGCATAAAAGGAGACCGTACAGACCGTGCGACACAGTAAGAATGTGTCAAATGAGAATAACTATCATCATCTACCTAGACTTTTCTCAAATATGTAGGGGTCGAGTTCCAGTCTAACCGCATGTCGCTGTATCCCTTTATTTTTAATGGAGCGACTGTCTATCTGACCTTTATAACCCAGTTACTGGGTAATACAATACCCCTTGTGTGTATGTAAGACTGGCTGTCAGACTTTCAGGTTTCTGACGACCCGTAATGACTATCAAAGATCCGTGAATGACAGCCGGGACCATCAGCTTAACGTGCTTTTCGAGGTACAGCAAATAAGAAGATTAAAAACAAAGTATTGAACCAATATCACTGGAATTAATAAAGAAATACTGTACTAGAGCCATACGTTAAGCCATATAAACAGACTTTGCTATAAAGTCTAATGAAGCAGACGGCACTTTCAATTGAGATAGCAGACATACGGACAAACGAAGCATCGATACAATTATCAATATACGAAGGCAGATGTAGGGATTGTATCACGTGTTACATGAGTTCAATATTTGCGTTTTGGTTTAATGAATTTCGCGTCGTCCTAAAACCAGGAGCCATGAATTAAAAAGAGTGAATGATAACGTGACCGCTGACGAGAAAGAACGTAAGAGAAAACCTGTGGTGGCAATCCGATGTAATAATATTTAGGACAGATACTTTTCTTTCTACCAAGATTTTCCACTTCACCGCTAGCGACAAACTCGTCTATCATAACATTTCATAACATAACGCCTCTAATCCCAGAAGGTTTAAGTCCCAGAGGTGTACCTTTAATGCACTCACATTTCGCCAGTTATGTTTAAGTCCCATGTAATAGGGGGTGAGCCTATTGCCATCAACCGGGCACAAATCCAGAGTCCAGGGTGCTACTGAAAAAGTACAGATAGGAAAACCCAATAAAACTTTGCCCGACCTGAGAACCGAACCCAGAACCTCGTCCTCAGCAGTAGCACTTGCTACTACTACACCAACAGGGCAATCAACCTCCTGTTTCCATACGTAAGAATCTACTAGCGTAATTGATGAGCCACTTTTAAACTTTTCAATTTTGTAGTTTTATACATTCACGAGATTAGACGATTAAACACGAACTCAAACCGCATGCTCGTGGACAACATGACAAATTACTAATGATCGGAAATAGTCTTATCCATAGAGGTTGAAGGTTGACTACTAAGTTGTCCTCTTGGACAACAACAAAAAAGTCAATAAAATGTTGCTTAAGTTTATCCAATCTATTTGATAATGACCTTCTTTGAATTAGAGCTCATTAAATACTCGTTATTTCTGAAAACCTTTCCGAAGACAGTGACTGATTGCTTGATAAACGAAATAAAACTATTTTTCAAATGTTGACTATTTTTAACCGACTTCACAAAAAGGAGGAGGTTCTCAATTCGTCTGTATGTTTTTTATTTTTTTTATTTTTTTATCTGTGTTAGCCCATAACTTTTTTCTGGGTGAACCGATTTGGATGATTCTTTTTTTATTTGATAGGTGGTGCTTTACATGTGGTCCCATTTAAATTTGATCAGGGTCTGACGAGTAGTTTTTGAGTTATACTAAATACTGCATATTTTTCCACGTAGTTTATATGGATGATATGTTAATAATTTCCTGTCATTGTTATTTACACACCAAGAAGTGGTATACGAATTTGCGTGGTGTAGGTACCGCAACTAAAAAGTGAAAAATAAAAACTTTTTTACAAAAAAACAACCGACTTCCAAAAAAACACTAAAAGACGTGAAAAATAACTTTAATTTCGGAAGTCGGTGGCCAAAATCGAAAATATAACACCAAAGACACCGACTTCCGAAATTAAAGTTATTTTTCACGTCTTTTAGTGTTTTTTTGGAAGTCGGTTGTTTTTTTGTAAAAAAGTTTTTTTTAGCTTAGCAATATGACATTTATAATAGCTAAAACAGAAATAGTAAATAAAATTCATAATAAATTCTCCCAAGAAGGCGGCAGTTAGGTGTTATTTTGGTTTATCTGCAACAGTTATCATAATTGTCATGAACGTCATCTTGGACGCTACGCGTTCGGATAAAATCGTGGGTCCGAGTTTTTCCGATGTCGAAATGACCAATGATAATTTTTCCGTACGCTAACGTTACTATCGCTACGCTAAAACAATTGTCGCTAGGTTACGGTTGCTAGACCTGCAATTGGTTGATTTTGGGTAGTTACTATGTACGAGTATAACCGACTAAACCCGATTTGCTATACACGGCTAAAATACGAACAGTGGGAAGTGGCTCATCAATTAAAGTCCGTGACTGTATAATAACGTTATCTTCACCGCTACCTCTAGTAACTTGCATCACACTGAGTAGCGCGGGGCCTCGGTACGCCTTTGTCCTAGGCACGACGTTTGCTCCCGTTTTTAAAATTAAAACTTTGCGGCCCGGAATGTTAAGCTCGTATACACTGCTAACATTTCGTTTTGCCAATCATGTACTATTTTACTGGCTTTGTATTTCTGGGTAATAACCGCTGCAACGTAAAAGTAGCTTGTGCTATTATTGTTAGATGTGAGCAATCTGGCTGTGAGTGGGTTTCTATGTAATGGGTTGCAGTTGTAATGGCAATCATGTCATTTGGTTTAAATAGGCTTTTATTTTTATATAGATTCTTCTATACATTGTAAATATGAGAACGTTGTAGGCCTAACTTGTAGACTGTAGATTTGTAGACCTTTTCTATTTTGTTGAGTACCTGTTACTTGTTGACAGGTCTACACTGTCATCCCATATATCAACACTGTAATTTGAAACATTATAGAACCACCTTACTTTTAAAAGAGTATCCGTGGAGTTTCTTCTCGGCTCTTCTCCATAGGAAACAACAAATTGGAACCGTGCACCTAACTTCTGACGTTTCCTATGTGACAATGTTGGTTTAAGTGAAATAAATATAATTTGATTTGATATCTGCTTTTTTCTATTTCATTTTGTACTTTCTAAGTTTGGAACATCTTTGGCTAACGGTGAAAGACTACTCGTATAAATATCGTGAGGAACTTGGCTTTATGATGATCTAAAATTTTCAACTCGCAGTGAGCAAAGCTCGTTCCTTCTTTGTTTGTTTGTTTGTTTGAGAGGAAGCCTTTCCTCTACAGTGTGATGTTTTTTTTTCTTAGCCTAACTGTCCCTCTGCTGGACAAAGACCTCTCCCACGTCCATCCAGGAACTATTTTTCCACGCCACTTTGAACCACTCCTCACGGTACGTGTCCAAGTGTCCATGTCGTCTGGCTACATCATTGTGATAATTACTGGCCAGTATTATTATAATGACATAAGTGACCTATTTTCTTAGTGCAGCTTCTTGTAGATGTTGCTTAGCGAGCTCCTTTATTTCATGAGATGGTTAAGAGATTGCAATCACGCGGTCAGACCACTGCATCCTAGAGTATTCTGATAACATTGTGCAAGGAAAGTCTAGTTTTAGAGCTTCTTGCAAAGATTTAATTAATTTAACGCTTTTAATGTGCACGTATTTTTACATCGTCCTTATGAAAGATGTAAACAATATTTTTGTGAAAAAAAGTGTCCGTGGAGTTTCTTCCCCGTTCTTCTCCATAAGAACCTACTACGCTTTGGAACTAGCAGCTTCATCTTTGTGACTGACCCCTTGATAATTCAAAAGTACCTGTAATTGGTTTAATAAACAAAAATGGCTCGAGTTTGACTTTGATTTGGAAAACAACACAAAAAAAAAAATTATGGTAGAGAATGGAGAAATGCCACCTGTAATATAGAAAGACATTTCTTGACTTACAAGTAATTTAAAGCGATGTCACGTTCACAAAAGCTATAACAACAAAAAGTATTACAACTAGAACACTCTTAAAAGAAAGCGAATTCGCTAACGGTACAAAATCTCTTCAATACACTCAACTTTAAAGTAAAAACTCTACGAAGAACACTGATTGTTATAGAAAAAGAAATACCGACCTGCTATTATTTTAGTCCACCTTTCAATACAACTACAGTGAGAAGAGAATAGATTAAAGTATTCCTTTATTTTCAGTTCAGCTTGATGGAAAAGGAAAAAACAAAACATTTCAATGGATTTTTATTTTCTGTGTTCTAAAACATTGTTCTTTATCGGAGACCTGGGCACAGAATAGATAGATTTATATAGAAAGCCGTCCTAGAGAAAGAAAGAAAGAAAGATAGATAGATAGATAGAAAAAGTATTTATTGGGACTCGCACAGGAAGACCACAAACTAAGCTAAACACAGTCATCTATCTATCTATATATACATATAAAAATGAATTGCTGTTCGTTAGTCTCGCTAAAACTCAGAAACGGTTTGACCGTTTTTTGTCTTTTTTTGTTTTATTCACTTCTTTACTGGGGTGATTTAAAAGAAAAAAAAAATGGCAAAACACAAAGGAATTTTTTTGACAGGACAACGTCTGACGGGTCAGCTGGGTAGGTAGCTAGGTAGAGCAGGTGGCTAGGTAGGGTAGGTAGGTAGGTGTTAGATACTTAGCGCTACCTGTGCAAAGCCGGGCCGGGTAAACCTAGTAAAAACATAAAAAAAAACAAAAAGAAAAACAGGAAGCCCTGTACGAGGCCAAAAGGCTCTTGTCTCAGCATGATGCTGCGACACAAAAATAAAAGTCGCAGTGCTGGGATTCTCATAGGGAGCTTTATACAACGAGTGAAAACACACGCACACATAGCCTCGCTTCACGTACAGCGAGTGCAAGCGCACTCGCGACTGGCGACTTGTTTGAGATCTTCGTACGTACGAGTCTATGTGTGCGTGCGCCTGTTTTCGCCCGTTAAATGTTGTTGACCTTCTGTACCTATCTACTCTGTTCCTTCGCCGCCTGGGTATGTAACGTGGAAGCAATATTGTTATTGCAATTATAAATTCTTGTTTACCGTGCAATAACGGTGATGGTTTATGCACCGTGAAAGTTTGTTGCATCTCGGTGAATATTTGTTTCTTTAAAATCTTGGGTAGTGGGATGGTAAATGTGAATTTATGCTGCATTTAACGTGGGATGAGTTGCATTCGAAGTGTTCAGGAACTACTTATAGATTTTGAGTTGGGACTCCCAGTGAATCTCTATTCTCATGAATTAACTTAGATTATTTAAAATAAAATGTGTTGTGAAATCCAAAATAACCCCACTGAATCTGTGTAAACAGATAACGTGATAACAGACTATTTTTTGTAATCCTCCGGGTACGATTCGTTTATCTGATTGCAACTCAGTTTTTCTAGTACTCAGAATACCAATGCGACAAGAAAATTCTAAGTCAAAAGTAGTGGAAAAGTAAAACGAAAAAGATGATAATCTTAAAACGAAAGCAAAAGATGATTTTAAAGATGTACCAAAGAAAATACACAACATTATAGCTGTCGCGTTTTAGCATTGCCATAACGGTCATTGACTCATCTACATTTTCTAGCATTTTCTTATTTCAAAAACTGAAATAAAGTCCGTTAACGTTCTGATCAATATCTATCGTGATCTACAACATGTTCCATTAATGAAAAGCCATACATAGTTTATTGTTTGAGTTCGTACAGAAAGATATTAGAAAAAGTTCCATGATCGCTAATGCCACGTTAAAACGCGACCGCTATATACAAAGTTTAAATCGAGTCTAAGTATTCCGCAGACGAGTTGATTAAGCAAAAATATGTAGCAAGTTTGGTACAATCAGACGGCGGCGACGAATTTGCATACAACCGTCTAACAGTTGTAACTGTTACTGGTGAATTTGATTATAATTACCATTCCGCTTGACAAAACACTGGCAAGTTTGTGTCTGGCATTTTCGGTGTTAGAATCGTGGAGATGGTGTTTTGGGGTAAGTTATGCTATATTTAGCAATGCTGATAGTTTTGGTGTAAGAACTTGTGTATTTAATAATCCGGCTCGAAGGACCATGCAGAAGGTTGGAATATAGTCAATAATACTGATGTCTTTAAGGTAAAATAAATGTATTAAATGGACCTAAAGCTGAATAATATAAAAAAGCAATGTAGCACACGCGATGAACGCTAATCATTTACTAATTGCTCAACTAATTTTAAAGAATGAAGTTAGGTAAAAATGCTTAGTAGTCGGTAGTGTATCCTTTCACCGTACAACTATCGTTGCTTAATTTGAAGAATATGTTAGTAAATTTGCTGGAAATTAAACGGGTTGCCACGAGACTTTTAACAGCATCCATGTCCAGTCTTTCCGTTGCCTTCCTCAGCTTTTAGAAAAAAATAAGAATAAAAATGTTTAAATCTACACAATACTCAACGCACTAAAATTAAACAATGCTACACTTATCGTATTTTCTAGCCTCAATGGCGTTTCTCCTGTATTTCCTTCTAAAGTAACATTCTCTGCAATGCTAATTCCCAAAAACTTAATTTGTAGCGTTTCGAGTCAACACACTCCAAATCAATGAAGTTAGCTTGGACTCTGGCACTCTTATCTCTTTTATATAATAATCTAACATCCTCTAACTCTCAGGTAACCATTATAACTTTGTTAAATTCACTCTCCTGGACCACAAGATACAAGCTACGCTTAGGTAACTGCTCACCGAACATTTCATATTTTAGTGTTACTTTTTGATGAACTCACGTTATTAGTATTATTATTTTCATGATCATCCAAAAGCAATAAATAGATCACTTAATTCAAACAACGGGCTTAAAATAATAGCCTGTAGGTATATACCAACTAATTGATAGACCATTTCATTTACATCTCCATAATCCAATCGTAGATAATTAATTATTGCCAAAAGCAACGTTGTAGCCCTCTTAGGCATTTGTTTATAAACAAAAGGGCACTTCATTCCTTTTCAATATAGAAAATCAAAACTGCGGTAGAGACCATTTATAAAATCAGTTTGAGAGGTTCCACGGATGAAATAAGTGGTGAAATGTTGGTACATATTGCAAGGAAGTTTGGCGGATTTCGGCAAAAAGTACTTTTATATGCTCACAGTGATTGCTTTGGGTATTACTTTGAATTTGTTTGCGTAGGTTTTAAACGTGGTCTGGAATTAGAGTTAAATTTTAAGCTAGTGAAAATAAAACTATTGTATTTTGTACAGTGTCCGGATTAAGGTAATATAATCCAGTATACTCCTTAACTCTCCTCCTTAACTCAGAGGTCCGACGTAGGACTACGGCTCAAGACGTAGGACTAAAAGTAGCGCCTCTGAAATGGAGGCGGGTAGAACACTTGTGTAGATGTGGTAATGGCAGGTGGAGCAGAGTTCTAACGGAATGGTTGCCGAGAAACGGTAGTAGGAGCGTTAGCAGACCAATAGCCAGGTGGGTGGGCGACTTACAGAAGATCACGAGGAAGACCTGACTGGGACTCGCACAGACCAGGGAACAAAAGGAAGGAGGACTATACTCAGTAGTAGGTGATTTAAGACTGTCAATGATAATTATGATGTTGAATCCAGTGTATTAGAAATCTAAAAAACGTGTCAACTTAATGCAATAAACTTGCCTTAAGATATCCACGTGATGAAGTCAAACATCAGCTTTCGTTGAAATAACTTTAGTTTTAATAACGAAACGATTGGACATTCAATATTTTTTCGATGTAACGAATATTCGATCACTCGATTTGAAGTGTTTGATGACGAGCAATTTGATGTTATGTCATTCAATGCACCGTTTTACCTACTTTCATAAAGGATAAAGTATTCAATAGATTCCACGAATGCGGTAACTGAGATGGACGATAGTGCCATGGAAATTCGAACCTTGAGGCTGTTATCATGATACATTAGTTGGCACAGCGGGGATGATTTAGCTCCTGAATAAATGAATTAAATAAGATGATGATAGGGGATTCGATGGATTGTTTTTACACTTAAAGATCTGTGTGTCCGAAACTGGAAAATCTGTGAAAATCTTTAAATAGCTACAGTTGAAAGGCGTCAAACTGTTCGCGCGCTTCGTAGCGCTAATATTAACTACTTACTTGGCACAGAATATTGAAAGTGGAAAATCGTTCAGTTTTATTCCAATACACAAAAGGTTTTATTTTAGTAAATATTGTGAGTGGCAAAGAAACTAGACATTGTGTTAGGAACGAAATAATAAGAATAAGTACACTTCTGATAATAATTGATATAACCAACTGCTATTCAAATTATTATCCCATATTGTAGGATTTGGCGAAACAACTAAGACCAGTTTGCAGATCTCATCATGATTAATCCTCATGCCCTTACTTGGATTTAAAGGCACTTCTTTTAGTAATTTAGTTTTTATTTTGTAATTAAGTTTTGTATTTATTGGAAATTTTATACGCCATATGGGTGAAACATGTACGTACGATATATTAATATTGTGACATCCTGCATGCTTGATTCGCATGTATACGCATGTTTTGACTCGATATTTATCCCCTGTCTAGCCTTAATTATTAACTTTCACATAATTTTTCCATCGTTTTCTAGGTCTTCCTCTACTCTTATAGGCTTATAGTCATCCACATTCAAGCTCAAAACTTTTCTCGTGTCATTCCTTTGATTACATTTTTTAAGATCAGCGGGGTAATTGCGTAACACACTAATACATAGTAGCAATGGCTTTCTTTTTGACTGTTCAACAACATTCATTGCATTATTTACGTTGTTGACCTAATACATTTTTCGCACATATGGAGCAATGGATTAGCAATTTTCCTCAAAATGATTGAGATTGTAATTGAAAGTGTGTTACGTATTTAGTATGCAAATCTAACATTAAACAGTTATTTGTACCTTTAATGTCACCTTCTCTTCAAAGCAATTACTAAGCTCTGAATCACACTTAAACATTTTTCACCTCCCAAACCCCTGACATTTTCAGTTTAACATCTTTGACTTGTAATTAAACTTACAAAACTGAAAGTCAATCTCTGAAACATCAAAGTTATTCTAAAGATAAATTGACAAACCGTTTCAAATAAACTGTGTTTAAAATATACATTTTCATACTTTAAATGTGTCTGTTTTAAGATTTATTAAATTTTCTGTCTCTTATTTCTATTGGTACGAAATGTAGATAATAAAAATGGATACGGCGCCAGTACGATATTGATATATATAATAATAATAATAATAATAATTTGATTTATTTGGGATCAATTTGGGAGCTTCACGGACGCTTTTTCCGGGCTCTACATGGGCCCGATGTAGACCAACTAGCGTCCGTAGCCTGGCTGCGTTTCGGTGACCTCTTTGGAGAAACCGAAGGATTTGTCTGTGCAATTATGGACGAAGTTATGATGACAAACAATTACCGGAGATTTATTGTGAAAGACGGCAGGCACGGTTGACATCTGTCGGGCATGCCACCGTCCGGGTGAATCAATCAGACATATTATCTCCGGATGTTCTCGTCTAGCTAACGAAGAGTACTTGCATAGACACAACCTTGTAGCCAGGATTATCCATCAGCAACTTGCTCTGAAATACAGCCTTGTAGAATCGGAAGTGCCGTACTACAGGTATGTGCCCGACCCAGTTCTCGATAATGGACATATCACATTGTACTGGGATCGATCCATCATCACTGACAGGACTATTGTTGCCAATAAGCCTGATATAGTGATGGTGGATCGATTAGAGCGGCGCGCAATGATTGTTGACATAACGGTCCCGCATGACGGGAACCTCGTGAAAGCCGAGAAAGATAAACAAATCAAGTATCTAGACTTGGCTCGCGAGGTTGTCGACATGTGGGATGTGGACTCAGCGATCATTGTGCCGATAGTCGTGACAGCCAATGGCTTAATAGCCAAGAGCCTCGACCAACACCTGAGGAGGCTCTCGTTGGGCAGTTGGATCAAGGGCTTGATTCAGAAAGCGGTACTTCTGGACACGGCTCGCATTGTTAGGAGGTTCCTCTCTCTGGAGCCCTGACCGCCGGTAGCTTGGACCCTGTTCCCGATACCGGTGGGCTACTATTTTTTATATTTTTAAATGTTTTTATATTTTTTATATTCTAATATTTAAAAATGTAATTTATATGTAAATAATGAAATAAAGGAAATAATAATAATTTATTTATTTCAGAGATAAATCTAGTCCATAGTTTTTAACACGTACATTAAAAAAAAAAATAGAAATAAACTATTTTAAAATTCAAACAGAAAAACCCAAAATAAAATTGCGACTAATTAAATTTAATGTATATTTATATATATAATTTTTAATATATATTGATCAGTACATCGCCGTCGTGGTAGTGAGCCGTTGCATGGTCCTGCGCCTGATCTCTCTCCGATCGTGTCAGATTGCCGTCCCATCGGACTATGAAAGTGAGGGAAGAGAGAGTGCACCTGTGTCTGCGCACACACTTGTGCACTATAATATCTCCCGCGTCGGAGACTAGTTTTTGTTGGCATCATTATTATATTGATCAGTAAATTTTTGGTTTCTTAGAAGAGCGGTGACAGCCACACAGCCTCTGCAATTTACTGGCGAATGACGTCACTGAAACGGTATATAAGAAAGTAAGTTGTTGTAAACCAGGCTGCCACCATTTTCATGGCAGCTGTCACTGCAGACGTTATGTGGCGGTCATCGCTGTTCTAGGAATCCGTACTTTACGCAAGGTGGCAGCTTGGCTGACTGCCAACGCTGATCACAACTCATGGTATTGGAATGCATAATGCACCCCCATTATTCTATCACACACGTTTCCTATTTCTAGAAAAATATCAACTCTAGAATCCGATACACCTGTATGTAAAATAGGAACTCCATAAATTGGAAGAAAGTGGTTATTTATTCATATTTCAGAATAAAGTCGATTCGTCTCCAACTAAAATCCGAAAGATACGGAATAAAGGCAAAAATATACCTTATTGATAGTCCAAGAGGAAGCCAGGAAAAGTCGCCAAAATATTCCAAGGGCAGAAATCAGGAAACTCGATAACTAATACATTACAATCTGCTTACATTCTCAGGTGAGATCGGCAAATCGAATTTCACAATTTGACGCCCCTATTGCATTATGGATAAGGTATAAAATGAAATGGGAAGTTAGTTTTGAAGGTATAGAAATAAGGTGGTAAGGTGGACGGATGGTTATCACACCGAAGGGTTTGTTGTGAAAATGTTAGTGGGATTAAAACTGAAGAAGTAAGCAGAGATGCTTTTCATTTATCTTGAATTGATGATTTTGCCCTAGCAATCCGATCCGTGTTTTTGTTGTTAACCCATAAACGTGGAATACTTATAAAGAATTGAGCAAGCAATAAAATGAGAGGTCCCGTGAAATAAAAGCCGATTATTATTAAAAGAATAACAATGGAATTTCTTGCCTGCTCTTCTCTTGAAACCACCAACTACATAGAACCATGCTAAGCTTCTGATATTTTCTTAAGTGCCCATAAAGGTTTGACAAATAGCCATGAAATGCTCACCTGATTGATTTCTCGCAATTAAAGAGGAACACGACCTGTACAGCCATTATAAAAAAAAAATACACCTAAATACTGTTACCGTTATTCAAAATAACGCCTTTCAAAATTACCAAGAATTACAGCAAAATCCACTTAAGTCTGGTGAAATATTTACAATTTTGATACTAATCTATCCAAACAGAGGTTATTTAGCAAGTCAAATATATTAACTCAATGAGAATAAACTTACCAGTACAAACAATAAAATTAATTACAATTATCATGGAGAGGACCTAAGAGGTTCCTGAGAAGAATATTCTTGTTTTGTTGAAGTAAATAAAAGAAGTGAAGATGGACGAGACTGAAATTGTGTAGACGTACCTATCTAGTTTTATTTTGTAAAATGTTTCTGAAGCCTAAAGTTTATTAATTTCCGTCATTTTGAAATTATATTTTTTGTAATGGAAATGGTTTCGGTTTCTAGATTGAAGAAAATGATGAGTTTTAAATTACTACAGATAGCATCAATATTTTTTTTTAATTCTTCGAGACAGTTTATGGAATTAAAATTGTACTTGAATCTACAGATGAATGTATTTTCCATTGATCTAATAGTCAAAGTTAAAGACAGAGTTTAAGCATTTATTCCAAAAGGGCCATTGAAAGGCGCTTATGAACATCAAAATTTACAAGAAAATAAAATTAATTCTAGATGCTCATTCTAAAAGGTAGTTTCTTATGGAGATGAATGGGCAAGAATCTCCATTGTTACTCTTTGAAAATATTTTATACAAATACAATTCCTATCCATGCTTGTTGAGCATCATAGCTCCTCTTCTCTCTGATCCATGCGTCATGTTCGTGAACGGGCGCCATCAGTTTGGACTGGTCACCATGTACGTCTTCTTTTACATCGTTCTCACATATAATTATAAGTTCAACATTAATGATGTAATTAATATTTTTGTAATAATATAATTTAAAACAGTATCCTTAGAGTATATTGCCCGTTCTTCTCCATAGGTACCTACTACGCTTTAGAATGGGCAACTAGCTTCATATTTCTGACTGACAGACTCCTTGAATTTTCAAAAGTGCCTGTATATGTTTTATTTGATATAAATGCTTTGAGTTTGAGTCTTCTTTCGAGCATAAATCGTGTTTAATAATTTTAAAGATTTTATTCAAGATATACACCATCAACAACATCATTTTCTTACCCTGTGTTAACTGTACTTGTGAGTGTAAGGGTACATCAACGCACAAACTGTTACCATGATAGCAAATGATTACAGACCCTCCAGAGTAGATTTTTTTCATAGGTTATTAAAAAATCTGCTGTTTCATATAAAAGTGCAATACCTACACGGTCAAACTACTTATATATGGAACAGCAGATTTTTTTTCAGGTAATTGTTTGCGCGTCGATGTTCCTTACGGCGCGGCGTGTATAACTTTAGACTGCGTTATAATCATGTATAACCTTTTCCCAACTTCGTTGGGGTCAGCTTCCAGTCCTACCGGATCCAGTTGTGTACTGGTACTGCCTATCTGACCTCCACAATCCAGTTACTGGGTAATACGATACCATTTGGTAAGACTGGTTGTCAGACTGTCGAGCTTTTGACTACCCGTAACGACTGTCAAAGATCTGCAAATGACAGCCGGGACCAATAGTTTAACGTGCTTTCCGAAGCGTGGAGGGGTCACGCTATGTAATCGATGGTCACCCATCTACGGATTGACCTTGGCAAGCGTATCTTAACCTTCGATCGAACCGTGCACCTATGATTATTTTGAAAAATTCTCAATACTTAAGCTGTGTTACACAGCGGTGTAAATTCTCACGGTAAGTTATACCCTTTGGTCCTCGGGTCCCGTGTCAATACTTAAATCAACACTCTTCCGGATCGGTCGCAATATTCAAATATGTCGGGTCCCAACCTTCGCAAACAAACTTAGGTTTTGTTTTATTGCATTATAAGACGGTGACCCTTTTATTTTGATTCGGGTTCCCGGCTAATACGAAAAAGGGTGTTTCAAAAAGGCTTATGTAGGGCGAATTCTTTTTTTTTGCTGTGATCGAAATATGATGGGATCAAAATTTCATCTCCTGGTTATATTAGCACTTTTGGGAAGGATTATTCATCTGGGATGATTATTTGTATTTTACTGGCATAGCCCAAAAACTAAGCAAGCTGAAGTGGCAGTGGGCTGGTCACATCTCTTTCTCAGAATCGACAATCGTTGGGGAAAATGAGTTCTAGAGTGGAGACCGCGTTCAGGCAAACGTAGTGGGGGACGCCTGCCGGCCAGGTGGAGTGACGACTTTCAAAAGGCAGCTGGCAGAGACTGCGTGAGGAGAGCCGAAGATCGGGCTCAGTGGCGTTCACTAGGAGAGGCATACGTCCATCAGTGGACGAATATAGGCTGATGATGATGATTTGAATTTTAGACGTTTTATAGCTGATATTTAAATAATCTCGAAGCCGCTGGATGCGAGAAGGAATGGTTTAAGTGACGATGCTTGAGGGGGGGGGCTATGTCTAGCAGTATAGATCTTTCACCTGAAATGATGACGAATAAAATAATAAATTAAATGTGATCGACAGAAGTAATAAATACAAAATTTTACGTATTCTAAACACGCATTCAGAAAATTCAAAGCCGTGATATAAACACAAATTTCAAATTGCGTTACAAACTTTTCCTGACACAGGTCCACAGGGCAAGCAGTTATTTAGAATCGAGTTAACCCTACATTTCCACGAGCTATAATCTAGTTTTTTAATTAGATTCAGATTCTCATAATTCGAGTCCTATGGGGCCTTTATAATTTTAAAATAGCCTTTGCGTGTGGTGCTACATTTTCATGAATATATGTCTAATGTACCCTGAGCAGTCAGCCTCGCTGCCATCTTGTAGAGTGGTTTATATTATGACTGTGACATGCACTGCTCTCAAAACTGTGACTGAAAACATCGAGAGAAAACTGGCATGTTTTATGACAGCTGTGCGCACAGATTACTATAGGCCGGAGCGGCGCGTGAGTCGTTGTCGGGAATGTTACCATTATATAATTATTATGTTATGGGAATATAATTTTTAGAACTAGGTATTGAGTATTTATTTTGTTTTTATTTCTGATTTTGTATTTATATCTCATGGTCATCACGTCAACGCCGGCTGTCGCTGAAAACCATCGCTGGGGCTCTGTCTCGCATAGGATTGTATCATTAAGCTGAGCGATGGCCGTTTTGCATGGATGTGACGCATATTTTCCCCCAACATGTTCTTTTTTTGTGTCTGTGTCTTTCTTTGCGTCATGTTTATCGCAAATAAACGTATTTTCCTTCTTTCCTTCTTTCTTTCTTTCATGTCTTAGATCCTAAAAAAATTAAGACATCCACCGACCTGCTCTGGATCCATGTGGTGGATTATGGCCCACTTCCTCTTATAAGGTCTTTCTCCTAGCAGTGGGCATGTCAGGCATAAGTATGCTATGCAAGTTGGTACTGTAGTTGACTATCCAGAGTGCACTAGACGAACGCTTCGTAGGTAGTTTTGCTCGTTTATAGGCTTTTATTGCTCCCCTATCCTTTAAATTATGGAAACAGAGTAGGTTCTATTTGTAGGCTTTCAAAATAACCTACACAGAGTAAATGAAAATTAGTTATTTCATAAACTAACGAAAGTACTGAAAAGCAAACTCATAACTGAATAATTAGACCTGTACTTCATACAAATACGTTTAAACCTGTCAAAATAACATTATAACGTGTGGTGAACCCAATTTGTTGTTTCAACAGGGTATTTAACATTATTTTCACACAAAAACAGCCTATTTATTCTCGTGTCCGCTGGCATAGCATAACTAACTGAATTACTGTAGTGTGGTGTTATATCTGGCGATGGTACAAAGTACAGGAAAATCACTGTTAACTTACTTTTCATTTTAGTTCAAAGTATTGTTCTTATAAGAATATATTAAGGTTCATTTATTCTTGGTTTTACCTCAGTAATCTTATGCTTTTTACAGACAATATTATTATTCAACATAAAGCCATTTACCTAAAAACGTGCATAAATTCTTCGTTGTATCGTAATCAGTCTATAATGTTCCCACTGCTGGGACACAGGCCTCCTCTCAGTGAGAAGGAATAAATGCTCTGTCACTATATCTTTACTATACACTCAAGCGGCAGTGACAGACAAGCATTCAAACATTTTAGTTGCAGTCTCGTCACTTCTTGGTTCATTAATCAGTATAGGTGACAACAGAGTATTTATATCTTTCTTCTGAAGCGAGATTTGATGTCAACTTAAAATGTACAATGATTGATTCACTGCAGCGATGTACTATCGCTATCTCTTATACTTTAGTCCTAACCTCAGAGCAGTCATTAAATATTCACCACACAGCGTACAACACTGAAAGCTAGACATGCCCGCCTCTGATAACGACTTATACTTTTAACGAAGAGATGCACGACGTCCTGCTATCACTACTTACACATATATGATGCAATTTATATTTATGATGCATACAGCGATGGCACGTGTCGCGATAATAACGACTTATACTTTTAATTAAGAGATGCACGACGTCTTGCTATAACAACTTACACTCATATGCTGCAACTTATATTTATGATAATTGCAGACGCACGTGTGATAGAGCTGAATGGCGTGCAATAGGAGAAGGTTATGTCCAGTAGTGGACTGCTGTACGCTGATGATGATTATGATGATGATAACGTGTTGCGATAAAAGCGTTTTATACTTTTAACTAAGGGATGCACGACGTCCTGCTATCACTACTTACACATATATGATGCAATTTATATTTATGATACATTACAGAGAAGGCACGTATCGCGATAATAGCGACTTATACTTTTAACTAAGAGAAACAGGTCTTGCTGTCTTTACTTATACTCATATGATGCAACTAATATTTATGTTAAAGAGGACGCACTTGTGGCGATAAAATCGATTTAAAGTACTTTTTACTAAGAGATGAATGACGTCCTGTAGGTATCACTAGTTATACTTAGGTATATGATGCAATTTATATTTATGATGCAGTAAAACTAGCATAATACTAAAAGCACGTGTCGCGGTGATAACGATTATAATCCATTACCTACACACCTGTCATGTCCGTCGAATACAAAAGTACTAAAGAATTCATGATATAGTACCGTTATTAATAATCAGGTTGGATGCACTAAAATAGCATGAGCACTCAGTGAATTTCAAGAAACCTCCTCTGACAGAAAACAAATTGGAACTACGCTACACATAAGAGACGTTTGCCCCGGAGCGCTTCACACGTTCCAAAGAAATATGTGTACGTATTATCACTGCATTTGTTCCTACTCTGTGGTTATTCAGATGGATGAGTTCGTATGTGTGGGTAATCCGAACACTCAGACATGTACAGTCGACAAAAGAGATAAGTGCGCAGGCAGATACATATACTACAACAATTACTTTTAACCCATGTGAAGTAGTCAAGACTATGCCATCGTCCGTCTTATTTTTTTTTTTTTTTGTGTGTGAAATCATCAAATAAGCTCTCCCGCTCTGGGCGGAGCGGAAGGGCGTGTCAGACTCTTACTGACTAAAACCCATCCGTGTTCCTTCAGTTGCCTGTACGCCAAGGCCACGGTAACTCTTTCGAACAATCCGCGACCCCGGCAGGCATCGGCCCTATCGGACCCCGTCAATTATGCTGACATCTCTTTGAGGCGCACGTGGAACACAACGCGCCATCGACCCGGGCCTGGTCCTTACCGGACGGCGAGCTGTGCCATCGTCCGTCTAAAGCCGAGATTTATATTTAAACGTTACTTAGCACGTAATCTGGCTAAGTGTTATTTCTGTAGCTGTCGCACATCTGTCAAACTACATGTGCAAGATAGAGACGGCCATATGTCGTATTCAAAGCACGAGCTAAGTAACTTTCATAGATCTTGGCCTGAGTGTGTCTTAAAGTAATTCCGGACCACACTACTCGTAGTACCCGCCAGTACAGTGCCAGCACACTGCTGATGGCTTTGTAAACCAGGAAACTATGTGAGATGACAGGCCAAAATTAGGGCTGATGCAAGTTGCAGTATATGCAATTCGTTTCGTGTGAGATCTGCCAATCTATTGAGTAAAAATCTCACCGTAATAACTTAAATTAAGTGAGCTTGCAGTGAGCTGTCAAAGTGTCAATCCCTAGCATCAGGTGCAGTTATAACTCATTTCAAGCCCATGTCATCAGTTTTTTCCATTTTCATCGGTTATGGAGCCTTTAAGTTTCCATATCTATTTAACTTATTATCTACGTCATGTGAGTTATGATAGGATAATAATCATTGCCTGTGTAATGTAAAGATGTTTATATCTTGCCTATATACTAAGCTTTTTGGTCGAGTGTACCGAACGTTGTCACGCTCCGAATACGAGGCGACGTGTTAAAAGAAGCGTGTTTATTGTTTATTGGCGCTTTGCGGTAAACACCTGTTAAGGGATGGTTTTAGCACGCGAGCTCTGGATAAAAAATAGGACGCTTTTCTTGGGCTTTTGTCGCCTGCGGCACTTTAGCTTATAGGCTGGTTCGTTATGATTTCATTTCTGCAGTATTGCATCTCCTTCTCTCTTAATACATCTAAAGGTTGTTCTTTAAATATCGTTTTCAGCGATAAGAACCCTATTGTGTCTCCCCTTGTAAAATATCTGTAAACATTTATATCTGTAAATATTTATACCTGTTAACAACACACTAACCATACCCAACATGACATGTACTGCTGCAAGTAAATTTGTAATAGTCTTCGGTTGAGAGCCTCGCATAATTGGAAACAAACTTCACAAGGTAATTTCGTTTGATTCTTAATTATATCTGTAAACATGTATAACTGTCATTTTTATGGTGAAC
Organism: Griposia aprilina; assembly: GCA_916610205.1. Taxonomy (NCBI): domain Eukaryota; kingdom Metazoa; phylum Arthropoda; class Insecta; order Lepidoptera; family Noctuidae; genus Griposia; species Griposia aprilina. Next base: position 18,543,869 of record OU744307.1, on the reverse strand, counting down.
ATAATATTATAGAGTATTCTATCTATATTTCAGGTTTTTCTGAAATTCCATGTAAGTACATCCGTTTATGAGGATTGTGTCGAAAAATATACGCCTTTGCCATGAAACTAGAAACAAACGAATGAAAGCTAAAATGAGGTAACGTTTAAAATAAAAGCATAAAGATAAACACTATGCTCGGTCTTGATATCGATGGCAGTAAGTTGATAATTTTAATGTATTTTGCACAGAGTAAAATTGTGTTTTTTTGGCAGAGTGATACCTTGTGACCTCAATGAAGACTCAGTTCGTTGCCTTTCAAGACTCTAAATAATATTATCTATAAAATTTTAAATTAAATAAAAAATCCCCCGACACAAACAAAAACCTCTAAAAACAGCTGAACAGATTTTCTTCTTTCATTTTTTTAGCTAAGTAAAATCTCGATCAAGTAACCTTTCAAACAAAACTAAACAAAAAAAAATCGGTTCAGCCGTTTGGGAGCTACGATGCCGCAAACAGGCACACATATACCACCACCACCCCTCTTTATCCGTCGGGGATTAAAAGCGAAGCCAGCTAATTATATATAAGTAGATTTTGCTAAGAACACCTATTTAATGTTAAATAGTCAAAGATTTTCCGCTCCGCGTTCGTATAAAGCCACATTTCAGTTTCCCATCTTGTTCTCGCGTGGAAACCGCACATTAAGCCGCACTTAGAACCGAGCCGTATTCAGGGGATGTTTTTGAGATGACACGTCTGTACCACAGAGTAAAAACATGAGGTAGGCCCACTTTGTACTCTGACACCAAATGAGTTTAAACTTTTTTTTTTAAGTGATAAGTTCTTTAGGCGCATTGATCACTTTTTGGGTGAACAAAAATCATGGAACTCGCGTCATCGTCACCGAACGCTTTCCAGTGTACTTTTTGGGTGAACAAAAAGCGTGATACTCGCGTCATCGTCACCGCACTCTTCGACGATACAATTCACAAGTTACTTAGTTTTCACTTCTATCGGCAGTCGCCAAAGCATGCCCCGCATTTTTTTCCAGTTTTAATGCCTGTTTTCAGTTTTGTGGTGCAAATAGCCACAATAAGTGGCAAAAAGTAATGTTTTCGTACGGTGCACCTTGGGTCAATATTATTATTATTCGAACTATTCTTATATTTGTTAGAAGTCTGCGCTAATCGGAAGATTGCTAATAAAGTCACAGAAATTAATTGTTAAGCCAACCAACTAAAATTCCGTATATTCAAATCACACCTGTCATTGCTTGACAGTTGTAAATTAGAAAAAAAAAATAGGTTTTAGGTAAATCTAAAAGGTAAAGATGATATTTTGTTAATACTTCCCCGAATGAAACATGAATTTTAGAAACTATTACTAAATATCCCGACTATTCTTTTATAAATTTCCCAGAATTGGTCTACTGGATTTATGACATGCTGTGTTAGCCCAGACACATGAAACGTGTAATTCTGTTGAAATATTAATATATGCGCGGTCTAGTCGTGGCAAGCGCGTAATATTTGAGTAATATCAATCTTGGAATATTATTGCTGAGCCAATTTCTTGAGTATTATAATGTCTAGTAGAAAATGGAGGAATTTAAAGTAGCTTTAGTGTAGTAACATTGATTTCAACATCAAAGTGCCTTCGGGCATAAATTGGGTTACTTGATTTTACTACCTAGGTTTGGAACTGTAGGTGGCTTTAGCAAAAAAATCGTGAAGAATTAGCATTTTTTGAATGTCAAAAATAACAATGTGAAGCCCAAAATTCCCACCCTTTACCACTTGAACACATACATTGGGGAGAAAAAGTGGCGCAATAACCCTCAGTAAGCTTGCTTCGACCACCAAGCTCCCTCACTATGTTTGCGATTTTAGGCCATATCGTCGAAATTTTACCGCGATGTTTTCCTACACCATAATTTAATGATGTATACGTGTAAAAAAAACTCTTCAAGCAAGGTTAATAACATTTTTATGAGACTGATGAAAAGGAATCACGTAAATCGGCCCAGTAATCACGGAAAAATCAGTGTAGGGAAAAACATTCATAGAAAAAAAAACGCGTTGAATGCATAACCTCCTTCTTTTTTTGAATTAGATTAGAAATATGTATACACTAAGTGAAATTCTGGACCCCATGACACAGGGAATCCTAGTCTGGGGTCCAGGGTATTTATAAAAAAATAGCACGGCTCCTATGTAATCTGTTACTAGTTTTTTTAAACATTGTATTGTTTTTTTCTCAATTGAATAAAGTTTTTATTTATTTCCTTTACTTCACTTTTTTTTCCCCTTTATTTCCTTCAACACAGGGAAAATAAATAAATCCGGATGGAGACATATTTATAATCAGATAATGACCAACATAATAATTGATTATGACTTCTTTTATTCTGAAGATGATTTCCATGATGAATTGAACCAAAGGCTTCCTAGCGAGAATGAGAACGCAACACCGTCAACTAGTGGCAATGAGATTTTTCTATTATAAACATATGTACATCATGCACCAGAATATAGCCGGACTTCTAAACAAGACGGACTTACTTGTTGTCCACATCCAAGAGCTGCTGAATAGGCAAATAGACATTGACGTAATATGCATCACAGAGCATTTTGTAATTTCTGGACAAGAGGCACTGATCAACATTCCGAATTACAAATTTGCTGCGTCTTATACAAGAAAAATACAAAAGCGAAGAGGCTCCTGCATTTTAGTCAAAACTTGTTACGAATTTAAAGTATTGACAGAGATAGAAAAATTGTCTATTACAGGGGTTATAGAATGCTGTGCAATAGAGTTAACCAAACAAAATTTGGTTATTATATGTTTGTTGTATAGGTCAAATTTCAATTTATTCTGTGATAGCTTAGAGACTTTATTAAAAAAAAAATGTACTAAAAGGAATAGAAAGATATTGTTATGTGGGGATTTCAACATAGATATTATGAAACAAAATAGGTATACTCTGGACTTTGAAATCTTACTTCTCAATCACAATCTTAAGTTAGAAATTAGACAACCAACTAGACCAAGGAGCTTATCTTGTCTTGATAATTTTGCGCACAACTGTTGTAAAAAGTGTTATAGCGAGGTAATGGACTTTGCTCTATCGGACCACTCAGCTCAATTACTAAAAATACACGTGAATAAAACTTGCATACTTAATTCATGGCGAATAAAAAAACGGGACATGTCTAAAGTTAATTTGACCAAGTTTAAGAAACACCTAAAAAGTTTATGTTTTTTAGAGGTATGCTATTCTGATAACCCTAATGAGGCATATGACCTTTTTTTGGAGCAATTTCGATTAATATATGATTTATGTTTTCCAGTTAAACTAATTAACATAAAACCCTCTAGGAAAATAACGTGGGTATCAAAAGGTATAAGAATATGTAGCAAAAAACAAAAACAGTTACTATGGAAATATAGGCAAGCACCTTCAAAACAAACTAAAAAAGCATTCCAACAATTTTCTAAAACCTTAAAAAAATTATTCAACTCACCCAAAAAGCACAAAATAACCACATTATAAAAAATGCTCAGAGCAAATCTAAAGCCTCTTGGCAAATAATTAAAGGAAGTAATCGAACTGCAGAACCTATACTACAAATTAGGAGGGAAAACACTATTATCAAGGAAATGGCTGATTGCTTTAATAATTTTTTTATTGATCAAATACAAAACATAACTAATGACAATACCACAAACAAAATTATTAGCATAGAAAACAACCCACACTCAATATTTATGGCCCCAGTTCTACCTGAAGATATCATGAGAGTTATCAAAACATTAAAAAATAAAAAAAAGTGTCGGATACGATGGAGTAGCAACCAATGTAGTAAAACTCGTTGCAGATGTAATTGCTTCTCCCTTAAGTCATATTATGAATCTGTGCATAAGCCATGGCACATTTCCAGATAGCCTAAAAATGACAATTGTGATACCAATTCATAAAAAAGACAGTAAAGAAGAAATGTCTAATTATAGACCGGTAGCTCTTACTTCCGTATTTTCTAAAATACTCGAAAAACTGATTTATGAGTCTATTACTTCTTTCTTAAATAAATATAATATCCTTTGCAATGAGCAAAATGGTTTTAGAAAAAATAAAAATATAAACATGGCTATTTACTCCTTGCTACATAACATAATGTTCAATATCGACAATAAAACACCAGTTTGTGCAATATATACTGACATGACTAAAGCCTTTGACTACGTTAAACATGACATTCTTCTGCATAAACTTGACAAGTACGGTATTAGAGGAAACGTATTGAGACTTATTGAATCTTACTTAAGCAAACGAAAACAACAGACAGAAATCACTAGGATATGTCCCAAAAGCAAGATTCAATATAAATACTTATCGGATAGTAGGGAAGTCAAATTCGGAGTACCGCAAGGCACTGTTGTCGGACCCTTAATATTTTTGCTTTACATAAATGACTTGCCTAGACAAATTCAACAGCCAATGGTATTATTTGCTGATGACAGCACAGCGATAGTTAAATGTACAAAAAATGCGGATTATGAAACTGACATTAATGACACATTAAAAAATATAATAAATTGGCTTTCTATCAATAACTTAATTATTAATTTGAAAAAACAAAAGTTATGCACTTTTACGTCCACACGATTTGACTATAGCATACAATGGACAAAGAGTAGACAATACAAATGCTGCAAAATTTTTAGGTATAATAATTGACAATCAACTGACATGGAAACCACAGGCCGAGGAGGTCTGCGAGAAATTAAGCAAATCTGCATACATTTTATATAATTTGACAAAAAAAAGTTAACACTGACACGATTATTATAGCTCATCATGGAGTCGTTGTTTCTGTTTTAAGATACGGAGTAGTTTTTTGGGGTAATTGCAGTGAGAGAGAAAGGATTTTCAGAGCCCAAAAATATTGCATTAGATCAGTGACAGGAATAAATTCAACAGACAGCTGCGTTCCTATGTTTAAATCCCTTAAATTACTAACCTTTCCGTCACTCTATATTTTGGAAATGGCACTATTTGTAAAAGGTAATCCAAATTTATTTTGTTCAAATATTGATCACTCAACATGGCCAACACTAATAAGATCTCAATATAAAAACCTTTTACATACAGGCAAATTTAAAACGGCACTGCTGAAAAAGAATATTATGCATATGGGACCAGTGTTATACAATAAAATTCCTGACGATATAAAAAATTGTACATTACAAATATTTAAAAAGAAATTAAATAAATTGCTAGTTGAAAAATGTTATTATACAATAGATGATTTTTTGAATGACAAATCAATATGATTATTTATAAACAATGATTTTCCTCATGATTTTATTCAGATTTTTGATTGTATTATTTGACTAATTAATAACTTATTACTGACATTGTATTATTGACTAATTATTAACTTATTATTGACTTTGTATTATTGACTAATTATTATTTTTTACATTGTTTACCACTGAATGAATTTACAAATTGAATGATTTTATATTTTTAACCGACTTCACAAAAAGGAGAAGGTTCTCAATTCGTCCGTGTGTTTTTTATTTACTTTATTTTATGTGTGTTAGCTCAGAACTTTTTTCTGGGTGAACAGATTTGAATGATTCTTTCTTTATTTGATAGGCGGTGCTTATGGTCCCATTTAAATTTGATCAAGGTCTGACCAGTAGTTTTTGAGTTATCCTTAATACTGCATATTTTTTCCACTTAGTTTATATGGATTATGTGTTAATAATTTCCTGTCACTGTTATTTACACACCAAGTAGTGGTATACGAATTTGTGTGTAGTAGGTACCGCACCTAAAAAGTGAAAAATAAAAACATTTTTACAAAAAAACAACCGACTTCCAAAAAAAACACTAAAAGACGTGAAAAATAACTTTAATTTCGGAAGTCGGTGGCCAAAAACGAAAATACAAAAACAACCGACTTCCAAAAAATACACTACAAAGTGAAAAATAACTTTAATTTCGGAAGTCGGTGTCTTTGGATCTTTATTTTAGTTTTTTGCCACCGACTTCCGAAATTAAAGTTATTTTTCACTTTGTAGTGTATTTTTTGGAAGTCGGTTGTTTTTTTTTGTCAAAAAGTTTTTATTTTTCACTTTTTAGTGGGTTAGATAATAATTTATCAAAGTTACAATAGCCTTATGTCAACTGCTCATCACCTTTTACAAAATATTTCGTTTCCCGATGCAAGGAATTGAGGAGTTTATTGTTGAGGATTTCTCTTGGTAAAAACCAGAAGAACTGGAGCTGATGGTGAAGCCACCATCAGCTCCATTTCACCATATGCATTGTGACAAGCATAAATTGCTTAGCAACCAACGAAAGAGCATTGCTAGAGATGACGCGATTACGCAACTTAAATTCAGTCTCAAATTGACGCATCAGCATGACTAGTAGGTAGTGCCCTATGAAAAACTTCAATCTTAATTGGGTATTATTTTCGTACGACCTGAATATTTTGGAATATTGAACCGTATGAAGTAAGCCCAACAAAAGGTAACTGCTGTAAATCGTTGAGAAATTCCCTCGACTGTCTATGGTCTCCGTCATCAGACCTGTAATGGCACTTATAACCCATATGGGTGCAAAGTTCTCATCAATATAAATGAATTAAGTCCAAACACAAGGTAGCTACTGTAAATCGTTGAGGAGTTCCCTTAACTGTCTTTCATCTTCATCCTCAGACCCCTAATGACAGTCATAACACATCTGGGTATAGTATTCTCATCAATAAAAATTAATCAAGCCCAAACACAAGGTAACTGCTGTAAATCGTTAAGGAATTCCTTCAACTGTCTATGGTCTCCATCATCAGACCTATAATAGCACTTATAACCCATATGAGTGCAAAGTTATCATCAATATAAATGAATTAAAACGAATCACAAAGTAGCTACTGTAAACTGTTGAGGAGTTCCCTTAACTGTCCTTTGTCTTCATCATCAGACGCCTAATGACTGTCAGAACCCTTCAGGTGTAAAGCTCTCATAAATAAAAATTAATCAAGCCCAAACACAAGGTACCTGCTGTAAATCATTGAGGAAATCCCTCGACTGTCTTTCAGCTCCATCATCAGATCGATTCCAGACCTTCATTAAATTGTAGTTCTTTAAAATACTTAATGAAAAAATTAACAAACGCACTAGGCGCTCCTACGATTTTCGAAGGTTCCCCTCGATTTCTCCGGGATTCCATCATCAGATCCTGGTTTCCTTATCATGGGACCACCCTTGAAGTATGTCCTTTCTAACAAAAAAAGAATCATCCAAATCGGTTAACCCAAGAAAGAGTTCTGAGCTAACACATATAAAAAAAAAAAAAAAAAAACATACAGGCGAATTGAGAACCTCCTCCTTTTTGTGAAGTCGGTTAAAAAGCAAAGACACCGACTTCCGAAATTAAAGTTATTTTTCACGTCTTTTAATGTTTTTTTTGGAAGTCGGTTGTTTTTTTGTAAAAAAGTTTTTATTATTGACGTTTTTAATCATTCGAAAATAAGTTAAATATTTTTTTTTTTTAAATTATTTCATAATTAACTCAATTATAAAAAAAAATGCATGCCTCACGGTAGAATGTACTGGATCCTTCTCTTACTTAACACCATATTTTTGTACCTACATTCATAGCAAATAAATTATTTCATTTCATTTCACATATAAGTACAAACAAGTTATATTTTTAAATGGGAAATTATGAGTGCAGCAACAAAAGTTTTCCTTAGCACCTGCAACCTAACGTCTTTTTTTATATGTAGGCAACGAGTTAATAGAACAACTTCAATTATATTAATTCATCATCTTTACTATTCCAACAGAATATCAAAAACCAAACGTCAATTTACGGACGTAAATTAATATGACTCAGAGTTACCGATAAATGTATTTACTTTTGAATTGATAACTCAGCGACTAATGTTTTAAGTGAGCTACTAAGCGAGCTCGGGACTTAGGGCACCCCGACTCGGACAGGTTAGGTTAGAAGACGGAGTCTGAAAGACCCAACCATGCCCTTCGTGGTTATTTTTTTTAAACCACCCAGAAGTAGGAGCCCCATGTCGCGGGGCTCCGTCGACTACGCTTGTCATTATTCAAAATGCGCGGGCATTATGAATAATGCCCCTATTTATTACTTGGTCCATAACGTTCCTTAAGAATTATCACCATGCTGCGTCATATTAACAGTAGCTCGTTTTACAATATATGGTCGCTTGAAAACCATTTATTTGATGCTAAAAGTTCGTCGCTGACCTATTAATTCATTAGACAACTAAATATATTTGAAGACAAGAATGACATTTTAAAGCGGCTGCCTTAATTAGCACCCTTTTTAAATATTAGAATATAAAAACATTTAAAAATATAAAAAAATTGTAGCCCAACGTTATCGGGAACAGGTTCCAAGGTACCGGGGCGGTCAGAGCTCCAGAGAGAGGAACCTCTTAACATATTATTATTTATTTTATTATTATTAATTCAAAAACGGTTATCTTCTAAAGTTTTGATTGCCACAACAAGTAGATAAATACGTACTATCCGTAAAATCTATACTAATACTAATATTTATTTTATAAACAGGTAAAATTTGGTTGTTTGTTTGAGTTTGTATGTAGGGTGTAATCTCTGGAACTACTGGACGGATTTGAAAAAATCTTTTTGCATTTGATAGCGCAATTCTCGAAGAAGGCCCTAGGCTTTTTAACATCACGCTAAGACCCTTAGGAGCCGAGAAAAAATAAAAAAAGTCAGAAATAACGCTAAGCGAAAATGAAGTGATAGCACGGACAGGAGATGCCATGCGACGGGGTGGGTCGGGGGTACAACAAAATTCACGTGGACGAAGTCGCGGGCATAAGTTAGTATTTCATGATTTTGGTCGATACTTTAGTAGGAAAATATCGTTCTTGATTTTCGGAATGTGTCAACATGATTTTACCATGATTGTAGGAGTCAGCTTATGAACGAAAACATAAAATAATCGCATAAAAATACAGTAAAACCAGAGCTTTTCAATATAACTGGTCGCATACTAACCGGATGCGGTTGAAAACCATTTCACACGATGCGAGTGGTGCTTGCAGAGAGCTGACCTCGACAACCCAATCACTGATCACGTATACCAATATCCTAAGGTTACATAAGTTGATAGATTGAAAGTTTGGGGATGTTATTAATTGCACATCAAATAAATAATCACTTATCAATTTATTTCCATTATTAAATACTGAATGCACAGCTAATTAACTAAAGCGTACATGTATACATAATACTCACACTCGGGATCGGTACAAAGTGCAATATTACGGTACTCGGAGAATGTAGGATGCAACAGCGAGCAAAGCGAACTCGGGACTTGGAGCACCCCGACTCGGACAGGTTAGGTTAGAAGGGGATGGCGGGATCTGGAAGACCCCGCCATCCCCTTCGTGGTTATTTTTTTTAAACCACCCAGAAGTAGGAGCGCTCCGTCGCCTCCGCCTTATTATTATTGCCATTCAGAAAGAGGAGGGCTCGCCTGGTAGATAGCGGTGGGCCAAAAATATAATTTGTATCTTATTTAGTTATTTTTTGAGTTGAGTATTTTGCTGTGCAATCAGTAATTTTGATTGGAATTCGGATTATTTTTGGATACAAAAAGTTTTTTTTGATTTGCATTTAAATACTACCCGAAAGTTTGCAGTTACAGGCGAATGTCATAAGTTATGTGGGTATAAAGTTTAAAACCGAACTGTGAGATGCCAATTAACTTGAGCGTAAACTTGCCTTAATCCGCAGGAAAAGTTTGATTCTTGTAACTTTGGGCAACAAACATAACATAACATCACGCCTTGTTTCCCCGAAGGGTGAAGCAGAGGTGTACCTATACACCCACACCCACATTTAGCCGGTTATGTTTAAGTCCCACGTAATAGGGGGCGAGCCTAGTGCCATCAACCGCGCACACATCCATACTCTGAGCTGGTACTGAGAAATTCTTGATAGAAAAACCCAAAAATCTTTGCCCGACCTGGGAATCGAACCCAGGACCTCATGCTCAGCAGAAGCCCTTGCGGCCACTAGACCAACGAGGTAGTCTTCACCTTTGGGCAAATTGTCAAAAAACCTGAAAGTTTAACAGCCATTTAAATATCCTTGTTAAAATACCTGTGTTGGAAAGGTTTTCTAGCTAGATTGATAGTTCGTCCAAACCTAAAGGAGGAATAGAGAATATAAAAACCATCATTTGATTATTAAAGGCCAGCGTCGCATGAGTCGTTGCTGCACTGGTTGACGTCATCACGTCAACGCTGGCTGTCGCTGAAAACCAGCGCTGGGGCTCTGTCTCGCATAGGGTGGTAGCATTATGTTGAGCAATTGCCATTTTGCGTGGATGTGACGCATATTTTCACCCAACTTGTTCTTTTTTATGTTTTTCTCTGCGTCATGATTACCGCAAATAAACGTATTTTCTTTCTTTTACTTTCATTTTAGACTGTTTTTGAGCAGCGGAACTGATTCTAGATCGTAAATAATCAGTAATATATAGATACAAATGTATGAAAGTTGGTGACAAAAAAAACAAACAAAATAATGGGCGCTGACTGTACACACAGAGTTTTTATTTTAACTAAAGTAAAATTTGGCCAGGCAAAACAAAACAAAGAAGTTGCAAGAGGCACCGAAAATGCTTGGAACAGCTATTGGGCCATGAAAGATCTAATGAAGGGCGATCTTCCTCTATCCCTCAAGAGAAGACTCATCGACAAGAATGTTCTTCCCATCCTCACATATGGTTCTCAGCAGAGGTCCACGCTCGAGGTTTACCAGAGGACTATCATATGGAACGGAGTATTCTGGTTATTAAAGTTGTGGATCGGGTTAAGAATACAACAATTCGTTCCATCACTAAAATATCTGATGTCACTCGGAAAGCTGCCACGCTTAAATAGAATTGAGCTGGACACATATGCCGCATGTCAGACGATGCATGGGCCAAACGTACGATTAAGTGGGTTCCGCTTAATGGCGAACGACATCACAGTAGGCCCAGACGAAGATGGAAGGATCAGCTGGACTCCTTTAATAAAGATTGGTCCTTGCCAGCTCTGGACAGAGAGAGGTGGAAAGAGAGTAGGGAAGCCTTTGTCCGGCACTGGAACATTAATAGCTAATAAAAAATAAACTGATTAAAAAGTAAAATTGATTTGCATAAATTGTAGGTATGGTCACCGAAAGTGATAAGTAACCAGGGCCGTCGGATACAATTGAAGTTTAGTAAGAAACCGATGGATATTTTCGAATAAAATTTAACTTAATTAATAGATAAAAAAACAGTTAAATTATCAAATTAAATGTCATTCGAAAATATCCATCGGTTTCTTACTAAACTTCAACTATATCCGGCGACGCTAGATACATATCTCTTTTGAGCCGTCACGGGACGCCTGGCAGATGTGAAACATACCATCACATAGCGTGGCGACGTGTCGCCACGGCAGGCATCGCCAAGCCAACTATCGGTTTTACCCGCGGCTATAGATGTTTTACATCATAAAGATGTGATTTTTTTCAGTGTATTTTGTCAGGATGCTTTTTTTTTTTTTTTTTCATAACATAATTTATCAGTCAGTCACAGATTCGTTTCATAATGTAGCTACTGATAGATTAACTCGCTCTGTGTCCACTGGCACAAATGTATTTAATATGAATTAATTAATAGAACAAACAATGAAACATCAAAACAAATGCATAATGATTGCGTTAAAATCTATGAGCCAACACTGAATAATAATTAATGCCGACCAAAACAGGAGGATTTTATTATGTTATCTATCGAATTAATTGATTTATTTCAATGTAATTATGGATGTAATGGCGCTTATTAATATTTTGTGGTTGATCTCATTATCATGTTAATTTCCTGATTAAGTAGGTCTGGCGTGATTGTATGACCAGGAGGCCTACTCTTTAAGTCCGTAAACAAAGATACGGGCCCGTACGAAAGTAGTTCGATACTTAGAAGTGAACCCTACTCCCAATTAATTAACTTTTTTGGACGGGCTAAAACACATCGGGAGTAACGACCACAGTCAAATCGTGTTGTCATTAATTTTTAGTTCGAGCCCCAAACTAATCTTATAAGGTATATCTGGTAAGTGATAAGGAATAGGAAACGCCCGTAACTTCGGCTGAAACTACCGACTTCGTGCTTAGGGAGTAGGCCGCCAGATGTATGAACGCAAACGAAGCAAAAGGAGTATGTAAGGATCGTAGCAGGTGGCGTTCTGTAGTTTCTGCCTACTCGCGATGGAAGAAGGCGTGAGTTTATGGTAGCTCAGAGCTTTGACGACTATTTCCTTAAATTCAAGGACACGGGCTCCAAATTATGAAATAACAATGGTCACCCTAGCCCTTCAATAGCAATTTACCTTTGACACGAAAAAAAATATAATTGATTAATTATTTATTAATAATACATTTGATTGAAATTATTTACTCGAACGTGACTTTGTATTGTATAGCTTCAGACTTATTACTAAAAAAACTAATACATTTGTACACCAATTTCATTAGAACAACTTAAAGCTCGACTAAAATGTATACATAAGACCTTTATTGTAATACCGGTGTTCACGAATAAAGATTGATTGATTGACCCTTATGGCTATAGATATAATGTTAATATTAGCATGTCGGTGACGCAAGCCCACGTTATTATGATTTTCACCTACCAAAAATCGGTCAACGCGCCCAAAGAAGTTTTCACTTTAAAAATGTAGAAGAAAAACATCGTGAGGTAACCTAAAATTATTGGTGTGGGATCAAAATCATGCAGCGAACAAGTGTGGTAATCAGTGCTCGTTTCTTCTCTATAAGAGAAGAGGCTTTTGCCTTCCAGTGTCCTTATTGATTCTATATCAGCTAGGTAAGCCAAAAGAAAGTTCAGTCAGTCTTGTAAATTATTAAAACTATTATTTTGGTCGCGACTGTACCACAGTATAATAAAGTAAGCAGTATACGCTTTGAAATCTCGGTGTACACCAGTATTTAACAGTCGCGTGTGCGCCGCATTTACATAAGGACGCGGACGGTACGAGACGCTCCCGCATATTTAATTACGTGAAATATGGCACGAAGTTATCGACTGTATTGATCAGTATATGGATATTTGAAATAATCAATAGCGAAACCAGTTTTTTTTTTTTTTATATAACCAACTCAGTTGGTTTGGTAAGCCTATAAAAACTACAGTTACAAATTACAACCCAAGAGACACAGTCAGTGGGCAACCCCAGTGCGAATTTATCTACCTAGCGGTCGTAGGTATTTATTTCAAGGACCATGCCGGCACTTAATACTGCTTAGTTTATTATACTGTGACTGTACCCAATTTATCTATTCATTATGTATTCACGTCTATCATAAATAGGGTTGGCAAGTGCTTTACTGAATTGGATATTTTAATTTGTTAGGCCCTACGAAGTTATTTTTTGAGATGTCTATATGGTGGAGAGAAATTAGTTATTTTTTAAAGCTGATTAATACTGATTACCTATCAGCGTCCATTTGGAATAACACGATAACTTTCATCACTTCGTATTTTGTAATTTATTTTAAAACTACCTTTTACCAGCGGCTTCGTCCACTTGGAGGTCAGAAATTATCCCACGGAAACTTACTACTGAGATTCAGAATCAGAATCAGAATATTTATTTGTAAAACATAGTTATTTACTTAGATTAGGTTAACATATTTGGACACGAGATTAAAAGTATATAGGTATGTCTTAACCCAGGTCATGGTGTACCTGCAAAATTTCATCGAAATTCGTTCGGCCGCTAAGGCGTGAAAAGGTAACAGACAGACAGTTACTTTCATATTTATAAGATTAGTTTGATAGTATGGATTGAGAATAGGCGTATACGTAGATTGACAACTATAATAGCAGCCATTTTATCCATATTTTTCTTTGCAAACAGGTGCGACGCGACAGCCCGATACAAAGGCGCCGCCCGTCGCGCGGCACGCGGCTTTGTGTCACGCTGTCGCGTCGCGCCAGTGTGCACGAGCCTTTAGTAAATAATAACTATCAAAAGTTCTAATAAAAACGACTTCATAATAAATAAATGTTTCTATTATAATTATCTTATACATTTAACTGCTTAACAGAGTTAGAGGTAACCCCAGTAAGACATAAAATATACTCGTGTTGAGGCTGTCTTGCTATTTCCCTAAGCATATATAAAAACAAAAAATTGGGACCGTTTAACTTAAACACTAAATTCTGACAAAAAATCTTCCTAAGTGTACATCCCTATGAATCAAAGCCCTGTTTGAACCAAAATGTGGGTTCGTCCCAACTCTCGCCGTTAAGAATGGCTTCTGACAGCCTTTCAGCGGACATCGCCTCCTGCCTTCATTTATAGGGTAACGAACTCAGAGTTTCAAGATAATGTCCGTTTATGAGGCTTTGTTGAAAGGTAGTGTGGTATATTTATCGTGTAGATATTACTGTGCTTTTGAAAATTGGTTAAGAAGAAATAATACTCAATACTCAATTCAAAATAAATAATAAATAATTAACTTAATAATAACTACTAATAATTAAAATATATATATAATAATAATTAAAATTTAAATATATTATTATTATTTTTAATTTATAATATTAATTCTTATAATAATTTAATTTAATAATTATTTAACATAGATGTGTGTAAAGTTGTTGCAGAAAGTCGATAGATTTGTTCATCTCTAGTAGGTACATAAATTTTATTGTAATCAGAATTATAACAGGTAGCTATATAAACAGCAGCTATATATTTGATGACCAATACATAATTATCATTAATATATAATATGTTTTTGGCCATCAAATACAGTCGCATTTCGTGACCGCGTTGTTTTTCTAAACTCCGCAATAAATTTTAAAGCGGTTATTACCATCATTTTGAAAATGTTACGGCAGGTTTATGTGTAAAATACAAGGTGACAAGGATATTGACGTGCAAAATGAAATCATGAATTCAGCACATGACATTATACCCCCTAGCCTAGAAAATTTTCGTAAGTTATGGAAAAAATCTTGTTTCATAGAAAAATGACGCGCTCAAAATGAATGGCAGAACAATTTTCTTTTTAATAACCGACGTTATATTTCAACGAGTTCAGAATCAAGTAGGTACTGAATCTTTTATCCTATTGTATTGTATTATTTTTACCTATTGTGGTGTAGTAATTTTATTCTAAGTGCATCGTCTTCACTTATAATTATATAATTAATATAGACATCATATTGTAAAACATTTTTAAAAGAGTAACGGTGGAGTTTCTTGCCCATTCTTCTCCATACGAAATTACCTTTTGGAAGGGGCAACTAGAATCAATTCTATTTTTTTTTATAAATTTTGACGTTCAAAAGTGCCTTTTATGTGCCTATTTTAAATAAATGATTTGACTTTGACTTTGAATCCATGGCATCAGGGTGTGCGTCGATATCACTGCCACCCTGTATATCCATAGTAAACATAAAAATAATAAAGAAATCTTAAAGTATTTGTTTTTTCAAGTTGTAAATACCGTGCCAAACAGGGGCAAGCCGCTAGTTAATAATAAAAGTTAGTTAAAAGTGGTGCTTTTGTACCAGCCATTAGCACCCCAAAAATAATACAGTATTTATTGTAGACCAGCGGGGTAGTTGCGTAATACACTAACAGTAGGAATGGCTTTCATTTTGACAGTTCAACAACATTCATTGCGTTATTTACGTTGACCGCTCGAACGAACATGGTGTGCTAAAAAACTTTTTTACAAAAAAACAACCGACTTCCAAAAAAAACACTAAAAGATGTGAAAAATAACTTTAATTTCGGAAGTCGGTGTCTTTGGTTTTGTATTTTCGTTTTTGGCCACCGACTTCCGAAATTAAAGTTATTTTTCACGTCTTTTAGTGTTTTTTTTGGAAGTCGGTTGTTTTTTTGTAAAAAAGTTTTTATTTTTCACTTTTTAGTTGCGGTACCTACCCCACACAAATTCGTATACCACTACTTGGTGTGTAAATAACGGTGACAGGAAATTATTAACACATCCATATAAACTAAGTGGAAAAAAATGCAGTATCAAGGATAACTCAATAACTACTGGTCAGACCTTGATCAAATTTAAATGGGACCACATGTGAAGCACCACCTATCAAATAAAAAAAGAATCATCCAAATCAGTTGACGCAGAAAAAAGTTCTGAGCTAACACAAATAAAAAATAACAAAATACATACGAATTGAGAACCTCCTCCTTTTTGTGAAGTCGGTGTTAATAACACCAATCTTTTATTGCCGTATATCACTCAAGTGCTCGCGTGTAAATCCATTAACGTGCCCCAAGTGATCTACGTCATCTGCCGCGCTGGCTCGCGCGCTGACTTTATGTAAACAAACCCGATAAGCGGCGTCATTTCTTGGTATTCTGTGATCGTTGTATTTTTTTTAGATTGCTAGTGAGTAGGGCTACACTGAAGTGTGCGTTGTGTTTGAATGTACCATTGTTTTCATTTGTAGACTTGACTGTAAAGATGAACAAAGACACTTTTTTCACAGATTCCAATAACATTTTTTCTAATAAGAAAAAACACGGGATGACCTATATGTTTTATGGTTTAAAATACATGGTGTGTTAGTTATTTACATGAAACATGAATAAAACCACTTACCACAGTACAATATTAATTATTTAAAAGCATCCCAAGTTGAGACTCACGACGGAACGCTCGTTTAATGAAAGCGAAAATAATATTTTTTAATGTCATAGACTAATTCTTTCTAGGGTTGTCATATCTCAAACGGTTTGAAAACAGATAACGCATTAAAATAAATGCATGGAATTGGAAAATATGGCTTAATAGTGGTGATGCAAGGATAAAACTAAAACCAAAAACATTTGGTCTGACTTTCACCCTAAGGGCGCATCACTTGCAAAAAAAACTGGTGTGTTTTTCACACCATGGGCGCGTTACCGAATTTTCACTGTGCGGCCAAAAGCGTCTCAGCGGCAGACAACTTTTTCCATCGTATGAAGCAATGGGTTAGCAATATCCTTCAAAATGATTCAGATTCTGACTAATAGTGTATTACGCAATTAGAGTGCAGTCTTTTGCTCGATGCAAAAGAAATACCTAATACATTGCACACGGTCAAAAAAAGAGTATAGATATTATTCTCCATAATAAAATGTAGTAAAATAATCAAGAAACGACTTCTAAAACAGTACTAACCTGACATCTTCCATCGATGCACATATCCAAGCTACCCGGCCGACACCTGGTGCCATCAGACACCCTGGCTGCGAGCACTGCTACCACCAACCGGTCCTCGTCATCCAGGGAGACGGTCTGCAAATGATGTTTTAAGTTAGTAAAGTTATAATCCGATCCACTTGTAACACTGTGGGGTAATTGCGTAACAGTAGGAGTGGCTTTCATTTTGACAGTTTATCAACATTCATTGCGTGTTAACGTTGTTGAGCAGACAATTTTTTTTAACATTTGTAGCAATGGATTAGTAAATAGGCCTCAAAATGATTCAGATTTTGATCGATAGTGTATTACACAATTAGGGTGCTGGTCTACGTTCACCAGTTCGGCGAATGGCAGCAACCTACAATGAAAGAAAGAAAGAAAAATAGGGTTATTTGTCACAGAAACACGTGCATACAAAAAAAAAATTAGCTCAGGTAACAAACACATAGACATATTTACATGCTCTCTAAAAAAGTTTTGTAGCCTTTTGTATGAGACACTCGATCTCTTAGACTAATAATTTATTGTTCGTTGTTGTTTTTTAAATACTTGATTTTTTATTGTTTTTTTTTTAATATTAGAGAAGTGTCATGCATTAATAGTTCACCTCCTAGTGACTGTAAAGTTTTATTTATTAATGGAAATCTATGAACATCGCTGTGGGCTACATTATTATCAGAGATCGGATATTCGGATACATATTCAACTTTAGTTGAGATGTTGACTAATATGGAATGCGCTTTTGTATGGAAAAATTCCTAACTTTAACTAAAACTTACCACCCTTCCTCTTACACCCTACATACGCATATTTGCATCAAAGGTTAAACATAGATTTTAAATAAATATGCATCTGAATACGAGTATAAGTTATGCAATCCAAGAAACCCGGGACTTTTTTTTTATTATGTTTTTTTTAGTAGTCGCTTCCATACTAATAGAACCGACAAGTTATGCATTCCCGGTGTTCCTGGCATCCCGAGTTTACTTCTTTTTTTTATTTATTTAAGAAATCGCTTCCATACTTTCATAGTGAAAATTTAGCTTTATACTCGAAAGGTTTAGGTAGTTAAATAAAGGTAAACAAATCGTAAAAAGGGTTTTTTATAGTTGACACTTTCTTGTTTAAAAATACGTTACAACAAAATTAAAGTTATTTGCGATTTATACGATAGTTTCCTCTTTTATTAATGTATGTTAAACTTTATCATTTATTCGTAAACTATACTCTTCGTAAATGTAATTGTTTGAGCACAATTTTTTTGTTAGATTTATAAAATAGTATAATATTTTGTAATCTGTCTACTGTAAACAGCCCAAAAAGACAGGTTCCCTAAACCTTTTAGAAAATACAACGAATTAGATAACGTTACTAAATTGAAGAGTATACCTGTGACGTAGTATGGCAACTGAAGTAACAGGTATTACGTTTAGTCGGTTAACCAGATGCCTTATAAGTTGTGGATGAATTAGAAAAAAAAATTAATGGTGTCACTGTATTGCGGCTGCCACCATACCACTGTGAGCGCAATTCAATTGATTTAATATGGGCTCAAGTTAAAGGGTTTGTAGCCTAGATTTTTTTTTTAAATGTCTGACCTAAACATTCTTTTGCCAGAGGCTTTAGCTAATGTGACTGCTAAGAATTGGAAAAGTTGCGAGGGTCATGTAATAAAAGAAGAACAGAAAATGTTTAAATTAAACAAAATAATTGATGATACCACTGAACGCTTTATTATTAATGTGACAGATAGTTCCTCAAATTCAGATTCAGAATAGAGCCTATCATTATGGGACTCAAAATAATATGATTTTAACATTTGAAATAAAAGGTTTAACATCTATGAGTCACGTGGTTTTTTTTGTTTACCTTTATTTAACTACCTAAACCTTTCGAGTATAGGTAAATATGCATCCGAATATCTGATCTCTGATTATTATTTAAGTTACTTATGTTTTCTTGTTTGTAATATTTCATAGTGTACCTGTTTGTTGTTTCTATTTAATAAAAATAAAATATTGTGGATAAGATAAGATAAGATATTTATTTCGCAAATATGGGTACAAAACACGGTGACATAAAACATATAATTAGCAACAGCCATATTTCACCAGAAGGCATACAAAAGTACAGATACACGAGTGATACTAAGAACATTATAATAAAGTTATACAATTTCCATAATAAAGGTTGAATAACTGTAATTAAAAATTAATTTTGAAGTGCTTCTATAGTAATTTACATTGTACACAACAGTCAACTTATTTTATATTAGAATTAAATTAAAATTAAATAAAATAAAAATTAAATGTCATATTTTCAATTAATTTTAGAAGTCATCAAGAAATTCCTTTATCGATAAAAAATTCCGTCACACTATAATACGCTTTGTCTACTAAAAAAATTCGAAGTTTCCTTTTAAATTTGTGTGGATTTGGATAAAGAGCAACTTTTTTCTGAGGGTTTGTGGATATATCAATGAGTTATAACAATCGTTAAGCTCTTTAAGTCCTGACTTCCTGAGTTGAGCTGCACGATTACTGACAAATGCGTGCACTGACTGGACAGGTCCACTCAATCTGTATGGTTCGTTCCTCAAAAGACCATTTCAGACACCAATCGACATAGTATTCATATAATCTAACTAAGATTATATCTGGACTTCAGAAGAGACTGTGACCTCTGAGTTTGTTTCAGCCTTTCTTCTCAGAGTAGTCAGATAGGAAACGCCGATCTAATCTAGTTTTTAAAATATGATTGGGGTGTAAAAGTGTTTGTACAAACCTACTTACAGAAATAAACACGAGAAAATGAAAAGTAACTTTAGTTTCGGAAGTCGGTCTTTGGTTTTGTATACAACATTTTTATTTTTCACTTTTTAGTTGTGGTACCTACCCCACACAAATTCATATACCTTCATTTGCTAAGTAAATAACAGTGACAGGAAGTTATTATAACACCGTCAACATACACGAAGTGGAAAAAATACGTATTATTGAAGCTAACTCAAAAACCGCTTATCAAAACTTGACAAAATTTATGTGCCCATTCTATAAGAATATACTTTTAATCTGTCGATAAAGTTCTGAGATAATAACAAACATAAGAAAAAATGCAACCGAATTGAGAACCTAGCTCCTCCTTTTTTTGAAGTAGGTTATAAAGAGGTTTCCTATTATGGTAAGTACCTATGGAAACCTTGATACAAGTGTGAATTAATTCATTACTAGATTGTAATGGCTTGTGTTTCAACGCCTACCAGAAAAATACCTATTTTACTACCAAAAAATTCGAAATACCTGCCAGAATGGATAAATGCTCAGCAAATAGTGTTTCATAAAGTATTGTAGAAATTAACCTATATTCCTTTTTATTTTATGCCATAAAGATTTAAAAACGTCTTTAAATTTCTTACCACGTGCCAAGATAGCATGATAGAACCCCTCCTATTTATGTCTACAGGGTTTAAAGGAACCTAACCAACCAAACCTCGGGGTGCCCCTGACGTCGACCGTCTAGGGTTAGGGTTAATAACCAGTTAGACGGAGCCCCGCTTCGCAGGGCTCCTATTTCTGTCTAACGGGTTTAAAGGAACCTAACCAACCGAACCTCGGAGTGCACCTGACATCGACCGTCTAGGGTTAGATTTGTGAGCATTTATCCATTTTGGTAGGCAAAAAGAATATAAATACAACAGGTTTATTATTCTGATGAGTGTATAACTATTTTGGAACTTAAAACGTTGTTAATTAGGCACCTCGGTATGGAGTGGGTTTATTTTATTTGAAGTTAACATATTTTACTTGATACTTAGGCTTAGGGTCTAAAAAATATCTTAGGGAGCATTTAAATTGTAGACGATTGTAATTACCACACGCACAGCTACGCACAACTGAAAGAATTTGCCAAAATCTCGAACCTGTTAAACATCTCGAGGTCATCCCTACTCTGAATACTAAGATTGCCTTTAAATCAAGTTACAATTTCCTGTGACAGTCTCTAACTTTATTTTTAAACTTTCCTTTAATACTTGCCTGGCATTTTAAAGTTGCTTTCAGCTTTGCATTATGTATTTAAGTTTCTAAACTGGAGTAGAGGAGGTTTTGGCAGTTTTAAGTTACTATTTTAAAATTGCTTTCTTAAAATGCTATGCAATGGATGACATCTGTTTTGTGAGTGCATGGAGGTTAATTTTCATTTTCCATTTCGTTCATTCTCTTATTCAAATTAGTGGTATTATGGAAGATCCAACGAAATATTCCAAGAGGTTGGAATTATTTAAGTGCAACATTGCTGTCCAGAATTAGCAAAAAAAAAATTGTAAGCTTTTCTTCTTTATTTATATTCTTAAAAATATTGAATGGTTTTATTGACTTTTTAACTCACTGTGGCCAGAAACGACTGGAGTGTTTTGTAAGACCTAACATGTGACAGGCATTTAAAACGTTTAAATTGTAATAATGTTTTAGGGCCTAAATCAAACATGAAGTATTCTTTTCGTCGTCTTTACTGTGTCTTCACTCCACGTACTTAGGCAGTCTGAGCCTATGGTCTGACCCATTGCATATTTTGAAGGATGTTCTTTAAATTGTTTATATTATAATTTACTTAATTACTGGTCCAACCACACGTGCTATTATACTCACGCCTCGTCCTCGAGATTAGTAATTTACACATGTAGTTACGCTAGTTGTCACCACTCATGCACTTAGTTGAGAAAAAAAATATTATATTTAACTTTTCTTTTTATATGGCAATTTAATTTGACATACCCACAAAAACTCTTTTTTTTTTTTTTTTTTTTATACTTGTGGGTACTTCGTCCAGTTCTGCTCTCAGACGATGTCACCAATCATTCGCATTCTAGTGCTCAACCACTCAACATCTATTTCGCGTCTTCGCACAGTTTGTTATAAAAAATGCCGAAACGTAAGAATTCTAGGTCTCGCGAAGAAGATATTAACCATTACAAAAATAAGATAAGAAAGTTAGAACGCAAAATTCGTGATAGACAAATTAGTGCTTCGCAAAGTGTATCAGACTTGGAGGAAGCTATTGTTCTACACGATGAAGATATTGGAGCAGGTATTTACCTACTTACTCAATTTAAAGTGATAACTATTTGCTTACCGTCCTGTTTACGTATCTACGTAATTAAGTTACTTTAATGCAACCTGAACAGTCACTGGGGCTGTTTCAACGCATTTAAAATACGGTTGGCGTTCCTTCCGCTGGGGATTGTAACCTAACCTAATAATTATTATGACTATGACTAATCTACAAACAATAATTATGTAACTACCTACCAAGCTGAAATTTCAATGCTTTATAAAAAGATAAAAGATTATGATCGTAAAAATTAGTCATGGACTTATTTAAGTCCACTTTTTAATGTTTATATGTAAGTTATTCAACTTACGTTTTCAAAATTATCATATCTATGATAATTTTCAGACACCCCCGCACTGCGACCAGATGATTGGTTATTAGAATGGCCACCTGAAGATGAATCAATTCAGGATTCGAACAAAATCTGTGAACCTCAGCCAGGCCCTAGTACTTCCGCGGATGTACCCCCCGAAGAGCCTATCGCTCATGATGTGAATATTCCTGATCTGGATATGGAAATTCTAGATATTTTAGGCGATGATCCTACTAACACTGACAAATACGGACCTGAAATACGCAACGAAGTTGCAAATCGTTTATTACACATTGCTAAAGACGGTCTGAATAAGGAAAATCGTAAAAAATTTATCTCAAAATATTTATTACCAGGTAATTGTATCCAACTAGATGCCCCTAAAATAAATCTAGAAATTAAGGCGGCAATTGCTGATACCGCGATTAAACGCGATAAAGGCATAGAAAACAAACAGAAACAAATGTCTAGTGCAATTGCTTGTTTGGCCGACATCATAAATTCCCAGATAAATTCAAAAACAATAACCACGTGCACGTGACGTGCTGCAAAAATTAATGGATATAAGCAGAATTTTATGCGATTTACAACATGCAGATTCCATCACACGTAGAAATTTCATTTTATTTGCACTAAAAAATGACATGAAGGAACACCTTAAAAACACCAAGATAGACACGTATCTGTTCGGTGAAAATTTAGCAGAGACATTAAAATCAGCAAAGGCTGTAAATAAATCAGGAATCGAACTGAAAGCCGAATCTAGCAGCAAGACTGCGAATACCTATTATAAAGGACCAGCATCGAGAGCTTTAAACCGCAGGGCTCCCCCCCAGGCGCGCAGGCCGCCCGCGGGGCCGGCGCCAGCGCCGAGGAGCCGCGAGCCTGCGACGTCGCGCGCGCCTTATCACCCGCCGCAGACACAGTACATGCCACCGCACGCGCACTCATCGAAGACGTCATCGCGGGGCCATCAGTCGACGTATCCCCGTCGCCGCTTCTAGACACAGTTAAGTACGCAGGCCGCTTATCTAAATTTTATCAACAATGGACTGCAATTACGAACGATCAGACTATACTATCTTGGATAAGAGGTTATAAAATACCATTTACATCACCCGTTGTACAACATACACTTCCTGCTAGACCAACTTACTCGGCTAATGAAAGACCGCATTATTTAGAAGCGATTAATAACCTACTCAAAGTAGGTGCAATATCAGAATGTTCCCCATGTGAAAACCAATTTGTCTCAAGTATTTTCTTGGTACCGAAACCAAATGGCAAGATGCGCTTTATTTTAAACCTAAAAAACCTTAATAAATTCGTTAAAACAGATCATTTTAAGTTAGAGGATCTAAGAACAGCATTAAAAATTGTAACGTATAATTGTCAAATGGCGTCAATTGACCTCAAAGACGCATACTTCTTAATTAAAATGCATAAAGAATCTCGAAAATACGTAAGATTCTATTTTGAGGGTAAATTATTCGAATTTAATGTTTTGCCATTTGGGTTAAGTACAGCCCCATACGTTTTCACAAAAATATGTAAACCTATAGCTAAATTATTGCGCTCCGCAGGCCTTCTGTCCACTGTTTATTTAGACGATTGGTTATTGTTTGGATATTCCCGTCTGGAATGCCTTACTAACATAGATCTAACTAAAAGATTATTAACTTCACTTGGTTTCATCATTAATGTAGAAAAAAGTGCACTTTTTCCTTCGACCAAATGCAGATTCCTAGGAATGATTATAGATTCACACGAGTTTCAGATTAGTTTGCCAACAGACAAAAGGTTACGAATAAAAGCGCAACTTGTAACGTTTTCAAAATTAAAGCGTTGTAAAATTAGGGCTTTTGCTCAGTTATTAGGCTTATTAGTTTCTTCTTGTCCAGCGATCGAATACGGATGGCTGCACACTAAAGAAATGGAAAGATGTAAATATCTAAACTTGAAAGGTCATGATGATTATAATAAATCTATGAATTTACCTGAATCACTATATCCTGACTTTGACTGGTGGCTAAATAAAATAGAACATTCTGTCCATCGCATAAAAGTTGATGTTTACCAAGTTGAGATATTTTCTGACGCCTCAACGACGGGGTGGGGGGCCGCCTGTGAAGGAAGGTCTGCGAGCGGGCAGTGGTCGAAAACCGAACGAGAACGACACATAAATTATTTAGAACTGCTTGCCGCATTTATTGCCTTAAAAGTTTTTGCTAAAAACCTTTTTAATTGCCAAATATTACTACGCGTTGACAATTCAACAGCGGTAGCATATATAAATAAAATGGGGGGTATACAATACCCTCATCTCACAAATATAACTCGTGATATTTGGAACTGGTGCGAAAGCAAAAAGCTTTTCGTCTTTGTCTCGTACATAAAATCTAGTGATAATATTATTGCAGATTACGAATCACGAAGAACTCATCCTGACATAGAATGGGAGCTGTCCGATTGGGCCTTTGATAGTCTCACGCGCGCATTCGGTCATCCAAAAATTGACTTGTTTGCTAGTCTTATAAATAACAAATGTACCACATACATATCCTGGCACCGAGACCCAGACGCATTAGTGATAGACTCGTTTACGGTTTCATGGGCAAATTATGATTTCTATGCATTTCCGCCATTTTCAGTCATACTTAAAACTCTTAGAAAAATAATAACAGACAAGGCACGGGGCATCATGGTCGTACCTTTTTGGCCAACACAGCCATGGTACCCCGTGTTTAGATCCCTCCTTATTTCGGAAACTGTTACATTTCCACCTAAAAGCCAGGCCTTACTGTCTCATTCCAGCTCCCGTCGGATACACGAGTCCATTACCCTGGTGGCAGGCATATTATCCGGGACGCATTTTCAAGGAGAAACATACCAGAATCATCACTTGGTATAATTTTAGCATCATTAGCACCTAATTCCATGAAACAATACGACGTTTACTTGAAGAAATGGTGGGACTTCTGTAAAATTAATTCGTTAAATGTTTATGACGCTTCTGTACCCACAGTAATATCCTTTTTAACCCAACTCTTTAATGACGGTTGCCAATATGGTACACTCAATTCATGCAGATCGGCTCTTTCCCTAGTGCTGAGCCCGGTACTAATTAATGATCATATAATAAAAAGATTCCTCAAAGGGGTTTTTAGACTAAAGCCACCAAGACCTAAATATGAAGTTACCTGGGATACCAACCTAGTTTTGGATAAATTGAGTTCATGGCATCCTAATGAGGAATTAACCTTAGATAAAATTACAAATAAAACCATTACTTTACTGGCTCTGTCAACAGCACACAGAGTCCAAACTCTCTCGAAGATAAAAGTTAGCAACGTTCAAAACCTTTCTCAGCGTATCGCAATTAAAATCTCCGATATTATAAAGACTTCTAGACCGGGATTTCAACAACCTATTATTCATTTACCTTTCTTTATTGATAAAAAATCCATATGCCCAGCCACTACATTACTGTGTTACATAGAACGCACCTCATTATTAAGAACATCTGACGATTTATTTGTTGGAATTAGGAAACCTCACAAACCGGTGGGAACGCAGACGCTTAGCCGCTGGATAAAGCAAACACTCAGTGAGTGTGGGGTCGACACGAGCGTGTTCAGTGCACACAGCACGAGACATGCAGCATCATCGCGCGCGCACTCACTTGGCGTTAGCTTAGATACTATCCGTAAAACGGCAGGCTGGAGTAGGAATTCCACAACTTTTGCAAAATTTTATCAGAGAAGTATTATTGATGATGATAGTACTACCTTAGCAGAATCAATAATCAACCAACATGCTTAATTAATTTATTGTGATTATGGTATATAATTGTCTACAGCTAACTGTGATAGCTATTATAAGAATAATTATTCCTTAGTTAGTTACTTTATATTTATTCGTTTGTGATTAATTTTACCCTTTGAGTATAGTAATCTAGTACTCAAAGAAACCGCCTAATTATTGTTAATCCTAGAAGTACAAAGTTGTTCTTTCTGTTTTTTGATTGTACCAAAATAATCAATAATAAAAATAATTATTTTGATATTTACGAACATTATTATAAATTGATGATATTCCCAAAATACTCTCAAAGTCTACATGTGTAAATTACTAATCTCGAGGACGAGGCGTGAGTATAATTAATGATTAAACGAACTTACCTGTACGTGAAGTTCTATCATAATTATACGAGCGCCGAGTCCGAAGAGATTAGTAATCCCACCCTCCCAGTGCTGTACGTACATACACACCCCTTAATTATCTATAGTGTCTCGGAAATACATCAATGAACCACAGGATATTATACTCTAAACTAAATGATTGGTGACATCGTCTGAGAGCAGAACTGGACGAAGTACCCACAAGTATAAAAAAAAAAAAAAAAAAAGAGTTTTTGTGGGTATGTCAAATTAAATTGCCATATAAAAAGAAAAGTTAAATATAATATTTTTTTTCTCAACTAAGTGCATGAGTGGTGACAACTAGCGTAACTACATGTGTAAATTACTAATCTCTTCGGACTCGGCGCTCGTATAATTATGATAGAACTTCACGTACAGGTAAGTTCGTTTAATCATTAATTATTTTTAAACACAATACAACCGTACACCTAATAATGTTACCGTCTGCTTTTTACCATTACCAACGTTGTCAAATGTCACATTTTTTCATTCTTCTATACTCTCGTATAACTCGTCTCTTTAAATAATATAACCATAAGTACATACCGGTTCGGGACTCTGCCCCGAGTGCTGCGGCACGCCGCGGCACGTCAGCGCACACGGCTCGGCGTCATCTCTGTGCGCGCGCCAGTGGAACAGCTCTCCCCCATAGGGGGTGTCGTCGTGCGCACTACACTGCTGCTCGCGCCAGATGTCCTCTTCTAGCAGTGATATGTTGCCGCGGCATGGCTGTGGAAGAAAGTATGCAATTTAGTTTTTTTTTTGTACAATGTACTCAATGCAGTAAAACAATAGGATACTCGTAATAAAGACTGACATAAACCAATTATAAATAATTATATATACAGTCACGAGTCATAATTTACATTTACGCAAATCCAAAACTGATTTTCTTGTGAAATACTGCCCGGTACAGATTGGTGAAACGTAACATGAAATCTAACACAAATGAGCCGTCCAAACATAAGCAATGCAACTTGAAATGTAACACAATAACCCCGCGAATTTGTTTCAATGTGTGTTACATTTGATGTTAGGTTTCACCAATCTGTCGCCGGTGTCACTTTATTAAAACACATATTTACAGCGTGGGAGGAGGCCCAGGATGCCATAGGAATCTATTGTAACCTCTCCAAGGCATTTGACTGCGTTGAACACAAAACCTTGCTCTTAAAACTTGAGCATTACGGACTAGATAAACTTGCGCTTAGCTTAGTAGAATCTTATTTAAATGATAGACAGCAAAAAGTCCAAATAAATGGTGTCAATTCACGTGGTTTAAAAGCAAAAATAGGTGTTCCACAAGGCTCAACATTAGGTCCTTTCCTCTTTTTGGTATATATTAACGATCTACCCCATTTATTAAAAAACCAACCACAAATGGTGTTATTTGCTGACGATACTTCCTTAATTTTTAAGATAAATAGACGTGCATCAAATCTTGACGACGTAAATAACGCCCTACTGCAGGTACATGATTGGTTCACTGCTAATAATTTAGTATTAAATGGGAATAAAACTAAATGCATAAGATTTGCTTTACCGAATGTTAAAAGTAATGATTGTGACATAGTATTGAATAAAGAGAAACTAGAATTCGTCGATAAAACTGTTTTCCTGGGGATCACGCTCGACTCAAGGCTGCAATGGGGTCCTCATTTAACATCTCTTGCAGGACGGCGAAGTTCAGCAGCATATGCTGTGAGAAAAATCCGTCAATTTACTAATGTAGATACCGCGAGGCTAGTCTATTTCAGTTACTTTCATAGTATCATGTCTTACGGTATTTTACCATGAGGACGGGCTGCAGATATCGAGTCTATTTTTATTCTGCAGAAAAGAGCCATCAGAGCGATATATTGCCTCCGCAGGCGCGATTCTCTAAGGGAACTGTTTAAAGATATTAACATCATGACGGTACCTTGTCAATATATCTATGAAAACATCATGTACGTAAGAAAAAATAAAATCTTTTCAGTAAAAGAGGTGAAAGACATAACTATATGACTAGAAATAGGGACCAATTAGTTCAACCAGGTTTCAGACTGGCTAAAGTAGACTCATCCTTCATGGGGTACTGTTTAAATTGTTACAATAAAATACCTCCCCACATACTCCAACTGAATGAAACAAAATTTAAATCTTGTATAAAACGCACACTATGCAGCCAAGCATATTATTGGTTGGTTAGTTGGGGGATTACATCGCTGACAAAGATGCTTGGCTCAACGCTGGTCCTGCTCCACAGGGGGGCATAAATTAATTGATAAGCATTCGAAAATATTGTTGGAGCTGCTGAAGATTGTAAAAACAACAACATCTTTGCATTGTATAAATTCAATCTCGTAACAATGTATAATTGCATAGCACATGTGTGAGCACTATGTACCTACTATAAAGCCACCATTTACTAGGCTCGTCTTTCATTGACTTGAATGTCCCCTGGCGGCTGAGAGTATGTCATGCTCACTCAAATGTTTCGCTGGTGGTGGCGTGTGTGTTGGATCATTAAGTTCCCTTCAAAATGGTTGAGCTGAATGGTGCTGATCCATGCGTCATGTTCGTGAACGGGCGCCGTCAGTAGGGACTGGTCAACTCTTGGCTGCCACGGCTTATTTTAATTTAAATTTTTGAATTGTTTTTTTATCTTTTTTATTACGGATACTTTAAACGTGCACGTCTTTCTACATCGTTCTCACATTTTTAATTTGAACATGAATGATGTAAACCATTTGTTTTTTGTAACTATATGTTGATATAAAAGAGTGTCCATGGAGTTTCTTGCCCGTTCTTCTCCATAGGTACCTACTACGCTTTGGAATGGGCAACTAGCTTCATTTTTCTGACTGATTGACCCTTTGACAATTCAAAAGTGCCTGTAATTGGTTTATTTGAAATAAATGCTTTGAGTTTGATTATGAGTTTCTGTACCGGATATAACAATTGCATGTGCATGCATTCATTGATTTGAATGTGCCCTGGCGGCTGCGAGTATGTCATGCTCACTCTAATGTCTTGCTGATGGTGGCGTATAATTATATTATGATCATTTAGCAAAATGATAGAGCTAAATGGTGCTAATCCATACGTCATGTTCGTGAACGGGCGCCATCAGTAAGGACTGGTCATCTCTTAGCTGCCACGCCTTATTTGAATTTAATTTATGACTCGTTTTTGTCTTTTTATTACAGCCGCTTTTAACGTTTGCATCGTTTTCACATGCATAATTTCAACATGAATGATTTAATCAATATTTTGTAACCATGTTTTGATTTAAAAGAGTGACCGTGGAGTTTCTTGCCCGTTTTTTTCCATAAGTTCTCCTCCTACCTACGCATTAGAATGGGCAACTAGCTTCACCTTTCTGACTGACCGACCCCTTGACAATTCAATAGTGCCTGTAATTAGTTTATTTGAAGTAAATACTTTGAGTTTGAGTTTTGCAACTTTGCAATACCATAATTTCATAATAGCATAATTTCGAAAACACCATGTTCGTAACACTATAATATTTATATCAAAGGAGAATTCGTTTTTTAATCTTGAGTAAATGAAATTTATTAATGCTTGTGACTATCCGTGACTGTCTAGTCTTCATAGAGAGTGGAGTATAAACAAAAATTAGTAAAAAAAACATGTAATTAAGTTAAAAATTAGTTCGTTTAAAGGTCGCTGGCCAAATACGTTTAAATCCCAGAAAAAAAAAAGACAAAAAAAAGCAGAGGTTAGTCGTCATCTGGTAGAGTGCTGATAAAGCTATGGTAAGCTATGTCAGCAGTGACGATCGTCATGAAAATGATGACACCGGGGTTTGAACTTACGGTGTCTAAAACGCTCCCTAGGGAAACACACCTACTTACTTTTATAAATAATGTTTTCAACTCATTTGCTCAAAAAATGCATTTACGATGGCTGTGTACATGGTTCGAAAGTTAAAAATTACGCACCATACAACGGAGCGCGCGGTAAAATACTCACACATAAGTACCTGTTTTACTGCATACTCCGTTGTATAGCGCCGTGCGTATCCTTTACGGTTTAGTCTGTAGTTTAGTTTAGTCTTTAATGTTATAATATGTATTTTTGATAAGTATACGTTTGATGTGGGTTTTGAACTTTCGATTGCTAAGTTCTGTAACTGACTTTGGCAACTTGTTATAAAATAGTATCATAAATAACTATTCTGTGTTAAATTGTGCTCGATATGTGGCGTCCACCGCGGTCTTAGGATACCCTAGCTTAAGGCACGTGTGAATCTTGCATCCAAAGGGTGAGGTCAGGCTAAACGGCATCCCATGGGGTGTTTTTATGTAAGTAGGGCATAACTTTACTCCGTTCTGCCCTGATAAAGGTCACACGCCACAAAGTAATTTCACAACAAATACTAATTATTCTTGTAGCAATTATAGTTCGCATTATAAACATAATTATAATGAGGCTCTAACAATACACATTGTACCTTACTAAGTCAAATATAAAGGGTGTTATACACTTGTTTGAGTCGGCACATTTGATTTGGCAGTATTTGTTGAACAAAATGAATTACTACACATATTTGGCTTTCATTCGGCTCTAGCCAAATGGCAAGCTCTGTTCGGCATCTACCGTCGCTAAGCTATGTTCAGGTCAGCTCGGCATGATTCGAGTTAAGCCGAGTGATTTTTCACGAACATAATATCTACATATATTCGAATTTACTGTCCAAACAACAATAATCAGCCTATAATGTTCCCACTGCTGGGACACAGGCCTCCTCTCTGTGGGAGGGAGTGGGCCGTAATCTACCACGCAGACCCAATGTGGGTTGGTAGATGTCACATGTTTTCGAATGTTTGATTCTGGGACATGTTGGTTTCCTCACGATGTTTTCGTTCACCGTTTTGAGAGTAGTGGTGATTTAATAATTTACTCAAAGTAAAGCGCCTGTCAGGATTCGAACCTACGACCTACGACCTACAACTCGTAAGTCACGTTCGTTACCACTGGGCCACCTTCGCTCTCAAACCAACCTTTTACCGTCCGGCTATGCCGAATCATGCCGAACAATTGTGTAGCACTCCTAACACATGATTAACTGAATAACAAAAGGTTAAACATATTATTGAACAGTAGTCATTACAGCGGAATTAGGTTGCTGAAAGAGAACTGTTTCGTTTGCTGTCGTAGAAGAAAATCTTGAACACGTACATTATCGGACTTCAAGGCGGTGTGCCGTGACATAGAGCTGGGATCACGTTCGGATATTAGCGGATATCTTCGGATATTTTTTGGAATTGGAATAGTTTATTTTTATTTTGATCACAGTATTTAAAAAGCACGCAAGTCTGTCGATAAATTTTGTATCACCTTTTACACTGGCATAGTAAGTTGCAGATTTTTCGTTCAATTAAATAACAACAGCAAAAATATTGTATAAATAAACTTACCAACAAATTCATATCTTTTGAAGTGATATTAATATCCTTCATTTCGTTTAAATATTACAAATTCATGTATTAAAATCTCAATTGGAATCCCTGTCAATCTATTGAAAGAATTTTAATATACGATTTGATATGCACAAAGTAAGTTTTTCTCTTTTTGGGGTAGGCAACGTATTTCAGAATAATTTTGATAAAATACGCTTGGAATCATGTGGCCGCCGGGTGTGGCTGCCACAAGCGACACCTTAATTCGTTTTCTAGGTTCGAACAAGTTTTAAATGATTTTTATATTACTATACATTTTGTCAGTGATATATTTTTGTAACTGTAATAATAAATTATTTTATTTCTGTAAGTAGGTTTGTACAAACGCTTTTACACGTCAATCATATTTATTAAACTAGATGAGGTCGGCGTTTCCTATCTGACTACTTTGAGAAGAAAGGCCGAAACAAACGCAGAGATCACAGTTTCTTTTAAAGTCCAGACATACTGTTGGTCAGATCATGTGAAGACTATGTAAATTAGTGTCTGAAAAGGTCTTTTGAAGAAAGAATCACATAGATTGAGTGGACCTGTCCAGTCAGTGCACGCATTTGTCAGTAATCGTGCAGCTCAACTCGGAACTTAAGGAACTCAACGATTCGACGAACAATACCAAAGAAAGGACATTTGGAAGAGTTAAGAACATTAAGAACATTTCGGGGATAACAGGCGTTATGTTATGGGTGCTACCCCATAACATAACGCCTGTTATCCCCGAGGTGTACCTATAGTACACAAGTTGCACACAGAATTTAGATAAGTCCTTTATGTCCCAATTTATTCTACGAGTTATTGTGAATTAATTATTGCACGACAGCTTCTGCCCGTGACTTCGTTTGCGTGAAGAGAACACACCGCCTATGACACAGGGATAATGAAGCTTCCGACTTCCGAAATTAAAGTTATTTTTCAGTATGTTGTGTTTTTTTTTTTTGAAGTCTTTGTTTTTTTTGTGTAATAAAGTTATTTTTTTCACTTTTTAGTTGTGGTACCAACCCCGCACAAATTCGTATACCACTACTTGCTATGTAAATAACAGTGACAGGAAGTTATCATAACATCATCAATATGCATTAAGTGGAAAAATACGTATTATTGAAACTAACAAAAAAAACTACCAAAGCAAAGTTATTAAAATTCATATGGGACCACCCCTGAGGTAAACCCTATCTATTAAAATAAGGATTTTTGAAATCAATCCACAATTGCCGGAGATTTCGCGTAAAAAACATACAAATGTTAAAATACACTAAGTATGCAATGAAGCCTTTAGCAGCTGGGGGATACTGCAGACTGAAATCAACCATTAGCCTGTGATTATTTTAGTCTTCATTTATTCAATGAAGATTTAAAAAACACATGTTATAAAGGTTTTCGCTTTAGAGTATGCACTCTAGAGCGAAAACAATGCATTTAATAAAGTACTATCGTTACTGGCTATTTTAATTTCAATAAGTAATGGTTAATTTTAATTAATTTGCATGTTTGTTCCGTTATTTTAATATAAACATAGTATTGAAATAAAATTTAATAGTCATTAAAATTGGGATAAAATAAATATTGAATTATTGTTAACCTGTTACTAGCATTTTATAAACGTGTCGATTTTTACTAGAAAAAACATGAGCTTGGAATTCATGAAAAACAAACTGTTATAAACCTTCAATAGATAAACATGTTAAAATCGTTAGTGTCACAAAGAAGCATGCATTTTTTTTTCGGATATTCGGATATATCTGCTATGCACATCCCTATGACAAAGCAACGAAACCAGGTCATACGAAACATCAAAGGTAATGCCTCGCTATCAGAAAATATACCTACATTTAGGAGCTTTTGTTTAGTGATATTTAATTAAAAGCCTTACAATTTAGATCTACATATTTTTTTAAACACTTTCTTTGTATCGGGACCCCGTTTAGTTTTTAAGTTTATTTAATTTTTATTATTTGTTGTTATAGCGGCAATAAAAATACATACTCTGTGAAAATTTCAACTGTCTACCTATTACGGTTCATGAGATACAACCCGCTGACAGACGGACGGACGGACAGCGGAGGCTTAGTTATAGAGTCCCGTTGGCATTCTTTGGGTACGAAACCCTAAAAATCAACTGTCATAGGATAGTAGCAGGTGGCGTTCTGTAGTTTCCGCCTACCCCCATGGGAAGAAGGCGTGAGTTTATGTATGTATGTATCTTATTGATTGCATATTATAGGATAACTAGCTTTGTCTGAAATTATCCCACGGAAACGTACTACCGGGATAAAAAGTATCCTACTTGTTAAACCAGGTTATAAACTATCCGTGTTCCAAATTCCATCCAAATCCGTTCAGTAGTTTTTGCGTGAAAGAGTAACAAACATCCATCCATCCGCATAAACTTTTACATTTATAATATTAGTAGGATTGAAACAATTTGAGTTTGATCAATATAACCCAAAAGTAGGTTTTCTTTACCTTATTCCCTAACAAAATACTTTCATTGTTCTATTAATTCAGTATACAAATCAACTATTAAGCTATTGTGTCCCACTGCTGGGCCAATGCCTCCCCTTTATCCCCCCCCCCTTTTATCTCTTTTTCCCTTCCAAACCTCTCTATTTCTAGCCGACTTCTTAAAAAGAAGGAGGTTCTCAATTCGTCTGGATGTTTTTTTTGTATACATATTTTTTTTTAATGGATAGGGTATGCCTCAGGGGTAATCCCATATAATTTTTATAATGTTTGCTTGGGTAGTTTTTCAGATAGCTTCAATAATAAATATTTTTTCCACTTAGTGTATATTGATGATGTTATAACTCCCTGTCACTGTTATTTACTTAGCAAGTAGTGGTATAAGAATTTATGTGGGGTAGGTACCACAACTATAAAGTGAAAAATATCGGAAAGAAAAAAAAAACACTACATGATAGAGAAAAATAACATCATTTTCGGAAGTCGGTGGCAAAAAACGAAAATACAAAACCAAAGACACCGACTTCCGAAATGTGTAGCTGTTTTTCACTTTGCAGTATTTTTTTTGGAAGCCGGTCGTTTTTTGCGATCAAATTCAACATTTTATTTCAAAACAAAATCCACCATTGTTTAAGGCTAACACTTGAATCACGTTTTATCCTCCGTTCACAATACACCATCAATATTTCCCATTACAATTCAAAAAACTCAAAAAGCTTTAAAAGCCTAAATCCTATTGAAGAGGCTGCCACTCACACCGCAGCGGAATTTGCATTAACTGAAAAGGATATTGTAGTCCGAACCACTCACGAACTTAATCGGCTCTTCTTTGGATGGGATGGAAGGGAGGGTGGCACGCGTATAGAATGATAATGAGTTGCTCGCTACGGTTTTATTGACTCCCGGCGTTTTTTAAATCTGATTGGTCGCTTTTCGACGTTCCTTTTTCGAGATAATTTTGTATGTCTGAGTTTCAGCTTTGTTGATTCTTTTTATCTTGTTAGGCGAATAGAATTTATTGTAATAAAATGTATTCTATAAATTGGTACGGTTTTAAATTTTGTAAAGACTTTGTGAATGCTATTGAGCTTTCGTAGAGGTCACCTTCAATTAGATTGTAGTCAGAACACATCAGTAGACATCAGAAGATATTAACACAATACTTATCTGGGGCCTTACAATTACCGTTATGATACTAATGCTAATGAGTATTTTGAAAATCAACTGAATCTTATCATCGAAATTAAAACAGTGATTATTTCAAACAAACTAAATATAGTAGTGATGTGCCGAATATGGGTTCTGCCAATCTTTGACTAGATATAGTAACTAAACTATTGGATATATTTGATTGAATTTTCGTATGCAGACTGGGAACAGCATTAGATATACGCAGTTTAGTTTATTGTCGTCCACCTTATATAAATGATAAATGATTTTATTTCTGTAAGTAGGTTTGTACAAACAATTTTACAGGTCAATCATATTTTTTAAACTAGATGAAGTCGGGGTTTCATAACTGACTACTCTGAGAAGAAAGGCCGAAACAAACTCGGAGGTCACGGTCTCTTTTAAAGTCCAGACATAACCTTGGTCAGATCATGTGAAGACCATTTATATTGGTATCTGAAATGGTCTTTTGAGGAAAGAACCACACAGATTGAGTGGACCTGTTCATTCAGTGTACGCATTTGTCAGTAATCGTGCAGCTCAACTAAGGAAGTCAGGACTTAAGGTATATATTGTTTATACATAAGTAAAAGGGATTTAACATCCCAGCCTGTGGTAGAAGGACTGAAGAAAGAATGAAGTTTAGTATAGTTTTACACAAGACACTAATTTTATTTATTTATTAAAACTTTATGCACAATTAAAAAAATACTATACAAAGGCGGACTGAATGCCTGAGACATTTTCTACCAGTCAACCTTAGGGTGATGCAGAGACAAAACAAGGCAGGTGCAATATATGGGATAGAAAGCTCGGAAATAACTATAAAATACAAGAATAAATACTAATACATACATACATATAAACAAAATGAACTTTGTCAGGAGTAATAACGATCGGTAGAGAAGAAAACGAATCCAGCAAATCAACGCTGGTATGTTTCGACCAACTTCTGAAGGATATACTCACGTGCCTTCACTTTAAAAGATAACCGACTGGCCAATTTTCTTGTCGACATAGAATGTTAAACTAGTCAGAACTTCAAAGTCTCCCTTGTATCACATGCCATAAAATTTAGAGCAGCAGTTACCAACAGAATAACAAAAGGTACTGAGCGGATTTTTGACTTGTGCCCAGTTGATAGCAAACGGCTCGCCCCCTATTACTAGCAAAATGTGGGTGTACTATACGCACATCTCTGCTTAACCCTTCGGGGAATTCAGGCGTGATATTATGTGTATGTTATCAGTCTGAGACTGTCCTACTGCAGCACAACTATCTCTTCTCGTAAAGAGAAGGAACGAGTATTATTTCACCACGCTTGCCCTCTGCATTTCAGACCAATTTATTCCCTTCATTTATCTTATATCCTCAGTGAATGTAGCAACTTTGTAAATTTAAATTTGCAAATGGAGTGTCGTTGGTATTAAAATTTATCTGTAACATAAAAGTTGATTACAGTTTTTGTTGGTAGTCTGCACATAATGGCGCGATCGTTATAGAATACATGTTCTGTGTTGTTATATTGATAGTAAGTTTGAATGGTGACGCCATGGGGACGTATTACAAAATGTATACAAGATGGTAGATACATCGGCGCGCAAACTGAAACCATGAATTCAGCACACGATTCTAGACCCCTAACGTAAAAATTTGTAGTCAATTATCTAAAAATAAATCTGCTGTTTCATAGAAAAGTGCAATATTTGCGCGGTCAAAGTGTATGACAAAGCAAATTATTTTTCAATACTTACACTTCCTCGAAAACTGGTTCTTATCGCACTACAATAGGTTCCACATGCAATGTATTTCACACGTGTGTGTTTTTTTCATTTACCAACACGTGTGCGGAAATAAAAATTGCCACAGATAACTATACCTATACTTATTCCACATTGGTTCAATGCCTATAGTCGGCGGTGATTGTTTTTTTTTAAATCTCGGCAAAGATATATGCGTCATTACGGCGTTATAATTTTTTGAGTATTTAAATTATGTTTGTAAATAGAATATCATCAAAAACCAGAATTATTGGAAAAATAAAATACGTTTATGAACAGATTAACATTTATTTGTGTTCAGAACTCAAAATTATTAGAATTTTCCATTTTTCATATTAGGCTGTTTAGCAGCTTTATACCTTTGCCTCTCCTACTCAAAAAGCAAATTCAGTCTTATTTATTTAATGACAAAAATGTAGTTCTCAGCTCCATAACACCCTCGGCTACGGCTCGTGTGTGTATTCCGCCCGAATGCAATAACAACATTTCTCCACTTGTATCAAAATGTACTAATTTAATAACTGACGAAAAAATTTAGCGCAATGGGCTTCAGAATTATGTGCTGAATACATGAAAATAAGTTGTGCATTGATATCCCCGCCACCTTGTTTATCGTAGTATTATCTTGTATTTGGCGACAGTGTTTTGTTTAACGGTATCTGTCGAGAAACGTGCATGTTCCATGATGTGCAATTAATGGCGACCATATAAGCTACGGTCCACCGAAGAGGTCTACCTATGCAAGCGGAAGGTGTATTGGAATAGATCTATGTGTTTGTGGAACATAAAACTTGTAGTCTACTTGTGGAAGCACACCTTTACACTCAGGTAGATGTCACCGCTGGACCCTAGAGTATGGCTTATGTAATAATCAAATAGTAGACGTGTTATACAGAAGACCGGAATGCAAAATGGCAGGCAATTGTGTCATTTCTAATGAGTTTAGTGGTCCGCAGTCGCATCAGGAGCATTTTTAACCCCTGACGCAAAAAGAGGGGTGTTATAATTTTGACTGCTATGTGTGTGTCTGTTTGTGGCACTGTAGCTCATAAACGGGTAAACCGATTTGGATGCCGTTTTTTTATTTGAAAGTAGAAAGTAGAAGTAGTAGTAGTAGTTTATCAAAATTGGTTCAGCCGTTTCAAGGTCATCAGCTCTTTTTTATGTCGGTCGTTTTTTTAATTTTACATATTATTCTCATACCTGTTTTATTTATACATTCTACCTGTTTTGTTAACTAGCATAAGTCAAGTGTGCCTACAAATGATACTATTTTATTGTTAAAATTATATTATTTGATTAAATAAAATTATTAATATCGTGTCTATGATCTGTCTGTCTGTCAAACGCTCCTAAAATTATCTGGATTTTAACAATTATTTCCTTATAATTTTAAAATATCATCTTGTTACTCAAACTACTCACCTATTTCCCTGTACAACAAGATTAGCATTAAGAAAATGAAAAAATAATGTTCCATTGTCTGTCTTGTTATAAACAATAGTGCTAACGAGCTTCTGATGGCGCTAATTTCGTTGAAAGGGGTCTACCCTCTAATCTAATTAGATTTTCAGCTACAGAGAAACGTGCTTTGGCATTTATTTTAATATTCCTTGAATAAAGAGGAATTTGTGGTCTTCTAGAGGTACTATGTTTCTTCAGTAAGAATATAATTCAGCAATTTTTCGACTGCATCATTGGTCTAGTGGACGCAAGCGGTACAAGTGAGCGTGAGATCTTGGGTTCGATTCGCAGGTCGAGCAAAGTGTTGTTGGGTTTTTCATCAGGAATTTCTCATTAATAGTTCAGAGTCTGGATTTGTGCCTGGTTGATGGCAATAGGCTCGCCCCTCATTACATGGGACTTAAACATAACTGGCGAAATTTTTGTGCACAATAGGCACACCTCTTCTTAACCCTTCGAGGATTACTGACGTGGTCAAATGTCAAAGTGTGTCAAACTTAAACTCAAAAACTCGAAGCATTTATTTCAAATAAGCCAATTACAGGCACTTTTGATTTGTCAAGGGGTCGGTCAGTTGAAAGATGAAGCTAGTTGCCCATTCCAAAGTGTAGTAGGTACCTATGGAGAAGAACGGGTAAGAAACTCCACGGACACTCATTTAAATCAAAATATTGTTACAAAAAAATTGGTTACATAATTCATGTTGAAATTATACATGTGAGAACGATGTAGAAAGACGTGCACGTTAAAAGCGTCCGTAATAATGAAAAGAAAACAAAAAGCAAACAATTCAGAAATTAAAATAAGCCGTAGCACCTAAGAGATGACCAATCCGTAGCTAGCTGCCTGACTTTTAAAAGAATACAAGCATAATGTGTGACTTCAAAAAAACAATTGCCGATCTATCTTTGGAACGGCATTCCTACACAAACAATACAGACATTAGAAGATGACTCTCAGCAACTCTTCGCGAACGATGTGCGCCGAGAACACAACTGCCAACAAGTTAGCTGATCTTGTAGCGAAGTTGGACGGTTACAGCCGGGTGATCCGCGAACGACGAAGACAATGCCAGGATTGAATATGTATGATTGTATTTATGTATCTTTCTTTCTTGGTGATTTATTATTCAGTGGCTGCGAACAGCGAGTGAAGTTTGGTGAAATCTTTGGTGATGAAAGGTTTACTACAATCTTTTCTAGATCGCATTTCAGAGTCTGGGTTTATGCCCGGTTGATGGCATTAAACTGGCCCATTTTACATAACGGGTGAAATGTGTGTGCTAGTGTGTAGTGTGTGTGTGTGTGTGTGTATATGTGTGTGTAGTGTGTGTGCGTTTAGTGTGTTTGTGTAGTGTGTGTGTGTGTATTTATGTGTGTTATGAGTGTGTGTGTATTTATGTTTGTTATGTGTGTATGTAGTAGGTATACTTCTGCCGAACACTTAAGGGAAAACGGGCGTGATGTTATGTTTCTAGATATCAAGTTAGCTAAGTGCTGAGATGGCAACGTAGCGATATTTTTGTTCGTGATCATTAACACATACTTTATTTTTTTAATAATCGATAATATTATATTTTATTTACATAATTTAAAAGCCAATAGTCTTAAAACAATATGTACAAGTATACTTAGTCTGGCAATAAATACTGTTACAGTTAAAAATGAGAAAGATATTACATTTGAATTTGGAATCTGTCATTTTTATACGACTGTTCATTTATATTTTTAATTGTTTTATATTTATGTATTAAACTAACACACTGTAAACGTAATAAATATTATTTGCAATAAAAAACATTTTCTTCTTCGTGACAATATTTATGGCAAGACTAGGTACATATAAAAAGTGGAGGAGAAAGAATAATAGGGCATCAAAAAATTCGTCCGCATCGTTGCCAACAGGAAAATTAACCCAAAAGACTGGCAGCATTGCCACGTTGTATGGCAATTCTGATTCTTTGGCCAAAAATGGGGCAGCCCTCTGGTAATGTTTTTTTTTTTTGTTTTTTTTTTTGTTTAATAAGAACTTAAGTTCTTAGTAATTTATTACAATCTAGCCTAATAGACTAATAAGCAACTTAACTTTAACTTATTATTTTACGTGATAGTTTACGTTATAACTAAGAATAGTGTCCTATTGCACTTTCACACAATTCCGCTTCCGCAGCACTTTCTTAGAGTCTGATAAATTAATAATAAAAAAACACATTGTTTACACATTATTCGTCACAATTTATACACTACACTAACTCAAATGGTTTAGTTCTCTTTAGCCTACGCACTATGTCCGTGTTGTCTAGCAGCTGAATTGCCTCGATATTCACATGTCGGTGAAGTCTGTGTTCGTGGGCTTCAGCAAATTTTTGGATGACGGTGGTGACGAGTTCCATTTTAAGGTCACGGTGGAGGTCGTCATTTCTAATGTACCATGGTGCATTTACAGCATCCCTGAGTACTTTATTTTGGAATTGTTGGATTATTTTGACATTACTTCGTTTAGTACAGCCCCAAAGTTGGATGCCATACGTCCAAATTG
The DNA here is from genome assembly GCA_916610205.1 of Griposia aprilina. Classification (NCBI taxonomy): domain Eukaryota; kingdom Metazoa; phylum Arthropoda; class Insecta; order Lepidoptera; family Noctuidae; genus Griposia; species Griposia aprilina. The sequence continues at coordinate 18,502,066 of OU744307.1, read as the reverse complement.
GCATAAGAATATGCTTGTATAATATAATTTTATTACGTATTGATAGGCAGGATTTCCTTCCGAGTAAACAATACATACTTTTATAACGTATGTCTAGTTCCTGTCTTTTCTTTTTGACGTGAGATTTGCAACGCAGTTTGGCGTCAAACACTTACTGATGTTGGGAACTTTTTGATTGACTTTTCTGTGGAGGCTTAATGTTCAACAGCCAAGTCAAAGTCAAATCATTTATTTCAAATAGGCACATAAAAGGCATTTTTGAACGTCAATATTTACAAAAAAATAGAATTGATTCTAGTTGCCCTTTCCAAAAGGTAGTTTCGTATGAAGAAGAATGGGCAAGAAACTCCACCGTTACTCTTTTAAAAGTGTTTTACAATATTATGTATACATTAATTATATAATTATAATTATGTGAAGACGATGAACCTAGAATAAAATTACTATACCACAATAGGTAAAAATAATTAAAATTACTATACCACAATAGTAAAAAAAAAGTAAATTAATTATGAGATAGTAAACTGGTTGCTAATTTAATTGTATAATTTATCATTTTTATGTCATTGATTTTGACATTATGTAACTACTTTAACTCACACACTAAATTATTACTTGTGAAATTTTGGAAAAATCATTTACTTTTCAATATTTGTAAATATGTGAGCACCATGTAGATACATGGTGCTCACATATTTGATGATTTGGTCTAGACTCTAGATTGTCCTATGGAGCAGGACCAGCCTGTTTCCAAGCATTCTTATCTAGGATATAATCCTCTAATTTGTAATATGCTTGTTTACAAAGTGTACTTTTAATATAAGTTTTAAATTTTCTTTCATTTAATTGCAATATATCACAAGGTATTTTGTTGTAACATTTAACACAGTACCTACACCATAAAAGGTGTATTTACTTTAGATAATCTAAAAAATTGTTGATCTATTTTAACTTTATTGCTAGTATTAAAATTATGTCTATCACTTATTTTATTAAAAAGATGTAGATTTTTTCTTACATACATAATATTTTCATAAATGAATTAGCAAGGTACCGTCATAATATTAATCTTTTTAAATAGTTCCCTAAGAGATTCGCAACGACGTAGATTGTAAATGGCCCTGACAGCTTTATTTTGCAAAATGAAAATGGATTCAATATCAGCAGCCCGACCCCACAGTAAAATGCCATATGACAATGCTGTGGAAGTAGCTAAAATAGACAAAACGCGCGGAAATGTTGGAAAATATCATGATGTCAGACTGAACAAATGGCCAGATCGATTAGAAAATGTACCTGTGGATGTCAATTAATGGCGCCACTTATAAATAGAGTGATTTGATATGGTTATTTGAATACTTTAACCCGAAATTCGAATTTTAAATCCCTTTAAAAAAATCTACGTACCACAATTGAGGTTAACTTTTTTATCTCAATAAAAATTTTGTTGATGAACTTTCAATTACCTACAATGAAATAATGATATTCAAAATAATTGTTGGATAAAGTGGCGAGATATAAAGTTGAAACCTTATAATAATAATAATAATAAGTTATTTATTCAACAGACAACTGGATTCAATTACAAATATATTACTTACAATATTATTATAGATGTTAGTAAACAATTTAACTTATTAGCTATGTTAGTACCTAAATTCTACTACCGACATGCGATAGGGTGGTTTTTATAAGATGCCTCACTATGGGGCTTTCGTCAGGCCCATCAGCAATAGTTTTCAGGAGGAGGGTTTTCTATTGCCACTGTGATACTGTGTTACTTATTCCCTTTACTGACTGATTGCTTAAATAATTAACCTAAACAGGGTTTTATAACACCTACCGATACCTAGTTTCTGACTATTAACAACTCAACTGCAATGCCTAGTTAGCTATCGACATGAAGCATACTCTAAGCAACGACAATGCGTTCCTCCCGGCACTCAAATGCAAAACTAATAAGTTCCAGGAAGCTGTCATCCATTGCTTGCCTGACTAACGACGCTGCAAGGCAGCAGAACAAGGAACTTTACTTCCAAAACCTGATGCGTAACACTGAAGAACTAACCATATCACAATATACATCAGCTGCTGTCAGACCGTATCAAACATCAGCTTAAGTACACTTCGGTGTAACAGGCTCCTCGCTAAGTCATTCTATTAATCACGTCGTTGAAACCAAAGTTTCTTCGTATGCTCGCTCGCCGAGAATAATGCTTTCAATACGGCATCATATTGAAAAGTTACCGTTTCAAATAGTTCCTGATTGTGTTAGCGTTGTTTAGCTCAAATAAATTGATAGTTCAGAGTTTTTAATTGAATATTACCGCGACTCAGCGGCGATGAAAGCGATCGCTTCGTAGTTATAGTTTGATGATAGTTTTAAGTGTTTCATATACTTTTATGTTTAGGTATGCAAGCAGGATTAATGCCCTGGTAGTAGGGAATCGCGTGCGATGAATCAGTCTAAAACCCAACTTATGACTAACAGCACTAAGCGTAGGGTCGAGGTAGATGGGCAGGAAATACATTATATCGATGAGTGTATATCATCTACTTGGCCCAGTTAGTTTCTTTTCAAAGCAGACAGGAAAGAGAAATCGATCGCTGAATTGAAAACGCGGTCCATGAAGACGCTAATGAAGGGTGATCTGTCTATCTCCCTGAAGTGCAATCTCATCGACATGTATTGTGTATTCTGCTCGTCTTAACCTACTGTGCTTAGACCAGGTCGCTCACCGAGTCCGCCTTGGAGTTTGCCAAAGAGTGATGGAACGCAGCTTTCTGGGTGTATAAAGACAGGGCAACATTCGGAACACTACGCTGTGTTTCGAAACGGGTATAATAGTCGTATGCAAGAAGGCTAGCAGGCTCAAATGGGAAACTCAGATTAAAAGTACACTTTGTAAACAAGCAAATTACAAATTAAAAGATTACATCCTAGATAAGAATGCTTGGAAACATGCTGGTCCTGCTCCATAGGACAATCTAGAGTCTAGACAAAATCAAACTGGTTGCTAATTTAATAGTATAATTTGTATGACATTGATGTTTACATTCTGTAACTACTTTAACTCACACACTAAATTATTAATTGTTAAAATTTTAGAAAAATCATCTACTTTTCAATATTTCTAAATATGTGAGCACCATGTATCACATAATTATTTTCCTGTCATTGCTTTATATTTAATACTTTTTACCTATTATGGTATAGTAATTTTATTTTAGGTGCATCGTCTTCACGTATAATATTTTTTTTTTTTTTGGAAACTGCCCCACAGTAGGAATTTCTCCTGTATTGTGGGTGCGTTTACAAACATTTAAAATCACATACACAAACAGCCAGACCCGGAACAACTACTTGTAGGTCATACAAATATGTGTTCCGTGCGGGAATCGAACCCGCGACACGCAGCTCAGCAGTCAATCGCTTAACCACTGCGCCAACCGTGCCGACCAATTACATTTATGTCAGGCCATTTATGTGCCGACAATTATGTAATTAACGTATACATAATATTGTAAAACATTTTAAAAGAGTAACGCTGGAGTTTCTTGCCCATTTGAATCTTCTCCATACGAAACTACCTTTTGGAAGGAGCAATTAGAATCAATTAAATTTTTTGTAAATTTGGACGTTCAAAAGTGCCTTTTATGTGCCTATTTGAAATAAATGATTTGACTTTGACTTTGATTGGGGGGGGGGGGGGGGGGGGGGGTCATGTCACCCACATGCACGATGACCGCTGAGCAAAAGTCTCCACGCAATGGGTGCCTGGAGATGGACGGTGCCGCCGAGGTCGACCCAGAAAGCGGTGGTGAGATGGCCTGGACGCGTACGGCGAGGGCTGGTTCGAGGTGGCGCGGTAAAAGAGTTCCTGGAAGGACTTGAGCGAGGCCTTTGCCCAGCAGTGGGATAGACTAAACTAAACAACAAAAAAACATTGGTAGTGTACTATATTCCTAGTTCATGTGTACTACAACAACATCTTCTGCTTAAGGTGAATCCTCAGCTATAGCCCGCAAAATTCGAATTTTCTTTAGTCTTTTGCAAATTTCAGCTCTGTTTTAAGTCCTATGTTGATCAAAATGCGATTCGCGACTGTAGGAATGATTCGTGAAACTTTGGAAATTTGTTCCACCTAATAATTTTTCGAATATTTCGTATAAAAATTCAACAACGGTATAATCGATGTATTCAAAATAATGTAAAACATTTTAAAAGAGTAACGGTGGAGTTTCTTTTCCATTTATCTCCATACGAAACTACCTTTTGGAAGCGGCAACTAGAATCAATTCTATTTTTAACCGACTTCAAAAAAAGGAGGAGCTGCTCAATTTGACTGCGTTTTTTTTGGTTATGTGTGTTAGCTCAGAACTTTCTTCTGGGTGAACCGATTTGGATGGTTCTATTATTATTTGATAGCTGATGCTTCACATATGGTCCTATTGAAATTTGATCAAGTTCTGACCAATAGTTTCAGTTATCGTTAATACTGCATATTTTTTTCACTTAGTTTGACTTCCGAAATTAAAGTTTTTTTGGAAGTCGGTTGTTTTTTTTCTAAAAATTGTTTTTTTAAATTTTGTCATTCATACGAGTAATCGCCTTTTCTGTGCCTATCTGCAATAAATGATTTGACTTTGACTTGTAACCCTTCGGGAATTAGAGGGTTGATGTTATGTTATGTGGTAACCGAAACGATCCATTTATCGTTACAGAAACCAAGCATTTATCTGCTCTTACAAAACAACAGTTCAAAGATATTTTATTCACAACCATGCGTCGTGCATTTATTTAATAAAGAACGACACTGTACCGACAATGTATCGCCCGAACCGTACACATGGGGACAATGTGCCCGGCACTATATTGTTTTTGTGAATTTTGTATGTGTATGAGCTAGTCTGATTTATAGAAGCGACGTATTCGTAATCTTTTCTTTAGTTTTATTGTTGTAGTGGACATGTTTTCACTTACATACATACATAATAAATTCGCGCTTTCTTCCCATGCTACGATCCTTATATATACTCCTTTTATCTCGTTTACGTTCATACATCTGGTCATACACGCACGCCGGTTGCGAGTACTACGCACCTGACCTTTCTGAAGAACATCACCAATAAGGTCACATGTCCTCCTACCTCTCCCGCCATTTCCACTCACATCTCCTTTTGTTAGTTACCTTTCATTCATCCTCTCAACATGACCAAACCATCTAAGCATAGCATACTCTTTTCAATTGTTGTCACTACATCTTCTTTTAAACCACACCGTTGTCTTATCACATCATTCTTCAGTCTATCATTCATAGTCACACCACACATGCTCCGCAAGGAACGCATTTCCACAGCATTTATTCTACTTTCATGCTTCTTTTGCCACACCTAACACTCACTTCTATACATAAGCGTAGGTACCTGCTCACCATTTTGAACAGCCAGTCGTGTCTTTTTGGACATCAACTGATCGGTCACAATTGCATGTGTAGCACCATTCACGTTATTTCCCTCATTTACCCTCCTTTCCATATCTCCAACAATCTTTCCATCCCTTGTAAACAGACTCTCCAAATACACGAACTCACTTGCTCCACACTCTTATCACTTGTTTTAACTTATTGAAGTAAAAAAAGGGATTTATGCGTGTTTGAGTCTCATTTTCATGTAAATTGTTTAGGTACCTATACGTTTAAAACATATCAAGATTATCAAGTAATTTCATGGATTTTTATTTTATTTGGGAAAACAAACAATCGTACATTGTATATTATTTCTAGATACACAGTATATGCTATAAGTATATGTACAATCCACTAGGTTTCCACATGTTACTGCTTATAAAAGATACAGTTTTGCTTTTGGTAAAGTTATATAAGATCAATATATAACAACAATACACTTATTTCGTAATCTTAAAACCAAATAGTTAATACATACTTATATAATATATTATAATTAAAATTTTTGAACAAGGCGCTTAATAATTAGTTTTTTTAAATTTATGTCTAAATAGGGCAAAAACATCGATGTCGTTAAAATTATTATTGTAAGCTTGAACCAATCTCTGGAGCGGCGCTGTCTCTTCTGAATTTGTACGACAGGGTGTTATAGCAAACAGTGGATAAGAGGATAAGGATTCAACGCGATGAGTAGGTCACACAATCAAAGCATTGTTACTATAATTATATTAGGACATAAATAATAGATAAGTGAATTCTAGTACCATTAATATTCATTAACAGAAAACTAACGACTGATATTCTATTCTAATGAATCCTCATATAATAATTATTAATAATTAATGTATCATCATGGTATAATTAAGAGTAGTATAACATATATCATTATTATTTAGAAACCCTTAAATTGTATGGTAGACGTTTAATTCTAACCTTACTCAATCATAAGCTAAGTACTTACCTACATTTCAATGATTAGTACTTTTAATAAATTTAATCAACCGAAAAATCTCTAATACTACACACGAAGACCTTAATCCCACACACGGTCACTAATCATTTAAGCCCGCCACAAACGAACGGAACGGCGAACTAAACAGTTTCATTAAGTTACCGCCCCATTTATTTCGGCCGCCAGAGTACGGACGTAATTATCAGGATTCGAATGTGACACTTTGATTGCGCGCTACGATATCGAGTAATGCATTGTTTGTTGCTGTTGTGTTGGTGAAAGAAATTAATGTTGATCAAGGATTTGTAGCGGTATCTACACCGCCACATGCGAGCTACACGTCACACTGACGTCACGTAAATCCTGCATCGCGCAAACAGAGTTTACCGCGCAACTAGCATATGTACAACGTCCCGACATCAACCATTGGCCAGTTGCTCACCAGACACGACACCGGTCTGGTCGGAGGATCCTCCCTTTTCCATAGAGTATGAGTGAGCTTTACACCCCGTTCCTCATACCTCTATAGATTAATATTTATTATGACGTTGATCCGCTAATTTGAATATTGGCGCTGCTTCCCTCTGTTGGTTATAACTACATAAACGAAATAACATACAGCTATCTTTCTGTTAACTCATTAAGCATCGTTAATGAGACACAATTGATTTTCTATTGTAATGGCCCTCTAGCAGGTCAGCTGGGGCCAGACTAGAAGTCAATAAAATCGGGTTTTCGTAAACCACTGCTGATAATTGGCCTCATCCAAGATGCACCACAAAACCGTCACTGACCCGGTTTTCCACCTTCTGCATAAAACCTATAACATCACGCCTGTATTCCCTGAAAATTGAGAGACAGAGATTGACTGTGCTTGTGGTAGATATGCGGACATATTTATAACTATCTATTTATCTAGCTTGTATTGTTTCACTACAGCGAAAGGGGTATCCGTCTCCCTTTTTCACACACTTCTTTCTGTGCCTCTTAAGTACTAGGGCAACAGAAACTCACCTGCATATTACAGATCTTGTACCACTCTGGCTTACTCCGACACCCGGCTGGTGACAAACAAGTACGGAGCTGCCGTGACATGCCTACGTCACACAGCAACCATTCACTCTTAGTTACTAGGGCAACAGAACCTCATCTGCATATTACAGATCTTGTACTGCACTTTTTGCCGTACTGGGTCGCCCCACAGCTGGTGACGATTCGGTCTTAAGGCGATAATAAGTGCCAGCGACCTTGAGCGACTGGGAGGAGCATGCGAAACTTTTAAGCGAATAAAATTGCAAAGTCAATGTCAAAGTCAAATCATTTATTTCAAATAGGCACATAAAAGGCACTTTTGAACGTCAAATTTACAAAAAAATTGAATTGATTCTAGTTGCCCCTTCCAAAAGCTAGTTTTGTATGGAGAAGAATGGGCAAGAAACTCCACCGTTACTCTTTTAAAAATGTTTTACAATATTATGTATACATTAATTATATGTGAAGACGATGCACCTAGAATAAAATTGCACAGAGCGTTAGCGTCTACTCCGACATTGGTCAGCGATCTACTGCCGTCCGTCGCCCGCAAGAGCCCCCGCTTCAACGCGCATCAAGTTTATTCGCAAAAACAACCCACCTTGATTTATCAAACACAATACAAATAAAAGCAGTATATAAAAATTTGGGTACTTAAATTGTCTTTGAGATGGTGCAGATTTCATGAAAATATGCCCGATAGTTTTTGCGTGATTATCGTTTTTGTGTTCGCGTTAGACATTACTTTACATATTAATTACACTGTGTTATAAAAATATAATTTCAAATATTCACATATCCATTTACGAAGAAAATAGTGTAGTTTATCATATATTTTTTTCAAACAAATAAGACTTTTCGTTTAGACGTGATGTTCAATTTGAATTCATTAAAAGTCGTATATCTGCGCCTTAAGTATGTAGTAGAATAACAGAACCTTACCTGCATATTACAGATCTTGTACCGCACAGGCTCGCCCCTGCAGCCAGCGGGAGATGAACAAGTCCGCAGTTGTCGCGACACGCCGCCGTCACACGTTCGTGAGCACAGCGACCACTCACTCCACTGCGACCAGCCGCCGCGATCCTGTGGAAGAGATTAAATTAGTTACTATTGAATGAAAGGAGAAAACTTTAAGTTAGTTTCTTTTGTTTAAGGGTGGAGTTTCAAACAGTAGTACTGATTCCACTTATTTACTACAAACTTTTCAGTGGTCAGCCCGAAGTAATGTTCTTGAAAATTCTGATTTTTTATGACAAAATGTGGCAGAAACACAATCTATCGTAGATAAATTCCAGTATCGTTTGCTGTCGAATTATATTATTTTGCAAATAAACAAAAAGCAACTAGTGAGGAACAGTATTTTTTTCGAAACTTAAACATTTACCTTTTCAAGGATTTTATTTTAATTTAGCCTTTAAACAATGGCTATTTAGCTGTAGGCAGGTACATACACCGTTCGGTGAGGTAAATGATGAAATGTTCAATATTATACTTTTTATTATTATTTAGGTCTTAAAGCATGATGGCTGTCACATGTAAGGTCTCACAGAATGCCGCGTGTGAAAAACTCAATATTTTAGAAGATAAATAAAGATAAAAACTTAAGGCTTGTAATAATGCCAACAACCTTGAGCATTTGGGCGGAGCTAACGACCAACTGAATCTAAGGACGAGTGCGGGGGTGACGTAGACGCAGTGATTAATCGGACGCCTTTTTAATTTATTACAATAAAATTAATACATATTTAAAAAAAGTAACAAAACCAAATCATTTTCCTTTGTATTGCAAAGCAGTAGATATTTTTTTTATACTCTTTTGATAAAAAACGAAGGAGTAAAATGGTTTCATCTCAATGATTTGGAGGTGATTTGGTGTATTTTTATTTTATTTTGTGATACCGATAGAAAATTTTTGGCTAAATCAAATTACGTATTATATCATGTAGATTACTAACATTTTTTTTCAGTACATCGGCATTTCTTTGTAAATGCCGACAAAAAGTTGCTTCATCTGCATGCTTTTTTCAAGCTTTTTCAAGAGAGCAGCCTTAAGGGCTTGTAATAGTTCAGCTGAAATTCATATTTCACCCCCACTTCCCCGCGCCTTGTATCTTTCTATCCCGCTCGCACTGTCAAACAGATTTGGTTAGGGTGAACTGAACTATTGTTGGAAGGATGCCAGAAATAAAATGATTAAACTTATGATTAATTATTTAATAATAAGCCCGGCGGCCAGATCTAAGTCTAATTCATTACTATTAGGCCACAGGAAGAGTTCCTATTTCTAAGTTGTAAACCTTCTTATTGCCAATTGTTTGCTATAGAGTTTCTTCTTTTTTGTTAACCGACTTCACAAAAAGGAGGAGGTTCTCAATTCGTCTGTATGTTTATTTTTTTTTTTTTTTTATGTGTTTTAGCTCATAACTTTTTTCCGGTTGAACCCATTTGGATGATTCTTTTTGTATTTGGCAGGTGGTGCCATGTGGTCCCATTTAAATTTGATCAAGGTCTGACCAGTAGTTTTTGAGTTATCCTTAATACTGCAGATTTTTTCCACTTAGTTTATATGGATGATGTGTTAATAATTTCCTGTCACTGTTATTTACACACCAAGTAGTGGTATACGAATTTGTGTGGGGTAGGTACCGCAACTAAAAAGTGAAAAATAAAAACTTTTTTACAAAAAAACAACCGACTTCCAAAAAAAACACTAAAAGACGTGAAAAATAACTTTAATTTCGGAAGTCGGTGGCCAAACACAAAAATACAAAACCAAAGGCACCGACTTCCGAAATTAAAGTTATTTTTCACGTCTTTTAGTGTTTTTTTTGGAAGTCGGTTGTTTTTTTGTAAAAAAGTTTTTTGCCAAACAATAGGCCAGCCCTCTGGTCACGTGAAGAGTCGACCAACCGCTTGGCGATTTCTCCAAAAACTAAGTGGGCACTCGGACCTCATGGCCCTAGGTTTTAGCCCAATATTCGTACGGCTGGAACATACACTTCCCAATAAGATTGGAGTATTTGCGCCGTTTGAGGTTTTACACACCTGCAGTAGCCGCTACAGCATTGCCCGCCGTGCTAGGAATATGGGATGACGCAAGGGAGTCAACACAATATGTTAATGAAATGAAATTGAATTGTATTCTTTTTTTATAATTATTTAAAATACAATTTTTAAATTATTATTGGACTATGACACCAAGGAGCAGCTACTGATTGATCCCTCATAATGTTTAATAATTTCTTGTTTTTGACTGTAACAACCCCTTCACACTCACACTCACACAATCATTCTACCTCTCCTCACACTTCACATGCGCACTACACATACATTACACTATAAGTACCTACATTTTATTTTATTTTTTGTGTTTTCGTGTAGACATTGTTACTTATAACATCGCATTGGATTAGTGTGTAAAGGTGGTATTTGTGTTTTCTTTTTTTTTTTTTTTCAATTCAATATTTTTTTTCTGTTTAGTTAATTTAAACATGTCTGTTTTTCTTTTCCCTTCATCAATATTAAATTTGTCTAGAGTTTGAAAATTTACTACTGCAATGTTAATTATATTTATTTCGGGGTGAGAGCCTGGTGATCGGTCACACAGGGTATCCTGGTATGGACGCCAGTCTCTCACAAAGGATCATATTATGTGTATTGTTGTCGAAACGCTTGTCTCTATGTTTATAAATATGTTAACCTTTGTGAAGAGAGAAAATAAAGTTATTATTATTATTATATTTTTATGTTAGTAACATATCTCGGGACCATGGGGTCTCGGACCTTTGGAAGGCGTACGAGGGGCCAAGGCCAACTCGCAGAGGCCCCTTGCAAATTTTGAAATGGAATGAGGCACCTACCGACGATTATCCCTGTATGCACTGTGCAAGCGCACCCAAGGACAACCCCCGTTTGGTGTTGGACTTTTGTAGGATATGGAAACAAAGATATTGGACTATTAATTAGGGTATTTGAAGTGGACTGGTTATCTAGGACTATGGAAAGACTATGGCCCCTGCCTGACCAATGTTTTATATAAAATAAAAAGATAAAATGGCAGGGGGTGACTTGCACACTCAATAATGGACCCCCAAAAACGGTCACTAGCACACAGTGTCGTAGCGATAAGGGGGCAATATGTCCTGAGGTGCTTATGAGGAGTGGAGAGGCAACCCACGGCTATCAGGACAATCCCGGAAGTACGGTCAAGATCCCTACCAGCATCTTACTGGAATACTTCCTTCCTCCGAGCACGTTTGCTCTTGCGAATCTCCACTCAAGCCGGCCAATAAACGCAAGGAAGATGTGGGAGCTCCATTCCTCGTCATTGTTCACTCCAGCCGGCTAAAGGCAAGCCAGAGGTGAGGAAAAAGAGTTCTACCGGGAGATAGGGTACGTGGGGTCGCTACTACCCAACAGCTCGCCACATGCTGCACTTTTACATTCAATTGTATTTTAGGCTGATTTAGACAGATTAAACGTTATTAAAAATATGGGATCTGCCCCGCAGGCGCAGGCGGACCACGCCTTTACGTGATTTTGGAGGCACGGAGGTATTACAATACCTTCTAGTTCTAATCTCCGGCTGTGTTGTAACATTCATTAAGTTTAAAGAACAATGGCGAATTCTTATTTGAAATAAAATTGAACGTCTAAAATTGACACTTCTGCGAAAGAAATTTAATTATTTATCTATATTTTTTTTAACTATCAAATTATCTAGTTAAGGCCGAGTAAAATATTAATGTTTAATGAAAAGTTATTTGACTACTTCGTTCTAAAAGATTAGGAAATTGTTGGATGGATAGGTTTAGTATTGCCATTTTATATTTATTTTCCTAAATAGTAGGTATATCGTAATCGTCAGGGTGCTGTCATCATTTTTAGTTTTTTTCATATATTTTTTCAACACATTTATTTTGTACCTATATTTAAGTTTATTCTGTGTTCTTACTTAGATAAGCATATTGCAGTAAAGTGGGAAAAATATCAAATGTTATGGCAATTCTGAACTAAAAAGACTAGTACCTGTATAAAGTCAAAAGGAAAAAGAAAGCTTGGTTGTTGACATTGACAACCGTTGACAGTTTACAACTCTTGACCAGAAGCTTGCGCTCTGTCCTATGTTGTTCAAAAGTTCAACACTGAATACCTATTAATCTCCGCCTTCTCTAACGAAAGATCTTACACAATCTAGCTCAGAAAATGACGCTGAGTTTTATAATACATTTTTCATTTAAAAACGTAATAATTTAATTTCAAATAAAACAATGTATGGGAAGCTGCCATTGTTCTCTATGCTTACTACAAATTTGTTAAAAATCTTATCCTCAAACCTTTCTCCAAACCATTCTCTAAAAAATAAAATTCTTAAAGTATCTAATTAAACCAAAAAGTTTTTTCTGAACTCTCGAAAATAGGTAGGTAGGTTAGGTAGGTAGGTAGAGTATTCTATTCTATTCTATTCTATTCTACATTTACCTACCTAAATTTTTGACAAGTTTTTGACATTGACACGAAATTATGATATTGAACCCTTTTAAATATGTTTATAAAAATGAAAACTACAACATTTGGAAAAAATAAAAATACGGATGGCTTATTTTTACACGTAAATTTCATTTTACTTTAATACATAATTTCTTCAGAACATAAAACGTTGTCAATCGGGTATTTTGAGTGCAAGCGAAGTGACACAGGTTCCCCGTTTGATAGCCGAAGCGGTACTGACAAGTACTGAATCGGGGTCCTGTCGGGGGCCGGGCGGCAGGGCGGTCCAAGTTTTGAGTGGTATAAAACTTAGTATTTGCCATCTCATCTTTTTACGGTTAATATAACGTTGAAAAAATAAAAAAGAACAGATGGTATCTGCTTTAGGCATAGTTCGATTAGCCTGCAAAGTTTGATGAAAATTTTCATTGATAAATATCCATTTATTGTACGGTTCAGAGGTAACTTTGAGATTTCTTTGTATCGAAAAAATTGTATACAATCGTGTATTTGAAACACATAGCACTTAGTAGAAGTCCGTATCTATACTGCATATTATTTCAAAGTGAATACTACAATACTGTTGAAACTACAGCCATTCATGTTAAGACAATTTTCGCAATCTGAAGTAGCACAAGCCCTTAAGGGGAATGCGGCAAGATAGCCCGCGAAATTCAAATCTTACGTTTTTTGCAATTTGCAGGTCAGTATAAGGTTGTATGTTGCTCTAAATATGACTCGCGGTCGTATCAAATATTTATTTATAGAATTATAATCATAAAAATCATCAATTATACATCTCTCTAAGTTCATATTACCCTATTGAATGACTATTTCATGAAATCATGACATTTGAGGCCAATTCTAACTTAGAAGTTGTATTGCTGATTCTAATGATTATAATTTTGAATTGCGCGGGCTACCTGATCGCATCTCCCTTAATGGCATTTTACAAGATTTTGTTTTTGACAAATTACGGACAGCAATCTTACATTTTAGTTCTTAAATAATTCCACATCTTGGAATATTTCATTGGGTCTTCCATAGTACCGATTAATTTGAAAAAGAAAAAAGAGAATGAACAAAATTAAAAATTAACCTCCGTGCGATTGCCTCGTGTCAATGGATTGGGTGTTTCAAATGTTGTATTTCTGCTATTGAGTGGTGAAACGCCTTATCTTGCTTACAGAAAGAATTCATCCTACGACTATCGTACGTTACTGCAGAGCAAAATCTGTCATTAAAAAACTAGCATTGATCACCAAGTTAACTAAGACCAATGAATCCAGTGTCTAAGCACAATTTTCTTTCACCAGTATGTCTGAGAATGTATTTTCATTAAGTATGTAGAGGTATGAGGAACAGCGTGTAAAGCTCACTCATACCTTCATAGAAAAGGGAGGATCCTCCGACCAGACGGGTGTCGTTTCTGGTGGGCAACTGCCCGGCGGTTGATGTCGGGACGTTGTATATATGCTAATTGCGCGGTAAACTCTGCTTGCGCGATGCAGGATTTTGCGTGACGTCAGTGTGCCGCGTAGCTCGCAGGTGGCGTTGTAGATTGTACAAGTACATTGAAACAATTTCGCTGCAATAATATTATGCAAGGTAACTGACAACATGAAGGTTAAGAACAGCGTCTGAAAAACTAATCCACTTCTTTAAGCCATAAAATTCTTGTAACAAAATAAGTAGGTACTACTTACTCGTATAATATAATGTATTGTTGTGCCCGACAGGGTCCATGTGAACTTATAAATACTATTAAGATCTTGTATACACATGTGATAAGCAATAAAGATAGGAATTTAAAAAAAAAAAAAATGCTTAAGGTTCAATCAATCTGCCTGCCTTTTCCCAATAATGTCGGGGTCAGCTTCTAGTCTGACCGGATGCAGCTGAATACCAGTATTTTACATGGAAGGACTGCCTATAGCTGATCTCCAAAACCCAGTTACTGTTTACGATACCCCTTTGTAAGAATGTTTTTCAGAATTTTGGGCTTCTGACTACCCGTAACGACTGTAAAAGATCTACGAATGACAGCTGGGACCAAAGCTTAACGTGCTTTCCGAGGTATGGAGGTGTCTCGATATGTAATAGATGATCACCCATCTACAAACCAACCGTGGCAAGCGACGCTTAATCTTCAATCGACCCGTGCAGCTGTTATTATTTAGCGAAAAAATTGTTTAAACCATAGATAAAAAAAAAACAAAAGCTAGACACAAAAGTAATAACATGTAAAATAAGCCGTCATTATTCATATTACCTACTCATTATTTACAGTGAGGAGATTCGGTGTAGAGTCAACAACAGAAGCGGAGTGATCGGCTGTCACGGTACAGTCGATGATAATTGCATGCCATGTGACAGTGCGATGCTCATGATTGGAAACACACGGGATGGTAACGTACCGGCAGACGCTTAAGTTCGTTTAATGTGTTAAAAAAGAAATATCCAGCAGTGATTGACTATCGACTGAGTTAATAATGACGATGCTTTAAGTATTACGGTGATGGTTTGAAAAAAGGCCTTAGGCAAAAGTAAATTATTGAATGCGATATATTTAGTTTGCCAAAAAAACATTTACTTCTCAATGTACCTAAATACCCTGCAACTGTTTCCTCAAACCTTGTAATACCATCCCACAAACGGTAACTGTGAAACATTAAGAAAAAAAAAGAAAGAAAAATAGGTTTATTTGTCACAAAAACACGTCCATCCAAAAATGATAATTAGCTCTGGTAATAATATAAAATAAAAACAAACAAAATTAACTATAATCACGAGCATAAAACAGAAATACTCGACAGCTGCACGTCATGACTGTGACAAGAAGGCTTCCACTCAGCATGATGCTGTGCTATGGGGGACCCACAGCACAGCGGTAATTTTCAGCCGTTACCCAATAAGGACGTACGGAAACCAAGTCAGGTTAAATGAATTGGTACTATAATGTAACGAAATTAAATAAAACAAACAGTGAGCACTAAGAATACAAAGCAACCACATAAACAACCAATTATATGAATAAATATTATTAAATAACATAAACATTTATTAATTTATAGGCATTGCCGTGCGCTCATAAAAAATGTAGGTACACACCCCTAATACACAAGAATATCCATTGTTTTGCGTTTTGTCTTCTTCCCATTTATCAATATTGTTATATACCTACACAAAGATGTAATGCATAACGTCATTTTACACATCTTACTTTTTTTTTGTTTTTTAAATCTTCATTGACTTAATCTTCTCATTATTTGATATTATACCTATACCCCCAATTCTTATATCATCTCTTTATTAATGACAATAACTAGACAGGA
This sequence comes from Griposia aprilina, assembly GCA_916610205.1. NCBI lineage: Eukaryota > Metazoa > Arthropoda > Insecta > Lepidoptera > Noctuidae > Griposia > Griposia aprilina. Next base: position 18,485,786 of record OU744307.1, on the reverse strand, counting down.
TTTTAATTGAGATTTGTTACAGTTGTATTGGCAATCATGTCATTTGGTTAAAATAGGCTTTAATTTTAATTATCTTATTTATATTTTATATAGGTAGATTCATTGGAACGTTGTAGGTCTAACTTGTAGACTGTAGAGTCGTAGACTTTTTTATATTTTGAGGACCTGTTACTTTTTGACAGGCCTACACTGTCCTCAAACACTGTAATTTGAAAAAAAGTAATTGCCACTTATTTCTAAAAAAGTAACCGTGGAGTTTCTTGCCGGCTCTTCTCCATAAGAAACGACCAATTGGAACCATGCACCTAGCTTTTGACGTTTCATAAGTGCCCATGTAGGTTTATGTGAAATAAAATATTTTGAATCTAAATAAACACGCCGTTTTAAACCGCGACCCACCTCCGTACGTTTCCATAATTTGGCCAGATTACTTGAATCGGAAAATTCGATAAAAGTAACGGTCCCCAGTTTACATTGGCAGTATTGACACAGCTCGCCAGGATTGTGTTAAACCCTTCGGCATCAGTCTGCAGCTATAATACTAAGCTTTACGAACATAGAAAACCAATTTAACTATTGAAGTATTTTTTCAGTCCTCTTGCTCAAAAAGTCCGTCATTGTAGCGTACCAGAGCGGGGATAAAATAGCATATTTTCCTCTAGGGGAAAAAGCTTTTTATTTTTTATTTTTGTCTGTTACCAACAAGTCTACATTAACGAAAAAGACTTTATTTATAAGTGGAATAATCATGAATAAAGACTTGACTTAGTACTGTTTAATAATAAAATAAAACAATATTTTTGTAAATGGAACTAAAAGCGGCAAACTCTTCAGTAGAATACATGCATTGCGTTGCAGCTACAGAAGAAATTAAAAAAGTAAACAATTTAATACTGTATTGGATTATTTTATTATCTCGCAATCTTAGTGAAAAGTAGAGTGCAACACACGGCGCTAAAAACCAATTATAACTCGGTTTCTATTTAATCTGTAGCGGCATCTACAACGCCACATGTGAGCTATACGTCACACTGACGTCACGCAAAATCCTGCATCGCGCAAGCAGAGTTTACCGCGTGACTAGCATATATACAATGTCCCGACTTCAACCGTCTGGCAGTTGACCATCAGACACAACACCCGTCTGGTCGGGGGATCCTCCCTTTTCCATAGAGTATGAGTGAACTTTACAACCTGTTACTCATACCTCTATAACTACCACGCTAAAGCTTGGGAATAAAACTACCTCATATATAATGGGTCATTTTAGCCCCTTGTATAACAATCTACTATTGTAGCTCTGGGGTCGTTTTTATGGAAGTTAAAATCGAATACAAAAAGACTTATAGATATAACTATACTATAATTCAACAGAGCAGTGGTGGCCCAGTGGTATCGGCCCCGACTTACGAGTTGTAGGTCGTGGGTTCGAACCCGGGAAGGCGCTTTACTTTGTGTAAATTATTTCATCACCACTGCTTTCAAAACGGTGAAGGAAAACATCGTGAGGAAACCGGCATGTCCAAGAACCAAAAATTCGAAGACATGTGACATCTACCAACCCGCACTGGGCTCGCGTGGTAGATTACAGCAAATCCCCTCTCAAAGAGAGGAGGCCTGTGTCCCAGCAGTGGGAACATTATAGGCTGATTATGCATAATTCAACTGTTGTGTTTTGCAAAATACAGCTAAGTAAGCGTGGGTATCGATTCCTAAGATGCCTGAGTCTGAGGCAGCCAAACATATAAAACAATATACACTAAGTGGAAAAAATACGTATTATTGAAGTTAACTAAAAACTGCCAAAGCAAAGTTTCTATAATTTATATACCTACGAGTATCTATTATAAAAATAATTTTCGAAATCGATCCACAGTTGCCGGAGATATCGCGTAACAAACATGCAAAAAAATAAACATACAGACGAATTGAGAACCTCCTCCATATTAAAGTCGGTTAAAAAAAAAAACCGGCGCATGCGTCGCTCTGTCTGGATGCACCTCTAGATATTTTATTTTGAAGAGCTGTCAAATATATGTGAATGACGGTTGTCCTGTGTAGTCATATTGGTAGGTATATTGTAATAATTAGGACCAGGCCCGGGTCGACGGTGCGTTGTGCTCCACGCGCGCCCTAAAGAGATGTCAGCACCATTGATGGGGTCCGGTAGGGCCGATGCCTGCCAGGGTCGCGGATTGCTCGAAAGAGTAACCGTGGCCCTGGCGCACAGTTAACTGAAGAAACACGTGTGATTCCACACCCAAAAAAAAGGTATATTGTAATTAGGTTGAATTACTACGGTTTTTTCATACACACTCTCCTCTGCTATACAATACACGCATATCCTTCGGGTAATACAAGCGATATGATGGTTTAAGTTATTTCATTACTATCACTTACATAATATAAATAAATAAAGAAAAAAAATGCGGGTAGTCTTTGGGGACTGCCGATAGAAGTGAAAAGTAGGTAACTTGTGAATTTTATCGTCGAAGCGTGCGGTGACGATGACGCGAGTTTCACGCTTTTTTGTTCACCCAAAATGTGCTCTACTCGCTTAACGAAGTTTTCACTTCAAAAACCGTTTATTTGTCACAAAAACACGTGCATACAATAAGATAATCAACATTACATAACAACATAACATAACGCCTGTATTCCCCGAAGGGCTAGGCAGAGGTGCACCTAAAGTACATCCACGTTTCGCCAGTTATGTTTAAGTCCCATGTAATAGGCGGTGAGCCGGTTGCCATCAACCGGGCACAAATCCAGACTCCGGGCTGCTACTTAGAAATTGCAGATCGAAAAACCCAATAACACTTTGCCCGACCCGGGAATCGAACCCAGGACCTCATGCTCAGCAGAGTGACCAGTAGACCAACGAGGCAGTCAACTCAAGATAATTAACTGGAGTAATAAAGGAAAATAAATTGAAATTTTATCTATAATCACGAGCACAAGACAGAAATAGTCGGCAGCTGCACGTCGTGACTATGACTAGAAATTTTCCACTCAGCATGATGCTGTGTTATGAGTTAGTTAATCAATCTTTATATTGACATTGTATATCTTTATTTTTGTGTAATTAGCATCTCTCGTGTATTATTGTACTTTTGCATGCCTTCTGGTTAAATGTGGCTGTTGCTAATTATTTTATGTCATCGTTTTTTGTACCCATATTTGCGAAATAAATATCTTATCTTATCTTTTGGGGGACCCATAGTATAGCGCCAATTTATTTACCTACCTTAGTGATTATACCAATTTTCTCTTTCTAATTCGAGAATCAAATAGTTACCTATTTCAAAATCTGTCATCATTGTTTAACCTTCCCACCCTCAACCCTCCATCAACTAGAATCTCAAAACAACAGCATTATAAAACCAGGCGCCGAGAAGACGTGCCCGGCATGTCATCGGTATAATATTATACAGCTACCGTATGACAGACTCACTCGCGAACATTTTACGGAAAGCTACTTGCATGTACATAATGTAATGTTTTCATTGACTCGCGAAGAACTAATATAGAGGGCAATTAGGGAGAATTTTTGAAGTGAAAACTTCTTTAGGCGCGTTGAGCACTTTTTGGGTGAACAAAAATCATTGAACTAGCGTCATCGTCACCGAACACTTTCCATGAGCTATATGTATACTGTGTATATATGTGTACTTTTTGGGTGAACAAAAAGCGTGAAACTCGCGTCATCATCACCGCACGCTTCGACGATACAATTGACAAGTTACTTAGTTTCCACTTCTATCGGCAGTCCCCAAAGACTGCCCCGCATTTTTTTTTACATGCTACCTTTAATATTTTATTGTGTACGTAAGAATAATCAAATAAAGAGCAGTGGTGACCCAGTGGTAACGGCCCCGACTTACCAGTTGTAGGTCGTAGGTTTAAAACCTAGACAGGTGTTACTTTGTGTTATTTATTTCATCACCCCTCCTCTCAAAACGGTGAAAGACAACATCGTGAGGAAACCGGCATGTCATAAAACCAAAAACTCGAAGACATGTAACATCCACCAACCCGCACCTAGCCCGCTCCCCTCTCAAAAACGCAGGAGGCCACTGCCAGGACACAGGCCTCCTCAGGCCTATAACCTGGCTACTATAATTGGATACTATAACTACAGATATATCTTGTATAGCGACTCGTTTAACTACTAAAAACGTAGACCTGTTTTATCAGAATTAGTAAATGCCGCTTGCGATTTACAACATAACTGGAAAAACGTAGGGAGACGATGGACTACACTTATCTACCTCTTCGGAGATCAAGCAAACTCTTAAATAAAGAACGATGTCAAATCTGCCATCAAAAAGTAACTACGACAGTTCCACTTGCCACAGTCCGTCACTTTATACTATTCACAGTTATTTTAACCTCTGTCAGTAACCTTATAGCAACGAGAATAGGGATCACTCGGAACACAAAAAATACTGTTCTTGAACTCCCAACTTCTGCAACCCAATCTGTCTACCCGTCATCTCCAAACATCACGAAACAATTGCACATCGTTCTAATGTTCAGAAACAATACAAACGTTCTCAGAATATTTTTCCCCGCCATATTTGTGATTCCGTGGGCGCATGAGGAAGAGATTTGCCAGCGCGTGATGTTTTTGCATGTCCCTGTCAAGAATAAGTAATTGTTTCGCCTGGATTTTCGGATCTGTGAAATTTTTCGATATGTTTTTATAAAGACGTGTTGCTTTTTTTTAAGTTGTTATATGTTTTCATCAAAAAGTTTGGATGTAAGTTTAAGAATTTTACTGGTTATGTGAGAGACTTTCCTACGTCAAATCTAGGATTATGTCACTATTTCCTCATTGCTGTTGCTGAAATTAGTGTGTGCTAGCCGGCTTGTGGCAAATAATTGAATTTAATGTTTTGTATTTCTTTGATTTGTTCTGTTAATAACTTTGAATACTTTTTAAAGAATCAAGTTATTTTAGCTTAACCGTCAAATATACTGCTGGGAACTATGTTGCGCCACTTCTTCTTCCCAGCGAAAGCATTAGGAAGTAGCTAAGGGTGGGGGTTTTGGGGGACTGTCTTATGTAATTCTGATATTCAAAAAGTGCAGTTCTCAACCTAATTTGAATAAATTACTTTTGATTATGATATTGAAGCCTCAAAAATGCCATTAGAAATAAATATTTTGTGACCTAAGAGTCTGGCAACATAACATCAAGTCTGTGTCCTCCGGAGGGATAAACAGAGTTGATAGTATAGTATACCTATATCATTACCATCAACAGGGCATAAATCCAGGCTACAGAGTGCTACTGAAAAATTTTGGGCTTTGACGACTGGCAAAGATCCACGAACGTCAGCCGGGACCAACGGCTTAACGCGCTTTCTGAGGCGCGGAGGGGTCAATCAATCAATAAATCAATCAATCTTTATTCGTGAACACAGGTATTACATAAAGGTCTTATTTATACATTTTAGTTGAGCTCTATGTCCTGCCAATGCAATCGGTGTACAAATGTATTAGTTTTTTTAGTAATAAGTCTGAAGCTATCAATACAAAGTCATGTTCGAGTAAATAATGGCAATTAAATTTATTATTAATAAATAACTAGCGGCTCTGTGAGCCATAGACTTCGCGAGTCTATCTTTGTTTACTGTGCAGCTTAAAACAAAAAGCACGCGCAAAGAGCGCGAAATGGCTGAAATATGTTTTTTTTTATATTTTCAAGCCCCATATCCCCGCCATATTCAAAAATTTCAAAAAATTGAGTCGACATGAAAGTCCATATAATTATCGAACCTCCTGACATAATTTCGCGAGAATCGGTTGAGTAATGCGACCTGTAGAGGAGAGCAGCCATCCGCCAGACTTCCGGACATACGAAAGCATTTTCGCTCAAGCGGAAACGGAAACGCTTCGCGCTCGCTCGGTCAATTAATAAATTAGAATCGGTAAAAAATAAGGGTCTCTATATGTAACAGATGGTCATCCATCTACAAATTGGCTGCGCCATAGCTAAACCTTAGATAGACTCGTACGGCTGTTATAATTTCATTAAACAAACAGAATAATAATAAAATTTAATTCTGTTACTCGTAGCTCAGTAGCACCTACGTGCTACGGCGTAGCGCTACGCTTGTTACGACGCTACGTCATTCTATATTGGAAAATAACGAGCAATAGACAATAACTCCTCATTTGTTACTTTTTTGTTGTTGCTCGTATGTCTTTTGTGATGGTGCTGCCATGCACACGGAATGACGATGTAATTCCACCCAGACACGGGAAGCGTATGATGGGGAAATGTAAACTCGCGACTTTTTGACGGAGCAATTTCATTTTGTGAAAAAGCATTTGAATACTTTTTTTTTTAAATTAGTTATTGACTAAAGTTGTTTGTGACTACAACTGTTTTTCAGTCTGTCTGGTAGCCATAAATTTGTAATTAAAAGATGTTTGGTTACTCTTAAGTTCCTTCTTTTGTAGACCTAAATTTAATATATAAAAATCTCGCGTCACACTATTTGTTATCGAACTCCTCCGAAACGGCTTGACCGATTTATATGTTTTTTTTTTTTGTATATTTGGTAGGTCTGAGAATAGGTCGTAAAGTATATTTCATACCGCTGCGGGTGAAACCGCGGGGCGCAGCTAGTTATTTTATTAAAAAAAGCAGAAATAAACCACTATAATTTACCTTTTACATTAACTTTTACCTTCCACTAGGCCCCAACTGAAACTACGGCATTTTATGTCAAGTAACGCCAGGTGGGTAACGTAAATCTGTCTATCTATAAACAGGGTCAAATTATATTAACTAGCGAAACCACAGACGTGGGTATCGATATATAAACATAATAAAACAAAAAATAAATAATGATGATTTCTTTTTTATGTGGGGCAGTGACCGCTGGTAATCCAATGATCCTGTATCAAAATCAATTGCGGTGCGCTAGTCTCGCAAAATCTCGAAAATAGCTCGACCGATTGTGATGAAACTTTGGTAAGATACTGTGTGCGCGCCGGAGAAGGTACCTAACCAAAAAAAAAAGAAAGTATTTGCAACGCACGCTGCTAGTAATCAAATAATAATCAATAATAAATAATCATTGTTTACTATTTTTAAAGTTTTTTTTAACGTGTATTTTTTTGCTGTGATACCAATATACGCATTTGTCTTTCTTTCTAGATCATTTATTTCATTATTATCCATCAAACCTAGATCTTTGAGGAGGTACATACTGTAGAAGTGTAGAGACTTGAGTAGTTGCTAATTTTCTGATGTATGGCTATCATGTTAGTCGCATGTCGTCTACGATTTTTTGGTCGCTCGTCTGTCGTCTTCCGTACATAAATGTTTAATCCGCGCGTTACGATTATTATACTCGTGCTGCGAACGCGGGGTATATCATACTCAGCCCATTATTTCTATTGTGCGCCTTCCGAGGATTTTATAGCTTCGTATTACTCTTTACATTCATTTTATTGTACCGGGTGGTAGCAACATTGGCGCGCAAACTGTAACCATGAATTTAGCACATGATTCTAGACCTCCTAGCGTAGATTTTTTCTTAAAATATCAAAAAATTACAAAAAAAAACCGACTTAAAAAAAAACACTACAAAGTGAAAAATAACTTTAATTTCGGAAGTCGGTGTCTTTGTATCCGTATTTTGTTTTTTGCCACCGACTTCCGAAATTAAAGTTATTTTTCACTTTGTAGTGTTTTTTTTGAAGTCGGTTTTTTTTTTGTAAAAAGTTTTTTATTTTTCACTTTTTTGTGAGTTAGTTATTAATAAATCTAATTTACAATAGCCTAATGTCACTGACATACATACAGTCGAACATAATATAACCACCTCCGTTTTAGAAGTCGGTTAAAAAACGACTGCTTCATAGAAAAGTGCAATACCTATGCGGTCAACATGGATGGAAAAGCAGTTTTTTTTTTTTAAATAACCTACCAAAGTTTTCATGTCGTTCAGAATGATGTACTTAATCCGTGGTAACAGGTTGCACGTCGATGTCCCTGCACCCTGTATTGACGTTCTTGTTTCACTTGAAAACGAAGGTGGATTGCTTTGGCACTGGTTAAAAATATCATGTAGTATGAGGCTAATTTTGTATTTCAAAGTACAAGAATAATTTAACCACCGCAAAATAACCAAGTATATAACCATGTTACCTGCCTCTAATAATCAGCAAATGTGAAATATTTATTATTATACTAAACAATTGTACCTAATATGAATGCTCACTCTTGACATGTAATTTTTTTAGATTTTTCTCTCAAATTTAGTCATTTGTTTTCTCTATTTAATTTTTAATTTTTATACCTTTGTAATTTGAATGCTCACTCTTGACAAGTTATTTTTCTTTCTTTCATCATTCATCATTTATTTTCTCAATTTTAATTTTATTTTTTATCGTGTTTACACCTAGTTTTATTATGTGCATGCTGTGATCTCCTGTAATTGAAGAAGCACACGTAAAAGAACCTATTTTATTATTTTGAGCTATACGAGTATTGTAGTTGTGTATCCCAAATAAATAAATAAATATACCTACACATTGAAATTGATGAATTTTATTAATACATTAACTTTGCAAAAATACATATACAAAACAGAGCAGTGACAAAACATAGCAGTGACAACACATAGCAGTGACAAAACATAGCAGTGACAAAACAGAGCAGTGACAAAACAGAAACTACCTCGTTCGTCTAGTGGTTGCAACTGCTACATTACTGCTGAGCGTGAGGTTGAGCGTTCGATTCCTGAGCCGGGCAAAGCGTTATTGAACTTTGCCATCTAGAATTTCTCAGTAGCAGCCCGTAGTCTGAATTTGTGCCCGGTTGATAATAATAAACTCGCCCCCTTTTACATGGTACTTAAACATAACTGGGGAAATATCGGACTATAGGTACCCCTAGCCCTTCGGAATATACAGGCATGATGGTCATGTAAAATAGAGCACCAAAAAACATGAACAAGAACATCAACAGGCATAAACGAGAACAGAATCATTTAAAAACAATACACATACAGAATCTCATACACTTTTTTTTAAACTCAGTGTAAATGTAACTGAAAGATATGTAACCCTATAATAAAACAACACAAGCAACAAAATAAATTCAACAAAAAACAATTGCCAACCTCATAAAATACTACCGTTCAGCCTCTTCAGTTAGCCTGGCCCCGACCCAACATAGTTCAGGGAAGGGTCGGCAAGCAAACTAGTGTAGTCCCACCGATGGCGAGCAATCTCCCTGCCAATATACTAGCAGTAAGTGACGGCGCTGACGGCGCCGACGGCACATTTAGTGGCACGGCACTACAGGCGCTAGCCAACAAGACGGCTATAACAACAACCGGTTTGCGCTGAAATTTACAATCGAAACGTACCCGTCAAAAGGGGGAGGGCGTAGTGTAAAGGATGAGATTAAAGCGGATAAGCTTTTGAACTAGGTGTTGCCCGTGGGATCACTTGAATCTAAGAAAACTACTCTTTTCTAGAGAAGTATCCTAAGACTTAATGTAAGATATCCACGTCATTAGGAACCTGATACTCAAGAAACAAAAAAAAAACAGGTTTTTATAACTGCTACCATACCAGCTTCTTCTACGACCATGGTCAGTGGGTCGTCTTAGGGGCGGAGTTAGTGTATACGCTTAGGGTCACTATGAGCAGCAAATAAAACAAAAAACGTAAAAAAAAAATTTGGGACAGTACATTTTTTATTGTTTTTTTTCTGTAAATCTACCAATTTTATTGCAGTATGGAGTTATCAGGTTACCCTTGACCATAGAAACCATTTAGGTTCTGAGAAGCATGGCCCTACGACGCACCATTTCCAAGATTAGGTGTTCTTAGAAAAAAAACTTTTTATCTTTTGCTTCCAAGCAATAATAATAAGGCGTGGTCAATGAAGCCCCATTTTGCGGGACTCCTACTTCTGAATGGTTTAAAATAAAGTAACCACGAAGGGGATCGCGTGGACTTTGTTCGCTCACTTCGCTCGTTCACAAAGGTACTCTCCAACCAGCCTCTTCTCATGCAGAGAAGGCACGAGCATTGATCACCACGCTTGCTCAAGACGGTTTAGCGATTTCAGACTTATATTAACTACAAGTCCAGGTTTCCTCACGATGTTTTTCCTTCAGCTATTTAAGTGATGTCCAAAATAAACTCAATATAGGTAGATAATATTGCAGTTGATAGCAACTGCAATATTATCTACCTATATTGAGCTATGCACTCTGCATATAGATGCAGAGTGCATTACTAACATCAGTTGCCCTGTCACTCTAAGCTCAAATTCGCTTGCAAATCTTCCAAAAATCAAATTGCTATTCGCCTACAGTTCAAACATCAATACAATACTGTCGTGTATGCAAATTTCAACCCTCGGGGGTACAACTTCAATTTGTCAGCTGCCACCCCATACTTCCATTTTTAACCCTGCTCTTTTACAAACACTCGTTGTATCTCGATAATTAAATTCGGTGTATATAAATTTGTTTCGGATCTAATTTTTATAATAGGATTTTGTATTTACTTGTGATCCTTTTGACGAATGTATCATGTCTTTTTATGAATATTTTAATTTTCAAAGCATGTATTTTCTGTCTGCTTAAAATAACTTTTAATCTTATCGGTTTGTAGGATGCCTTTGGAAAATTTATTCATGATGTTAATCTTATATCTCTATAGGATATATGGTAGGCACAATTATTATTTTTGGGTCACGGGTTTACCTACTTATTATTATGATATGCTCCATTTTTAACCGAGTTCAAAAAAAGGAGGAGGTTCTCAATTTGACTGTATTTTGTAGGGTTCCGTACCCAAAGGGTAAAACGGGACCCTATTACTAAGACTCCGCTGTCTGTCCGTATGTCACCAGGCTGTATCTCATGAACCGTGATAGTTAGACAGTTGAAATTTTCACAGATGATGTATTTGACGGCACGGTTGGCGCAGTGGTTAAGAGATTGACTGCTGCGCTGCGTGTCGCGGGTTCGATTCCCGCACGGAAAAAATATTTGTATGACTTGCAAGTAGTTGTTCCGGGTCTGGCTTTTTGTGTATGTGAGTTTGAATGTTTGTAAACGCACCTACAATACAGGAGAAATTCCTAGTGTGGGGCAACGTTTTATAAGTAAAAAAAATATAATTTCTGTTACCGCTATTACAGCAAATACAAAAAAAAAACAGAATAAAATAAAATTTAAGGCAAACGGCAAAAATCACGTTTTTTGTATTTGCTCCAATACAAAAAACGTGATTTTTTGCCGTTTTTATAGATAATGGTACGGAACTCTTTGTGCGCGAGTCCGACTCGCGCTTGGCCGGTTTTTTGTAATGTGTTTTACCTCAGAATTTTTTCTATGCGAACCGATTTTGATAATTCTTCTTTTATTTGAAAGTTGGTGCTTTTCATGTAGTTCCTGATCAAGATCTGACAGTAGTTTTTGGGTTATACTTAATAGTGCGTATTTATTCCACTTAATATAATTATATTGATGATGTTTTAATAATTTCCTGTCACTATTATTTACATATCAAGTAGTGGTATACGAATTTGTGTGGGGTAGGAACCACAATTAAAAAGTGAAATGAATAAACATGTTTACGAAAAAAAAAAGACGACTTCCAAAAAAACAGTAAATAGTGAAAAAATACTGTAATTTCGGAAGTCGGTGACAAAAAACGAAGATACAAAAACAAAGACACCGACTTCCGAATATAAAGGCTTTTTTCACTTTTTAGTGTTTTTTTGGAAGTCGGATGGCTTTTTTACCCTCTCTTACAGCCTTACATTATAAGTCCTTTTAGAAATACCATTTCAGCTGTGAGCACTCTATGAACAAAATGCTAATTCGGACACATAATATTTTCTTCTGATTAAACTTTTATTTTGGCAATAGAGTAGTTACGTATGGATTGTAACAGGTGGCGTTCTTTAGTTTCTGCCTACCCCCATTGCAAAAGTGGTTTCCGTATGTTAACAAAATTTCTTCAACACTACGTACTAAAACATCTACCACACAATCTTTGTATCTATTGGCCTAAGCTTTGCAAAAAATACTGAACGCTAACATGTGTTTTATCTAGTTTTAATTTGAACCGGCTTTCAAAGTCCTTTAATTGGGACGTCGGGGCATCGATGTGTTTTATTAACGCCTCGCTGACGGGCCGAAAATGAACGGTTTAGTCTTTAAAAAAATACAGTTTTGCACATTTGAAAACAATCTGTTTTTTTGCCGAGTTCGATAAATGAGACGGGTCCGAAATGAAAGGTTTAATCTTTGAAAAAGTCAGTTTTGCAGATATGAAAACAATCTGTTTTAGATGAGTTTCATCAATGAGTCTCAGTATTCAAATAGGGCGAATGACCTGATAGAAAGTTGCCTTTTAAAGACGGAACACCAAAGAATATCATTCTTAATGCAGTAGCAACCTTAGAAACACACTTATAGTGTGCCAACCTTGCAAACACAGCTAAAACATTTTCTATACCTGTAATTTCACTAGCACATTGTACTAATTCAAACCGGAACACAACAATACTCTTCGGTGGCATGGTGTGGGAGTACTTTCTTGGATGAGCTTTAGAACTAGCTACCTCTAGGACTACTCACTTTGGTATTACTTTAACATTTCCAATGTAGGTACACCACTGACTACTCTTTGCATAACATTACTAGTAGAATAAAGAGGTATGAGGAACAGGGTGTAAAACTCACTCATACTCTATGGAAAACGGAGGATCCTCCGACAAGACGGGTGTTGTATCTGGTGGGCAGCCCGACGATTGATTTCGGGACGTTTTATAAATGCTAGTTGCGCGGTAAACTCTCCTTGTGCGATGCAGGATTTTGCGTGACGTCAGTGTGACGTGGAACTCGCATTTGGCGATGTAAATGCCAATACAAGACTAATACAGAAGCTAAACAGCTGCTACCGTCATCAAATAAACTAAATGCTTGTCGGTTCAAAACAAAATGACACCGGCTGAGGATCGAACTCCCAAACTCTCGCTCGACACGCGCATCGACCACTTAAAGACAAGATTAACATTCTAATGGTATATTCAACTGACCTTCCCATGGTGCGTGGTGTTGTCGTGGTGCTGCTCGATGATCTCCGGGTCCTCAGTAGAGATGTCGTGTCCGTGTCTGTGACCGCATATTATGTGCGGTATCTGGAACAAACAGACAAAAATAAGTTTAAAAAAAATACTCCCGTCACAAACAAAAACATCATTGAAGTATTAGAATACTAAATTTCGACTCGATCAGCCCTGTGGAAGATGAATGTGTATGATCTTTAAACGGCTGAGCAGATTTTCTTGAATCATAGTTAAGAACACTCTCGATTAAGTAAATTTAAGAACAAAACAAAAAAATAACAAAATCGGTTCAGCCGTTTCGGAGCTACAATGGCGCAGACAGAAACACAGATACACACGATAAACTTATAACACCCCTGTGTTTCTGTCGGGGGTTTGAAAAGAAACAAAGTACAACGAACTGCATAGACTATTTTAACTCCATATATTGGAAATTGGTACTCTTACTTTTCAAAATTAGGTGACCAAAGATTTTTTAAAGTAGAGATTATTTTTTTCATTCACAGATTGGAAAATAATTGTGTCAGTTATTTATTGACCGAAACTTTATATAGAAGGGTATGTAAAGATGTTGTTAAAAACTATTAAGTTTCCATAAATAAAAGTTTGCAGGCTCTTTGTTGTTATCCAAAAACACTAAATTTAAATCAACTGAAAACTCTGTAAAGGTCAATGTGTAAAAAATTCAGATAAATAATCTATCTTGTAAAATGACACCATTTTGTAATGACCAACAAAACAATTTCTTAAAAACGTTCACTTGAAACCTACACTACAGATACCCAGCTGCAACTGTTACAATATTCGCGACCTCAGAGGTTCTTTTTGCTCGAAAACACAATGTAACGAGCGTGCTTTAGCACTCACTAAATCACCCGCTCGTTGGAAACCTGCACTAAATGGCCAGGCCATGCAACATTCTGCTGACCCTGTTTCATGGTCCACTTTCATGATCATAAAAACCTTTATGCAGATGAATCTGACAGTTTAAGTTTAGGGTTGGTTGTAACTTGGTGCCTGGAGAAAGAAATAACGAAAGAAAGAAAGAAAGAAAATGTATTTATTGGGACTCGCAAAGGATTATCACAAATTAAACTAAATACAGTCTTAAAAAAAAGAAAACAGTAAAATGAAAATAACAACAGAAAGTCCTGTTTGAGGCCAAAAGGCTCTTATCTCAGCAAAGATAAAAACCATAGGTTCTCATCTCCCTGTCTATACCCGACAGGGAGGGTAACTCATCCCCGGGAACACCCACCCGGGGAGTTAGGCATAGGGAATTTTTAGGCCGGAATCCTATATTCCACCATCCCCCCCAAGTAGTAGCCCCGCACCCCCAACATGGGGGATGCCATAATACTAGCTTTCTTCAAAGAGGTCCTCTTCAAGGACCCCGAGTTCATCGCCAAATATGGCGCTAAGTTCGCTGCTTTGCAGCCCCCCACCCCCTGTCCTCCCGACAACTCTGCCGCCATCGCTAACTTTAGTGATGCACTAGAGGCCCCCCCCCCGGTGCAAACCGCCCCCCTCCCCCCCGTACCGATGGAAACCGACCATCGGACAACGACCAGACGCCCCGTCTCCCCGTACTCCTCCGGCTCGGAAACCCTCACGAACTCCTCCTCCGAGGATGACGGTTTCCAGACCGTCACCTCTTCCTCCAAAAGGAAGAAAAACTTCGCCTCTTCACAGGCAAATAAACTAAGGGACCAATCGGTCACCCCCCCGCCCACCCTTGCGACTCCGACCCCCGTCGTCGCCATCACGACCGGCCCCCCCCCCGCGTTAAGCCCCCCTCCGGCTCCCAATGCTTTCCTAGAAAGCAACCCCAAAAAAACCCCCACCCCCCCCCCTGTCTTCATCCAAGACGAAGCCAAATGGACCGAAGTGTCCAAATGGTGCGTCGATCTCAGGATCGGCTTCACCAGTGCCCGTTCAACCGAGCAGGGCATTAAGGTCCAAGTCCCTAAATCTAACGATTATAGGGAACTTACTAAGCTCCTCAGAGCACGAGGTGTGTCCTTTCACACGTACTCCCTCCCCGAGGACCGCCAGACCCGCGTGGTTATCAATAGGATCCCAAAGGAGATCGCTACCTCCGACCTTAAGGAAGACCTTGTCTCACAAGGCATCCCAGTAGCCGAGGTGCACCGCATGCACCGTGCCCGAGGCGGCGAGCCATACAACATGGTCCTTGTTGTATGCCCCCCCGTCGAAGGACACCACCCGATCTTCAAGATCAAGTCCCTCTGCCATCTCACTGGATTCGATATCCAGAAGCCCCGCAAGACTGGAATCGTTGGCCAGTGTCACCGCTGCCAACTATACGGTCACTCCCAAAAGAATTGCCATGCCACACCCAGGTGCGTCAAGTGCCTGGGTGGGCATGGCACTTCCGAGTGCTCCCGTCCTAAGGACCGTACCCTCTGCACGGAACCACCCAGCTGTGTGCTGTGTGGCCTCTCCGGGCATCCAGCCAACTACCGTGGCTGCCCCAAAGCCCCTAAGGCAACAAATCCCAAACTGGCGAAGCGTACGGACGCTCGTCAGGGAAGGGAAGCCCCCTCCACCCAACTTCCCGAGCGCCTGAGTCCCCAGAGACCCAACGCTTGGAATTTATCCCAGCACCAACAGGCCTTCCCGCCCCTGGTACGCAACCAACCCCCCCCCTCCACCCCTCATCGCTCATCAGATGGACCCCCGCATTCGCGCACACGCGCTCGCGGCCGCACCCGCACCCGCGCCCGCGCCCGCGCGCGCACCCGCACCCCTCGCTACTAACCCCCCGGCTCCTAAAGCCACCACCCCCGCCCCAGTCGCGCCCGTTCCTTCCTCAACCACACCCGTGGCTGTAGGCCCCAACCCCATGGATCCGTTCAACGTGATCTCAGGCACATTCACTGCCTTCCTCACCCCTCGCGCCCGTCAAATGGCCAATGAAATCGTTGCCGCCAGAAATGCCGGTAACCTTTATGCCATTCAGTGCATATATAACGCGTACCCGGATATTACGCACGCGCTACAGTCATTTGTGAACTCCCCCAATCCCACTAATGGATAACGGAATCCTCTCGCGTCTAAAACCCCGATTCCCTAAAGTTAGGCTATTTCAATGCCAATGGCATCCAAGGTCAGCGCGACGAAATCGGTACCTTCCTCCGCGACCACCAGATCGATGTCCTCCTCTTACAGGAGACATTTCTAAAACCCCACATGCGAACGCCGTCGATAGCGAACTATCGGGTTGTTCGAAACGACAGGACTCGGTGTCACAAGGGTGGCACCCTCATTTACTACAGAAAATCTCTCTACTGCATCCCCTTGGACCCGCCCCCCCTCTCACGACTAGAAGTCTCTATCTGCCGGCTAGGCATGACAGGCCACCAACCGATCACCTTGGTATCGGTCTACCTCCCCCCTACGAACCAATCAGAGAACTTCCAACTCTTGACTGACGACCTGACCTTACTCCTCGGCTTGAGTGACTCCGTTATCATAGCGGGGGATCTCAACGCCAAACATCACGCCTGGAATAGTACCAGAATCTCTACCCGAGGGAGACACTTGTTCGACCTCGTACCCCTCTAAATTTCGATGTCATCGCCCCGATGACTCCCACTCACTTCCCCCACTCGGTTGACCATACCCCTGACGTGCTCGATGTATCACTTTTAAAGAATATCAACCTACGGTTGGATTCTATAGAGGTGATACGCGAACTATCATCTGACCACCGACCAGTTGTGCTTAAGCTAGCCCCTCGCGTAGGCCTCCCCGACCCCGACCAACCCCCCTCCACAAAAGTGGTAACGGACTGGAGGAAAGTAAGCGAACGCCTGAAATCCAACACGTCCCCCCACCTAGACTCCATCCCCGACCTCTTCGACTCTATCGCTGACACGACGGCTGCGATCGACTCATTCACTGGACACGTACAATCAGTCCTGAACGATTGTTCAAGGGAAGTTCCAGCGACGGACGACCGTCGCTGGAAGTTGCCGGACGATGTACGTGAACTGATGACTGAGAAGAACACGGCTGTCCGTGCGTACAGCAACTTTCCCTGCGACGCGAACCGAGCCCATATGCGCTACTTACAGCGAGCTGTAAGGACACGTGTAGCGGAGCATCGGGAAACGGGCTGGGATAAGTTGCTGAGCGAACTAGAGCCTACCCACCTAGCATTCTGGGAGCTTCAGAGGAAACTCAAATCCCGAGAAGTAGTCCCTATGCCCCCATTGATCCGCCCAGACAATACCATCGCTTTCGATGATGTCGACAAGGCCGAGTGCCTAGCCGACAGTCTTAAGACCCAATGTTCGCCCAGCTCTCAACCTGTAGACCAAGCTCACCTCTCTGAGGTTGACGCCGAAGTCGAAAGGAGAGCCTCCCTCCCCCCCGTAGAAGACCCCGAGTGCCCTCTGCCTCCCGTCACCCCCGACGAAGTGCAAGAGCTCATAAAGGGCCTTAAGCCCCGTAAAGCCCCCGGTTCTGATGGAATGACCAATAAGGTGTTCCAACTTTTCCCTGCCCACCTGATCATGCTAATGACCACCATCTTCAATGGTGCCATGAGCAATAACATCTTCCCCCAAGCGTGGAAACAGGCCACTGTCATCGGCATTCCCAAGCCGGGCAAGCCTAAATCCGCTCCCTCCAGCTACCGCCCCATCAGTCTCCTCAATGTCATCGGCAAAATCTATGAGAGGCTTATTTATAAGCGTCTCAGAGACTATGCCGAGACGAAAGGTCTCATTCCCAACGAGCAGTTCGGTTTCCGAACCCAACACTTGTGCGTCCAACAGGTCCACCGTATCGTCGAACACATAAGCGTTGGCTTCCAACGTGGTTCGTTGACGGGTGCTGTTTTCTTCGACATAGCGAAAGCGTTCGACAAAGTCTGGCACAATGGCTTATTATATAAGCTATACCAACTTAAAGTGCCAGATCGTCTCGTGCTCATCCTGCGAGACTTTTTGTCGAACCGCACCTTCCGATTCCGCATCGAAGGAGCGCTATCCTCCCCCCGTCCCATTCGCGCCGGAGTCCCTCAGGGCTCCGTGCTCGCCCCTCTCATTTTTACGCTTTTCACCAGCGATATCCCCAAAAGTAAAAGGGCTCAGTTGGCTCTGTTCGCAGACGATACGGCCATTTACTACACCGGCGTAAGCCCCGACGCGATATCTCGCACTCTCCAAACCACAGTCAACCAACTCGGTGACTGGTTCAGGAAGTGGAGAATCGAAGTCAATCCCGATAAGAGTCAAGCGGTTCTATTTTCGAAACCGAGACTCAACCCCACCCCTCCCCGTCCGATCACCATGTTCGGCAAGCCTATCCCTTGGGAGAAGCGAGCCAAATACTTGGGTGTCACTCTGGACCATAGACTCTCTTTCGGTGAGCACATAAAGCAGGCGCGTTCGCGCGCCGCTTTCGCTCTCGGTAGACTCCACTCCCTATTGAATGCACGCAGCAAATTGTCACTCAAGTGCAAATTGCGCATTTACACAGCGTGCATTCGACCTATCATGACTTACGCGAGCGTAGTTTTCGCACACTCGAAACCCCACCACATCCATAGGATTCAGACCCTCCAAAACCGGTTCCTCCGTAGGGCAACCGGCTCCCCTTGGTTCGTTCGGAACGAGATCCTCCATCTCGACCTTAAAATCCCCACTATCCGTCAGTTCATGAAGCGCATTTCCAAGCGCTTCTTCGACTCCGCGGCCTCACATCGCAACCCTCTGGTTGTCGAGGCTGCCAGATATGCCCCCTCCCGCATTAGTCGTACCCGCCGTCCAAGGCATGCCCTGTCCGACCCCGATGACCCCATAACCCTCCTCCAGGAGAGCAGTAGGGCCACCAGTACAGTACACAAACACAGACCGCCATCGTTCCGACCTCGCCGCCGAGGTCCTACGCGACGCCCCCGACGTAATTGTCCCCCCCCCCCCGACCCTTGCTTGACGACGCGCCGGCCCGCGCCGTAGCTGAGCCTGTAGATTTAAATTCCCCAGTTAATAATAATATAATTTAGATCCAGCCTGTCCCATCTTGCTGTCCTCCCCTCAGTGACGCCCTAAGCCGAGGTTCGTACCCCACAGGGGGTGCCCTTAGCGTGCGGTCACCTAAATTTTAAGTTTTGTTCGCCCCTGGCTGGAGGCTTTAAGTTAGTAGCTTAAGGCACCCACAGGTTTGCCCGGTTAAGTAGCCAGGACCTTAGTGGTCACAACTACGAGCTGCCAAATAGGAAAAGAAGAAAAGAAAACAAAGATAAAAGATAGATACATATTTATGTTTAACTTTCTGTGCAGCATAATCTTTTGCGGCACATAAGACAAGATAACAATAGAAATTGAATTGTAATGGCGACAATAAAACAGAATTAAATTATTTGTGACTTAATACGACAGTTACTTTTAAATAGAAAATTTCATAATTTATACTAAATAATGAATAGGTAGCCTTTTACAAGGATAGAATAGAATAGAATAGAATACTCTTTATTATGTACACCATAAAAATTGCAGATATAAAAGTAGAAATTTTACATAGGGTGACACAATTTATGGGTGGGATAATATAGCGAACCTGTCTATAAAATATCAAAGATCGTTGTGTTCTCCAATAACTGTTCTATTTCCCCCACTTTTCAAATCTATTTCCGTAATACAAGAAAAACATTGTAACCCTCAGCATGTTTGTTCAGGCAACCGGTGAAACGTAAACTATATCGATGTACCGATGCAACTCGGTTCAATCGCCCGTGCAGGTTATTCGATACAATCGATTATCTATTCGAATTGGGACATCTCGATAAACGGAGTGATTTGTGTGTTGTAATCTATGGCGGAGTTATGTTTAGGGATTGTGCACGTATGCAAGTTATTGGTTGTGACTTGTGGGATACAATTTTGGGTACAACTTTTGGTGGTAGTTGGCAATAAATAATATCACGCTAGCATTTTCCGAAGGGGTAGCCGAGATGTATAGAACACGCACGTTTCGCCATGTATGTACAGTCACCAAAAGAGATAAGATACCAGGGTCGACGGATATAGTTGAAGTTTATTAAGAAACCGATGGATGTTTCTTGAATGAAATTTAATTTCATAAATGACCTGTTTGTTTTCTATTAATTACTTAAATTTAATTTTATTCGAAAACATTCACCGTTTTCTTACTGAACTTCAAGTATATCGAGGTCCCTGGTTACTTATCACTTTTGGTGAGTAATGAGAAAGAGTGCAGCTGTGTGTGTGTGTGCGCACACACTTGTGCACTATAATATCTCCCGCATCGATAGTTAGTCCCCGCTGAAATGTGCCGCCATGGCCGAAATTCGGTCTGGAGGACTATTATTACCAAATGAAACTATTGCCGTCAATCAGACGCAATTCCAGACACCGATTTTGTGGAATCTGAAATAGGTTAAAATTTTGCAAAATTAATGTTCAATAATTAAATCATTATGATTGAAATCTTTCTTTAGCAGAATGTTACGACCATCGATAGAAACGTCTTCTCCTCAAACTCCCAACGTCATAAATCTTTTCCTCTTTGAAATCCTCAGGGGTAAACCTTTTATTTTTTTGGGTGGGCAATCATCAGATGACTTCTCCCGCTCTGGGCGGAGCGGAAGGGCGTGTCAGACTCTTACTGGCTAAAACCCATCCGTGTTCCTTCAGTTGCCTGTGCGCCAGAACCACGGTAACTCTTTCGAACAATCCGCGACCCCAGCAGGCATTGGCCCTATCGGACCCCGTCAATGGTGCTGACATCTCTTTGAGGCGCGCGTGGAACACGAAGCGCCGTCGACCCGGGCCTGGTTCTTACCGGAAAGCGAGCTGCCCATTGCTCGCTGTCCGCAAGCCCACGCCTACGATGGCCGGGAATCGGGGGTTAACCTAAGAACATAACTTTTACTAAGAACGGTCAAAGAGGTAACCTACCCCATAATCCCCACGCTTGACATGTAACAGTAAGTTACATATTTCATGACTACCCTCTATGTATCAGGGCAAAAATACGAAAAATTTAATTATAGTTAGATGTTTTATCAGGCCGGGTCGGCATTTTCCAGCCCAGTGACCATCTTCGCTACATTAAGTTAACTGACCCGCTCGGCCCACGCTGCGCCGCCGTCGGTCACTTTTTTTTTTGTTTATTTTTATATTGTATGATTTTTTTTTCGGCAGGCATTTGTTTTATGCGTCGTAGACGTTGAATAGGCTTGAAGTTTGGGTCCTGTAGGGGTCGTAAAAAGTGATTAAAGATATTTTTGGCCAAATAAATTTACTGGCGAAATGACGGTGTAGGTACTATAGGCACGACTCTGTCAAACTTTCGGGGAAACAAGGCATGATATTGTGTTTATGTAAATTTGTCAAGCTTGGTGATTGTAACAATGTTTACTTTCACTGTTCAAAGAATAGTGTAAAATCTATACTTATTTAAAATTATAAAAGTTTTCGAATTGCTTTCATTTCTATCAACAAACAATCTTCAATAAAATTAATAACAATATAATAATAATTTTCATGTCGAAGCCACACTAATTACAAATACAAACACAAAACATAACCACAGTCTAATGACTCCACGTATAAGAGTAACTCAGAAACAGCGGTAGAACAAAAGCGCCTATTGTATTCACGAGAGCAATGCTTCGCACAAACTCGGGAAGCGTCGAGTCAATTAATTGTAGGTACCTATTATTCAATCAACTGTATTATTTGTCGAAATGTTGTAATTATTTTGATTTGAGTATTGATTTTAATAACTTTCAAAGGCTCTTGATGAGATGGTGTTGTTATTGTGTTTTAACTGGGTTTCAGTGCTTAGGAATTACGTAACGATGGCATATATACTATATAAAGTATTGTTTAGGCGGTTTTTCTATAAAATGACTTCTCCTATCTATACGAGTCATAATCATAATGCCACGTCTAAACTTCGTAAAAGTTATCAGTGTCAACAGTATTTAATCAATTTTTTTTTACCTCCTCTTATTCATATCAATTATGCTTATACAAATTATTACATAGAGTTACTTAGCAATTAATTGATATGAGTAAGATAATAAGAATTAACTGTCCAACATCCAAAATTTGATTTTAAACACGACATAAATATTACCTCACCCTTCGAGAAATCCTGGCGTGATGTTATCCTATAAACATTACCTAACTCCCGGAAACGATAAACTCTATGGCAAAAACTATAGATATTCAAAATAATCATTTAATCAAAATATTTATCAATTAAATTCGATTATTATTCAGCATCGATTTCTATCCAGATAATTCGTAAACCAAAAACTAATTAGATCGTTTTATTTTACTTCAACAATAGAATAATATTTATAATTAAAATATGAAAAACTAACCTAACTAAAACTATTAACAAATTAAAAGATGGCGTCGAAAAATTCCTCCGCATCGCTGTCGACTGGTAATGTACCCAAGAAACTGGCGGCATTGCCACGGTGTATGGCAATGCTTACCCTCTGGCCAAGGTAAAATCCAGCCCTTGGGTCACGGGAAGTGTCAAACAGGCGTTTGGAGATTTCCTTGAATAAAACATGGGCACTCGGACCCCACGGCCCGAGGGTTTCAACCCCAAACGGCTCGAAAATATAATTACCGATAAGGTTGTTATACTTACGCCGCTTGAGGTTTTCCGCAGCCGCAGCAGCGGCGCCAGCACAGCACGCCGAGACACGAAGATGGGATGGCGCAAGAGTATCGACACATGTTGCGTCCCATACTAAAGGCCTACCCACCTTCCATGGAAATAAAGACATGCCGTCCGGTCTCTTGCCATCGTCGCGTGCCAAGCCATTAGGTTCTAATACAGCTGGAACGCCGACGGTGACAAGAGCTCGTCGGATGATGTCATTAATGTTCGCGTGCCGCGGTATGCGGCCCGCACTTCGGCTGCAAGACAGACCGTGGTGTCCGAGGCTGTTGACAACTTCGCCACAGTGACAGCGATGAGGAGAACAAAAAAGGAGCTCCTAGTCGCAGGGAAGCAGCGAGGCGGAAAGTAGTGTCGTCGAACAGAGTGCTTATGTTCGACGACGTTAGTGCATGAAGCCAAAGACCCGACTCCCAGTTACCCACAGCCAGTAGGCGCGCACGCTCCACAGTGGTAGCAGACGTGTCAATTAAATTATTCTGTACTACTCTGCAGAGTGGCTCATCCCACCGTCTCTGGGAAGATGGATTGTCGGGTGGATCTGAATTCGGGCAAGCGAGACGCCAGGCGTCCATAGCCTCGGTGAAGTACGGCACATCAAAATCAATCAGTGTGGAGGCTAGAATTTTCCTGATTAATTTCTCAGTGCCGTAAACCGAGGATATGAAAGCCGGTAAACTAATACTAGAAATTTTACGGACGCCGAGGCCTCCCATACGAATGGGGAGAGTAGCTTGTGTCCAAGCGCGGTCATCCAGGGCCACATTTAAAATCGAAGTTAATGTATGCCGGATAATTTGGTCCATTTTGTCTAAAAGGTGAGGGTGCTTCCATAAATGGGAAGTGCGAAGGAAATATGTTAATTTAGGACCGAAACAGCAGTAACGGATTAAGGTTATGGCCGAATGCATGTTAATTTGGAAAAATCTTTCCGAAACGTCATTGAAATTTTGTATTTTTTCCTCAATAAAAACGGGAAAGGAATTCTCAAAGATTGGAGACCCAAGGAGACTAAGAGAGCTTTTCCCGATATTTTTTATTTCTGGAGCTATCGCGTTAAATTTGGTAAGTGTCAGATGTCTGTCAGTACTGTCCGCTCAGTATAGTTCACATTTCGAAAAGTTTAGATCAAAGCCAATGGAATGAAGTTCATTTTTTTTTAATTTGTTGGTCATTTAAAACAGTTTTACATTGCCTCCCAAGGTTCCATCATCAAGATACCAAACGTTAAATTTGGAATTTAGCTGTCGAATAATTGGGTGAATGGCTAAACTAAAAATTACTGGCCCGAGGGGATCACCTTGTTGACAGCCAACAGCAGATTCCAGAAGGTTGTCCCGATACAGTAATTTAGAAGGGTGTCTGTAACATTGCCAAAGGAAACTAAAGATTTGGGGTATTTCTTTTTTAGTTTCTGCCCT
This sequence comes from Griposia aprilina, assembly GCA_916610205.1. Classification (NCBI taxonomy): domain Eukaryota; kingdom Metazoa; phylum Arthropoda; class Insecta; order Lepidoptera; family Noctuidae; genus Griposia; species Griposia aprilina. The sequence continues at coordinate 18,461,540 of OU744307.1, read as the reverse complement.
ATTAACAGAATTGAATGCATTTTTTATGTCAACCTTCAAGATGACCTCTCCTTTGCCAGAATTTAGGTAGGTCGACAAGGCGTGTACGGCAGCCTCACAGCCCCCTTTAGAGCCGTAACCTAGCTGCAGGGGCTGATTTTTTTTCGAAACAACCTCACCATAAAATTTACAGCAAATCTTGGCTGCCATACGACGGTAAGTGGTTCCCACGGCAATGGGACGAATGCCGCCATCCTTTTTACGCAGGGCGCATAAATTGGCCCCGTACAGAACGTCGATGACGGCCTCATTTACCTTGCCGGAGAGCATTAGGTTAATCAGAGCCGTAAGCTCCTTCAAAAGCAACACACCAGCTGCCCCGGCGCCTGAACAAATAAGGTCCTTAAGGTGCTGAGGAGTCAGGCCGTCGAGGCCGCCAGCGGAACTGCTCCGGAAGGAGTTAAAGGCTGTGACTAACTCCCGACCTGTAACGGTGAGAGAGTGGTTATCCAGATTAGGGGGGTCGGGGAAGGAAAGGCCATCCGCTGGGGCAGGGTGTTTGCTCTCCAGAGCTGCGAGCGTTTCTGGAGAACAAGGTGCCACCACATCACTACTAAAAATAATCCTGGCTGCGCCGCTTATGTCACCTTCCCCTAACTTCGATTCTACGAGATGGGATATACCTCCTGATGAGGTATATCTCTGTGTCTGTAATTTTGAATCTAAATTATGGGCCGAAATATGACAGTTATCTTTAATTTGTGCGGTTAATGTCTGTTTAGCTGCCAAATTCTTTTGTACATGTAGAATTCTGTAAGGGAAGGTGAGCAGCTGTTCCCAAGCACTTTGCGAGTTCTCTCGGACGGCAAGATGAACGCAACCTGCTAGATGTTGTGCCACTACAGGTCTAGCACCGCGGGGAACTCGCTTTAAAACAGGAACAGAGTTTTTGAATTTTGAAAGGGTTTTCCAAAACGGATCAAAAGTAGCTGGTGTTATAGGTGTAGATGTTGTGACGGGGTCTGAGGTGAGTGCACTTTGTGGTTTGTGTACTTTTCCAATATGCACATTCAGACCCCGCTTACCTTTAAAAAACCGTGCCTGGGTACACAGCAGACATCTCTCCAGGATGCTCAGCGATGTTGAAAGTTGACAAGCACTACCACTATCATCCACCACATCGCTCCTGCCACTAAGCATTTATTTAAAACTATTTAAACTTATCCTAAACGTAATAAAAATAATAACTTTAACAAACTAAATTACCAAAAAAAAAACACTGAAAGGTCTATTTGTCACTGTTTGACACATGACAGCAATCAACAACAATGATCGGAGCGGCGCAGTCGTGCTGGCGGCCTAGGGCGCCGCGCTGACGATGCATTTCGGTGCAGCCCTGGCAACCGTTAGTGAGTGAGCAGCCTCAGCGTCACGTTGAGATAGGCCAGAAAGCAGGAGGAAGAAAATAGGCAGTCGATAATCTTTTTCCGGGTTCTTGGCAGAAAATTCAGGAAATCAAATGTCCTTAGGTGCTTGGTAGCAAATAAATTGCTAACTGTTGATAGATTTCACTTTTTTTGCACCATTTTTCTACAATAACAGCTTAATATAGACGCCCTGTGTGCGTCTGTTCATTCTTTCTTATTTTCTCAAAATTATTTTTGTGAGTTTTTTATTAAATTAAATAATTTACTGTTGCACAATCTATAGATTGCTGAAAATAGCCTTTGCTGAATGCTTGTATTAAAGTCCAAATGATTTTTTTTACGTAAATTTGAAATATTGACAAATGCGCCGCCATTGACAGTCCATCCAAATCACGGTGCTGTAGCTTGGAACAAAAGTATAGGAATCATATCCGACCAGTTTAAGTAGGCTTCTGCTTTTGGAGATACACTACTCAATTCTATAGATTTTTAATTTACTAGTAGAATAATATCAAAGATAAATTTTCTTATTGGTAGATGGCGCTGTTCTCAAATGTTCATGGGTTTCGTCTAAACCACAGACTACATAGAGATACTATGTATACATAGGTTTAAATACAATATGTTCCATTTTAATCAGATTTTGTTAAATTTTTTTTTTTTTTTTACAAATATATATAATTAAGGAGTGGAAATACCTTTTAAATTTATTGTGCTAACATACAACGTTTGTTTAAATGGATAAAATCATCTAATAACGCAACATACATTTTTGAAACTGTTTTAAGTCTAAATGGAAAAAAAGAACACAACTCGCGTAATTGTCCAAATATGTTGTAATTTTTTTTATTCCGAATAGAATTTATGAACGCGGTTCGATTAATTTTTGGATTATTCTTGACGACTGCTTGTATGGGCATTTTGGATTCTGCTTCTATCCATTGACCTGGAAAGGTATTGGATACCATCTGCATACTGCAGATATGAAACTATTATAGATTTTTAAAGCATTATATGTATACGTATAGCTAGTAGCTATACGTACCTATATATTGCTTCATGGAGTGTTGTTTTTAACCGACTTCACAAAAAGGAGGAGGTTCTCAATTCGTCTGTATGTTTTTTTTTTTTTTTTTTTTTTTTTTTTTATGTGTGTTAGCTCATAACTTTTTTCTGGGAGAACCGATTTGGATGATTCTTTTTTTATTTGATAGGTGGTGCTTCACATGTGGTCCCATTTAAATTTGATCAAGGTCTGACCAGTAGTTTTTGAGTTATCCTTAATACTGTAGATTTTTTCCACTTAGTTTATATGGATGATGTGTTAATAATTTCCTGTCACTGTTATTTACACACCAAGTAGTGGTATACGAATTTGTGTGGGGTAGGTACCGCAACTAAAAAGTGAAAAATAAAAACTTTTTTACAAAAAAACAACCGACTTCCAAAAAAAAACACTAAAAGACGTGAAAAATAACTTTAATTTCGGAAGTCGGTGCCTTTGGTTCTGTATTTTCGTGTTTGGCCACCGACTTCCGAAATTAAAGTTATTTTTCACGTCTTTTAGTGTTTTTTTTTTGGAAGTCGGTTGTTTTTTTGTAAAAAAGTTTTTTAGTTGTTGCTGAAGGCGCCAGCGCCTTGAAATGTTCGAATCACGTCTCTCTCTCCCTATATAAAATGTACTCTGTGATCCAAATTACCATTATATTATATTAGATCGCACTTCTACCGTATTATTTCCATAACAACCGCTCCCATAGCAACCGCTCCCATAGCAACGTCATAGCAACGTCTGTTAGTTCAATAGACATCACACAATTTCGATGCATTGTAACAATTTTATTTCGTCGTTTCCCTCAAAATGGTAATTTTTCTCGTGAAAAGAGGTGATCAGAACCAGTTCTTGTATGAAGCAGACGTGGATAAGGAGGTAGACGATGTCGTGAAGGATATTACGGCGATCTTCAATGGGAGACTGAAGGTGACCAGGTTGTGTTATGAGATGGACGAGCTGCAGAAACACGGGACCTTCTTGCCTCTTGAGATGCAGGGGTTGACAGAGGAACAGGTTAGTTGAACTTTGTTTAAGATTATTAATAAGGGTGAAGGAGCATGAAAAGATTTTTGAGGCGCGCTTGGAAACAAAATTCTAGTAAAAATTTGGGCACAGCATACACACAAGACATCAATCTGGCAAAGAGTCTATTGAACAGCCTTGAGTTTCACTGGACATATATATTCGTATCTAAAAAAGCCTGAAGAGGATTAAATCATATAAGTTCCGGATGTCTTAGATCCATATCTATGTTTTCTATACTTAGCTCTACTAGTTTTATAATCAAAATGTCTCAATTATTACAGATAATGGAGCTAAAACTGGAAGATCCCTGGGCCAAGCGCTGTGCCCCACCAGGTCACGTGTTTGTGAAGGACAAAATGGGACGTCGCTGCGGCCTCGCCCCCCCTCCCAACATGCAGGAGATTATTAAGAAGGCAGCCGAAGATGCTAAGGAGTTTATTAGTAAGAAACATGTGAGTAAGTGGTCAATATCGCCTCCGATGCTGTACTTTGAGTGGAGCAATATTGCTGAATTAATCACCATCGTATGTGAACGGTTCGTTAAAAGCATACACCCAGACAAGGCTGCTAATGTGCCCTATGAAGCCTAGATTACTTGGTGTTTATCCAAAATTAGAAAGCGGTGGTCCTTTTTGTTTTCATGCAATTAAAAACACTAGGTTTATAATAATCAAATATTATACTTTGATTCCTTTTTTGTCAGGTGGATCTCCGCAAATGCCTATCCCAGAAAGACGTAGCCAGAGCTCTAGATGAGCTTCGAGGAGCCACCAAGATTGTGTTCCCCGGAGGTCTCCCACCCCACGACCCTGTCCGAATGGAACTGGACAATGTGGAAGACCTCACGGGGACCCAAGCTTCTACCGAAGTTATAGACCCGACTCTAGCCTGTCTGTGGGCTTGTGGGAAGAAGTTCCTCAATGGGAATAAACTGAGTGACCATTTGGGTAGGTATATCTTTTATGCAATTCCTTGGCTTACTATCCATACTAATAATATTTATAAATCTAAAGTAATTCTGTCTGTCTGTTACCTTTTTACGCTTTAACGGCTGAACGGATTTCGATGTAAAACATAACTGGCAAAATGTGGGTGTGCTATAGGAACACCTCTGCCTAACCCTTCGGGGAATACAGGCGTGATGTTATGTTATGTGTTATGTGTGGATTTCGATGTTTGACACACAGGTAGACCATAACCTGGGGTAGAACACAGGGTACTTTTTATCTCGGTAGTACGGTCCCGTGAGATAATTTTCGTACATGCGGGCAAAGCCGCGAGCAAAGGCTTATAACATTGTTGGCATTTTGATTTCGAAATCTCGGTAAAACTCGTTGGTTTCTTACTAAATTGGATGGCGTTTTGGTTCCAGAGACCCTGAGAAACTAAAACTGATCTTTGTATAGTTATGATTATTTTTATTGTATCACCATGGTCCTCATAATATCTGTCAAGAGCCTATAGTCGTATGAGGAACAGGGTGTAAAATTCACTCATACTCTATAGAAAAGGGAGGATCCTCCGACCAGACGGGTTTCGGGTCTGGTGGACAACTGCCCGACGTTTGATGTCGGGACGTTGTATATAATTATGCTAGTTGAGCGGTAAACTCTGCTTGCGCGATGCAGGATTTTGCGTGACGTCAGTGTGGCGCGTACCTCGCATGTGGCGTCGTAGATACCGCTACAAGCCGGTTATGGCCGTTCGGTTTACTGGTGCTCGTAATATTTGATATTATATTGTAACAGACTGCACCAACATTTTGATTTTTAGAATATGTAGTCAGTATATAAATTGACCTAATATAAATATTCAGACTAACGACCTAAGCAAATTGACATTGTAGATTTAGGTGAATTGGAACGATAAATGGAAGTCGTTAATCAAAAATTTTGCGAAGGATTGGTACTGAATAAATATTATATACAGCGATGCGGACGAATTTTTTAATGCCTTTTAATGTCTTTATATACTTGTACATAATATATATATTTAAGTGTTAGATTGTATATTGTATTGAAGATTTATTATTTAGTTAAGTGCGCTGAAATAGTTACTTAATAAATAAATATCTTTGGTTATAAATATTAGGTCAACCATATTCAAAAATACTCATCGGTGTTTTCAAAATTTCAGGCAAAAACAATAAGACTAAAGTCACAGTGAAGCTCTGCTCAAACTCCGAAGGCGCTCCCGGTCGGGAACCCATCATGTCTGAGGAAGACCGTAAGCAGCTGACCCTGCACGCTTACAGGAAGCAAGAGGAATGGAAGAAGCTGGAACAAGATGAGGACGACAGCTACCTGGACTCACAGTGGTCTGATAAACAGAATATGAAGAGGCAATTCCATGGGCTGCAGAACATCTCTTGGGGGCCTACTATTAGGAAATAGATGCCTACTGAAGTTTCTGTCTTGAAGAAGTAGTCTTCTTTTGTTTTATTGTAGTGGTATCGTTATTTATGTAACTTTTTCTTGTTATTTTTGGTGTTGGCATCATTTCATGTATTTGCATCTTTGTCTTTCAATTATAGGTTATGTTTGAATGTCATTTGTTTTTTTTTTTATATCAGTTAGTCTGTTGTTTTGCCACGACTGCCTGAAAAAAGGAGTTTTAAGTTTTTCAGGGTTCATGATGTGTGTTTTTCCTTTGTGAATTAGCACGGCTGAGGATACTTTATTTACATTCAAATGTAGCGTTTTAGATCATAAGTAATTTAAATATAACCTAAAATGCTTAGTAACTATAAATTTAGAAATCGTCCAATACCGTCTTTCTATGTCCAGCGGGCTTAGCATGACGCTGTCTATCTCTTCGAACAATAGACAAGGCTATTCGCATACAAAGTGACATTTCGACATCGCACCGTAAAATCCTTCTAAAATCTGTCATTTTGTCTTTCGTTTTTACCGATCGTTATCTAAGTCCTTTTTAATGCAGACTATTTCAGAAGACAGTTGTCTAAGGTAGTGAAGACAATTTGATTTTTTTATCGCCATGCTAAAGACGGTAGAAAAATATTTACTCGACGGCCACAAAGTATAAAAATGGAATGGAAAAATGTTTTTTTTCACTTTTTGTATGGAAAATGTGAAACATTATTACCTACATGTTGAATTTTAGGGGTTTAGGGGTTCCATAAAGGGGGTCGAAATTTTCATTATTTTTGCGATAGGATACACCATTTTCAAGATATAAGCAAAATAAAAGATAAACGTGCATCAACTACTGAATTTCGTAAAAAGTGCAGTTAACTCTTTCTACTTTGCTGCCGTCGTACTATCTTCACGAAACGTCATTTTTGTCTATTCTTCCGTCGACAAGACGGTGCTTGTGCTAAGCCTGCAGGGGAAGACACTTGGTTCACGTGTTCTTTTATAATAGTACTTGCACTGTAAGTTCACACATACTGCACTAAACTAACTCATACAGTCTTATTACAAAACAAGATTTTTCTTTAGACATGTTTTAAACCATCGAGCCTGTTTTTGAAATAAGAACCTAACAGAAATCGAAATTCAGTTCCTTTTACAAAACTGACAACTTGTCCGGTCTTAGGTTGTCAATTTTGTATTAAGAACTACTGAAATCGGGATAAAGTTCGAAATACAAAATCTGGCTCGAAGGCTTAGGTTCAGGCTAGTTAGATTGTTCTTTTTATTAAGACGGACGAGGCTTTATCCTTTTTCGCCTTGATGTATGTGTGCGTGTGAGTGAGGACTGCCTGATATTTCAGTAATTAAATTGATATTTCAATATTCACTGTTTTATTGAAAAAGCTGTCACTGATAAAATTAAATGGCCTTGACATTTTTGTTGCTAGAAAGTAAGAAAGTAAAATAGGTTTATTTCTCACAGAAACACGTGCATACAAAAAGAGCTATATTTTATAAGAAGGTAGGTACCCGATACTGCAATCTAAACTATTTCCCTGTAGGCCAATTCCTATAATTAAAAACGTTAATAATCTAGTCGCAATGTCATCTCGGTGACAATGTCAAACATGTAGCATGTAGCTAACATGTATGTAGCTATGTAAGTAAATTATTCAAGAGGTATTTTTCACAGATTGAGACTGAAATTAGAATAAAAATACGTGAAGTCGGTCATTATCTATAGGTACTTATACTTATTTACAATATTATGAATGTTTGAACGTTTTGAATGATTGTACATTGAACAATCTACGAAGTAGATTATAGATGACACTTTTTTGGAGCTTCAATTTTATGTCTAGGTATTCTTAATATACTCCCTTTTGTTGTCCTAGATGATGTCATACCAAAATATTTATGCACCAAAAGCTTAAGAATATGTTTGAGAATTTTCAAATGCACCTTTTCCACACGTCACTTTAATAAACGTGACATTTGGAGGCACGGAAGAGTCCATTTGAAGTCTTTTCTCAAGTAACAAACTTTTATAACCAACTAGCTAGGACATCCGGCGTGTGGCGCTACCCAAAAAAAAACTGTAAAACTATCTTCGAATTATTGCCTTTCTAATGAAACCGGTTTCAAGCATATCGGTCGGATGGTTTCCAAGTCTATAACAGACATAGGTAGAAATATTTTTTATATTTTATATATTATCGCACCTTCGGTAGAACAAGGGCATAACTGACTAAAAATCGAAAAATGACTTAAGTATGCCAAAGTGCTTTAAAAAGTCCCTTTTATTTATTTATTTATTAAAACTTTATGCACAAGTAAAAAAAAAAATACTGTACAAAGGCGGACTTAATGCCTGAGGCATTTTCTACCAGTCAACCTTAGGGTGATGCAGAGACAAAACAAGGCAGGTGCAACATAAGGGATAGATATCTTGAAAAATAATAAATACTAATACATAGATACATACATACATATAACGAAAATAAACTAATCCGGAGGAACAAAGACTCGTATCAGTATCAGCTTAATGCCGCCAGAGGGCGACAGTGCCTTTGTCATATTGGTGCATTTTTTTTACTATCTTGGCGCGACAAGCTCTTAAAATGACTCTCCTGTAAAATCACTAAAAGTGCAGTTATGCCCTTGTCGTACCGAAGGTGCGATATATAGATAGATATAACCTACTCTACCAAGCTTGACCTAAATTATTAAGCATCTAGGTTCTTAGTCTTTCAACCTTCGGAATGGGACATTCTAATATCGTCACTTAGCTAACAACACCGCTTATGTCATTTGTACCAACTTTACAGGAGACGAAAACACTGTCTATTTTAAACAACACCAACCGACTTGCACGCTGTCACTACTTTTCGAATTACGGCTTCTGATTGGCTGAAATCTATATCATGTGACCAATGGTTAGACGCGCAATGAGCAGCTCCATCTAAAGGCACAAAAATGTGAAAACCGCCAATTTTCGACTTGAGCGGATTTGTAAGCTAAGGGACGATATGCTGATATTAAATTCATAATAAACTTATCTTTTCAGCCTTCGACCTACCTGTCTGGCTACCCCCAGTATTAAATCGTTTAAAGATGTTAACAGTAGATCAACTAATATTAAATGTAGGGCGTTATCACGAATATAATCTGTGGTACGACACACGGTCGTAAAAGTTGTACAACTTTGGTCAAGTGCGTCTGAGAAGACAGTTTCAAAGACATTATGACATCAGAATCTAGCGAACCAGCTCGTGGCTAAATAGTAACAGCCGTACGGTTCGATCGAAGGTTAGGCTACGCTTGCCGCAGTCGGTTCGTGGATGGGTGACCATTCATTCCATATCGAGTCCCCTCCGTGCCTCGGAAAGCATGTTAAGCCGTTGGTCCCGACTGTCATTCGTAGATCTTTGACAGTCGTTACGGGTAATCAGAAGCCCAAATGTTTCAACCAGTCTTACTAAAGGGTATCGTGTTACTCAGTAACTGGGTTGTGGAGGTCAGATAGGCAGTCACTCTATGCAAAATACTGGTATTCAGCTGCAACTGGTTAGACTGGAAGCCGATGCGAAAAATGCTAGGCAGATTGATTGAATCTTCGAACCCGCACTGTGTCTGCGTGATGGATCACGTCACGCTCCCTGTCACATAGAGTAGGCCGATGTACCAGCAGTAGCAACAAGGCTCATGATGTTATTAAGAGCAGCTAGTTGTTTTTTTTTTTGGCAATATCTCACCATGCAGCCAACCTATGCCAAGGCATTTGCTACGAAATTTTTACTCAAAAATCAAAAGTATTTTTTTAAAACTAGGTTGAATATCAGCACTTTTTGAACGGCATAATTATATAAGACAGTAACATTTTTTTTTTTTTGGGTGAGAAATCATCAAATGTCCTCTCCCGCTCTGGGGGGAGCGGGAGGGCGCGTCAGACTCTTACTGACTAAAACCCACCCATGTCCCTTCAGTTGCCTGTGCGCCAGGGCCACGGTAACTCTTTCTAACAATCCGCGACCCCGGCAGGCATCGGCCCTATCGGACCCCGTCAATTATGCTGACATCTCTTTGAGGCAGTCCCCTTAAACGCTTGTACTTACTACCACTTCCTAGTGCTTTAGCTGGGAAAAAGAAATAGCGCGCAACAAACCCCCCAGCAACAAAGTCAAAATCAAATCATTTATTTCAAAGAATCACATAAAAGGCACTTTTGAACGACAAAATTTACAAGAAAATAGAATTGATTCTAGTGGCCCCTTCTAAAAGGTAGTTTCGTATGGAGAAGAATGGGCAAGAAACTCCACCGTTACTCTTTTAAGATGTTTTACAATATTTTGTATACATTCATTACTTATAAAATTTTATATGAAGACGATGCACCTATAATAAAATTACTATACCACGATAGGTAAAAAGAGTTAAATTTATAGCAATGACAGGTAAATTTATTATGTGGTACATAGCATTGAAGAACTCAGCAATATTGAGACTCTATATTGTCACATTAATTAATTGTCCACCCGTACAGTCCGTGTGCCCGTCACCATTATCAAAGTGATACATCTTTCTTACGATTCCTTTATGTGTAATCATTTCTCCACCCCCTGCCATCCATCAAGCCAAATGTGGGTTCTATATTATTTAAAAATAATATTCTTGTAGAAAGAAGGTTTTCAAGTAAGAATAAATGATTGATTCTTAAGGGTTATGCACTCAGGTAGCCCGCAAAATTCAAAAATACTTACGTTTTTTGCAATTTGCAGGTCACTGTCAGGTTGTATGTAGATTAAAATATGATTCGCTACCGTAACAAATATGAATTTACAGAATTATAATCATTAGAATCAGCAATACAACTTCTTAAGTTAGAATTGGCCTCAAATGTCATGATTTCATGAAATAGTCATTGAATAGGGTAATATGAACTTAGATATGTGTTGATGATTTTTATGATTATAATTATATAAATAAATATTTGATACGGCCGCGAATCATATGTAGATCAAATGAAAACTGCAAAAAACGTAAGAAAATTTGAATTTCACGGGTGACGGTACATTGTTTGAATAAGGAATGGTAGCTCAATCTCTCTAAATAATCATAAAGCATAACTAATCACTGCTATTGCCAGATAAATTGACAATCTCAGTATATTTTTTTACGTACAGTCACGGACTTTAATTGATGAGCCACTTTCAAACTTTTCAATTTTGCAGTTTTATACATTCACGAGATTTGACGATTAAACACGAACTTAAACCGCATGCGCGTTGACAAGATGACAAATTACTAATAATTGGAAATAGTCTTATCCATAGAGGTTGAAGGTTGACTACTAAGTTGTCCAAGATAAATCAATAAAATCTTGCATACGTTTATCCAATCTATTTGATACTGACCTTCTTAGAATTAGAGCTCATTAAATATTCGTTATTTCTGAAAACCTATCCGAAGACTGATTGATTGATAAACGAAATAATATTATTTTCAAAGTTTGACTATTTTTTTAGCTTAGCAAATAATAGGTATTACATTTATAATAGCTAAAACAGAAATAGTAAATTAAATTCATAATAAATTCTTCCAAGAAGGCGGCAGTTAGGTTTATATTTAGGTTTATTTGCAACAGTTCTCATAATTTGTCATGAACGTCATCTTAGACGCTACGCGTTCGGATAAAATCGTGGATCCGAATTTTTCCGATGTCGAAATGACCAATCATAATTTTTCCGTACGCTAACGTTACTATCGTTACGCTAAAACAATTGTCGCTAGGTTACGGTTGCTAGACCTGCAATTGGTTGATTTTGGGTAGTCACTCTGTACTATGTACGAGTATAACCGACTAAACCCGATTTGCTATACACGGCTAAAATACGAACAGTGGCAAGTGGCTCATCAATTAAAGTCCGTGACTGTACATATGTACGTCATATCATCAATGTATGTATCCTGAGTAGCCCTGTCTATTACAACCTTGCGGTACAGTTAATAGTCTTACCACAATAACCAATTAATCATACCAAGGGAGACCCCTCCGTGCCTGTCCGTCCCGGCTGTCATCTGTAGATCTTTGATAGTCGTTATTGCCAGTCAGAAGCCCGAAAGTCTGACAACCAGTCTTACCAAGAGGTATCGTATTACCAGTAACTGGGTTGTGGAGGTCAGATAGGCAGTCGCTCCGTGTAAAAATACTGGTATTCAGCTGCATCCGGTTGGACTTGAAGCCGACCCCAATATCTTGAGAATAGGCTAGGCCGACTGATCGATATCATTCAGTTGTCTTGAGCAAAACCCACAGGCACGAAAAGGTATACCATATCAGCCACAAAAAAAAATGTGGGGCAGTCTTTGGGGACTGCCGATGGAAGTGAAAACTAAGTAACTTGTGAATTGTATCGTCGAAACGTGCGGTGACGATGACGCGAGTTTCACGCTTTTTGTTCACCCAAAAAGTACACATATATACACAGTATACATATAGCTCATGGAAAGCGTTCGGTGACGATGACGCGAGTTCCATGATTTTTGTTCACCCAAAAAGTGCTCAACGCGCCTAAAGAAGTTTTCACTTCAAAAACATCATGCAGTAATATTATAGTTAAAATATTCAACTTCCACACAATGACGACATCCCATCCAGTGCCAATTATTCTCACGCACATCCCGGTACTACGTTGTCGTAATTACGGCTCTCATTAGCGGAGACAATCCCGATATAACCGCTTGCAGCTGGCTTGAGACGTGAAGCAGATTGTGACAGAAGGATAATGATAAAATTAATATGACGCAAAAACGTACAACAAAATATCTACACTTCTTGTTGGCTTCGCTGCAGTCGGGTCTGCAGAAGAACATTAACTTAAATAAATCTTCTACGGATCGAAATGATTCTAAAGTAATTATTAATTATTATTGGTGTGATAAATTATTTTATTTCTGTAAGTAGGTTTGTTCAAATAATTTTACACTTCAATCATATTTTAAAACTAGATGAGGTCGGCGTTTCCTATCTGACTACTCTGAAAAGAAAGGCCGCAACAAACTCAGAGGTCACAGTCTCTTTTAAAGTCTAGACATAATCTTGGTCAGATCATGTGTGCCTTTTAGTCTGTGCTAAATACATGTATTTTGCTTTCTGTCTTCTTTTCTTCCAAGAGATTACACTTAAGGGTAAAACTATCACAAAGAAAGAATCTAATTACTTGAATACTACCCTAAATGACCCCCTGCAGGTGGTCAGTGTGTCGCTAAGCTATTCTCTCTGTGCCTAAAATCAATTCACAGAAGGGATTGACTCAGAATAATAAATGAAAAAGGTGAGATGAGATGATCTACGTCTTTCGAGACATCCATATCACATTGCGCTTAGAAGGAGTGAAGAAAGTATAGTCCCGAAATACTTGATAAGATAAGTTCATTGTTAAGGGGACTACATGACCTAATCGCAAATTTATAATGCCTAAAAATATATGATCCACTGCAGTAACCAAAATCAGAAAAATATATGATATTCTTCTGAATATATGCTAGTTAGATAGTGTGTTGAAAACATAATACAATTAACTTAATATGATCGAAAAAAATCACGAATATACCTCAATTTTTTTTTTAACGGTTAAATATCATACTAATATACATGCAAACATTCACATTTTTTATCAGATTATTCTACAGACAACATACTAACGTAATAGTGTTTTAATTTTTTAGTCCAATGAATAGATTTTTTGTAAATCCATAATTGCTTCATAATTTGCAATAAATTACCAGCATTGTGTCATCGCGCGTCTCTTTCTTTTCTATGCAATCCGACAGTGACCGCGCTTTAGATCTTGTAAGCCTCTTAAAGTACGCACGTTCTATCTGCAACGTCGTAATAAATGAGCCTTCTGCATCTCCCTTTCGCCATCACAAGGCGGTTCAAAACATTCCGGTTTATACTGGTTTATACCAGACGGAAACGCCGTAATCCGGTTATGAACTCTGTGTAAGAAGGATAATGTTTGCCCGTTAATCTTACTCGACTTTACGTGTGTATGGGGTTTTAGACCGATTGGACCTTGATTAGGAACGTAATTAGGGAGATGAAAACGATACGTGGATTGGAAAAAGACGTTGGCATCTTAAATATGAAGTAAATTATGGAGGTTATTAAATCGCGTCAGGGAATAGGGTGGTGGAAGAAACAAGGATGTTAATTTTATATTTAACTTTACCAACCTACCAATATATTTTATTATATATTTACAGATTTACGTTTAGATTTAGGGTATTCAACCCGTACTGTCAAGTTTAACTTTTTTTTTTAAAGAACTTTGGACTAGGTTTTGGTAATTTATGTTTCACATAATATATTGATCTTGTACAGTTTCAGCTATACACACGTATTTTATGTCCGTTTCGATGGCGCGGCCACGACGAGTTAAATAAAAAAAAACTATGCCAAGATTTTGTAAGAATTTGTAAAAGTCGATTCACAAATCCATAAATTTGTCAAAGTTATGATTAAAAAGTTATAAGGGTTTGAACGTGGCCGCGCCATTGAAACGCGGAGAACCGCGCGGCCACGGAGATCTTTAAAACTAAGCGTTGCAGAGACCTGAAATTTAGGTAAATAACTGATTGAATTTGTAAAAAAAATGTAAAACTATAGAAAAAAATCCTAGGTTTATATTTTACGAGCTGTAAGACTAAGACCCCATGGCCGTGCCATTGAAACGGTGAAAAACACGTTATCGCCGATATCTCGCTGAGAATTCATTGCAGAGGTCTGAAGTTTTTGTAAAACCTAGATTTGAATTTGTCAAAATTTGTAAAAATACACAAAAACATCCTAGGTGTATATTTCAGGAGCTGTGAGAGTAAAACCCCATGGCCGCGCCATTGAAACGGTGAAAAACACGTTATCGCCGATATCTCGCTGAAAAAGCATCGCAGACGTCTGAAGTTTTTTGTAAAACCTAGATTAGAATTTGTCAAAATACACTCATAAATCCAAGGTTTATATTTCTGGAGCTGTAGTACGGTATTGCGTAGAAATAAGTCGTAATTATCTATCGAAGAAAGTAAGTATGAGCGAGATCTTTTTTTGCAAACAACTACAATTATAACTACCGTAGAGCTACTGACAACAGGCAAAGTTTTTTTTTAATCATAATTTATAACTTTCAATACGGTTTGAATGTTTCGATAGGGTGACCATGGCTTATTGTTTACAGAAATCTTTCCACCTAATAGTATTAGAAATTATATCTCAAGGATTCTAAATTAAATGAAAATGAAACGATATTATTATGATACAACAATTTATGTTTTTTTTTTTTTTAATCACAGATTGTTACTCAGAACGACAGTATTTTCAGCTATCAAGCAATGCCCCTCCATTGCTTGATAACTGAAAATACTGTGGTTCTGAGTACCAGTGCGAGAACCATAACAGATAACTTTGCACAACATTCGTAATTCCTGTAAGATAGCATTATTTGATGAATAATTCTATACTCAAACCCATAACTTATGTCTAAGACTAAATAACCTATCGTTTACAATATCCTAGGTACAGTAGGCTCACACCAAGTTTTTAGGGTTCCGTAGTCAACAAGGAACCCTTATAGTTTCGCCATGTCCGTCTGTCCGTCTGCAGCATAGCTCAGAGACTCTTAGTACTAGAAAGATTTAATTTGGCAAAGATATACATATTAATCATGCCGACAAAGTAGTAAAATTATATAAAGAAAAAAAATTTTTTTGGGGTGCTTACCTCCTGTACCCGTAAAGCGGAGATGTCATTTTTTTCTCGTCTATCTCATGGTGTGGGGTATCGTTGGATAGGCCCTTATAAATATTACAGGTCTGTAAAACCATTTTTTGATTCGCAAAGGTAGCCCGAAAAATTAAAAATTATTTACGTATTTTGCAATTTATAGGCTAGTGTCAGGTTTTATGTTGATTAAAATATGATTCGCGGTCGTAACAAATATGGCTTGACAGAATTATATTCACAAAAATCACATTTGTCTTTCGTTTCTAACGATCTTTTTTGTTCAGTGACTGGGCAACTAAGGGTATTAGGAAAAGTAGGGAAAAATTATTTGAGCTGTATGGCCTTAAGCCTTATATTAACTCTGAAACTTTTAATAAATACGTTGCTACTTACTCTAAAACTTTTAAAAATACCTGCAAGGTAGCTAAAGCCTTGTACATTAGCAACAAGATCAAATAAGCCGATAATAAAATAAAGACGGTTTGGAAAATTATCAATAATTAAACTAACAGGTATAAAAGACATAATAATGATTTCAAACTCGAGACTTCTCGTGGTCCCATAAGCACTAACAAAGAAGTTGCTCAAGAATTTGTAAATTTCTTTACCAGTATCCCACTTAAAACTACTGAAACCTTAAACTCGTCACCCTCGCGTTCTATTGACATATTAAAAGCAAACGTTTCATCCTGCCCGACTGAATTTAAATTCAAGCATATAGACCCCATAATAGTATTAAAAGCTTTCAAGCAAATCAAGATTAAACTAACCGAAGATATATGGGGAATGTCTATCAAAGTGTGTTCCTCCATTATTGAGACTATAACGCCGTACTTGGCCTTAATATTTAATTTGTGTGTGGATCAAGGAGTCTTCCCGGACCTAATGAAATACAGTAAGGTAATACCACTTTTCAAATCAGGGGATAGTAAAGACACCAATAATTATAGACCCGTATCCGTGTTGCCGGTTTTCAGCAAGGTGTTTGAAAAGGTAATGCTGAATCAAATGCTCAATCATTTTAACACCAATAAAATCTTACATGATCAACAGTATGGTTTCACCAAGGGACGTTGTACGACTGACGCCGGTGTCATCTTATTAAAACACATATTTACGGCGTGGGAAGAAGCCCAAGACGCTGTAGGAATCTTTTGTGACCTCTCCAGGGCATTTGATTGCGTCGACCACGAAACCCTAATCTTGAAACTTGAGCATTACGGACTTGGAAAACTTGCTCTCAGTTTAGTAGAATCTTATTTAAATGATAGACAACAGCAAGTTCAAATAAATGGTGTCAATTCACTCGGTTTAAAAGTAAAAATGGGTGTACCACAAGGCTCGATATTGGGTCCTTTCCTCTTTTTAGTATATATTAATGATCTACCCCATTTGTTAAAAACCCTACCACAAATGGTGTTATTTGCTGACGATACTTCTTTAATTTTTAAAATTAATAGACGTGCATCAAATCTTGACGACGTAAATAACGCCCTACTGCAGATCCAAAATTGGTTCACTGCTAATAATTTAGTATTAAATGGGAATAAAACTAAGTGTATTAGATTTTCCTTACCAAATGTCAAAAGTACAAATTGTGAGATAATATTAAATCAAGAGAAACTAGAATTCGTCGATAAAACTGTTTTCCTGGGCATCACGCTTGACTCAAGGCTTCAATGGGGTCCTCATTTAACATCCCTTGCAGGACGGCTAAGTTCAGCAGCGTATGCTGTGAGAAAAATCCGTCAATTTACTGATGTAGGTACCGCGAGGCTAGTCTATTTTAGTTACTTTCATAGTATTATGTCGTACGGTATTTTACTATGGGGACGGGCTGCAGACGTCGAGTCTATTTTTATTCTGCAGAAAAGAGCCATCCGAGCCATATGTGGCCTCCGCCGGTGCGACTCTATATTGGAACGGTTTAAAGATATTAACATCATGACGGTACCTTGTCAATATATCTATGAAAACATCATGTACGTAAGGAAAAATCTACATCTTTTTAGTAAAAGAGGTGAAAGACACAATTATATCACTAGAAATAGGGATTAATTAGTTCAACCAGGTTTCAGGCTGGCTAAAGTAGACTCATCTTTCATGGGGTACTGTTTAAAATGTTACAATAAAATACCTCCCCATATTCTTCAACTGAATTAAACTAAATTCAAATCTTGTATAAAACGCACACTATGCAGCCAAGCATATTATAAGTTGGGGGATTACATCGCTGATAAAAATGCTTGGCTCAACGCTGGTCCTGCTCCACAAGGGCGCATAAAATAATTGATTAGCATTTGAAACTACTGTTGGAGCTGCTGAAGATTTTAAAAACTTATCTTTGCATTGTATAAATTCAATGTTTTAGTATTGTATAATTGCATAGCACATGTGTGAGTACTATGTACCTACTATAAAGCTACCATTTAATAGGTTTTTCTTTCATTGACTTGAATGTGCCCTGGCGGCTGAGAGTTTGTCATGCTCACTCTAATGTCTCGCTGGTGGTGGCGTGTGTGTTGGATCATTAAGTTCCCTTCAAAATGGTTGAGCAGAATGGTGCTGATCCATGCGTCATGTTCGTGAACCGGCGCCGTCAATGGGGACTGGTCATTTCTTAGCTGCTACGGCTTATTTTAATTTAATTTAATATTTGAATTGCTTTTGTCGTTTTATTACGGACGCTTTTAACGTTCTGCATCGTTATCACATGCATAATTTCAACATGAACGATGTAATCAATATTTTGTAACCATTTTTTGATTTAAAAGAGTGTCCATGGAGTTTCTTGCCCGTTCTTCTCCATAGGTACCTACTACGCTTTGGAATGGGTAACTAGCTTCATCTTTCTGACTGACCGACCCCTTGACAATTCAAAAGTGCCTGTAATTGGTTTATTTGAAATAAATGCTTTGAGTTTGAGTTGAGTTTGAGTTTGAGTTTGACTTTGTCTAGTTAGGTCCTTTTTGATGTAGACTATTTCAGAAAATAGTTTCCTATCCCAAACTGTCTAAATCACACTGACAACTGACAGTTGTTTATGGTAATGAAGACAATTTGATTTTGTTAGTGCTATGCTAAAGATAGTAGAACGACGACGGACTCGACGGCCACAAAGTATATACGGTTATCTACAAAATGATGGTTTTACAGGAGAGCGTTTTGAACGCAAAACTGTGATAATTAACAGAAGTACAAAGCTATCTTCTCCTATTTTATATCATTTAGTTAATAGGGCATGACCAAGGAAATTACGTTTCGGTACATAGGTAAACCGTATATTCCGGTTTGAATTAATTTATTTCTAAAGATTACAAATCACTTGTACAGAAGTAAATGAAAGAGTGAATTTGGTAAAACGTTCAGTTGACTCTTTCTACTTTGCTGCCGTGTTCCATAGTACTGTCTACACGGAACGTTATTTTTGTCTACTCATCAGTCGAAAACACGGCGCTCGTGCTGAGTCTGCAGTCATCGTTTTACTTTCAGTTAAATCGCACGGAGTACTCGTTGGTGTTTGTTTGGTAATTAAAAATTTGGCATTCCTACGGACTTTGATATGCACACTGTTTCGGACATTTTTTTATCTTTGGAAAACTACCTACGTTCTGTTGTTACGATCTGGAATTCGTTACGCCTTACGATTGGATTTCAAATTAATACTACTTATCAAGGTTTAAAATTCATACTGCTTACACTCTTACCACTTAATAGTTTTCCCATTATTGAGTCAACCTAGTTGACCTAGTCTTGTAGGGAGCCGTATCGAGGAGTACTGGGTTCTGAATCAGGCCCTTGATCCAACCACCTAACGACAGACTCAAGAGATGTTGGTCAATATTATTATTATTATTATATTGTTGCAGAAACATGGTAAGAGGTAGAAAGCCGAAAATTGATGCGGCACAGGTGAATAAAAAAAATTCATACCTAAGTATGCAGCTACTTGCAGAAATGAAAAAATCTTATACAGTAATCCTATATTTACAACTATTGCTCAAGAACTGAACAATGAAATGACGCCTTATTCGTTGTTCATGAGACTGAAGAGAAATTTCAAGACGATTTTTGGCCAACAATATGATGAAGAAACTTCCCTCACACAAAGCACCTCAACTTCTCCTTCGTGCCGTAGCACAGTTTCTTCACCTGTGAAATGTACCTCGAAAGAAGTTGAAAGTGTTAAGCCATGGTCACCCTATCGAAACATTCAAACCGTATTGAAAGTTTTATATCGTGAAAAAAATACATTTGCATGTTATCGGTAGTTCTACGGTAGTATGGTTGTAGTTGTTTGCGAAAAACGATCTCGATCATACTTACTTTCTTCGATAGATAATCACGACTTATTTCTACGCAATACCGTACTACAGCTCCAGAAATATAAACCTATGATTTATGAGTGTATTTTGACAAATTCAAATCTAGGCTCAACAAAAACTTCAGACATCTGCGATGCTTTTTCAGCGAGATATCAGCGATAACGTGTTTTTCACCGTTTCAATGGCGCGGCCATGGGGTTTTACCCTCACAGCTCCTGAAATATAAACCTAGGATTTTTTTCTATATTTTTAATTTTTTTTTACAAATTCAATCAGTTATTTACCTAAATTTCAGGTCTCTGTAACGCTTAGTTTTAAAAATCTCCGTGGCCGCGCGGTTCTCCGCTTTTCAATGGCGCGGCCACGTTCAAACCCTTATAACTTTTTAACCATAACTTTGACAAATTTATGGATTTGGGAATCAACTTTTACAAATTCTTACAAAATCTTGGCATAGTTTTTTTTATATATATCGTCGTGGCCGCGCCATCGAAACGGACACACGTATTTTTTAAGTTGGCTTTGCTGCAGTAATTTACTAGATAATATGCTTTAAATTGGAAAAGACCGGGCGCATGGCGCGGAAAAATTCCGATCGCGCGTGCTGACGGTCAACGCTGCGGTAGCGGTCAAGGTCGGACGTTCAATTGTTTATACATCTACTATTATTGGCACGCTCGGCGGGCGAACTTTATTTGAACATTTTACCTATTTCGATCATCACTATCACTACACAGGTATTATAAAACAAAGTCCCCCACCGCGTCGTCTGTCTGTCTGTATGCGATAAATTCAAAAACTACCGAACAGATTTTCAGACGATTTTCAGCATTGGACGGAGTGATTCATGAGAAAACTTTAATGAATTATAACAATTCATTAAAGTTTAGTGTAAATTGGCTGAATTATGACAATGACAGTTGAAGAAGTTGGAAGAAATCCTGCCGTTTTAGAGCTATGTCGGCGTGAAAAAACGCGATAACTTAATTATGTCTACCATTTAGCCGAACGACGTTATTGGCAAAACTTGGTCTGTTGCATTATGTAAATTTGGTCAAATAGTTTAAGAATCGCGACAGAGCACGTGCCACCTCTATGTCATAAAAAAACCTTCTAATCATCATCTTGCTGGATTGGAAATAAAATATATTAAAAATACTCTAAGTAGGATGAACATCAGTTACATTTTAATTTAACCCACATGCTCGACGCGACAGGTAGACAGGACATTACGTCTGAAAAAAAATAGGCACATATATGCTATACTACCCTTGCTAAGCCGGGGCGGGTCACTATTATATTATAAGTAATTAACTTCTGGTTCCATAAAAAAAAACCTAAATTATTTTTCCAAATAACGTTGAATTTAATTGTAAAATTCCTAACTGCATAAAAATTCACATTGCGAAAGTAATTCAGTTCATACAAAACTAAGAGATATACGAAATATTGTTTCGGCTTTTTAACCTCAGACCAACAGTCTCGTATAAAAGCCACAATATGTCGGTTCATAGTTCAAAAACAGAGTTTATGTTAATTTGCTCCAATTTCCCGTTTTCAACTAAAAAATAAATGAAACTGTAAGCATTTTGTTTCTTTATTATTTGAGTAATAATTAACCTGTGTATTGAAATATTGTAAGTACCCATTTATTGGTGTACAAGCCGTGTGCCCGATGGAATTTCCCATCGGAAAAAACTACAAACACTCATCCCCTATTCAGGAGATAAATTTTCAAATAGCCTTCTTACTGTTTACCTTCTATGTATAAGAAAATATTGTGCAATAATTCATCGTTATAGTCGCAGCGGTTTAAGCTGTGCATTGTCTGTCAGGGAGGTACTCGTGCCCAAGTAATGACAGGCGCATGCGCCGATCGATCAGGTTAAGCTATGCTTGCCACGTTGGTCCGTGGATAGGTGACCATCTCTCCATATCAAGACCCCTCCGTGCCTCGGAAAGCACGTTAAGCCGTTGGTACTGCCTGTCAGTCATGGATCTTTGGCAGTCGTTACAGGTCGTCAGAAGCCCGAAAGTCTGCCAACCAGTCTTCATCAACACTCAATTCTTTATTGCATTCCATATGAATTATAGCAAAGTAAAAGATCAATATGGACCCTGTCGGACACAGCAAAATTAGGAGAGAGGAAGAGGGTTAAGCAGCAATTTAAGCAATTAAATATGAATATAACATATTAGATGAGTTTAATTGGGTTTATAATTATTATTTTGCCAAGCTTACTAAGGGGTATCGTATTTTCTATTAACTGGGTTGTGGAAGTCAGATAGGCAGTCACTTCATGTAAAATTTTGATATTCTGCTGCATCTGGTTTTAGACTGGAAGGTGATCCAAACATAGTTGGGACAGAGCTAGGCATAGGCTGTCTTTCAGTGAGTGTTTTGTGTAAACACGGAAAGCAGTACAATGACTCCTAAAGCTAGATTACGGTGGCAGTCATATAGCGTCCGCAAATCAACGTCGAATGACGTAACTGAAAAGTTATTTATGAAAGTAAGTTGCTTTGTTTCCTTAGAGAGCGTTTTTTGACACCGTGATGTCAAAACCCGGTGATATAATTTTCATGACGGCCGTTATGTTGCGGTCATCGCTTTTCTAGGAAACTGTAGCTTAAGGCGAAAACGGCAGGGTATTCCGCGAAATTCAAATTTTCTTATGTTTTTTGCAATTTCCACTACAGTATCAGGTTGTATGTTGACCTAAATATGATTCGCGGCCGTAACAAATATTTATTTAAAGAATTATAATCATAAAAATCATTAATACATCTAAGTTCATATTACATTAAAGAGTTACTGATTCTAATTATTATTTATGATACTGTAAAACCATATTTGTTGCGATCGCGAATATTTTAATCATCATACAACCTGATACTGACCTACAAATTGCAAAAAACTTAAGTGAATTTGAAATTCGCGGGCTACCTTAGCGCATCTCCCTTAAGACTATTTTACTTATCTTGAATCCAACACAAAATGGAATGGTTTATTGTCCTATACTAGCATGTGTGAAGATGCCAATCAGCTCAACCTGTCACAGTCTACTGCATGATATAGCCTTCTCCCAATTTGCACAATAACATCCCGTTCTCCACATTCGGAATCCAGTCTCTGTCAGCCACTTTTTTTGTACAAGTGCCTGACTGCCTCATTGGTCTAGTGGTCGTAACCGCATGAGGTCCTGGGTTCTATTCCCGGGTCGGGCAAAGTGTTATTGGGTTTTTTCATCTGGAATTTCTCAGTAGCAGCCCGGTGTCCAGATTTGGGACTGGTTAAACACAACTGGCAACATGTGGATGTACTATAGGTGCACCTCCGCTTGACCCTTCGGGGTTGTTACGTCATATTTATTCCAAAAACTGTAAACGAAAAACCCCATAATAGAAGCTTAAAAAAATATTCCACTGTAAATGAATTTAAAAATATTTCTACAAATATTTTCGATGAAGTGTCAGTCAATATTAATGAAAACCTTCAACATGTTAGCCACTGTGGTTTGGCACGCATGTTGAAATCCATTAAAATCCGCAAATTGTTGGAAATCATTTTATCAGCTCCGAAAGTAGATGTGTTTTATCGAGAGTATAATTATTTAATTTGGTCATTTAGTTTTCGTCGGCAGCTATTAATACTGATTTAGGTAAAAAATAAATATTAATCATAAGAAGTTCTAATCGTCAGGATAATCATATTGTAATTCGTTTGTTAACATTAATTGTTGCGCAATAAAGATATATGGACCATCACTTTGCTTCCATCGAGGAGTTTTTCCATCGTCACCACGTTTGGCTATTATCACACGGCATGTGAATGTGGATACAAAAGCAAAAATGTGATCAATCGTCCCACTCCTGCACTGTTTGTGCTTCCCATAGTGAGCAAAAACTATTTTTTTTTGGTGATTCTGGATCATAAAAGATCAGGTTGAAATATTTGATCTGCTACATTTAGGCTTCAGGCTTTGAACTTGCTACATGGCCCTTCAAAAGCGGATTAACAAACCCCTAAACCACACGACATCAGTTGCCAACTAGCTATAGTAAGCGGTCCAATCACAAACCTTCCAACCAAACTGACATACGCCACTCATTTTAAATTCAAAATGGCCACAGAGTGACGTCAGACTCGCACATACGTCACGCACACACCAGTGACACGGACAATGAATTGACACTCCACAGATAACACACAATGGCCCATTATCTTTGTTTGTTGTCAGAAGTAGGACAGAAATGTCATGGAATGAAAAATGTACAGGTGAACAGCTGTTGAGCAGGCGCTATGGGATTCACTTTGTCATTTTCTTGAAACATGAGATCGATCGTACCTACTAAATGTACCTACATACTTGCTACGGTTTGAAATTGGCTTCTCCTTTTCCAAAGATCACACTTTCGTACTATAGATGGCGTTGATCCTAGTTTAAATACGTTTTTTGTTTTGGTATTGTAACTGTCGCTTGCTAATCAAAGCTTTGGCAATTAGGGATGGAGTTCAAACTAGCAGAAGTTTACTTTTGGATATATCCTTCTTCTTTGTAATAACAAATAATTGCGATTTCTGAAAATAGCTTCTGGCCGCATCCTAACTAAATGATCGTTGCGCAAACACGACCACGACCGTCACGTTCATTTTGTCCGGCAAACCTGAACGCGTGGTCGCGGCGGCAGAGGGCGCCATCTGGTTTTCCGAACAAAAAGTGTAATTTATGAATGCGACGATCATTTTGGTCAGGACAAACTCAAACTCCAAAACTTAAAGTATTTATTTCAAATAAACCAATCACAGGCACTTTTGAATTATCAAGGGTCAGTCCGTCAGAAAGATGAATCTAATTACCTATTCCAAATCGTAGTAGGTACCTATGTTGAAGAACGGGAAAGAAAGTTCGCGGATACTCTTTTAAATCAAAATATAGTTTTAATAAATATACTCTTAAATCATAAAATTATTACATCATTCGTGTTGAAATTATACATCTGAGAACGATGTAGAAAGACGTGCACGTTTAAAGCGTCCGTAATAAAAAAGATAAAAACGATTCAGAAATTTAAATAAGCCGTGGCAGCTAAGAGATGACTAGTTCCTACTGAGCGCATCCGATCACGAACATGACGTATGGATCAGCACCATTTAGCTCAATCATTTTGAAGGGAACTTAATCTAACACACACGCCACCACCAGTGAACACATTTGATTGAGCATGAGATACTCTCAGCCACCAGGGCACATTCAAGTCATTGAAAAACGTACCCAGTAAATGGTACCTTTATATAGTAGGAACGTAGTGCTCACACACGAGCTATCCAATTATAGAGACACTGGGTCTAGTCTAGGCGTTCACCTTGCTTCCCAATTCTTTGGAGGTCCTATTCTAATTCTTGTGAAGTAATACTACGACACATTTTCCTGCCTTCAAGCAGCATTGTTTTATGGCCTTTTGCATGCAATCTTTTCACTCCAAAGAATCAACAAAGTCCCCCATATCTTCCCAACTCCATACAGAAACACCTAAAGTACCATTAAATGTTGCTTCGAGTATTAAAACCTG
Source organism: Griposia aprilina (assembly GCA_916610205.1). NCBI lineage: Eukaryota > Metazoa > Arthropoda > Insecta > Lepidoptera > Noctuidae > Griposia > Griposia aprilina. The sequence goes on along the minus strand of OU744307.1, from coordinate 18,435,999 downwards.
ATTAATATTCAAAGAGCGCTGTGCAAATTGTTAAAGCAGTGCTCGGGAACTTTTCAATCCGGACCGTTTTAAATTAATTTCTTTCGCTTACTTAAATGATTGTCCGTTGTAAATGTCGTAATCAAAGAGTCTTCTAGCTTTAACGTAGTTGTTTACTCTTCAATCTGCCTAGCTTTCAATCTAACTATGTTAGGGTCGCCTTCCAGTCTAACCGAATGTAGTTGAAAACCAGTATTTTACATGAAGCGACTGCCTATCTGACCTTCACAACCCAGTTACTGGGTATCGCGATACCCCTTGGTAAGACTGGTTGAGACTGTAGTGGTATCAACATCGCCACATGCGCGCTACACGTCATACTGACGTCACGCAAATGCTGCATCGCGCAAGCAGAGTTTACCGCGCGACTAGCGTATATACAACGTCCCGACATCAACCGTCGGGCAGTTGCCCGCCAGACACAACACCCGTCTGGTAGGAGGTTCCTCCCTTTTCCATAGAGTATGAGTAAGCTTTACACCCTGTTGCTCATACCTCTATAAGACTTTTTTTGGGCTTTTGACGACCCGTAACGACTGAACAAAAAACTACGACTGACAGCCGGGACGAACGGCTTAACGTGCTTTCTGAGGCACGAAGGGGTCTCGATATGTAATGGATAGTCACCCATCCACGAACTGATCGCGGCAAGCGTAGTTTCCCCTTCGATTGACCAATGCGGCTTTTATTATTTAGCCACGAGACTATCCAAAACATGGACTTTCTGAAAGCTCAATTGTCCTAAATTCCTCCTACCTTTGCATACCTAATCCTGCAAATTCCAAATTCATAAGGGCGACCGCATATATAAGGATAGTATACATTACCAGCCACAAAGTGAGCAAACATTGTATGTAACTGTAGTTACATGTGTGCAATTAGCTTTACACGTAAGTACACGACTACAAATTCACTATTAATTAACAGCATTACATCAAAATGCCGTGTTAATTAGTTTGTCATAATTGCTAATATTGATGTTGTATTGGCTAACGTCTTTCTATAGGTGGCTTCAATTGGTTTAAAACACATAACATATACATTTTTTTTGTTATGTATTTTCTGGTGTACAATAACGTATGTAGAGGGTCCAATTAAATTAGCTAGAGAAACTCTGCAGACGTGATGGGAAAAAAAAATGTTATATTTTAGGGGTTAACGGCCGCTGGTAGTTTTGTTACATGAAGTATGAGTTGAAAAATATGTTTAATCGTGTTCAGACATCGATACTAATCAAGTATGTGAAGTTTACACACAAATAAACCGATTTTTTTAAACTGATATTTTAAGTGAATACACTATCAGAGGTCGTTGACCCCTTTAAAAAAACGTCAAATCTTTTTTATTCTAATTTTATCGTATTTAGATATTGATCACGTTTGCGAAGTTTCGCTACCTAATTTAATTTGACCCTGTACAAATAAATAAATATATTATCACGCCTATATTTCCCGAAGGGTTAGGTAGAGGTGTACCTACAGTGTAGTGAACACCCACATTATGCCACTAATTATTTAAGACCCGTGTAATAGGGGGCGAGCCTTTTGCCATCAACCAGGCACAAATCCCTACTCCGAGCTGTTACTGAGTTTAGTGACCTTTGCTCCTTGTTACGTCATTATAAGACGAAGGATCAGGTTTTTTGTGCCAATATTATTTGTTTCTTATTTTACAGTTTTATTCGATTTGTTTGTTAATTTTGTGTATTTTTTCTTATAGTTACCCTTCCTTATTCTGAATATGTCAGTTTTTATTGAATTAGGGGATTAGGGGATTTTGGGATTTTGTTTTTAGGATGAATGAAGGGCGACTAACAAAAGGTTACAAGGCAGAATGAGTGAAAACGCTGGGAGGAAGACATATAGTGACCTTATTGGTAATGTTCTTCAGAAAGATCAGGTGCGTAGTACTCGCAACCGGCGTGCGTGTATGACAAGATGTATGAACGTAAACGAGGCAAAAGGAGTATGTAAGGAGCGTAGCAGGTGGCGTTGTGTAGTTTCTGCCTACCCCCACGGGAAGAAGGCCTGAGCTTATGTATATAGGTATGTGTTATTGAATTTTAACTGTGCACTAACTTGTATTTATATCTGTAATGTTGTTCAAGACTATACCAAAACAAATTTGGCCCTACCATTATTTTTTAAGCGGGTAAATAGTACTACAGTCCACCTAATGGACAACGTTTACCACCACCAGCTACACACGGGATCAGCAGATCCAATAGCTACCTTTGAGACAATGTTGAAACGTCTCGTGTGCCTTTAATTTCGCCGGCACCTTTTAAATTGAAACACAGTAATGCAAAAATAGGAACAGTAAGTACTAGCTTATACACATAAACTCACGCCTTCTTCCGACGAGGGTAGGCAGAAACTACAGAACGCCATCTGCTACTATCCTTAAATATTCCATTTGTTTTGTTTATGTTCATACCTACATCTGCGGGGTAATTGCGTAACCCACTAACAGTAGGAATGGCTTTCGTTTTGACAGTTCAATAACATTCATTGTGTTCTTTACGTTGTTGAACAGGCAAATTTTTCCAACATATGAAGCAATGGATTAGCAATATCCTTCAGAAAGATTCAAATTGTGATTGATAGTGTGTTACACAATTAGGGTGCCGGTCATACACGCACGCCGGTTGCGAGCCCTACACACCTGACCTTTTTGAAGAACTTCACCAATAATGTTACTATATTATGCCCTTCTACGGTGCCCCTCCCAGCGTTTCCCCTCACATCTACTTTGTGAATACATTTTATTAGTCTCCTTTCATTCATCAACCCTCGTTAGCTTATACGTTCCTGAATTTAACTTCTACTTCCAACTGCTCAATTTATTTCTATTACAAAAAGGTGTATTGGGCCTATAACCCTAGAGACATTACACCATAAATCACATAACAATTTATAGTTGTTGTAAAATTGAATATCAGCGCGGTGCGGCCGCAGATCCGGGCTCAACGAATAATTATATCCGGGGTAAGTACTGCGACGTGATGGTACGGACGTGCCAAGATGGCGAGCTGTATTCCAGCTGACTAGCCACTGGGTCTAGTAACGTAGATACTAAAACAAACAGTCCAATTTAGCAAGTTGTAGGCTGTGGCTTTGAAAAGAGTTCGCTCCGAAAGTAGGTACACTATTTGCTTAATAGTATATTTCAGTTTTTCGGTTTGAAATTAAAACGCGCAACCGTTTGAGGGTTTGAGGGGAATGCTGCAATATTTTTTTGTACTTAACTACAATTATTACCAGTTTAAATAACATTGTTGCTTGTATTACCCAAACACAACCGTCACTAGTTTATTAGACAACCAGCGTTAGAAAGTATCTGTCTGGCATTAAGGCGAGGAAGTACTTTTTAACTTTCTTAAAACTCTGTAAATCTAGCCAAATGTGAATGTTGCACAAACAAAATATTTTACGAAAATTTTACATGCGGTCAGGCGCTGTGTTAAGACAGAAACGTGAATTATAATAAAAATGATAATAATAATAATCTTTATTATAATAAAAACAGATTGCAGTACTAATTGTAATTGTGTTGTTGTTTGTTGTATTGTGTGTAGTAGTAGTAATTGGCTCGATATTTTTTGTTTATAAAGTTGACACTAAAACGCTATTTAAAACGCGTACCTTGAAGAGATTCCATCATGAGACCATGCCAAAGTTATATCAAAGATAAGGCTTATTGTTTTTTAGGGCATGTTGAGAACACATTTTATAATTTCGTTATTATTTTTAAAATATATGCAGAATCTAGCAAGCAGTTCAAGCGCTCGCACCGGCTGGTCAGTACCCTCCGAGACGCACTACAAGACACACCGTACTACAAGATGGCCTTAATGCTGAAATCCACGTGGTTCACGATCTGTTGCCAAATAAATGCTATTCCTTCTTTTCTTTCTTTAATCATTGCTGTGCAGTAACTTATTGGTGCGCACCATGTGCTAACGAAAACATCGAAGTCAATGCACACACTTTCAGTTGACTTTCAACCACATAAGTCAATGAGCTGCTCAAATAGGTGTCGTAAACCAACATTTAGGTAACACGTCAAGCGAAAAGATTTTAATAATTAACTAGTTTTTTTTTAAAGCAGATGTGATTGGAATGCTGGGAGGGGACAACCTAGGAAGACGTATAGTATCCTTATTGGTGATGTTCTTCAGAAAGGTCAGGTGCATAGTACTCACAACCGGCGTGCGTGTATGACCAGATGTATGAACGTAAACGAGGCAAAAGGAGTATGTAAGGATCGTAGCAGGTGGCGTTCTGTAGTTTCTGCCTACCCCCATGGGAAGAAGGCGTGAGTTTATGTTTTTTTTCTGTTTCTTTATGCATTCGGAGTTTGCCTGTAAGTGATTTTTGCACTGTTGGTTATACATTTTTGCATGTAATCCTTAGCAGAAAACAATGCAAACAATGAACCAATAAATATTAGGCAACTGAGTTTTCCTGGTAGATAATTCTAGAAATTTCATGCTCTCCCGAATACAGTAAGTACAGCCTTCTTATACCAATATAATAAGGCTCTGTTATGGTACCTGCCCTGTGCATATCCTTCGCCATTGCCTTAAATAATAAAATTCATAGAAACGGTGATTTGTATGTATGCAATTTCTTTGCTAACACATAGAACCTTGTAGGCATTTTCTGTTCGAGCAACTAGACCAAGTATTTTTCTACTTGCTCCAGTAGCTTGCCAATGCAAGCGGTCCTCATCAGCGTTTTGGCGATATTTTGCAAAATTGTTCCAGGATAACGTTAGTATTAGTTCAACAAACTTCCTTCCTAACTAGTTACGTAACTCGGTTACTATTCACTTACGCCTATTTAACAAGATAATATCGACAATATTGACAACGGCTCTTCTTTCTACTCGTTTAAGTCACTGACGTGTCCAATCCGACCTGAGTATCACTAATTGAAAATACCTTACTAACACATTAAGACCACCATCGCAATATACCACAAGCACACGTTTAAGCCGCTTAACGTCAAGTTACGTCTCTCAACTTTTTGTTTTTTTGGCTTTCTTTTACTACTCGACTATCCTACCCACTAGCTCAAGTCACTAGCCCATCCAAACGATCCACATCTTCAGATATGTACATCACGTGCCGCTTGCTGACTGCAGATTTTTCCCTTCGCGTTCCGATCCAGAGATATTGATAATTCCGGTGACCTTCTCAGACAATTGAGTTTGGTGGGTCGACGCTCGTTGTAATTGAAACGATTTATGAACAAATGTTTATAGAAGCCTCCCTTGCTATGTAAGTAAGATTAGTTTGTGTTTTGTTTAAGAAATCGGAGAGGGAAAGGTGTTTTCTTACTCAAAGTTTCCCTTTTGAAAATAATGTTAGGATAAAAGATCGAAAGGAGGCTTTTCTCATGAGAATGTTTATAAACAAACATTGTTTTTTTTTTCAAGTTTTAGTATAAACAATAATAATAAAAATTGCTCCCTTAACTTATTAAGCGTGGTACCTTAGCAATGCTCGTGCCTTCCTTTATAAGAGGCCTTTGACTTGCAGGGGGACAATTACTACAGGCTATTAATAATTACTTTCAGGGCTAGTAAATAACAAATGAAAAGATTAAGCTTAGATGGTTAGGTCATGTTGAGAGGATGAATGAAAGGCGACTAACAAAAGGTATTTACAAGGCAGATGTGAGTGGAAACGCCGGGAGGGGACGCCCTAGACGGGACGGGACATATAGTGACCTTATTGGTGATGTTCTTCAGAAAGGTCAGGTGCGTAGGACTCACAACCGGCGTGCGTGTATGACCAGATGTATGAACGTAAACGAGGCAAAAGGAGTGTATAAGGATCGTAGCAAGTAGCGTTCTGTAGTTTCTAGGCAGAACCGTACCCCCATGGGAAGAAGGCGTGAGCATATGTATGTATGTATGCTAATAACAGATGTATCTGTGACTTACCCCATATATGTTTTTGAGGGCCAATTAATGTCTAAAACATTTGCAAAATAAACCAGATTTAATATTAATTTATAATCTCCCATTTGGTCCATTTTGCAACAAAAGTTCACGTACGAGTATAATAACTCGGTGCAGTATGCTACTCGGGCGCACCATATTTTAGCAAAATGCGACGCGCCGTCACACGGTAACACTATCATTACAGAGTTACCAACTATGGCTGAAATACCTAAAATGGGAATGGTTTTATGAGGAGCGTCAGCAAAATAGATGGGATTCTGTATTTATGGTCCACTGTCTCTGCATAAATAAAAACAATCCGGGCAGTCTTTGGGGACTGCCGATAGAAGTGAAAACTAGTAACTTGTGAATCGTATAGTCGAAGCGTGCGGTGACGATGACGCGAGTTTCACGCTTTTTGTTCACCCATATATATACACAGTATACATATAGCTCATGGAAAGCGTTCGGTGACGATGACGCGAGTTCCATGATGTTTGTTCATCCAAAAAGTGCTCAACGTGCCTAAAGATGGTATCACTTCAAAAATTTCCAGCTGTTTGCATTTTTCGATTGTTTTCTGGCTTTCATTTTTACCAGATCATCATCAGTTTTTGTTATTATCGTCATAATCCTCCACAGCGTCGTTCCTACAAAGCATAAAATGTCCTATCTAGTGTTTTTTCAACAAGTTTCCATTTTCATCCATCTTTTTATTGGTATTCCCACGCTCTGTGTGCCGACTCCGAAGCACCATTCCACAAAATAATCTGACGTGGATGAGTATAATGTCACGAAAAGTGAGCTCATGGTATTTAAAGCAGGTACCAAGTCACCAGATCAGGTTCCTCCAGTGACTTTGAACGGAACACCCATGAAAGTGGTCAACTGTTTTAAATATCTTGGGCACATAGTCACTGATCTCCTACGCGATGATGAGGACATGGCCAGGGAGCGTAGGGCGCTGTCTATCAGAGCGAACATGATAGCCCACAGGTTTAAACGGTGTAATGCTCAAGTGAAAATAGCACTGTTCAGAGCGCATTGTTCTTCACTGTACACGTGTTGCTTGTGGGCTCATTATACGCAAAGATCATTCAGCGCCCTGCGCGTTCAATATAACAATGCGTTCAGGGCGTTGTTGGGGCTGCCGCGCTGGTGCAGTGCGTCGGGCATGTTCGCGGACGCACACGTTGACGGCTTCCACGCCGTGCTCCGCAAGCGATGCGCCGCGGCGCTCGGCAGGTTGCGCGCCAGCACCAACGGCATCCTGGCTGTTATTGCGGATAGACTGGACACGCGTTACGTCCAGCATTGGGTTAATACCCACATTAGGAAATAAGTTTTTTTTTTTTTTTTTTTGTAATATTTTTATCTACTAACACTAGGTTCGTAAGTTTTACTGTACTAACAATCTATGGATTTCTTTAAGTCTGAAATAAAAAGTTTTTATTTTTATTTTTATTTTTTTTTATTTTTTTTTTATTAGTATTTTCTATGGTATTTTCTCGATGCGTTTGCTACATGACTTCTACTCAGTTTCCAGGCATTACCAAAATGCTGAAGTCTGGGTTTTCACTACCCGTAACGACTGTCGTGAATATTTTGTAAGGCCATCGGGGCCAAAGCTTAGATATAAACCACACAGATCGAACGATTCGAGTGTCTAAAACTTTTTTGCACAAAAACAACCGACTTCTAAAAAAACACAAAAAAAGTGAAGTCTGAAGTCGGTTCTTTATGTGCAAAAAAAGTTTTTATTTTTCACTTTTTAGCTGTGGTACCTACCCCACACAAATTCGTATACCACTACTTGATAAGTACATAACAGTGACAGGAACAGGAAGTTATTCAAAAATCATCTACATAAGCTTAGTGAAAAAATAAGCATTAAGTATAACCCAAAAAGTGCTGGTAAGATCTTGATAAAATTTATATGGGACCACATGAGAAACAACAGCTTTGAAATAAAAAAAAAATCATCAAAATAGGTTCACCTAGAAAAAAGTTTAGAGCTATAACACATTAAAAAAAATACAGTCGTATTGAAAACCTCCTCCTTTTTTGAAGTCGGTTAAAAATGAGCATCATACTTGCTCTGTTTCATCACAAGCAAACTATTCCTATTTCAATAATTTTCTTACTAAGTTTAAATATCGTTAAAGTGTATTGCTGAAAAATATTTTTTTCTCCTGAAATATTGAAGTAAAGCCGCGGCAACTCTCTAGCAACGGATACTTTTGCAGTTTCAGTTATTTTAAATGAAATCGTCTCTGTTATGCTGAGTCTTGAGTGCTGTTACCTTTAAAAATACTTAAATTTTTCTTCTAGTCTGATACATTTTCTTACTTTACAGAATATTATGCTAATATATGGCTTTGTAAGTTTCAGCATTTTTAAGCAAGTAAGCTGAAATTTGTCGAAAGACTTTAGCTTGGTACGAATACATTTTAAAGGTATATTTATCGTATGAGAGAACAAATTATAGTAATTAAAAGGAATTTTTCATTGTTTTCTAAAAAGCTTAAAAATAATTCGTCATTTTTATCTGTTATCGCAAATGAAAATTTGGCTTCTGGTGTTGTGGATGAGATAATTAGGTCGTATTATTTACTCCGATGCCGCAAGAAATCGCGGCACAGCGGACAGAGCTCCGGCGGGATCTCATAGCGACATGGAGAGCGCGACTGTCACAATTCAGTGCTGGGCACGCCACAATTGCGGCGGTAAGTCGCCTCTTTGAGGAGTGGCTTGAGAGGTGCCACGGCTTCCTCACTTTCCACCTGACGCAGGTCCTCACCGGGCATGGCTGTTTCGGGAGGTTCCTGTTTAGGATAAGGCGGGAGGAAACGCCCGGGTGTTATCATTGTGTGGATCTACCCGGTGACACGAAGGAGCATACGGTGGAGGTCTGCCCCGCTTGAGCGGAGCACCGCCGTGTCCTCGTGGTGGCGATCTCTTGCTTCCGGTCCTGGTTCTGGCCATGGTACGAGAGAGAGGGAATGGGAAGCAGTCACCTCCTTCTGCGAAGGTGGAATGCGTGAGGGGGAGGCAATCATTGCGCCCTCACGCCCCTAGTCGCCGCAGGAGGAGACACCCTGGGCGTCGGGAGTCGATAGCCAACTCCCGGCCACCGTAGGCGCGGGCTTGCGGACGGCGAGCAATGGGCAGCTCGCCGTCCGTTAAGGACCAGGCCCGGATCAACGGCACGTTGTATTCCACGCGCACCTCAAAGAGATGACAGCATAAGTGACGGTGTCCGATAGGGCCGACGCGTGCCGAGGTCGCGGATTGTTCGAAAGAGTTACCGTGGCCCTGGCGCACAGGCAACTGAAGGAACACGGGTGGGTTTTAGTCAGTAAGAGTCTGACACGCCCTTCCGCTCCGCCCAGAGCGGGAGAGGTCAGATGATATCCCACACAAAATAAAAATGTTGGTAATATTTGAATTAATCGTTCGACGAAGTCTTAGAGAGCCAAACTGCAAAATTATTATTTAATAAACTGAAACCAAATTCTATAGAAATTAATTCAGTAGGTTGTTTCCCGTAATAATCACATGAGACACACACACAATACCTGTACACTGCGAAATACTTCACAAATAATTTTCCGAATATTTGTGTTTATTTTAGTGTTCTTGAGTGTTTCCATTAGAGTTTTCTCAGTAGCAAGCCGGAGTCTGGATTTGTGTTCGGTTGAGCTATTACATGTGACTTAAACATAACTGGTGAAATGTGGGTGTACTATAGGTACACCTCAGCCTATAACCCTTCGAAGATTACAGACGTGTTATGAATATTTACAATATATTTGGTCGAATATTCACAACTTATTTACCGCTTGAACGCCCACCGAAGGCGAAAATAATATTACCATTTATCAAACACCTTATTACGCGTTACATGCCATGTCCAATATTGTTCTTATTATATAAAGTTGTTTGGGGGTCATGTTGGTTGCAATGCGTTTCGTTGCCTCTCCGTACAAAAATATATTCGTCAAAATTCTGCAGTGCTATTGCGTAAAAATCTTACCGTGTAAACTTAGGTAAAGTGAGCTTGAAGTGGACTGTGTGCTACCTTTTTTATTGTTTTGCTTTCGTGTGGAAATCCTCATAGATGCCCTCCACCCTGGGGTGGGTGGTCTGTCAGACTCTTACTGACTAAAACCACACGGTGTTCTGCTGCTACGTTTAGCCGGGTACTGGAGTTCTTGCGCATTTCGTCACGCTCCCTCAGCCAGGTGTTGGCCCACATGAATTCATGCGGATCCCATCACCCTCAGCGGCTGCATATGGCCGCAATTCCTCTAGAGAGCAGCGCGCCCAGAACACCGCTGCCACCCGCGCCGTCTCGGGCATTTTACTGTTCCGGTAACAAACTCTCCAAGTCTGTTGCCTGCAGGCCTCACCCTAAGGCCTACCTCTCTACCTCCTACACCTAAGTTTTTACGGTGTGATTTTTACAGAATAGATCGGCAGTTCTTTTGTTTAATATTTCTTCTTAAAGAAGAAAGTTCACTCCATTATTAATTTGTCTTTTAAAGGTCAGTAGAAACACGTTCGTTTTTTTAATTGGATTTCTTCCAAAGGTCGGTTTTATCAAATCGAAGTCGAAAAAATTATGACGTATTTTCTAAATCATTTAAGTACGACATTAAAAGTAATTAGGTACAATTACAGTTTTTTAAAGCTAGGGAAATTAAATTGTTTATCGAATTGATTATCAACTTAAATTGTCCGTACACTGCTACAAGGATCTGTTGGTTCTAATGACATTTACAGATGGGCGTTATTAGTAAACATCTGTGAACATTTTTTTTTGCAATATTGTTTTGGAACAAGATGGCGGCATTAGTTCCAATTTTGGCCACGCGCCATTATCTTTGTAGCGCTTTATATTCAAATCATAACTGTCATTCTTTGGCAGTTGTATAACATGCCTGTAGTACGTAAAACGTAGTGTGTCAATTAAATAAACATTCAATTTCCTTGGGCTAATATATTTTTCGGCAATCTTTTAAGACAACGTTAGTATAGACAGTTTTTTTTCTAGTTCTTAATAATTTATTACAATCTAGCATAGTTAGACTAATAAGCAACTTAACTCTAACTTATTATTTTACGTAATAGATTACGTTGTAACTAAGAATAGTGTCAATTTGCAAGAGTTTTATTTAGAAACATTTGTATGAAATACAAAAAAAAAACCTTACACCTAGCCCACCCTTAAAGAAAACAAAAACATATTTCTATAAATAGCTAAATATACGTGTTGTAATCTTTTTGCTGATGGTACGAGCTCATCAATATTCGTCGGTGTCAGCCGGCAGATTTATTAGGCAGAACATATCATTAAGGTGGTCTCGCGGAGGGTAGGCACACATATTTCATGTTTCTATACGGATTACCTCGATACCTGTGATGAAGATTGATATGATGTTATTTTTCAGGCTGATTAGGATGGTTTTACATGTATTTGTCTATGTTACAGCGAGTGTTGGTTGGTATTTACTTTAATCGAGATATCGCACCCCCGGTGCGACACTGTCACTTATGCAAAAATGGAGTTTTTCAGGAGAAGCATTTAAAACTTTGACACCTCACAAAATAATGACTTTAGAAGATATAGGTGAGATGAATAGCTTATACTACAACGTCAACTTTTAACTTTACTTTTGGATAAATAATGATCACTTAATATTGTAAAAAATATACTATACCATTATTTAAACCTTCCAACCCCCTCAGAAGTGACGTTGTGGCTCCAACGAAAAATTATAACTGTAGTTATGTCACACTGAGTTAAAAAGAAAACAAGAAGAAATTGTTTACAAAGTTTTATTTTAAACCACAAATATGCACTGTTATTAACGAAAGAAATAAAATAAGCCAAAACTCTTCAAAATAAACATAAGAAACTTTGTACTTCTTAACATTTCTACATTAGTGTAGTACAAAAACAATAAAAAAATCAAGAAATTAAAAGTAAATAGTGTAAAAAGTCTCTCCCAGCCGGGATGTTTCAATGCCGTGTGAAAAGAATTGATGATACTCCATTGAAAGGACTTGGGAACGACTGTACTAAGCTGCTGACCGAAGACAGGATCATTCCCGTTCTTCTTTAAGACGTTATCCTCTATAGGGTTATTGTCACCGAGGCTGTCCATTATTGGCCGCAGTTCCTCGTCCCGTCGCTGTTCAATTTTAAGCCAGTTTAAGTCTCTTGACATAATATTGACTGCCAAAGCAGTTGGGTTTCTACTGAAGAAATCAGCATGCTGAAGACGTTCACCTTTGCGGTACTCAACCTCAAAGTCGTAGTTTTGCAAGAACGCCCACCAGCGATGAACCCTCGGCAGGAGATCCTTTTTGTGTTTGGATGCTTTTATTACGTTGCAGTCCGTTATCACGGTGAATTTTCGCCCATACAGATACTGGCGAAAGTGTTTTATAGCACGTAGGTACCACTGCCAGTGTCTCCAACTCGTAGGAGTGGTAGCGACTTTCAGACTCCGTGGTTCTCATACACATAAAAGCAACTGCATGTTGACATCCATCCATTACCGGTACAAGTACTGCACCAAATCCGAGGCTACATGCATCCGTGCATGGGTGCTTCTTCTTGGAACAATGTATGTAAAATAAAATAAAAATAAAAAGAATACAATTAAAAATTCATTATTACAGCTAATATTTCCATTTCCATTACATACTAGTAATTATTTCCGCAGTCTCACATTAAGTAACATCAAATTTTTTAAATGTCGATAATTATGTAATCGACATTTAAAAAAATTGTAATAAATAAATATCCGACGCTGTTACAAGCAATACGACCTAGTTGGCACAATGGCTCTCATAGTACCAAGAAAACATTAGTTTGTTAGTTTGGGACCAGGTGATTGGTGTGAATTGTGTGGCACATTTATTTAAAAACGCAAGGATTGGAGAAACAAAGTCATTTATCAACAAAGGTTAGTGTAGTACAAAACTAAACTTTCAAAGATATTTAAATATTGGGGAAATAACGTCACAACTGTATTTTAGGTCACTATTGCTCCAGAATCAAAAAAAAATATTATGTCACAATTACCTTAGTAACAGTGTAGCTCCAAGACACATTTTCACTGGCGGGGGGACCGCGCACAAATGACCAATAAAACGATGTTGCTCCAGCGTCGCCGTGATTTTCGCCAAAACGACAATGACATTCACGCCCTCATACGGAAACTATGCGTACTACAAAAGTAGCAATATTGCACCAAGTAAAGGGGTGCTTTAGGACAATTATGACATATTTAACTCATTTTTGCATTTTTTGCAAAAGTGACAGTGTTGCACCGGGGGTGCGATATACTTCCGGACTTTAAAATTCAAATTTAGGTTGGAGAGCCTTAGGGGCACTATGGAGCTTTTGAGCTATGGAGTACTTTTTTTTTTTGTAATTTTATTGCAATATTGGGTTAAACCTTGTCTACAGAAGCCATTTAGCTTCTGAGAAGCATATTCCTACAGTTTCCGAGAAATAGGCCTTCGAATATTTTGTTAACTTACTGAAGAAAGAAAATGAAAAAGGTTTTTTTTTCGCAAATCGTTTGATTCTTGATTCTTAAATATAAGACTAAAAGCGTCTTGGTGTTTTTCGTCTCCAACCAGCCGTTTGTCGTAATAAAAATGATGTCGAAGGGATCCTTTTAGAACTTAGGATTCAAGAGCAAGCGAAGCGATCTCGGGACTTGGGGCACCCCGACTCGAAACAGGTTAGGTTTGAAGGGGATGGTGGGTTCAAGTGTGCGACCCTGCCATCTCATCCGTGGTTATTTATTTTTAAACCATTCAGAAATAGGATCCCCGTAGAGCAGGGCTCCGTCGATTATGCCTACGTGCGTCGTATGGTCATGCTTCTCAGAACCTAAATGGTTTCTATGGTCAAGGTTAACCCGATACTTCAATAAAATAGGTAGATTTACGTAAAAAATATTTTTTTGTTTTTTTTGCTGTTCATAGTGACCCCAAGCGTATACTTCCAACTCCGGATTACGGCGTTTCCGTCTGGTATAAACCAGTATAAACCGGAATGTGCCGGTTTTGAACCACCTTTAGATGGAGACTGGGAGATGCAGAAGGCTCATTCCTTACGACGTTGCAGATATAGAATGTGCGTACATTAATAGTCAACTTTATGACCAAGTATTTCGAGACTATAGTTTTTTCACTCCTAAGTGCAATGTGTTAGGGATGTCTCGAAAGACGTAGATCATCTCAGAATTAAAATCAAAATATTTTATTTCACATAAACCTACATGGGCACTTATGAAACGTCAGAAGCTAGGTGCACGATGTCAATTGGTCGTTTCCTATGGAGAAGAGCCCGCAACTAACTCTACGGTTACTCTTTAATGTTTTCAAATTACAGTGTTTGGCATGGGAGGATAGTATAGGCCTGTCAACAAGTAAACTAACTAAGTATTTCACAAAATAGAAAATGGCAAAAAAAACGAAAACATCTATGAGTCTGCGAGGCCCTTTCAATCGCATAAGTCACAGTGTATACAACTATACATATTATAAAAAGTCCAACATCTAGTCGCAATTTCATCTCAGCTACAATCAAAGTCTTAAAACTTGTCAAAAATATGTGTAAAGAGGTATTTTTGACAGATTGAGATTGAGAATAGAATGCGAATTTTCTTAAAACTTACCATCACTTTTACACGATAAGAATAAATATACAGTCAAGATATACATTGCGATAAACTTACCAGACACTAAGCTAAAAATGCACTCAACAAGTACAATAGTCATGTCTATTAAAATATATTATAATAAAAATTACCAGAAAAAATTAGAGAAGAACAAAAATTTAATACGTTCATAAATAAATTTAAATGATTTCTATTATCTAAATGCTACAATTTCAATGAGTATTTAAATGACAAAACTTAAATGACATGTTTTATAAAATAATCAAAATATAATTATATGTAGTATAACAACTATGGAGTCAAATAAAACCCCTTTTCCTCTCTCCTACTTTTGCTGAGCGCAACAGGGTCCACAATGACTATATGATTGTAACCTACCACCTAAGTTTACAGATGGAAGCAATAAATATATTGAGTATTGTGTGGAATTGCCTGTCTGATAATCTGTTAAAACGAAATAAGCATGCCATTCGGTAGGAAGTTCTGAGGAAATCTAAGCTCCAGTTATGACAAAGTACTCATAAGGAGCCGAAACGAGGACCTGACAGTCGGATTGGTTCAAAAAGCCACTCAGTGAGCTATGGAAGGAATTTTAGACGGATACTATTTATATAGAATTCCCCTTGATATCTGAGGTTACCGAAACTTAAAACTAAACATGCTGATGCATTCCACCAGGTTTTATGACAAGTCTTTCACAGTTCAAGCAGCACTGTTATGGAATGCCTTGCCCGTGTCGATAAAGCGTGCTCAACTTTGTCCACTTTTAAAATTCTGATTATAAAACATTTCCTCTGTCCTTAAACACCATCATTACATTTAGTTTCCTTGTTTTTTTTCTTGTATATATTATCATGTAGATAAGTATATGTTTTATGTATGTATGTATTTATTATATATGTAAATGGTACATCATTGACAACCTGCATAATTGTCTGTCCATCTCTTTTTAATCCATCTAAAGGTTGTCCGTAAAATATCGCTTTTAGTGATAACCCCGCCCATTGTGTCACCCTATGTAAAATTCATAAATTTATATTTGTAATTTTTATGGTGTACATAATAAAGAGTATTCTTTTCTATTCTTGAATGCAAGTGAAACCGCGGGCATCAGCTCCTACTTTACAAACTCAACATATGATTAAATTGTTACAAACAAGAAAGAAACGTATATTCAGCAATTACCTACACAAGAATTTAAATCCAATAAAAATTGAACTCTCAAGCAAAAACATCTCAACGACGGGAGGGATTTACATAAATTGAACAATATTGTCGATAACCACTTTAACTTGAGCCTGCATTCCTAACTGTTTCTAGTTTAAAAGAGACCAATCTTACTTTGGAACAATAACACTGAAAAATCTCCATAACTATATTGGTACGTACTTCTCGAATACAATACAATTCAGTCCCAAACAAGATTTTTAAACAGAAATAGGAGAATATTCTCTGTATATTTTCAAGCTCTAGAAAATTTCTGAAATATGGACTGAAATTCTGGCTGAAAACTGTGAATGTTAACGAATAAACGTACGCGTTTGGAGCTGACATCAGCTATGTTGGATTTCAAAGAGTTATTTAACAGGGATACATAACTTGTGTGCCTTCACAAGATTAATAAGCTTTATAGAAGTACAAAATTCAAATTCAACATATTATTTAATTTTAAATAAACCTACATGGGCAGTTGTGAAACGTCAGAAGCTAGGTGCACGGTTCCAATTGTTCGTTTCCTATGGAGAAAAGCCGGAAAACACTTCACGGATACGCTTTTAAAATTAATTGGGTTTATAATGTTTTCAAATTGCCTTTTTAATATGTATATTAGGACAGTGTAGGTCAACAGTTTGAGGATATCTATTGCTAAACATTACATACATAAACTCACGCCTTTTCCCATGGGGTTAGGCAAAAACAATAGAACGCAACCTGCTACGATCCTTACATACTCCTTTTGCTTCGTTTAAGTTCTTCCATCTGGTCACACACATACACCGGTTGCGAGTACTACGCACCTGACCTTTCTGAAGAACGTCACCAATAAAGTCAGTTTATGTTCTTCTTCTTTTAAGAAGAGAGCAATTTTTTCATAACTCTCCCAAGAAATTCGACTGACTGCCCAGTAGTGACTGCTGAACATGATGTCCTGGTTTCGATTCCCGGGTCGGGACTAGTGTTATTGGATTTTTCCATCTGGATTTTCTCAGTAGCAGCCTGGAGTCTAGATTTGTGCCCGATTGATAGCAATAGGCTTAAACATGGGAGTTAAACATAACCTGGCAAAATTTGGCTGTGCTGTGCGTGGATTCCAGCCGTGTTGTTATGTTACTCTCCCAATAATCGAGTCAGCCTATCGCAGACTATTGCTGGACATACCCGTCCTTCGATTTGCGTGAACCCTGAGCCCTGCCTTTCGTAAATCAGCCTCTTTCAAGGCCGTCAGTTTATCTTGCTAAGCATGGCTCCCAACTTACGTCAACAATCAAGAGTCATGCATGATCATCGCTGTAATAATACTTTGTAGGACTAGCAGGACTAAAACTGATTTATATCCGACACCTCACTACTTCAGGTCCAGTTGAAAACCAGCGCCAGGCACCAGGTATTGGTGCCTGACGGCAGCACAATCACTATCAGTATTTCCTTTCTACGCTTAACAGAGGGCGTTACAGAGCTCATCCTAACTACTTAAAGGATTTCCTCAACAAACATTTTCCTAGATTGTATAATTTCTAACCAGTAAATATGGATGATAACAATGTCACTTTTCGGCGGAAGCAAGATTTGACCAACATTTCATGTAATTCGTTACCAGAAGCAAATGATAGCCCGTTATCATTGAGCAATAGTACAACGAGTTTGCCAGAGTTGCCTATAAATAACGACACGGAGGCAATGAAAGAACTCAAGGCTACAATAATTGAATTAAGGGCTAATGTAGTCAGTGCAGATGCCGAAATTCAAAACCTTTTATCAGAAAATACGTCTCTTCAAAATACAATTAAAGAGCAACAAAATAAAATTAATAACCTTACGCTGATATGTTCCTCGAACAAAAGAATATATAAAAAGAAGAATATTAGACGTAGTTCAGTTCCGAGACAAATAGACTTTTCTAGCAACAATGGTACACCTGTTTCCTCGATACAAAAGTGCTTGGATGGCCGCAACACAGATGACAAGTTGGACGTTTCTGTGATACAAAATTTTGAATCGAATACTAATTTATCAAAAATGGGCACTGAAGTAGTACCCTGTGGCTCCTCAAAAGACAAATTACTCCTACTGCACGAAGACATATCTAATACTGGAGATTGTCTGAATATTTCCACCACATTAACAAAGGCAAACAGTTCTGCTTTAACAACTGCAAAACAAAACCAGAGTTCGAACAACAACAAACAAAACCAAAGCAACAAGAATTCAAGTGAAGTACAAATAGATTTTGCTATAACGTCGAAACACAGAATTGCTATATTCGCCGATCAGACTGGATACGGAATGCGGCAAAATCTACAGGACCTTGTGGGAGATCCATTTCATGTAACGTCATTGATTAAATCTAATGCGCCTCTGAGTGACATATTAAGCTCAAGTTTAGCTATGTTTAAGGATTTTACCGACTCAGATTTCGTTGTATTAATGGCGGGTTCCAATGACAACAATCCCCTAAAAGTTTTAAGCCCTCTACATCACACTTAGCGGAATATGCCAGATACAAATATCTTGGTCGGTAAGGTCAATCGTAAAAATTATGTGAATGTATTGAAACTAAATAATATGTTAAAATTTATCTGTAGTAACTGCAAAAATTCAAAATTTATTTTATTTGACAATGACTTTGATAATTACCGTAGAACTTTTAATAAGCAAATTGCATGCAAGCTAATATATAGGGAAATACTATATGTGAAATATACAATTACCTATTCAAATTACATGGAAAATGTGCTCAACAATAACAATAAAAATTAAAAATGCAATCACGATATGTATGCACACAAACAGATGGTACTTCTGACGACAAGGAGATATTAGACGATAGATCACCCCGATTATTCATAGATTCTTCTACTTCTACACAGATTAATAATTCCCCCAGCTATCGCGATATCATTTGTTTTCGAGAATAAATTATTATTTGATGCACAAAAATATATCAGACCCCTTGCTATCAGATACGATCTGTTTAAAATTATTTCACCAAAATGTTTGTGGTATAAATAATAAAAAAACTTGAACTTGAATCATATATAGAAACTTTTTGTAAAGGTTTGGACTATGTTTGTATAAAAGAAATTTTTTTGAATGATAAATCAGTTATTTGGTTCCAATTAAACAATTATAATTTAGTATCGTATAACACAAGGACAAACAAAAAAAGAGGCGGTAGTCTTATTTTAGCGCATACGAATAAAAAATGTGAAAATATTGATGCAATACATAAGTTGTACAGATCTGAAAGTTTTGAGGTTTGTGGTATAAAGGATCTTGAGACAGGATTAAATGTTTGTTGCTGTTACAGAAGTCCAAATGACAAAAAATTTGACAGTTTCTTAGGGAGCCTTGAAAAATTGTTAGAACATTTTATTGATAGGAAGTGCGTTATATGTGGCGATTTCAATGTTGACATACTTGCGGAAAGTAAAAAATCTCTTGAATTTGTTAGTATGTTAACGTCGTTCAATTTTAGGCACCTTATAAATATCCCTACTTTTATTCGAAACAATTCATACTCGTGCATTGACAATGTATTGACTAATCTCTCCGAGGACGACATAGAGCAGTGTTGGGTAGATCATAATGGTTTGGCAGATGGCCATGGCGGCCTTCTTTGTAATGTAATTCTTTATAAGATTGACAAAAAGACAAATAAACCTGTACATAACATATTGATTAATAAAAGAACATTTAACACAAAAAGTAATGATGCTTTTAAAAATAACTTTAAAAATAAAAATAATAGTATCGTAGGCATCAATACATTTCTCAATTATTTTAACAAAAAAATTCGTGAATGTTACCCAAAAAAAAACTAGTAAAGTAAAACTGATGAATAATTATCAAATTAAGTGGATAACTAAGGGAGTTAAGGTTTCAAGCAAAATGAAAAGGATATTATGCTTGAGCACCACCAATAATATTAGTATTACTAACTACAAAATAAATTACATCACACATAACATCACGCCTGTAATCCCCAAAGGCTTAGGCAGAGGTGTACCTATAGCACACCCACATTTCGCCAGTTATGTTTAAGTCCCATGAAATAGGGGCGAGCCTATTGCCATCAACCGGGCACAAATCCAGACTTCAGGCTGCTACCGAGAAATTCCAGATGGAAAAACTCAATAACACTTTGCCCGACAAAATTACATTAGAATCTATAGAAGAGTTTTAAAGCACGCACGAAAGTTAGCAATATCGTGTCATCTTAACAGAGCCAAAAATATAATTAAGGAGACATGGAAAATTGTGAATGATCAGATAAAGAGAAAGCAAAATAAAGTTAGACGAAAACTTGTTCTAAACATTGACAACAAGGCGGTTACAGATCCACAAGAAATAGCGGATATTTTTGTTGATATATTTGTTTATAAATCATCACTTTTAAAAACAGAAGAAGAAAGAGCGATGTCCTTCCTAAGAAACTCAACATTGAGGGTGGAAAATGAGATGACATTCAATATGACGTCACCACAAGACATAACAAATATTGTACGTAAGATGACGAACAAAAAGTCTTGTGGACACGATGATGTGCCGATATCGGTGATCAAGGATAACATAGAAATATTAGCATATCCTCTATCTGAATTCATTAATAAATGTATTGAAGAGTCTGTTTTTCCTGAACAACTTAAATTGGCAAAGGTGGTTCCGCTACACCAAAAGGGCACAAGAACGGATCCTAAAAACTACCGGCCAATAATTTTATCGAAATATTTTGAAAAAATAATGAAATCTAGGTTAATGGTTCACTTAAATCTAAATAAAATAATAAACTTTAGACAATTTGGATACCAAAAAGGGGTAGGCACTTCAGATGCGATAGATAATCTGGTAAATGACATTATTCGTAAATTGAATGACAAAATGAAGGTAGCTGGATTATTTATGGATTTAAGTTCTGCGTTTGACACAGTGGATCACGAGCTACTTCTGGCTAAACTAGAGTATTATGGAATCAGAGGTAAAGCGTTAAATCTTTTGACATCTTATTTAAAAAACCGTAAAATGTACGTAGAAGTAAAAGACATTACTGCAAACAATTGTGACGTAAAATGTGTGAGTAAAATGATATATAAATAAAAAATGACCAAAATAAGCCGCGGTGTGCCTCAAGGCTCAATTTTGAGATCAATATTGTATTTAATTTTTATTAATGATTTACTCAATTTTATTAATAATACCCAACCCGACGCAGGACTTGTAATGTTGGCAGATGACACGAACGCCGTAATCGGATTTTCAAACATAAATGACTCGTCAGAAAATGTAAATATGTGTTTAAAAAACCTTTATGAATGGTTTACAGCTAATAATTTAATAATAAACCCAAATAAAACCCATGTTATGTTGTTTAAAACAACGTCATGTAACAATGATAGCATAGAGGTCACGTTCAAAGGGGATAATATTGGACTAGTAAACGAAGTTAAATTGGTAGGAGTTTATATAGATTCCCAATTAAATTGGAAAAAAGAGCTCACCGCCATTGATTCCTCAATATCTTCAGCTTGTTACGCGCTAAGAAACCTCAGGGACGATATTAATCTAAAGCAGCTAAAAGCAGTATACGATACGATCCAGGTTACGATACAGCATTATGTTTTGGGGGAGCAGTTACGGGTATAATTGCCAAAGAGCATTTATACTACAGAAACGTGCATTAAGAACGATTGTTAGAATTCCACAACGAGTCATGTAAAGAATATATTAAAAAAATAGGTATATTAACAGTACCAAGTTTGTATGTTCTAGTTGTACTCACCTAGTTTGCAAAATACATACACGAGCACGAATCACAAGAAGAACGTGAACTTAGAGAGAACACTAGAAGAAACGTTATAAAAAATAAAATTGCACCTAAACTTAATATTACTGAACATTGCTCTAAATACCAACCAGCATACCAAGCAGTAGAATTATTTAATAGGTTGCCTACTGACTTAAGATCATTGATTTACAAAGGTACTCTATTCAAAGCTAAACTTAAAGCATTCCTCTTAGATAAATGTTTATATTCTATATCTGAATTGGTGACGAATGATAGTAGATAGTTTTAATATTTATTAATTCGTTTATGACAATAAATATATGCAATACTATTAGTTTATTTTATTTTATTATTTGACATAATAATATTTACAATCATTTGACACAATAATATTTAGAATCATATAATAACTATTTAAAATTTACTGACATATTATCGACTTACGATCTATGCACATAATTGCTTAATATTTACTACATGTTATTGTTTTTTTTTTCTGTTTTGGTGAAACTACTGTTTGAAATTCATATATTTTTTTTAGCTATATATATTATTTTAATTAATGTACAAAATATTTCAGACACAATGCGAATTGTTATGTGAATAAATAAATAATAATAATTGTCTGGTATTTTTACTGAACTGGGCCAATTTATTTGACGGCAGGCATTTTTGCTTTTTTTTCTACAACGGAATACATTGTTTTTTTATACGAGTATATTTTGCAGAAGATGTTGTGTGCCTTTTAGTATGTGCTAAATTACTGTATTTTGGTTTCTCTCTTTCTGACTGTGAATGTGTATAAGATATGTGGGTATATATTATGTCAATTAGATAATATAGGATCATCAATTATCGTGCGTCCTGTCCGTTATGACATACGGTGCCGAAACATGGACACCGACAGTCAGGCTCGCACACAAATTTAGGTTCGCTTAGCGCTCTATGGAAGTCTATGGTCGGAGTTTTTTTGAAAGATAGTGTAGCGGTATCTACATCGCCACATGCGAGCTACACGTCATACTGACGTCACGCGAATCCTGCATCGCGCAAGCAGAGTTTACTGCGCGACTAGCATATATACAACGTCCCGACATCAACCGTCGGGTAGTTGCCCACCAGACACAACATCCGTCTAGTCGGAGGATCCTCCCTTTTCTATAGAGTATGAGTGAACTTTACACCCTGTTCCTCATACCTCTATAATAGAATCAAGAATGAAATTATCCGGAAAAGATCCGGAGTTACTGACATAGCTTGCAGAGTAAGCAAGCTGAAGTGGCAGTGGGCTGGCCTTGTTTGTAGAAGGACCGATGGCCGGTGGAGCAGACGAGTCCTGGAGTGGAGACTGCGTATCGGCAAACGTAATGTGGGACGCAGCCCAGCTAGATGGACAGACGACCCTATAAAGATGGCTGCGGCAGACTGGATGCGGAAATTGGAGGACAGGCTGTTCTGGCGCAGCCTGGGAGAGGCTTATGTCCAGCAGTGGACTGCGATAGGCTGAGTTCATTGATTGATTGAATTATAATAAATAGTTTGTCGTTAAAATCATAGCAACTTAATACATTCTTTAAGTACGTCAACCTTACGGCACAAGTGACCGCTGAAATACACTATCTCCTTACCTTATACGTCACTCATTACTTAAAAACTTTCATACCCAAAGTTAGAAACACAACTACACAGACACACGACCGTCCACAAAATATCTAATAAATGCATCCCTAAGGCATGTCCGCCGAAGTCAGTCTGGCGCCAAAAAACGTCCAAAAGTTACCGGAAATACCGACAATAGTTTAAATTCACAGTTATTCCCGGGGAAAAGTTTTCAACGTGTACAAACATAAAAAGTAATGCCCTGGGATTTTGTTTTGTGGGAGCAGAACGCTTAAACAAAAAGTTACCCCGGTCTCCATTTTAATTTTACGGGAATGTGTGACAATTTTTTTCGTAGACTTCGTTCGTGGCTTTAGTTTTTGTAAGCATGCGGCACGTCGTAAAAATATGTACATTTTGGGTGAATTAAAATAACTTCTGCTTACGATGTGCGATGCATAAATTGAAAAAATCGCCCAAGTGCAAGTCGGACTTGCACACGAACGGTTCCGTACCACCGTCTGACAAATGCGTGCACTGACTGGACAGGTCCACTCAATCTGTGTTTTTTTCCTCAAAAGACCATTTCAGACACAAATCTACATGGTCTTTACATGCTCTGACGAAGATTATGTCTGGACTTTAAAAGAGACTGTGACCTCTGAGTTTGTTTCGGCCTTTCTTCTCAGAGTAGTCAGATAGGAAATGCCGACCTCATCTAGTGTTTAAAATATGATTGGTGTGTAAAAGTGTTTGTTCAAACCTACTTAAAGAAATAAAAACATTTATCACCGTGCAATATTTAACTCTACATATTTAAAAAAAAACACGTTTCATGTACTGTAGCCCCCTTCAATTTTTACTTTATTTTATTTTTATTATTTGTTGTTATAACGGCAATAAAAATACACACTCTGTGAAAATTTGAACTGTCTACTTAATACGATTCATAAGATACAGCCCGCTTACAGACAGACGGACGGACAGCGGAGGCTTAGTAATAAGGTTTCGTTGGCGCCCTTTCGGTACAAAACCCTAAAAAAGCAGCTTAAAGAGCAAAATAGCTTTGGCATAAATATCCTAAGAAAAACCTATATTTAGACCCCCTATTACATGAGACTTAAACATAACTGGTAAAATGTATGCTGTACTGTTTATAGGTGTGTAACTCTGCTTAACCCTTCGGAGAAATAAAGTCGTTATGTTATGTTATGTTCTAAAAGGAATTCCCTATTGCCATACTAGCATAGCATGTACCAAAGAAAAGCTAAGGTCCCACAAGGACCCCACCGAGACGTACGGTCTATTTTCTTTCTCACCTGACAGATAAATGTAACATGAATTATTTCACCAAAACTATAAAAGGAAATGATGGATCTCCGTAACGGACCTTATTAGCGGTAAACCTCGAAACGGATCATCGGTCTATCAACTGAACAATAAAATGCGGTCGGCTAAGGCCCCATTCACGGCCTCGAGCGACACGACTTGCGTTAAAATAGAAAAACAAAATGGTTGTCTGTAAAATCGGTTTACTTACGTCATGGTGGAACGTGACAATGAGCCATGCTTTTTCGTGCGTGCAGCTGGCGTTCATCGATTTATAAGACGTTATCATGTCAAAAATAGCAACATTTGTTTCAGTCCGTCCGCGTATCGCTCTGCTAGAGTCACATCGCGGTGACACGTGGTATTCTCTAAACCAGGAGTTCCCAAAGTGGTCGGGTTTCCTAGGGGTCGACATAAACGAAAACTGATTGTGGGGGTCGAGGTGGTCTAAAAATTGACCCCTATTAAATTAACACAAGTTCTTATTTAAAACTTTCAAGATAGGTAGGTAGGTACTGTATTGTTTATGTTGTGTTACGTGTACTAAGAATAATTAATATTTTTGTAGGAAATAGCATTGTTGTAGTAATGTAAAGTCTCAAGTTCGTACAAGATGAAAAACTCGGCAAGTCAGTGTGCACAAGTTTGTGCAAGATAATGAGTTCGAGCGTAAATCTTTCAGGCGCGTTTTGACTTGCTCTCTATTTGACGCTTACGCGATTTAACACGAACGAATTCATGATCAAGTTGCAAGTCCAAACATGTTCCTGATATTTTACTATTTAACGAGCCTGCACTTAGGTTGAAAGTTCATTTGCGTTTTGAAATTCGTTGGAGCTTGAACGATAATAACTCATATAAGTACTCATTTATTTCAAGAGATTAATAAAAACTTTTTGACAAAAAAAACAACCGACTTCCAAAAAATACACTACAAAGTGAAAAATAACTTTAATTTCGGAAGTCGGTGTCTTTGGATCTTTATTTTAGTTTTTTGCCACCGACTTCCGAAATTAAAGTTATTTTTCACTTGGTAGTGTATTTTTTGGAAGTCGGTTGGTTTTTTTGTCAAAAAGTTTTTATTTTTCACTTTTTAGTGGGTTAGATAATAATTTATCGAAGTTACAATAGCCTAATGTCAACTGCTCATCACCTTTTACAAAATATTTCGTTTCCCGATGCAAGGAATTGAGGAGTTTATTGTTGAGTACTTCTCTTGGTAAAAACCAGAAGAACTGGAGCTGATGGTGAAGCCACCATCAGCTCCATTTCACCATATGCATTGTGACAAGCATAAATTGCTTAGCAACCAACGAAAGAGCATTGCTAGAGATGACGCGATTACGCAACTTAAATTCAGTCTCAAATTGACGCATCAGCATGACTAGTAGGTAGTGGTTGCCCTGTGAAAAACTTCAATCTTAATTGGGTATTATTTATGTACGACCTGAATATTTTGGAATATTGAACCGTATGAAGTAAGCCCAACAAAAGGTAACTGCTGTAAATCGTTGAGGAATTCCCTCGACTGTCTATGGTCTCCATCATCAGATCTGTAATGGCACTTATAACCCATATGAGTGCAAAGTTCTCATCAATATAAATGAATTAAAACGAATCACAAGGTAGCTACTGTAAACCGTTGAGGAGTTCCCTTAACTGTCCTTCGTCTTCATCATCAGACCCCTAATGACTGTCACAACCCTTCAGGTGTAAAGTTCTTATAAATACAAATGAATCAAGCCCAAACACAAGGTACCTGCTGTAAATCATTGAGGAATTCCCTCGACTGTCTTTCGGCTCCATCATCAGATCGATTCCAGACCTTCATTAAATTGTAGTTCTTTAAAATACTTAAAGAAAATATTAACAAACGCACTAGGCGCTCCTACGATTTTTGAAGGTTCCCCTCGATTTCTCCAGGATTCCATCATCAGATCCTGGTTTCCTTATCATGGGACCACCCTTGAGGTATGTCCTTTCTAACAAAAAAAGAATCATCCAAATCGGTTCACCCAGGAAAGAGTTCTGAGCTAACACACATAAAAAAAAAAAAACATACAGGCGAATTGAGAACCTCCTCCTTTTTTTGAAGTCGGTTAAAAAGTTATTACATAGCTAAATTAAGTGAAGTTAAGTGACTGAAAAAGAATTTACAAAATGCTGAGCTTCCTACGCGAGTTAATAGCGTAACCATACAATATCTGCAGTTTATGAAAAATTAACAGGGTAAGTACCAAACAGTTTTTATCCGGCACAGCGCATCAGCATTGCCATACAGTGGGGCAATGCAGCCAGCGTGTTGGGGACGCTGTCTGCATTGCCCCACTGTGTGATAGTGATCAGTTGAGCTATCTGTAGATTGTTTGCAACAGTTTGCAGTTGCCTCAGTTGTTTCAATTGTAAAAATTTACCAGTAAATTTAACAGTTTGTTATTGTTTTTTATTTAGTTAGTTTCTTATTTTTGTATTTGCAGGATTACTAAGAGTTTTATGATGGCGGATACGAAAAAAAAATGCAGACAATACAGTTTGGACTATTTGAAGTTCGGATTTATTGCATCTCCATCAAATCAACATTTGCCGATGTGTCTCATATGTGAAAAAATATTCAGTAACGATGCCATGAAGCCTTCAAAAATGGATGACCACTTATCAAGAGTACATGCTGACAAAAAAAGTAAGCCCTTGTCATTTTTCCAAGCACTTAAAGATAAACTAGACAAAAGGCCATCCATAAGATCGATGTTTGCGTCATCATCTATTAAAGACGATGATGGTTTACGAGCGTCCTATAATATATCTTTACTAATAGCGAAGTCGGGGAAACCCCACACAATTGGAGAGCAGCTTATCTTACCAGCCACTGCGGAGGTCCTTAACAATGTATTGCACAAACCCGCACATGATATTTTAAAGCGAATACCTTTGAGCAATAACACCGTTCAGAGACGCATAGACGAGATGGGACGCGATGTGGAAAACATTTTATGCAAGTTCTTACAGACCAACAGATTCTCTCTCCAGTTGGACGAGTCTACATTACCCGGCAATGAAGCTCTGTTGTTAGGATATGTTCGATATATCAAAAATGAAAATATGTGCCAAGAACTGCTTTTTGCTACATATTTAGAGACTGATACCAGAGGAGAATCGATTTTTCCGGCCGTGGAACATTTTTTTACTGACAAAGCTATTCCATGGAAGAACATTGTTTCTGTTGCGACTGATGGTGCACCGTCTATGTTTGGTTGTCATCGTGGTTTTATAGCTCACTTATAGCGACAACTGCCTGATGTACTGGTCATTCACTGCGTGATTTACAGGCAGCATTTAGTAGCAAAAAAGCTGAGTCCTAGATTGCATAAGTCTTTACAATATGTAATAAATGCTATCAACAAGATTCGAAGCAATTCTTTGAACTCTCGGTTATTTGCGCAGCTATGTGAGGAAAATGACGAAGTCTTTACTCGATTACTTCTGCACACTGAAGTTCACTGGCTATCAAGAGGCTCTTGCTTAGAAAGATTTTCAGCCATTTTTGAATCTGTGTTGGAGTTATTACAAGAAAAAGATCCGAATTTGAAAGAAAATCTGAACAATTGTAAAACAGATATTTATTACTTGACTGATATCTTTGGAATGTTCCACAAAGTTAATTTGCAGCTACAGGGTGACGATCTTAACTTGATTAAAACAAAATCAATAATATCGGCCTTCGTGGGTAAACTATTCCTTTATAAACAAAATTTGGGCAGAAAAGAATATTCGCAGTTTCCGCATTTGTCAAAATTACCAGAAATGCTTCAAGGAGATGACATTTTATTATATGTCACTCACATGGACACAAGGATTTTACGGAGAGGTTTGAGGATCTTTTAAATTTACAAATTCCTCAATGGATAATAAATCCGTACAATACCACAGCCTTATAAGAAGCCAATGTGATAATGCAAGAAGTGTTGATTACGATCAGCACAGACGAAGAGCTTAAGCAGAAGGCTATCAGAAGTTCTGGTTGCAACGCAACATTGAAACACAGTATCCTACATTGTGGAACATTGCTGAAAAATACCTTATCGCTTTTCCATCATCATATCTAGTTGAAAAAAGCTTCGGTGTGGTAACAAACATTTTGACGAAACAAAGAAACCGTTTGAAAATCAACGAACGTGGAGATTTAAGGCTGCAACTCACCAATATTGAACCGGATGTAGCTAGATTGGTAGATAGTCACCAGGTTCATCCGTCACACTGACTGTTTTATTTTCTCTTTGCGAATTAATACTTTTTTCAATATAATTTCCTACCTACTTAAGATTCTTTAAGTACTTAATTTGTAATAATCATTATAAATTAAACTTGATATTTACTGAATTGTATGTCTTTTTATTTTGTTAAATTTTGATGAGAAAATGAAGTCAACTTTACTCACTTAACCAAGTGCAAAGTTTTCCAATTGGTACCTTTGTACCTAGGTATTTTGTATCAATAGGAAAAAACTAAAGATAGGCCCCCTTATTCATAATAGTCTGCTAACTTAAAGCATTGCTAATTCTCACTCTGTCTTCTTCTATTAACCTAAGTCAGAATGAAAAATAACACTCTGTAGCAGCTGTTTTAAGTTAGCGGACCATTATGAATAAGGGGGTTGATCTTAAAAGTAGTTAATTTGGCCATGGGGGTCTGAGGTAACAGATCATTTTGGAAAAGGGGTCACTTGTCCAAAATAGTTTGGGGATCCCTGCTCTAAACCAAAGATTTGAATCGTTAGATTCGCCCTCACCATAATAAGTCGTGCAAGAAAGTGTCCATACTGAAAAGAGTGAGCTCACAAAATAATAACGGTTTTTCCATGACCAACGAGTCAAGTCTTCGAGACATTGTGTGTATCAGAGTTGTGCGAAACAATAACGCGACAACCTTTTGACGCAGCACGACGAATCTACGATTTAAATCTTTGCTTTAAACAACATAATTCATTTGTTTTATCCGCAGTCGGTGTCACAGGACGCGTATCGCTTGAGCGTATAGCTTGTGGCCGCGCGGTAAAAGATGCTGTTAACGCGAATCAGGCCGGAATTGGAATTGCGGGTCGATGTTATGTGAGATGAAGGCACCAAAACCATTTTGATTTGTGAATTTTTGCAAAAAATTTTTTCAAAGAATGTCTAGGGCGTAGACCTTCATTCATTCATTTTTTCTTCTTCATTTTTTTAAAGTTCTTACATTAATTAAAATCAATATTATGGTAGCATGGGAAAGAGTGAGTTTTATGTATATTGAAAACCGGTTTTCTTGGAACAGCTATTAATTATCCAGGTTACAAAAATGTTTATTAAATTAAAATAATAATCTATACATATTATAATGAAATAGTCACGAAGTAAAACAGTACATAAAATATTTTTGAAAAAAAGTAAGTGCTATGGTCGAGTCTGATGCCACAAATATAGTTTTTGAATTTTTGTCCGTTTGTCTGGATGTGTGGTCCAGATTGGTGCAAAAATGGCTGAACTGATTTGGATGAAATTTGGCACACATTTAGATTATTTTATTTTATTTTTATTGAAAGGAACAGCAAACAGTTACATTATAAGAACTTACAGCTAATTTAACAAAAATAATTTTAGTAATAATATAACCCACAACGCTGTCCACAAGTAGGCATAAAAGTTTAGAGGAAAAAAAAGTGCAATCGCTAGAAATTTTAGTAGCAGTACGTGCAGTAATTACATAGATGTATAATTTGCCTTAATAAAGTAAACATTCAGATAAAGATAACATAATATAAAATATGACTTAGTTAGTTTGAAGACTTTCAGAAAGGGTACACACATGAGTTTTATTTAATAAAGAGGAACGGGTGAGGCTTTTAAATTTACTCATTGGACAATTAAAGATATCAATATTTTCAAAAGTACTATTATATGAGTCAACCATACGCGGCGGATAGGTGAGCGTTGGCCAGAATTAGTTCGGCAAGAGTTCACTGCAAAACGAGTACCTGCGCGTACCTGTCGCCTGTGAAAGGTTCTAGGTACAGCGTAACAAATCATGTTATTTAGATTTATACAATTGAAATGATTTCTGACAATTTTATATAAAATAATGGCTTCAAGGTATTTTCTTCGAGAGCTAAAGGGGCAGGACCTTGTACTTGCTGAGTAACTGAGAATAAGGTAGGTAGGACTTATGGCAGCTATAGTGCATGCGACGTAAAAAATTATACTGAACATTTTCAACCATTTCAGCATATTTGTTGTAGAAGGGGTTCCACACTGACATACATTATAACCTGAATGAACACTTAGGGTACTTTTAATCCTGGTGGTACGTTTTCGTGGGATGTTTTCCAACATCCACGCGGCCGAAGCCGTGTAATGTAGTGTTCTATAAATAATAATAAATATTATGTTCCTAGTATGCCTTTCATAATAGTGATTCATATGTTCAGTGTATTATAAAAGAGAATGGTTTCAAAGAAACCAATTTAAAATGTATTAAACATTTCAATTTGTAATGATGTGTGGCGGAATGGTGTTTATACAGAAAATTCATAAATAATTCCCACAAAGGCCGTATTTTCTGCGAAATTAAACGTGAAGTCGCACATTCGTTTGATGAAAATATCAATAGCGTGTAATTTTCACTCATTAACGATCTTCGTATTTCCAATTACAAACTATTGCAGTTAAGCAGGACATGAAATGCACTAAAAGGACTTTTACAAAGTTACAAATATCCATCTAATGGGCCTTCCTTGTCATCTCCTACCACGCTACCGATTTTTCTGTATGCCTTTTCACCACAAAATCTATAGGATTGCATATTAAAAAAAAAAAAAACTACTTGCTTTTGCCCGCATCTTCGCCCGCGTGGACGTCGAAAATTAACCAACGGAAACGTACCACAGAGATGAAAATTATCATATGTCTTAGCCCAGGTCATGGTGTTCCTGTTTGGTAAATTTCATCGAAATCCATTCATCCGTTAAGTCTTTAAAAGGTGGCAGACAGAGAGTTATTTTTTCATTTATAATAATAAGTATATGGTGGAGAAGGTACGTCTCTCTCGTTATCATTAGCCATATTTTAACTACTGTGATCGTACTATGAGAAGTGTTGGTTAGTACGCAATAGAAAACCGTTTGCAGTACAAATCAAATTATAATTTACGAACAAATTAATCACACTAGCGAATCACACACTGTAGGTACACGACACAACTATACAGAACGCGCCACAGTTTCGAAACGTGTTCACTGCTTGACCGCCACCGACCAACTCTGGTCGAGCGTTATGTTGTAGACTCTGTCGAGCGCCGCCTGGTGGCGCTGGCGTCCGGATTAGTCAAAGTCAAACAATTGATTTAATGTATTTCCGCCATATATATTAGTTTGTCTGCACAAACCACTTAAGCTCAATACCAGTTAAAAGATTTGACAAGCTGCAGTAGCGTAGCTGACTGCCCAGAATGTGCAGGACGTACATTGCACTTTGCCACTCATAGATGTGGCTACGTAATAGCCGCAGGTGTCGATCGATCAGGTTAAGCTCTGCTTGCCGCGGTTGCTCTGTGAATGGGTGACCATCTTTCCAAGACCCCTCCGTGCCTCGGAAAGCACGTTAAGCCGTTGGTCTCGGCTTTCATTCGTGGATGTTTCGATAGTCGTTACAGCAGCCCGACGGTCTCACAATCAGTCTTTCCAATGGGTATTGTATTACCCAGTAACCTGGGTTGTTGAGGTCAGAAAGGCAGTCGCTCCATGTACAATACTGGAAGCCGACTCCAGTTGGAAAAAGGCAAGGGAGATTGACTCATAGAGGCTATTACATAACCATCAAAAACCTCCTAAGTACCAAAATCTGGGACATTATTACCCACCCGCAACGTGGTAAGCCCCACGTAAATCAGTAAAGTCGAAATCAAACCAAATGTGCCGGAATCTGACGGCGACCGCATCATGTGAGACCGAACCATTTTATATTTATTCCTGCCGCTTCATGATCGCGCCGAGATTGCTAGCAATCACAGATTTTATATAAAATTGGAAAGAGTATTGTGATGAAATAAATTGCCCTTGTTGGTCGCTGTCGGATTGTTTGCGAATAAAATTAATCTGCGTGCAAAGGATGGGGATCAATGAAGTAATGGAGTTTATCTGATAGTTTGTTCAATGTGGTGGGTCTTATGTTTTGATTAAAGTGGAAAAAAAATTCAATTTACTCGTTCTGAATGAATTATGAAGCAAGCAATCGCTTCATAATTATCACAGTGAGTATTTATTTTATTTTACTAAACAAAAAACAAAAACAAAACATCTTCGTCGGATATCCTTTTTTAAAACGATCTTGAAAAAATGCCTCTTCCTAAAATACAAATAGACCATGAAAAACCACCCAAGAATAAAAACTTACATAAAAATCTGCCCGGTCTAAATAAAAACATGTATATTATGTATAAACAAGTATGATCAAAACATTATTAATCAAAACACTCACTCAAGAGCTCTGGAAAAGCCTAACAAAATACCAGTAAACAGCCAATTCAATTTAAATATCACGTACCGAAAAACGTACCAATTTATTTGTCGCCACAATAAAAATAAATTGTATCACTTCTTCATAATCCCATCCCCAACCCGTTTACGGCCCTAGTAATATGATGAGATCTGCCAAGACGATTCCCTGGACACGGCAATATCCGTCGCTGCGTAAATAACGCTCCCGACATAAATATTAGATTGACACCGAGCAATCTACTGCGAACATTATCCTTTTTTTTTTTTTTTTTTTTTTTTTTTTTTTTTTTTTTTTTTTTTTTTTTTTTTTTTTTTTTTTTTTTTTTTTGGGTGGGAAATCATCAAATGACCTCTCCCGCTCTGGGCGGAGCGGTAGGGCGTGTCAGACTCTTACTGACTAAAACCCACCCGTGTTCCTTCAGTTGCCTGTGCGCCAGGGCCACGGTAACTCTTTCGAACAATCCGCGACCCCGGCAGGCATCGGCCCTGTCGGACCCCGTCAATTATGCTGACATCTCTTTGAGGCGCGCGTGGAACACAACGCGCCGTCGACCCGGGCCTGGTCCTTGCCGGACGGCGAGCTGCCCATTGCTCGCCGTCCGCAGGCCCGCGCCTACGGTGGCCGGGAGTCGGCTATCGACTCCCGACGCCCAGGGTGTCTCCTCCTGCGGCGACTAGGGTCGTGAGGGCGCAACGATTGCCGCACCCTCACGCGCTCCGCCTCCTCCTTCGCGAGCATTACTGCTTCACAGAAGGAGGTGACGGCTTCCCATTCCCTCTCGCTCCGTACCATGGCCTGTACCAGGACCGGACGCGAGAGATCGCCGCCGCCGATCGCCGCCACGAGGACACGGCGGTGCTCCACCCAAGCTGGGCAGACCTCCACCGTATGCTCCACCGTGTCCTCCGGTCGATCCACACAATGCCAACACCCGGGCGTTTCCTCCCGCCTTATCCGGAACAGGAACCTCCCGAAACAGCCATGTCCGGTGAGGACCTGCGTCAGGCGGAAGGTGAGGACGCCGTGGCGCCTCTCAAGCCACTCCTCAAAGAGGGGACTTACCGCCGCAATTGTGGCGTGCCCAGCGCTGGGTTGCGACAGTCGCACTCTCCATGCCGCCATGACCCTTTGGGACGCGTTCAACCGGCGTGCTGGTCGGAGCCTCAATGAACGCGCCCACACCGGTGCCCCGTAAAGGGCCATGGACCGCACGACCCCCGCGTAGAGCCTCCGGCAGGAGGCGTTTGGACCCCCTAGATTGGGCAGGAGCCGCTTCAAGGCAGCCCCGGCCCGGTCCAGTCTGGGAGCCAAACGTCGGAAATGCTCAACGAAGTTCCACCGGCTGTCGAGGACGAGTCCCAGGTACCTCATCGTCGACTCGACGCCGATGTGAACCCCTCCCGCCATTATTTGGGAACCCGACAGTGGCGCGTTCCGAGGGCCATGAAAACACATGGCCTCGGACTTGTGCAGTGCCACCTCGAGTCCCAATTGCCGGATCCTCTCAATGACTGTCGCAACCCCGCGTGTCATTAATTCAGCCGCCGCCTGGTGCGACCTCCCCTGCGCCAGGACCAGCGTGTCGTCAGCGTAACAAACGACGCTGACGCCGCTAGGGAGGTCGGCGCGCAGCACCCAGTCGTACCCGATGTCCCACAGATGCGGCCCCAGGACCGATCCCTGTGGGACACCGCACGACATCTCTCGCCGGTTCCATTCTCCCTGGTGACCAGGGTAGATGACGGCCCTGTCCGTCAGATAGGCCTCGACTATGCGACAGAGGTAGGTCGGCATCCGGTGATACCGGAGTGCCTCCCTGATGCAACTCCAGGGCAGGGTATTGAAGGCATTGGCGATGTCTAGAGACACCGCCAAGACGACCCCACCCCGGGCCACAGCATCCCCTGTCGTGAGGGCTCGCACGCGCATGATGGCGTCCACCGTAGAGCGCCCCCTGCGGAAACCAAACTGGCTGTCCGCCAAATCCGGCCCCACCCGCACCAGCCGCCCGACGAGGCGGTCTGCAATGACTCTTTCAAAGAGTTTGCCCACCTCGTCGAGCAGCACGATGGGCCGGTAAGCGGACGGAGAGTCCGCAGGGCGCCCCGTCTTCTTAATGAGGACCAGTTTCCCCGTCTTCCATCGAATTGGAAACTGGCCCCCCTCCAAGCATGCGCTTAGGAGCCCTCTAAGTCGAGGCCCGAGAGCCTCCAAGGCCAGGACCCAGGCTTTTCCAGGTAGCCCGTCGGGTCCTGGGGCGGTATTTTTGGCGCTCAGCCTACGTACCGCCACTCTCAACTCTACCTCGGTCACCTCAGGAGCATCGTCGTCGTCGTCGGTTACGTGGTCCACAGTTGGCACCGCAGGAGGCGGAGCCATGGGCGGGGGAGTGTGCTCCCCTCGCGCAGGGAACAGAGCGCTCACCACGCCCTCCATGAGCTGAGGCCGGAGACTCTGCGTCAGGGGGGGAGCCCATGGGCGGAGTTTTTCCCGCACCACTTTGTATGGGCGTCCCCAAGGGTCCCTGTTCAGAGTCCCCAGCGACTCCTCACGGGCCAGTCCCCTGGCCCGCAGTATCTCCGCTCGGAGGGCGGTCTTCGCCGCTCTGTAACCCTCGTACAGCTCCGCCTGAATGATTTCCGTATCCGGAGGGCGGATACGGAGCCTGCGGTGCCTGGTGTACAGGCGTCGCGCAGCAACGCACGCCTCGCGCAGCGACGTTAGCTCCGGCGACCACCAGTACACCTGGCGCCAGGCGCGTCCAGGCTGGACACGGGGCATTGCCACGTCACATATTTCGGACATGGCCTCCCGGAACCACTCCGCCTCGTCGTTAATATCAGCAGGCCTGTCCGGTGATGACACCCAGGCCTGCACGATCGAGGCTTCCAGGAGGAGCTCCCGGTCCAGCCGCTTCAGCGCCCACCGCGGACCACTCGGGGCCTGTCGGACCAGCGCGCTCGAGGTCTGGGTGGAGACGTCAAACCGGATGTACCGGTGGTCGGAGTGCGTCTCCACCCCCTCCATGACGCGCCAGTCAATGACACGCGGCGACAGAGCGGGGCTGGCGAACGAGATGTCCACCACTGACTCACCCCGCATCCGCACACACGTGGGGACAGAACCCCGGTTTAGGACGACCAGGCCTGTCTCCAGAGCCCAGTCCTCCACCATCCTGCCCCGTGTGTCCGTATACCGGGAACCCCAAGCCGTGTTCTTGGCATTGAAGTCCCCGAGCACGAGCACGGGGAGGGAATGGTACCCGACGACGACGACTCTCAACTCCGCAAGGGAGTTGTGGAACTCGGCGAGAGTTCTGTTCGGGGAGAAGTATACCCCTACGACAACAATCTCCCCGAACCGTGCTGCCACGCAACCCCGTCCCCTCTTGACTGCCTCGAGCGACGGGGGTACCGGCGGCGGCCGACGAAATTAGGGTCACTGAGCCGCTCAGGTCCTCCACCCAGTCATCCCTGGGCGGGACAAAGTACGGCTCAGCGACCACGGCGATGTTAATCGACCACTGCGCCATGCTCTGGAGCAACAGATCCTGAGCAGCGACGCAGTGGTTGATGTTCGCCTGGAGGAGGCGTAATGGGGCCATTATTGGCACTCCATATTAGCCCCCTCCCGAGGCCCTTGTGAGGGCCCTGCCGCGGTTTCTGCGGCGGTGACGACGATGGAGGCGGCAGCGGCTGCGGCAGTGGCGGCGGGTGCGGCGGTGACGGCGGTTGCGGAGGGTTTACCTCTGCCCCTGGCTTTGGCAGGTGGGGCGCAGGCCTTACTCCCAGCCCGGTGATCGGCCGGCTTGCCAGCTGCCGCACATAAAAAGCAGTGCGGCGTGGCATTGCACGAGCCGGCCTTGTGCCCGGGCTGACCGCAGCGGAAGCAGTGATCGCTGCGGTCCACCTCCGAGGTGCATTGCACTCCCACGTGGTTGCCCACCTGGCAGCGGAAGCACCTCAGAGGTCTGGGTTCCAGCAGTTTCACCTGCGCAGAAACCCAGCCCACCAGGAGCCTTCGGCCCTCCCCGGCGACTTTTCTGGCCGCCGACACGGGGCAGCTCACCGTAACGGCTCGCATCCCCGTGTGGTCAGGACGAATGGTGCCCGCCCTCACCTGCTCGGCAGAGCACCCCCCAGTCCTAACGACGGCGGCCACCACCTCAGCCTCCGTCACACAGTCGTCCAAGCCCACGATGCGCATGTCAATGCACTTGGTGGGCCTGGACACTCGGGCCTCATCCGCATTTAGAGACGCCCTAAGCCTTTCGGCCAGAGCGTCAGCGGTCGGGCCGCTGGCCGCACCGGGGACCTCCAGCATCCGGGCTCCAGTCGCAGTGACCCTTACACGGATCCCATTGGTGACCCCTAGCTCCTCCAAGTTCACCGCCGCCCTTGCCTTGGTGAGCACGTCGCAGTAGGACACGCCCTTCTTCACCGCATCCGGCTGTAGTGTAATCACTACAGCTGCGGACTTTGGAGCGCGGAGCCTAGCCGCGACGCTTCGCTCCTTGCGCCGCTGCCGCCTCTCCTTCCTTTTGGCCGCCCTTGAAGCCTTCCGCTTCTCTCCGGCTACTTGCCATTCGGCGTCGGCCGGAGGAGCATTAGGAGGCGGAGGGGGTGGCGGCCGTCTCACCGTCAGGGCTGGGGCCGTCGCCGCCTGAGTAGGCCCCCTACCCTTCTTGGGCTTGGAAGGCGCCGACTTCGCCGGGGCCGGCCCCGCAGGTTCCAGCACAGGCCCGCCTTTTGTTCGCCCTGCCGATCCTGACTTGGCCGCAGCGGCGGCAAAAGAAATCCGGCTCGCCGCTAGCGGGGGACGCAGAACAATGGCCTCCAGAGCGGAAAACCGACTCTGGAAGGCAGCCAGCTCTCGCCGCACCAGGGTCAGAACCCGGTCCTCTGCAGGCACCGGCACCGGCCGGTCTTGCCTATGCTGCTCCCCCTCCTGTGGCACTTCTCGAGGGCCGGCTGCCCGGAGGCCGGCCAGGTCCGCTCGGAGCTCCTCGTTCTCCTTTCGGAGAAGCTCCATGGCGGCTGTCAAGCGGGCAACCTCCGCCCGCATCTCAGACATTCCGTCCGACGGAGGCCCAAGGTGTAAGGCCTCCGCTGCCGCCATAATGGAGGCCGTGGCAGTGGGTATGACCTTGTCTTTAGAGGACTGAATCCTCTTTAAGGCCACACCCCTGATCGCGGCTACCACGACCTCCTCAAACCTGGCCACTCGCTCCAACTTGGAGGCGTCAGCGGCATCCGGCTCACTGCCGGCCGGCACGTCTGGGCTGACTCGGCTCGGCTCACTGTCCTCCTCGGTGGTGAGCCCTCCGCTCGTAACCCGCTCGTGTACACCACCCTGCCGAGTAAATTTTCTCCGGGCGGCGTGCCTCCCTCCGTCAGAGGACGACCCCTGGCCATCCCCTGATTTGGGGCGCTTCTGGTAGAGCCTTCGGTTCTTCTCTGC
Source organism: Griposia aprilina (assembly GCA_916610205.1). Classification (NCBI taxonomy): domain Eukaryota; kingdom Metazoa; phylum Arthropoda; class Insecta; order Lepidoptera; family Noctuidae; genus Griposia; species Griposia aprilina. The sequence continues at coordinate 18,397,384 of OU744307.1, read as the reverse complement.
AGGCCCAACCACTACGCGCTCCGGGCTCTTGAATGAGCCCCTTGCACCCGATGGGGCGTCGGAATCCGACCCCGCATCACTCCCCTCCTCTCCACTACTTTTTTGTACGTTTTTTTTTTTTTTTGGGTTAAATTTTTCCATATTTGATCCCACGAGTGTGGGGGATGTAAAAAGTCCATCCTAGGTTCACCCCCGCGAACATTATCCTGCGATACGTTTTAAGTGTTATGGCTGTCGGCGTAGGGTGTGCGAGGGATATTCTGTTTACAGCTTTATTCTGATCGTTTTTTTCTTTTTTTTGCGAAATTACCTTATCGCATTAACGACACGGAAGATCAAATTCGGCGTGGATGGAGGAGTATTTTTTCGTATTTTCCGAAGTTTTGAAGAGGGGTTTCAAGTTTCACAATTATTTTTATTTTTACCCATCGATAAAGAGTTGGGCGTATTCTAGGAAAGAAAGCGTACACGGTAGAACATCGACCTTTCTGACATTAATATTAAATCTTTCTTATGTTCGAAAATCAGACTTAGAAGTTATTGGAAAGACCCTACGTACAGCAGCGGACTGCGAGAGGCTCAAATGAGCTCTAAAACTGAAAATCTGCAAAGTTTATCTGTTTTATTTGGAGAACTTTAAAAATAGATATCGAGAGTGGAAACGCTTGTACCTACTTCGGAAACCAAATTTCAGCTGATTTTAGGAACAAAATATTTGCACCGATGATTTTATTTTGGATTTTGTGACCATTTTATTACATTTTGATACCCTTCCGTGCCTCGGAAAGCAAATAAAGCCGTTGGTCCCAGCCGTCATTCGTAGATCTTTGACAGTCGTTACGGGTAGTCAGAAGCCCAAAAGTCTGACAATCGGTCTTAGCAAGGGGTATCGTGTTACCCAGTAACTGGGTTGTGGAGGTCAGATAGGCAGTCCTCCTACTAATATTATAAATTGGAAAGTAACAAAGTCAAAGTCAAATCATTTATTTCAAATAGGCAACGGTAAAAGGCACTTTTGAACGTCAAAATTTACAAAAAAATTGAATTGATTCTAGTTGCCCCTTTCAAAAAGTAGTTTCTTATGGAGAAGAATGGCCAAGAAAATCCACAGTTACTCTTTTAAAAATGTTTTACAATATTATGTATACATTAATTATATAATTATATGTGAAGACGATGCACCTAGAATAAAATTACTATACCACAATAGGTAAAAAGAATTAAATATAACGCAATGACAGTTAAATTAATTATGTGATAGATACATGGTGCTCACATATTTAGCAATATTGAAAAGTAAATGATTTTTCCAAAATTTCACAAAAAATCATTTTGTATGTGAGTTAAAGTAGTTAGATAATGTAAAAATCAATGTCATAAAAGTTATAAATTATACAATTAAATTAGCAACCAGTTAGATTTTGTCTAAGCAAACGTTTTGTCAATGGCTAGGCAGGTTGCCTGTAGGCACTTCTACCCAATATCAACCACCTGCCTTCAATAAAGACAGCAAAAAATATCCTTCATCAGCAGAAAATAATATTTTTCCGATCATAACTTTGCTAATTAACTATCAACAACATTTTTTCGAAATACCTGCAACCTGAAACTGCGCTCCAAACTGAATATTCATTAAAAGTTTTTTCGCTAACAGTACCCCATGCGTTGGAAAATAACCAATATTTGAACTATGTGTTCTCTCTGCTTTGCTCTGGAGCTGGCTCCGAGCCAGGGTGCTGGGTTTTAATAACATTTTTAGGGTTCCGTAGTCAACAAGGAAACCTTATACATAGTTTCGCCATGTCCGTCCGTCCATCTGTTCGCAGCTTAGCTAAGAGAATCTTAGTACCTACTAGAAAACTGTTATTTGGCATGAATATACGTATACACATTAGCCACGCTGACAAAGAGCTAAAATAATATTTTGAAAAAAAATGGGTACCTTCCTCCTCTACACGTAAATTGGGAATGTTTTTGTTTTTTTCTCGATTGCCCTATGGTGTGGGGTGTTGTTGTATAGGTCTTTTAAAATATTGCGGGTTTGTGAAAACAATTTTTCGCTTAAGAGCGCTTACACGGGTCCACTAGCGCCACTTCTTTAAGAAAATATTATCTCGTCACTGAGAAGGAATTTTGAAAAACGGCTCAATTAGCGACCTCGGTAAGTGTGTCTAGAATTTTCTAATATCTTTTATAAACTTTCATATTGAGACATGAAGCAACAAAATACGATCTAAATGAATGTGGCCGCTTAACACTTACCGAGGTCGCTAATTGAGCCATTTTTCAAAATGCCTTCTCGGTCACGAGATAATATTTTTTTAAAGGAGTGGCGCTAGTGGACTCGTGGAAGCGCTCTTAAGCGATCCATTTGTGAAATATTAAGCTTTAAAGTGCTAATTTTACTAATTTTTGTTTTAGAGTCAAGCGTCTCTGCCTGTTAAGTTATTTTATTGTTATTATTCTATTCTTTTTTTGTGGATATATGAAAAAAATCATAGTATAAATAACGAAGTTAAAAGAAAAAAATATCACAAGAAGTAGACTGTACAAGTTAACGAGTAATAGGCGACCAACTTACATTTAGAATTAGAAAGTATGGAAGATCATGTTTTTCAACTACAATGTTAAGTTTGTTCTTGGGATACATGCATCCTAACTACAGAACCTTTCATCGTCGGTTTTTGGTTTCTTTTAAGGATGAGGTCTCTGTTCTCATTTTTGAGGTGAACCTACTTTTACAGTGTGGTTAAATGATGATAAATTATAATATTAATTTATTTCTGTAAATTGGTAAAAAAAAACACTTAAACGTCAACATTTAATTATGGTTTTTAAACCTAGATGAGTTCGGTGTTTTCTGAGTGAATACTTTGAGAAGAAAGACCGAAACAAACTCAGAGGTCACTTACAGTCCCTTTTAAAGTCCAGACATAATCTTGGTCAGGCCATATGAGGGCCATGCATTTCTGAGATGATCGATCAGGGGTTTACGAGCTTGTTAAAACTATCAGGCTGTGGATTGAAAACCAAGCACGAACTTTTCTAAATGGTATACTTTCCAATAATTATTTATCCTAGTTAGCCGAAATTGACTTACCTACGATAGAGGAAATTTTTATATAAAGTGCAGAAAAAGAATATGCCAGTATTCAGACACTAAACGAAACGTGGTGATAAAGACTTGTATTCGTTTACTGAGTAATGATTGTTTATTCTATAATTATGTAGGATATCGGAATAAATTAAACACGCCATAATTTAAAAAAAAATAGCTAGTTGGAGTCAACTTTTCTTATTTCACTACCTCTGAGAAGAAATGGCGAAACAAATCAGGGGCCAAAGTCTCTTTTTCCAATTGGTCAACCAATCACTAAAATTAACATGAGATAAAGCAGAACTTACAGAAGTCTTGGTGAGGCTTTTAATCACCTGCGATGTAACGTATACACATAACTCCTGTCATTAACCCCAAACCCAACCTACAATCTATTTTAATCCACTTCAAAATGGATCCCCCGCCCCTCCCCACACATGCATAGTGTACCCGCCCCTCTACAAGTTTTCCGTGTCAGGCAATGCACACGTCAATTATGTTGTGCCTAATCTGTTTCCGCAGAATGCCCTCGGGAAGTCCCGCGTTCGAACCACGACTTGGAATTTTCACTGCAATCTTTGGGGTGTCGAGGGGGTGACTAAAATGGTACGAGTGAAACTTTTTGTCGTTTTGCTTTGGTCCCGTTTCGATTTTATTTGGCGTATTGGCGTAGTGAGTTTAATGGTAGGTACGAAAAGTTTGCTTTTCATACATTTTTTTCTGACAACGACGGTTTTGATATTTAATGGTGATATTTATCTGAAGGTGCTAAATGCCCTTCTGACTGCCAACCCTAAATGTGATGTGTTTGCGGATAAATGGAATAAAAATATGCGTATTTGTCTGGTGTTCTGTGAGAGAAAGTATGCAAGGGAGTCCACTGTTCCATGTTAGTTTTAAATTGGATTATATACAACTTATTATTGTCAACGTAATAATTGTTTCTATGTCAATTAATGTAATTGGTGTTGTACCGTTTTAATTAACTATAAATAAATAAATAAAGGGTAGAAATCATTGAATACTTACTACCTTGTTCAGAAACCGAATAATAATGTTATGCTTCTATAAATCTATACATAATTATAAACTGAAGGTGCTTTTCGTGTCTGCGTGTGACAGTGTTGTTCTTATAAACTACGCAATGGATTTTGATGCTGTTTTCAACATCATTATGAGAATTTATTCCGAAGAGTTTAGATATATGTATAAAATCAATTGCCACAAATGTTTGTCCGCGCATCACTTCGAAGCAGCTGCACCCATTTGGCTAATTCTTTTTTTGTGGTGTTTTTTATTGTCAGGACAAGGTTTGTATGAAAGATTTTTACTGGAAAATCCACCGGAAAATCGGAAATTTGGGTGCAATTTTTGTTTGGAATTCACCACGGGCGACGCCGGGCATGAACAGCTTGTTTTTAATAAAGAAATCTTGCCTTTTTTTCAATTCATAAAAACCGTGCGAAGATGAGGCAGGTCGTTAGTTTATTATAAGGTCTAATGAGTACATAATTAGAAAAATAACAGTCATAATATTATATTGATTTAATTTAATCCTCATAATAGGTCAATTTAAAAAACCCCGACACAAAAAAGAGCTGATGACCTTGAAACGGCTGAACCGATTTTGACAAGACATGTCTAAGAACCACCGCTAGAAAACCTGCCTTCATATAAAAAAAACGCATCGAAATCGGTTCACCCGTTTAAGAGCTACGGTGCCACAGACAGACACACACACATAGCGGTCAAACTTATAACACCCCTCTTTTTGCGTCGGGGGTTAAAAAGTCAACTTTCCTCATACTATTAATCTGGTTTCACCACACTTTACTAATGAACAACCAATGCATACTTGACTAAAAATCAATCTGTCTCACCATTCCCCTACTATGTTGGGGTCGGCTTCTAGTCTAACCGGATGCAGCTGGATAAGAGTATTTTAAAAGAAGCGACTACCTTTCTGACAAATCATACTTGACAATGCATGAAAAATATTTCGGCTAATTAATTTTTGACTTTATTTTACTACAGTTAAGTTTCAAAATACAATGTACCACAACAACTGTTTCAGAACAAACCAGGTTTTAATTCCAGTGTTTACTTTCGATCAGATTCGATTGAATTCGTGACGGTTCCGGTCCGGGCTGTGTGACGATGATTGTCAACAATCAGCTCTATGGCTTTAAAAAGTAATCAAAGAAATAAATATAAACGGTTGCTATAAATTATAAAATCAGCATCAGGGTGTTTACTGCTGAAAATATAACATAAATTTCATTACATCACGCCTGCATTCCCCGAAGGGTTAAGCAGAGGTGTACCTGTAGTACATCCACATTTTGCCAGTTATGTGTAATAGGGGGCGAGCCTATTGCCATCAACCGGGCACAAATCCAGACTCCAGGCTGCTACTGAAAAATTCCTGATGGAAAAACCCAATAAAAGGAGGTCAACAAAAGCCCATACAACTTTGCCCAAACATGTACCTCGAGGTACACGTGCACCAAATCGTAGAGAAAAAGTACAGGAATTCGGATATAATTGTATTTTTATCCATAAATAATTTAAAACTACATTATAAATATTTTTTATGTAGCTTTATTTGCATCACATTTGGTTGACACTCAGGTTGACATTATTTCTTAAATGTCATTCCGTTCGTTCGTGAAACAACAGTGGCTGAAGCCGACAGCAGCCAGCTGTCAACTTGTTAGTTTTTTTTTTTAATAAGTAAGTTAGTTGTGGTTGTGCCAATGATAGAATGCCAAAATGGCGTGCTTTTTACTATGTCAAAAGTTATTTTATTCTTGTCCCCGGGTAACCAGCAGAAAAATATATAAATGGAGTATTATTCAGTGTAATCTCGTGTACTATATGCCTGTAAATGTACGTCGGTACTTCGTTTGGGCAGATTTTGGTGACATCCTTTTACCCGACCTGGGAATCGAACCCAGGACCTCATGCTCAGTGGTAACGCTTGCAACCTAGACCAACGAGGCAGTCAACCAACCAGATTGCTGAAAATAAGTAACCGAGTAATATTATAAATATGTATTCGCGTACAATCATCATAGACTAAAAAACTCTTAGATAATTATTCAGGTGTTGATAATTTCAGAACATTAGATAAATCTTATCTTGCAATATTTTTAACCGACTTCAAAAAAAGAGGAGGTTCTCAATTCGTCTGTATGTTTTTTTTTTTTATATCTGGTGCTTCACATTATGGTCCCATTTAAATTTGATCAATGTAAGTTTTTGAGTTATCCTTAATACTGCATATTTTTTCCAGATAGTTTATATTGATGATGTGTTAATAATTTCCTGTCACTGTTGATGTGTTAATAATTTCCTGTCACTGTCACACACGAACAGACGGTGGTATACGAATTTGTGTGGGGTAGGTACCGCAACTAAAAAGTGAAAAGTAAAAACTTTTTTACAAAAAAACAACGGGCTTCCAAAAAAAACCCTAAAAGATGTGAAAATAAACCATTATTTCGGAAGTCGGTGGCCAGAAACGAAAATACAAAACAAAGACACCGACTTCCGAAATTAAAGTTATTTTTCACGTCTTTTAGTGTTTTTTTTTGGAAGTTGGTTGTTTTTTTGTAAAAAAGTTTTTTCTTTTATCGCAAGACAGTGATGCTTTATTAAAACATCTTTTGATAAGAAACATTATCATAATATGCTAGATTTTGGACCCACATCCTAGTGCTTCAAAAATGAGATCCTCCTCCTTTCCTCATTTTCTTACTCTTAAATCAGAACTGCGTTTCATAAAAAAAAAACCTACTAAAACATTCATTTCTCTTCACCTTTCCTCTGAATTCCTTCTTAATAAAACCTAGTCAGCAGTAGGATACGTTTGGTCCCAACTCGTTTGCACGCTGGTTCAATTCAATCGATATTTATTCAATAACTATCGGCGCTCGGGCTCCAGGTTATGACAGCCTGGGGCCACGATAAATCTGTTAGTTGGCTTAACCTTAGGTTTCCCAGGAAAGCGGTTTTAACAGCCGTCATGAAATTCTGTAATTTTCACCAGTGTTTGAAATACGCTCTGTATTTGGACAGTCTTTATTGTGTGACCTTCACCGCTTTCTAGAAAACCAAAGCTATAGTGTAATTACGTGCCTGGAGCCCTGAAGGTTTAGAGACATTAAAAGAAGGTATTAAAACAAGAACATGGCAAAATGTTGCAGTATTTAAAAGTAGAGTGAAAGAACACTATAATAATAATAAATAATAAATGTTTATTTATCCAAAAGTTATATACAGATTAGATTAGTGGTAGGTCATACATAGAAATTATTTGACAAAATCTATATAACCAAAAATTATAAACCCTGTTTCTTAAACTAGGAGACCTGTATCTTAAGAGACAGTGTTTGGCCAAACAGTTCATTAAGAATAGAATAGAATACTCTTTATTATGTACACCATAAAAATTACAGATATAAAAGTAGAACGCGCATTGATCTACCACAATACAAGTGTAGATTAACAGTAACAATATTGTTTTGATTTAACGTGAAGCTGCGATTGCAGTTTAATGGGTACTGAGTAGCTAGTAAGGTGGATAGGCGTGTGTGTGTGTGTGTTTTGGTGCATGCGTGTGTGTAGATAGGCTAAAGTAATTATATGGCTATAATAATAATAATAGAACGTGAATCTTTGTTAGGGAAATTTTAAGATACACTTTTGAACGTCAATATATACAAAAAAATAGAATTAATTCTAGTTGCCCCTTCCAAAAGGTAGTTTCGTATGGAGTAGAATGGTCAAGAAACTCCACCGTTGCTCTTTTAAAAATTATTTACAATATTATGTATACATTAATTATATAATTATATTATGCTAGTAAGGATTCTGTTTTAATATAGTCCTGCTGCATGAGCCTACCATCTTTCCACTTTGTCATAATTGCATAATTATGTATTTATTTAATTACATTACATTATATTTTAGTGATACAGTAGAGCGTCGATTATCCGAACTATTTGGGGGATAAGAAGGGGGTTCGGAAAATCGTTTTTTTCGGATAATCGAACTGAATGAAAAACTGTTACGAAAAGAAATGAAAATTAAATAATATTTTAATTTCAGTTTAATTTCATATGAATAAAATGTAATTTAATGACTACTAGCTCGGTTAAGCGGTCGTTCGGTTGACCGACGTTCGAATAATCGACGCTCTACTGTATTTATTTTAGAAGTATACGTATATATGTAAGAATATTCTCTTATTGTATGTTTATATTTGAATTGGAAAATTGTTTTTGATTTTCTAAGGATTTTGTTTTCTCTTCTTCGCTTACACATGTTGTCTCCATCTCTTTTAACCTACTCTCCTATCGCTGTATGATTTGATTCAATTAATTAATTTGATTGAATCAATTAAATTTCTTTAGAAATAAGCATCACCTTTGTACGTTTACGTTTTAATAGTCTTTTACCTTTTTCCTGTCTATTTATACCTATGTTTGTACATATATGGTTAAATAAATAAATAAGAACTACGATTTTTTGTATTTCATCTCTGGACAAGGACTATAAAATAACATAACATAACGCGTGTATTCCCTGAAGGGGTAGGCAGAGGTGTACCTATAGTACACTCAAGGAAAAGGACTATCTACCTGAAAAAAAAAAAACTTAACACTGAGCTCCTAAATAAGCAATAGTGGCCCTGTGGTAATGACCGCGACTTACGAGTTGTAGGGCGTAGGTTCGAACCTAGACAGGCGCTTTATTTTGTGTAATTAAATAATTTCATCACGACTGCTCTCAAAACGGTGAAGGAAAACATCATGAGGAAACCAAAACATTCGAAGACATTTGACATCTACCAACTCGAACTGGGCCCGCGTGGTGGATTACGGCCCACTCCATCTCACCGAGCTGATTATGAAGCTCCTCAATTCATCATCAGACACACGGCTTGTGCTCAATGAATCTCAATCCAAAACTACCATGAATGTGTGATTTCCACTGTATGGAATTAGATAGTATATTGGATTGATAAACGGTAAACGCAGCTCTGGTTTAGGTGGTTTGTGTAGTGTCATCAGATCTCTTGATCAAAGTTTCTACAGAATCAGTTCACAGGTAGATGAAAAATCAATCAGTCTTCTTTTCAATTTTAACTATGTCAAATTCAAGTGGTCATCACTCGTCCCCTGTCTTCTTTTTTTCGTCGGTTAATAATAGAACAGCATTTGTATGAAATTACAATCGGGAGGTAGACAGGCCACAAATACAAGAACAGATATATGCCCATTAAGGTTCATGATTCCAATTTGTTATCTATGATTTTCTATAAGAATAGATAAATTGGAACCGTGTCGTTAATCGGAAATGATATTTACGAGAGGAAGGCAATTTGCTTTTCCTACAGAGTTTTCCTGTTACTCATTCATTTCCGATTTATTTTGTTGAGCAGTACAAGACAGTTAAATCATTCTTCGTTGTTTGGGCCTATTTTTAACCGACTTCATAAAAAGGAGGAGGTTTTCAATTCGAATGTATTTTTTTTTAATGTGTGTTAGTTCAGAACTTTTTTCTAGGTGAACCATATTTTGATGGTTCTTTCGTTATTTGAAAGCTGGTGCTTCTCATGTGGTTCCATATAAATTTAATCATATAACAAATAACCCTGTATAATCATAATTCTAACGACAAAATTGTCGAGAAAAAGGTAGAAATTATAGATCGTCTATTCAAGCAAGTCGTTCAATATTCGTCTTCAAAATGAGCATTCGAATTGAACCAATCTGGAGCAAGGAGGAAAGGATGTGTAACTTGCTCGAAATAACAACCCCGACCTTCCTTAAGTGTTATCCTCTTATGTGTGACGGTGGAGTATGAAACGGCTATAGAGCGCGTAGAAGTTCTTATGTAAGGTACGGTCATCAAAAGTGATAAGCAACCAGGGTAGTCGGATATAATTGAAGTTTAGTAAGAAACCGGTGGATGTTTTGGAATAAAATTGAATTTAATTAATAGAAAACAAACAGTTCAGTTTATCGAATTAAATTTTATTCGAAAACAACCATCGGTTTCGTAATAAAATTCAACTATATCCGATGACCCTGGTTACTTATCTTTTTGGCACCTAATGATTATTTGTAGATTGATCCTACCTGGACGTTCAGCCTCGCTAATCACCTCGCTGATTGGCTAACACAAAGACATTAAATTATTTACTCAACAATAGACGGGACATAGTGAACAAAATCGTAATCCGATACATTTGACCTAGTGGGCAAAAGTCGCTCTGTCTAGCGTGGTACGCCTGCATGCCGCTCTAATATTGCTATATTATGCTAGATGGCGTCACTGAGACATAGTATCTTAAATCTCTTTGGGCTAAAATATTTTAGCATGGCATTAAGCCTTTTTCATGTTTAGTTCATTTCTAATGCTCGTCTTAATAAAGCTCGAAATTTTGATTTAGGCATTTCTTGATCCACTTAGGAAATAAAATTTATATTTCTTGTTCATTTTATTAGTTATGAGTTCCTACGTTGTACAGTGAGCTCTCAGCTAAAATTGTGCTGACTAACTCGACGTTCAGAAATTTGTATATCAGTAATAAAATCATAATCACATATGTTTTTCTTATATTATAGTAGATTTGTAAAACAATACCTTCGAGAAGCTAGAGAAAATGAACTCCAAGCCAGCACCCTAATTACGTAACACACTTTCAATCACAATCTGAATCATTTTGAAGCCTATTGCTAATACATTGCTTCATATATTCGAAAAAATTGTCTGCTCAACAACGTAAATAACGCAATGAATGTTGTTGGACTGTCAAAATGAAAGCCAATCCTACTATTAGTGTGTTACGTAATTACCTCTCAGTACTATATCTTAGATGTCGCTCTACACCTCAGATTTATACCCTAACATTACAAACTTGAATCAGTCAGTTCCGGGCGCACCTCAAACCGGCGAAGTTTGTGACAAATCAATATTTGTTCAGAGCATGCAGTCTGCATAGACTGCGAGGGTTAAATTATTGAGTACAATTGTTTTACGAGTATATATGCAAGAGTGTGAGGGGGGTTACTAGCTTTATTGTTTTCTACTAAGTAGGTAGGTAGTGATTATTTGAACAGAATAGAATACTCTTTAGTATACACACCATATCGACTACCCCTACGTATAATATCGAAATAGCGTAGAGTCATCTCAATTACCACGTTCCCTTTTTGTGTATATATATATAGTAAATGTATAATGTTGGTATATATTATAGTAAATATGTATGTATGTGTATTTCCGATAAGTTTATATTTATAAATACGTATCTTTCTTTCTTTTTAATATTTTTTATTATTATTAGTAGTAACGTCTGTTATACAGAGCACCTACCATCTTATCTCTTCACCACCCTTGGTTGACTGGTAGAGAATGCCTAAGGCATTAAGTCCGCCTTTGTATACTATTGTGTGCGAGAAGTTTTAATAAATAAATAAATGGGAAACAAGTACTTAGCTACCTACTTAGCTGCTGCTTACCTACTAACTTTTGCTCGCGGCTTCGCCCGCGTAGAGGTCGGAAATTATCCCACGGGAACGTACTACCGGGGTAAAAATTATCCTACATGTTAGTCCAAGTTATAAATTATCTGTGTTCCAAATTCCATCCAAATCCGTTTGGTAGTTTTGCATGAAAGATTAACAAACACCCATCCATCCATCCTCACAAACTTTCACATTTATAATATTAAGTAGGAATAGTTGGATATATATTATATAAATATAATTTAGTTTGTTGTAGGTAATTTCGTTTTATTGTTTTCTATACAAGGCCGTGTTGGTGCAAAATATTCTGCTTTGATCCATGATGATCTAAGAACCGATAATAATTAGTATGTGGGATAGTAATATAATATAAGTACGGAGAAGAATAAAAATAATGAAAAAATATTTATTCTGCTTACTTAAGACATAAGGAGTATATATATGGATTTCAAAATAACTCAGTTAATGCCTGGTTTCTTTGTACGAAAGCAAATCGTTTTGAATATCGTTTTGGGTATTGTTTTTGTTCAGGATAGCAAAGACCACTGCTGAACTATTTCTTCTTTCAAATATTACGTTATAAAATACTAGCTATTGCCCGCGACTTCGTGTGCGATCCAGGATGAAAAGTAGCCTATCTACTTTTCTAGGTCATGGTCTACCCATGTGCCAAATTTTATCTAAATTAGTTCAGCCGTTTTAGCGTGAAAGCATTACAAAAAAATCAAATCTTTTCTCTTTATTTTGTCTATAAACACAATGTCTTAAAGATCCCCATGTTATTTACAAATGCGCTTCAATGTTGGCAAACTTACAATATGTTAACTAGATATTACCCGCGGCTTCGTCTGCATGTATGTCAAAAATTATCACCCGGGAACGTACTACCGGGATTAAGAGTATCCTATGCAAATGCGTGCACTGACTCGACAGGTCCACTCAATCTGTGTGGTTTTTCTTCAAAAGACCATTTCAGACACCAATATAAATAGTCTTCACATGATCCGACCAAGATTATAATATAATATTAATAATATTTATTGAATAAAAACATTTACAAAAAGTGTACATTTAGTCAACTGTAGTAATATTTTCGATACAATATTGTAGTGCCTAAAAATAAACTAAAACTAAAATTTTATTACAGATGCAAATAATGATGATACGGAATTTCAATATAAGGGAGGGACACGCCCGATCTAGGTTAATGCAAACCTGTGTTTCAGGCCATCACTTTACATTTCAATAATTGGGACAGTAAAATTTAAGTTGAAGCATACCTAAAACTAAGCCTATGTAAAAATACAAAAGTAAATACGAGGGAATATATATTATGTCTGGACTTCAAAAGAGACTGACTCTGAGTCTGTTTCGGCCTTTCTTCTCAAAGTAGTCGGATAGGAAACGCCGACCTCATCTAATTTTTTAAATATGATTGGCATGTAAAATTGTTTGTACACACCTACTTACAGAAATAAAATCATTTATGTGTTATTCAAGGTTATAAACTAAAACTGTGCCAAATTTCATTCAAATCCGTTCAGCTGTTTTCGCGTGATTGAATAATGGTTAGATATCTCTTGCACAAAATAATGCAAAGTGAAACCTAGGTTCAAAGCACTTTACATCCAAAATAGTTAGTGACATAACTTTCAGAACTTAAATATCTGCATCAGACTTTGTGTCAAATTATTGCAGAACTTTACCTGAGGTACAGTCATGAGCATCAATATATTATCGCTTTCTTTCCTAAAAAAATCTATTGCTGTTCGTTAGTCTCGCTAAAACTCAAAAACGGCTTATCCGATTACATTTTTTTTTGTTGACTTTTTCAAAAAAATAAAAAGGCATTGCAACGCATTAGCATCAGCTAGTTTATAATAGTTATGACATTATTAATTACAAGTTACAATTACTAACACATTCTTAATACTACACATTGTAATACAGGTTTGTATATAAACCTACTTCAGGCACCAGTCTCTCACCCCCCCGACCCTTGCTCGACGACGCGCCAGCCCGTGCCGTAGCTGAGCCTGTAGTTTTAAATTCCCCAGTATAATAATAATATAATTTAGATCCAGCCTGTCCCATCTTGCTGCCCTCCCCTCAGTGACGCCCTAAGCCGAGGTTCGTACCCCACAGGGGGTGCCCTTAGCGTGCGGTAACCTAAATTTTAAGTATTGTTCGCCCCTGGCTGGAGGCTTTAAGTTAGTAGCTTAAGGCACCCACAGGTTTGCCCGGTTAAGTAGCCAGGACCTTAGTGGTCACAACTACGAGCTGCCAAATAGGAAAAAAAAAAAAAAAAAAAAAAACCAGTCTCTCACAAAGTTAGCTCCTTGTACGAACAAGGAGCTAAGTTTTCTCAAATATTAGCTGTAAGTACATATCTTGTGTAGAGAAAATATACGTTAGAAAATTATATAATAGGTTGGGGAAAAAGTTTCTTCGCATTTTTTAAGAAAATTCAAAACACTTTTTAATATAGTTTATTTTCATTTAACTAAAGTATGTAGTTAGCATAGTACGCATTTTGTTCGATAACTTTTTGCCATCTTGTAGGTAGGGACATGATCCCATTGCTATAGAAATTTTGGGACTTCTGATCAAAATACCGCGACAAGTGGTTTTGGCAGTCCTCTCGTGATGTTAATCTGACACTGCTTAAAGAATTCTGAAGAGACCGAAACAGGTGGAAATCTGAAGGTGCAAGGTCAGGACTATACGGCGGATGCATTAACACCTCCCAGCCAAACTCTCTTAATTTTTGCTGAGTGGCTAAAGATGTGTGAGGTCTAGCGTTATTATGATGAAAAACCACACCCCTTCTGTTGATTAATTCCGGCCGCTTTCTCTCAACTTCTTGCTTTAATCTCATCAGTTGTTCGCTGTAGAGTTCAGAACCGATGATCCTGCCTGGTGGTAACAGCTCATAATGAATAATGCCTTTCCAATCCCACCACACACACAGCATCACCTTGTTGCGAGTTAACCCGGGTTTCGCCACAGTCTGTGAAGCCTGACCGGCCTTTGACCACGACCTTTTTCGCACGTTCTTGTCGTACGTGATCCACTTTTCATCACCAGTTATCAGCTTCTTCAAAAATGGTTCGGTTTCATTACGTCGTAATAAAGAATCACAAATGAGTACACGGTTCATTAGGTTTCTTTCAGTGAGCTCGTGAGGTACCCAAATATCGAGGTTTTTTGTGTACCCAGTTTTTTTCAAATGTGCCAAAACTGTTTTGTGGTCAATTCCCAGTTCTTCAGCTACGTCGTAACTACTGATATGCCGATCTTGCTCCACTTTTTCAAAAATGGCATCCATTTTATCCTTAATAGGGCGACCAGAGCGACGTGCATCTTTGACATCAAAATTTCCGGATTGAAAACGCTTAAACCAAATTTGTGCTACTCTCACAGACACTGCACTAGGTCCATTCACATCGCAATTTTTTTTCGCGGCTTGCGTTGCATTTTTACCTTTTTTGTAGTAAAATTTTAAAATGTATCGAATTTCTTCATTAGATTCACTCATCTTGACAGTACGAAAAACAAATGAAAATCACACATTTTCCTAATTTGAATTTGGAATTATGTTCTTTAAAATTTAAACTTTGAATGATACCAAAACCAGCCAGATACAAATAGTATAGCCAAAGAGATTTTATTACAAGTTCCTACATACTACACTCGAGAGCAATGAATCCGGGTCACTTAAAGAATCCTAATAATCTCGGAAACTAAAAATGCTAGGTTAATGCAATAAATTGTATTTAATAGACAATGTAATACTCCTTAAATTAAGGTATTAAAACTTCTTAGTTATTGTAAAGTTATATCATAAAAAAATCAAATTTGAAAAAGGGCCACTTTCGAAGATGGAACTACGAAATTACAGCATTTGGTTTTGCTTTTGTTTGTAATCTGTCATTTATGTGGGTACATAAACCATGTTGATAGTGCTCTATATTCATTATTCAAGCTGAAATTATGTCGCTTACGCCTGAAGAATGCACCAGAATACTTACAATGCTGGAAACCGGCCGGAGTCAGCGCGATACAGCCAGGACTGTCGGTGTGTCGCTGTCAACAGTACAAAGAGTTCTCCGACGTTACGAAGAAACTGGTTCTAACCTACGCAGACCAGGAACGGGCAGAACCAGGTGTACCACAGCACGAGAAGACCGATACTTGGTGAACACCATGCTTCGAAATCGCTTTCTCACAGGAACTGAACTCACAAATCAGTTTCGACGCCTCGGAGGAAGTAACCCAAGTGCATGGACAGTAAGACGTCGGCTTGCTGAATCTAACTTAAAACCTCTTAGACCTGCAAACGGCCCTAAACTGGAGCGTGGGCATCGTATTTCAAGACTAAGATATGCCCAGAGCCACGTAAATTGGAGTATTGAAGATTGGTCAAAAGTTATGTTCTCCGACGAATCAAAATTTATGCTCTACAAGCACGATGGAAGACACAGAGTGTATCGAAGACCAGGGGAAAGATTCAAGCAAGCATGCATCGAAGAAAAAGTAGCCTACGGTGGTGGGTCTGTACTTGTGTGGGCCGGAATTTCTTCTGAAAGTCGCACAGAGCTGGTGATCATAGAAAACGGCTCTTTAACTAGCGTAATATATGTGGAAGAAATCCTCAATGATCACGTTGGTCCATTTATGGTCAATTTAGGTGAGGATGCTATATTTATGCATGACAATGCCCGACCTCATACAGGTAGGATTGTGAATGACTACCTTCAAGAGATGAACATTACTCGTATGGAGTGGCCAGCGCGCAGCCCGGATATCAACCCGATCGAGCATGCTTGGGACGAGTTAGGCAGATGCGTAAAACAACGAAACCCTCCCCCATCACGCTTCGTGAGCTCAAAATTGCTCTCACAGAGGAATGGGAGAATATTCCCCAAAATCGTATAAGGAACTTGGTGTACAGCATGCCAAACCGCGTAAACGCAGTAATGGAAGCACGAGGAGGCAATACGAAGTATTAAAATTCAAGAAAATCGTAATAAAGTTAAAAAATTTCATGTTTCCTATTTTTGTTTTAAGGAGAGATCAGCAGTTTTTTTCTTTATGTAATTTTGTGTTAATAAAATGTATGGTGACTCATATTTTTTTTACTTTCATTTAAGGAGTATTACATTGTCTAATAAATACAATTTATTGCATTAACCTATCATTTTTAGTTTCCGAGATTTTTAACATTCTTTAAGTGACCCGGATTCATTGCTCTCGAGTGTATAATGCGAAAAGACTTTTTCCCCAACCTAATATATTAAAATATTACTTAATCTGACATTATATTGAACTTTATCTCTTGAACTGACATAGATATAACTTGGACTTAAATTAATTAATTTGTTCCTTAAAAATTCAAATGCATGAGCTCTTATTTGTTGTTGTCGTCTTTTTATTTAATTACTTATAATAATAGCATTGTGCAAAATTAAATAAAATATTTGTACAACTTAAGTAATGGTAGAATATAAAGGGGTCATTATAGTTTTAAGATCATACATGTCTGGCAAATAAATGAATTTGAATATGTGTTCACCTATTAGAATTTTGGAACGAAGTTCCTTATCGCGCGTTTCGAAAGGGGGCTAGACGGAAAAAAATACGACCAAAAGTTGTAACGACACTTTTTGCTATAGTTGTAAGCCGTGCGACGTGGGGGTGTTTCTCTGTCTGTCTCTGTCTCTCTCTCTCATAGAAAGTAAGGCACTGTTTTTTTTTTTTTAAATGGAACTTCGTTCCATCCGGGTGTCCCTTGACACCTCTCAAGTTTTTTCTTTTAAATCTGGTGAAATAACGATTACAATTTTGAGATCTATTGAAAAATGTCTTATTTCATAATGAAATAAATGAATGAAAGTCCTATTTTTTGATAGTCTTCATCAGTCGAACCTTTTCCAGACTAACCAGATTCAGCAGAATTCCAGTACCTATTTTACATGGAACAACTGCCTATCTGACCTCCACAACCCAGTTACTGGGTAACACGATACCCGTTGGTAAGACTGGATTTCATAACACTGGGTTCGAAAATACTATGTTCCTAACTCCATACACAATATAACATCACGCCTGTAATACCAGAAAGGTTAAGCAGAGGTGTACCTATCGTACACCCACATTTCGCCAGTTATGTTTAAGTCCCAAGTAATAGGGGACGAGCCTATTGCCGTCAACCGGGCACAAATCTAGACTCCGGGCTGTTTTTGAGAAATTCCACAAATCGAACCGAGGTCCTCATGCTGAGCAGTAGCTTTTGGGACCAGTAGACCAACATGGCAGTCGGCTTGTCAACGGTTTGACTTTTGTATTTTGCTAACTGTATATATGTTTATGCTGGTGACTGTACATAAGCGAAGGTCAGACAATGTCAAACAATGTCAGACGGTCAGAATCGATAAAGGATTGTTACGTATTTCGATCACATGTTGCGTATTACACTTAGTCCAAAATTTATTTGTGTTACATTGTATGCTTGGCTTATAAATGGCGAGAGAACCGTTTTTAGACAGAATTAATGATTGAAGAGGTAGAATAAAAACGTCTGTGCAGAATGTTAGCTGACTTTAGTAAGTTTTGTGAGATGTATTTTCTTAGGCACGGAGGAAGGTGAATGTTTGAAGAATGGTCAACTGTATGCAGGCTAACCACGGTTCGGATTGAGCTCATTATATGCTGCGCTGGGGCTCTTTTTCACATAGGGTCACAGCCTTAGCTGACCGATGGCCGTTTTGCGTGAATGTGACCCATATTTTCCCCCATCTTGTTATTTTTTGTTTTTTCTTTGCGCCATGTTTTACCGCAAATGATCGTATTTTATTTATTTCCTTCGTTAGTAAATATTGTATGTTTTAGAATAAACAATAATCGACTATGTAATTAATATTATTTTTGGGTTAAAGCATTGTTTTAAATAGTTGTGAGTCTACGGATCACTTTTGAAAGTTAAACGGCGCGGTGATAAATGATAAATGATCTTATTTCTTTCAGTAGGTTTGTACAAACACTTTTACACGCCAATCATATTTTAAAAACTAAATTAGGTCGGCGTTTCCTATCTGACTACTCTGAGAAGAAAAGCCGAATACAAACTCAGAGGTCACATTGTCTTTTGAATTCCAGACATAATCTTGGTCAGATCATGTGAAGAACATTTAGATTGGTGTGTGAAATGGTCTTTTGAGGAAAGAACCACACAGATTGAGTGGACCTGTCCAGTCAGTGCACGCATTTGTCAGTAATCGTGCAGCTCAACTCAGGAAGTCTTTCGATCGGTTTTTCATCCTCCTAACTATAATTCCCCTAACAACCCGAATTGATTGTCAAATTCTAAATTAACGCGAGCTAAGCCGCGGGCAAAACCTAGTCTTCCATGACTTTAAACTTATTTAAAAATGTCAACAGTGACCTCCTAAAATCAACATTAAAACTGCAACATAATAACTTAAATATTACCGAAACGGAACGTTAAATAAAGTGCAAACCAAACGCATTAATGCCACAAAATTTATAGCGTTGAATAATTTACCTACGCCAGGAAATTATTATTATGAACATTTATAGCGTGGAAAGCGAGGTGTTATAATTATTAAGTTCTATTAGTCATTATTAATTGATTGGGGAACTAATCAATCATGTTTTCTAATTCATTTATTAGAGTTTAGCTGGCAATTTCGTGTGCCGTTAAATTTTACAGGTTCTGACGGTAAATAGGGCAATTATTAAACTGCTAATTATTGCTACTCGATTATGGCAATCTATTTTTTAAGTACTAGTAAGCCACTTCGCTCGCCTTAGTTTCGTCTACACGAGGAGAGTTCGTTGACCGTTCGGAAGAGAATATATTTTTTTTACAAAAAAAATACTGACTTCCAAAAAAAACACAAATAAAGTGAAAAATAACTTTAATTTCGGAAGTCGGTGTCCTTGGTTTTGTACTTCCCAAATTAAAGTTATTTTTCACATTTTTTGGAAGACGGTTGTTTTTTGTAAAAAAAAATAACACTTTTTAGTTGTGGTACCTACCTACCCCAAACAAATTCGTATACCACTACTTGATATGTAAATAACAGTGATAGGAAATGATTAATACATCATCTACATATTCAACTACATAGTTTTATATATAGTAGTACGTTCCCGTGGGGCATTACCTGACATCCACGCGAGCGAAGACAAGAGCAAAAGCTGCATCATAATATACAAAACATAAAGAAAAAAAAACATGATAAAAACTCACTTTAATAACTCAAAGGGGATCAAAGACGCTTACCGTTGAGGGTCGTACCAAATAAGATTTAAATCCTTCATAGGGGTCACACGTTGCGTGCAACCCTTCTCATAGGTCATTTCGGAAAGTGGACGCACTGCATTATTTACATAAATGACTTTTAAACTTTGAGGGGCTCATAGCTAAATGATAACAGATACACGGGTCGATGGAAGGTTGAACTACGCTTGCTATGTTCGGTTCGTGGATGGGTGAACATCTATTGAGACCTCGTGCCTCGGAAAGCACGTTAAGAGGCTTACAAAAGCTAAAGCGCGGTCACTGTCAGATTACATAGAAAAGAAAGAGACGCGGGATGATACAACGCTGGTAATTTATTGCAAAATATGAAGCAATTATGGATTTACAAAAAAACTATTCATTGGACTAAAAAATTAAAACACTATTACTTTAGTATGTTACTTGTAGAATAATCTGACAAAAAATCTAAATGTTTGCATGTATATTAGTATGGTTTTTAATCGTTAAAATATTTTTTAGAGGTATATTCGTGATTTTTTTCTATCATATCAATGTAATTGTATTATGTTGTCAACACACTATCTAACTAGCATATATCCAGAAGAATATCATATGTTTTTCTGATTTTGGTTACTGCAGTGGATCATATATTTTTAGGCATTATAAATTTGCGTTTAGGTCATGTAGTCCCCTTAAGCAGTTGGTCCCGACTATCATTCGTCGATCTTTGATAATCATTATAGGTAGTCGGAACAAGTCTCAGCAAAGAGTATCGTAAGTTACCCAGTAATTGGGTTGTGGAGGTCAGATAGGTAGTCGCGTAGGGCACCGTCAGTTGAGACTGGTCATCTCTTAACTGCCACGGCTTATTTTTATTATTCTTATATTTTTATTTCTTTTTTAATATACATTTTATTTTATTTACATTGTTCTCACATATAGAAGCAACAATAATAATGTACCAACGATTTTGTAATATCTTGATTTAAAAAGAGTGTCCTTGGAGTTTCTTGCCCGTTCTTCTCCATAGAGATCTACGTTTTGGAATGGGCAACTAGCTTCAACTTTCTGATTAACTGACCGACTCTTTGACAATTCAAAAGTGCCTGTAAATGGTTTAATAGAAATAAATGCTTTGAGTTTGAGTTTGAGTTTGAGCTTCATGTAAAATAATGGTATTCAGCTACATTCGGTTAGCTTGGAAGCCAACCACAACATATGTAGTTGAGAAAATTACTAGAGGGGTAATTCGTTGCGTGTGTTAGATCATTAATTTTGATATTCTACTATTGTTTGTTGGATAATGGCATGTGTCACATTTACGAAGCTTGGGACCAATGTAGAAGTACCTAATTTGACAAGATAACAGTTATTATCTGTAAAAATCACTTAGATGTTATTACTGTAAATGATTAACTAATATTTAATGATACCTACTTGTAGTATATCTTAGATTTTTTATTGCTATTTTAATATGATTGGCTGTTTCAATCAATTGACATAATACTGGCAATTAAAGTTGATATTCTTTTGAATTATGTCTAAGAATTACTAATCAGCTCTTATTAAATTGCTTACTTGCCTTATTATATTTTAAAATGGTTTCACTACAAAAGATTTGTTTAATATTACCTGTGTTAGAAGTTATTACGCCAAAATTCATGATGATCTGTGATTGGTCGAAAATATGATGGGCCAACTTAATCACTACTAAATAAGACTTTAAACAAGTGAATGATAAATGATAAATGATTTTATTTCTGTAAGTAGGTTTGTACAAACACTTTTACACGTCAATCATATTTTTTAAACGAGATGAGGTCGGCGTTTCCTATCTGACTACTCTGAGAAGAAAGGCCGAAACAAACTCAGAGGTCACAGTCTCTTTTAAAGTCTAGACATAATCTTGGTCAGATCATGTGAAGACCATGTAGATTGGTATCTGAAATGGTCGTTTGAGGAAAGAACCACACAGATTGAGTGACCTGTCCAGTCAGTGCACGCATTTGTCAGTAGTCGTGCAGCTCAACTCAGGAAGTCAATACTTAAGGAGTTCAACGATTCGATGAACAATACCAAAGAAAGGACATTTGGGTAGGCCGCATAAATTACTCAAACTGCCAGATCATGAATAAAATTAATTGAGAAAAAAAAGCAATGTCCCACATAGTCGTCACATTCACAATCATTTAAATAACATAATACTTTACAAGTAAATACTCATGTCATAGTATATATAAAATTCAACAATGTCAAAGAAGACAATACTGCTCATTCTCCTAATACA
Organism: Griposia aprilina; assembly: GCA_916610205.1. NCBI lineage: Eukaryota > Metazoa > Arthropoda > Insecta > Lepidoptera > Noctuidae > Griposia > Griposia aprilina. The sequence goes on along the minus strand of OU744307.1, from coordinate 18,375,173 downwards.
ACACCCAAGATTACAAATAACTGTTCCTCCGCAGACAACCACATACCACCACAATATACTACTAGTATGTATTATAAATTTTGCATCATAACGCGTTGTAGATGGTTTACATAGCACGGGGTCGCTTTGCGTGTAGTACGTAGTTATATAGCAGTACATACCGCGCGACATTATACATAAGTGAGAATTTTAGCGAGGATTCTGTTGTAGTTGGGTTTTAATTGAGGTTTAGAACTTAATAAAGTTGAATAAGTTAGGATAATTAGGTAGGTAATATATGGCGTGCTCACAGCGTAGGTAGTGATTTGCGATTGGCAATTTCTAACTACTAAATCCAGAACAACGCTGCAGAAACTTTTATGGAACTAAGTAACGTTTTTCTCGCTTGCCGTTCCCAATTCTGTTGTATCGGTAGATACTGTAACATCCAAATACGCTCATATTGGATCTGAAACAATTTCTGTACAAAATTGGCGACACGAAAACTGTTACTTTTCTATTTTGTTAAAAATTCGTGCTAGGGATACAAGATGACTGTTCTATTCTATCACATATCGGAAAAACATAATTTCAAAGAGCAGCAACGCGTAAGAAAGCTTTAAGGTTCAAAGCATCACAAAACTGCACCATCATCAAGGTGCAAGAATTTTACAAAGATTACGGTCGACCAACAACGATCGTTCGAATCGATGAACGTAAACCGACTGACATGCTCCACAGAAGCGATTTGAGCAGTTGATGGCATCGGCCAACTGCAAACCACCATCTAGCTCACTGCTCGCTAAGCAAACACTTTCACACTATTGGCATAACGGACAATCCTCTATGCAGGCCGTGCATGGAGGCTGAGGAAACAGTTGCGCATGTGCTCTTTGAATGTACAGGCGTCACCCAAATTAGTTCACAAACCCTCGGGGCACCCAGATCCTACACAGATGCTCTCAGCAGACCAGGAGACATCATTAACTTCTGGAGCAAGGTGGGCTGGTTGGAATGACCAACGGCGGCCGCCATGGCCCACGCACAACGGTCCACATGAAGGACTATGTGCGGAAACCATAACCGTACAGAAGAAGAAGATGACCACCATCTAGTTTGCACCTTATTGCACCGACCATATCTAGTTTAAAAATATGATTGGGGTGTGTTTGTCCAAACCTACTTAAAGAAAAAAATATTTATCATTTATTTAATCCTACTTTTCGCCTTCGTTCCCATTTTGTCCCACACGGTAAGCTAACAAACTCAATCTGAACTGTAACAGAGATTCAGCAAATTACCGCAACTAATGCAAGTATAATGCACCCCACTGTTATATTATACGTTAGAAAATCCACTGTGTACGGAAAATTCGCTGCAGGTGAAAGGAAATGTACGGAAAATTCGCTGTATTTGTGCAGTGAGAATAGGTAACGTTGTTTTCATAACTGAAGAATGAGGTTTGTGGAATTTATTTTAGAACATGTTTTTATTATGATGTTTTTGCCGAAATAAGTATGTTATTATAAACTTCTGCCCGCGGCTTCTCCCTCGTGGATGTCGGAAATTATCCCATGGAAACGTGCTACCGGGACGAAAGTAGCCTATGTCCTCCCCAGGATGCCATATATCTCTTTGCCAAATTTTATCGAAATCTATTCAGTGGTTTAGGCGTGAAAAGGTAATATACAGTCAGTTAGTCTATTTCAGCTACTTCCACAGCATTATGTCATATGGCATTTTACTGTGGGGTCGGGCTGCTGACATCGAATCCATTTTGATTTTGCAAAAGAGAGCTGTCAGGGCCATTTACAATCTACGTCGTTGAGAATCTCTTAGGGAACTATTTAAAAAGATTAATATTATGACGGTGCCTTGTCAATTCATTTATGGAAATATTATGTATGTAAGAAAAAATCTACATCTTTTTAATAAAATAAGTGATAGAATAATTTTAATACTAGAAATAAAGATAAAATAGATCAATCATTTTTTAGATTATCTAAAGTACATACATCTTTTATGGGGTACTGTGTTAAATGTTACAACAAAATACCTTGTGATATATTGCAATTAAATGAAAGGAAATTTAAAACTCATATTAAAAGTACACTTTGTAAACAAGCATATTACAAATTAGAGTATTAAATCCTAGATAAGAATACTTGGAAACATGCTGGTCCTGCTCCATAGGACAATCTAGAGTCTAGACAAAATCAAACTGGTTACTAATTTAAATGTATAATTTATAATTTTTATGACTTTATTTTTTACATTATGTAACTAGTTTTACTCTAAATTATTACTTATGAAATTTTGGAAAAATCATTTACTTCTCAATATTTGTAAATATGTGAGCATCATGTATCTATCTCATAATTAATTTACCTGTCATGCGTTATATTTAATTATTTTACCTACTGTGGTATAGTAATTTTATTCTAGGTGCATCGTCTTCACATATAATTAATGTATACATAATATTGCAAAACATTTTTAAAAGAGTATCGGTGGAGTTTCTTGCCCATTCTTCTCCATACGAAACTACCTTTTGGAAGGGGCAACTAGAATCAATTCTATTTTTTTGTAAATTTTCACGTTCAAAAGTGCCTTTTATGTGCCTATTTGAAATAAATGATTTGACTTTGACTTTGTTACTTTCCAATTTATAGTATTAGTATGGATTTGATTGTAATGTCGCGATGACCCAGGTTGTGGGATCAAATACAGGCATGTCCAAATGTGTTTTTTTTCCAATTAATATGTATTTTCTAAGTCCATCTTGGATATCACTGAAATCGATGAAGACCACACACCAAGTGGTGTATTTGGCAACCGCAAGCGATGGTTGATTTATTAAGTTTACAACTAACCGCTAGCTGAAACCTTACTTCTTTTCACCAAATTTAGATCCTACTAATCCTATCATATCATATCCACTAGTATTATAAATGTGAAAGTTTGTGAGAATGGATGGTTGTTTGTTACTCTTTCACGCAAAAACTACTGAACGGATTTGGATGAAGAACATAGGCTACTTCTATTGACAATTCAATAAGCCTGGCCTTTTGTTTATTCTTGATGTTTTTTTGTAAATCCACGCCCTGGTGCAATGGGGCTTAAGAACCCACAAACATAAGATAAGAAAGGGGTAGCCATAACCTTGCAACGTACGAAGGTGACTAACAATAATACTGCAATCCATTTAATAAAAATTGATCAACGGTAAACTCTAAATCTTTCACCATAAAAGATATTCCCCACTTTATAAAACATCTGGATTTTAGATCCTTTACCCCCCCCCCCCCCCCCTCCCTAGATGAGTTTCATATTCACAAATCTCTATAAGTAACTATTATTATAATTCTGACATTAATTTCTTTAAATTTTGACATGAAATCGACTTTGAATTGTAATAAAAAATTATTTGCATACATTACTCAAATATGTACTTATAATTATATTGTAATTTTACCATTGATTAACACTCTTTTAATCGTTTTTAATCAAATTAACCATTTGTGTGCGAATATTAACAAAACATAGCACTACCTTATTTTTAAGATTTTTATATGTTACTAGCTGCGCGCCGCGGTTTCACCCGCAGTTGTGTGAAATATACTTTACGACCTATTCTCAGATGTACCAAATATACACAAAAAAAATCATAAAAATCGGTCAAGCCGTTTCGGAGGAGTTCGATAATGTTTGTTATCGAACTCCTCCGAAACGGCTTGACCGATTTTTATGTGTTCTGTGCACTAGATTTTTATAAAATAGATTAAGTACCTGTTTTACAAATAAATTATTCTTATTCATATTATTTTCTTATTCCAGTTATCCTTATTCCATAGCTAAATATCGTGGAATAAATTAGTTTAACAATTCTATCTAACGAGAAAATTACACCAGTCGCCTGCTTACAAATTGTTACGTGTTATAAGCATTAGAGAATCAATTTAAATGGAGCCTTCGAGAATTTCTGCCGCCGTTAGGTAAATACAGCACTTTGGAGAATCGGCTAATTTACATTGTAAGGGATGGGACATGTTTGGTTGTAATTAGTCGATTTGTTGATACTCAGTTTTACGTTTAGGTATTATTTAAATCGAATCTTTGGTATCGGATTAATTTTGTAAATGGATTCCCGGAAAGGTTGTAATTTAATGGAAGGCCAATTAAGTAGATTTAAAACAATACGCTGTACCTACTGTAGTACGCTTATTGATGATCACCACTGGACCACATAGGTAATAATCCATGCTGACAGCCTCGTTGGTATAGTGATGACAAAAGGCTTGGCCCTGTTCTTCTTCTTCTTTAGGGGTTTTGGTTTCCGCACTTAGTCCTTCATGTGGACCATTGTGTGTGGGTCATGGCGGCCATCGGTGGTTATTCCAACCAGCCCACCTCCCTCCAGAAGTTGATAATGTCTCCTGGTCTGCTGAGAGCATTGGTGTAGGATCTGGGTGCCCCGAGGGTTTGTGTACTAATCTGGGTGATGCCTGGGCATTTAAAGAGCTCGCCCCCTGTTACGTGGGACTTCAAAATAACTGGCGAAATGTGGGTGTACTATACCTACCTCTGCCTAATCCTTCGGGGCATATAGGCGTACTGTTATGTTAAGTTAATATTATAAATGTGAAAGTAATTCTGCTTAGCTAACGGCTAAACAGAGTCCGAAGAATGGCACAGGATATAAAATTATTTGTATTCCGGTAGAAGAAGAAGAAAATGTATTTATTGGGACTTGCACAGGATTATCACAAATTAAACTAAACACACTCTTAAAACATAAGAAATAGAACAAAACAAAAGTAAAATGAAAATAACAACGGAAAGTCCTGTACGAGGCCAAAAGGCCCCTATCTCAGCATGATGCTGCGGCATTTAAAAATAAGTGTCGCAGCGCTGGTATTCTGATAGGGCCCGCTGGTATTCTGATAGGGCCCGCTGGTATTCTGATAGAGCCCGCTGGTATTCTGATAGGGCCCGCTGGTATTCTGATAGGGCCCACTGATATTCAGATAGGGCCCGCTGGTATTCTGATAGGGCCCGCTGGTATTCTGATAGGGCCCGCTGGTATTCTGATAGAGCCCGCTGGTATTCTGATAGGGCCCGCTGGTATTCTGATAGGGCCCGCTGGTATTCTGGTAGGACGTTCCCGTGGGATAATTTCTCCACGCTAGCGAATCCACGAGCAAAAGCTAGTTCATACTAATGCAATCAATGTGCCTAACCTCTTCCTAAACTATGTTGGGCTTGTCTTCCAGTCCAACCGGATGCAGCTGAATACTAGTATTTTACATGGAGCGACTACCTATCCGACCTCCACAACCCAGTTACTGGGTTACACGATACCCCTTGCTAAGACTGGTTGTCAGACTTTTGGTCTTCTGACTACCCGTAACGACTGTCAAAAATCTACGAATGAAATCCGGGACAACCGGCTTAACGTGCTGTTCGAGGCACGAAAAGGTATATGATATGCAATGGATTGAACCCATCTACGAACCAACCGCGGCAAACTTACATAACTTAACCTTCATTTCATTCATTCTTCATTTTTTTCATTGCCTTCAGCTTCATTCCAAGCGTGGCTTATATCATTTTGCCCCGAGCCCCAAAATATTTCTATTTTACATCACTAAAGGCCTCTGCACTCAAGAGCAATATCATGTTACTATGTTTTTATCAAGGTTATGAACTGTGTGAATTCAAACATGACGGGTCCACAATATTAGCATAATAAACATAGTACCAAGTGCTCTTCGCTAGTTATAGCAGGAACACGAGGAATCAAATATATTTTTTTACCTACATACATGGGCACTTATGAAACGTCAGAAGCTAGTTGCACGGTTATAATTGGTCGTTTCGTATGGAGAAGAGCCGGCAAGAAACTCCACTGTTACTCTTTTAAAGACAAGGGGCTTTTATAATGTTTTCAAATTACAGTGTTAATGGGTATGGTATGACAGTGTAGGCCTGTCAATAAGTAACAGGTACTCAACAAAATAGAAAAAGGTCTACAAATCTACAGTCTACAAGTTAGGCCTACAACGTTCTCACATTCACAAAACATAGAAGAATATATATAAAAGATAAATAAAATAATTAAAATAAAAGCCTACTTAAACCAAATGGACTTTATGACCATTTCCTACATTTTGCCAACTCGTTATTTTACTCATAATCTTCCTGTCCTTGTTTCCATGTAATTTGTGGTCGACGCAAGACGTTTTCTTTTTCCATTCTCCCTTGTCATCCGTCACGCTATCATTCATATCATTCCTCACACAATTCATCCATCATTTCTTTGGACGTCCTCTCCTTCACAATCCATCAACATATTATATATGTATCACTCTTTTAGTCATAATGCGTTTCCTCCCTCCTCATCACATGCTCATACCAAGACAAACGATTTCCTTTAAAATTTTCTGTCACTGGCGCCACTTTTAAACTTCTCTTTATTTTCTCTCTTTTCTTACTTTATCGATATTTTACTGATGGTAGTTAATCAGTTCTTCTGACGCTAGGGCCCGCAATATTTGAAGACTAAGGTCTTCAACCAGTGCGTCCTGCCCGTTATAAACTACGGTGCCAAAACGTGGACACTGACAGTCGGGCTGGTCAACAAATTTAAGGTCGCTCAGTGCTCTACGGAGCGGGCCATGCTTGGGGTTTCTTTGAAGGACAAAATCAGAAACGAAGTTATCCGTTAAAGAACCGGAGTTACCGACATAGCTTTCAAAGTGAGCAAGCTTAAGTGGCAGTGGGCTGGCCATTTTTGTCGGAGGACTGATTGCTGGTGGAGCTGACGAGTCTTGGAGTGGTGACCACGTATCGGCAAGCGTAGCGTGGGACGCCCTCCAGCTAGATGGGCCGTCGACCTCAAAAAGGTGGCTGGGATGGACTGGATGCGGAAGGCGGAGGACAGGGTGTTGTGACGCAGCCTGGGAGAGGCCTATATCCAGCAGTGGACTGCGATAGGCTGCGTTGATAGGGCCCGTTCGCTCCACAAATCACTTAATTCGTTAAGCGCTAGACATATTTAAATCACCATTTTGTCTCTGTCATTTTCAAACGATTGACAGAAACAGAACGAAGTTATAAATAAATTTAGTGCTAAAGTATTTTAGTGGTTTGTGAAGCAAGTGGGCCTTGAATATAAATTAACCGCATGATGTGTATCTGTTTTATTAATAATTTGTTGTATTCTAATCCAACAAACGACCTGTTTGCGGATGTATGGAACAAAATTTTATTGGCATGACAGAAGTACTGTGAGAGGGATTTATGAAACCGTTGCTCATAGCAATTTTAGAAGCACTTTTGTACGCTCGAGCAATTCAGCAGAATAAAGTCCTGATTTGTTCCCATAGTAGAAGTGCTTTATATCATATAGCTCGATGCGCCTCTGGTGGTAGAGGTACGTCAATAGCTTGTGACATTGTCCCTGAAATTTATGAAAATAATTTAAAGGGCATTCAGTTGAAATTGCAATGGACATGCATGCATGACATGTTGGTGACAAAAGCAGCAGTAGGTGGAAAATAGGTTCTAATTGTGCCAAATTACACGGAGTTGTTGCTAAAAACAAAAAGTACTGCCACAATAACTGGAGGGAATATTTTGATGAGAGATCTTTGGAAAAGGAATTTGGTATAAATCAATACAATGTGAGCCTCCTCGAATACCATGGCTCATTAATGTGAGTTTGAGTAGATCTTTATTTGTAACAGCGTTTAGGTTAAGTTCTGGTCACGTTCCACTGAACAAGTTCGCACACATGATGAAGAAATCAGATTCTCCAAATTGTGTTGTGTGCGGTGTAGTGGAAGACGTGCATCACCTGTTGGTGGAAAATGTCCATTACGAGACAGATCGAGAGCTCTTTATAAGAACATTCTACTTGAGCCGAACCAATGTGGGTAAGTTCCACGAGATGTTGTCCTCTCCTGTGTTTGAAGCCGCTAAAGCGCTGTTTATGTTATTTAGTCGTAAGCCATAATCAGTAAGTAGATGTATTTTCGTTTAAGTTATGTTACGATGGAATTGACATGTATTTTATGTATAAAAATTCCTTAAATAAATAGAAAAAATAATGTTGGTATTTTTTTTTTCTATATTATTTTTTTGCGTATATGTATATTTAATCGTTAATCTTTAAGTGTTGTAATTGGTTGTTAACAGTGTTAATTAAAGTTAATAATTAAATTGGTAAAATATTGGCAGAAGCGACTAACGGATAGGAATGTCTTGTGTACCTATTTCTGCCGGTCTCTGCAAGTTTTAAATCTTTGTCAAATACCTTATCAGTGATTGCTGTAATTTTGGCCAGCCATGATTAGTTTGGTTTTGCTCAATCAAAATTGAGTGGTTTGATTGAACCATGGTTGTTGTGATCATGCAAAAACTCGCAGTTTGACATTTATTTATTAAAAATGTATGCACAAGTAATAAAAAATACTGTACAAAGGCGGACTTAATGCCTGAGGCATTTTCTACCAGTCAACCTTAGGGTGATGCAGAGACAAAATATGGCAGGTGCAACATAAGGGATAAATAACTTGAAAAAGAATAAATACTAATACAGAAATACATTACATTACATAATTACATTTGAATCAGAGAACCACTTTTGTCTTTCCTATCGACGGTTACGACTATTTTGCTAGTTAGAAATGATAAATGATTTTATTTCTTTAAGTAGGTTTGTACAAACACTTTTACACGTTACTCATATTTTAAAAACTAGATGAGGTCAGCGTTTGCTATCTAACTACCTACTCTGAGAAGAAAGGCCGAAACAAACTCAGAGGTCACAGGCTCTTTCGAAGTCCAGACATAATCTTGGTCAGATCATGTGAAGACCATGTAGATTGATGTCTGAAATGGTCTTTTGAGGAAAAGCCACACAGATTGAGTGGAACTGTCTAGTCAGTGCACGCATTTGTCAGTAAACGTGCAGCTCAACTCAGAACTTGAGGAGCTCAAAGATTTGACGAACAATACCAAAGAAAGGACATTTGGGTAGGCCGCATAAATTAATCATACTGCCAGACCATGATTAAAATTTGCTAGGTAGGCAACAATTCCTTCAAAACCACATAAACATTAAAGCCAATTATAATAGAGTACATAAACTCTACGCATACCCAAACTGTCAACCATCGTTATAAGTTCATATTGGGTCGTTGAAGCCCTTTGACTTCGATATTTACTTGTGAATCTATTTTCCTGTTCGATAAACTTTGACTCTCAAGAATCATGTTATGTGGTTTTGGTTTCGGAGAATTTATAACGAAACGATATCCACGTGGCACAATGAATTAGGAATATATACAACGTGTAAACAGTCGAAGGAACATGAAGCTGTGAAGTTACAGCTACCTATAATAATTGATAACATAACATCACGCCTTGTTTCAAATCTAATCAAAATATTTAATTTCACATAAACCTACATGAGCACTTATGAATCGTCAGAAGCTAGGCGCACGGTTCCAATTGGTTGTTTCGTATGGAGAAGAGCCGGCAAGAAACTACACGGTTACTCTTTTAAAAATAAGGGGCTTTTACTATGTTTCAATTAATTACAGTGTTGATAGATATGGGAGGACAGTGTAGACCTGTCAACAAGTAACAGGTACTTTAACAAAATAGAAAAAAGTCTTCAAGTTAGCCCTTGTAGTTAGGTTTCCCTGAAGAGATGGGCAGAGGTGTACCACATTTATGTATAACTCCCATGTAATAAGGGGCGAGCCTATTGCCTTCAACCGGGCACAAATCCGGACTCCGGGCTGCTACTGAGAAATTCCTTAGAAAAACCCAAAAACACTTTGCCTGACCTGAGAATGGCCACTAGACCAACGAGAAACTTATTGATAATCCCCATCAATAGTGTTGGATACTTACAGATGTTCAGTTTAGCTGCTACGCGAAAAGAAGTGTACTATACAGGGTTGAAAGTTGAATCGGGCCTCGGAGGAGAAGAACCTTAAATATTGGTTCTACCAATTTATATTCTAAGGAAACATTCGATTTTTTCAAAAGTAAGCAAAACTGGACTACAGATTGAAAACAGTTTTTGAAGTGAAAACTTCTTTAGGCGCGTTGAGCACTTTTTGGGTGAACAAAACTCATGGAACTCGCGTCATCGTCACCGAACGCTTTCCATGAGCTATATGTATACTGTGTATATAAGTTAATTCACAAGTTACTTAGTTTTCACTTCTATCGGCAGTTTTTTAAACCCTGTATATAAAACGTATGAATTGTAGCTCCTGCCGAAAACACTAAGGCAAAAGATAAAAAAAACCTGCCGAAGCTGTTTCAGTTTCAAAAACGATCAGAGACTAAAAACAAATAAAGTTCTCCCACATTAAAACCTCATCCACAAAATAACACCACAGTATAATAAATAACAGCAGTCCTTCTTTATGATTGGCTGTTTACGACTGTGACGTCACTACGGAGCACCGTTCATTTGTTTTTATTGCCTCTGCCCAGAATTATGCACGTTGCCGGCGGACAGATGAGTAATGATTATGACATGAATAAAATGAAGGTGTTGGTTAATTCTCATGTCTGGGGTTGCCTTAAGGTTTTTTGTTAAGGGTGGTTAAATGGAATAATGGCCTTGTTTATGGCAAGGAACACAATGTTCTCTTTTTACTCGTGGGTTTCATGAAAAGTCAGTATTTAAGTGGTTAGGAAAAAACAGTAGATAGTGGTTATCTTGACTGAGTGCCTAGACAAATGGCATTCGTTTCGGAGCGATTTTATTTCTACAATGGCTATCGCTTTCGCTAATATTTTCATCATATGAACCGTAAACTAGCGATAACGCTTGTCAAAAAGTGCCACTTGGCTACGCATCTCTATGGAAGTAACAGTTCGACGCTGCCGATTCGTTTAATAGAATCGAATGATGTTAACATTGTCTAGCTAATTTATATTCGTTGACCTATGATCACGTGACATTTCGATAGCTTATGTCAACCCCATACATTTTTGGCTATTCTACTAGCGTCATCGCTAATCGAATGTTACTTTGTCTAGGCTCTCTGGTCTTCTTGTACCTAGCTACTGTAGAGTCTTCAGCCTGCATAGCGTTTCAATGCAACCTCCGCGAGTGTTTTATAAGTTTAAGGCATAATAAAGAGATAAAAACTATGTTCATATTTAGAAGATGAAAAATAATACGACCCTCAACTTTAAGAGCTGATTTATTTGTTTAGATTTAGTTTAGAAAGTTCGTATAAGTACACTACAGAAATCCCAGGAAGCAATAGAAAATAAAGAACTAAATGTAACAAATAATTATTCGTAAATATAGAATTTCCCTATTATTACCTATTAGGTGAACAATCTTGAATTAGAGCAGTGAAATCCTAATCTTAACTAATATTATACATGCGAAAAAAGTTTGTTTATATGTTTGTTACCTTTTCATGCATAAACCACTGAACCGATCATCCTGAAATTTTGCATATACGTTGTCAGGTGTACAGAAACGGACATAGGGTACCTTTCATCCGGAAATAAAGTACTGTTCCCGAGGAAAACAACAATAACGTTCTTATGATAATAGATGGCGCCACGTGTCTTTTGAATCATGATTGAACTATAACCCGAATTGATTGTCAAAGTCTAAATTAACGCGAGCGATAGCACGAGCACAAGCTATTTATTTGTATAAAACAAAACAAAGAGAGATACAGCGGTCTCATACCATAATAGGTAATTAAAAAAAATACAGAGAAAAAAATTGAGCGCATTTAAATTATTATAGATTACGACACAAATGATCCAAAAGTTTATCACTTCACTGGCATCATCTTGTAAAATGTTATACTTAGATTGATTTGATTGAAATAATAATTCAATATTATACTAGTACCTCTGTGAGCTGTAGACTAGAAAACTCGGAAAAGGCTGAAATATGTTTCCTTTTACGTTTTCAACCCCTATATCTCAGCCCTTTTGAAAAATTTCAAAAATCTGAATAGACATAAAAATTCCAAATAATTATCGAACATGTACCAGAACCTATTATGCACGGGTGTATTTAAAACTAGCTTATTAAAAAGAAATGTGATTCGTATGGCTCCTGAAATCTTAAATAAAATACCTGACCATTTAAAAAAATTACCGTTGCAACAATTTAAAAAACGTTTCAAAGAATTACTTGTATATAAATGTTATTATTCCGTGCAGGATTTCTTAAATGACAATTTTTTGTAATATCTTTATTATCCTCTACTTTGTATTACATTTGCACGCTATATTAAGGCGCTTCCCTGACCAAACGACCTTGAGCGTTCGGTCCTACTCTGTCCCGTCGCTGAGTCTCACTTTGTCTCTCTCCCTCCGCACGCTCATTTATCATAAAATTCACAAAACTAATGAAATTATTTGAATAAAAAAAGACAAGTGAAGTTTTAAAATAAAATAAAACGTGTATTATTTAGATTTTTAAATTATCTATCCATTAGTGTAATCCTCAAATGAACAGAACGTCACCTTTAGCAAAAGATGCATGCAATCAATAATTTTAGTCACTTTTTTACAAGGAGATTTCATATGAATTTATAACACATAAAAACAAATAAGAACGTGCAATGTGATGATAGGATATCGAACATTAATAATGTGCTTTTAGATGTAGTTTATTACCCATAGTGAATGAGTTAATAGCCTCTGAATAACGCACTTTGACAAGGTTTTGGTCCGGGTACCGCCTTAAGGCAGAATGTACATGGGTCCTATTATATAATTTAACAACTTATTTTTATGTACCTACATTCGAAGAAAATAAAGACCTATTCTATTCTATTCTGCTCACAAAATTTCACGAGAATAGGTTGAGAAATGCGACCTGTAGAGGAGAACAGCCTCCGGACATCCGGACATACGAAAGCATTTTTGCCTAAGCTGAAACGGAAACTCTTCGCGCTCGCTCGGTCAATTATTCAATATTATAAAATACACCTTTCATTGAACGACCCTGTCACACTACCAGGTAGTATTGGCTGGACAGCTGATTTTGTCAAGGCCTCTTAAGATGTGTTTTCAGTTCGACAAAATTGCAGGAGTATGTATATTAGAACAAACTGAAGAACAATAGCTAGAATAGACTTGAAATAGCTTGACCTAATAGATAGTAATTAACTTATAAATAACAGACTTACCTATCCATTATACAGTATTTAATTAAAGCTGAGTACGCTAAAATAACTGGAAAAAGAGTTAACTGTCTGATGCCCTTTGAAACAATCAGATTTTCCGACAGTCGAAACTGAGTTTTATATGCAAGTGAATTTTTCATTAACACGTTTTTATTTACATGTTTGGGAACTAGATCACAAACGTAGTACAGAGGGAGCGAGTATCATAAAGAAGAGGAAGAAAAGTACTCACCGCACACAACAGCACAAGTACTAAGCACCGTATCAGCATGATGGCTGATCCTCTCCTCACATCACGTTACACGAAACTAAGTCATTTGCACCTGGAACAAGGAGAAAATTACGTCATTTCACATGTATAAAACTAAACTAGCTTTTGCTCGCGGCTTCGCCCGCGTTTATGTCGGAAATTACCCCACGGGAATGTACTACCGAGACAAATAGTATTCTACGTGTTAAGGCTGCTCTCTCGAAAAAGCTTGGAAAAAGCATGCAGATGAAGCAACTTTTCGTCGGCATTCCAGGATAAAATGTAACCTATATCCTTACCCAGGTCATGGTCTATCTGTGTGCCAAATTACATCCAAATCCGTTCAGCCGTTTTAGCGTGAAAGCGTAACAAACAAACAAACTCACTTTCGCGTTTATAATATTTGTTAGGATTATAACTTCTCGTTGTTGTGATTATTATTTTGTCAGTAAACATTTCAAGGAAATAAAGCATTTATCGCTATGAATCCATTTTCGGAAAAAGGGATAACACACGTTAAGGGGACTACATGACCTATACGCAAATTTATAATGCCTATAAATATATGATCCACTGCAGTAACCAAGATCAGAAAAATATATGATATTCTGCAGGACATATTCTAGTTAGATAGTGTGTTGAAAACATAATACAATTAACTTGATATGATAGAAAAAACTCACTAAGATACTTCTAAAAAAATATTTTAACGATTAAAAACCATAGTAATGTACATGCAAACATTCAGATTTATTGTCAGATTATTCTACAAGTAACATACTAACGTGATAGTGTTTTAATTTTTTAGTCCAATGAATAGATTTTTTGTAAATCCATAATTGCTTCATATTTTGCAATAAATTACCAGCGTTGTGTCATCGCGCGTCTCTTTCTTTTCTATGCAATCCGACAGTGACCGCGCTTTAGCTCTTGTAAGCCCCTTAATTTAAAATCCGCTGCTCTGTCGTGTAAATATTACAAAATGTATAACACAGGTCGTAGATCAAACCTCAAAAATGTGCCCACAAAACTTCCAGCTATTTTTCAATTCAACTAATTTCCCAGCTATGTCTTGCCTTATAATTAATTGTTAAAAAAATACCTATGCGGTTAAAAATCAGTGCCAAATTTGGAAACTTGAAATAGAAATAGATTTATAATCGTAATTTTTAATTACCACCACCACGGTAAATAAAAATTCCTAAATTTAAATCAATCATTATTGATATATATAAACAACACGTTTTCAAATCTGGCACTGTTTATTAACCACGATAAGTAAGAATATATTGAATACATCATTCAATTGAAACCACCATAGATATTCAGCAAAAAGTATTATACACAACCTTTCAGTTCAATCGATCTATCCCGTAAAATTCTCAAGGTGAAAACTTATAAGGTGAAGTAAGTTAGATGTGCTGTCAATAGTGTATAATTGTATAGCACATGTGTGAGCACTATGTACATACTATAAAGCTACCATTTACTAGGTTCGTCTTTCATTGACTTGAATGTGTCCTGGCGGCTGAGAGTATGTCATGCTCACTCAAATGTCTCGCTGGTGGTGGCGTGTGTGTTGGATCATTAAGTTTCCTTCAAAATGGTTGAGCTGAATGGTGCTGATCCATACGTCATGTTCGTGAACGGGCGCCGTCTGTAGGGACTGGTCATGTCTTAGCTGCTTTTAATTTCTGAATTGTTGTTTTTTTGTTTTTATCTTTTTTATTACGGACGCTTTTAACGTGCACGTCTTCCTACATCGTTCTCACATGTATAATTTCAACATGAATGATGTAACCAATTTTTTTTGTAACTATATGTTGATTTAAAAGAGTGTCCATGGAGATTCTTGCCCGTTCTTCTCCATAGGTATGGAATGGGCAACTAGCTTCATTTTTCTGACTGACCGACCCCTTGACAATTCTCAAGTGCCTGTAAATGGTTTAATTGAAATAAATGCTTTGAGTTTGAGTTTTTTACCCTAGTATCAAATGGTATGATAGCTCTATTCAAACTCACTTCACCTAAGTTATCACGATGAGATTTTTATAGAATACACTGGCAGGAATCCTTTACCAATACGTTCACATAAAGTCTGTTCCAAAAGTTTGTGATGAAAGTGTAAACAAACGCTGTTCAGGTTAAATTCTTACGCAATCACTCACTAAACCGAAATTAGTGATAAATTCATCTATATTTCAACTTTATATCCCACTTTATTTCTAAAACTTAATTATTGTATGATTATCTGTGATAATTGAGGTTCTAAATTAACCTCAATTGTCAAATGGGAACATTTATAAGGTAATTTAAAATTATAATTTCAGATATAAGTATTCAAATAATAAAATCAAAGCACTCCATTTGTAAGTGGCACTATAAAATGAGCTTCCATCATCGACATTATCTGCGTAGTCTTTACCCAACTTTGTTGGACAGTCTAACCGGATGCAGCTCAACTAAATATCAGTATTTTTTTGATGGAGCAACTGCCTATCTACAAAATTAGCATCAAAAGGTACGTTTTCTGATCCATTTGTTTACATTTTCATCATATACTTTTTGAACAGAGTTTAGGTACATAAACCTTCACCCATCCCCCTTAGTAATCCGTAGAAAGTTTTCTATAAATATTCCATAATTTTGGCACGGAACCGTGCGAGTACGTGCCGAGGTAGTGACGTCACTATCACGGACTGGCTGGCACACGAGAACGTTCCCAATTTGAAAACAAACAAAACTTCGATTTACTGATTTTATTGTTTAGGAGTTTTTGAAAATAGAAGGGTGGAATGAAAATTGGTTATAGACAAAACTATGAGAACTACAAATAAAGACAAAATTGTATGTCCAAAGTTCCAAAAACCTAATACCGTCCTTTCACAGTTTTTTTACCTGTGATGGCAGCAACCCAACAGCAACTTTATTACAAGACGTATAAATATCACTGTGATTTTGACAGAGCAAAGACAGTACAATACGCATGCGATAATATTGTGGTAGCTCCAACCAGTTTTAAAAACAATGCATTGTCAATGACGTATTATAACATCATTGATAAAAGTGACAGACAAAACCCTTCACAGAGTCCAAAATTTTTGTAAAAGTATACGTGCCATACGTGCCTCTTACTTTGCGAACTACCTCATAAAGCAAGGAATGTAAGTTTTCTGATGAAGTACAAGCTGCTATTAACGGAAACGAAGCAAAATAACTATGTAAGGATCGTATCAGTGGTGGCCCAGAGGAAACGGTCCCGAATTACGACATGTAAGTCGTGGTTTCGAACCCAGGCAGGCGCTTCCTCCTTCTGCGAAGCAGTAATGCTCGTGACGGACGAGGCGGAGCACGTGAGGGAGAGCCAATCGTTGCGCCTGCCCCCAGTCGCCGTAGGAGGAGACACCCTGGGCGTCGGGAGTCGATAGCCGATTCCCGGCCACCGTAGGCGCGGGCTTGCGGTCGGCGAGCAATGGGTAGCTCGCCATCCAGTAAGGACCAGGCCCGGGTCGCGGCGCGTTGTTCCACGAGCGCCTCAAAGATATGTCAGCACACATTGACGGGGTCCGTTCGGGCCGATGCCTGTCGGGGTGGCGGGTTTGTCCGAAAGGGTTACCATAACCCTGGTACACAGGCAACTGAAGGAGCACGTTTAAAAAAAAAGGCAGGCGCTTTACTTTGTGTAAGTAAATAATTTCATAACCGCTTCTTTCAAAACAGTGACGGAACTTCGCCCTTAACACAACTCACTGACCCATCGTGAGGAAACCGGCATGTCCTAAAACTAAAAAATCGAAGACAAGTGTCATCTACCAACCCGCACTGGGCCCGCGTTATAGATTACAGCCCACTCCTTCTCACAGAGAGGAGGCCTGTGTCCCAGCAGTGGGAACATTATAAGCTGATTATGTTGTATCAGATGACGTTCTGTAGTTTTAGCCAGCGTGCGTGTATGACCAGCGGGGTAATTACCAGGACTAAAAGGTTTCATTTTGACAGTTCAACAACATTCATTGCGTTCTTTACGTTGTTGAGCAAACTAATTTTTCGAACATATGAAGCAATGGATTAGCAATAGGCTCCAAAATGATTCAGATTGTGGTGGATGTGTGTTACGTAATTATGGTGCTGATGTATGAACATAAACAAGGCAAAAGGAGTATTTAAGGATCTTAGCAAATGGCGTTCTGTAGTTTCTGCCTACCCGTGTCCATGAGAAGAATTCGTGAAGTTTATCTTCTATATATATAAAAATGAATCCCTATTTCCCTTGGTCACGCCATAACGCGTGAACGGCTGGACTGAATTCACTAATTTCTTTTTGTTGTGTTCATTACTGTCAAGAGAAGCATCTTATGAAATAAAAAATAAGGAAGTTGATCGGAACGTTACAAAATTTAAGAAAACTTAACGCCAATATTAATTTTACATAACTGTCAGTCGTTTGAAATAATTGTCAGCGATTGACAGAATGCGCGCTGCAAATATCGTTTAACACAGATGGATCGGTTGATAAATGAGTCGATAGTTTTAATTTTAGTCGATAGTCAAAACTAAAACTAAACGACATAATTATGACATTCATAGTTAAGACAGGACAACGTCTGTTGGGTCAGCTTGTGTACAACATAATACAATGTTTATGTAAAATAGCCGCTTGTACATAAATACATATGTATGTACAAGCGGCTATTTCCGTCCTAACATATACAATACTGTGTTCCAATTTGAAAGGTGCCACTAAACACAAAGGCGTATGCTTCAAAGGGTAGAACGGCTTTGAAAATCTGTTGTGTGTTGCATGTAATGCTTTTTAACCAACTTCAAAAAGGAGGCGGTTCTCAATTCATCTGTAGGGTTTTATTTTGTTTCTTACGTGATATCTCTGGATAAAGTGGATCGATTTCGAAAATTCTTTTTTTATTTGATAGGTTAGGTATGCCTTTTATTATATATTAATTTTATTTTGTTAGCTTCAATAATACGTATTTTTTCCAGTTAGTGTATTTTGATGAAGATATAATAACATCCTGTCACTGTTATATAAATAGCAAGTAGTGGTATACGAATTTGTGTGGGTTAGGTACCATAACTAAAAACTGAAAAATATAAAAAGAAAGAAAATACGTTTATTTGCGATAAACATGACGCTGAGAAAAACATACAAATACAAAAAGGAACTAGTAAAAAAAAAAAAGAATGACATACACACAGCCCATCATAGACTACGCTGATGCCTGTTATTTGGATGCCACCGAGGAGCTTTTAAATAAACTTGAGCGTTTGCAAAATATCTGTATTCGTTTTGTTTTTAACCTTAAAAAGTATGATCACGTCTCTAACTTTTGCAAGATACTCAAGTGGCTCCCTATTCGACTACGCAGGAACTCTCGGATATTGTGTCTGCTATTTAACATACTTCACAACCCTGAAACGCCATCCTATCTGCGGGAACGCTACTCCTACGCCCGTCCTTTTGATGCGCCCTGCAGGTCGCATCTTAAAAATCTCCTCAAATCCCCTCCCCACTCAACCGACTTCTACTCCTACTCTTTCACTATGCACGCGGTACGGTTGTGGAATTCACTTCCACCAGGCATTAGGAACTGCCAAACTGTTGGAGTATTTAAAAGTAGAGTAAAAGAACACTGTCTTTCCACTTTGTCATAGTTGCTTATGTATTTATTATTTAAATTACATTATATTTTTATATATTTTAGTGATATTTATTTTAGAAGTATGTATGTATGTTAGTATATTCTCTTATTGTATGTTTATATTTAAATTAGAAAATTATTTTAGATTTTATGTATTTTGTTTTCCCTTCTACTCTTACACACGTTGTCTTCATCTCTTTAACATACTCTCCTATCGCAGGTATGCTGGAAGAGATTTATTTAGAAATAAGCATCATCTTTGTACCTATTTTTCTGTTCCTTTCTTCTTGTCTGTTTATATATGTGTGTACATAAACGGTTAAATAAATAAATAAATAACGACTTCCAAAAAAAAAATTGCTTGAAAAGTAACTTTAATTTGGGAAGTCGGTAGATCATAGAATAGAATAGAATAGAATATAATACTCTTTATTATGTACACCATAAAACTTACAGATATAAAAGTAGAAATTTTACATAGGGTGACACAATGGGCGGTCTTATCGCTAAAAGCGATCTTTTACAGACAACCTTTGGATGGATTCAAGGGAGAAGGAGAGACAATAATGCAGGTAGTCAGTGGTGTACCATTTACATATACAACAAATACATACATACATAAAACATATACCTATCTACATAATATAATATATACAATAATAAACATGAAACAAGAGTAAGGAAACTAAATGTAATGACAATGTTTAAGGAGAGAGGAAGTGTTTTTAACCGACTTCACAAAAAGGAGGAGGTTCTCAATTCGTCTGTATGTTTTTTTTTATGTGTGTTAGCTCATAACTTTTTTCTGGGTGAACCGATTTGGATGATTCTTTTTTTATTTGATAGGTGGTGCTTCACATGTGGTCCCATTTAAATTTGATTAAGGTCTGACCAGTAGTTTTGGAGTTATCCTTAATACTGCAGATTTTTTCCACTTAGTTTATATGGATGATGTGTTAATAATTTCCTGTCACTGTTATTTACACACCAAGTAGTGGTATACGAATTTGTGTGGGGTAGGTACCGCAACTAAAAAGTGAAAAATAAAAACTTTTTTACAAAAAAAAACAACCGACTTCCAAAAAAAACACTAAAAGACGTGAAAAATAACTTTAATTTCGGAAGTCGGTGGCCAAACACGAAAATACAAAACCAAAGGCACCAACTTCCGAAATTAAAGTTATTTTTCACGTCTTTTAGTGTTTTTTTTGGAAGTCGGTTGTTTTTTTTTGTAAAAAAGTTTTTTAACCAGAATTTTAAAAGTGGACAAAGATTGAGCACGCCTTATCGACATGGGCAAGGCATTCCATAACCGTACTGCTTGAACTGTAAAAGACGTCATAAAAACTGGTGGAATGCCTCGGCATCTTTAGTCTTAAGTTTTCTGATGACCTCAGGTATCTATTATGTGTGTCATGAAGGAACTTGAAACGTTCTTTAAGATAAGAGGGGGTTTCAGGATTGAACAGAATACTGTAAAGCTGAAACAATATATGAGAATTCCGGCGAACACGTATGGGAAGCCACTTGAGCTTTGTACGAAGTTCAGAAATGTGATCATACTTGCGCAGGCCAAATATAAATCGTAAGCAAAAGTTCATCCACCGACTTATGATTTTCAGGTTATTGCTTTTTTTGGAATCCGTTTTTTTTTTGTGAAAACCCTTTTTTCGGTCAGGTGAACGTTAGGCATTGGCATTATTACAAAGCAAACAACTATAATAAAAAAAAAAACAGTTTATACAATTGATAAAGTCATGATGGCCCAGTGGTTAAGGCCTAGCCTCTCATGCCCGAGGTTGTGGGTTCAAATCCGCGTAAATACCAATTTGAGTTTCTCAATTCACATTTTGCTTTCTGAGTTTATCTTGAACATTACTGACATCGAAGGTGAAGGAAAAACAGCGTGAGGAAACCTGGATTTACAGTTAATAGTCTGAGAGCAAGCGTGGTCATCAATGCTCGTGCCTTCTCAGTATGAGAAGATGCCTCTGTCCTGCAGTGGAAAAATGATAAGCTGGTATTAAAATTGGTAACATTTTGCAATTTCTAAAGCATTATTCAATAACTCAGAAAAAGTCTAATTCCTCAAACAACATAAATAAATAACAGTTGTAAATAAAGGGATCAAAAGTTAATCTTGCAAAGGAGAAGGCTCAATGATTTGACAGTCGAATAAAATAAAATGCCTTTGTATTTTCCAATTCTTTTTCTTTCTCCTCAATGAAAGAAAGGAATACTTTCAAAATGTTGACTTTATTTTCCAAATATCCTGTCTGAGTCTAAGTAAGCTTAGCCCGGTAATCTAGATCCTGCTGACGTGTCGAAGTATATCATTCTACCTTTCTTCGGTATGTACACTGTAGCTAAGGAAAACTGTATAAGAGTCAGAGAATTTAGAAGAGATTTACCGAAGTAAAATAATGTTTGAAGTGAAAACTTCTTTAAGCGCGTTGAGCACTTTTTGGGTGAACAAAAAGCGTGGAACTCGCGGCATCGTCACCGAACGCTTTCTATGAGCTATATGTATATTGTGTATATATGTGTACTTTTTGGGTGAACAAAAAGCGTGATACTCGCGTCATCGTCACCGCACGCTTCGACGATACAATTCACAAGTTACTTAGTTTTCACTTCTATCGGTAGTCCCCAAAGACTGCCCCGCATTTTTTTTTGTATCAGCCTTAATTTTGCACTGCAAAGTACGGACGACTTGAGAAGTTATTGGGCAATTTGTCAATTTTCTTATTATTATACGTCACGCCTTAGCACACGACACAGTTACTGGTATTTCATTAATACATCGTACCAGTCACTTTGTTTTTAACTAATTTTTTTTTTTTTTTGTGTATGTTCTCAGATGTATGAACGTAAACGAGGCAAAAGGAGTATATAAGGATCGTATTAGGTGGCGTTCTGCAGTTTCTGTCTACCCCCATGGGAAGGCGTGAGGTATGTACTACTTTTTAGGTACGCCTCAAAAGGATTGCAATCATGACTTTCTTTCTATGCTGGGATCTACCCACGATACAGAGCATTCATAAGCTGAGGAAATACATAGTTCAAAGAAACAACGTAATTATGACGTAACAAGCCCAATGAGGCTTCCCATCGGCAAAAATGACGAAGTTTCACACAAGCTTTCATCTATTTAACCTCTTTAGGTTGTATAACGCTACATGCGAGCTACGCGTCACACTGGAGTCACGCAAAATCCTGCATCGCGCAAGCAGAGTTTACCGCGCAACTATCATATATACAACGTCCCTAGTCCCTACATCAAACGTCGGGCAGTTGCCCACCAAACACGACACCCGTCTGGTCGGAGGATCCTCCTTTTACTATAGAGGATGTGTGAACCTTACACCCTGTTCCTCATAAAGTGATCCATTTTTAGAGGTCCTTCCTTGGTGCTCACTTACTTTTGATACAGGAAGCTTTTGTGCAATTTAGGCTGTGCGTTATCTGTCAGTGAGCGAATGTTTTTTTTTATTAAGTTCATAAATACATTTGTCGCGATCAGTTCGTGGATGGGTGACCATCTATCACACATCGAGACCCCTCCGTGCCTCGGAAAACACGTTAAACCGTTGGTCCCAGCTGTCATTCTTAGATCTTTGACAGTCGTTACGGTTAATCAGAAGCCTATAAGTCTGACAACCAGTCTTACCAAGGGGTATCGTGTTACCCAATAACTGGGTTGTGGAGGTCAGATAGGCTCCATGTAAAATACTGGTATTCAAATGCATCCGGTTAGACTTGAAGCTGAACCCAGCGTAGTTGGGAAAAGGCAGACAGATTAGTTGATCGACATAAATAGATTAGCCAGTTAGCAAGGATGAGCAGTAACTGTATAAGATACAATGTACAATGTATGGTAATTTTGTGGTGTACAATAAAGTATATATAATTAAATAAATAAGGTATGCCAGCTGTATCTACATGCATCGTTGAGGACCGTACCTCCCAAAGAACTACCACATCCATATTCTCTAGATCCGGGCCCACCTTGCGTGCCGCACAACTGTAGGTAACCGGCGCTCCGGCGCCGTTCCGATCCGTTCTTATTGATGACAGCCATTATTTCGCCGTTCAGCGTATGCGGTAAACGTATTGTAGAACTTTCGATATGTTCTTATGTAACGCTAGGGTGGAAGAAAAATCGAAACGGTGGGTAATATCGATCTGTTACACTACGGAGCTAAGGACTCTTTTTAAACAGGGAAGGAACGAACAATTGTGCAATGGTTGTCATGGTATGTGCACGCGATGAGGAAGAATGAGGAAAATGTCATGAGGAAGGTTTTGAGTATGAATGTGGATGGGTATAAGAGTAGGGGAAGACCGAAGAAACGATGGATGGACTGTGTGGAAGATGATATGGATAGCAAGGGGGTGAATACCGAGATGACGACTAATAGAGAAGTGTGCGCGTATGTTGCGCTGATTACATCTCTTGCCCCTGCAAGAGATCGATAATTATGATAACGAAGTAACAAACAATGATCACCATGTTTGATCACACATTTTAGACTGTCAAGTCCAGCGGGGTAATTACGTTACACACTAACAGTAGGAATGGGTTTAATTTTGACAGTTTAACAACATTCATTTCGTTATTTGCGTTGTCGAGCAGACACATGTTTCGAACATATGAAGCAATGGATTAGCTTCAAAATGATTCAGATTGTGATAGATAGTGTGTTACGTAATTAGGATGCTGGTTTCTTCATAATGTTAGTTATAAACAACCATGGACAACTATGGACGGGTAAGTAATAAACAGTTTTGAATTGCTGCATTGTGTATTGGATAAAGATTTTGGACAGAATTTGTTTTTTCATCAAAAATAGTTAGCAATTTCGCGCGTCACATTCAACTTCGAATTAGCAATATATTACATCGTCCTGCATAATCTTCCCAAGCTTGCAAAATATAATAAAAGCTGCTTATATAATTGCGTTAGTATATATAACAACATACCGAGTAGCATAAAAAACTTAAACCCCAGATTATTTAAGGGAAAATTGTTTGAATGGTTAAACTTGAAAAATTTCTATAGTCTTAAAGAATTTATGGATAACAAATTCTCATGTTAGTATTAAGTGAACATATGCATGCTAAGTACAATTCTGGCAAAACATGTAAGATCTATATTGTAAATTATTGTAACACCATGTATACCATGTTTTATGCAAATAAATACTTACTTACAAGGTAAAACTGCACTAAACCCAATATAATCAGGTAGTTTATTTCATAACAATTTCAATGACATAAGGTTTGTAGAGCTACGATGTGTAGTTTCTGAGATATTGTAGTTTTAGTGAACGCGTTACGCGTGCGTTTTTCGGGTGGGTACTCCACGACTTCCGCGCGTGTCGGCGCGCGTGAGTCGTGACGGCGGAGGGGATAACCGTGGGCCAATCATTTTTTTAGCAACTTAACATTAGTAATTGCCAGTTTTTTTTACCATTAACCTCACCATACTACTATGTAACCACGTCAAATCCGACTAGAAACAATCATGGCATCTAACATCACATCATCACAAAAAAAAAACGATCATTAAAATATCAAACAGCAATCGTTTTACACTTGTAACAATTACCAAAGCACTCAAAAGTACCTGAGCGTTCAGTAAAGCCTAAGTTTTGAAGAAAAAACTATTAATCCCTGAACATCGGACTGAAAAGTGTGCGCGTAAAAGGGTGAACCCCGCGGAATCCCGACTAGTGATGGGAGATCTCACTGTGGTGCTTATGTATGTGGTATGTTTTTATTTATTTATTTATCTACTTAGGTACAGCCAACGTTACAAGATAAATGCGCTTATACTAATTTAATCTCTACTAACTCACTCAGAGAACAACAGAATAAGTCCGTCTCATTTGCTGTGAGGTCGAGCGTGCGCAGTGACTAGTGCCATTCGTCCGACTAAATAATATTGTGCATAATTCGGATTCAGATTCAGATAATTTTATTTACTCAAACATGTGTGCACATACAATTTTAAAGAAAAAAATGCATTCAATGTTTTATAAGTACATGGAGTTGTGCTAACATGTTTACCATTCTGTCATGGTGTTCAATACAAGTTTAGAATTAAAAAAATAAAAGAACTACATAATGTTAAATAAATAAATAAGAATAATAAAAACGTAACTGATTTTTATTTTAAAGTTGTTTTTTTTTACCAATAAACAACCAATTTGAAATTGTAGACGGCACCGATGGGACTCAAAAAAAAAAAACCTTTCGTCCCAACAACAAAATCGGGGGGACGAACGAAAAAATAATAACGAATTCCCGTTCGTCCAACTAGGTGGACGTAGTTGCGGGGACGAACGGGAATACACGGTGGCGGCTGCCGTCATCACCACACGTACCTGTCCGGAACACACAGACTCACCTGCCATAAAATAACAACATTATACTCCTTTCCTCTCAGTAACTGAAATATTAAGAGGTGAGTGCAAAATCCCCCCTTACCCTTAGCTCATTGTATCCTACCATATCTAAAATAAATAATGTTATCGAGTGAACGTCTGACAGTGACAGGAGAAGTGTCTATTTTGTTCCCAGTACCTAAGTACGTATAGTATGTGGTTATAGTAATCGTTTTAATATTGTGAATGTGAAGACTATGTGGGTCCTTGTTGCTTTTTTTTTCTCCTCTCAGCTAGTGGCAGTTTGGATAATTTTTGTGGCCTACCCAAATGTCCTTTCTTTGGTATTGTTCGTCGAATCGTTGAGCTCCTTTAGTTCTGAGTTGAGCAGCACGATTACTGACAAATGCGTGCACTGACTGGACAGGTCCACTCGATCTGTGTGGTTTTTCCTCAAAAGACCATTTCAGACACAAATCTACATGTTTTTCACATGATCTGACCAAGATTATGCCTGGACTGTAAAAGAGACTGACCTCTGAGTTTGTTTCGGCCTTTCTTCTTAGAGTAGTCAGATAGGAAACGCCGACCTCATACATACATACATAAACTCAGGCCTTCTTCCCATGGGGGTAGGCAGAAACTACAGAACGCCACCTGCTACGATCCTTACATAATCCTTTTGCCTCGTTTACGTTCATACATCTGGTCATACACGCACACCGGTTGTGAGTACTACGCACCTGACCTTTCTGAAGAACATCACCAATAAGGTCACTATATGTCTTCCTAGGGCGTCCCCTCCCGGCGTTTCCACTCACATCTGCCTTGTAAATACCTTTTGTTAATCGTCCTTCATTCATCCTCTCATCATGACCAAACCATCTTAGCATACTCTTTTCAATTTTTGTGACTACATCATTTTTTAAACCGCACCGATGCCTTATCACATCACTCTTCAGTCTATCATTTATAGTCACACCACACATGCTTCGCAAGGAACGCATTTCCACAGCATTTATTCTACTTTCATGCTTCTTTTGCCACACCCAACACTCACTTTCATACATAAGCGTAGGCACCAACACACCATTGTGAACAGCCAGTCGTGCGTATTTGGACATCAACTAGTTGGTCACAATTGCATGTGTAGCACCATTCACTTTATTTCCCCCATTTACCCTTCTTTCCACATCTCCATCAATTTTTCCATCCCTTGTAAATAGACTCCCCAAATATACGAACTCACTTACTTGCTCCACACACTTATCATTTAATTTCACATCACATACCGATACATCCTCTTCTCTTTCAAACACCATGACCTTCGTCTTATTCACATTTATATTCATCCCTTATATGATTCATCCATCACAGTCACCATGTCTTGCAATCCTTCCGCTGACGATGCAAGTAGAACTTGATCATCTGCGTAGAGAAGGCATTTGACAGGCAACTCATTCATCGTCAATCCATACTCACCTTCTTTCAAATCTGTCAGACAACTATCCATGTATAAGTTGAACAGTCATGGTGACGCTACACAACCCTGTCTAACATCCCTCGAGATGCAGAACCAGTTCATGTATGCCCCATTTATCCTAACACAAGCACTGGAATCCTTGTATAAAGATCATCTAGTTTTTAAAATATGATTGACGTGTAAAACAGTTTGTATAAACCTATTTACAGAAATTAAATCATACATTTGTTAAA
The DNA here is from genome assembly GCA_916610205.1 of Griposia aprilina. NCBI lineage: Eukaryota > Metazoa > Arthropoda > Insecta > Lepidoptera > Noctuidae > Griposia > Griposia aprilina. Next base: position 18,347,983 of record OU744307.1, on the reverse strand, counting down.
ATAAAGAACTTTAAATGTTTATACAGGTTGAATCTTAAAGGTGTGATCAAATTTTTGTTGTTTGTTTGATCTTTGACTTTGTATTGATCAAACTAAATAAAAGTAAGCAAAGGTTTTCATTACATCGCTTATTGCCTTCACTTCCTGTTAGTATCCACACGGTTTTTGAGACGTAGTTTCTTAGTGCACAACATAAACTTCTAAGTAGTTTAAACTGTGCATTATCTGTCAAACAATCAGTCAGAAAATATTTTGGGGTGCATAAGTACTTGAAAAATAAAACAATCAGAAAGTAAAACAAAGATTTCCTTACACAAACTGACATTCTAAGGCCTTTGCACCTGCCTCTCAATCAAGTCAAACCTCCGTAAAGACAGTATAAACCTTTACCTTTGAAGTTTATCGACATTTCCCATCACTAGGGGTTCCGTCAAACAATCCGTGAGCTGTTCACGAAGTTTCGGCAAAGTTTCGCATAAAGTTTTCGAATAAAGGATCGACGAATCGGCACGAATATGGATGCCCGACAATCGGTGAAGAAAACATGGAAATATAAAGATTATTTATCCGTTAGTTGTTTTTTTGTTGTTTTGAGAACACTATCTTTACGTTTTTGTTTTGTAGTTGATATTGATTTTATTGTTTGTCCTCTTTAGTAGTTTATTAGTGCCTATTTAGGTAAATGGGTAATGGTGATTGCAGTACTTAATTGTTTGCTTATGTTCTTGGTCTAGCAAACGTTTTTTCTTAGTTTTCCTATAAGTTATCTTTTCACGATCCTGTGGTATAGAAATATACCTATATGTACCTATATTTATTTACTTTCAGGGAATGGGAGTGGCCCTCAAAGTAAATATACAGGAATGGCCAATTTTTTGCTAATCATTTTCCCAGTCTCAAAAATTTTAATAGAGGGGAGGGCAACAAAAGTCCAGCTTTATTAACAACTTGTATGCATGTAGTTAAAACATAACTACCCCACATACCACACAAGAAATCAGAACAATGTCAGAAAAACAACGCTTAAGTAATCTACCTAAATGGGCCAAAGCTAATTTCCAGTTACATAATTCGCTCGTATATTTTCATTCTGTGACAGATGGCGTGTTATGAATGCATATAAGCCACGTAAGTATTACTATACTGTAGCTAAGTAACTTAAAAACAAGGCTTTGAGCATTTCCTCTTTACATTAAAAATAATTTTAGCTCCTAGTAGATTAGTTAGAGAATATTGTTTACCTGACGCAACGAGTTATGCTGTGAGTATTTTAGCAGGCGTTGTATTTAATTTTGATACTGTCTAACTTGGTTCTTTAAACACTGTTTATTAATATATTTCTCCCTTTTGCTTAACTGATTATATTGTAGGCATTTTTATAATGTAAGCATCTACTATGGTTCCGTCAAGAATGATTATTAAGTATTAAATTCATTTAAAACAGGAGTAGGTAATGTTGGTTCTTCTTCGTAAATAAAAACTTTTTTACAAAAAAACAACCGACTTCCAAAAAAAACACTAAAAGACGTGAAAAATAACTTTAATTTCGGAAGTCGGTGTCTGGTTTTGTATTTTCGTTTTTGGTCACCGACTTCCGAAATTAAAGTTATTTTTCACGTCTTTTAGTGTTTTTTTTGGAAGTCGGTTGTTTTTTTGTAAAAAAGTTTTTATTTTTCACTTTTTAGTTGCGGTACCTACCCCACACAAACTCGTATACTACTACTTGGTGTGTAAATAACAGTGACAGGGAGTTATTAACACATCATCCATATAAACTAAGTGGAAAAAATATGCAATATTAAAGATAACTCAAAAACTACTGGTCAGACCTTGATCAAATTTAAATGGGACCACATGTGAAGCACCACCTATCAAATAAAAAAGAATCATCCAAATCGGTTCACCCAGAAAAAAGTTATGAGCTAACACACATAAAAAAAAAAAAAAAAAAAAAAAAAAAAAAAAAAAAAAAAAAAAAAAAAAACATACAGACGAATTGAGAACCTCCTCCTTTTTGTGAAGTCGGTTAAAAATGCGAGGTTGTTATGTTCGCAGACTACTGTTTTCATGTTTAATTCAAGTGTAACTCGTAATACAGCAGACGCCTCATTAGTCTGAGTTAGCAACCACTAGTCGCATGGGCTTGTTTCAAGACCAATTCAAGGTAGGTTTTGGTTACAAAATCATGATCGACGTGATTAAAGATCTAATCTTTTTAAATGGTCCCTTGCGCCGGTTACCATGGTTATCAAACTTTCTGATTTCTTTGTATTTTTTTTTAACAATCGGAACACAGACTATTATTATTTACTAGCGCTTCGCTTTAAAACACGAAAGAATTGAGTGAAAGAATTTTCGGAATCGGATCAGGAGTTCTGAAGATTAGCCCCTACATTCAAACTCACAAATTTTACCTCTTTACAATAACACATAATTATATAAAATTCTTGTCGAATAAAATTAAACTAAAACTATTTTTTATCTTTTAGTCAAGTACCTATAAAATAAAACATACACCGTTTGAAGCGAAAATAATCTATAATCTAAGTATAGATAATGTTCAAATTGCCTTCACGTGTTCTCCGTAGTGGTCCACTTTGCATAATGATAAGGGGTTGTCTATCAAACGGTATCATTATAGATAGCTCTTTAGTTTATTATGAAAGCCGTTTCCATTGATTTGTTTGTTCCTCACTCGTAATAACGTGTAGGGAAAATTGCGATTTTATGTTAACTTTTATCTAAGTACATACATTGCGATTCTAAGTTATTTAAGTGCTTATGGCTAAAAAAGTTGCCGGGGTTTAAAAATAAATGTTGGATAATTGTATACAACCACGATTAGACATACATACATCAACTTACGCCTTCTTCCCATGGGGGTAGGCAGAAACTACAGAACGCCACCTGCTACGATCCTTACATTCTCTTTTTGCCTCGTTTACGTTCATACATCTGGTCATACACGCATGCCGATAATTTATACAAATTAATGAACAGAATTATAATACACTATGTAGGTACAGGTATATAAAAATATTTAAGTACATTTGCAGATAAAATACTACTTATGTAAGCGAAATGTTACTATCTTATTCGCGATCTCCTGACTGATTATATAACAATTTAATGATCTCCTAAAACGGGGCTTCCTCTCTCCTACCCTTTTGCTGTGCCCTACAGGGTCCATAATGATCTCAAATATATTATTTATCTAAATACACATTATGGTAAAGCAATAAAAAACTTTTTTCCAAAAAAACAACCGACTTCCTTAGAAAACACTAAAAGACGTGAAAAATAACTTCAATTTCAGAAGTCGGTGTCTTTGGTTTTGTATTCGTTTTTGGCTACCGAATTCCGAAATTAAAGTTATTTTTCACGTCTTTTAGTGTTTTCTAAGGAAGTCGGTTGTTTTTTTGTAAAACAGTTTTTATTTTTCACTTTTTTGTTGCGGTACTTACCCCACACAAATTCGTATACTACTACTTGGTGTGTAAATAACAGTGACAGGAAATTATTAACACATCATCCATATAAACTAAGTGGAAAAAATATGCAGTATTAAGGATAACTCAAAAACTACTGATCAGACCTTCATCAAATTTAAATGGGACCACATGTGAAGCACCACCTATCAAATAAAAAAGAATCATCCAAATCGGTTCACCCAGAAAAAAGTTCTGAGCTAACACACATAAAAAAAAAACACAGACGAATTGAGAACTTCTCCTTTTTGTGAAGTCGGTTAAAAATATTGAGTATTGAGCACTACGCACCTGACCTTTCTGAAGAACATTACCAATAAGGTCACTATATTATGTCCTCCTAGGGCGTCCCCTCCCGGCATTTCCACTCACATCTGCCTTGTAAATACCTTTTATTAGTCGCCTTTCATTCATCCTCTCAACATGACCAAACCATCTACGCATCACTACATCTTCTTTAAACCGCACCGTTGCCTTATCACATCATTCCTCAGCCTATCATTCATAGTCACACCACACATGCTTCGCAATGAACGCATTTCCACAGCAAACCACGATTAATGTTGGTTTAAAAGATAAACTAGCTTTTGCTTGCGGCTTCGCCCGCGGTATGGTCGGAAATTATTCCACAGGAACGTACTACGAAATTCATAGTATCCTATGTCCTAACCCAGGTCATGGCCTAATCTTATGCCTATGATCTAAATAATATTTTCTGTTCAGCCGCTACACCACCAAGGACCCCAACAACCCCCCTGACTCGCGGATTCCTGGACTTCAAGATACGGACTATGACTATATATTTCCAATCCCTTCAATCTCTTGAAAAAAAGTACACAAAAAAAAACAATATTACGTGTTAATTTTATGTTACCCCCTTGGGAGATGATTTTACAAGAACGCTGAAATACATAATTCTCTATTTCATACCAAAAGAATTCGTTTCAATTTTAATACCCTCCCACCACCCAACCTAAGAAATGCTAAGTTTCCCATATAAACTTTCATCTCCTTTAAGATTATTTTTGGACCCAAAAAGTAGCCTATGTCCTTTTCTAGGATGCCATCTATCTCCTTGCCAAATTTTATTGAAATCCGTTCATTGATTTAGGAGTGAAAAGGTAACATACAGACAGACAGACAGAGTTACTTTCGAATTTATAATATTAGTACGGATATTTTTTGAAGTATGTGATCCTTATCGGTCGCCAAGTCATCACATTAAGGCTCCTACGAACAGACGCGACACGTGACGCGAATCGCGCGCGACACGCCTCTCCGCGGGAACTTATCATGCATAAAACTTACAAGATTATATTATTATTGTTTTGCAAAAAAAGGACGTGATACCTCGCTAAAATTAGAAAATGCCTTCTAAACTCGATCTATTTTAGCATAGTTTATTTTACATACATAATGAAAAGTTAATTACTAACAATACTGTTCCTACTTCTAAATTCAAATGTACAGAGAAAAGAAAAAAAAAAGAAGAAAATTCCTTTTTTTGCAATAAACATGATGCAAAGGATAACACACAAATAGAAAAAAGAACGAGTTGGGGGTAATATGCGTCACATCCATGCAAAATGGCAATCGCTCAGCATAATGCTAAGACCCTATGCGAGACAGAGCCCCAGCCTGGTTTGCAGCAACAACCGTCGTTGACGTGATGACGTCAAACAGTGCAGCGTACGAAAATATAAAACTAACAAATAAATAAAATAAATACCCTATACCTAATTCTAAATGTTGATACCGTTCCGATACTCGTTCCAAAGAATGTTTATATATATGCAACCACTGTTTCTCATTCCAAGTGAATAATTATATTCTGTTTTTGAGAAATAAATATCTAAGTCTTAAAATATATAAGTAAGAAGTCTTCCCCAAAATCGAGCTTATAATTCAGTCGATTTCTTTACTCTATTTCTTATATTTTCGGATTGTGCCCTACCTCAATCAATATTCAAATCTGTACATCTACTAAAACTTAGATTTTTATAGATACCCCAGTATCAATGAATTAGAAGGAATTTGTTCTTGAGTTTTAAGAATACTGGATAGACTGATGCCCTACTAATATTATAAATGTCAAAGTTTGTGAGGATGGATGGATGGATGGATGGATGGATGGATGTTTGTTATTATTTCACGCAAAAACTACTGAACGGATAAGATTGAAATTTGGAACACAAATAGTTTATAACCTGGATTAACATCTAGGATACTTTTTATCTCGGTTGTACGTTACAGTGGGATAATTTACAACCTCCACGCGGGCGAAGCCGCGGGCAAATGCTAGTTATACATAAAGCACCAAAAAATTATGCTGACTGTCGACAATAACCATTCTTTATTATGTAATAACAGGTCAGTCCACTGTTCTGCCTATTCCCTTAAAGGTGTGGTGTTAGTATAATTATGAAGATTACCTAAAATGCGACGATGGGATATCAAACCGTTACTTTTTATGGCCTATTATGGTTATAAGCCCATTGGGTAATGGTTGCACCTGGCGTGACCTGGCTATAAGAAACGATTATGTTGGTTGATATTGGTTATAGAACTGCCTACCCCTTGGAGGAAATGAGCGTGCAGAATTGTAATTAGTTAGTAATCATAATCACCATCATAATTATTATTCTTGCCATGGTGGTTTTAACTGAACCGCCTCGTTGGTCAAGTGGTCGCAAATGCTACTTCATGAGGTCTTGGGCTCGATTCCCAGGTCGGACAAAGGGTTATTGGGTTTTCTCGTCAGGAATTTCTCATTAGCCAGCCCTGAATCTGGATTTGTGCCCGGTTGATGGCAATAGGCTCGCCCCCTATTACATGAGCCTTCAACATAACTGGCGAAATGTGGATGTACTACTAAAGATACACCTCTGCCTAACCCGTCGAGGATTACAGGCGTGATCATAACAATAATACCTGCTATAGTGTTTGTAATGAAGATGGCCTCTTTTGAGTGGAAAACAAGCCCTGATGCTAAATGGTCACCACCATTCATAATGGACGTCTGCAATACCAGAAGCATTGCAAATGTATTTACTTACTTGACAACCCAAAGATAAAGAAAAGAAATAAATAAAAGAAAAACGGTTTAGGGCCTAAACACACTTATTTAGCTCAGTTCATCTTTTGTCCATTAGTAAACGACGATGTTGTATGGAGATGCGTACGCATCCGTTCAACTTTCCGCGTCTATTCAGTTTTCGCGGCAAACAGGCATAAAATTATGACAAGTGTGTTTTTATCATGCGCATGCGAACAACAGTGTTCAGACTAACAGTAAAATTAACTTTTAGGACATTAATTGTGTTCAATGTGTGGAAATGACAAAAATCGTCCAGCGAAACCCGAATGGAGCTGAATAAATGTAGTTACTCCCTAAATGTCACAGAAGCACGTACATGTCGGAGACGGTTACTAGTATGGACACTAAACGAAGCGTAGCACGAGTTCCAGGAGGTGGCAGCACCGTCGCGATGACGCGCTTACTCGGCTAACTTCGTGCTATGACAGAGCCTGGCTGGAGGAGGGCTGATGGGACGAATGGACACTTACCATTCTGCCTTCGAGGAGATCAGTACCTCCACCCTAGGAACCTACCTACAGTGTGTGATTCACTAGTGTGATTAATTTGTTCGTGAATTATAATTTGATTTGAACTGCAAACGGTTTTTCTATTGCGCAATAACCAACATTACCCATAGGACGCCCACAGTAGTTAAAATATGGCTGATGATAACGAGAGCGACGTACCTTCTCCCTCGTACACATAAAAAAGATACGTAAATGAATACGAATAAAAAACAAACAAAACAGATCTACAACCACGAGATACAGCTGAAATATTCCTATGTGCCTGTATTTACACAGGTATCCAATCGCTGCCAACAGGAGCATAGCAAAGTTGCTTCACGGCAGAAATAAGTACGGCAGAGTACTTTCCCAGAACAAGTAATTCTTCTTTTTGGTCGCGTACTTCATTACTGAAGGTCGTGTCCTTGAAAGGACTTCGTGGCTTTAATAATAATGTTAATCTACTTCGTTCGGTTCTCGGTTTCTCTCAGGGCGGTCGTAACAGACAGTCCAGTGAGGGTAGTTTCTTGGTCTGACCAGCAAGACCGTTAGGTGACCGGCGGCAAGGTCTTTCCTCTTCCACCTGGACCATCACCACCAACTTTTCAAGGTTGTCTGGTTTCCCACAAGCAATAGAATAGAATACTCTTTATTATGTACACCATAAAAATTACAGATATAAATTTAGGAATTTTACATAGGGTGACACAATGGGCGGTCTTATCGCTAAAAGCGATCTTTAACAGACAACCTTTGGATGAATTAAAAGGAGAAGGAGATGCAATAATGCAGGTAGTCAGAGGAGTATCATTTACATATACAATAAATAATAAACATGAAACAAGAGCAAGGAAACTAAATGTAATTATGATGTTTAAGGAGAGAGGAAGTGCCGGAAGCGATATGACTAAAATAACCTAAAATCCATATTAATCTTCTTGATTGAACTTATTACTTTCAAATCCAGTCAAACATTTGTTATTTGCCTTCAGGAAATCCTAATATTATATCAAGTTGAGCTTACTTCGCCGAAATCTACTAAATTATGCATCGGTTTTTAGGAAACACTGGAATGTGGCATTAATGCTGAAATTCCCTTATAAAAATCAACCATTACTCGTAATTTCGTCAATATTGAAGCTAAGTCTTTATATCTTCGGTTTGTGAGTACAACAATTGGTATCTAATAAAGAAGAAGTTACCTATGTGTCGGAAAGCAGACTTTCTGTTTGCAGAAGTCAAAGAGTCAAATAATTTATTTCGAATACGCACATAAAAGGCACTTTTGAACGTCAACATTTACAAGAAAATAGAATTGATTCTTGTTTCCCCTTCCAAAAGGTAGTTTCAGACAAAATCGCCTTCAGTCAAAGTCCTTTCAAAGAATCAGTGTTATAACAGGCACTTAAGATCTTCCAGTTTCATTTTTGGGATCGCAACGTACCTGCAATGCGTCGTGTATTACCCAATTGCATCGCCAATCACTAGACACGTTTAGCGCTAAACGACGTTAAAACATAATTCTGTTTCTGTTAAATGTTTGTAGATGACAGAGACAGAATGATGTTTAAAACTCGTTTAGCGATAAATGTGTTTAGTGATTGGCGGTGCAAGTGGGTCCTTAGTCCATAAACGGCGTAGGTGATATTTCTATTTGATGTGTTTACGCTTGCCACTCACACATAGTTCTTATACTGTGAATGTGTGGGTGCCCCCCTGTTAACTCAGTAATAAACCAGCGCTCAATTAAGACACTCGTTTACTTATTTCTGCACCTCCAAGTAAATATATATCACTATTACAAAACGCGATTTCGGCGTATGGATATAAAGAGTATCCATTGTCATTATTTTGTAATTATGACTCTCAAATTTGATATCGTTAGTGGTTTGTTCGGCAAAAAAAACATATTTGGTTCCACTCATACCCTTATAAAATGACTAAGCCTTAGCCAAGTCTATAAACCGCTATTATGTCTTGCTAGGTGAATAAACTATCGAGTATAAAAGATTTGTGAACACCTGGGGTATGAATAAGACAAGCAACAAAGAGCACAAGAAATATGAGTCAATTACCAGCTAACAAAAGACAGGGAACATAACATCTGCAATCCCAGTAGGGAGAAAAGTGCACCTTTAGTACACCCACATTTCGCCAGTTATGTTTATGTCCCATGTAATAGGGGGCGAGCCTATTGCCATCAAAGAAAAATAAAAGTCTTTTCCCAGCAATTATTTTTGTGCAATGTTACTTACTTTGATGTACTTGACTATGTGATGGTCTTTTTACACCCTGTTTATTATGAACAAGTTAAAAAAGGGAAGATCTCATAGGGACCTCCTCTTATTTTTAAATGAGTAACCGTGGAGTTTCTTGCCGGCTCTTCTCTATAGGAAACAACCAATTGAAACCGTGCACCTAGCTTCTGACGTTTCATAAGTGCCCATGTACGTTTATGTGAAATAAAATATTTTGATTTGATTTGATTTGAGGGCATAAAAAAATTCGTTCGCATCGCTGTCCATGGGAAATTGCTCAAAAGTTTGGCAGCATTGCTCTGCTGGATGGCAATGTTGATTCTTTGCCCTAAAAATAGATCAGCCCCCTGTTCACGTACATAGTCGACCAATCTATTGCCGATGTCCCGAAATACTCGATGGGCACCCGGACCCCACGACCCTAGTGTTGCAACCCCACACGGCTCAAAGATAACCTAACCTATAACATTGTTATATTTGTGCCAACATTCTCTTGGTGTTAACAGCTAAAACATTCTTCTACAACTCAAACTCAAACTCAAAGCATTTATTTCAATTAAACCATTTACAGACACTTTTGAATTGTCAAAGAGTCGGTCAGTTAGCCAGAAAGTTGAAGCTAGTTGCCCATTCCAAAACGTAGATCTCTATGGAGAAGACCAGTCAAGAAATTCCAAGGACACTCTTTTCAAATCAAGATATTACAAAACCCTGGGTACATTATTCTTGTTGCCTCTGTATGTGAGAACAACGTAAAAAAAAAACCAATATATAAGATTAATAATATAAATAAGCCGTGGCAGTTAAGAGATGAACCACTACTGAAGCAATCTACACATTGTCTTATCCATACCACGACCAAATCAGATCGATATCACACAAGGAGTTGCCGTGAGTCAAACATTGATTTTTCCACCATTAAACATTCAGACTGCCGACAGGGTCACATGCTAATACATATACCTCCTTTCTTTATGGCAGCAGTCGGGTACGATAATCTAAGGGATAATAAATCGGTATTTTCGTTTTATTGCCTTTGTTTTCTGACGATATTATATTCGTATGGTTTTAGGGGTGCTACGAATTGCGGTGGAAGATTTGATGTTATGACAATTTGAAAGATATTCAGAAATATAATAGAATAGAACATCTTTATTTTGCATAAAATATGGTACGGTACTTAAAAGGTCTTGAAAAATAGAATTGCGTAACACACTAACAGTAGGAATGGCTTTCATTTTGGCAGTTCATCAGCGTTCATTGCGTTATTTACGTTGTTGAGCGGACAAATTTTTCGAACATATTATGTCCTTACATAAGAAATTGATGTTTTATAGAACTGGGCACTTTGATCTCAAAAAGCCGGCGTTTGGTTAAGAATTCCTAATTCAAAGTTATTTCAATTTAAAGCGTGTCTATTTGTGTTACGAATGTAATAATTCATTTGTCTTCGCGCCATTTAATTTTGCTTTGACATCGTTCTGCGCTCAATATGGAAAACATAAAATATCGCATTATTTTCGAATACGAATTTCATCGTGGCACTAGCGCTGCAGAAACAGCACGAATGATTAATAATGTGTACGGAGAAGCCATTGTAAAAGAAAACACAGTACGTTTTTGGTTCCAACGCTTTCGTTCTGGAAATTTTGACCTCCAGAACAAACCTCGTGGACGGCCGGAGACCCTGGTTGACAATGAGGAATTGAAAGTGATCGTGGAAGCGGATCCATCTCAAACCACGTCAGATTTAGCTGCAGGCTTCGGAGTGAGTAATAAAACCATTTTGAATCATTTGAAACAAATTGGAAAAGTGAAAAAGCTTGAAAAATGGGTATCGCATGAACTAAGTGAAGCAAATCAACAAATGCGAGTCGACTGCTGCGTCACGTTACTCAACCGTCACAGTAACGAGGGGATTTTGAATCGTATCATTACTTGTGATGAAAAATGGATCCTATACGATAATCGGAAACGGTCATCACAGTGGTTAAATCCAGGAGAACCGGCTAAATCCTGCCCCAAGCGAAAGTTGACTCAAAAAAGGTACTGGTTAGTGTCTGGTGGACCAGCGTTGGTGTCATCCACTACAGCTTCCTAAGATCTGGTCAGACGATTACGGCAGATCTGTATTGCCGACAATTGGAAACCATGATGGAAAAGCTAGCCGTTAAACAGCCGAGATTGGTCAACCGCTCTAGCCCACTGCTGCTTCAGGACAACGCTAGACCACACACTGCACAACAGACGGTGGCGTAACTAGAGGAGCTAGGATTGGAATGTCTCCGTCACCCACCATACTCCCCGGACCTTGGTCCAACCGATTACCACTTTTTTCGGAATTTGGATAATTTCTTAATTGGAAAAAAATTCAATTCAGACGAGGCAGTCCAAAACACCTTCAAAGATTTTGTTGATTCTCGCTCCCGCAATTTTTTCAGCACAGGAATTAATGAACTCCCTATAAAATGGCGAAATTGCATAGATCACAACGGTACCTACTTTGAATGACTAAATAAAAAAAAATAAAAAAAAAAATGTTTTGCTTTTTCCATATAAAACATCAATTTCATAAGTAAGGACCTAATATGAAGCAATGTATTAGCAATAGGCTTCAAAATGATTCAGATTGTGATAGATAGTGTGTTACGTAATTAGGGTGCAGAATGCATTATTTAACTTAAAATACAATAAAATTATAAACAAAAACACTTCAATTATTACTACCATAGTAAAAATACTTTTAAAATTAAATTATAAAATTACTAGGTTTTGCCCGCGTCTTCGCCCGCGTTATGGTCGGAAATTATTCCACAGAAATGTACTACCAAGATTCATAGTATCCTATATCCTGACACAAGTCATGGCCTATCCGTATACATCTCAACTGAATCTGTTCAGCTGTTACGGCATGAAAAGGTAACAGAACCAAGCACCCCAACAACCCCCCTGTACCCCGGAACCCCAGGACTTCAATATTCGTGCACAAAATATAACAATATTACTTGTTAATTTTAAAATCATCTCGTATGTTACCTCCTTGGGGGAAACCCGTAATTCTTTAATTCTAAAAGAATAAATTTTAATTCTAATACCCCTAACTTAAGAAATGCTGGGTTTCCCATATTAAGTTTCAGTTCCTTTATGAATATTTTTGAGCCAAAAAATAGCCTATGTCCTTCCCTAGGATGCCATCTATCTCCATGCCAAATTTTATCGAAATCCGTTCCGTGGTTTAGGCGTGAAAAGGTAACATACAGACAGACAGACAGAGTTACTTTCGAATTTGTAATATTAGAATGGATATTACTAGTGAGATCGTGTGATCATTTACCTTAGTTATTTTTTTGGAACTTTGTATATAATTTAAGAATAGAATAGAATAGAATAGTTTTATTTTGCAAATATGGGTAATACATAATAGTTCTTAAGATTAAATTTAGCTCAGCCATATTTTACCAATCGGCATGCAAACATTTGAAATTATTTATAAACACTATTATTACACTTATTTAGATCAATTCATTTATTACACTTATTTAGATCAATTCATTACTATTACTATTATTATTATTATTAACCAAAATCAAGATGTCAGAAACCAAAATGTCAAAGATCAAAATGTCAAAAATCAAAATGTCAAAAATCAAAAAAATGTCATGCAACAAAAATCAAAATGTCAAAAATCAAAAAAATGTCATGCAACAAAAATCAAAATGTCAAGAATCACTAATTAACAAATATTTTTCTCCGATAGGAACTCAGTTACACTGTAGTATGTTTTATCTATCAAAAAATTCCGTAATCTACTCTTAAATTGTGCTGTATTTAAAGATTTCCAACAACTCGGTAATTTATTGTAAATAATTGGGGCCATGCAAGAAACGCTCTTACGCATTAAAGTGGTTCGACATGATACTTGACATAATTTGCTGTTGTCACGCCTATTCCTTGGGAATACAACAGCCAGGCGCTCAAAACGAGATGGATTTTGCTTGACAAACATAGCTACTTCGAAAATATAGATACACGGAAGTGTCAAGACTTTATGTAACCTAAAATAAGGCGCGCAACTGTCTGTCGATTTAAGTTTTTACAATGATCGGAGACATCTTTTCTGGGCCTTAAATGCTATATCTCGATCAGTTGAGTTCAACTCACTTTAAGTGTAGAACACATTATTATAGAGCCATTTTCTTAAGTATCGTTTTAAAATAATTTAATGGCAGCTTTGTAATTTGTTCAGGTATTTGGTTATAGATTTTGACAGACATATTATTATAACAATTGTTCTGAAATAGTGTGCTTCTATGTCTTGTGACAGCCAGTCGTGCTAGATCTCTTGAAAGGATTATTTAATTTTCATTGTACCAAATCCATGTAGACGGGGAAAGAAATTATAGGGTTCCAAAAGACCCTATAATTTATTCTATTTGAAACATAATGAGACCGAACTACCTTGAATTAGAAATACAGTGCTAACACGAAAACACGTTTCTAGAAGTCGCTACTATTCCCGAAGCGCGTTTCGCTTATCTAATAAATGCTACGAGCGTAGCACACGCTCGTAGGGTACGTGGATACACGCGTAGCATAATTGTGAAACGTGCTATCTAAACAACTTTTAAAGAAAGGCATGAAAACTATTGGCTAGGGCATGCGAAGTCCTTAATGCTCTCCATTGCATAATCCAATCGCAAAGCGCTAAATTCTAGCTGTGCGCATATTAGGCGTTAGTTTTTTGATGAGATTTTAAAAGCTTCCTTATGCCATAATGATCCCGTTGATATGTGCTTACACTTTAATTAGTTCACATTGCGAGTAGTTTGGTAAAAGTTAAGAATAATAAGTTAGGACTGTATCCTATTAGGTAAGTCCCAAACTCAATGAATGTCCTTAAGTCCGTAAATTCTGAGTTGAGCTACTCGATTCCTGACAAATGCTTGCAATGACAGGTCTATTCAAATCTGTGTGGTTCTTTCCTCAAAAGACCATTTTCAGGCACTAATCTACAAGGTCCTCACATGATCGGACCAAGATTATGTCTGGACTTTCAAAGAGACTGTGATCTCTGAGTTTGTTCCGGTCTTTCAGAGTAGTCAGACAGGAAACGCTGACCTAACCTAGTTTTAAAAGCATAATTTATTTTTGACGTGTAAAAGTGTTTGTACAAAACCTACATACAGAAATAAATCATTTATAATTTATCACTTCTTATGTCATGAGGAACTCGTTCATGTGTGCTGACACTTTAATTACTACACAGACGTGCGTGCTGGTTTATAATAATAAGTTGGGTTATACTATCAGATAAGTCCCAAACCCAGTGAACGTTTATAAATATTTCACGCGTATTTTTCATTATTCATCTCCCTCAATGCCATTGTGAAGGTCACAAAAATCTTATTCACTTTCAAACTCCCTATCAAATAAATATTTGTTAACGAACTTTACAAATTGAACAATGATTAAATTGATAAAGTTTTGAATAAATACAGAGTAAAATATAATAATTAAAATAACAGTCTGACCAGTAAATATTGGAAGTCAACCAATCTGGTGAAAGGAATCCAATTTACTTCTTCAGTAATTAAGTTAAGTTCATTGAAAATATCTTGAGATATTTGTGGACGTAAACTTAGAAAGTCGATTAAAGTAAGTGCGTACTATTTATTGGTCTAGACTCGTGTTGAATTGGTCTAGTGGTTGCAAGCGTTCCTTCTGAGCATGAGGTCCTGGGTTCGATTCCCAGGTCGGGCAAAGTGTTATTCAGTTTTTCTAACTGGAATTTCTCAGTAGCCGCCCGGAGTTTGGATTTGCTTCCGGTTGATGGCAATAGACTCAACCCCTATTATATAGATTAGAAATTTCCTTCAAAATCCTTTAGATCATGAAAGTGTACTACGCAATGGGTTGCAGGTTTGGCAAACGGGTTATCCATAACAGCATTGAATGCAGTTACTTACTTATATCGCTATTTTCCAGAAATAATTGGCATTACAATGTTCTCTACCACAAAACTCGGGAACACACGGCCATGTAAATATACACTATATACTGTCCAAATTAAAATCCCAACTTAAAACAACGCAAACACAGATTTTAATGAATAGCAAAGAGTTTAAAGCGCAAAATCATGCACTACTATTGACCGACTTAATGAAGTCTATCCGAGAAGCTCCTTCCAGATTGTTTCGCTTCCACCTGCAGGGCGAGGTCATACTGCGAGCAACCTCGCTTCACTCCGCACAGCTTTATCAGATAAGTTATTAATGCAGTGTGCTTGGCCCTGATTTCTGCCGGGATAAACGGTTTTGGGATGTTAGCCAAATGCTGGTTAAAACTTGTTTTGTGTCGTGATAAAGTTACTTTTAGTTATGTTGTCTAGTTGAGCAGTTGTGGTAAATTAGAATTGTTTTAACCAAGGTAAGCAATACTGCAAGGCAGTAAAATGGTCTCATTTTGTTACAGGTGTTTACGCTGGGTATCTAGCCTTCAAGTTACTTCTGATTGTCAGAATTACGGCTCAATGATTCTATTATTTTCTGTTAGAATATCATTATTATGAGAACAAATGAGGCATATAAAACAAAACTGGCAATCTCCACTGCTTCGAATTGTTAGGGAAATAGAAAAAAATAATAAAAAATGGCATGAATTGGCTTGGAGACTGCCGTGTTTAGCATAAGCATAATCAGCCTATAATGTTCCCACTGCTGGGACACAGGCCTCCTCTCTTTGAGAGGGAATGGACTGTAATCTACCACGCGGGCCAAGTGCGGGTTGGTAGATGTCACATGTCTTCGAATTTTTGGTTCTAGGACATGCTGGTTTCCTTCACCGTTTTGAAAGCAGTGGTGATGAAACTATTTACAAAAAGTAAAGCGCCTGTCTGGTTTCGAACCCAGAAGCTACAACTCGTAAGTCGGGGCCGATACCACTGGGCCACCACTGCTCTCTCTCTGCCGTATTTGTATTGGAATAATAATTTTAGCAGCTTATTTCTATGGTACATTGCCGATTTTGCTGTGCTAAGGTGTTTTCATTAGACTTTTAATCACAGATAAAACATCTTGCATTCACAGTTCGATTTTGACAAAGTAAGGATATTGCCTTGTTTGACTGCCTCATAAGTCTAGTGATCGGCCTGGCTCGCGCATAGTGTTGTCTATTGGGGTTTTCTATGTCGAATTTCTCAGTAGCTTCCCGGAGTCTGGATTTGTACCCGGTTGTTGGCAGTAGGCTCGCCTCCTATTACATGAGACTTAACAATATAACTGGCGTAATGTGGGTGTTGGGTGTTTCAGAACTTTGATGTTAGATACCACTACAGTAAGCAGCAGTATTTTTTTCTATAATCTGATGATTTTTAAGTTTATTAAGAACACTCTGTTAATCCTCCATTTTAGTTATTTACAATATTATTTCTCATTTATCGCTCATTTCCCTTCACCACCACGCCCGCAACTTTTTCTTACAATTAATGTTTCTTTTATATTTGAAAAGAGAATCGTCTGATTTAATTGAGCGAGCTCGGAGTTTCTTTGTCATTATTGTTTGCTAGTGAAACTCTGGCTGAATATAATTTAAATCAAAGTGTTCTTAAAAATAAAGTAAGAGTTAAGCTCTGACCAGACTGAGGCAAATCCCGGGCGAGATGCGGGATGAAATTCGATCGCGCCGATGGGTCAACTAACTTGTATGTAAGGGTACGAGTTTGTAGCCGATTTTATACACCAGCAGCAGGCGACGTGTCGCTGCGACACCACTGGTTTGTATGTATTTCTATGAAATACCTTCCATAGCTCGCGACAAGTCGTTTTCATAGAAATGCAAAGAAACAAGTACTGACGCGTTAAGTGTTCACTGTTCAGTGCGCGCAAGTGGACGCATGACTTCTGAATAATTAAAACAATCGAATCGGGTAGTCGTGTCCCGCATCCCACTCGAGATTCACCTCAATGTGACCATAGCTTAAAATTGATTTTGAGTCTGAATGTCAATTTAACTGACGTATTATTCAATAGTGAATGGGCCGAGATTTTAGAGCTAAATTGACAGATTGTCTAGTATCAAAGTTGCCAGATTTAGAATGACCTCCAAATGACTCCGAATGACCTGAATCTTCTAAAGTGTAGTCATAATTACAGGTACTAGCAGTTTTGTTTTATATTGTAGATTATTTGTACGATCAAAGCTTTTAGATTAAGGAATTAAATAAGTAATTTTGTTTAGAAAACATACCTATCTTTGATCTTTTTCATTGATTGCCCATCGGTCTAGCCGTGAAAAGTTCTTCATTCGATTCTCTAGTGTGGCAACGTATTTTCAGGTAAAAAATCTAAAACAATCTTACTAAAAAAAAATAACTTACAAACTTCAATGACTACAGCTTTTAAGCTGTCAATACAAATCCCAAGCCTTATTAAAATTGAAGGCATCATGAGAAAAAAGATTCGTTAGTCGCACTCAAATTAATAGACTACCAATTAAATTAAAACTTTACAAAAGGCGATGCTTTCAAAGGAAAGAAAGCAAACAACGAAGGAAGAAGTAAGGAATGAAACAAATAATGCTGTTAGTCGGCAATCAGTAATAACGAGAATCCGATTACAGTATCCCGGGAAATTGAAACGAAAAAAATACTGTAGCTGCCATGACTTCTAAAGAGAATTACCGATACTTAGAAAAATCAATCATAATCATAATCAGCCTATAATGTTCCCACTGCTGGGACACAGGCCTCCTCTCTGTGAGAGGGAGTGGTCTGTAATCCACCACGCGGGCCCAGTGCGGGTTGTTAGATGTCACATGTCATCGAATTATTGATTCTAGGACATGTCGGTTTCCTCACGATGTTTTCCTTCACCGTTTTGAGAGCAGCGGTGATGAAATTATTTACACAAAGTAATGCGTCTGTCGGGGTTCGAACCTACGACCTACATCTCGTAAGTCGAGGCCGTTACTACTGGGCCACCACTGCTCTAAATCAAGGATGTTGTAAAAGTTTTCTTTCTTTAAGACATGAATATTTACTTTGAAAAGTATTTATATTATTTTAACTGTTGTGAATGTGAGCACTAAGTGGGATATATTATTACTATTTAACCGACTTCAAAAAAAAGGAGGAGGTTCTCAATGCGAATGTTTTTTTTTTTATGTGTGATAACTCAGAACTTTATTCTGGGTGAACCGATTTGGATGATTCTTTTTTTATTTGATAGCTGGTGCTTCACATGTGATTCCATTTAAATTTCAACCAGTTTCAAGTTCTGACCAGAAGTTGAGTTATTCGTAATACTGCATATTATTTCCACTTAGTTTATATTGATGTTTTAATAATTTCCTGTCACTGTTATTTACATTTCAAGTAGTGGTATACGAATTTGTGTGGGGTAGTTACCACAACCAAAAAGAGAAAAATTTAAACTTTTTTACAAAAAAGTTATATTTCACTTTTTTTTTTGAAGTTAGTTGTTTTTTTATAAAAAAGTTTTTTTTCTTTCTCAGTTAGTTTTAATGATTATTCATGCGGCCTACTCAAATTTTCTTTCTTTGGTATTGTTCGTCAAGTCGTTGAGCTCCTTAAGTTCTAAGCTGAGCTACACGATTACTGACAAATGCCTGGACAGGTACACTGAAATTTGTGTGGTTCTTTCTTCAAAATATCATTTCACACACGGATCTACATGGTCCTTACATGATCTGACCAAGATTATGTCTGGACTTGAGTTTGCTTCGCCATTTCTTTTCAGGGGTAGTCAGATAGAAAATGTTGACTCCATTTAACTTATTGTATAAAATAAAAAAATATTATGACGTGTAAAAGTGATTCCGATATCCTATTAACAGAATAAACAATTTTATTTCATTATTTTGTTGTGATTTAGCAATAGTCGCCTTGTGTCAGCTGCCATTCAAAATAGATGAAAACCTACTTTTTTTTTTCTTTTTTTTTTCTGTCAGCTTTTTTACAGTAACAATAAAACTATTTACAGTGGTAACATTGTGATGTCCGTGACTCGAAAACATGACTTCTGCCGGTTTGTTAAAATCTGAATCGTGTTTCTCACTAAATGTACGCTATGCAAAGAATCTGAGTTACGTTTTCATTATAGTATTTTTTTCAATAAAAAGACTGTCAATGTACAAATATCTTTATAATAATAATAATAAGACATTTATTTCAGACGTAGTCCATATAAAGTTAGTAACACAAAAAAAAAACCTTATAAAACTATTGTTAGTATATAAAACAAAGCACAGGAAGAAATAAATAAAATAAAAGTAGCACCACACAGGAGTGCCAGTTTATCGCAAGCCCTAGACGCGTCCACCCGCAGTGTGAAGTCGCATCCAGTGCCACCACATCGGCGAGCTCCTCAGCTTCTAGTCTAACCAGATGCAGCTGATTACCAGTATTTTACATGGAGCGACTGCCTATTTGACCTCCACAACCCAGTTACTGGGTAACACGATACCTCATGGCAAGACTGGTTGTCAGACTTTTGGGCTTCTGACTACCCGTAACGAATACCTATCAAAGATCTATGAATGACAGCCGGGACTTAACGTTCTTTCCGAGGCATGGAGGGATGGATGGTCACCTGATTACATAACAGGATATCATGCATGCAAAATATGGCTGACAAACCTCCATAAAAGAGACGAGAAACATCCTCTAAAACCGATAATCGAAACTAGGTCACCCCATAATATCTGTTCGGGAAATATGGGCCTAATAAATAGAGCTGGACCTTTCTCAGCCTGGTACGATGGCCTAATAGTGGATATTTGGCTGGCGGCCAACTAACCAATGTGTAATGGGGTGATGGCCATGATTGACACCGTTTGGCCACTGCGGAGGCTGTAGTGTGGCTTTATTATGGTGCATTATGGTGGTTCAAATTATAGTGGTAACGATTATGATCTAAGCACGACGTCATATGATAAATGATTGTGTATCTATAAGTAGTTAGGTTTGCACAAACACTTTTATACGTCAATGATATTTTTTTTAAACTAGATGAGGTCGGCGTTTCCTAGAGAGGTCACAGTCTCTTATAAAGTCCAGACATAATCTTGGACAGATTATGTGAAGACCATGTAGATTGGTGTCTGAAATGGTCTTTTGACGAAAGAACCACACAGATTGAGTGGACCTGTCCAGTCAGTGCACGCATTTGTCAGTAATCGTGCAGCAATACTCAGAACTTATGGACTCTCCTATGTAACTAGCAAGCCTCTTTGTATAAGGCCACACGTAAAAAAGAACGACTGATAACATAACATCACGACTGGATTCCCCGATGGGTTGAGCAGAGGTTTAAACCCACATTTCGCCAGTTATGTTTAAATCCAATTCCAGGGGGCGAGCCTATTGCCCTAAACCAGGCACAAATCCAAACTCCGGGCTGCTACTGAGAAATTCCAGATGTAATACCCAATACCACTATGCCCGACCTGGGATTCAAACCCAGGACCTCACGTTCAGCAACGACCACGATTACTAGACCAACGAGGCAGTGAAAAACGGCTAAATATACCTATCTTCACCGCGTTGATCCGGTTGACGAATTTTTCCAAAATATTTTTATTTATTTAAAATTACATGCACAACATTACAGAATTTATTCGATAAGATCGAAATCGAATTGAATCAAGACGTTGTACAGAGCAAATTACAAACAAAAAAGTGACACAAACACATACTTAAGTAGGCTAGCTAAATACAATAATAAAAAATAAAAAATGTAAACAAAGGAAAAACAAAATTAACAAACACAAGTTCAATTTAGTTGGAGTTGGGGCAATTTTACTTAAAGTAAAAAAAATGTGTGTGAAGCTGCAGTCCTTGCAAAATACCTGGCCACTAAAACTATATGTAGCAATGGTTTAGAAATATCCTCCAAACCTCATTCCTAACCGATTGGACGAAGAAGGCACAGCATAAAGAAAATTGGAAAAATATTGGGGAGACCTTTGCCCTGGTGGGACAACATAGGTATACGGCAAAAAATACCATCAGTGCAGAACACCAGCACAATGCTAATACTTTACTAAAAGAAATTCGATCAACTACCGATTAATAGGTTGGTTAAAATGCTCTGATAAAGTTCTTTCTCACAAAACACAGCTAGGAACAAGCTTGTTTCTTTTGATATGGCCCATGCAGGAACATTGTTGACATATTTCCCATAATTTTAAAGACAACACCAATTTGTATCCTGACAATAGCCAATATTGTGGTGTCGTATTACAATAGCCGCATCTTCACGACTTGACCTCAGGGCACCAGCTAGTACAGGACATTACCTGTGACCATGTATGGGAAAACTTAAATATTTGCTAACTTGTAAAGTGCAAAGATGGTGTAAGTTATTGCATGTTAACATTTGGCTTTTTATGTGAATGGTAGCAGGTTTTAAGTATTGGCTAGAAGCTATATTCCAGGATTTGTCTCTTTCTCTATACGAAGAAACGAGTAGGTATGCAGTCTTTAAAGGATAATTTACACCAAACGGCTCGCATCACATCGTACCGAAAAGGGTGCGAACGTATGCGGCGACAGCCGATGGCGTCCGGCAGGATGTCGATGCATACGATTGGCTCCGTACCGTCGCTTGCGAACGTATCCGTTTCTGCGCCTAGAAAAATAGTTTCATGCCTACCGCGTTGACGTGTTCTAATTCGGATGAATGTGTGATCTGATACAATGACAGGCGAACGGAGCCGATCGCGCGTCGCAGCATACTTTGGGCTAAGATCGCGTGTCGCGGAAGACGCCCGCGGTCAAGCTGCTGTGCGGGGCTTGGTAATATAGACTTTAAATAATGTGTAAACGATTTAATATCGTTTAAAAATTGTATAATCCGTTCCGATCCGATGCGATGCGAGCCGTTTGGCGGAAATCATCCTTTAGTCTCCAAAAATAGCTAGCATCGCTAACATTTATCATGCATGACAATCATAAAAGTTCAATAGTATTGACTTATTGAGTGTGTCTGTTCGATTATAATCGATTTCTGAATACCAAATAGATTTCAAATCAAATTCAAACTCAAAGCATTTATTTCAAATTAAACCATTACAGGCCCATTCCAAAACGTAGATCTCTATGGAGAAAACGGGCAAGAAACTCCAAGGACACTCTTTTAAATCAAAATATTACAAAATCTTGGTTACATTATATAAATATTGATCGCGGTGGTTAGTCACCAAAACAAAAAGTATTACGTAATTTTATTATTGTGGTCTTTTCAATCTGATATTAGTCACGACAATAACTCATGCAATACTCGTTTCATTTCAGTATAATATTATGAATAGGCTTCTGCATTGTATTAGAAAAACTACAGCCATTGTTTTAGTCACTGTAAAACGAATGTTTTCCGTTATTAAACGTATTAATTATGCAAACCCTTTCATCTAACCCAATATTATAAAGAGAAAAGATTTGATTTTTGTTTTGTTTGTTACGCTTTCACGCTAAAACGGCTGAGCGGATTCGGATCAAAATTTCGCACAGGGGTAGACCATGACCTGTATTCGGACATAGGATACTTTTTTATCCCGATATTCCCACGGAATCGAGACCTATGCGGGTGAAACCACGGGGCGCAGCTAGTCCTAACTAATATTATAAATGCGAAAGTAAGTTTGTTTGTTTGTTACGCTTTCACGCTAAAACGGCTGAACGGAAATTGTTGAAATTTGACACATGAGTTAACCATGACCTGGAAAATTACATAGGCTATTTTTCATCCTGGATTTCAAACAATTCGTAGGTAGCAGCTTGTTACTTAATAAAGACTTACAAATATTAATACCAAAGTTACTTAAGGGGCCTACATGACCTAAACGCAAATTTATAATGCCTAAAAATATATGATCCACTGCAGTAACCAAAATCAGAAAAATATATGATATTCTTCTGGATATATGCTAGTTAGATAGTGTGTTGAAAATATAATACAATTAACATGATATGATAGAAGAAAATCACGAAGATACATCTAAAAAAATATTTTAACCATTAAAAAACATATTACTATACATGCAAGCATACAGATTTTTGTCAGATTATTCTACAAGTAACATACTAACGTAATAGTGTTTTAATTTTTTAGTCCAATTAATAGATTTTTTGTAAATCCATATTTGCTTCATATTTTGCAATAAATTACCAGCCTTGTGTCATCGCGCGTCTCTTTCTTTTCTATACAATCCGACAGTGACCACGCTTTAGCTCTTGTAAGCCTCTTAATACTTATTACATACTTTGTACTAAGTTAGTGAATACAAGAGAGTGAATTCATCGTAACGTGTACAAATCTGATGGGTCGAAGTAGCCTAGCTCCGGCATTGGGCTGGCTTACACACCTCACTGTAAACCAGCTGTCTGATGTGTTATCAGCTTTAATGCATCTCAGAGAGGATGGTAAACAAAGGGGATACTTTACCATTGATTATTGTGTACTTAGCTTTAGACTGGACAGGTATGTAGACACATACATAGTGACTATTTTTAGATTTAAATCCAGGGAAGTTACATTGCATTACTTAAGCAAATTGACTATCAACTTAAATTGTCGGTATATTCAAATTACATCTATCATTCTTTGATCGTTGTATGAATTATATGTGTTGTGTAGTGTTGTGCTGTGTTTTGTGGTGTTGTTGTTGTTAAATGTATTTTCTTTCTTTCTTTCTAAATGGCTATAGCACGGAAAATTGACGAAGGTTGTCAGTTTGCTTTGTTTTAAGCAACTGTGGTTGCTACAAATTCAAACGTTTAGTTTTCTCACTGCAACTGTAGTTGCGAACCGACATTAGCTCGTTCAAACGGATATAATACGAGTAGATTACAGTCCTAAGTAATGTAAACAAAATAAATTCTCAACGAATTAAAAGTTATATTGCCAACCTCACTGAACATTTTTTAAGCTATTGCATAGCTTCTATCGCGGGCCTTGAGCGCGGGGACCGGAGCCAGAAATTCCGTAACGAAAAAAAACCTCACGCTCCCCACTCCGACGGGCACGGAGGTGTGGCTTGAAGGCCGTGCATTGTCTAACGTCGTTTCTTTTCGGCAGTCTTCGACACGGTGTTTGTGTGCATGCAACTAGACGTATTGTACGACTCTACGAAGCTCGCACGAATCGAGACGAGCTGCTCCGAAATCGGACGAATACATAAGCAGCTTATTATGAGAAAGTATATAGGTGTGTAGGTATTTATCAAAAAGTGTAACTTGAATTAATATTTATTTCCATTTACTTTCGTACCATTTATCATTTACCAGTCGGACACCATACATTTATTATAATCACCACTATCTTAAAACTCAATATCCCAATATCTCGGAAACGGCTGGGAATATCAAAATTCTGACCAAATTTCTCCCCCCCCTATAAGCTCCCTCTCAAATAGTACATACATACAGACAAGCCCCTTTGACCCCCCTTTTTTGATCCCCTCTTTTTCGACCCCAATATTAAGTTGTATTATATTTATTTATATTTAAATCAATCCCACTTATATATGATCCCGGGACCCCCCCGCGTCACCCCTTTTGACCAACCCCTCCACCCGTCCAGGGCTACTTCACCCTCCCGGGTCTTAACTTTTCAACCGGAGGTCGTAGAGGTATCGAGTTTGGGGTTTTTGGAATTGGCAGTAAAGGGCCTATCTTTTGGCCCCGATAAGGTTAGGGTAAAGCGCCCCATTTTAAATTTATTTTAGATTTCAAATTTTTAAATTCTTATTTCTTATTCTTATACAAAATGCTATGCAATAGCTTTACCGCGGCAGTCCCCGAGTGCCACACGTCTTTTTTTTTGTAAAATCGTCTGTTGAAGTTTGGTTGTGTCAGTGAAGACATTGTGATTACGAGTATTCTAATTTGAAAGAAAAAAAATAAAGAAATACCTAATAAAGTTTATTTTGACACAGTTCGTGAAACTAAAAATTCAAATACCAAAATAAAAAAGTGAAAGTAATGTTTAACAACAACATTGTGTGCAATTTGTTTTTACCGTCTTATTATGTATTAGTTGCACCCCACGGTCTCACCCGCATAACCCGTGGCAATATTGTGATAAATAATCTGAGGGCACGGTAGTGCCCCCGCCAAGACGAGCCAAGCGAAGCCCAAGGGCACTACCTACCTTTTCTCGAAGTGTTTCGTCGTTTTTTTGAACCCTCATAGAGTTGGTTTTCGATGTACCAGATAGTTCATATTCTCAGGATATGATGTCAATAATAGACTAATTAAACATACAAAGTCTCAATTGAATAGCTCTAATACTTTAGATTTTATTGATATCAAAAAAGTTCAGTATACAAAAAAATACTACCGTGCCCCCAGATAAACTTAAAAAAAAGAAGAAAAAAATAAACACTAAAAAGACTGCCTAGCAACTTACAAAAAGAACTGAAATCCCACCAAAAACATTTCATGTAAAATGTTTCCAAGACGACCACATAAGGTTTGCCCTGTGAAAAAGATATCAGATCTCATGTAGAGCCAAGCTTCTGAATCTACACGGCCTAACTCTACCGACCCTAACTTCACAAATTCTACATATCAGTAAAAAATTATGGTTTGGCTGTTTCGTTACTTACTTCAGAAACTAAATATCCGCATGACCTCCACGACGGTAGCGAAACGGCGCAGCCATAGATTTTTACTGATTTGTAGAATTTGTGAAGTTAGGGTCGGTAGAGTTAGGCCGTGTAGATTCAGAAGCTTGGCTCTACATGAGATCTGATATCTGTTTTAAATATTATCTTGCAGTTTGAGTAATTAATGCTGCCTACCGAAATGTCCTTCCTTTGTTATTGTTCGCCAGATCGTTGAGCTCCTTATGTTCTGAGTTGAGCTGCACGATTACAGACAAATGTGTGCACTGACTAGACAGGTTCACTCAATCTGTGTGGTTCTTTCCTTAAAATACCAATTCAGACACCAATCTACATGGTCTTCACATCTGACAAAGATGACCTGACTTTAAAAGAGACTATGACCTCTAAGTTTGTTTCGGCCTTTCTTCTCAGAGTAGTTAGATAGGAAACGCTGACCTCATCTAGTTTAAAAAATATTGACGTGTAACTGTGTTTGTACTTACAGATATAAAATCATTTATCATTTATCAAATTGCCAATATTCTATCCCGAACTGTAAAATCACGCTAAATCATCACTTAACTCTGTACTAGATCCATACGGGCGATCCATTAGATCAGGCTTGTCCAAGCAACTTGTATAATAAAGATAGATTACAGTACAACATGTTGTGAACACGCTGTAACAGGGTGCAACATGAAACCTTTATTCGTTGTCCTCACTGGACAGGTAGAGCAGAAGGTTTAAACTTAATAATTTACGAGAGCAACAAAAGAAATTTCCTCTCAACGAAGTACTAAATGATGAAAAGCATCATATTTCTAGTACAGTTCGCGCAAAACTTTATGAGCTCTCGGAAGTTGTAGCGAGTGGCTGCGCAGTATGTATAATATAGGTGTCCGAGGGAACTCTCTCACTATAACTCAACTGTACCATGCGCGGTTTCGTTCCCGGGCCTACATTCAGAGGGCTCATCTTTAGTCAGGGTAATTAATTGACATACTACGTCAAATTGCGTATTATAGCCATTTCATACAACTGTCAAAGAATGATAGTTGCGTGATTCGAATATGCTGGCAATTTATGTTGGTAGTCAATTTGCTATAGAAATTATTTCCCTGATTTTACACCGATCTCTTACTGAGTATACCTAGGTGTATTACGGTTTGACCACATACCTTAAAGTTAAACTTCTTTCGTAGTAACGGCCATATTCAGCCATTGTCTACTGATTTTATTTTAAGTCGTTTGGTACTTAGTTAATTATAGCCCATATCGTTAAGAATTTCTAAAAAAAAACGCAAAATATTAATACCAATAATAGTAATAAAATATTTATGAATATATGAGAGAGAATCATCAGCATCGTCATGTTGAGAGGATGAATGAAAGGCGACTAACAAAAGGTATTTACAAGGCAGATGTGAGTGGAAACGCCGGGAGGGGACGCCCTAGGAGGACATATAGTGACCTTATTGGTGATGTCCTTCAGAAAGGTCAGGTGCGTAGTACTCACAACCGGCGTGCGTGTGTGACCAGATGTATGAACGTAAACGAGGCAAAAGGAGTATAATATAAGGATCGTAGCAGGTGGCATTCTGTAGTTTCTGCCTACCCCCATGGGAAGAAGACGTGAGTTGATGTATGTATGTATGTTTATACATATAATATAATAGCTTACCAGCCTTTACTATTGAGAGAACCACCACAAGAACGGGCTGACTAATCTTCCAGCTAAGCTTGAACTAAAATCAATTGTAAAACGGTTTAATAGGATTATAAACAAGTCCCAAATTAAAAACAATCAAAGCTTTTTGCTTTGCTATAAATCCCCAAACAGCGTGACAAATCTAAAACAATAAACACAATTACCCACTAACTCAACAATTTGCTTAAAGGCTAGGGTAGACAGGTGCGACGCACAGCGTGACGCTACTCTTGTAAAACGATTTCCATGAAACTTTCATAGAAATTGTTCTGCTACATCGCGTCGCGCCTGTTTGCGGGAGCCTTAACTCGTAACTCAAACTAAACCAAGTAAAGTTGAACTTCTGGTAATTGTTTCAGCTCTCACCGGAAGCCGGTAGTAGCGAGCGACGGCGGCTTCCGGTGCCTACGTTACAGGCTACCATTGTGCCTCTTTGAGGGTAAAACCGTTTGGGCCTCAGCCGACTGTGGCGTAAAGAGGGGTATTGTGTTCGAGTAGGTAATGTGTTGGGGTGTAGGTAAATCAATTGTGATGGTTTGGTCTGTGGTATTTGAGAACCTGTTTTGTGGGAGATGAGTATTATACTCGAGGTACGTAGGAAACTCTGCTACCTGCACTCGGTGTAAAATATTTTAAGAAGATAATGTAGGTCTAGTAAAACTAATATTGTAGTAACATAATTATTTAGAATCGGCCAATTAATGAGCCAAATAGATAGCATAATCCAGTTTTTGTTTTTCTAACATCAATATTCCCTTACTTTCTGTTACAAATGCGAAGTCGTCTTAAAATACCAGCACTCTAATTCCGTAACATACTCATCCTATCAATCACAATTTGAATAATTTTGAAGCCTATTGCTAATCCATTGCTTCATATGTTTGAAACATTTGTCTGCACAATGTAAATAACGCAATGAATGTTGTTGAACTGTCAAAATGAAAGCTATTCCTACTGTTAGTGTGTAACGCAGATACCCTGTAGGTGTAAACCTCCGTATTTATAAACGTTGGTTAGAGTTAATTAATGATTAGCGTCTGCTTAGGCAAGTAAAGGGGAAAGTGTCATATATTAGAAATTTACCTAGCACCCTTCAAGCTCGGTCACTGCTGGTTTTCTCCAATTTAAGTCAATGGACTCCAATAAACATCAAAATTAATTAAGTACCGAAATTCATTACTCCAACTTACACTGTACATTATAAATCTACAGGATTTATTACTGAACAATACAATATAAACGAGCTATATATAATATTATATACAATTATAGACGGAGGGGCGACAATCGATATCTGTCGAAGAATCTACCAATTAAATTGATAGGGTAACTAGATGCATAGAGCGATGAATGCGATAGAGGTGGGCGCGGAGAATTGGAAACAAATTGTTGGAAGGAATCTTTTTTACAAGAAAAAAAAGCAACCGACTTCCAAAAAAAACACTACGAAGTGAAAAATAACTTCAATTTGCAAGTCGATGGCAAAAAACGAAAAAACAAAACCAAAGACACCGACTTCCGATATTACTTAAAGTTATTTTGTAGTGTTTTTTTGGAAGTCAGTCGTTTTTTTTTTTTTTGTAAAAACTTTTTTATTTTTCCCATTTCACATGCGTTTTAAATAACAGTGACAGAATCAATTTACAGTAAGTGGATAAAATACGTATTATTGAAGCTAACTGAAAAATTACCGAAACAAAATTAATAAAATTTATATGGGACCACCAGGCATACCCTGTTCATTAAAAAAGAATTTATCATATAATTTATCCACAATTGCCGGAGATATCGCGTAACAAACATACTAAAAAAAGGCGAATCGAAAAAACTCTTCCTTTTTGAAGTCGGTTAAAAAGTAGATATAATTGTTTTAAAATTGTATTTTTGATAACTTGAAAAAGTGTTGTTTTGTGTTACTGCGTTAGTACTTAGGTATTTATATTACATAAAATTTCAAGTTTCAATTTTGTGATCACCGTCGGGGTTAATGGTGGAATATTTAGTATTTTAGTTATCAGACAAAAAAAGAATCCTACAAACAAGCGCAACACGCGACGCGAATCACGCGCGAGCCAAAGGCAACAAACGTCGCGCAACAAGCGACGCTTTTGTGTCGCCCTTAAATAACTTGTTCGATTGACAACAAAAACCAACAGAGTCAAGTTAGAAAGTTTATATTTGTTTTAAATCTACATTTATATCTGTAATTTGTATGGTGTACATAAGAGTACCTATTCTATTCTATTTATATTTTGAAACGGCACAGAATCCATGATGGAAATATTTAGTGTTTTAAATTGCCCTGTCGGTCCCTTCTACTGCTTCATCAGTCTACAGCCACATTCATCAACCGCAGTAACAATTCAAGGGCTAATTAAAATAGATGACCCCTTTACATACTCATTGAGATTTAGTGCGTTTGTTGTGCAGGCGTCGATGCTGAGAAAAATAAGTACAATATTGTACTGGCAGACTTAATACCCAGGCAATTGGGTTGTTGAACTCACGGGACTTAGAAAAAGCGGTCAATTGCGAGTAGGACTCGCACAAGAGGTGTTCCGCACCACCGTTACCATTAATGCCATTATTAAGATAGAGCAAGAAAGAGAAGCAAAGCAGAGCAAGAGCAAGAGCATGTAAGTGAGTTCGTATATTTGGGGAGTCTATTTACAAGGGATGGAAAGATTGATGGAGATGTGGAAAGAAGGGTAAATGCGGGAAATAAAGTGAATGGACACATGCAATTGAGACCAACCAGTTGATGTCCAAAAAAGTACGACTGGCTGTTCACAATGGTGTTCTGGTGCTTACGCTTATGTATGGAAGTGAGTGTTAGGTGTGGCAAAAGAAGCATGAAAGTATAGAGATAGTATAAATATATAGAATAAATGCTGTGAAAATGCGTTCCTTGCGAAGCATATGTGGTGTGACTATGAATGATAGACTGAAGAATGATGTGATAAGGCAACGGTGCGGTTTAAAAGAAGATGTAGTGACAAAAATTGAAAAGAGTATGTTAAGATGGTTTGGTCATGTTGAGAGGATGAATGAAAGGCGATTAACAAAAGGTATTTAAAAGGCAGATGTGAGTGGAAACGCCGGGAGGGGACGCCCTAAGAAGACATATAGTGACCTTATTGGTGATGGTCTTCAGAAAGGTCAGGTGCGAAGTACTCACAACCGGCGTGCGTGTATGACCAGATGTATGAACGTAAACGAGGCAAAAGGAGTATGTAAAGATCGTAGCAGGTTTCTGTCTACCCCCTACCAGGCGTTCTGTAGTTTCTGTCTACCCCCATGGGAAGAAGGCGTGAGTGTATGTATGTATGTTAAGATAGAGCAAAAAACGCCCGAAAAAAAACACGTTTCTTGTATCGTTGTTGTTATAGCGGTCACACTCCTGTGAGTGTCTCTCTGTGAGAGTCACTCTTTTGAGTGTCTTCCTATTACGGTTCAAAAGATACAGCTCTGTGACAGTGGGACGCATGGATGGACAGCCGAGCCTTAATAATATGGCCCCGTCGGGACCCTTTGTATACGGAACCCTAAAAAAAGCTAAAGGTTTTTTTGGTTATTTGCTAATTATAGTATTATATTTTGCATTAAATAGAAGTGTAGTGCATTTTTTTTTTATAAAAACTTTTTGTTTGAACAAATGGCAGATTTAAAGCCTTATGTTACACTGAGTGGTCGTTTGTTCTTGGTCCTGAGATACCCAATAATGATGGCAGTTACTTATATCTTTATTTTGTTTTTTATCTATCTTTAATTGAGTTAGCAATAGACTCGCTCCCTATTACAAAGGACTTAGACATGACTGGCAAAATGTGGTTGTATTAAAGGTACACCTCTGCTCAACCCTTGGGTGAACAAGGCGTGATGTTATGCTATTTGAGTTTCCAAAATATCAATAGATTGTTTCACAGTAACCTAAAATTTAGAGGTTTAAAAAGCAAAGCGAGCTCATTATGGTTCAGATTACTCTCTAAGGCCCGTTTGCACCGCCAATTACTAAACACGTTTAGCGCTAAAAGAGTTGAAAACATAATTCTGTTTCTGTCAAATGTTTGAAGATGACGGAGAAAGAATGATATTTTAAATTCGTTTAGCGCTATTCGTGTTTAGTGATTGCCAGTACAAGTGGGCCTTAGTAACCTGAACTCAGCATGAGCAAAAAATTGTTTTTTTAAATATTGGGAGACCACGAGACATAGGGTATAAATGACTCGCGCCCGAAAAGACAATTGTTTTCTGAAATAGTAGATTGTTATACAAGGGGCTAAAATTACCCATTATCAACGTAAACAGAAACCGAGTTATAATGAGTTTTTAGCGCCGTGTGTTAGACTCTACTTTTCAGTACGATTGCGAGAAAATAATCCAATAAAATAATAAATAGTTTAATTTTTTTTTCTTCCATTGCTGCAACGCAATACACGCATTCTACTGAAGAGATCGCCGCTTTTAATTCCATTTTCAAAAATACAATGTTCTTCTTTTTTATGAAACAGTAATAAGTCAAGTCTTTATTCCTGATTATTCTATAAATTAATAAAGACTTTTTCATTTTTGTAGGCTCGTTGGTACAAATAAAAATAAAAAAATTACCTAGAGGAAAATATGCTATTTTATCCCCGCTCTGATACGCTACAATGACGGACTTTTTGAGCAAGAGGAGTGAAAACATTTTTTTTAGTCTAGCCTATGAGTCGCATACCTAATTAAACCAATCTATGGTATGCAATATGTACACAGCCCAAACAATTTATCAGTTAAAATAAGCTCGTAAACCCGGGGACGCATTGACAGGCGTAGGCGTCAGCGAGTGAACAAACACTTGTATAAAATTAACTTAAATCATTCCTGACAGGCTCTGTTTTCATTATTTTATGTTGTTTGTCTATGTCAATATCAATTAAGGTAGTAGATAATTTATGCCGTAATCTCGCTTTTGGAATTGTTTTTGAGAACATGTTTGGTTTGTTCGTGGGAGTCGCAATATTTATAAAATGGTTAAAGTAAGTATTTATGATACGTTCCGACGGGCCTATACTTTAGTGAGTGGAAAAAGGCTGCTAATGATCCTAATTTTATCCTGGTTTTCGTGGTGAGCATTAAAAAGAGTTGCCACAATTTTAAATCTCATTAATTCAATTGTTATTCGGTGTTAAACATTACAATCAATTAATAATAAAAATTCATGAAAACATTCAATTGAAAATTTGCCAGTGTGCTGGCTAACGGACGGGAACCAATACAATAAAGGTGACAAGAAACAAGTGCAACACGACAGTTGCGAAGCGATTCTAGTAGAACAATTCTTATAAAAATTTCATGGAAATTGTTCTACAAAAGTCGCGTCGCGCCTGTCTGCGGAGCCTTAATGCGGATTGGTGTTTGTGCGTGTGCGTTGCCGAATTATGTTAGTACAGTACTTATAAACGCGTGCGGTCTAGATTGACGAACTGAATTGATTTACACATGTACTGTTTTTTGAAGGGGACAGGACTAAACATTTTGTAAATAAAAAACGATTACTTATATTGAAAATATTATCAATTCTGAATCATCTCTGAAAATTTGGCAGTTCTTTGAAAACTAACCCTGTATTTGCAGTCTCAATGTGGCTGCCTTGTGGTTGCTAGCCTTTTAATGTCTGGCAATTCGCATGCAAGTTTATCTCCTCTGTCTAAACTAATAGAGGTCATATTTGTGAGTTTAAATATAAGGAGTAATCTTCGTAATTATTAAGCCGATTCCAAAAATTCTTTTACTAATGAGAAGGTAAATTATTGCCGAGTTTCATAGGATACTCGTAGAAAGAAAAGAAAAGAAAGAAAAAAATTTTTTTTTTGCGGTAAACATGGCGCAGAGAAAAACACACAAACACAAAAAAAAAAGGAGTTGGGGGAAAATATGCGTCACATCCACGCAAATCGGCTATCGCTAAGCATAATGCGTTTTCAGCGACAGCCGACGTTGACGATGACGTCAACAAATGCAGTATACGAAATTATATAAACATAATAATTTATAAAATGGTAACATTCCGGGCAATGACTCACGCGCCGCCGGGATATAAATCTTTGTTACAAGAAATTTCAAGCGGACGAAGTAGGGCAGAAGCTACTTATTTTTTTAATAAAGAAATCAGTACTCCCTCTTACTATACATCATTTAATTCATCAATGATGACAATTAATTAATAAAATTAAACATATTGTTATAACAAGCGACGCCGGCGCCGCGGCAACTGATGGAAATAATTGGGTTGTTGATCATTGATTGATTGAATTGTAAGATAAATACCCACAATGAAGGATTGAAGTGGTTTATCTTTGAGCTTCGTTTCACTTGTTGTTAATTGGAAGTAATTATTATAGTAAAAGTAAGCATGCTAATTTTGTTTTAAGGGATGGGAAAAAAGAAAATTAGTCAGTTGATTGAAAGTAGTTATGGTCGCTTATAAGCCTTTTTTTGGGTTGTTAATCATCAAATGACCTTTCCAGCTCTGAGCGGTGCGGAAGGGTTTGTCAGACTCTTATTGACTAAAACCCACCCGTGTTCCTTCAGTTGCCTGTGCGCCAGGGCCACGGTAACACTTTCGAACAATCCGCAACCCCGGCAGGCATCGCCCTATCGGACCCCGTCAATGATGCTGACATCTCTTTGAGGCGCGCGTGGAACACGACGCGCCGTCGACCCGGGCCTGGTCCTTACCGGACGGCGAGCTGCCCATTGCTCGCCGTCCGCAAGCCAGCGCCTACTGTGGGCGGGAGTCGAGTCTATCACAATCTGAATGTTTTTGAAGCCTATTACTAAGCCATTGCTTCATATGTTCGAAAAAAAAATCCGTTCAACAACGTAAATAACGCAATGAATATTGTTGAACTGTCACAATGAAAGCTATTCCTACTGTTGGTATGTTACGCAATTACCCCGCAGGCATAATCTTGGTCAGATCATGTGAAGACCATGTAGATTGGTGTCTGAAATGGCTTTTTGACGAAAGGACCACACAGATTGAATGGACTTGTCCAGTCAGTGCACGCATTTGTCAGTAATCGTGCAGCTCAACTCAGAATAAAAGTTACTTAGTTACCATAAGAGTGAAAACGTTGTTAATCACAAGTTCACACAGACTATAACGATAGCTCTACGAGAACTTAATCTCACGTAGTGTTAGGAGTTAAACCAGTAGTTATAATTAACTGTCACCAGTGATATACAGTAAACTAGCACATCGCCCACGACTTTGTCCGCGTAGATTTCGTATTTTCCACTACAAAATTTAACACCCCCTGTTTGATTCTCTTCTTATCTAAAATTAAGTATTCGGGTCAATTTTCAAATTTATTTAATGGAAAATGTTGTTTTTGGATGTGGCAAAAGAAGCATGAAAGTAGAATAAATGCTATGGAAATGCGTTCTTTGCGAAGCATGTATGGTGTGACTATGAATGATAGACTGAAGAATGATGAGATACGGCAACGGTGCGATTTAAAAGTAGATGTAGTGACAAAAATTTAAAAGAAAAAAAAATATTTTTTACTTAGATAAGTATTCGTGGTAAGTTTCAAGTTAAATAACTCAAGGAATAAGATTTTTCATACAAACGAAATCCCCTCTTTTCACCCCCTTAAAGGTCGAAATTCCAAAAACCCTTTCATAACGCTTCCCTAAATTATAAAAGGAAGCCGTGTGCCAAATTTCACGTTTCTAGTCCTAGTAGTTTCGGCCGTGCGTCAATCAGTTTCTCCTTTTTAACTGACTTCACAATAAGGAGGAGGTTCTCAATTCGTCTGTATGTTTTTTTTTTTTATGTGTGTTAGCTCAGTACTTTTTTCTGGGTGAACCGATTTGGATAATTCTTTTTTTATTTGATAGGTGGTGGCTTCACATGGTCCCATTCAAATTTGATCAAGGTCTGGCCTGCAGTTTTTGAGTTATCCTTAATACTGGATATTTTTTCCACTTAGTTTATATGGATGATGTGTTAATAATTTCCTGTCGCTGTTATTTACACACCAAGTAGTGGTATACGAATTTGTGTGGGGTAGGTACCGCAATTAAAAAGTGAAAAATAAAAACTTTTTACAAAAAAACAACCGACTTACAAAAAAAACTAAAAGACGTGAAAAATAACTTTAGTTTCGGAAGTCGGTGGCCAAAAACGAAAATACAAAACCAAAGACACCGACTTCCGAAATTAAAGTTATTTTTCACGTCTTTTAGTGTTTTTTTTTGGAAGTCGGTTGTTTTTTTGTAAAAAAGGTTTTTTATTTATAGATATCGCATCAACAGAGACAATGACAAACCAGCTTAAAACCTCGTAAATGCTAAACTCATTACGAAGCCATCAAAAACAAGCCGAAATAAAAGAAAATTTATATCTCTTAAAATTATTTATCTTTTGGGCTCATTGCCACTCTCCTCTGATTTACTGCGGATTGTTAATGGAAGAAAGATGCTGTGAATATGCGAGGCTTGGCTATAGTGAGAGCGATTGGGACATGAGTGAAATTGGTGGGTCGGTACATAACTTCAATGCACACACAACGAAAAGAAATGTAACACCATAACCACGCGTTCTCTACAATAATGCGTTTAGGATTGTGATGGGGCTGCCTCGGTTCTGCAGCGCCTCGGGTATGTTCGCGGAGGAGCGCGCCGCTTGTTTTCACGTGACTATGCGCAGGCGGAGCATCTCTCTGGTGCGCAGAGTACGGGCCAGCTCCAACGCAGTCCTGGCGATGATTGCTGATAGGCTGGACTGCCCCTACATGCTGCATTGCTGCAGCAGGCATGTTCAGGCAAAGCCGTTTAGCAGGCGTTATTGATATTTGAGTATGTGTCCTTGTATTTATTTAAAGTATGATAACTTTGTAATTTTAATTTTAATGCTAGAATTTTTTGACATTTAATATAAAAATATATTTTTTTTATTTTTTTATTCTATTATGTAATGTTTGTAATTGTCTTTTATGGGCCTAGTTACCCGAAATAAATAAATTTTAATTTTAATAATTTAAATAAAATACTACGATAGAACGATTACAGACCTACTTACCGTAACTTCATATTTTGATCACAATTTTTTAACTTTCGTAAGACTGCTTCCGTTTCTAAGGCATGTTTCAAAGAATCGTGTTGTCTTCCACTTCACTGCCTTGTAGCTTTTTTTCACTAATAAAATGCTGGTCCTTTGGCTCCTTGTGTATGTAATAAGTTTAAACCTGCATTTAATTTGTTAGGTACTAAATATTTGCATCGCTGATCTACACTATACTACATACTACAAATAAATAAAATTGAAGTGTCTGTTTGTAATTTCAAAATAACAGCTTTTTACTAAATGCATATGAAAGTATATACGATAGTTAGAACAAAATAGCACTTTTTTAATTTTTTTGTCTGTCTGTTTGTTTCGACTAATCTCCGAAACGGCTGGACCGATTTTGACCGGAGTTTCACTGGCTGATAGCTGATGTTATAAGAAGTAATACTTTTTGTCCCGGTAGCACGTTCCCGTGGGACAATTCCGACATCCACGCGGGCGAAGCCGCGGGCAGCAGCTATCAAAAATAAAATTAACTGCTATAACAAATTAAGCAATAACTCGTTTCACGCTCACAGTATTACTTGAACTCCACCACATACTTATTTCCCACACAAGCTAAATAGCACCTTTTCCCCATTAAAATAAATTCGAAAGCCATTTGTTCCTCCAAGGCGTATCCACTTGCCTTCAATAATGAGTTGTTTTAATTTGACTCGTGTTATTTAGCACCTGTTAAAAATTAAGTTAAAAGCTGTCGCAGAACATAATATGTTGTCTTTTAATTGGGAGCTCGCATTGTTAAGTATAATTGAGTTACAATAATATGGTGGAATGTTATACTGTGGGGCTAAATCCTGTTCTCGCAAAGGAATGTGCCTTTGTCACCACGCTTGCTCTAAGAGTGTTAAATACTTGGTAATTTCAAAATAACTTCTGATTATAAGTGGTGCCTCAGTCTTAACATAATCTCACTTTGAAAGCAGAATAATAACATTGTCCAAAATGTCCTTTCTTTGGTATTGTTCGTCGTTGAGCTCTTCGTAAGTAAGTTCTGAGTTGAGCTACTCGATAACTGACAAATGTGAACACTGACTGGACAGGTCAACTCAATTCTGTGTGGATCTTTCTTAAAAAAACCATCTCGGACACTCATCTGCATGGTCAACTTTTGGCCTGACCAAGATTATGTCAGGACTTTTAAAGAGTCTGTGACCTTTGAGTTTGTTTCGGTCTTTCTTGTCAAAGTAGTCAGATAGAAAACACCGAATCCATCTACTTTTATAGCATAATTTAATTTTAATTAAAACCAATTTACAAAAATAAATATAATTTATCTGTTATGCGCTAAGTTTGACATTCACAATTAAATAAGTCCGTAAACACGACTCCTTCACATTATCTACTTCAAAATCAACCTGATAGCCAAAAAGGAGCAAGAACTCCATATTTACAGGCTACGGCTTTAAATAAAGACTAACAGCATATTTACCTACAGTATGAACCACGATAAATCGTCGGAATCACCCTCATGTATAAATCATGATAAATCCTAACTAGCATTTAGAGTCTCCCTCGGGTACTGAGGGCAAAACAAATATTGTAATTAGTTATGAATAAGTAGGTAATGGATTCTGAAATTGTTGTTTGTAGTTTTGTGTGGTGTTGGAAAGTGTGGCTGCGGGTCTAAGGACCAAGGTTTGATTCCAAAGTCAATAATGTAAGCCATAGCTAAAAGGGAATCCAGGAGTTTTTTTTAGGTCTTAACAAGAATATTAATGTTCTTACCATGCATATCATTAACACGGTATAATAACAATACTTTAGATTCTACAATAGATCAGGCAGAGGACATAGTCCTTCCATAGTTATAAGTAACCAATTCACTATAGCCACCTAAACCATAGCCCAATATGTTTAGTTCCTATGCTCTGCACCAACCGGAGGGTTATCCTTGAATTCACTTGCATAGTGCATACGAGGATAATCGTCGGTAGGTGCCTCAATGCTTAAAATTGTTTAAGGGGCCTCTGCGACTTACCCTAGGTAGGCAGGGACCCTAAGGTCCCGAGATATGTCAAAGACAATACATTCTATAATTCATATATAATTACATATTATAAATTCGAAAGTAACTATCTGTCTGTCACCTTTTGACGCCTTAATGAACTGATCGTTTTGAAATTTGACAAATACTAAGTCTAGAACCTGGAGAAGGACGGCAGGAAGATATTTGTTTTAAAAATGATGAAATACAAAATACACACAGACGATGTCCCGGGCAACAGCTAATAAAACATAAAAGAAGAATGAATTTAAGGTGAATGATACTAAGGTATATAATATTCCTCGAACCTGAGAAAATCGTATAAAGGAATACGAAGACCCGATTACTCCGCGTGATACTGCAAAAGATGACAATGTTGATAAATGAGCTCGAACCCCATTAGCACGGATTTGTACCTTCTCCCCTTTATTTTTATATCTTTACGGTTGTTTTTCTTTAGGGATTGACAGAAGTATATTCTGCTGATGATGGTAAAGTCATAGAGGAAAACTGTGAGCAAAATACGGAGCTCAAACATAAAACTGGGGACGTGCAGTGTTAGATCAAATGTAGTGGTAATGTTTCTGAGAAGCCTATGTCCAGCTGAGGACGTCTTGTAGCTGATATTGTGATGATGATGATGATGATGAGAAACTGGCCAACTGCGTACCGGATCAAGAACAATGAAGGGTTCCATACTTGGGATGAAATTATCTTAAGAATAAACATAACATTTTGTTGAAAAGAATAGTCTTTCTACATTCCAACTGAAAATTTTAATGAAAGTTTGTACATGTACGCACAATATTGAGATATTTACCATGTTTTAATAAGACTATTAAAACTATAACCTATAAGTATAGAACTACTTTTTTTTTTTTTTAACTTTGGCCTCAGTAGTTTCGGACAATGGTCAATTTCCATATTTTTTCGTATATAGCTTTAAAACTATTAAACATAAAATTAATAAAGAATTGAGGCCCCGACAGTAATTTGAACCCTTTCATTTGATAAGTCACACGGTACAATTTGCAAACATTAAAAAAAAACTTATTTGTCTCCCAAAAGTGACCACCACATTCAAAATTAATTATTTCCGTCACACGTCCGTCTTTGGGTCACAGAAATTCATATATGTATTAAATTTCAACTTAATCGGTCCATTAAATTAGGAGCAAAATAGCCGTGACAGATGGACAGACACACAGACACACGAGTGATCCTATAAGGGCTCCGTTTTTTCATTCGGACGTAAGGAACCCTAAAAAAGAAAAAATATTAATGCCTGTTAGGGATGAATAATAAATGATGAACGATGTGTTGTAATAATAATATCGACTATTAATTGAACAGTCCTTTTCAACATGGATGAAAAAATTGCAAGTAATAGTTGACATTAGTTTGACAGCTCACATAGAGGGCAGACGGCAAGACCAGTGTTACCCCTTCGAATCACGTAATTGTCACTTGAATTTTTGTCAATGGTGACGCCAACAATGCCTACATTGAAAATTGGATTAATAAAACATTGATTGTAGCAAATCCTGTCCTAGTGAGCGAACCTTAACCTTATAAAAAATCATTCACGTACGCAAAAATCTCAACAATTCTAACACCGCGTTGAAAAACCTCTTCGAAAAATACCAACACGATACACCGAATGTGTAAAACACAGTGATTTGCTGTGCACGTCTTAAAGCGTCTGTGTTCGTGATACGCCTATCAAATGGTACCACGTCACGCGAACTGAGCGTTTGCTGGAATACATTTATACGGACATTTACTGGTATTTGTTCTTTTGTTTTCTCTGATATTTTGCTATCTGTAGGATCTGAGATAGCATGTGTGTGTGTGTGGTATTTTGGGTAAATGGGTTGTAATATTGAAGGAGGTGGTTGGCTGAAAAATGATAGATGTTATGCGAAAAATGGTTGGTGAATAGCTAATATTATTGAGTTTTTGTTTGTCAATGTCACGGTAGTTTTGGACCGCACAAGCAAGATCTTGAGTGTCAAGTAAGTTTTTTCACAATAAAAACGGGCATGCAAAGGAGAAAAAACATCAGTACTCTCTTTTGGCGTATGGTGAGCGTAGTATCGATCACCAAGGTCCTTTAGAAACAAATCTGTAAATATTTTTATTTGCAATCAGATGGAGCGACGTCCATGGTGCCCTATTGACTAAATGATTTTGTTGCCTTGCGGCATGAACTGCTCCAAAGTTATGATAATCGCAACCTAAATATAGTTAACACCCTCCACAAAACTAAAAGCCACCTCAACACCCTCCAAAGACCATTTACGTAACAATAAATTCTACCTAAGCCCTATACAAACCACATTATTTGCCGCTACAATAATAACTTCTTATCCAATCCGTACAAGTTAGAATCGACTTTATATAATATTGGAAAAAAAAACTGCCAAAACGAAGTCACGAAACGATAAAACGGAGAAGATTTATGAGTTCGAAGACAATGTGCAATATCTGAATGTTCTTGACTATACAGTTCGCATATTATTGGGGGTAACAGCTGAAAACACGCGATCACTCGCTGCGGAGTTATATGATTTGAAAAATGGTTGTAAAGTAACTGATTCGAAACAGAATGAAACTAATTAGCAGTTTCAAACAGATGAAAGACAAAACCCTGCCCTTCACCGCCACTCCATTCTAAAATGTAGTGAGTAAGGACCACAGAAAAATACCACGATGGTCACAAGGACCAAGAAATAAAAGAAACCTAGATTAAAGTAGACAAGGGTCCTGTCTTAACGTGAGAAGTCAAGGGACTATCAGGCAGAATCGAATGCTATTCCTATAAGATTTTACGGATCCACCGTCGGTATATATTTTAAGAACTCATACTGACTTTTATATAGTTTTTAACAATGAACTGGTCATAATTGCCACTTGTTTTAATTAATTGGTATAGTAAAATCGGAATTAATGTAGACTCCAAAATCGTAGCTTTCCTACAAATCACGCCAATTCCTTCAAATATTTCTTCCTAGACGCGAATTATTGATCTAGCCTTTACTGCAGGCTGCCGTGTTTTTATGACGTCATCATTCTTTACCAATATATCTTGACATTTCAGGATGGCGCCACTTTCTTTGACAAACGTCAATGTTAAGTCAAATGTTGTACAGTTTAACTTAGTTCCACATTTCGCCGTGTGTCAACCTAAATTGGTCGCTTTACAACTAATTGCTTGTTATTTTCAGTGCCTTGGTCTTTGTAGGCGAAGTGCGAAATTAAAGGCACTTTAGAACTTTCGTTTTGATGGGTGCTTTGCACGATGTTGGTATGTTACTGCATTTGATGAACATTGCTTCTTTTGTAGGAGAGAGATACTTTGAAGTTGTTTGTAAAACGTTTATATTCAAAGATTGTAGGGATACATATTTAAAGTTGTCATGGCTATTACCGAAGAGATTTATTAGAGCTAATGACATTTCTGCCTCTTATATAATCCCCAAATGGTAGCCTACAGCTTCCTTTTTGAACCTCCCTCAATTAAAGCCGATTGCAACCACTCCGCCACGAAACGACCTCGAGTAAATAGCCCTTGCTCTGCAGTAGGACATCACAGGCTTCCAATAATAATAATAAATGACCTCGATACTAGCAATGATTTATGGCGGAACCTTCAGGGTAGCCCGCGAAATTCAAATTTTCTTACGGTTTTTGCAATTTGCAGGTCAATGTCAGGTTGTATTTTGATTAAAATATGATTCGCGATATATGGCTTTGCAGAACTATAATCATTAGAATCAGCAATACTAGTTCATATTACCCTATTGAATGACTATTTCATGAAATCCTAACATTTGAGGTCAATTCTAATTTAAGGAATTGTATTGCTGATTCTAATGATTATAATTCTGTAAAGCCACATTTGATACGGTCGCGAATCCTATTTAGATCACCATACAACCTGATACTGACCTGCAAATTGCAAAAAACGTAAGAAAATTTTAATTTCACGGGCTACCTTGGCGCATCTCCCTTAACATGGGGAATCCTATTACCCGGTTACTGGGTTGTGGAGGCCAGATAGGCATTCCCTCCATATAAAATACTCACCACCCGGCTCAGCAATGGTATTCAACTGCACCTGGTAAGTCTGGAAGCCAACCCAACATGGTTGTGGAAAGGCGAGGCAGTTGATGACTAACAATGATTTCAGAACAAAGGAAGATCTAAATAAATCCTGCTAATCTGACACATAAACAAACTTATGCCAACGCTACGTACAGACAGCATAAAACATTCAACATTAGATAAACCGATGCTAATCGCGTACGTGAGCCTTTTGTAGCATCAGCAAAAACGATTAATGCGAACCAAATAAATTATTATATCAGATAGCTCGGTTAGAATTTATTAGTGAAACGTTACGTTCATAAAGGAATAATATTACTATAAATTATTTTGTAAACTAGATATCTTAACCTTATTCGTCCCTTGCAGTTATTTTTCAGGATATAAATACCTTTATTCGGAGGTGTCACGAGGAAGATGAAACAGCTGTCAATCTGACGGTTATGTGAGGTGATTATTGCTTGAATGATTGACAAACTCAAACTCAAAGCATATATTTCAAATAAACAAATAACAGGCATTTTTGAATTGTCAAGGGGTCAGTCAGTCAGAAAGATGAAGCTAGTTGCCCATTCCAAAGCGTAGTAGGTACCAATGGAGAAAAACGGGCAAGATACTCCACGGACACTCTTTTAAATCAAATAGTTGTTACAAAACATTGGTTACATCATTCATGTTGAAATTATACATGTATTGTGAGAACGATGTAGAAAGACGTGCACGTTAAAAGCGACCGTAATTAAAAAGATAAAAACAAAAAGAACAATTCAGAAATCAAAATAAGCCGTGGCAGCTAAGGATGACCAGTCCCATCTGACGGCACCCGTTCACGAACATGACGTATGGATCAGCACCATTCAATCGACAATCGAAATAAGTTAGAAATAGAAATAACATTTTATTTTAAACAAGCTGTTCATGCCCGGCAGCGCCGATGGATTTCATACAAAAATTCCGACTTACCCGGTGGATTTCCATAAAAATATATTTCATACAAACTTTGTCCTGACAATTACAAACACAAAAAAAATGAATTAGCCAAATATGTGGAGCCGCTTTAAAGTGATGCGCGGACATACATTTGTGGCAATTGATTTTAATTTTTAAAGAAGATAATAACAACTAAGCTACTCAGTCGCCAACAAGCACGAGTAGCGGGATTATGGTAAGAAACAATTCTTAAAAAATACGAAACCCTAGAAATAGATACAGGTAACATAGAGGTACAGATGCATTGAACATGGGATAGGCAGACGTATATCTGACTATCTGTATACCCACATTTCACTAGTTAATAATATTAGACAAATAATAAAGGGGATAAGCCTAGTGGACGTTTATCTATCTCTACATAGCATAAAACAAAGTCGCTTTTCGTGTCTGTACGCCTAAATCTTATAAACTACGCAACAAATTTTAATGCGGTTTTCATCAATAGACAGTGATTCAACAGGAAGGTTTATATGTATAATACATGCATATTATAGCAGAGAAAAACCGAGAATTTCTAGGATTTGTAATGTGATTTCGTAAAAAATATATTTTTGTGCGCTTACACTGCAAATGCTGGTTAAATCTTACGAGATATACAAAATACTGTACTACGGAATTATATATCTTAAAAAGATCTACAAAAACGTTTCCAATGGTATATGGCAATCTCATAAGGATAGCCCACAGTAAGCATTTTTATCTTTTAAATATGACAAAGAAAATATGGGTTATTTACGAAGCTATTTTAAACAATACAGTATAAATCCTTATCCATTTACAAACGTTAGATATATTGTGCACTTAATGTAGATTCAAATTGTCCTGAACAGTATATCAATAAAATGAATATCTTAGAAGATACCACAGATTTAAAAGTATAACAT
The DNA here is from genome assembly GCA_916610205.1 of Griposia aprilina. Taxonomy (NCBI): domain Eukaryota; kingdom Metazoa; phylum Arthropoda; class Insecta; order Lepidoptera; family Noctuidae; genus Griposia; species Griposia aprilina. Next base: position 18,303,229 of record OU744307.1, on the reverse strand, counting down.
CGAACAAAGGAGTTCGATATAGACCACTTTGGGTAGTCATATTTAAGGTCCAGACAGCACAGCAGCAGCAGGTAAAAACAGCTGTAAACATTGTATGAAAAGAAATACAATAGTATAATAATAGTATTATATTATTGGTATAGTCTTATCATAATAATAATATGGACTCTCCAATCATTGTACCGATAATAATCGTTACAGTAAATGGCCTAACAGCGGAGAGCCTCGACCAACACCTCAGGAGGCTCTCATTGCGCAGCTAGGTCAAGGGCTTGATTCCGACAGCAGTACTCCTGGACACGGCACGCATAGTGAGGAGGTTCCTCTCTCTAGAGCCCTGACCACCGGCAGCTTGGACCCTGTTTCTGATCCCAATGGGCCACATTTTTTTTTAATGTTTTTGTATGTTTTTTGTAAAAAAATATTTAAAATTGTGTTTAATATGTATTAATATAAATAAACGAAATAATAATATTATTAATCACTCCACACTGACACCACATTAGTATCTACATTGCACCCGTACGAAGCCGGGGCGGGTCGCTAGTTCTATTAGGTCTTTACCTATGAAATTGCCGTTCTGCAGTACTGGCCATTTCAAATCAAAATAATTTTTGTTTGGCTAAGAATTCTAATTTCAAATTAATTTTATTTTAAAAACATGGATTTTTTTTTCTAAAAGTAGTCATTTCTTTATTGATTAGTGTTACATTTTCATCGCATTTCAATCTTTTTCGTCATCATGGATACGTTAAAAATTCGAGTAATTATGGAATATGAGTACCGTCGTGGCAGCAACGCGGCACAAGCGGCACGCAACATCAACGACGTTTACGGAGCTAACACTACAAACCAACGCACCACCTGTTATTGGTTTGCTCGCTTCCGTTCTGGAAATTTCGACCTGAAAAATGAACCTCGCGGTCGTCCGAAGACTTTGGTCGACAATGACGAATTAAAGGCGATTGTGGAAGCTGATGATACACAATCTACGGCTGAATTAGCAGCAGCTTTCGACGTTAGCGTCAAAACAATATTGGTCCATTTGCGTCAAATTGGCAAGGTAAAAAAGCTTGACAAATGGGTGCCCCACGAACTCAATGATCGCCAGCGCGAAGTACGCGTCGAGACGTGCCTTGCACTGCTCAACAGACACACAAATGAAGGAATTTTGAACCGCATTGTTACCTGCGATGAAAAATGGATTCTGTTTGATAACCGTAAGCGCTCAGCAAGTTGGTTGGATCCTGGTTCAGCACCTAAACAATGCCCTAAACGAAAACTTACCCCTAGAAAAGTGATGGTCACTGTTTGGTGGTCTAGCGCCGGTGTGATTCATCACAGCTTCTTACCAAACGGGGTGAGCATTACTGCAGATGTATACTGTGAAGAACTGAACACAATGATGGAGAAGCTGGCGCATCTCCAACCAGCATTGGTCAATCGCTCGTCTCCGCTGCTCCTGCACGACAACGCGCGACCTCATACTGCACAGCAGACGGTCTCCAAGTTGCAAGAACTGGGGTTGGAAGCTCTCCGTCATCCGCCCTACTCACCAGACCTTGCGCCTACAGACTACTACTTTTTCCAGAATTTGGATAACTTCTTGGCGGGAAAAGAATTTAATACCCGAGAGGCAGTACAAAATGCCTTTGAAGAATTTGTTGCCTCCCGTCCAGCTGATTTCTTTAAGAAGGGCATCAATAAACTGCCACTGCGATGGCAAAGATGCATTGATTGCATGGGTGATTACTTCGATTAATACAAATAAAAAATTCATGAAAAAAAATCGTTTAATTTTTTTCATACAAAACGGCAATTTCATAGGTAAAGACCTATTATATAAAAGGAGAAACTGACAGACTGACTGACTGACTGACATATTAACGCACAGCCGAAACTACTGAGACTGGGGACGTGAAATTTGGCACACGGCTTCCTTTTATAATGTAAGGGAACATTAAGAAAGGGTTTTTGGAAATTCGACCTTTAAGGGGGTGAAAGGGGAGATTTTGTTCGTATGAAAAATCTTATTCGTTGAGTTAATAAACTTATGTAAGTAAATAATAAAGTTATTCATTTTTTTTGTTTTCTTTATACTACCCTCTAAAAGGGGATGTTAACATTTGTATGGAAGAACTTTTACGCGTGGTCCGATTAACTCGAAACTCGGTGTTTATACATAAAACCGGAAATAAACCGGAGTTTTTCGTAAATCTACCCCTAACGGAGGAAAAAGGGGTAGTAAATTTCAGAGGGTGGATTTTATTGCGTGCTTTGATTAACTCAAAATTTGGTATAAATCACCTATAGGTCAAATAATAAAAACGTCACAATAGATTATTCAAAACTTTCGTGGTGAAAAGGGGGAAAACAGTTTATATGAAAAAAAAACCATCAAACCAACTTGAAAAGTGACCTGAATACTTTTAAATAAGAAGAGAATTAAACATTTTCGAAAAACGAGGTGGAGGACGTGTTCAATTTAGTCGGGGAAAATATGAAAACTACGCGGACGAAGTCGCGGGTGAAGTGCTAGTAATTCATAATTAAACAGTAGGATTTCCTTAAACAAATGTTTGAAGCACATCAAGTTACCACAAACTGTCAGATTTTCTCATTAGATTTTGAACTTAATCAACAACATTTTAAGGTTTAAAACCGTCGTTTGGAGAAATTTGACAGTTTCGTGTAGCTTGACCTGCTCGCGACTGTACACACGAGCGGCTTTCATTGTTATACTTTAAGTATGACAGGATGGGTAGTATAAATAATAATTGTTCAGACCTAGAAGTACAATAGCATTTATATTCTTACTTTCATCGTGATTAGAAAATAAACAAGGCCAATCATAATGCTATGTAGGTAGTTTTCTCTCTATGTGGCGTGACAGTCAAGCAGAAATATGATGAACTAGATTCTGCCGGCGACTTCATCCGCGTCAAATTTCTTGTTCCCCCGACCCACCCCGTCGCATCGCATCACCTGCCCGCGCTATCACTTGGTTCTTTCTGACTTTTTATTTTATTTTTGCCCAGCGCCTAAAAGTCATACGTTATGATCAGAAATCGGATATTCGGATGCATTTTCACCTAAAGTTGAGATATAGGCTAATACGAAAAACGCTTTCGTATCAATTTTTTTGTTTTTGTTTTAACTAACACACACCACCACCCTACATACACATATTTGCATCGATCGGGGATTAAACATTAATTATAAATAAATATGCATCCTGTAAATTTATGTAATCCAAGAGTCCCAGGTTTATTTTTAATATTTTTTTTTTAGATTTCGCTTCCATTATACTTCCGCATTCCCGGCGTTCCTGGCATCCCACGATTTTGTTTTACAAAACTAAAATGTTTTAGGAAGCCACTTCCATACTTTCATAGCTAAAAATTAACTTTAGGTAAATATGCATCCGAATATCCGATCTCTAGTTATGATCACAATTAAATCCTCATGCCTCAAACCCACCATATAGGCATAAGTACTAGTTAGTAATGGGCCCTACACACTAAAGCCGGCCGCATTAACTCGGGTAATCGTATAAACGACGGATTAAGCTGCCAGTGCGAAGTGACGCGGCTGGTGTCAGTGTCACAGCGGCGCACGCTGTGCACGTGACGCAATAAAGCTGCGTGTGTTCATTTGTTGGACAACGTTGGTCTACAGCACACACTATACACGAATATAAACCCACCTATGTACAACTGTAGCGCACAGTTTTGAATCATTAAGGCGGTACCAAAGTACCCCGACCAAAACTTTGCCATAGCGCGTTATTCAGAGGCTATTAACTCATTCACTATGGGTAATACTAAACTACATCTAAAAGCACATTATTAATGTTCGATGTCTTATCATCACATTGCACGTTCTTATTTGTTTTTATGTGTTATAAATACATTTAAAATCTCCTTGTAAAAAAGTGACTAAAATTATTGATTGCATGCATCTTTTGCTAAAGGTGAATTGCTAATAATTTGATTGACTTGCTAATAATTTGAGGATTACATTATTGGATAGATAATTTAAAAATCTAAATAATTCACATTTTATTTTATTTCAAAACATCGCTTGTCTTTTTTTTTTTGTGAATTCTATGATAAATTAGCGTGCGCAGGGAGCGAGACAGAGCGAGACTCAGCAACGGGACAGAGAAGGACCGAACGCTCAAGGTCATTTGGTCGGGGAAGCGCCTTAAGGGCACACGTATCAACTCGGAAAGGGATCGCCACCGTATCGCCTGTCACCTCGCCGTCAACCTAACGTAAACACGTAACCAAAGCGGATCAGCAGCTCCGATACGTAGACTCGGCTACGGCTAGGCGACCCCGAGGCGAAGCGATTACGTTACGATTCCGATTAGTGAGCGTTGCAGTAGGGAGTTTCATGTATAGAATACTGAATGGCTCAAGTTGATACGGTGACGATCCCTTCCCGATTTGATACGTGTACTATTTCCTTTAGCCTTGTGAAAAATATGTCTGTCGCACCTTCCGCCACCGTGGGAGGTGGGACGGGCGAGCTTCACTAAGCTACGCACGCTTCCGTGTACCGCGTGCATAGCGCTGACAGCGTTGAGCTGCGTGGGCGTCATATTCGAGCAAGCCGCGCGTGTAGCAATGACGTCATTAATCTCGTACGTGCGTAGCCTCTCCGTGCGCAACAGTGGGGCTATGGCTGTACAATGCGACAAAAGCATTTAATTGCATCATTATGGTATGTTGGTTATGCGTATTTAGTTGGTAAATTATTTAAAAGTTGTGTACTGTGAGTAAAGTCTCCGTTACAGCGAAGACAGATACTAAAAAAAAGAAACTTTTTACAAAAAAAACAACCGAATTCAAAAAAAACACTACAAAGTGAAAAATAACTTTAATTTCGGAAGTCGGTGTCTTTGTATCTGTATTTTGTTTTTTGCCACCGACTTCCGAAATTAAAGTTAATTTTTAACTTTGTAGTGTTTTTTTTGAAGTCGGTTGTTTTTTTTGTAAAAAGATATTATTTTTCCCTTTTTAGTGAGTCAGTTATTAATAAATCTAAGTTACAATAGCCTAATGTCAACTGCTCATCACTTTTTACAAAATATTTGTTTTCCCGACGCAGGGACGTTAATTGTTGAGGAGTTCTCCTGTTATGAACCAAAACCACTGGAACTGATGGTGAAGCCACCATCAGCTCCATTCCACCATATGCATTGTGACGAGCATAAATTGCTTAGTAACTATATTAAAATCGAATCGCAAACCGTGAAATACTTATTATTTATTGAGAAGTTCCGGTGGCCACCTCTGGTCATCATCAGTTCCACTTCACCGAATGGTGCTTTCCAAGACCAAATGCACGAGTTACTATAAAAAATACCCAAATCGCTATACGCGTGCCTATAAAAATTGGGGACTTCCCTCGATTTTCATGGGATCCCCGCATCAGATTCTGACTTGGTGACAATGGGACCACCTCGAGAGCATACCCTTTCAAACAAAAAAAGAATTTTTTAAATCCGTCCACAATTGACGGAGAAATAAGTGAACATACATTAAAAAAAAAAACATACATACAGTCGAACATGTAACCTCCTCCTTTTTGGAAGTCGGTTAAAAATGGAGAATCAGTCCATACTGTTCTCGTAGTAATTACTTAGTTAAGGAGGATGCATTAGACTCGGTATTAAGACTCCCTAAGTTAGAATTGGCCTCAAATGCCATGATTTCATGAAATAGTCATTCAATAGGGTAATATGAAGTTAGAGAGATATATTGATGATTTTCATGATTATAATTCTATAAAAAAAAATTTGGTACTGCCGCAAATCATATTTAGATCAATATACAACCTGATACTGACCTGCAAATTGCAAAAACCGTAAGAAAAATTGAATTTCATGGGCTACCTTGGCGCATCCCCATTAAATAGTTAATTCTTTAATGCATGTGTCCTACCTATAACTTATAACTTGATAAGTATTAAATAGCCTTCACAAGAGATCTGCAAACAATTAGCAAAAAAACTTAATATTAAAAACAACCGGCTTCCAAAAAAAAAAAACACAAAAAAGTGAAAAGTAACTTTAATTTCGGAGGTCGGTGCCTTTGGTTTTGTATTTTCGTTTTTTGCCATCCGACTTCCGAAATTAAAGTTAGTTTTCACTTTGTAGTTGCGTAACCTACCCCATAACAATTCGTATACCACTACTTGATATGTAAATAACAGTGACAGGAAGTTATTGAAACATCATAAGTATAAACGAAGTGGAAAAACACGTATTATTGAAGCTAACTGAAAAACTACCAAAGCAAATTTAATAAAATTTCATAAGGGACTACCCGTGAGGCATACCATAACCATTAAACAAAGATTTTTTGAAATCCATCCACAATAAATTGCTGGAGATATTGCGTACCAAACATACAAAAAAAAATATATAGAGGACGAATTGAGAACCTCCTCTTTGAAGTCGGTTAAAAAAAGAAAGATGTTTAAATTCGTTTAGTGCTATATGTATTTAGTGATTTATGGTACCAGCGGGCTTTTAAGTACAAAAGAAACGTTTACTTATCATTACAAAGATGAGTGAAGATGCTCTTCCCTATAATACATATACACTTAAAAGAAAGACTTCTCCAACATATATTATGAGGCGGCCTAGTCCTTAGAAAACAGACAGTTACAATAAACATACATACATAAACCCACGCCTTCTTCCCATGGGATAGGCAGAAACTACAGAACTCCACCTGCTACGATCCTTACATACTCCTTTTGCCTCGTTTACGTTCATTCCTCTGGTCATACACGCACGCCGGTTGTCAGTACTACGCACATGACGTTTCTGAAGAACATCTCCAATAAGGTCACTATAATGTCCTCCCAGGGCGACGCCTCCCGGCGTTTCCACTCACATCTGCCTTATTATCTTTTCTTAGTCGCCTTTCACTCATCCTCTCAACATGACCAAACCATCTAAGCATACTCTTTTCAATTTTTATCACTACATATTTTAAACCGCACCGTTGCCTTATCTCATCATTCTTCAGACTATCATTCATAGTCACACCACACATGCTTCGCAACGAACGCATTTCCACAGCATTTATTCTACTACAATATTTTATCATAACACGTGAATGGAATCAGTAATATGTTACTACTGATACACATTTCTGATTATTCAACTCAATCAGATACCACTCTGACTTTGATGCTGATCATCATTTAGCAGCCCACCAACAGCCTAAGAATCTTATAAGTAAAATACAATTTTAAGTACAACATAATATCATGTAGTTCCGTAAAATAAATGGTGACAAACGAATATACAACAGCATTTCTCAGCAACATCAAAAAATTACTCTAAGCAAGACTGAAATATTTTTAGATGTCTTCTACTCCAATAAGAGAACCATGTTTAGCACGAATTTATGAGGAATTTTTAATTAAAAACATGTTGTTCTGATTAGAATTATAATACAACCAAGATTTTTTATTTACAGCTCGCTCCCCTAAACAGCAAGTCACAGGAAAACACCTACTCTAAATAATTAATTCAATACCAGCATTCCGAATTAAACTCAAAAGGAAAACCCACCCTTTTGGAACAATAACGAGCTCACGGAGCATACCTGGCTTAGCAACACACCGAACTGGTCTTTTGAGCCACTTGGAATTATACTAAAATTGAAATCGTAATTAAGAATGGTGTATTTAAATATAGACTCTGTTCTTTGAGACTTAAGGTAGGGTTTGCTTACTGGCCGACCTGTGTGAGCCCGAGACACTTATTAAGTGTAAAGAACATTATATCCTCGGTGGGACATCAAAACAATGCAAATCGGTCAAGCGTGAACCGTGTGTCGTAATGAGGGTCAGTAGTTTATGTTAGTGTGATAGAATTATAATAATCTGATAATGGGTTATTTAAGGTTCATTATGGTTGTTGTTTTGGTATCGGCTTTTGCCTCGTGATGTTAATTTTATCTTTCATGACCGTGGTCTTCATGCCGCAAGATACAGTGATTAATGCTTTTAGTTATTAGGTACGACTTCACTACTTCTCAAATTCCACCATCACTTTCCGTTCCGTTTTTAACTCTTTTTCCTTCTTCTTCTTCTTCTTCTTCTCATGTGGCTAATGGATCTTAACGGCCATGGGTTACCCCATAGCCGTCAAAAACAGAAATGGTCACCGTAGCCGAAATTGGCATGGGAATATGTACTGCTATTAGGCAAGGAAGGAGGATAACTTGTTAATTATCGTTATTTGTTTAAGGTCAACTACGATTGAGGGTGTTGTGGCGCAGCCTGGGAGAGGCCTATGTCCAACAGTGGACTGCGATAGGCCGAGTTGATTAATTGATTGAATTACGATTCATATAAATCTACCCATTTCAATCTGAAAGACTGGAAAACATACTTTTGTGGATGCATTTTTTTTGCGTTAGTTTAAACTTTAATATCGATATTATTGGAACTTGAGCAAATCTTATCAAAATCAGCTTTACCTACAGTAAGAGTCTAAGTTTATACTTAAAACCATTGTTATTTTCTAATCTAGCATACAGCATAATCAGCCCATAATGGTCCCACCGCTGGGACACAGGCCTCCTCTCTTCGAGAAGGAGTGGGCTGTAACCTACCACGCGGGCCCAGTGCGGGTTGGAAGATGTCACAATTCGAAGTTTTGGTTCGAGGGCATGTCGGTTGCCTCACGATGTTTTCCTTCACCGGTTTGAGTGCAGTAGTGATGAAATGATTTACACAAAGTAAAGCGCCTGTCTGAGTTCCAACCCGTGACCTACAACTCGTAAGTCGGGGGCCGATACCACTGGGCCACTATTGCTCTTAACTCACTGGACCTCTAATCATATTAATATAGAAGACTAACTCACTAAGCAAACAAATACTGGTTATTTCAACATCATAGTTTACATAGCAGATTTTAATTAATCAAATTACCACATTATTTGTACGAGCAAAATCGAATTCAAACTGCAAACAACCTAGAAGTTCAGTAGTTTTTAATAGTATGATAATACGAGCATTGATGAAATAATAACAAAAATCAAAGTCATTTATTCAAACTAGGCTTAAAGAATCAACATTTTTTGAACGTTAAAATTACATAAGACAGTCCCCCGGAACGCCTGCCCTTCACCACTTCATAGTGCTTTAGCTGGGGAGAAGAAGTGGCGCAACCAACTTCCCAGCAGCACAGCTGTCTGTTCCGTTAGAAGAACTTGATTGACTGAACGTAACCTTCAGTCATGTTGACGAACGCGAATATTATTAAAGTGAACGTAACTGCTTCCTGTCCCTGCAGTCTCGATATTAGACAGCGACAAAAATCGGTCGCTAAGTCGTATCGTTGTCAAATTCCTTTAATAGATTTTCAAATTTATTTCTAAATTATAAGGTTGAAAATCTATTACATAAATTTGACATCGATTAGACTTAACGACCGATTTTTGTCGTTATATTTGTCAAGACTGCAGGGCCTGGTCCTTGGTTTTAGGTACGTATTGTAATGAAAGCCACGCTGTCTTATTGTCACATAATTTTTTTAACAACTATAATGAATCATTCCATAATTTATAATTTTTCTCCAAATATAAATAGCTGGATTATATGACGTTTTCATTTTGATTTTATTTGTTTAATAACTAGCGACCCGCCAAATGGCGACCAATTTTACAACTTGACAAAACATCGAGTATTATTTATTATATGTAAGTTATACCATGTATGTAGTTATACCATGTGATGTATTTATTATACCTACACATAAACCTTCCGGAATAATTAATAATCTAAATTATTCTAAATGATGGTGAAAGCCGCATGGAGATAGACACGAAAAGATGTAAACACCAAAGGAACCCTAAAAAATTTAAATTATCCTTTACATGCACAGCATGTGTTCTCACCGGGGTGCCGCACCCAGGCAGTGTGGAAAAAATAAATTAAACCTCCTTAAATATAGGCGCGAAGAAATGAGAAGTGTGTAATTGTGAATAATGTACGCTGATTGGTCGGTTTTGTTTTTTGAAGTCATGATTCGGAATTTAAATATGTGTAAAGGGTATTCGTTTAGTCTTGATTTATTAAAGTAAAGAATCTAGCAGGAGTTCGGATTTATAAATGGGTGTTAATGTGAGACGGCGTTGTTTTTTGAAGTAGTTTTTGGTCCTTTGATACCTACTTTTAGATGAATTTTTGTAAAATGTATGAATCGATGGATGGACTGTGTAAAAGATGATAATTTTGCCATAAGGTAACTGATAATAATAATAGTCCTCAAGACCGTACTTCGGCCAATCTTAACGGAGACTGGCCTTCGGCGCGGGAGATATTATAGTGCATAAGTGTGTGCGCAGACACAGGTGCACTCTCTCTTCCCTCACTTTCATAGTTTGATGGCACAGCAATCCGGCACGACCTGAGAGAGATCAGGCGCAGGACCAACGGCTAAACATACTTTTAAGGTGACTACCGAGATGAAGACTAATAGAGAAGTATGGAAAAAATATATATGTTGCGCAGACCACAAATAAATTGGGATAAGGCCAAGAGAATGATAAATAATGAAAATACATGAATCGATTGTGACATCAAGGTTTATGTAAATCCTACATATCGAATAATGAGATCTGGGCCGGCAGTCTCGACATATATAGCGACGTTGTCGCAAACTAACAATCGCTAAATATTAAGGGGACTACATGACCTAAACGCAAATTTATAATGCCTAAAAATATATGATCCACTGCAGTAACCAAAATCAGAAAAATATATGATATTCTTCTGGATATATGCTAGTTAGATAGTGTGTTGAAAACATAATACAATTAACTTGATATGATAGAAAAAAATCACGAAGATACCTCTAAAAAAATATTGTAACGATTAAAAACCATACTAATATACACGCAAACATTGAGATTATTTGTCAGATTATTCTACAAGTAACATACTAACGTAATAGTGTTTTAATTTTTTAGTCCAATGAATAGAATTTTTGTAAATCCATAATTTCTTCATATTTTGCAATAAATTACCAGCGTTTTGTCATCGCGCGTCTCTTTCTTTTTTATGCAATCCGACAGTGATCGCGCCTTAGCTCTTGTAAGCCTCTTAAGGTTAAACCTCAGTTGTAGCCCGCTAAATTCAAATTGTCAATTTGTCAATTGTGCGCTTTATCCTCAGGGCCGAGATAATGTAACATTTGATTAGCGATGACGCTAGTAGAAAAGCCGAACAATGTATGGGGTTGACATAAGCTACCCAAATGTCACGTAATCATAGGTCAAGGAATAGAAATTAGCTAGACAATGTTAACATCAATCGATTCTACGAAACGAATCGACAGTGTCGAACGATTACTTCCATAGAAATGCGTAGCCAAGTGGCACTTTTTGACAATGTCTAGTTTTCGATTCCTATGATGGAAACCATAGAAATATTTCTTATATCTATGGATGGAAACAGCGTAAGCGATAGCGGTTCTAGAAATAGAATCGCTCCGAAGCGATTGCCATTTGTCTAGGCCCTATAGGTTTAAAACCCTACTTGTACATACAAATGTAGTCCAAGATAATTTCTATGTTATGGAAATCTCTTACAAATATCAATTGCAGATTTTCCTGTCGCAGTAACTATAGATCTGAAAATATATGAACTATTAAACCTATCTATACTAATATCTAAACTAATAATATAAAGCGAAAAGATTTGATTTTATGTCTGTTTGTTTGTTATGCTTTCACGCTAAAACGGCTGAACGGATTTAGATGAAATTTGTCACATGGATAGACCATGACCTAGATTAGGATATAGGATACTTTTAATTTCGATATTCTTACGGGATCGAGACTTATGCGGGTAAAACTGCGGGGCGCAGCTAGTTATAAATAAAGAGGTAAAATGTGGGAGTTTGTATGTAGGGAGTAATCTTAGGAACTGCTTATCCGATTCCGAAAATTCATTCACTTATTAGAAGCTACAGTATTGCCGAGTGTCATAGGATTTATTTTATGTTAGTTTTCTGATTTTACCAAAGATGAGAACCAAGTTTGGCAAAAAAATATTAACTTTTAAAAGAGCACAATTATATAACAAAATACCCTCATTTATAAAAAAATACACTATTTCAGTGCATTCAAAACTCAATTGGCTACGTATTTAATCACAAATAACAAATCCTAAAAGCTGAATGAATTGGATGCACTGTATCTTAATTGCAACCGTGACGTCTGTGACGAACTTTATATTTATATATTTTATTTTAAGCATTTATTTATTTGATTTACACGGCTTAAGAAACCAATTTCATAAATCAAAGTACCTATATATAATAAGTACCAACATAACACATAAACTAATAACAACAATTAAATACTATTATTCTCACAAAAATGTAGGCACATAACCATTAAATTGGCGGATTTATTAATGAACAGATCGCAGTCCGGGTTGGCTTCCACGAGCTTATTTAGTGCGGTCAACAGGCGCGGTACAGGAGCCGCAGCACGGGCTGCTGTCCGACACGAAGGCACGGCAAGTAGTCGATGTTTTCTGCCACAGAGATAATTACTTGGTGTGTAGAGTCGAATCAGTTCATTATGGATGGCAGGCGCATCCGTCATACCCTTCCACACTTTGAGCATAACGCCTACCTAGCCACATGCCGTTCTAGTCTCCAGCATATGATATCCGTGACATCCTAAGAGGAACTTAGTTGTACAGAGGTAGGGATAGTAACGAGCGTTCTTCTGTAAAGAAACCGCAGGAATGCTTTTTGCACTTTTTCTAGAAGAAGTGCATACTTTGCTTCGTGCGGATTCCATACAGAAGAACTAGCTTCTAGCTTAGTTCGGACAAGTGCGGATAAGAGCCTTATTACACGCTCATTGCGAAACTCACGGGCATTCCGGAGAACAAACCCTAGCCTTTTAAAAGATTCTTTGGCAACAGTAGAAATGTGATGATGAAAAGTTAGCTTCTGGTCAAACGCGACACCCAAGTCCTTCATGCTGGTTGATCTAATTATTTTAGAACCATTTATTTTATATTCAAAATTAATTGGGTGTTGTATTCGACCAAAGGTCATTACATAGCATTTGGAAGAATTGATCTCCATTTTATTTTGAACTCCCCATTCATGTATGGCGTTTATATAATTTTGCATAGCTTTGCAATCCGATACGGTGTTGACAGCACTATAAAGTTTGAGGTCGTCTGCGTAAAGGAGACACTCTGCAAATTTTGCAACAGCTGGTAAGCATTGTTCTCATGTAAGTGACTTTGTGTCTTTTTTTGAAAATAAAATATCTTTAAACGTAATGTTAAAATAAAAAAAAATACGTGGATGAAGTCGCGGACAGAAGCTAGTAATTAGTCACAGTCGACTTTAGTTGGTCCATTCTATTCTTAGAATTATGTTGCGACACCCAGCAAGTAATTTGTTTATAGCTGACGTAACTATTATATCGAAGAAACAAAAACAATGACAACATTATGGATACCTAATAAGGCAAATTTATAATTATCTAGATTTTGCATGTGATGTAAGGATTTCCGACTTTAGGCTAAAACCTAACACCTTGAAAGAAAGAGGAAAAACAAATGAAAATCTTTTCAAAGGAGATGGATAACGGCCCCATTCAAGCTTGGCCCAGAAATGTACGCAAATAAAACAAAATCTGTTATAAAGCAATGATAGTGTTTCAACGCCCTGTATATTTCGGTTTGACGTAAAACTTTGTGAAGGACCATAAGACCCTTCCCAAATCTGATGATTTCAAATCTGTCAGAAACAATAATTCAAACCTGATGATCGGAGCGGAGTAATACTCTGTCTTCCAACAGATGGTTTTTCACTGAAGTCTAACGATTGTATCACAAATGATTCATTTGCTATGCCCCAGTTTATAAAACGTTGGATCTTTGTTGGCAAAACCAGGCAAAATCAGAGTGTTCCGAGATGCGAGTTATAAGTATTGTTATTGAAGCCGAGGTAAACTGCAATGCGAAGATCCATAGTCCAAGAGGCGAGTCACTCGGAAATGCAAAAAGGATAACCAGAAACAGCCAGTGATATTTTTGAACAAGTCACAAGAAATCACAACAAAACATTCATGATGCTGTCACTCGCGGCTCCACAGAGTTTATAAATAAAATAGAAATCATCAAAGCTTATTACACGACTGACCAGAAGGGTTATGTTTTTGGCGCATGTCTTTGTATGGTACATAGTTATGCTCTATGTACGTAAGATTCTTTATTCTCTCATAGCATTCAGACGTCTGCTGGATGCATTTAATGATTTACATGTCGTTAGGTTTGTGGTGACCGCCCAGCGTAACGCACTTCACTCTTCAATCACTTTACAACACACTTCAATCGCAATCCGAAGGATTTTGAAGGAAATTCCTAATCCAATAAGTGAGGTTTCACATAAATCAACATGGCGGACTTTAGAATCCAATAAATAAAGTCGTGAAAAATCTCCCCATTACTTGCATCAAAATGCAAAAATAATCCTTTAAATTGAAATATTTCTTGCCAAGTTTTGCCAAGTAACGAAATCTGTGGTAAGATTTCAAGTATTATCAGTTATTTTTTAAATATTATTAATTTTTGTCTGTATTAAGCCAGACTTTATCCATGTCCTTTGACAAATGAACATTCCGATCATCAGCTGTTAGTAATTTCGTACTTTCGAGGGCTGGGCATGGTTTTTATGATTACCAACATAGAATGAACTACCCGACCACAACCCTTGAATGCTTCATATCATGGTAAGTAAGTGGTACTGAGAGATACTTTAGCCTACATGGCGTTTCCATGGAACCTCTCCGAGTATTTCTAAGATAATAGCATAGGATTACGAGATAAAAGCTATTACGAATTTAGATTAGAAAATAGCAAGCATCAGCTTAGTGAGCTAACGGAGCGCGTCATGATGTAAAAAACGTAAAACTAACTCTAAGAATATATTAATTATTAATTATTATTACTCTAATTCTTAAATACTGAAAAAATATTTTATTTAAACGACCTGCTCTCTAATTACGTAACACACTATCTATCACAATCTGAATCATTTTGAAGCCTATTGCTAATCCATTGCTTCTTACGTTCGAAAAACTTGTCCGCTCAACAACGTAAATAACGCAATGTATGTTGTTGAACTGTCAAAATGAAAGCTATTCCTACTGTTAGTGTGTTACGCAAATTACCCCGCGCGCCGGTTATTTATAAGGACACGGAGCCTTTACAGTACTTAAGTACCCTATTAACATAATTATTGCGATTATCAGTCCCTCATGTTGATGGTAACAGGATTCCCTGAGCAGAAGAATAAGTTATTGTTTTGAGCTGTGTTCAGCAGTTGGCTATTACAAGAAGTTACAAGGCGTGAAAGTATGACGTTATAATCAATTATATCAAGTACACCTACCGCTCATCTATTGCCTTAAAGTGTTTACGTTGAGATGGCACGTTCGCTAAATTCTAAACCTCTATGGTTCTCAAACTTGCTGAACGATGATTTTAGTTTTTATGTTTTCAGCCTATCGCAGTCAACTGCTGGACATAGGCCTCTCCAAGGCTCCGCCACAACACTCTGTCCTCCGCCTTCAGCATCCATTCTGAGCCATCCACCTTTTAAAACTCATCGTCCACCTAGCTGGGAGCGTAATTTTATGATTATTGTGAAAAAAAAATTGTCTTATAATCACGATTTTATTCATGAAAGCGAATAATATACCATTTAACCAAATATGACCTGGAAGGTAATTCTCGCAATTACACTTGTAACATGACGCTTCGTCATTGCCGCTCGTCTCCTATGTCGCTTATAAAATGGTGACATTATCCAGACTCATATATTCTCAGTACAAGTCGATCGTAAATCACGAGTCTAGGGACAAAAATGTTGCCATTACACGGAGTAATCCATTCCACATAAAGATGCTATTTTTTGACGGAAGTGTTAATGTACTTTTGACCATCTTCAAAAATGATTTTTAAGTCAAAAACATGTTTTGAGCATTATCGTGTCAACGTATTTCATTAACATTTATTGCTATCATCATCAATAAGTATTGATGTCCTAACTCCATTTTTTTATTTTATGATTAATATTTCTTTAGTATTTGCTACAATGGAAAGCATGGCTGATACTGATCTGTCAATGTCGACGACATTTGTCACGTAAAATGAAAGTCTTTTTTTATTTTACATAAATTAAGCAAATTAAAACAGAATGACTGCCAATGATATTATAAGTAAGCTAATGACTACCACAATAATATCAAGGTTTATCAAGATGGACAAGAAGAAGAGGAGGTGTCGTTATCGTAAAGAGTGCAGAATGGCATCAATTGGACCGTCTTGCTGTTCGAATGACGCTGCTGTACCTACGAATCCCGGCTACATTACTTTACAAAAGCCCAAAATATTGTAGAAAAATACTTGCGAAAACAAATTTTGCCCTGAGGGTCGCGATAGGAGTCTCGTCAAAACTCGAATTCAAATTTCTTTGGGGTCTAAGTGCCACACAAACATCTGCCGAAATTCATGAAGACTTGGGGCGAGAGGTGATATGATCCCGGCGGTTCCTAAGCTCTCGGACAATGCGCGACACATGACGCCGGCTATTCATGTAAACTAGTGATTATTATAGTTTATTGTTTACGTATAGTATTTTTGTTAGTTACATATAATATATTTACAAAAAAAAAACATTTAAAATCTTTCTTGTTTGAAATGGTTTTGAAACACTCCATCATGTTGGTAGTACAATAATATAGGTGAGTAGGTATATCATTTATTTCTAGGGACAAGAGTAACTTTACATAAATACCTTACAGACTCATAAATAAATTCAGTTTACATCCAAGTTATAAACTACAAAAACATATTATATTATCACACCACTCATGAGAATTTAGTTTTAGTCATGCTTCTCTGTAACATCTCGCTATATTATTACACAACTATAAATATCCCACGACCCCTCTACCGTTGCATGCACCCTTAAGCACAATGTTTTGCGTGTGTTACATTGCGAACTATATAGCAAACAGCAAATTTTCACACCAAAAATGAAAATCGTTTCCCAGCAATTATTTTTGTGCAATATTACTTAGTTTGAAGTACAGAATGCGTATAAGACGGCTATGTGATGGGTCTTTTTACAAGCTGTATTTCATAGAAACCTATCGCACAAACAAAAATAATTTCAAGAAAGACACATCGTATATTCTCTTTCACATTCACACCAAAGCAACTACAAACCAAAGCAACTACGAAAAATGTAATATTAACTGACAAACTCATATTGTACTATTAAATCTGTAATCCAATAAAAATATCCAGCTGGACAAGTTGTACAAAGCCTTTGCAACTCGGATATCAATGCCTTTGTCCACGCCCGCATTGTTAGAACTTTACCGGTCCTAGGAGAGCTCCTTGCGGCACCCCGTCGGGTTATTGATACTATTATTTGTCGCTGAATTACGGGCGGACAAGCGAAGTATGGAATTCAGGAAATTGGATGATTTAGTGATATTTTTGGGCCGTTTGCGTCTTTGTGGAAGGTTCTTTGAGTGAAAATGTGCGTGAAACAGTGTTAAAAGGGTAAGTATAAACTTCATCAATGGTTGTATTTTTCTTACCTGTAAGTTTATTTAGCAGTGGATTTGGCATGCGTATTAAAGTGCTTAACACATAATAACGCATGAACGAAGAATTATCCGTCTTAAATTTAACGACCCATAGCTCGCTTTCACATGCATTTAAAAGAAGAAAGAGGACGATGATGATGACAATGCTGAAAAATGAAAAATATAATTGATTATGGTTGACATAAACCTTGCCTACAAGCACAAAGAATGCCATTGAATATCCCAAATGAAAACACCTGAAGTTATAACAGCTCTATGAAGTCTCAATTTCTTTCTTCCTCCAATTGTTAGTAAAAGACTCCTAGGATAATAACATTTCCATCAAAAACAATCCTTCTAACAACGATCAATTATAAAACTTTGGGAACCATCAAAGACGCTCGGATGTCATCAAATCATAACACCATTCGCGCAAGGCTCGGAATAGATCGCGATCGACAGTCGCAGACGCATCGTGTACGAGGATGTTGCGCGAGTGTGTGGTACTTGTGTTGGTGTACGTGTTCGGTGTTGGGAGCCTGACTGGACAAGGTTGGTCCTTAGTATTACTAATAATATTAAAATAACTTTTGCCCGCGGTTTCGCCCTCGTGGGGACCGGAAACTATCCCACGGGGTCGTACTACCGGAATAAAAAGTTACCTATGTTAACCTAGGTCATGGTCTACCTGTGTGCAAAATGTAGTAGAAATCCGTTTAGCCGTTAAGGCGTGAAAAGGTAACAGACAAACTGAGTCACTTTCGCATTTATAATATTATTACAAGCTTTTGCCCGCGGCTTCGCCCGCGTGGAGATTGGAAATTATCTCACGGGAACGTACTACCGGGATAAAAAGTGTCCTACATGTTAATCCATGTTATAAACTATCTGTGTTCCAAATTCCATCCAAATCCGTTCAGAAGTTTTTGCGTGAAAGAGTAACAAACATCCATCCATTCATCCATCCAACCATCTATCCTCACAAACTTTCACATTTATAATATTAGTAGGATCAGGAGCCTGTGATGTCCCACTACATGCCAAAGGCTTTCCTTCTACTCTTTTTCTACTTCTCTCTATCAATAGCTTCTAAGGACTGGATAAGAACTGTTTCTTATTGAAGGAGTCCAGCTCATCCCCCGATTGGTCCTTCTATCCGAGATTTATACTTACTATGAAATTGATTTTTTATTAAAGATTATAGCTGGTTGGAATTTAGTAGTATTTTTTATCAATGGGACTTA
This sequence comes from Griposia aprilina, assembly GCA_916610205.1. Classification (NCBI taxonomy): domain Eukaryota; kingdom Metazoa; phylum Arthropoda; class Insecta; order Lepidoptera; family Noctuidae; genus Griposia; species Griposia aprilina. The sequence continues at coordinate 18,284,310 of OU744307.1, read as the reverse complement.
AGACTTTAGTAACTAACCTAACCAAAGGCTTTTTTATAATAAATCTAATATAACAAATGTTATTCAAAGTAAAAATAAATGTTGGATACTAGGATCAATATGGTGATCAGCTGGACTCCTTCAAATAAGAACTGGTCCTTAGTAACTGCTTGGTCTATTTCTGTTTCCCTGAATTCCAAATTCTGAATTATCATTTGGCGTTTGAGAATTCGGCAGTTTATTTTGCTAACATAATTATTCTTCAGTTATTATTTCTCGAAACAAAGAGAGGCAGTAGTAAATAGTAGTAAAAACTGCATTCTTAGAAAATATCTAGATAGGCAGTATTGTAATATTATCGTTCAATAAGTGCTGATTCTGAGCCTAGGTTGTATAAATGATTTTTGATTTACTTTTTAAACTATGTAAAAATGACATAACATCACGCCTTGTTTTCCCGAATGGTTGGGCATAGTACATCCACGTTTTCCCACGTTCCACGTTCCAGGTTTTTTTTTTCAAGTTATTTTTAAGTCTTATACAATAGGGGGCGACCGTATTGCCATTCAAGGGCACGCATTCAGACTCCGGGCTGCTACTGAGAAATTCCAAAAACACTTTGCCCGACCTGGGAATCGAACCCAGAACCTCATGCTCACCAGTAGTGCTAGCGACCACTAAACCAAGGAGACACTTTAAAAACCACTTACAACTATATTTTGTTAAAGAAATAGGTTTAATTTCAGTCTTTTGCGAATCTTAGTAGGTCAATAATTTTTTTCTTTGAAATCGAACTGACACTCGATTAGCTAAGTTATTTGCTAACGAAGCAAATGCTTATTGTATGTTTTTAACAACAAAATTGTACGTGCGCAAACATTGTGTTACAATTCTTGATAAACGCACATACCATCTTAATGTGTTACTCGGCATCGTATTATGTAGAACTAAGAATGTTTCACCAGAATCATTGACTACTTCATAATATATCGCATTGCTATACAACGGAATAACATACATACTATATATTTTTTTTTGACTTGATGACGTTTTATAAATCGATGAACGCCCGCTGCACGGCCGTAAAAGCATGACTCATTATCACGTTCCGCCTGAGCCGATGACTTTATCACGTAAAATTATCGTCCGTAAACCAACTTGACAGACAACCCTTTTTTTTTTTTGTTTGGGAAATCATCAAATGATCTCTCCCGCTCTGGGCGGAGCGGGAAGGCATGTCAGACTCTTACTGACTAAAACCCACCCGTGTTCCTTGAGTTGCCTGTGCGCCAGGGCCATGGTAACTCTTTCGAACAATCCGCGACCCCGGCAGGCGTCAGCCCTATCGGACCCCATCAATTATGCTGGAATCTCTTTGAGGCGCGCGTGGAACACAACGCTTCGTCAACCCGGGTCTGGTCTTAACCGGACAGCGAGCTGCCGATTGCTCGCCGTCCGCAAGCCCACGCCTACGGTGGCCAGGAGTCAGCTATTGACTCTCGACGCCCAGGGTGTCTCCTCCTGCGGTGACTAGGGGCGTGATGGCGCAACGATTGCCTCTCCCCGACGCGCTCCGCCTCCTCCTTCGCGAGCATTACTGTTTCGCAAAAGGAGGTGACGGCTTCCCATTCCCTCTTGCTCCGTATCATAGCCTGGACCAGGGCCGGACGCGAGAGATCGCTTCCAACGATCGCCGCCACGGGGACACGGCGGTGCTCCGCCTAAGCCTGGCAGACCTCCACCATATGTTCCACCGTGTCATCCGGTAGATCCACTCAATGATAACATCGCGTTGCGGGTATAGAATAATAAACTATTTAATCTTATATTGGATTATTTTATTTTCTCGCAATCATAGTAAAGAGTAGAGGGTAACACACGGCGCTAAAAACCCATTATAATTCGGTTTCTATTTACTCCCTCGCTAAAGCTTGGAAGCAAAACTACCTCGTTTATAATGAGTCATTTTAGCCCCTTGTATAACAATTTACTATTCTATAGCAGGTCCTTTGCTTGCTGCCTTAACCTCTTGAATCCCGAGTAATTAGACACAATTATTAACTATTGTGTCTCGCCCGATATCACGACCTCGGGACTCGAAGAGTTAAGCAAGCATTGTAATGAATGATCATACCTTATCTGCATGAGAAGTGGCCTTTGCCCTACTACAGTAGAACAATAACAGGCTAGAATGATTAATTCAGCCTCGTTAGTTTAGTGGTCGTGGTTCTGGGTTCGATTCCCGGGACGGGAAAAGTGATATTGGGTTTTTACATCTGTAATTTTTAAGTAACAGCCCGGAGACAGCATTAATGCCCGGTTGATGAAAACCTAATTGGCGATATGTGGGTGTACTTGTACACCTCTACCTAATCCTTCGGGAATGACAGGCGTGATGTTGTGTTTTTATTATTTTAATTACTTTCAGTTCTTTCGTTATTGCACCCACTTTCACTTTGTGTTGCATCAAACCTATTAAAGGGGTCCTATATATTAAGACGATTTACGAACCCTTTGGTATAAAAGCTTCACAGATTTTCTTAATTAAGCAATAAAAAATCCTGTTCTGTAATATTTACCGAGAGATTTCTTGTGGTAAAAGTACAGGCAATAGGGAAATCAGGACGAGTTTGGTTATAATATTTACAGAAAATGTTTCTCATAGCTTTGATCCCATGCTCATGGGAAAGGAAAAGAATGAAGAAGGCTTCCTTTTATTTTATTATTTTTCTTTTTAATATTGCGTTCCAAACATTCGGTCGAGTCGACATTCTTGAAAAACAAAAGGAGTTAGACTGGAGTGATTGATTAATACATTAAAACCCAACAAATCTAATTATATACATAAACTCAGGCCTTCTTCCCATGGGGGTAGGCAGAAACTACAGAACACCACCTGCTACGATCCTAATGTTAAGATCTAATTACATTTTAGTTAAAATACTATTCAACCTTTTTCAGACCTTAAAACCAAATTAGTTTTATAGTTGTTTAATGTTCATTGTCAACATCTTCAACAAGTTTAATTTAGCTTGTAAAATAAAGTTTTCAAATTCTCATAACTTTTCATTCTTCATCACAGGATCTGACTTCATCTCAACTTTCTTCCATCTCCAAACTCAAAGCATTTATTTCAATTTAACCATTCCAGTCGGTAATACGAAGATCATTCCAAAGCGTAGTGGGCACTTATGGAGAAGAACAGGCAAGATACTCCATGGACGCTCTTTTAAATTATATTAGTACAAAATATTACTTACATCGTTCATGTTGAATTCATAATCCCTCCCTCTTAATCAAAGATCTACGTTACTGTTAACATTAAGAATTAACATTGTACGATCCTGCTTACCCACTTCTGCTATGAAAAACATGTGTACTACATTCGTTGTTGAACTAACTCTTGCATACTTTTCAAACATTCTTATCCATTACTAACTAAAGTCATAACATTGTATCAGTAAACAGCGTCTATGAAGTATCGACGAATTGTTAGAATTTCATAAATCACTGCAATATTATGCGTTTTATAATCATCTAAAGAATGTGCGAACATTCGGTTTCTATGCCTAGTTAATGCCTTAGATGTAGAATAAATCAATTATTTCTCAGTAGCAGCCCGGAGTCTGGATTTGTGCCCGGTTGATGGCAATAGGCTCGCCCACTATTACGTGGGACTTAAACATGACGAGAGAAATGTAGGTGTACTTCTAGGTACACCTCTGCTTAACCCTTCGGAGATTAAAGGCGTGATGTAATGCTGTTAAATCAGAATGTTAGCTCTTTATAGTCTCAATTAATAACAGGCATGTCATGTGAATTTTCATAATTGTGTAATTAGTTTAGACAACTTGTATTTTCTGTAGTTATTTTCTCTGATTGAAGAGCTTTTTCAAGGATGAATTAATAATAGGTTAGCTCTTTGTACTGATTAAATCATCCCCATAAACACTACATAACATAATGATACCTGGGTTGGATCTGATGTTAACTAAAGGTCATGTTTGATTTAATTTTTTTCTGCAATAACGAAACGATGGATGGACTGTATGAAAGATGATATGGCTAGAAAGGGAGTGACTACCGAGATGACGACTGATAGAGAAGTGTGGAAGAAACAGACATGTTACGCCGAACTCAAATAAATTGGAATAAGGGGAGGAGAATGATTATGATGGGTTATATTTGATTCTTCTTTGTGTCGATCTATTGATATTTTATAACGGATGTAGTTATAATTACAGTACGATTCAAACTTAAGGCGACAATAAGTGCCAGCGACCGAGAGGGAGTGGGAGGAGCATGCGAAACTTTTAAGCGAATAAAATTGCACAGAGCGTTAGCGTCTACCCGGACATTGGTCAGCGATGCACTGCCTCCCGTCGCCCGCAAGAGCCCCCGCTTCAACGAGCATCAAGTTTTTTCGCAAAAACAACCCACCTTGATTTATCAAACATAATACAAATAAAAGCCGTATACAAAAATTTGGGTAATTAAATTGTCTTTTAGATGGTGCAGATTTCTTGAAAATACACCCGATAGTTTTTGCGTGATTATCGTTTTTGTGTTCGCGTTAGACATTACTTTACAAATTAATTACACTATGTTATAAAAATATAATTTCAATTATTCACATATAAAATTACGAAGAAAATAGTCTAGTTTATCATATATTTTTTTCCAACAAATTATATTATTCGTTTAGACGTGATGTTCAATTTTAAATCATTAAAAGTCGTATATCTGCGCCTTAATGGCGGCTGTGAAATGCGCTATTCGCTGCGCAGTACCTCACCCCTCACCCCCTCTGACACGTGAATTGGTTATTGCGCAGCGACTCGCCTCATGTTCAGAGCCGCCATTAAGTTTGAATCGTACTATACTTTCTCATGCTTCTGAACTATCTAAAGAATGTACTCAAGGACCAATAGGCGATAATACACGAGCGCAGTATTACACCCTGCTTTGAGTGAAGCTCAAAGTCAAAGTCTAAAATATTTCTTTACTTTAAATGCAGGTAGTAAAAACGGTGGTAAATTAATAGTGCGCTATTGACACATTTCGCCTTATTTTAGGCATACAAATATTCATATCAAAGTAAGGAGCAAATTTAAATAAACTGTTAACTATACCTAACAATTTGAAATAATTACTGAACATTATTTAAATCTTCAGTTTAAACAATATCAAATATTATTATAAAACGCTTATGATGAGAAAATAATAATGCTGTTTCCTGTTCTAACACAATCCCATCCTCCACTATCATAACACCCACATTTACAAATAAAGTAATGTATTATAGACAGCCTAGTAGAATCATAATTTCCTATCATGACTCCATCAGTCTGATACCGGTCGGACAATAGACCGTATTAGCAAAAATATTTACATTTAAAAGCATTGATGGAATAAGAACACTATTGTGTATGTTTTATTCTGTTTATAAAGATGTTGCTAATTAAAACATTGTGAAAATAATCACTTTATCTAGATCCATCTTTAACACCCGGTTTTCGAATTGAGAATTTGAAGTTGACAACTCGTCAAACTCTATTTAATCATTACTTAAGGTGAAAACTCGCGAAGGTCAAAATTGATTTGCAAAAAACTAAGAAATTTTGGGGGCTACAATAAAGGAATCACCTTAATTAATGCGAAAGTAGGGTTTGACAAGTTCTCAACTTCAAATTCTCAATTCAGGAACCAGGTGTTATTCCCTTTTTGTACTTTTGTAAAGATAAGTTTTCTTCAAAATAATTATTAGGTATATTTATTGTAGTGTATCAATGTCTACTCAATTTTGTACGCAGTTCAAAAATTACTAGTGTTTTTTTTAAATAGAATTTTCTGTCACTGACCGACTCGTTGGTATAGTGATCGCAAGTGCTACTGCAGAGCATGTTATGTTTTAACGATATTCTGTTTCGTTGTAGTACCGAAAATTATATCGTAAGTAGAAAATGCACCACACACACCACTTAAGTTAAATAAGCTTGGTTACGGTATTTCTTTCATACCCCAACATACCGTAGGATCAAGAATCTGGTCCTTCTCACTTCTAAATCCTGTCCAAGATATTCTCGTCACATAATTACCGACTAAGTTCGGTACACGTCTCGTGGAGTTGACACTTGCCTCCCTTGATTGTATAGGATAAGTCTCAGCCGTGTAAGTAGGGCCTTAACAACGTATCAGTCAAAGTTCCACCTATGCTTACGAGTCAGGTAGCTGGGTGGCATAACCGCATTAGTGAGGAAGCCCTTTAAATTATGAGGGAAAGAGATAGATAGCTTCAGAGCTCTTTACTTTGTTGTATGTTAGAATATTCCAAAACGCAGTTATTTAGAGATTTTGAACACTAATCTCATGGTCTTTAGAAACTTGGGTTGCGTAGTTATCTCTATATTGCAATAATGTATTTCGATTGCATACTTACGTTTCTAATTTAATAATAACGTCTCTGCCTAACCCTCTGAGGCATACGTGATGTTATGTTATGTTTAAACAATTGCTGATCATGCATTAGATCACCTTTGCCTGTAATGTTGATTAAGAAAACAAAAACAAGATTTGAAATGATGTCACTAAAGCATGAAACCATGCACGTCTCTTACGTAGCTCTATATATCTAACAAAAGCATATCTATTCATCGTGTTTCCTCGGCTATTGTCAGGGTTCCCTTTTGTATAAAGCCATTGGTCTAGTACCTATTGACTGCAGCCACAATCAGTCATAATATACCTCAGTCACTATCAATTGGACTACTGTCTGAGCCAAAACAATGCTTAATAATATTTATAGAAGAACTATTATTGAATAATATTCTCTAATTCATGTTCTTTTATTTAATTCTAGGGTTCTTCTGCCGGGATCCGGAGACCGGCAAGCTGCACCCTGCGAACAGCACATGGACAGCCAGCTCATTCTGCGGCAATTACCACTGCAAACTCAAAAGGAAAAATATAACAAGTTCTAAGTATGCACCTCAGCGGCAAATTAATATCACAACCATCAAACTATTAGGAGAAAACCTCACAATGGTGGATGTACAAAAGAAGGACATCTACGTTAAAAAAGAAATTGTGACAAATGTCATCAATACCGACAAAACATCTGAACCTACTATTATACATAAAGATTCTTTAAAGGGAATCCAAGGAATTAAGCTAGATGATGACATTGATAACAAGATTTTATCTGACAAGGATAGGTACTTAACAGACAGAGAGATAAAAAGTTTGACAGAATTACTTCACACGGTAAAGAAGGGTGATTTAGATGCTATAGTAGAAATATATAATTTAGCGCAAGACATTTATAAAGAACTTGATAAAACAAGTAAGGACCACGTCCTGCAAGAAACGACGAGCACCGCAAAAAGTTTAGACAAACAAATAATTAAATCTGATTTGTTCAAAAAGATGACAAAACATGATCATGCTTCATATTGGTATGAGCCTCTTTCAAATAGTAAAATAAGGGTACCTGATCTGGTGAGGCCCGATGTCGTAAGAACCGATATAAATCCAGAGACACCAGCAATAGCTATTGGAATGCTACCTGCTGCTGCTACCATAGTAAATGTGGGTCCGAAACCAATGAAGAGTACAATATTATCACCACTACCTTCGGTACCAGAAATACGGAAATGGAGCGATACGTTTTTTAATGGTCCTCTTTCTCAGAAAGACTTTAGAAAGCTTCCGTATTACTATCCGATGTCGAGTTTTCAAAGAATGTCTTCATACAAACATAAGCAAAAGAAAACGTTAACTGCAAATGCAGGAACACCAGCGCCGGCGCCGACAACGACATCGGCAACGACATCTGTAACGGTTCGAAACTCAGCTTACAATCCTGACACGAATAAGCTGTTAAACGCCGGTGGAAAATACCAAAAGGAACTCAGACCTTCAATTTTCCTGCCGTATCCATTCACAAACATCCAGCATTACAACTTGTCCTTCCCGCAAAATCTGTACCACGAAAAACTCTTCGACAAATTAGATGCCCGCATAGAAGGCATTACAAATAATCAAAACTCAATAAAGAGACGTGTAGGCAAACAAGACAACGCTGTTCTTATGAACCCAGATTTGGAGAACTCCAAGTTTGGAGAAGATCTACAAATCAGTGCATCTATGAAGGAAGAGAACGTAGTGAACACGAACATAAAGCATGAGGTGGGGCGAAGACTGGTACAGAGACGTAGGCCAGACTGGCAGACAGATTCGTTGCCGCAACAAATATTAGAAGAAGTAAGAGCTCATATACAGGAAAAGCAGAGACTGTTCATCAATCCCGTTTCTTTAAGAAAGAAAGTAAAATTAGAAAGAGTGGCAAAGCTGTTAAATATGGATCAAATCACTAGGAACAAAAGATCGAAGGAGCGAGAGAGTGGAGTTGATGTGGAGCAGTCAAAATCTGAATTATATGAACTTTATATTGAAAGAACAACGTAAGTACTTGAACAGCTCTTAATGATTGTGCGTAGTGATTTAATCTAATAAACTTTCGACAACCTTAGCTTTTATTTTACTAGCCGTACACCAGCAATTAGTTAATTCCTAGTAAGATGATTAAAACTCAGCTGAATTTTGTAAATTATTTTAGATTCATTTAATAATATTTTTGACCACAAAGAACATTACTATTGTTTTCTCAATAACTGTCAACTGGCCTAATCCTATATGCTTTCAATGCAATGTAACACAGAAATATCTCCGTTCTTGTCAATTAATATAAACTCATTTGTGGATAAAAACAAACAACCATAAAGCTGTTACTTAACCTCTTTGCAAGTACTTCACTACTTTATTAGCAATCAACTAAAAAAAATGTTACACTTCTTCTACACAACAATATTTCAGATACTTATATACGACGCCTAAGTATCCTTCAGTTTTTTGTATTCATATGTATAGATAACTAGCTAGTCATTTAATTTAGTCCCTATTGTAAATCATTCGTTTTGTAGTAAATTGTATAATTAGAGTTTTATTATAAAATTATGAGCATTAAATAATATTAAATAAAAACCTAGATACCGAATTTCTATACAATTAGATTGAAATGAGTTAGAAGTCTGTTAAACATAATTATGTTTGTGGTTACTCAATTTCACACAGTAATTAAATAAAAATCTTCAAGCTAAACACTATTTTGCCCGTACATACTTATCTGATATAAATTCAAAACCAAAAAAAAAAAACAGTTCCCTCATTATTTACTTTTAAACCTTCTTCAAATAACACAGGACCAAACTAACACCTTGCTTCAAAAAACTTGACAAATTAGGCAAAAAATGGTCAAAGGAATTCGTCCCTTGTTAGAACAACCCTTTCATGGTGGTATATTTTATCAATGATGGGTAAAGATGTTTTTATTTTTACTTGTCACATACTTCTCATAGATCTAAAAGTAAGTGTCAGTAAAAAAAAAAATATCTCGTAATTATAGTGATTTATAAAAAATATGATTTGTGGCAAAAGGGTAAAAGGATCAAATAGTTAGAATAGTTAGTTAGTTAAAATAGAGTTCAAAATAATTGGCCTTATTTCAAGAATCTAACCAATTGATATTTTTAGGGTTCCGTACCCAAAGGGTAAAACGGGACACTATTACTAAGAATCCGCTGACTGTCCGTCTGTCCGTCTGTCTCCAGGCTGTACCTCATGCACCGTGATAGTTAGACAGCTAAAATTTTCACAGATGATGTATTTCTGTTGCCGCTTTAACAACAAATACTAAACAACAGAATAAAATAAATATTTAAGGGGGCTCGCATATAAGACACCTGATTTTTTTGCAGTTTTTAAAGATAATGGACCCTTCGTGCGCGAGTCCGACTTGCACTTGGCCGGTTTTTTTCCTTTGCTATTACCAATCATTTTATTTGTATTCCTATAGTAACGTATAGTCACCAAAAACGATAGGTATCCAAGGTCGTCGATGTAGTTTAAGTTTAGTAAGAAACCGATGTATGTTTTCAAATGAAATTTAATTTGTTAAATTAACTGTTTGTTTTCTATTAAATAAGTTAAATTTTATTCGAAAATATCCATCCATCCACTAAACTTCAACTATATCCGACGACCTTGACCCTTATCACATTTGGTGACCGTACACATATTATGTATTTTATTATGCATTTTTTTTTAAATTGATTGTACACGTTTACTTTCACAATATTGCACAACTATTTTATATGTTTAAGTTTAGTTTAGTAGGTGTTAGAATACACATTGTAGTCACAGAAATCGAAATAATATACCTGTCGGAAATACGTTAAATCAATCGTTTGACTTGACTAATCGGGACGCCGGTGCCACCAGGTGACGCTGGACAGAGTCTATAACGCTAACGCGAACGCTTGACCAGAGTACAGCAGAGTTGGTTGTTGGCGGTTAAGCAGTGAAGACGTTTAGAAACTGTCGCGCGTTCCGTATAGTTGTGTCGTGTACCTAAAGTGTGTGATTCGTTAGTGTGATTAATTTGATTTGAACTGCAAACGGTTTTTCTATTGCGCAATAACCAACATTACCCATAGTACGCCCACAGTAGTTAAAATATGGCTGAAAATAACTAGAGAGACATACCTTCTCCGTCATACCTATTATTTAGATTTCTGTGGTTGTAGTACTTACTTTCATTTCAATGTAATTTGGCTCAATCTGGCAAAGCCTACCTGAAAGGGCAACATAACTTCATTGCCATTTAATTATAACTCCATTTCTATTCGTTACGAAGACAAAAGTATAAATTAATGAGCGTTTACTGAGAAGCTTCATTTCGTTTTCCATTTCTCCAATTCCGCATATTTTTGGCAGAGCATAGCAAAAATCTGTTATAACTCCGCATTTTAAATTACATGAAACCCATTAAATTAAGTTAAATTGAATTCGCTGCAATGTTTTGAATTTTATTGTCAATCGGCGCTGAATTGGTAGGATGCCAAATATTGGATGGTTTACCCTATACGAGTAGTGTCAGAAAGAAGTAGCTTTTATTTCATTGTTTTGACGTTTGTCTAAATTACTATGTATTATTTCCTGCCTGTGACTTTGTCTAAATTACATAATATCTTATGACACACAACGGTACTGCAGCTTTCCATTAGTCAAATCATTTTCGCAATCGGATCAGTATTTCAGAACATACAATCTCACTACCTCTTTATAATAAATATACAGACGAGCAATACAAAAAAAAACATTAATTTAACATTAAATATTTCCGAAACCACGCAAGATAGCTGCTTGAAGTGAGAAGCAACATTCAAATGTATTTAATAACGCATTAAAAAACACCATATTTAAACAAAAATAATATTAATTTAATATGTTAAAGAAGGAAAAAACAAAATAGGGGCATTTGGGCAAAAAACAATTAACTCATAAAGTGGGTTTACGAAACTGAAACTTAATTTTTTAACCATTCAATATTTTGTATTGCCTCCGCGTGCGTCAATACGGCTTCTTCACGATTAGGCATGCTGAGTACCAGATTTCTCAGCATATGCAGTGGAATAGTCTCCCATTCTTCAATGTCTCATGTTTGCGGATGACCTGAAGTTATTCTATGACTGTGAGGCGCTGCAGAGGGACATCGATATGATGGTAAAGTGGAGTGAAGCTAATAACTTAACACTTTTAAGTCCAAGACTATTTCTTTTACCCGTTCGCTTACGCTCATTCAAGAAGGGCGGATTCAGGGGGGGGGGGCACAGGGGCCCGTGGGGGCCCCCCCCCCCCCCCCAAAAGGTTTAAGTGAAATATAATCGAATCGTTTGGATGGACTGGCCTGAATGCATATCCATCATGACGTTGCTTCAATGATGAACGGTGAAAAAGTTCCTATTATATCTTCAGCAGCTGTGGCGTAACTATTAAGGTTCAAAATGGTGCAGTCAGTTCGTACTCGGGTACTGAGGTCTGCTAAGCCAACAATGCACCGGCCTGGAGTCGGCGAGAGGATTTCAGGATAACATATAATGCTAAAAAGATAGCGCAGTCTGAGGGGCCTCGCGCGTCAAAAGATTATACAGCTTTCTTCAACTCATGTAAAATATATAGCTAATACTGTGAACGGTCAAAAGAAAAACTAACCAAACTAATTCCAGGTGGGGTGCTGAAATTGCATTTTTGTTTATAGTTATTTTTAAATGTTATTGAAAAAGAATTAATCCCAAAAACAACATAGTGCAATACTAGATGTGTGAGACACTTCTTGACTGTCTGGCCCATGTGCCCCTCCTAGAAATAAATCCTGGATCCGCCCTTGTCATTCAACATAGCACCACATATCGGGTGTCCCTCTGGAGCACGTCAACGAAATAAAACATCTTGGACTGACCATAAATCAGCACATTAATAATAATATCTATGGCAAGGTCTTATAATCACTTGGTTTTGTTATGAGACAGGCAAGTAGGCATAACGACAGAAATGGTTTACTGACTCTTTATTATTCGTTTGTAGTACGTAGCAAACTTGCACACAATGCACTGGTATTGGAACCACTTGAGAAAGATACACGCTCACGATTGGGTCCAACAAAAATTTACTCGCTACCTTTATAAAAAAAATATATGGGTATTATCCCTATTTGTATCCGTCTCAGTTTGTTGCGGGAATGGTGGGCGTCAACACGTTTGAACTGAGACGTAAGTGTGAACTACAATAATATAGCCTAGCTCGCTGTTCATTGTTTGCCTGGATGCGGCGGTCGCGTGCCTGTTCCTCGCGGTGCCTGTTCACGGCTCCGCCAATGCGTACCCATACTACTCGATATGCTCCCACAGCCCACGCAATCAATCTGCTGAACGCCCTAATTGCTCAGGAGCCGGATGTCGATATATTTATGTGTAGCAGTAAATCTATGTTTAATGTTTGTAAGTATGAAGTTTTTTAGTTAAGAGGCTTACAAGAGCTAAAGCGCGGTCACTGTCGGATTGCATAGAAAAGAAAGAGACACGCGATGACACAACGCGTGTTTTTAAAGCAAAATATGAAGCAATTATTATTATTATAATTATTACAATTTACAAAAAAACTATTCATTGAATTAGAAAATTAAAACACTATTACGTTAGTATGTTACTTTTAGAATAATCTGACAAAAAAACTGAATGTTTGCTTGTATATTAATAAGGTTTTTAATGGTTAAAAAAAAATTTTAGAGGTATCTTCGTGTTTTTTTTCTATCATATCAAGTTTAATTGTATTATGTTTTCAACACACTATCTAACTAGCATATATCCAGAAGAATATCATATATTTTTCTGATTTTGGTTACTGCAGTGGATCATATATTTTGAGGCATTATAAATTTGCGTTTAGGTCATGTAGTCCCCTTAAATTTTGTTTTTGGCTTGCCGCGCGCTTTGGTGTTTACTGTAAGTGCAGCAAGGAATTGTTATATAAATAAATAAATAGGTATAGTTTAGGAAAAAATCCAAAATCAATCAAAGAGTTAAATTTAAATGGATTTAAAAAGAAGCTTAAAGACCTGCTATGTAATAAATGTTATTATAATCTAAACGACTATTTCAATGATATTTGACATCCTAAATAAATTATGTTTATGGCATTATTTTTAACCGTTATACCTTGAATCAAAATTTTTATTCGTGGTATCAATGATGTTAATATGGTATTAGGTACATACATATGTACCTAATATTTGCACGCCACACTTGGCAGAATGTGATAACGATAATATTATGTGATATAAATAGCGAAAAAAAAATCAGCTGTTCCCTACATTTTGACGACTTATGCGAACATCAATGTAGGGAACAGCTGATATTTTTTTCGCGATTTCAGGTTTGGTCCCATTGTAAAAGTTGTTCATAATAATGAGTACAATGACCCCCTAAGAGGTTGTGCGTTATTTAAGTTACACATTGTATAATTGTGTTTAGTTAAGTTTGTGATCTTCAGTCCCAAAAAATACAATTTCTTTCTTAGTTTTTAATCTCACCTTTTTTCATTCTTTCAGGTGCAATAATGACTACTCGATCCCCGGTTATTTTAGATACGGGAACCTCAGTCAACCGTTTCCAGATTGCTGCCCTCAAAGAATACCTAGCCGATGAATTATACTAATTAATAATGTATTTATTTAGTGAAAATTTTCTTCTGTACATACTGATTCTTGTTTTAAGTATTTAGAGGAAAGCGGTCTACATTTTTTTGTGACTGTTCGGGAACGATTTACCTATCCTTTGAAATGCGTAAAGTAAGACCAAAAAAAGTTGGTAAAAATTGTTTACAAATTATTTTCATTTTTGTAACAAATATATCAAATAAAACAAAAAAAAAGTTATCAACGGTGACATTTAATAATAATGACAAAATAATAATGTCTAGTGTAGGAATAACATTGAGTAACATTGAGAGCGAACTATTTTGTAAATATAATTTGTAACTATTGCATAATTTTCAATAAATAATGTATGTGTAGTTCAAACTGCAATTCATTTGTTTATCTATCTTGGTACATCACGTTTCAATAGAAAATCCTACTTCCCAATTGCTTATATAACTTTCCATCACAATTCGAAGGATTTTAAAGGAAATTCCTAATCCATTGCTTCATAGGTTTGAAAAAATTGTCTGCTCAACAATGTAAATAACGCAATGAATGTTGTTGGACTGTCAAAATGACTGTGTTGTCATTGTAAGTTTGTTAGGCAATTACCCCGCTCCTGCTGGTTGTTTGTCGGATTTGACATTTTTATAAAGTCAATATTATCAGGTAATCAGAAGTGTATTTTTCATATATTTTTTTGTAATTTATTTTATTTTATTTATTCGGGAAAACAAACAATTACATATTAAGATTTACAAAAAGGTAGGATACAGAAATAATACAAATGTGAAATCAACCACGTTCTCCACAGATACACAATGAGACTGTGTCGGTATTTACATCGCCAGATGCTAGCTACACGTCACACTGACGTCACGCAAAATCCTGCATCGCGCAAGCAGAGTTTACCACGCAACTAGCATTATAATATACACCGTCCCGATATCAAACGTCGCGCGTCGGGCAGTTGCCCACCAGACACAACACCGGTCTGGTCGGAGGATCCTCCCTTTTCTATGGAGGTGTCAGTGAACTTTACACACTGTTTCTCATACTTCTATAAGACAATTTGGTAAATTTTAAGACTAGCATTGTAAACAATAAAAAAATATGGAATACATACCAAGAATATCAGTCCCTTTGTCTTAGAAAAACGCCTGCACGTGTCTAAAAAATAAATAAAATGGTCAATGACCTATGACGAAGTTCTTACTCTGTATTTAAAAGCGATAAGCTAGTAAAATATTGACAGATAACTTAAAAAGCATTCTTGACAATATTTTACATTTAAAACAATCCAGTTATGCATTTATCTTTATTTTGTGTAAATGAGGCCTACGCTCCAGCTTGAGCAAAGAAAGTATAGCACAGTCAAAAAAGGTTTACACTGGAGTCTCGATTTACCTACTACATCCTACAAAGTCCTCGTTGGCCTAGTGGTCGTAAGATCTACTGCTGAACACGAGGTCCTGGGTTCGATTCCCTGGTCGGGCAAAGTGTTATTTTGTTTTTCTATCAGGCATTTTTCAGTAGCAGTCCGGAGTCTGGATTTGTACCAGATTAATGGCAATAGGGTTGCCCCCTATTACATAGGACTTAAACATACGAAATGTGGATGTACTGTAGGTATATCTCTGCTTAACCTATCGAGGATTAAAGGCGTGATGTTCTGTTGACACCTTCGAAATATGAGCTGCCATTAAAATAATTAGTTGCTGTTCCTGATCGATCCGCAGATTTTGTCAAACGTGTGTACAATTCTGTCAATTCAAAACTAAGTACAGTTCAACTATTTTCTTAATATCCCTCGGCAAACTTCGTGTTTAAGTTTGCCGAGGGACATTAAGAAAATAGTTGTACTGTACCTACCTATTGCTACATAATTTGCTTAAGTTCATATCAAGATGGTAACGATAGTACTTACAATAAGGTCGATGAATCATGGCTGGTCTGAACACAGGCTCTCCAAACTTTCGCTCATACACACACACTCACTGACACTCGTCACATGTCACCATTAGGTTCCAAAAAAATATATTGCGGAGCCTTCTGCGCAAAATTCGGACCAGCCAGGTTTTATCGGCCTTCTGTTTACATTAAAGACTCCTTCCTGTCACAGATACAATCAATAAAAACAAAAGAAAGCCACAGACAACCCACGACATTCCAAAATTTAAATCTTCAAAAACAAACGACAAACAAGAAAAGACACGTTTGTTAAAAATACATTAGTCAATCTATGTCCCAATTAACTGCTAACGAAAGCGAGATAAGTCCTTATTTTGAATTAATCGACAAAAAATTGTGGAAATAAATCAGACAGCCCCCACATGTAGGCTGATAATAAAAAACTTTTTTTTGTACACCGTTTTGAACGAAAAAGTTTATATTTTATGTTCAAAAACTTGTACAATGATGTCGTGTATTTAATCATTATGTGTTGTGAATAAAAGTGGCTTTAAGTGACTTAGTTTATTATGGCTGATGGTTTGCTTCTATACACAATGGGGGTTGGTGGCCACAGTTTGATGCTTATTAATGAGTTTTCTTTGACTTGTTATAATTAGAAAGCAATTAAGAAAAAGTATTTATTGGGGGTTAGGACTCGCACAGGAAGATCACAAACTAAACCAAATACAATCATAGAAAAAAAGTAAAGCAAAGTATATTTAAAAAAAAAAAAAAAAAAAAACAGATAGTGCTGTATAAAGCCAAAAGGTTCCTATCTCAGCATGAATTATATTCTAATTTAGGCTAACCATAGATTTAGTGGAATATACTAAATCTATGTAAATTAACTATGTATCACTTGCATAAAAATAATATTTATGTATTGACTAACCCCCCTGTTCATTTCCCATTCACTTGACATTATGTGAAACGTACACCTTTTAAGATCGCTCTACACTCGCGGCGCGAACGCCCGCGAAAGCCGTGAAACGCGAGTATTTCGCGCTTCGCACTGTTCCCCAATCGGTGTCGGTTTTTTGTCCCGCGACAATGGGTTCGTGCTTGGTTCACGGCGTGCGAACGCGAACGCACTACACTCGCAGCTCTTCTCAGTAGCGCATGAAACGTAGTCGGAAGTGAACCCGGGTATTTTTTAGATTAAGCTTTTTGAAAAATTGGATACGACGTCGCTCGTCATCCATTATCTTCTTTTTCTCCATCTCGATTTCATTTCTTTTGTTATTTTTAATATAAAGATAACTATAGTATGCTACAGCACATAGCGTCACAGCAGCAGCGACAGACACATCGCCGTCCATTTCCACGAAGATGACGAGACGAGACACCTTTTTACGCGAAGTTCGAAGCGCGAAACGAGGCGTGAATTCACAGCAAGATTCGCGCGCGAGTGTAGAGTGGGCTTTATAAGTGCTCTCGGTATTTTCATCAAGAAGAAGATTTTGTTTCAGAACGTATACCTATCAGAAAAAGCTTCTGTTTGTATGTCCCATAAGATAAATATCTAGGCCATGGAAAAGTGAGATAAGAAGACATGAAGTCAGTGATAAATAGAGATTAGATATTCGGATGCATATTCACCAAGTGTTGAGACGTTGGCTAATATGGAATGCGCTTTTGTATCGAAAAAATCTTAACTTTAACTAACACACACCACCCCTCCTTACACCCTACGTACACATATTTGCATCGGAGGTTAAACATTAATTTTAATAAATAGTAGTTTTAAATAAATATTTTTTTGAAGTCGCTTCTTTACTAAACACCCGACTGGTTATGCATTCCCGGTGTTCCTGGCATAACGGCATTTTTTTTACAAAAAAAAAATATTTTAAGAAGCCGCTTACAAACTTTCATACCTCAAAAAAAATGCGGGGCAGTCTTTGGGGACTGCCGATAGAAGTGAAAACTAAGTAACTTGTGAATTGTATCGTCGAAGCGTGCGGTGACGATGACGCGAGTATCACGCTTTTTGTTCACCCAAAAAGTGTTCAACGCGCCTAAAGAAGTTTTCACTTCAAAATAGTTTAGGTAAAAATGCATCCGAATATCCGATCTCTGGTGATAAAGGAATCCTAGATATTTAGATGCGAAGCGTTACATTCCTCACAATATAACAATACCAGCCTAATACTGTTCCACTTCAGGACAAAGACCTCTTCTCATACACAGAAGACACGAGCATCACCACGCTTGCTCAAGACTGGTTGGTGATTTCAGACTTATATCAGTTACCAATAAGTCCACGTTTGTCAGTAATGTCCAAGATAAACTCAATTATGACATACTTATCATACATAACATCACGCCTGTATTCCCCGAAGGGTTAGGCAGAGGTGTACCTATAGTACACTCACATTTCGCCAGTTATGTTTATGTCCCATGTAATAGGGGGCGAGCCTATTGCCATCAACCGGGCACAAATCCAGACTCAATTATGAATTGAAAAAATAACATTGGTACTTGCCCGGATTTGAACCCGCAACCTCGTGCATATGAGGCGAGTCCTAAACCACTGGGCGATCACGACAAACTTCACAATGTATGTTAGTTATTTTCCTATCACCCCTTGTGATGGAAAATGTTTTCAAGAAAAATGGCGACCACCGAACCATAAAAAGCAAATCAAATAGAATGATATAACATACCAATTACTGGTCTGTTACCCTTTCAGGGAAAAATAACACAAATATCTCACACACAAGGAAAAATTCCATACAAATAGTTGAGGAATGAGTTACGGAAGACATTGTGTGACTTGCTGACAAATTATATGAAATAGTATTGCAAGCAAGTGACGTAGACGATAATGTGGCTGTGTACGAGTAGAAACATGTCAGTCAATCTGCCTTGCCTGTTGCCAACTATGTCGAGGTGGGCTTCTAGCCGAATGCAGCTTAAAACTAAAATTTCACATGGAGCAACTGCTTATCTGACCATCTACCCAGTAAATGGGTAACACAATACCCCTTGGTTAGGCTGGTTGTCAGGCTTTCGTGCTTTTGACTACCCGTAACGACTGTCAAAGATCTACGAACGACAGTAGAAACGTAGAAATAAAAAATAAAAAAGAAAATACGTTTATTTGCGGTAAACATGACGCAAATGAAAAATACAAAAAAGAACGAGTTGCGGGAAAAATGCGTCACATCCACGCAAAACGGCAATCACTCAGCATAATGCTACGACCCTCTACGAGACAGAGCCCCAGCGCTGGTTAAATACATGAAATAATATTATGAGAGTAGTCAGTTTTGTCCCACTGGAGAGTAAGGGCCTCTTCTCATGTAGAGAAGGAACAAGCTTTGGACAGTATCACCACAATTGTCCACTGCGTGTTTGCAATTTAGTTCAGGCAGATTTTTGGCTACAGACAACTCAATCAACTGTAACTTATTGGTCCTTCTAGGCGGCTCCTACTCTGTATAATATGACTTTACTTGTCTTGTACTGCATTGCTCTAATCACAAGCAGGTATCATTATTTTCTCTAATAGCGATGCTTTCATATATATGACGGAGAAGGTACGTGTCTCTCGTTATTATGAGCCATATTTTAACTACTGTGGGCGTACTATGGATAGTGTTGGTTATTGCGCAATAGAAAAATCGTTTGCAGTTCAAATCAAATTATAATGTACGAACAAATTAATCACCCTAGCGAATCACACACTTTAGGTACACGACACAACTATACGGAACGCGCGACAGTTTCTAAACGTCTTCACTGCTGACCCGTCAACAACAAACTCTGTTGTACTCTGGTCAAGCGTAAGCGGTCTAGACTCTGTCCAGCGCCACCTGGTGGCACCGGCGTCCCAATTAGTGAAGTCGAACGATTGGTTTAACGTTTTTCCGACATATAGGTACATAAACACACGCCTTCTTCCCATGGGGGTAGGGAGGAAGTACAGAACGCCACCTGCTACGATCCTTACATACTCCTTTTACCTCGTTTACGTTCTTACATCTGGTCATACACGCACGCCGGTTGCGAGTACTACGCACCTGACCTTTCTGAAACGACTCTAATAACTCTAAAAGACAAGAACATTATTTTAAGAGACATTACAAAGCAAATATTGTTACCATTAATTAATGAAGCATCAAACTCTGCAGCTAAAGTGGCACCTAAAAATACAACCTCAAAAAACTTTTTTACAAAAAAACAACCGACTTCCAAAAAAAACACTAAAAGACGTGAAAAATAACTTTTATTTCGGAAGTCGGTGCCTTTGGGTTAGTTTTTTCGTTTTTGGCCGCCGACTTCCGAAATAAAAGTTATTTTTCACGTCTTTTAGTGTTTTTTTTGGAAGTCGGTTGTTTTTTTGTAAAAAAGTTTTTATTTTTCACTTTTTAGTTGCGGTACCTACCCCACACAAATTCGTATTCCACTAATTGGTATGTAAATAACAGTGACAGGAAATTATCAACACATCATCAATATAAACTAAGTGGAAAAAATATGCAGTATTAAGGATAACTCAAAAACTACTGGTCAGACCTTGATCAAATTTAAATGGGACCACATGTGAAGCACCACCTATCAAATAAAAAAAGAATTATCCAAATCGGTTCACCCAGAAAAAAGTTATGAGCTAACACACATAAAAAAAAAAAAAAAAACATACAGACGAATTGAGAACCTCCTCCTTTTTGTGAAGTCGGTTAAAAAAGCGTGAGAATCACATAAAACATGAAAAAAAACAACAATAACACCACGGACAAACGTTAGAGCAGTTAAAACTAACATAAAATGTTACTATTAACATAAAGTAATCATTGGGGTAACGGAGCAACGCCATAATAACCCAACCTTACATTTTGTTACAAAAAATCTCTCTTTAACTTTGTAGGGGTTCACTTAAAAAGGCATTTACCCAACGACGGTTTCGTGACTTATCGCCGACTGAGGAAAAGAGATAAATGCATAGCAAAACGTTCGAGAGTAAGTGAGAGGGGTGTATGCGTCAGAAATATTTAAATTAAGTCCTCCCCTTAATGTTGGACATTATTTTTTTATCGGCGTGTCCAAATAAAGATATGTAGTCAACTAGATTTCTTTTTTCCCTTTAGAAAATGTTTTCTTGTAAGGGAAAATGGATGAAATGCGAGTTGCCCCATTTTCCTGATGGCGTCCGGAATTATAGTTGTTTTGTTATAACTTGTGTACATCCGTAAATTGTTTTTTTCCTTAAATTGGGGCACTTTGGGGATGACAAGATATTTTGGCTAAGAAACGTCAAGGAAAATGGAAAGAAATGCAAAATTTTACCATGTTTTCCGGTAATTGCTAATGAATTTGGATATAAAAACCGGGGGATTACAAGTTGACGTTCACGATATTGCATTCCGTATATATAAAACTTTAAAAGGATGACCAGCAAGACGTTTTTTAAGGGTCTGATCCTTTAGAAATCATAGATGTATGAACATGCAATTTAAATTGGTCCTTCAAGTTTTGAAATCCGTAGTAATATATGTAGGAACTTATACCATTTTTCATCCAATTTTCAAACCTATGTGCATGTTTTTTTAACGGTTTGCCTATTGAAAAGAAAATAAAGAAAAGAAAGAAAAAATAGAAAATAAGAAAAAAAACCTTTATTTGCGTAAACACGACGCAGAGAAAAACCCACAAATACAAAAAGAACATGTTAGGGAAAACTATGCGTCATGATGCTATACCCTATGCGAGACAGAGCCCCAGCGCGAGCGCTTGTTTAAGATAGACATCGATAAGGACGTTTGGGCATAACTTTTGAACAAGTAAATCTATTTATGATATTTTATAATTAATCTTATCGTTTTTTTTATTTTACACACATCACATCACGCCTGTAATCCCCGAAGGGTGAGG
Organism: Griposia aprilina; assembly: GCA_916610205.1. Taxonomy (NCBI): domain Eukaryota; kingdom Metazoa; phylum Arthropoda; class Insecta; order Lepidoptera; family Noctuidae; genus Griposia; species Griposia aprilina. The sequence continues at coordinate 18,262,406 of OU744307.1, read as the reverse complement.
CAGAGGTATACCTATAATAGTACACCCACATTTCGCCAGTTATATTTAAGTTCCATGTAATATTGCCATTAACCGGACAAAAAAAAACCCAAACTCCTGGCTATAACTGAGAAATTCCTGATGGAAAAACCCAATAACACTTTTCCGGACCTGGGATTCAAACCCAGTACCTTATGCTTAGTAGTAGCGCTTGGAATTTATATTTTTTGAGAAATAACATTTTACTACTAGTGGCTCTGTATGCTGTAGAACTGGCAAGGTCTGTCTTTGCATAGCTTAAAACTAAATAAATGTTCACCGCGCACCTTAAAACAAAAAGCGGGAAATGGCTATAATATGTTTTTTTTACATTTTCTACCCCCGTCATTTTCAATCTCAAAACAAAATTTAAAAAAATCCGTCAAACATAATTATATACGATTATCAAATCTGCTCACAAAATTTCACGAGAATCAGTTGAGAAATGCGACCTATAGAGGAGAACAGCCATCCGCCGGACATCCGGACATACGAAATAATTTTTGCTGAAGCTGAAACGGAGACGCTTCGCGCTCGCTCGGTCAGTTAAGATAGTACATCGCTAGTTTATTTTCGTTTACCCATATCATGTCACAGAACCCTAATGAAGGAATCATTCGTTATCTTTTTGGGTAAGTTATAAAACTGAATTGAGTTATACTCTGGTTTACCATTTATCTTTATGTCGTTGCTATTAAAGTATTAATGCATTAAGGCTCCCGCAGACAGGCGCGAAGCGACTCTTGTACAACAATTTCGATGAAGTTTTCATAGAAATTGTATTACTAGAGTCGCCTCGCGCTTGTTTGCGAACGAAATTAAGGCTCTTTCAAAACAGGCGTGACTCGCGACACGAATCGCTCGTGTCACAATGGCATCGCTCGTCGCGCGAAGGGCGGCGCCTTTGTGTCGCGTGCGTTTCGCGCGGCGTGTCGCGCCTGTTTGAAGGGGCCTTAAGTCGCCTTTGTAAGTACCGTCGTTGATAGGAAAAGGATTTGATGGCAAAGGATAATTTTATTATGAATAATCAAAAAGTATTAGAATTCCTAATAGGGCTCGTAACTCGTAAATAATAACAGCCGCATGGGGCTGCCGAACGCTTGCCACGTTCGGTTCGTGGATGGGTGACCACTCATTACATATCGAAACCCCTCCTCCCGGCTGTCATTCGTAGATCTTTGACAGTCGTTACGGGTAGTCGGAAGCCCAGAAGTCTGACAACCAGTCTTACGTAGGGGTCTCGTGTTAACCAGTAACTGTGTTCGGGAGGTCAAATAGGCAGTCGCTCCAAGTAAAATGTTAGTATTCAACTGCATCCGGTAAGACCGGAAGCTGACTCAAACAAAGTTGGGAAAAGACAGATTGGTTGACTGATCCTGTGAGACCAGAGGATTCCTTGAGATTAAGTTATGGGTAATAGCTTTTTTTTTTTTGGGTGGTAAATCATCAAATGAGCTCTCCCGCTCTGGGCGGAGCGGAAGGGCGTGTCAGACTCTTACTGACTAAAACCCACCCGTGTTCCTTCAGTTGCCTGTGCGCCAGGGCCACGGTAACTCTTTCAAACAATCCGCGACCCCGGCAGGCATCGGCCCTATCGGACCCCGTCAATGATGCTGACATCTCTTTGAGGCGCGCGTGGAACACGACGCGCCGTCGACCCGGGCCTGGTCCTTACCGAACGGTGAGCTGGTCCTTACCGGACGGCGAGCTGGATGGATGGGTAATAGCTACCAGTAAAATTTTACTAAATATTTCTGTCAACAAGCAGCATTTCTGTGCTCCTATTTCAGGGGGCAACTTAATTGTTTCTGTTTTAGCTGAATGCAAAATAATGTAGTTTCTGTACCTACCCACATATTCTTCAAAATCAAAATCATATGTTCGGAAAAAGTCGAATTTATTTCTTTGTTTGTATTGTTCTATCTAATTTAACAAATAATAATATGATGCCCTATGATTCTTTTCCTTCAACTAAAATATGGCTTCGAAAACTTCCTCGGCATCGCTGTCGACTGGTAATGTACCCAACAGACTGGCGGCATTGCCACGTTGTATGGCAATGCTTAGCCTCTGGTCAAGGTAAAAGCCAGCCCTTGGGTCACGGGAAGTGTCAAACAGGCGTTTGGAGATTTCCTTGAACAAAACATGATAATAAAATAAGACATGATGTCAATTTAACAGAAGCTTAGATTTGTACACCATTTTCTTATTTGTTAAGTACGTGTTACTTGTTGACAGGCCTACACTGTCCTTCCATACCTATTAACACTAATTTGAAAACATTGTAAACGCCAATTATTTGTAAAAGAGTAACCGTGGAGTTTCTTGCCGTCTCTTCTCCATAGGAAACGAGCAATTGGAACCGTGCACCTAGCTTCTGACGTTTCATAAGTGCCCATGTAGGTTTATGTGAAATAAATAATTCAGAATTTGAATTTCAATTAAATATTTGAGTATCACTACTTTTGACCTTGTACGCGCGACTACATATCAAGCTATACATTTAGCCGTGTGTACACATTACTTTAACTTAATAGCTTCACCCTTAACATTTAACCCAATTTCACTTACATATATAACCCGAAGCAGAGTAGCAACTATCAGTGACAAAAAACAGCGTTCCCTCACAGACCCTTTAAGGAATCCATGGGATTAGACGGCATAACATGGGCTTAGGCGGCGTATTTGTTTAAGTACACGATAAGACATTCTACCTGCTCGGATTGAAGACGGGGTTTTTGTTTTTAGAGGTAGGTTGTTGTCGGAGTTTGTTTCATACAAATATTTTTAGTATTTTGAAAAATATTATTACATGAGTATGTTAGAATCGTAGTGGTAACGGCCGTCGACTTACGAGTTATAGCTCGAACGCTGACAAGCGCTTTACTTTGTGTAAATTATTTCATCACCACTGCTCTCAAAACGGTGAAGGAAAACATCGTGAGGAAACCGACATGTCTAACAATCAAAAATTCGAAGACATGTAACATCTACCAACCCGCTATGACCCCGCGTGGTGGATTACGGCCCACTCCCTCTCAACGTGAGGAAGCCCGTGTCCCAGCAGTGGCAACATTATACACTGATTATAAGGGATCGTAGCAGGTGGCGTTCTACAGTTTCTGCCTACACCCATGGGAAGAAGGCGTGGAATTATGTATGTATTTATTATTATAATATTGAAGTCTATTTTACAATGATGTTAATTTTTGTATGTTACAGAGACTATTATGCTTGTGAAGTTATAAAAACTTTGTTTATTATAGAAGAATTTGCCAGTGCTTCTTTTTGATTGAACTATTCAAAAATAGTTAGTCAATTTAATTAAGTACAATAGCATACGTGAATTCATGGAGATAAATGAAATATTAATTGTGAAAATACAAAATAGGGTGAAGCGATACTTTACGCCTGGACAGCTTTAAACCCTTTACAAAGCGCAAGTCCGATCCTGCATGGAGTATTGCAGCCACCTTTGGGATGACTCGGCTAAATACCAACATATCACGCTTGACTCGGTAGAACGCAGAGCTAAGAGGCTCATTGGCGACGTAAAACTGGTGGAAGCCAAGCTTCACAGCTTGGCTCATCGCCGCAAGGTTGGCTGCTTGTCGGTCTTCTACAGATAGTACTTCGGTGAGTGTGTCCAAGAACTCCACGACCTCATTCCACCGGCCCCCTTCTACCATCGGACATGCATCGGACATGCATGCACTGCAAGTTACCATCCCTGTCCAGTTGCTATTCCACCAATTGGCACTTAGCATTTCCAAATGTCTTTTATAACGCCCACAGCAAAAGAGTGGAACCCTCTACCTGCGTCTGTGTTTCCGAACGCATACAACCCAAATCTGTCCAAGGTGAGAGTGAACAGGCTTCTTCTGGGTAAGCTCATCCCATCGTTGACTTTGTCTCTGTCACCTCTGACCTAGACTAGAGTCAAGAGCAAACCCATCACAAATAAAATAAAATAACGTTTTGTATGGAGTAGCAGAAGGGAGCACCCACTGTGAACGTTAAGAAGTGATAAGTCAGGATACCGTCTACATTTTTGGGTTACTTACTTAAGTGCTTATGTCCGAAGATGTTTTTTGCGACGTTTGTGTTGTTAAGGGATTTTTGTGTTTTTTTATCCCCTCACCTATCGATCGATCTTATTAAGTTCGGTAACAATAGAAAAGTATTTGTGTGTCATTAGCGAAACTTGAGCGTGTTGAGTGTTAAATCATTAATAATAATCGAAAAAAACGCATGAATTCTATGTGCCTAATTTCGTGATGTTGTAATCAAAACTACATATTATATCAATAAAAATAATGAAATATTTGGGTGCTGTCAAGTATCATTTTTCATGTTTAAAAATTGTTGAAAACCTGCAAACAACGGAAAACAAAGATTGTAATGCCAAAGGAGCCTCCGTTCAGCATAATATCATAATCAGCAAGCATGGTGTAATGTGTATTAGGTAGCATTATGTTTTACATTTTATCTGCAAGCAAAAGACTGACTGGCTGTTCACAATGGTGTGCTGGTGCCTACGCTTATGTATGGAAGGGAGTGTTGGGTATGGCAAAAGAAGCATCCAAGTAGAATAAATGCTGTGGAAATGCGTTCCTTGCGAAGCATGTGTGGTGTGACTATGAATGATAGACTGAAGAATGATGTGATAAGGCAACGGTGCGGTTTAAAGGAACTTGTAGTGACAAAAAATTAAAAGAGTATGCTAAGATGGTTTGGTCATGTTGACAGGATGAATGAAGGGCGATTAACAAAAGGTATTTACAAGGCAGATGTGAGCGGAAACGTCGGGAGGGGACGCCCTAGGAAGACATATAGTGACCTTATTGGTGATGTTCTTCAGAGAGGTCAGGTGCGTAGTACTCACAACCGGCGTGCGTGTATGACCAGATGTATGAACATAAACGAGGCAAAAGGAGTATGTATGGATCGTAGCAGGTGGCGTTCTGTAGTTTCTGCCTACCGCCATGGGAAGAAGGCGTGAGTTTATGTATGTATGCAAAAGACAGAAAGATTTTAAGTTGTTTCATAGAATGAACAAAACTTAAAATCTTTGCTTGGAATCTACAGCTTGACTAGGGAAGTTCTACTTCCCAAGTCAAGCTATAGTTTCCAAGCCACAGCCGATGTTCGAAAGTCAGTTGCAGCTTGAATTGGAAGCAACAGTTGAGCTCAGTTCGAGCTGTTAGGCTCATAAACGACACTACGTTTACAAGCTGGAGGCAAACACTTTGGTGTGCCCTTATTCGGTGTTCGGGATGGCAACAGGTGACGGCAATAGGAACGTAGTGGATTTAAAGAGTAATGTACATAGAAGGATCACCATCTACCAAGCCTTTCCTCAACCGTTGTGGTCGGCTTCGAGTCTAACCGGATGAAGCTGAACACAAGTTTATAAATGGAGTGACTACCTATCTGACCTCCACAACCCAGGTACAAGGCAATACGATAGATACTCCTTGGTAACCCTGGAATGCAGACTTTGTGTATCATTATCCCGAAATGTTCTTTCACAGGCAGACAATCCGAAAAAACCGAAAAATAAACCATAGAGTTTCTTGCTAGAACTAAGTTAGAAGAAGCAGCTGTATCCGGTTTTACTGGAAACCGTCTCCAACATTATAGTTGGTAAATGCGAGGCAATTGATGACTTAGTCCTACTTGCACCGCCAATCACTAAACACGTTTAGCGCTAAACGTCTTTAAAACATAATTCTGTTTCTGTAAATTTTTTGAAGATGACAGAGACAGAATGATGTTTAAAACTCGTTTATCGCTAAAAGTGTTTAGTGATTGGCGGTGCAAGTAGGCCTTAGTTAATAGAAACTACGTTTTGGAACAGCAATGTGTTGTACAGCAATGTAAACATATTGAATAAGTAATGCGACTTTGACTTTGACACTGCATGACCTCAATCGACCTAATTGCCCGTCCGATGTACAACTAACCAGTATTTTAGGTAACAATACCTAAGGCAGAGGCTGGACATGGCAAATTACCCTCTTTTCGACGCCATATTTTAATTTGTTAATACGTAGTTAAGTTAGGTTACCTATTACATTTTTTTTTTTTGTGAAAGTAATATTTATGTACATCATTTTTAATTCTGAATAAGTTACAGTATCTTTAATTAATACCTAGTTCCATATTTTCAGTATTACACTGGCGAGCAGTAATCAAAAACTCGTTGGTCATCAGTATTCGGTGCATTCCGCATTTCATTTTGCACTTCAACACGAAAAAATAAATGAACGGACTTTAAAGGGTCCATATTTTTTACTGGATGGAAAAATATGTTTGCTAAAGAGCAAAACTAAATAGGAATAATGTTCTTTTTTATTATTTTATACTGGAATGGTTATGGTAGAACTTGAATATGATATTATATTGCATTACAGATTAAGAATTAGCTTTGCAGCAAAATTAATTAGCTTTACGAGGAAGGAAAATTAATCACTGCGCTTGCTAGTAGGCGAAGGCGATATCTGATTTTTTCCTTCACCGAAAATTAGAACAACATTCAGACTTTTTGACTTGGCTATGCTAAGTAAGCATCTCATAGGAATATGAACTTTATTCTTATATTAATAATGTTTATATTCTTGCTCACATTTGCCTATACGAATATGAACATTACTTTGAGTATGTTTCACTTACTTGGTGAATTTTGTTATAAGTACATTCTAAGGTTAACTTAAAAATATTATTAAAGGAAAATTATTAACATAACATAACATCACGCCTGTATTCCCCGAAGGGTTAGGCAGAGGTGTACCTATAGCACACCCAAATTTCGCCAGTTATGTTTAAGTCCCATGTAATAGGGGGCGAGCCTATTGTCATCAACCGGGCACAAATCCAGACTCCGGGCTGCTACCGAGAAATTCCAGATGGAAAAACCCAATAACACTTTGCCCGACCCGGGAATCGAACCCAGGACCTCATTCTCAGCAGTAGTGCTTGCGACCACTAGACCAACGAGGCAGTCTCAGTCAATCAGGAATATTATTATTATTATTATATTATTTTGAAGAAATCAAACGCCATTTAAACACGTATCCTGGTTTCTAAAATAACCATACACCTACAGAACCAAATTTTCACATCAATCATCTCTATGATAATAACACTAGACCCCTAGTGGCCAAACTTTGATATCATGCGGTCTGGCAACATGAAGAGAATATAATAAAGGGCTTCGGTCGAGACAAAACTAATCCAGGGAAACCCACAAACATGCCCAGCAAAGCCAGAGTAGATGTCAGCTTGTGTACACATTCAATAGAGCCCAAGAAACACCCTTTCAACTAATTATACGCAATATATTTGATTGGTTCAATATCAACAATTAAATTAATGTGAAGACTTGGTAACAACAAGCAAGCAAGCAAGGTCAGAAGTATGACTCTAAACACCATGATGATGTGATCAGAATAAGTACCTCTGACAAGGCTGGACCACACATTACTTAAGTAGATTAAAGGCCGATTTAAGGCCGAACTGATATCCTAACTAATATTATAAATGCGAATGGAAGTTTGTTTGTTACCTTTTCACGCGTAAACCACTGAACCGATCATCCTGAAATTTTGCATATACATTGTCAGGTGTACAGAAACGGACATAGGGTACCTTTCATCCCGAAAACAGTACTGCTCCCGAGGAAAAAAACAATAACGTTCTTATGATAATAGATGGCGCCACGTGTCTTTCGAATCATGATTCAATTATATTATTGTAGAAACTTTAGTAGTGTGTTAAGAGTTTTTTTTTAATATTGATTCACAAAATGTATTAGGTAATACCTAATATATTTTGTGAATCTAGAGTGTCGATAGACCGGTTTTTCATCCTCCTAACTATAATTTCCCGAACAACCCGAATTGATTGACAAATTCTAAATTAATGTGAGTGAAGCTGCGGGCAAAAGCTAGTTTACAATATTTTAGAACTATTTATAGTTTTTCTTTAAGGGGACTACATGACCTAAACGCAAATTTATAATGCCTAAAAATATATGATCCACTGCAGTAACCAAAATCAGAAAAATATATGATATTCTGCAGGATATAAGCTAGTTAGGTAGTGTGTTGAAAACATAATACAAATAACTTGATATGATAGAAAAAAATCACGAAGATAACTCAAAAAAAAAATTTTACGATTAAAAATCGTACTAATATACATGCAAACATTCAGTTTTTTTATCCGAATATTTTACAAGCAACATACTAACGTAATAGTGTTTTAATTTTTTAGTCCAATGAATAGATTTTTTGTAAATCCATAATTGCTTCATATTTTGCAATAAATTGCCAGCGTTGTGTCATCGCGCGTCTCTTTCTTTTCTATGCAATCCGACAGTGACCGCGCTTTAGCTCTTGTAAGCCCCTTAAAAAAAACTGTCAGAAGTCGAGGATTGGTGAAGTGGAGGTTGGATCCTTATATCGAGTCGCCTGAATTTGAGGAGTCTGTCACTGTGGTGGGGTTCAAGAGGGTTTATTTCAAGCACCTACATGCAATTTTAGCTGCCTGAGCTGCGTCAAAATATTTAAAAAAAAAATCTACAATATCGGTTAATCACTAACTAATGCTTGAAACGGAACTTAAATTTTACAAAAAAAATATACTTTTTTTTAAGTTGCGTCTGTCAAAATGCGTGAATTGAATCGTATGATATCATAACATAACATCACGCCTGTATTCCCCGAAGGGTTAGTTAGAGGTGTACCTATAGCATACCCACATATCGCCAGCTTTTTTTTTTTGCTTTATAATATGTAGTGATATACAAGGTGGAGATGACAGTATGTAAATAAATTAAAATTCGTATATCTAATGTCGTTCCCAGTTTGCATACAAAAATTCAACCAAATATATCTAGTAGTTTTGTCACTATAGCTAGTCAAAGATTGGCAAAACCCATAGACAGCCCATCACTAGTATCTAGTTTGTTTGAAAAAGTCTGTTTTTCAACTTGTTGTTAGAATTTATTTGATAGTTTTAAAATACCCTTTTGCATTAGTATTCCTAGTATATTCATGTATAGTCGTACTAGCTGTTACCTGCGAATCCGTCTGAAATCCCGGATGAAAAGTATGCCTATGGCCTTACCCAGGTCAAAATCTATCTGTGTGCTAAATTTCATCCAAATCCGTTCAGCCATTTTACCGTGAAAGCGTAAAAAACTCCCTTTCACATTATAATTGTCCGAGCGAGTGCCAAGCAGCTCCGTTTCAGCTTGGGCAAAAATGCTTTCGTATGGGGATGGCTATTCTCCTCTACAGGTCGCATTTCCCAACCGATTCTCGTGAATTTTTTTGAGTAGGTTCGATAATTATATGTTTTTTTTTGTCAATTCAGTTTTTAGAAATTTTTCGGAATGGGGAGATATGGGGGTTGAAAACGTAAAAAAAAACATACTTCATCCATTTCGCGCTTTTTGTTTTAAGGTGAACATTTATTCAGTTTTAACCTATGCAAAGACTCTACTAGTATTAGTAAGGATCAGGATTGTCGCCTCCACATTGTACTATTATTTAAGGATATAGACAAACACTAACCGACCTCCTAAAATATAATCATTACACTAAACACTCTTACATATTCAAACACAATGTAAAATTGTTTTAATTTCCGTTCCCTGACACCGAAATATTACCAAACTACTAGTGTTGTACCTTGGCTTACTAATCATAGAGCCGCCGTCGATATGTTAACAGCGCGGTGGTTACAACAATAGTTTAATTTCCGCGCGTAAATCATCTTGCTTTAGCCTTGATTGTATGCCGGGAGATGGATTTCTAGTTATTGTACGTATTAAATGTGTGGTATTAAACAAAGCTGTTTTTTTACAGATTTTAAATAAATCTAAGTCTAAGCATGTTCATATTAAATTAGACTCCACGAGTGGCGATCTAAAACGGTCTGTTCCAGAAAAAAAACAGAAAAATGTCAAATTTCGAAAGAAATGTCACCGAGTGGTGTACTATAGTTGTCGCGTTTTAGCATGGTATTAGCGGACATTGCCCTTTTCCTAATAGCTCTCCTTAGGAACCCAAACAATAAACTATGTATGGTGTTTCGTTATTGAAACATGTTGAAGATCACGATAGATATTAATTCAAGACGTTAACGGACTTAAAAAATGCTAGAAAATGTGGGTGGGTCACTGACCGGTATTGACATGGTAAAACGCGACAACTATAACTGAAAGCTCTAGGACGTACTCATTAGCGTTGAAAATAACAAATGTAAAATACCTACTTGTATCTTTCAAATGCCCCTGTATTTTTCAATAAAATACAGAAACTTTCCTTGCGGATGTTCGGTTGAACCTTTCGCAAGTTTAAGTTTTTTACATGTATTTTACGGTGTATATTTCACATTAACATATTATAATTAGATGGTATTTTGAGGGTGGATTTCTAATTATGTTGAGTATATTACATAAAACTTACTTTACATTACTGTTCAATTAATATTAATAAGCAAGGCTTTTTCCCTTTGATTGCTAAATATAAAAAATACACAGTATTTAACAAGTACACGTGATTGTATTTTTCAAACGAACGTGTAGTCTTGTTTTTTTCTAAAATTACATGTTATTTATAGGAAAGATACAGTTTCGAAAAAAAACAAATTGTATCTTTCGCAATTTTCAACGCTAGTACTTATAAGTGGTCAAACGGGGTACTTCGATAGGTACACAATTAAATGGTGGAATAAAACATAGCTCAGTTCAGTAATTCAGGATAATTTGTTACTACATAACTATGTTTCTTGTTAAAGTCACCACTATTCTAAATTACGGACTATTAACCACCACAGAAGTCAATTAAGGGTTACCTAATAGGAGGTACTTGTCTGAGCCTAGACATTTATTACTCTTGAAGACGCTCCCCAAGATATTTAACTTTTGGATAAGATGAAGTGGGATCTTTGCCTTTAAAAAGGGTGAGTGTAGTCAAAAGTCTACTTAGAATTTTTAAACTCCTATTTTATATAACTGACGATCTGACTTAATAGTCAAAAAGTGGCAAAATTTACACATTTCCACGACAGGTGCTGTTTATTATAGCAGAAAACTTTGAAAGAACCTTACAAAATTTTCCGATTGTCAGATTGTCACCTGTCACTGGTCACTTATCTATTTTATTAATTATACCGCAGTTTGGAATCAGTCGTGTATATTAGACAATTCATCAAGACTTTCATTACGTTTATCTAGATGTCGAGCAACAGATTTTTTCAAAAAAATGCAGCATTAGGTTTTGTTGTATTGAATAAATGAAAGCGATTGTAATTTCGAGTATTTTAAGCAGAAAGGCAAGCTAGCAGTTAATTTAAAAGAATAAATACGTCAAAAATTCACGCGCGTAATGTCTCTGTTCTTACCAACGACGCTGCCGTTTTTTTCACAGCAACGTAGGAGATGCAATTTTTCCGCCCAGATACGGGTTTTTCAGACCATTTTAACTTACAACAATACTTAAGAGACACAATAGGTCAACAAGATTTTACTAAAATCTACTGATTAAACCTTGATAAAGATTTAGAAACCAAAGCAAGACCGACCTCCTTTCGAACACCATCAATTATTCAAAAAATGTTGCAAGCAATATATTTTTATTTAAACGATCCTGACTCCCGTTCTATAACACAAGAATTAAGGGGAAGGATAATGAAATTCCGAGTTAGCCATAATCGACGCCATTACGGATTGTTACAATCTATTGTGCATGGACAATAAGTGAGTAGTCTAATTTATGGGACTCTTTTGTGTGGCGGGTGAAAATATGTATATCACTGTCGCAATGTTGTGCAATTCTAATTAGTTTTCAAGTTAACTATGCTTTTGTTAGATGTATCTTAAGTTTTTTAATAGTATTGCGCAGTTTTTTGAACGTAAGTGTAGTATTGACTGCCTCGTAACGGTCTAGTGGACGCAAGCGCTACCGTTGATCATGAGGTCCTGGGTTCGATTCCCGAGCCGGGCAAAGTGTTATTGGATTTTTTCATCTGGGCTTTCACAATAGCAGCCGGGAGTCTTGATTTGTGCCCGGTTGATGTCAATAGTTTCGCTCCCTATTACGTGGGACTTACACATAACTGGCGAAATGTGGGTGTACACCTCTGCCAAACCCTTCGGTAAACGCAGGCGTAATGTTTATGTAATGTTATCTATAATTGCTTGTATTCTATTCTTCCATTGAATATTTTTTACAGATCTAAATAAATAATGAATTGATCTTGATAAGTTTTAATTGTGCCGTGAGAGGACAGAAACATGTTTCGTCATATTCTTTCGAAGTTTTAAACTTACTTGTTTAGGTAGCGTCAAACGGGGGGAATAGGGACGCAGGGGTGAATCAGAACGAAACTTTAAAAGTAATATAGTTTGTTGGCAACAAGGGCACTTAATCGTTAATATAATACCTACAGTAAACACATTCGAGTCCTTTTTGGCAACAAACTATATTATTTCAATTTTAAAATCTCTTTTAAGGCGGTACCCCGACCAAAACCTTGTCAAAGTGCGTTATTCAGAGGCTATTAACTCATTTACTATGTGTAATAAACTACATCTAAAAGCACATTATTAATGTTCGATATCTTATCATCACATTGCACGTTCTTATTTGTTTTTATGTGTTATAAATTCATCTGAAATCTCCTTGTAAAAAAGTGGCTAAAATTATTGATTGCATGCATCTTTTGCTAAAGGTGACGTTCTATTCATTTGAGGATTACACTAATGGATAGATACTTTAAAAATCTAAATAATACTCGTTTTATTTTATTTTAAAACTTCACTTTTCTTTTTTTATTCAAATAATTTCATTATTTTTGTGAATTTTATGATAAATGAGCATGTGGAGGGAGCGAGACAGAGCGAGACTCAGCTACGGGACAGAGAAGGACCGAACGCTCAAGGTCGTTTGGTCAGGGAAGCGCCTTAAAGTTTCATTCCGATTCACCCCTGCGTCCCTATCCACTCCGTTTGACGGTACCTTATACTTACTTACTGATTCATATAGGTTCGTGTACTCCAAGATATTAACTAGTACCTAGACTTCGCGCACAGATTATTACAGCCCGGCGCGCGGCGGCGCATGAGTCGTTGTACGGAATGTTACCACTTTATAAATATTATGTTTTTAAACATTTAGAACTAGGTTTAGTGTAATTATTTTATTTCTTATTTTTTTTGTTGTTTATTTTAGTTTTCGTATGCTGCACTGGTTTTGACGTCATCACGTCAACGCCGGCTATCGCTGAAAACCAGCGCTGGGGCTCTGTCCCGCATAGGGTCGTAGCATTATGTTGAGCGATTGCCGTTTTGCGTGGATGTGACGCATATTTTCCCACAACTCGTTTTTTTTTTTTGTATTTATGTGTTTTTTCTTTGCGTCATGTTTACCGCAAAAAAAACATATTTTCTTTCTTTTACTTTCTGCAAACAAATACATGTTCAAACAAAAGTCATAGTATATAACTAATTTCGACCCACGTGGAATTTCTTGATTTAAGGCGCTTCCCTGACCAAACGACCTTCAGCGTTCGGTCCTTCTCTGTCCCGTCGCTGAGTCTCGCTCTGTCTCGCTCCCTCCGCATGCTCATTTATCATAAAATTCTCAAAAATAATGAAATTATTTGAATAAAAAAAGACAAGTGAAGTTTTAAAATAAAATAAAACGTGAATTATTTAGATTTTTTAATTATCTATCCATTAGTGTAATCCTCAAATTAATAGAACGTCACCTTTAGCAAAAGATGCATGCAATCAATAATTTTAGTCACTTTTTTACAAGGAGATTTTAAATAATAAATAAAAAAACACATAAAAACAAATAAGAACGTGCAATGTGATGATAGGATATTGAACATTAATAATGTGCTTTTAGATGTTATTTATTATCCATAGTGAATGAGTTAATAGCCTCTGAATGACGCACTATGGCAAGGTTTTGGTCGGAGTACCGCCTTAATATAAAATATATCCTATGACACTTGTCAATACTGTAGCTTTCCATTAGTAAAAGGATTTTCGGAATCGGATCACGAGTTCCGAAAATTACTCCCTGCTTACAAACTCACTAAGGAGATGTTTCAAATGGGCCCTCAAAATAAAGATAAAAAAAATACAATTCAGGAAAAATACAGATAATTCATTTAAATGTATACTGTTGTGGTAGTTGATAATGATATATAATGATAATTATTTCTATCGACTTTCAACATAGCGTCTCAACGATTTAGTTAGTCTGTGCTTAAAAACAATGACAGTCAACCATAGATCAATCATTGATCACAGAAAGAGAACTGTCAGCTGTCACAACAGTCTAAATAAACATGTCAAACGTCATTAATCATTCAAAATGTCAGCTTACCGCCATGAACGGGTTTTGTTGTGTGTCGCAAGTGTAATTTCTTGTGGTTTACCAGAAAACAAAGCCATTTTAAAGTAATTGGACAATTGAGAACTGTTTGAAAAGTGTTTCCCTATGTTTCAGTATAGTGTACAATGACCTGGCCCAGCTCCTTTATCTCTATAAATTATTAGTACGAACAGGTAAAACAGGATTTGTAACCAGAACTATAACGCATGAAGGCATTTTTGCCTATCAATAAAGAGTCCTAAAATCTTTGAAGGACTGTAATGAATACATTCATGTGTACACGCATAACAGGACTTCACATCAAAGACCAGCGGTCCCTTTCCAGAATATTTTTTAATCAAAATATATAAGCATAATAAAAGAAAATAAAGTAGGTATTTACCCGGAGAGGACGGACCGAAGTCTAGTTATATTTATGGAAGGTCACATAGGGTATATAATAAAGAAGGGTTATCGGAAATCGATGGTATTTCAGTATTAGATATTGTTAATATACAGTTTATTTATATTATGAGAAGAATACTGTATTTATGGAACACTTTATCATGTGTAATAAAATGTATTATTGATTGAATCGCGTACGTTTCCGTTTGTTTGAGGAATTTTATTGATCTTGTTATAATCTTTTGATATTAGTCAAAGAGCCATGAAATATCTTCTAGCAATCATTCAGGAGGATTTACTTACGTTTTTTGCAATTTGCAGGTCAGTATCAAGTTGTTTGTTGATTAAAATATGATTCACGGCGGTAACAAATATGGCTTTACAGAATTATAATCATTAGAATCAGCAATACAACTCCTTAAGTTAGAATTGGCCTCAAATGTCAAGATTTCATGAAATAGTCGTTCAATAGGGCAATATGAAATTATAGAAATGTATTGATGATTTTTGTGAATATAATTCTATAAATAAATGTTCGCTACGGCCGCGAATCATATTAACATCGACATACAACCTGATACTGACGTGAAAATTGAAAAAAAACGTAAGAAAATTTGAATTTTGCGGCCTACCCTGAAGATTTCGTCTTAAATTAAAAGGCTTACAAGAGCTAAAGCGCGGTCACTGTCGGATTGCATAGAATAGAAAGAGACGCGCGATGACACAACACTGGTAATTTATTGCAAAATATGAAGCAATTATGGATTTACAAAAAATCTATTCATTGGACTAAAAAATTAAAAGACTATTACGTTAGTATGTTACCTGTAGAATAATCTGACAAAAAAACTGAATGTTTGCATGTATATTAGTATGGTTTTTAATCGTTAAAATATTTTTTTAGAGGTATCTTCGTGTTTTTTTTTGATCATATCAAGTTAATTGTATTGTGTTTTCAACACGCTTTCTAACTAGCATGTATCCAGTACAATATCATATATTTTTCTGATTTTGGTTACGGCAGTGGATCACATATTTTTAGGCTTTCTAAATTTGCGTTTAGGTCATGTAGTTAAGTTAAGCAACAAAAAAAAAACAAACTTAAGAACCTCCTCCTTTTTTTAGAGTCGTTTAAAAAGTGGCGGCAGCCTCAGGTATTCGAATATTTGACCATACTTCTAATTGACTGTAACAATACCAACACTGCAAATAAAATGATTATGATTATTATTAAAAGTTTAATATGCTCCAAGATTGGCCCTAAAAGAACAATATCAGCACAAATAATAATAAAAACGAGAATATATACAGTATTTCTTAATGCAAGTGTTACCGTTACTGCTGATGTGCAACAGACTGTACATTTGACCATCATCACTCGCTGCGGCTATTTTCACACTGAAATTGAGATTGGCATAAGACCATTAGCCAGCTTTCGAGCTTAGATCCACCCATGCATTAACAAAAAGCTTTTGACAAAGTAAAAGTACAAATCTCCCAAAACCACTGTAGACAGGAAACATATCCCTTCTTTCTCGCAGGCAGGTGAGACAATGCGTTGAACAAACAGCTAGAACAAACACTGTGCTTGTTTGAACGAGGATTGTGACACGGCGCTGTAGTGAGGATGATATAGTTAAGAAGATTCAAGGGACGAAAGAATTTGTTGGAAAGGACTGGGAGGATTTTGTGGAAGGTTAGATTTAGGCTTGTTGTTTTTATAATACGTAACTACGACGAATGTGTTTACAGAATATAACGTAAACCGTCTTTTAGCTACGTTGCGCAATGATCTTTGAATGCTGGATTGCAGTAAATGAATTAAAATGGATCGATCGAGGAGGAGGAATTGGCTAAGACGCAGCATAACATGAATGCTTTAGGATACCCTAATGTTTAGGGTGATCTGCTGGTAACTGCTGGTGCTGGTGGCTGGTGATAGTAACGGATGCGAATAAGAATCAGGTAAGGCTACACTATGATTATCTTACCTATATTGTTTCTACAGTGTAATAAACATGTCGAGTAAACAGTTTATTAAGAACCAGCTTCTCACCGCAATTTTGTCCGCGTGAAATCATAAAATATATCCTACTAGCTTCTGCCCGCGGCTTCGCCCGCGTGACTGTCGGAAATAATCCCATGGCAACGTGCTTACGGGACAAAAAGTAGCCTATGTTCTTCCCCAGGATGCCATCTATCTCCTTACCAAATTTTATAGAAATCCGTTGAGTGGTTTAGGCGTGAAAAGGTTACTTAGGAGACAGAGTTACTTTCGAATTTATAATATTAGTATGGTTGCCACTCGGCAATACTGTGGCATCCCATTATTGAAAGAATGTTCGGAATCGGATCAGTAGTTACGAAGATTACCCCCTACATACAAACTCACAAAATTCATCGCTTTATAATATTAGTATTGATATACAGTGTGAGTCTTCATAATGTGCACATATCTAAATGAAGGAAACTAAGCTTAATTTTATCGGCGGAAAACTATAAAAAAAAAACCTAATATCTTTATAGCATTTTTTAAATTCTTGTTCTTGCTGTGACCCCTGTGTAAACAAATCGGTATAACTTTTAAACTAAACGATCTATCAAGATAAATCAAACTCAGTAATGAGTGGAAGTAACCGGACGTCCTCATAAAATAAACTAAAGAAAAAAAATCGCTTTCGATTGAGAATTAAGGGTTTTTTAAAACAAAAATCAGATATTTTTTCATCAAATTTTACATTAATTGTTAAATTTCACAATAAAAGCCCGATTACCTACCCTTTTTTATTACTTTAAATTATTATCCATCGCATCAGCTTTCTAAAAGAAAAAATACCATATTTATAACTCAATCACAACATTTCCTATCAACTGTTAAAGCCTTGCACTCGGCTACGTCATACTTTAGCAGGTAGAGACACCGTTTTATGCGTTGTTTTTTAGTTTTTTTTAAATATTTTTTCCGTCGATAAAATTAAGCTTAGTTTCCCTCATTTCGATATGTGCACATTATGAAGACTCACACTGTAGATAATAATTATGACGAGAACATTTGTATCCCAATTGACCCCAGTCGCGCTTACAAGCACCGAAAAGCGTCGATTATGAAATGATTGATTTTAATATGAGTCACACATCTATTGAGTCACGATCCAAATAATGCTCTCTCCAGATAAATAAGCCTCAAAATCCTCGCCCCGAGGTAGGCATACAGATAAAGTAACACATTATTATACATACAAACACTCACCGTTATCTTTGTAGTGCATTTTATGCTTTATCTGTGGTATTATTACGTGAGTCATGATTGGGAATAAATAATTATGTTCGACAGTTTTGATAGGATATCGTTGGAGAGGTAGCTAATGGTGCGATTGGTGGGCCTATCACAAATGCACCCGGAGGCATTCGAAAACGGACACATGCATTTCCTTGTGTTTGTTAATCGAGCTTATTGCACTCGTGATCTGCAGTCCACAAGTGTATACCTTGTGTTGTCATCTGCCATTATGCTGAGCTGAGACCCTTATGGCATAAGCATCTTTTTATATTTTTAAGGTTTTTTTTTTTGTTGTACAATGCCAATAAACGCATTTTTCTTTTTTTTCTTATTTTTCTTTCTATGCACCTGTGGCAAGGTTGAGGTATGCAGTCGTTATCGTTTCTAGTTTTGCGTGGAGGTTGACTGTATGAGAACAATTATAATTACAACCTAAAGGTATGAACTGTCAACAATACATCAGTTTTTTGCCAGTTTTCGACATTATTCAGGCGTTTAGGTTTCGTACCAAAAAGAGGCACCTCTGTGTTTGCCACTCTTGGTAGAATCCTTTTATTTATAAGCCTTCAATCTAGAAAGAAAGAAAATACGTATATATGTAAACATGACGCAAAGAAATAACACAAATACAAAAAATAAATACTCTCTTAGGAAAGCTATAAAATTGCTATCAAGTATTATAGTCTTAAATCTGAAGACTGACTATAATTGTTCAAGAGTAGTTCCTACAAACAGACTTTAATAAAATAATCATTAAACCAATGGAAGGAAAACTTTTTATGACTAATACCATCAACATATCCATTAAGAGTAAAAGCACATTATTATAAACGTGTACATTCCTTTATGTCTACCATAAACAAATACATTACTTATGGCCCATTTCTGTACAACACATTAAGAAAGTTGTCATACAGATACAGAACCCGACCTTAAACATGGTACAGGCGACCGCACGTCGCGCGGCGGTAACACTTAAAATAAAAATTAATTTATTCAACCTAGCTTAAGAATCAGTACTTCTTGAAAGTCAAAAAACTTTTTTATAAAAAAAACAACCGAAATCCAAAAAAAAACACTAAAAGACGTGAAAAATAACTTTAATTTCGGAAGTCGGTGTCTTTGGTTTTTGTATTTTCGTTTTTGGCCACCGACTTCCGAAATTAAAGTTATTTTTCACGTCTTTTAGTGTTATTTTTTGGAAGTCGGTTGTTTTTTTTGTAAAAAAGTTTTCATTTTTCACCTTTTAGTTGCGGTGCCTACCCCACACAAATTCGTATACCACTACTTGGTGTGTAAATAACAGTGACAGGAAATTATTAACACATCATCCATATAAACTAAGTGGAAAAAATATGCAGTATTAAGGATAACTCAATACTACTACTGGTCAGACCTTGATCAAATTTAAATGGGACCACATGTGAAGCACCACCTATCAAATAAAAAAAGAATCATCCAAACCGGTTCACCCAGAAAAAAGTTCTGAACTAACAATATAAAAAAAAAAAAAATACAGACGAATTGAGAACCTCCTCCTTTTTGTGAAGTCGGTTAAAAATTACATAAAACTGTCCCCATAACACCCGTGCTTCACCACTTGTTAGTGCTTTAGCTGGGAAGAAGTGGGGCAACAAATCCGCAGCAGCATAGCTCTGTCCCTTGTTCAGTTAGGTTATACTTTGCCCTTGAGATGACCTAGCATAGTACGGCGGCGTTTCAATGGAATGCAAGGCAAGGGAAGAAACAAAGCAAGGAAAAAAGAAAAAAAATATTGTCGTCACAGAAACAAATGCATGCAAAAAGATAATTCAAATGCCTAATAAAAAAAGATAAACGAAATAGATCTACGAGCACAGAAAATAAATAGTCGACAGCTGCACGTCGTGACAGTGGCAAGAAGGCTGCCAGTCAGCATGATGCTGTGCTATGGGGGACTCACAGCACAGCGCTGATTTTTAGTGAGCGTCTCTGTCACGTATTCCAAAACTCGATATGTCAAATTAACACCTGGGTAACGTATGGAAATGTTTTACACTTTCCCCTGATCTATTATTTCCAACGTTTTAAAGAAAAAGATGGATTTCATAGAGTAATATTTTGAGTCATCTTGTCGAATACTTTAAGTTATAAGGGAAATCTTAACACGGTTTTAGTTTTTCTACAGTAGTTCACTATAGCGTTAAAGTTCGGGGCCACTGGAACAGCGTTTTTGATAACTAACTAGTAAATTTTTATACAATTTGAAAAAAGTAAATCCTAATACATGGGAAACCCTAAGTAATAATATAAATACGAAAGTATATTTGTTACCTTTTTGCGTCTAAACCACTGAACCGATCATCATGAAATTTTGCATATACGTTGTCAGGGGTACAGAAAAGGACATGGGGTACCTTTCATCCAGAAAAAAAGTACTGTTCCCGAGGGAAAGAACAATAACTTTCAACGGTCACAATTGCTTTAGGACGCTAAATGGCGCTACGTGTCTTTCGAATCATGATTGAATGATATTATTATAAACTTTAGTAGTGTATTTTTTTTCAAATATAAGTTTTTTGAATATAAAGCGAACTCCAACACCGTTTGACCGAACCCCATGAAAGTTGGCATAATTATAGGTAATATCTGTATTTTTAATGGAGATAGATTCACATGATAGACAAAATCAAACTGGTTGCTAATTTAATTGAATAATTTATAATTTTTATGACATTGTTTTTACATTATGTAACTACTTTAACTCACACACTAAATTATAACTTCTGAAATTTTGGAAAAATCATTTACTTTCAATATTTGTAAATATGTGAGCACCGTGTATCTATCTCATAATTAATTTACCTGTCATGCGTTATATTTAATTATTTTTACCTATTGTAGTAATTTTATTCTAGGTGCTTCGTCTTCACATATAATTAATGTATACATAATATTGTAAAACATTTTTAAAAGAGTAACGGTGGAGTTTCTTGCCCATTTTTCTCGATACGAAACTACCTTTTGGAAGGGGCAACTGGAATCATTTTTTTTTTTTTTGTAAATTTTGACGTTTAAAAGTGCCTTTTATGTGCCTATTTGAAATAAATGATTTGACTTTGACATGTTTTTTTGTTCGAACTCCACGCAGGCTAAACCACGGGAAAAAACTACTTAATCTAAAATAATAAACATTCTGTAAAAAAATACTTTTAATAAACCTAGACTACCTTTTTAGTCTAGTTATTGCAAGTTAGAACGAGTGCTGTGATCTTGGTCTCAAGTTCGACTCAGAAGCGACTGGGTTGAAGTGGAGTGTTATTCATTTATGTAACAGTTTATGTACTCACACATAAATAGACAGAAGAAAGGAACAGAAAAATACGTACAAAGGTGCCTTTTCTGTCAAGGAATTCCTAATAGCAAGCGAATTTATGTCCTGTTAATGGGATAGGCTCGCCACTGACTTACATCATGAGCATCAAAATGTGGGTAGGTATACTAGTAAAGTAAAGTAGTGTACTCAATACTAATATGCCGCGTCTGTATCTATTTTCCTGTGTGTACATAAATAATTAAAAAATACCTCATATACACGTTCTCAATTTTCTTGTCCTGAAAATCCATATAATACCATGAAATTCATCAAAAAAACATCCAAATGTCAAATTTTAACAAAGTCCCAGTCATTATCGACCCTTCTCTCTTTACTCATTGCTCTTATTCATTGGGTGGGAAATCATTAAACAACTTCTCTCGCTCTGGGCGGAGCGGGAGGGCGTGTCAGACTTTTACTGACTAAAACCCACCCGTGTTCCTTCAGTTGCCTGTGCGCCAGGGCCACGGTAACTCTTTCGAACAATCTGCGACCCCGGGAGATCTGCGACCCCGGCAGTCTCGTTGCTCTCCTGGCCCCACACTAACCATCTAATGACCGCACCCCACGAGCTTTGTCGAGCAAGTGCCGCTCTCCGTGCTCTTATAACTGGCTAGATGATGACAGCTTGAGAAGGTGGAACGAGGAAAGAGGTCGCGAATTTAAAAAATGTTACATTGTGTTTTGTTTTTGGAGGGCAAAACCACATTTGGACGGCCCGATAGTTAGTGACCAAGACAACTAGAGACAATTGGACATTTGAGGAGGCTAGGATCAAAACCACTACATTTCCACTTGTATCAATAAGGCAGAAATCGAAAAAATACTTAATAAATAGTGAGCACGTATTTTTGTATTTCTTTTTTAAAGAATGCCGTTTACATACGTGATAAATAGGTCCTTAAAACAGTTTTCTTTTTAACCTGGATATGTTGTGGTTTTGATCCTAACCTCCTCATTTGGAATACCTCACCAGAGGCAATTCAGCTGGTCTGGCCTTTTAGCGATAAGACCGCCCATTATTTCACCCTATGTAAATTTTCTTCATTTATAAAAGAGTATTCTATTCTATTCTATTCTATTGTAAATATCTCACCGTGAAAACTGAATTTTGGTGAAGTTACCTGTCATTCCACTTTAGTGATGCTATGGGTCGCATGTTGGATTGACGCTTTTGACAGCGCACTTCAAGCTCACATCACATAAGTCTTCACGTGGTTTTTTTTTTATTAAGTAATTTTTAGTATTTACATTAGTTAAACGTTAGAAATAAATGAATTTAAACCGTATATTTTTACAGAATAGATCATAATATATGCCGCATGTGCCTGTAGATACATCAGCATCAATAAACGATGTAGTTATTTTAGTAAGTCAAGTAGAATTGTAGTGAGTTTGCAAGCTTATGTAACTTTAGGTACTTACCCCGGTTTCTGAAAGGTTGATTCACTCTCAAAGTTAACAGTCTCAAATTACATTATTTGACCGACTGTTGTTATATCAGTTGGCTAACGATCTATTCTGTAAAAATCTTACGTGTCAGGTTGTATGTTGATTATAATATGATTCGCGACCGTATCAAATATGTCTTTGGAGAATTATAATCAGCTATACAACTCCTTAAGATAGAATTAGCCTCAAATGTCATAATTTCATGAAATAGTCATTCAATAGGGTATATGAACTTAGAGCAATGTATTGATGATTTTTATGATTATAATTCTATAAATAAATACTTGATACGGTCGCGAATCATATTTAGGTCACCATAATAACCTGATAATCACCATTAAATTGCAAAAAACGTAAGATAATTTTTATTTCGCGGGCTACCCTGACGCTTTCGGCTTAAGTGAAGTTAGCTTGAAGTGAGCCGTCATTCGTGTCAATCCTTAGCATCAGGTGGAATCACAGATCACTTCACACACACGGTGAGATTTTTGGTGGTAAAATGACAATAAGTACCTATCTCAAAAGTGACCCCACGTAAAAATATGATTCACGACAATACTAGCCAGATATTTAATCTACTATTGTGACCACTTCGTGGACTGATAAGTTAACTAAAACAAAACTATGGTCCATTTTAATTCAATACCTATATTAACTCCTTATACTTATCTAACTTAACCAACATTATCATACACTCTTCCCAACTAATCGAAACTCACCTACCATCGAACGATAGCTCAGAGACACTAGTGACGTCACTCTCATTAAACTTTCAGCACCAGGCTAATGAAACCTGAGACTGCCCATCTAATATTAATGTAGCCTCCCTGCCTTGTTATTTATACATCTGTAGCTATTTCAAATTAATTACCGCTGTATATTTTAAGCAGTTTTGATTAGTTTGGTGATGAAAGAAGGGTCAAAAAGTTGAATTTTAAAATGGTGCTGAAATGTATCGTACAGTGATCCGGAAAAATCGTTATTTTCCTTTATTCTCGTGGTACCGCAATATTGCATGAAACCTAATAGGTACCTACATTCCGTATTTGTTTTCCTGTAATGTTGCGTTTTTTTTCAATCTGAACGCAAAACAAAAAGAAACGCAAAGTTTTAAAGGACAATGGGCAAGGTTGTATGAGATATGTCAAAAAATTATTTGGTCTAAGTAAGGTTTTTTCACCATTTTCCTACATTCATTGGTTACATTTTGATGACGACATCAATTATTGATCATATCTCTATTGATTTCTAGTAAAAACCCAGTGTCGGTTCTCGACTCAAATTATGCTAGGGTTAGGCGATTCTCACACGACGCCGCGCCCCGATGCGGCAGGCGGTGAAGCGGATCTAACGTCGCATTGGCTTGAATGTAATCCGTTGATGCCTTGGTGGCCATACACGCTACGTACACACTGCTAGCACACGTACACCGCCTGACCGTACGGACGAGTAGCGCTTGGCACACGACACACCACATTACAGCGCGGATCACTCCATTCTCGTCAACGTCTGCGATCGGACTGCACAACTGATCGAAGTTGGAACCCATCCGCGTCGAAAGGTACGCTTGCCGCCTATCCGCGCGGACACACGCGCTCACCGCCTGTCCGCGCGGCGGACCGCCCCAGATCAGCTTCGTTACCTTCACGCTTCGCGGCGGTGATCGGCACCGTGTGTGAACCGGCTAAAGATCAGCTGTAAGTACATACTATCAAATGCCAATAGGTACAAATCTTTGAGAAAACACACAGGTATTTGCTATACCCGCTTTCCCACGAAGGGTACGGCTGTCCATACAAATATTTTGGTCCCTCGCAGGGTCTAACATTGAAGCAACTCGCACACTATGCAACAAGCGATTGCGACAGTTCGACGACAAGACGCAACGACAGGCTGCGGCCGACAATTTTCATATAATTATTTTGTTCAAAGCTTCGCACACTTTGCGTCGAGTTGCGTCGCAACGACAGCAAGGGGGAGTCGCACACTCTCAGTACTTGTTGCAACGTCTAGACGCACGGTGCACGCGCACAGTCGCACACCCGCAGTCGCATAAGAGATGTCAGCGTCTTGTCGTCGAGCTGTCGCAGTCGCATGTCGCATAGTGTGCGAGGTTGTTTAATTGCCAGTCGCAAAAAGGTAAGGACCACTTAGCTACTTCGGAAATCCGGTCCTCTTTTGTTTTTTGAGCACATCTGCTCATAGTAGTAATACTTACATTTAATCCTCTCTTAAACGCCCGATTACCTGGAAAATAAGTAGAGTCAAGATTAAACTTAGTCTATTAAGCGACGGGGAGAATGGGGACAATTGGAACACTTGATCTTGAGAATATTTTTTTGTTTTTTGTTTTTTTAGATCCTTTAGGTACTGTTATTTTCACACTGAATATATACATTATTAACTTATCTTATTTATGCAACCAAGTATCAAATAACTCAAACAGAAAAATATTTAAAACATTACAAGTCAACATAAAAATTCAAAAATGCAAATAAAAATCTGAATTTGCACCTTAGTCATGCCTCTGCTAAACCCATTTAAAAGTAACCTTTCAGTCTAGTGACCAAAGCCTTTTATTTGACCTGGCAACACACACACACACACACACACAGTGTGCTTTAAATCCTTTTTTTGTAATAGAATCTGTTTTAAAATAAAATACGTTCCCGCCGCAGTTTCTGATCCCATTCAATTTATTTGGATTTTTTTAGCACTCTGCTGATACGAAAAGTAAATGTTTGCTGACTACGAGTCTTCTGACAAATAGTGTAATATTATTAATGTAACTTTTGAATTTGTTATTTTTTAATATTTATTTCATGAATACGCACATATTAATTAATTTTTGTTAATATATAATTATCAAACATCTAAAAATATTCAAAAAAACTTACCAGCCTTTTTATTTAACTGTTTTAACATAATAATAATAACCCCTTTATTAAATTTTTTTTGGGTGCGAAATCATCAAATGACCTCTCTCCCACTCTGGGCGGAGCGGAAGGGCGTGTCAGACTCTTACTGACTAAAACCCACCCGTGTTCCTTCAGTTGCCTGTGCGCCAGGGCCACGGTAACTTTTTTGAACAATCTGCGACCCCGGCAGGCATCGGCCCTATCGGACCCCGTCAAGTATGCTGACATCTCTTTGAGGCGCGCGTGGACCACAACGCGCCATCGACCCAGGCCTGGTCCTTACCGGACGGCGAGCTGCCCATTGCTCGCCGTCCGCAGGCCTGCGCCTACGGTGGCCGGGAGTCGGCTATCGACTCCCAACGCCCAGGGTGTCTCCTCCTGCGGCGACTAGGGGCGTGAGCGCACAATGATTGCCTCTCCCTCACGCGCTCCGTCTCCTCCTTCGCGAGCATTACTGCTTCACAGAAGGAGGTGACTGCTTCCCATTCCTTTTCGCTCCGTACCATGGCCTGAACCAGGGCCGGACGCGAGAGATCGCCGCCGCCGATCGCCGCCACGAGGACACGGCGGTGCTCCGCCTAAGCCGGGCAGACCTCCACCGTATGCTCCACCGTGTCCTCCGGTCGATCCATACAATGACAACACCCGGGCGTTTCCTCCCGTCTTATCCGAAAAACGAACCTCCCGAAACAGCCAAATCCGGTGGGTCCCCGAAGGGTTAAGCAGAGGTGCACCTATAGTACACCCATATTTCGCCAGTTATGTTTAAGTAATATTTATGTAATAGGGGGCGCACCTATTGCCATCCAATGGGCACAAATCCAGACTCCGGGCTGCTACTGAGAAAGTACTAATGGAAAACCCAATAACACTTTGCCCTACCTGGGAATCGAACCCAGAATCTCATGCTCAGCAGTAGCGTTTGCGACCACTAGACCAACGAGGCCGTCGATAATTTTAATGGCTATAATTTACACACAACAGGCATTCTTAATACCATTAAAAATAAGTTCCGCATCCATCTTTTATTTACTTAACAAACATACAGACGAATTGAGACCCTCCTCCTTTTAAAGTCGGTTAAAAAAATCCGTCCAAATAATGAGCTTTACAATAAGCTTTCAGTATTACAGTAAAAACATTGTTTGTTTCGTTTTAAGTTCATCACTGTTTGGCTGTATAATTAAGAAATAAAACATTCATCGGGATAAAACATTCGATGCCGACTAAATGGAAGTTCGACGAGAATCGAGCTTTTACTTAATTACTACAATTACTTTGAGTACTCTCTTTTATTTGGCATAATACGAATGTTGAATATTTTTGGATACTGAAAGGAATAAAAGGCAAGAAATGTTCGATTAGCACAGTTAGTACCTACTATTCTGTAGAAATCTCACCGTGAATACTTGAGTGAAGTAAGCTGTCAATAGTGAAAAAAAAAGTATTTATTGTTAAAAAAAAACAAATGTTGTGTGTTTTGTGTTGTTGTTGTTGTGTTTGTTATTTATTGTTGTTATTGTTGTTTGTTGTTTTTTGTTTATTTTATGTTTTTAGTGTCATCATTACGTGGAATGACAGCTCACTTCACCTATGTTTTCACGGTGAGATTTTTACAAAAAAGACCGGCTGGTCCCAAAATTAAGTTAAAATACCTGGATATAACTTCTTTAGATTACCTGTGTTGATCAAATGTTGATTTGTAATCCTGATTGTGCGACCCCCTAACTATTGACCATCCTACTAATATTATCAATGTGAAAGTTTGTGAGGATGGATTGATGAATGGATGGATATTTGTTACTCTTTCACGTAAAAGCTACTGAACGGATTTCGCACACAGATAGACCATTACCTGGGTAAGAACATAGGCTAATTTTCATCATGGATCGCAGACGAAGTCGCACGCAACAGCTAGTCTAATATATAAAAATCTCGTGTCACAGTGTTTGTTATCGAACTCCTCCGAAACGCTTGACTGAATTTTTTGTTATTTTTTTGTGTTTGTTTGGTAGGTCTGAGAATAGGTCGTAAAGTATATTTCATGCCGCTGCGGGTGAAACCGTGGGGCGCAGCTAGTAATATTAAAATTTGAAAGTAACTCTGTATGTATGTTACCCTTTCACGCCTAAACCACTGAACGGATTTCGATAAAATTTGGCAAGGAGATAGATGGCATCTTAGGAAAGGACATACTTTACTTTTTATCCTGGTACCTCGTTCCCGTGGGATAATTTCCGACATCCATGCGGGCGAAGCCGCGGGCAGAAGCTTGTTTTATATAATTTCAGAATATTTGTGAGCTATTGTCTACTAGTTTTCTAATACCAGAAAACATATTAGTGTTTCAAATGTATCTATATACAGCGTGGCGCTACAATGGCGACATTAATTTAACACATGGGTTACTGGCCAATAACAATCAAAAATATAATAAGATTTTTTTTAATAATAAATAAAGAATAATTTTATAAAATATATATACTATGTATTAATTTGTAATTTGGTTTAATTTCAATATGGGTGTATGGGATCCTGCCGTTTTGCCGAAAAGATTTTGCTAAAATTTCACTACCCAAACAAATTTTCGCAACCTTTTTTTATACCAATGCAATGTTTGGAATGATTTTAGTACCTACGCACATTTTCATTTGGTCAAATTTTTACTTGGTAGAATATTACCAAGGATAATGTCATTACGGCATTTGGTCTTTAATCAAATGATTTATTACAGCAAACAATCTGTAGACAATAAACGTTTGGTCTAATGATTTGTTAGGACAAAAAATATAAAGGCAATAATAAGTTTTGTTGGGAATTTAAAAAATGCTATTTTATTTTAATATAATCATTTATTCAAGGGTAAAAAGCAAGGGTGGGATAGGATGCAAGAGCGAGCGAAGCGAGCTAGCGACTTAGGGCACCCCGACTCGGACAGGTTAGGTTAGAAGGGGATGGCGGGGTCTGAAAGACCCCGCCATCCCCTTCGTGGTTATTTTTTTTTAAACCACCCACGAGTAGGAGCCCTGCTTGGCGGGGCTCCGTCGTCTAAGCCTTATAATAGAAATGGTAAATTGAAAACTGACGATACTAAATATTTGGCTTATTTTATTTTGCGTAAAATATGTTATACCAACTGAAATATTTGACTACATAAAAATTGGTAATAGTACTAGTTGGTAAACAAGTTATATTTTAAACGTTCACTTGCCAAATATTAGGTTTGCGTTACAATTATTTGTGAAGAGTTTTTTGCTAAGTAATAATTTGGCAAATGAAATTATGCGGAAAATTGTTTGGGAAGCGATAATTTGGCAATTTCTTTTCGATGAAGCAAGGGAGACCCGGATGAATTCCTGAAATAAAAATGATTTGATTTGATTTGATTAATGCTAAAATGAACCTTTTTGGCGCAGCCGTGAGGCACACACTGTTGTTGTTAACACTTTATTTTTTTGGTATTTTTATTTTGTGTTTCACGAATATTTTTTATTGTTACTGGCCACTAGCCCTAACCACGTGTTAAATTAATGTCGCCATTGTAGCGCCACGCTGTATATATCTATGTAATCACTTGCCGTGTGAAAACATACATGATTTATGCAAATAAAACACCTTTCTCTTGCATTTCCATTCAATTTAATTAACGCTCTATAAAATTGTTGTGCCTGGATTAGAATCCCTTTTGCATGTAAATCGCGGCGGTCACCGTAAACCACAAACCGCGGCAACCACACTGTGACATTGTACAGCGGTTGTGTGGGACCGCCACTATGCAGCATGAAGGTCGAGGTCTACCCTATGACAGGTATATTAACAAAGGGTAATTGGTTATTGTATATTGCCTCGTTGGTGCAGTGGGGGCTCGTGGCTAAATAATAACAGACGCACGGGTCGATCGAAGGCTAAACTACGCTTGCCACGGTTAGTATGTAGATGGGTGACCATCCATAACATGTCGAGACCCCTCCTCGGAAAGCGCGTCAAGCAGTTGGTTCTGACTATTATTCGTAGATCTTTGATAGTCGTAACGGGTAGTCAAAAGCCGATAAATCTGACAACCAGACTTACCAAGAGGTATCGTGTGACTCTGTAACAGGGTTGTGGAGGTCAGATAGGCAGTTACTCCATGTAAAATACTGGTATTCAGCTGCATCTGGTTAGACGGGAAGCTGACCCCAGCATAGATGGGAAAATGCTGGGCAGATCGATTGACTGTCTCGTTGGTCTAGTGGTCGGAAACGCTACTGCGGAGCATGAGGTCCTATGTTCTATTCCCAGGTCGGGCAGAGTGGTACTAGGTTTTTCTATAAGGAATTTCTCAGTAGCAGCCCAGGGTCTGGATTTGTGTAACTTGTGAAATATGGGTTCCTTATAGGTACACGTCTGCCTAACCTTTCAGGGATTACATAACATTGGACATTTTAGTAAAAAAAAAATGGTTTAATGTTGCCCATCCTCCTTTAGATTTATTCCATCTTTACGTTGAACACATAAGCTAAGTAATGCAAATGCGAAATGGCATGCAAGATTGTTTTTATGTAGCCACATTTCAACGTCCAGACAAACATTAAATTCAGTTCCAACATCTATAAAAAACAACACTTTATTTGAAAATGACCCAAATAAATTCGTAATAGACGTAGACTCACGCAATAAAAAAATTAAACGACGGCGACGGTATATCCTAAAATATTATCGAGGGGTGGAAAGGGCCGCCACAAACAAGGTCTAATTATTTTCCATCGCAAATGTGGGTCGTTTTGGCCAGAAAGGGGCATTTGAGTGTACGCCTAATGCCGGTCCGACGGCCAAATAGAGACCTCGTTGACCTCAAACGAAGTTCGAATTACAAATTAAAGTGACCTCTGTCACACCGACCGACGCGAAGTTTTCCACAAGTTTTGGTCACAGTTCCTTTATAATTGCTTGTTTTATTTAATGTGTCTTGGCTAGTTCTGACCCTCGTTCTCGCTATAATTAACTTTCCTAAGGTACTAGGAATAAGAATGTCTTCGAATATTTGAGAAGAATAAACTATGTAATGACATGAAGTATAAATGAGTTTTGTTTCCGGAAATTCTGCCAAGGTCTATAGTGCCTACGGAAAGATCTTTACTTTCATAAACTCATGTCTACTTCCCATGGGATGACACAATAGACAAAAACTACAGAATGCCACCTGCTACAATCCTAACATACTCCTTTTGCTTCGTTTACGTTCATACATTGTGTAATACACACACGCCGGTTGCGAGTACTACGCACCTGACCTTTCTGAAGAACGTTACCAATAAGGTCACTATATGTCCTCCTAGGGCGTCCCTTCCTGACGTTTCCACTCATATCTACCTTAAGGCGGTACCCCGACCAAAACCTTGCCATAGTGCGTTTTTCAGAGGCTATTAACTCATTCACTATGAGTCATAAACTACATCTAAAAGCACATTATTAATGTTCGATATCCTATAATGACATTGCTCGTTCTTAATTGTTTTTATGTGTTGTAAATACATTTCAAAACTCCTTACAAAAAGTGACTAAAATTATTGATTGCGTGCATCTTTTCTTAAAGGTGACGTTCTAATAATTTAAGGATTACGCTAATGGATAGATAGTTTAAAAATCTAAATAATTGTCGTTTTATTTTATTTCAAAAGCTCACTTGTTTTTTTTAATTGAAGTAATTCCACAATGTTTGAGAATTCTATGATAAATGAGCGTACGCAGGGAGCGGGACAGAGCGAGATTCAGCGACGGAACAGAGAAGGACTGAACGCTCAACGTCGTTTGGTCAGGGAAGCGCCTTAATAGAGGGTGGGAGGGATATCAACGCGCAAACTGTAACCTTGAATTCAGCACATGATTCTAGACCCCCTATAGTAGAATTTTTTTGTTGGTTATCAAAAAAAAAAAGCATCTGTTTTATACAAAAATGCCCACGCGTTCAAAATGTATGGAACAGCAAATTTTGTATTTAAAACTGACAAAAAATTTCAACAAACGCAGGGGGTTAACAATGATATACTGAAACCATGGTTAAAGGTTGCACGTCGATGTCCTGCCACCCTGTGCACCTTTAGTTGGTAACCTAAAAATCTTCAGTTTGCATAAAAGTGGCATTACAAAAAAACAACCGACTTCCAAAAAACACACGCCTAAAACGAAAATACAAAACCAAAGACACCGACTTCCGAAATTAAAGTTATTTTTCACGTCTTTTAGTGTTTTTTTTGGAAGTCGGTTGTTTTTTTGTAAAAAAGTTTTTTTTCCACTTTTTAGTTGCGGTACCTACCCCGCACAAATTCTTATACACTACTTGGTGTGTAAATAACAGTGACAGGAAATTATTAACACATCATCCATATAAACTAATTGGAAAAAATATGCAGTATTAAGAATAACTCAAAAACTACTGGTCAGACCTTGATAAATGGGACTACATGTGAAGCACCACCTATCAAATAAAAAAAGAATCATCCAAATCGGTACACCCAGAAAAAAGTTCTGAGCTAAAACACATTAAAAAAAAAAAACATACAGGCGAATTGAGAACCTCCTCCTTTTTGTGAAGTCGGTTAAAAATATAGTTCACTATGTCACGGGACAAGCCTTCAAAGTTTCGGGTATAAGTCTGAATGATCAAAGTGGAAGAAAACACAAGATAAGACGAGAATAATTTGGCAAGACAATTTGATTTGTGATATATTTACAAATAAATTGTCTTTGGCAATGATTAATGAGTGATTAGTGCCAAATTATTGTAGATTGATAAATGTTCCATCGTCAATACTATCCCATACTCTACAGACGTAGCAAAATAACCAGCACATTAATTGCGTAACTACACTACACTATCTATCACAATCTGAATCATTTTGAAGCCTTTTGCTAACCCATTGCTTCATAAATTGGCAAAATTGGCTGCTCAACAGCGTAAATAAAGCTTTTCCTACTGTTAGTGTATTATGCAATTACCCCGCAGCTTGCTGCACTTGACTCGGTGAAACGCAGAGCAAAAAGGCTGTTAAGCGACGAGAGGTTTGGTGGCTAGGCTTCACAGCCTGGCTCATCGGTATAATGTTGCTTGCCTGTCGGTCTTCTACAGACTGTATTTTCCTATGCACACACAGGAGCTCCACTACCTGATCCCATTATCTGCCTTTTTTTTGTCACCAGCGTTACAAAAGAAAAGGCGATCGCATATGCAACCAGTCTGCCTTCAAAGCAAAAGTGAATGGGCATAGTTTGGGCACACTCGTTCCATCATAGACCTCATCCGTCTTTTCTTATCAGGCGGCAGGCAGGTCAAGAGCAGGTCCATTAAGTAATTGAAAAAAAAACGAATAAAGACTCAGCAATGGAAAGAAATCACTTAGACCAATGCATCAAAAAATACCACTGAAAAGGGACACTTGACTGAAACATGAATCTATTTTCATACGATTTAGTTTTCAATTCAAGTGCTAACGCTGAATAAAATTAAATATGAACGCGGCTGGCCTGCAGGTCCCAATTAGGTCACTTTACGACGAAATCGTTTATAAATCCTCGGAAATCGAGTTGGATTCAAAATATCAACTGACATTCGCTAACGAAGTGAATTATCAAGTTGCGAGTTTAGGGCTGGCTTATCCAAGAATTGGAAACAACATTTTCTGGGAATCGCAATATCAAATGAATTACCAAGTAATAGATTACTGCAGTTTACCATAGGACAGTTCGTTGTAGCTTTCATTGACAATCAGGCAGCATATATAGCTTAGCTTTTATTCAGAAGCTTAAAATTAATTAGCAGCGGACGTTTTAAAGAATAAAATAGAAATCACGTAAACACGTTTCCAAATTTGATCAAAATCTGCAGCAGCTGGCACTAAATTGTGGTGTAAAATTTCGTCGAAAACTTCAAACTCATCTATTGAGAATCATCTTAAATAGATATGATATGATATCCTACATATTCAGAGAAGTGACCACCATCATCATCATCATCATCAGCCTACAGCAGTCCACTGCTGGACATAGGCTCTTCAACTGCACGCCATTTAGCTCGATTCTCGGCAACTCTCATCCAGCTGCTATCAGCCACCCTGCGAAGATCGTCTTTCCACCTAGCCTGAGGACGTCCTACCGTTTGCCGATTCGCGGTCTCCACTCAAGAACACGGCTACCCCAACGGTCATCGATTTTACGGCTAATATGGCCAGCCCACCGCCACTTCAGCTTGCGTACTCTGTAAGCTACATCAACAAATTTGGTTCTCCGCTGGATTACCTCATTCTGGATTCTATCCCACAATCCACATATCTCATATTCGAAGAAAACAGGCGTGACAAAACAAAACTGTTTATTGCAGAAACTTATAAAACTTTTACCGTCAATCTTACATTATAGACCACATTTAAAGTAAAAGGTGTTATAATAAACATGGTAGATTCCTTATCAGAGCGTGTTTTATGAAAAAGAAAACTGATTTGTTCTATCCAACCAGATAGCTGATCAAAACACAAAATGACAGTTTATTTCAGCGTGGATTTAACAAAAGCGTTTGCCACTGTTCCGCACCGAAGTTAATCTGAAACAAGAGATCGCCCGAAGCGCTTCCGAAACTTTATACATTTCCAACTAAACTCCTCGAGAGAGTGAACCTTAAAAAAGACAATTACGCTTTAGTCCAACACGACCCAAAAGACCCTCGCAGATAAATTGAACGACGATTAAATTTAATTTTGCGTAAATTCAATTTTTTCACCCTCAGAAGAAAAGTCAATTAAACTACATGTTTAATTTAATTTTACAAACATTTAGGGTCCAATTAGTGGTTTGGGGTCAATTAGGGTGCTTTTGTTTAAATAATTTGGGCATAATAGAATGATTGTTCTATGGTTTGGACACTGACCTTAATAGCCGTGTCAAGTCTTTGACAAGGGACTGTTTTTACGTTTGGAGAATAATAATGTGGGTTTTTGTGATACTTGTGATTTCAAGTGACATTTAATGTGCCATTTCGGTGTTACGGATAAGTGCGGTGGCAGAGAGGATATGGTTTCCAGCTTGGGGCGAAATGGTTTTGGGGTTTACTGCAATAAAATCAGCAAAAATAATAAATAATGAATACAGAAGACATCCCGGTGATTAATCTGCCAGTTATTTTGATTTGATCCCAATATTCGCGTTCAAAGACATACTACAACTTTTATAGGCAATGCAAAAAATTAAAGTGTGTAAATTTTTTACAAGCAATTAGCTAGCATCCAGCCTTCTAAAAAAGTCCCCATCATCACTAATAACAGCAATCACGGTGAAATTACTTCGTGGTCCATTTTCCCCCATCCTCCCCTAAATCAATTCAACCCATTCTTTCCCTTTCTCCCTCCCCTTGAGTCAGAGCTGCTGATAATGTTTCGCGATGAACGTCACGTAGACACGTACTTGTGTTACATAAGCATTTTTCCAGATCATTATTTTTCTCTTGGTCATGTAAGTAGTGCGCAACCGCAACAGTGTGCAACCGGCGTGTGTATGACCAGATGTATGATGATTACATATGTACGCAAACGAAGCAAAAGGAGTATGTGGGGATCGTAGCAGATGGTGTTCTGTACTTTCTGCCTACCCCCATGGGAAGAAGGCGTGAGTCTAGTATGTATGTGTATTCTTATTCTGGGCCACCACTGCTCTGGAGCAGTCGTGGCTGTGGTCGTAGGTTCGGACCCCGACAGGCGCTTTGCTTTGTGTAAATTATTTCAGCACCAATGCTCTCAAAACGGTGAATGAAAACATCGTGAGGAATCCGGCATGTCCTAGATCCAAACATTCAAAGATATGTGACATCTACCACCCCGCACTGGGCCCGCGTGATGGATTACAGCCCACTCCCTCTCACCGAGAGGAGGCCTGTGTCCCAGCAGTGGGAACATTATAAGCTGATTATGTATTCTTATTCTATTGTCTAGCTTGTATATTAGTTAGCTGATTAAAAACATATATAGTTTTTACTAGCCACCGGCCCCTGCTTCACACGGTTTAAACGACTTGATAAAACATCGTTTTTTTTTTAAATTATTATTTTCGTTTATACTCATAAACTTTCCGGAAATTCTCTACATGTATGATGAAAACTGCATCATAATCCAATGTGAAGTTTGGACGAACTAAGTGCTCACACTGGCATACCTACACGACAAGCGACTTTATTTTAAGAAAGAAAGGAAGAAAATGTATTTATTAGGACTCGCCCATGATTATCAGAAACTTAACTAAACACTACACTACTTTTAGATTAGACTTATTCTGATGTGGAAATAAGATTACTAAATGCTCGATGAACAAGCTAAAACTTGTTCATTATTGAATTCTGAACACTGTCCCTTTTTAACTCAGTCTTTCTTTACTTTTCCAGTAAAAACGACCCTATTGAACTATATAGACATACAACAGAAAATTAAATTAAAATAATTATAAGCCGAGAATGTAACATTCAAGTCATTTTTTTATTACTTTTCCTTTTAATCGACATATAAAAAATGTCACACTATATCAAGCTTCATTGCTCTCCAGCGTGGCGAACATGACACACGCGACAAGTGCATCGTCTTCACATATAATTATATAAATGATGTATATAAAATATTGTAAAACATTTTAAAAGAGTAACGGTAGAGTTTCTTGCCCATTCTTCTCCATACGAAACTACATTTTGGAAGGGGCAACTAGAATCAATTCTATCTTCTTGTAAATTTTGATGTTCAAAAGTGCTTTTTATGTGCCTATTTGAAATAAATGATTTAGGAATGATTTTGTCTATTTCTGTCACTTTTCTCGTTTCCCGCTAACTCTGGCATACCAAATACTCGACTCGCTCTGTGAAGCGTGATATTTTCTCGACAAACCCCAACGTAGTCACGCGCGGTAGTTAACAGACACAAGATTAACACACAGATACACATAATTAATTAATTTGTTTGAAGATGTGGTGTGCGCGGATTTGTAATTACCTTGTACACTATCGGAACAATTAATTGGATACCAAGTAAATACCTGGTCTATTTATGATAGTGCTCTTTTCTCATGTTTACATCAGCTATATAAAAAATGTCATGCCATGGATAAAGATTAGTCAGTCAGCAAGACAACAAGTCAACTAGCGCGATAATTGCGTAATATACTTGCAATGGCAATGCCTTTCATTTTGATAGTTCAACAACATTCGTTACGTCATTTACATTGTCGAGCAGGCGAATTTTTCAAACGTATGAAGCAATGGATTAGCAATTTACTTCAAAATCATTGGATTTGGATTGTGATTGAAAGTTAGTTACGAAGGTGTTTAAATATCATCAGTCATACTCCTATCTGGCAGTACAGCATAATCAGCCTATAATGTTCCCACTGCTGGGACGCAGGCCTCCTCTCGGTGAGAGAGAGTGGGCTGTAATTCACTACGGCAACTGGCTTATCTACTCTTTCAGTTGCCCATATCCAGGGACAAAACTTCACACAACGCCACTCAGTAATAAGTGAAACAATCCCACTACACTAGGACCATACACCGTTCCCATAATTAATCAGTCCCCCATAAAACATGCATTACCAACCACATAACTAAACTGACCAATAAATCCCCACAAAATTAAAGACAAATGAAATACAGCATCTACCGGACAAATACACAATGGGACTTGGCGTCCACAAAATTGGATTGTCCGCGGACGAATCGCTCGGACAATCAAAGGAGTATTACCGATCGCTGTCCGGAACTGATCTCGTTAATTGCTCCCGCTTGGTCGCCCTACTGGGAATAATTGTTCCCATTGAACAATGACGGGCAAAGGAACGTGTATGAACGACACGGTAGATTAGGTTTTCATCACCTGTACGGTTTAAATAGGTAGCTTGGCGAGGTGTTTCGTTTGCAGGATTCATTTTGTGCTTCTACTCGAAAGGTACTGTTGCTAAGGCCAGCTTGCACTACTAATCACTAAACATATTTAACGCTAAACAAATTTAAAACATCGTTCTGTTTCTGACAATCGTTTGGCGCTAAATTTATTTAGTGATTGCTTGTGCAAGCGGGCCTAAGTCAACTTTTATAGGACTAAATTAATTTGAAATCCAATTGTAACATTATGATTCGGTAAGAGGGTATCATCTGCGTATCATCTTCACAAATTGTCCAAAATGTCCTCGACTCGAGGACGTCTTTGACAACGGGCTCTTGAAATGACGTCGAGTGAAGGAAGTGACGTTTAAAGGACTTGTTTTAAGTCAGCACTCGGTCATTGACCTAGTTCCAGTATTATTACAACCAATTATTCTTTATCCTTACGTAATTATAAAACGGGGGAGTTGGTGAAACGATTTAGACGTCTCTATTAAAATTTGACAAAAAGTAACGCAGAATCGTGATTGATGAGAAGAATGGTGTGCTGAGAATGATGCCTTTGCGCAGCAGTGGGTCAATTCTGACTATTGTCCTGCTGCCGAGATTGTGTTGTCTGATACCTGTCAGTGCGACAATTCTAGTAACAAATAAAGATCAAATTCGCAAATCACGTATTCGTTTGTATGAAACTGACAAGTGTCAAGAACGCATTCTCTCGTCGGCCGCACTGTAGTATACAGAATATAAAACGCATCCCCTTAGGGCCGTACCTCACCGAGACGTGCTGCCAACTAAACGTATAGAGCTATAAAGTGGGTGGCTTACCTGGCGTCCGCTTGGTTACACAGCCAACCATACATTTTGTTGGCGACGCGACCTGGCTGCGCCGCTATGGCATCCCGGTGAGGTATGGCTCTTATAGAGCATGTAACAGAAAGGTGTAGCCATATTTACCTAACTAACAACAATAAGAAGAACTTTGTCCACAGGACCAACATCGTAATCACGAATAAATTATTAACTGTCCCATACAGAGCTTCAATCCCTAGTCGACCCAAACGTATGGCACAGCTAATATTTTGTTCGCGATTACGATGTTGGTTCCAAGGAGAATCGCTCAGTTTGATGGTCTGTGCCGCAGCCTTAAATATGGCCACACATTTCTGATACACGCTAGAGAGGAGGCTTAAGTCCCTGCAGTTCTTGGCTTTCTTTGGTATAGTTCGACGAATCGTTGAGCTCCTTAAGTTCTGAGTTGAGCTGCACGATAACTGACAAATGCGTGCACTGACTGGACAGGTCCACTCAATCTCTGTGGTTCTTTCCTCAAAAGACCATTTCAGATACCAATCTACATGGTCTTCTCATTTTCTGACGAAGATTATGTCTGGACTTTAAAAGAGACTGTGTCCTCTGAGTTTGTTTCGGCCTTTCTTCTCAGAGTAGTTAGATAGGAAACGCCGACCTCATCTAGTTTAAAAAATATGATTGACGTGTAAAAGTGTTTGTACAACCTACTTACAGAAATAAAACCATTTATCGTTCATTTATCATATAATAGAAACATGGGAAACTAATGAATTGGCTTGATTACAAAAAAAAAACAAAATCACAGCACAATTTACCTTTCAAATCCTTTCTAGAAAGAAAGAAAATACGTTTATTTGCGGTAAACATGACGCAAAGAAAAAACACACAAATACAAAAAAGAACGAGTTGGGGGAAAATATGAGTCGCATCTACGCAAAACGGCAATCGCTCAGCATAATGCTACGATCCGATGCGAGACAGAGCCCCAGCCCTGGCTAATTATCCTCTGGCTGCTATTTACGACTGCATACCATACAACTAGAAGCTATTGTTTACCCCTGTATTAGCCATACCTGCTCGTATTGGCAGTGACCGGCAAGCAGGCTATAATGGGCTATAATTCATAGGCCGTAGTTTGGCACAATAGCCTGGGAACAATTAGGGTTGTGTACTAAGATTGTTAGGTGATATACTGGGAATGGTTCGATCGATTGAGAATCTATGGGATATGTGGTTTGATAGGCGATTTTGAGGAAGAGCGGTTCTGTGTTTCCTCCGTGAGCAGGCTCACTATATATTTTTTTTTCGTGTATTTGCGTGTTTTACTTACTTTTGGACTAACATAGTTTTTAGGTTACAAAAAGTTATCTTTTGAATAAATTCATTACATGATATTAATAAGGCTATAGAAATCAAGGGTTAAACTTTGAGAAGTATTTAAATAATAATATAAAAAAGGAAGACGGAAAATAAGTTTATTTGCGCCTAATATGACGCATAAAAGATAACAGTAAACTACAAAAAAAAATTAGAAACACCGGGAAAATAAGCGTGACATCAGCGCAAAAGGGTGACAAACGCGACTTGATTGATCGCGCGAGTAAAAGAGCGAGAAAATCGCGTATTCGCGCGACAGTTATATTGTTGGTTGTTTGGTTGTTGTTTGTTGTTGTAATTGTTGTTGTTTGTTATTGTGTATTTTTATTTTTTTCTTTCTTTCAGTTGCTTTTAGTTCTGACGAGGCCTAGCTGCCCTGTCGGCCTGTTTACCCACTACTGCAGATTTTTAGGAAGATTCAACAGACTCCATACCATCAATCTGCCTGCCTTTTCCCAGTTATGTTGGAGTCACCGTCCAGTCTAACCGAATGTAGCTGAATACCAGTACTTTATATGGAGCGACTGCCTATCTGACCACAACCCAGTTACTGGGTAACACGATACCCCATGGACTGGTTGTCAGACTTTTTGGGTGTTTCACCCGTAACGACTGTCGAGGATCTACAAATGACAGCCGGGATCAACAACTTAACGTGCTTTTCGAGGCATGGCGGGATCACTATGTGTAATGAATGATAAATGATAAACTTCCCGAAAACGCATTCAAAACACTATATAGTAGGTAGGTATACAGAAACTTTCATGAAAGAAAAAGAAAAGAAAGAAAATTGTTTATTCTGCACAAACAAGACGCATATTACAAAAAACAGACGCTACTTTCGTTTGACGGCCACATGACGTTTTATCAAACTCCCCTATGCTGCGACAAAGTCAATTCAGCTTTTTTAATTCCATTTCAAACAACTTTCCAACCAGAAAACACCAGCGCACCGTGGCGAGCGGAATAACAATAAAAACTCGGAAATCCGTAATAAAGTAATCGTTTCGACATGTTTTTGCATATCACACGAGTTTTCTGGCATTTCATGATCATTTGCCACAGTCAGTTTGGGGTTTTTCACACATTGATATCAGTTAATTTCCTTTTCGGCTACGACATTAAAATAATACTCAGAAATAGGTACAGTTTAACCAGAAATGTATGCGTTTTGGTAATCATCGTCTATCCTCGGAAATACGAACGCGCGAACTCATAGATCTTGACGATCTTAAACTACTAATAGACGAATTTGACGATAAATATTACTTCTACTGATTATATCCCTAAGTGTGCATACACACTAGCGACACGCATCAACGGCAGAGGCAACTGCAGTCGTCGACAAGTGTCAACAGCTGTCGTCAACGAGTGTCGCCCCCACGCTGTCGCTACGTGCCGCCGACACGCGTTGATGACAGCTGTCAACACTCGTCGACGGCTGCAGTTGTCTCTGGAGTTGACGCGTGTCGCTCGTTTATATGAGCACTAAGATATGTTACAACGCCTCTATGCGACCTATGTTTGTCAAGTTTCAAAAAACCCAAATTGACGCCAAATAATAAATCACCTAATAAAAATCTTAATACTTTCCACGCGCAAAATTCAAAGAAAACTTTTCAGTAGGTACATACCAAGCTACAGATTACCTTTACAACTTAAGTAAAGACGGAAACCGTAGAATGATTTCCCCGGAGTATCATTGAAGTTTTCTGCTCAAGTTATCCATATCAATACCCAGGATATTAATCAAGTTATCAATGGCTGTTACAACTTTTGTAATTCTAAGTTGACAATCCAATTTGATATGACAAGCCCCTATGGAGATGTGGGAAGTGTGTGATGTCGTCAACAGGATAATATTACGATAGTATAACGATATTATCGTACGAGTATATTATATAATTATGATGGCGCGCGATTATTTAGTCGATTTATTGTAACACTTTTTTAAAGTTGTAATCGATTATTTTTACTCTGTGGTTTAGAATTTACTTCTTTAGTGGTATTTTTAACTTAGAGCGGGTAACACCGAATGGGGTCGTGAGTGTCATGGCGGCGGTGGCGAGCACATTGTGTTGCGATCGTCACGCGGTGCACACGCACAAATCCATTGGCTCTAAATGCAAGTTTAACAATTATTTTGATCAGACTTAATCAGTGATATAATCATTGTAATCATTAAAGTTTATAGTTGAGTCTCGTTGCGATATTTGAAAGTAAATTTAAATTTACTTTTATGAAAAGATTATTTCAATCTGCCTACCTTTTTCCCAACTATTTTGAGGTCGACTTCCAGTCTAACCGGATGCAGCTAAATACCAGTATTTTACATGGAGCGACTGCCTATCTGACCTCCACAACCCAGTTTCTGGGTAACAGAAACTTCAAATTAACTTCATGGTAAGACTGGTCGTCAGACTTTTGGGCTTGATTACCCGTAACGACTGACAAAGATCTACGAATGACAGCCGGGACTAAAGCCTTAACATGCTTTCCGAGGCACTGAGGGGTCTTGATATATTATGTAATGGATAGTCACCCATCCACGAACCGACCGCGGCATAGCTTAAACTGCGATCGACCCGTGCGGCTGTTATCATTAGGCGAGCCTCTCCACTAAATAAGTAATAATCGACAAACCCTCGTTCAAAAAATAACCCAAAATCGATTAGGTAATTCCGACACGAATTACTGAATCGTACGAGCTTGGAAAACAATGTTAGCCCACTCGATTCTCTACTCGATTCAGTAGAAACTGCTGCGTTAAGGCAAACAGGTACGACACGACAGCGCGACATGACAGCGCAACGGGACAGCGCGACGCAACTCTAGTAGAAAAAAATCTATGAAAATTTCATGGAAATTGTTGTACAAGAGTCACCGCGTCGCGTCTGTCGGCGGGAGCCTTTACTCTATCAGCTAGAGGGTATTAAGCTCTAGTTATTTCAATAAGTTTTTCAACGTAATTGGAATATTTTTTTCTTTTATTTTCGTTGTTGACAGGATGGATTTCAGTTCCACGTTCAGAGAAATTTGTGTTGTAAACAAACAAAGGGATTGTTGGAATTCTCACAGATATGCTCGGATTTTTTATTTATAAACTTGCGATTAAAAAATTGAGTTTCAACGCAGCATTAAGGCTCCTTCAAACAGGTGTGACACGCGACACAAAGGCACCACTCATCGCGCGACAGGCGGCGCCTTTGTGTCGCTTCGCGTGTCGTGCCTGTTTGGAGTCTTTAGTCGAAGGAGTATCGTACTTTTTCTCGCAAATAGTCTTTCTAAAGATTGAATACTTATAGATTTCTTATTAATCCCGCCCACTAAGTTAATAAAAAAAAAAAAAAAAATTCAGGCTAAACCCATATTACATCAAACAAAATTTAACTAAACTGCAACACACAATAGAACAAAACCAATAGAATAAAAATAATGTCAATGCAATCAAAATAGGTACACGTTACAAAGTTACACAGAATTCAAATAAAAATAAAATGTCAAAACTCAACCAAAACAAACGAATGAGCAATACGAATTACAGGGTCACAGAATCGAAATTTAAATGAAATGTCAAATTACACAGAATTAATCACAGAATATTAATGCTAAATTAAAAATTAATGATTTCATCAAACATTAACAACAATACAGGTCAGTGTCAATCGGATCAAGTGCCCCGGCTATACATGTCTGTCACAGCATTGTCGTATGTAGGGGCAGTCAAATCGCTTAGCGATCATTTTCAGGACAGTATTAGAGCTGGCCCGCACCCTGCGCACTAAGGACGCGCACCGCTTGCGCATGGTGGCGTGAAAACAGTCGGTGCGCGCTTCCGCAAACATGCCCGAGGCGCTGCAGAAGCGGGGGAGCCTCAACACTGCCCTGAATGCGTTGTTATACTGGACGCGGAGGGCGCTATTAGCACGCTTGTGTGTAGCGAGCCCACAGGCTGCACGTGTACAGTGAGGTGCAATATGCCTTGAAAAGAGTGACCTTTACTTGATCGGAGCAGCGTGCAAACCTACAAGCTAGCATATTCGCTCTTTTCGATAAGGCCCTCCGCTCCCGTTCGATGTCAGCATGGTCCTTGAAGTCAGCCGTGACTATATGCCCTAAGTATATAAAATGGTCCACTCTGTCTAGGGAAACACCATTGAGAAAAACTGGTGGTACATTTTCCAGTGATTTAGCAACGCAGTCTCCAAAGACCATACATTGGCTCTTGTTAACATTATATTTGAGCCCATGCGCGCGCGCGTACTCCTCACAGATCTGCACCAACTCCCTTAGGCCACAGATCGACGCGCTCAGCAGCACCATGTCGTCAGCATAACTAAGATTATTGACGCAGACACCGTCAACGTGGCACCCGACATGACGACTGCTAAGCGCAACGACCAGCGCATCCATGTAGAGGTTGAACA
This sequence comes from Griposia aprilina, assembly GCA_916610205.1. Taxonomy (NCBI): domain Eukaryota; kingdom Metazoa; phylum Arthropoda; class Insecta; order Lepidoptera; family Noctuidae; genus Griposia; species Griposia aprilina. The sequence continues at coordinate 18,218,081 of OU744307.1, read as the reverse complement.
GGGTTGGCAAGGTCAATCCACCCTGCCTCACTCCACACTCAAGCTGATACGGTTCCGACATTGCCCCAGCCCATCTGACGCTGTTGACCTGATTCGTATACCAATACTTGAAGATAGTCACAAGTTCCCGCGGCAGGTTAATACTGTCCAATTTATCCCAAAGAATATCATACGCAACCAGGTCGAAGGCCCTAGACAAGTCGTGGAAACACACGTATACAGGGGTCCTACGATCCGTGTAGTATCTGACGGTATGCTTAAGACACAGTATAGCACTTTCTGTAGACAGTTGTGGTCTAAAACCAAACTGGTTATCGTGCAGGTTTACATATACATTCAACTGTGTGTTAAGCAAACCGTCAAACTCCTTGGCTATGATGGTGGCTAGGGAAATAGGCCTGTAGTTAGTTTTATCTGCAAGGTCACCGGTCTTATTTTTCACTACTGGCACCACCACAGACTTCATAAGATCCGCCGGCAGGTAACAGTGGCCCACGCACAGTGAGAAGAACATCGCTAAAACTCTAGAGATATGCGGGCCAGCATGTTGCAGGTGTTCAATGCTGAGGCCGTCGTGGCCCGGGGATTTGCCTCTCGTCGTTTTCTTAATAATTTTATACACGTCTTTAGCAATAAACCTTACCCCGACTGCATCATTCGGCAACTCATCATCGAACACCCCACCTGCAGGCCCTAGAGGGGATTGTATAGAAAAAATGTCCTTAAAGACATCAGCAATGTCCTTATGGTCACTTACACCATCGATGCTTGCAGGTAGACCCGGCCTAACATTTGCAAAGCTAAGCATTTGCTGCATTTGCTTGTGCTTTTCCAGAAACCACGAAAGTCACCCTTGGAATGCTTCTCAGCAAGGGTGTCCATACGAATCTGATCCTCACGATCTTGGCAAGCCTTCAGTCGTGACTTGAACACCCTTCTGCTCTCACACATTTCGGTGTGCATGATACCGGACCTAGGCTTACCACACGCTACCCACTCCGTAAACTTCAGCCGGGCCTCCCCATGAGCCACTCTGACATGCTCGTTCCAACCCACTACACGCGGACCACCCCCACCCGTTTTCGTGCTTCCTCGACCTACCAAAGACGCATTGCGAAGGGCCGCCACAATGTCAGAGTACAAACCATCAAGGACACGTCTGTGACCGTGATCATTACAACAATAATCAGCACAACTCATACACTCGACAGGAAAATCAATTAATTTCAACAGTTTGTGACACACGTTGGTATAGTTCGCGACCTGTTGCTCGTTTCTTACACCCCACACTACGTTATTATTTGCACTTGTTATATGAGGCAACTTTGGTATCAATAAATTTAAATTACACTCAAGAATGAGAGGAAAATGGTCAGACCAAATAGTGTCATATTTAATATAAACGTCAACAATAGCTCGTTTTGCTGCTTGAGTTACAATACAGTGATCCAGCCAGCTACAGGACCCGTGAGCCTCACTAACGAAGGTGTAGGCACCGGAATCAGTACCCAGAAAGTCAACATCTACACACTATAATATATAATAATAATAAATAGTGAAGAGTGAAGTGGGTTCGTGTCAATTGTGCATTGGATGGGAATGGAACTCAGAAACTCGTTGGAATATTTTATTGAGAAAACCCTTCTCCAAGTCTACTCGTCCAAGTAGACTCATCTTTCATGGGGTACTGTTTAAAATGTTACTGTAGCGGTATCAACATCGCCACATTCGAGCTACACGTCATACTGACGTCACGCAAATCCTGTATCGCGCAAGCAGAGTTTACCGCGCGACTAGCATATATACAACGTCCCAACATCAACCATGGGGCAGTTTCCACCAGACATGACACCCGTCTGGCCGGAGGGTCCTCCCTTTTCTATGGAGGTATGAGTGAGCTTTACACCCTGTTCCTCATACCTCTATATTACAATAAAATGTTTCGCCACATACTTCAACTGAATGTGACGAAATTCAAATCTTGTATAATACGCACACTGTACAGGCAGGCGTACTATAAGTCAGGGAATTACATTACTGATAAAAATACCTAGCTTAATGCTACAACTAATTGATTAACACTTGAATCAAGTCCACTCAAATGTCACGCTGAAGGTAGCGCGAGTTGGATCATTTAGCTTGCTTCTAAATGATTGGGATGAATGGTGCTGATCCATGCGTTATGTTCGTGAGCGGGCGCCGTCAGCTGGGACTGATCATCTCTTAGCTGCCACGGCATTTTTTTCTCTATTTGCTGTATTCTGGTCGCTTTTAACGTGTACGTCTTTCTTTTACATCGGTCTCACATATAAGTTGTTACACAATTATAAGTTGAACTTACACTTTTCTGGTGTGACTAATATTTATATAGTTTTTTGCCCGTTCTTCTCCATATGTCCTTAATACATTTCGGAATGGGCAACTAGCTTCATATTTCTGACTGACCGACTCCTTGACAATTCAAAAGTACCTGTAAATAGTTTAATTGAAATAAATGGTTTGAATTTGAATTTGACTACGGCATTTCCATAACCAATGACCGAGTCTAAGGATAAGTGGTATACAAGGGTTTTTACATACCACTTTTCGGCCGAAAACCGTTCTAAAATCATGGCAACATAATTCTTCCCAAACGCAAACCAACAGGACCCAAAAAATCTCAACACATTACTTCCCACAGGACGAGAATGATCATTCGGGTAACGAAAAAAAGTATATAAATTACGAAAACAACCGAACCGTCACGATGTTACCCGAATACCGCCGAGTGACAAATGCAAGGGTCAAACAGTTGACAGGTGGCGACCGGACGGGCGAAAAGAAAAATGGCTGACAAAATGGCCGCCGTGGACGTGTCCCGCAGGATTATGTTTTTTTTTTGGGCTCGTTGCAAGCGTAGATGTATGTTTTATAAGGATTTAATGAAAACAAAAATATAAAAACTATTTTCTCTGAAAGAAAATTAAGTACTTAAGAGACAAATTCTAAAATACGATACACAATTTAATTCTAGCCCTCTGCTAATAAAAACAGCATAGTTACAAAAAATATAAGTAGATTATCATACCTCTACGAATACAGAATTTGAATTTGAAATTATAATCCTAATTAAAACGTTTAATATTCATTCGTTAAAATTGGGCAAACATGAAAACTTGTTACTTTAAGCATGACGCGATCCATCAGGGCACCCTGTAATTAAAAACAACACACACACGCATACACATACATGTGTGTGTGTAAACAAAGAACGGTTCATACATCAAAGCACCAAGAAAATAAATAAGACTCAGCAGTTTGGCGAAAATGTTATCCATTAGCGCCACATCAGACCTTATTTCGTGGAAATTACAGATTAACACAAAACGTATCCGGACAAATGACGTTACACGGATCCCGTTCTCAATCCCGGTATCGCTGCACGCTAGGATCCCGTATCCCGGGCGACATTAATAAAGGCCCAGATGTTCGGAGTGGAGCTCGAATACTAATTATCGGAAGGAATAAATGAATTAATTTTTGTAATTAGGTACGAGGGAGAAATGTAAAAATGTGGGACTCCAGTGCTAAGGGACAGGGATTTCGGTTCGGCCCATTATGTTTTATGATATTTGATTTATGAGTGTTTTAATCAAAACGTAGAGGAAAGTGTGAGCTATTTGTGTATTCGGATTATTGTTATTTTGGGATCTTTTCGCATATTTTTTTTAATGCTAATATATTTTGGCATAACCGTTTTCACATAACTTTTATTAGCATAATGATACTGAGGCATAATAAGATTTTGGTATAATGCAATGGTTAGGTTAGGTTAACTTATGGCAGGGGATCCCCCACAGCGCATACTTCCACGTAGTTTCCCCCGGGCAACGCCGTGTCTGACCACCGTAACGGAGTGGCAGACCGGCGGCTAAAGTGCGCTGTGACTCGCAGACAAAAACGCGGTCGTCTGTGAATATGCCGAAGAAGCCGAGCCGTGACGCCTCCGGGCGTCTTTGTTTTAACTCGAATCGCTCCTCCGAGGGTGATTCAAACGGCCCTTCTCAGGGCCAATCCAAAGGCCCTTCTCAGGGCCAAACCAAAGGCCCTTCTCAGGGCCAATCCAAAGGCCCTTCTCAGGGCCAAACCAAAGGCCCTTCTCAGAGCCAACCTAACAGCCCTTCTCAGGGCCAACTCAACGGCCCTTCTCAGGGCCACGCCGGCGGCGCTTTGGCGTCGGAAGCTGACCGCGCACCGTCTGCGGCCAGCTTTTTCAGCAGGCCGGACGAGTTGTCGGACGCTGACGAGTCCAATATGGACACGTCGGCGGCCGAAAACGACCGCCCCAAGCGAAAGAGGGCCGATCTAAGGTTCGGGTCTGGGGGTTCCTCGGAGTCGGTTGCAAGTAGGTCGAAGAAGAAGTCGAAGTCTAAAAAGGCTTCGACTTCTGCTTCGGCTTTTACTCACGATGTGGGCTTGGTGGACGCCGAGCGCCAGCTAAATCTGGCGAAACGGGTGCAACTCCAGGAAGACCTGGAGGAGAGGGTCGCCGCAAAGGAGCGGCAGGCGCAAGCCGTCAGGTCGAGGGCTGGCTATGGTGCGGCTAATGTGCTATATGCTGACCACTCCCTGGCGGAATTGGAGCGCATGGCAGAGGAGGACAAGGAGGAGGTCCTGGAGGTCGCCTCAAAGTCCTCCAATTTGAAGGGGACCTTCCAGAAGGCTCTCAAATGCCGGGCCGCCAGCATGCACGGCATCGTATTGGAGCTGGTGAAGCGGACGGCCACAGACGAGACGCGGCAGCTGCAGGCGAAGGTGGATCGCCTGCAAGCGGAGGTCAGCCAGCTACACCAGAAGCTGGCTGAGGTCACGGCCCGGCCTGCCCAATCTGCCCCAGGTACGGGGGTAGAGGACCCCTCTTCCCCAGCCAGCCTCGAAGCAATAATCCGCGGGGTTGTCATGGAGGAGAGGGCCTTCATCAGAGGCTGCTTCGCGGGCATTGAGGACCGACTCTTGCCCGAAAAGCGGCTCCGCCCGCCGCTAGCGGCGGATAAGAGTCCACCGCCGACGGAGCCGGAACCTGCGCCTCTGGGAGGCCCGGCATCGGGCGAGCAGCCCCGGGCCCAGAAGCCCTCCAAGGGCAAGGGCAAGGGCAAGAGGAGCACGCCCTCTCAAACGCCCACCACGAGCGCGGAGGGAGCGTCCGGGTCGTCTGCCACTCCAGCAGCAGCCCCCCGGAACTCGCAGGAAGAGGACGCCCTTCTTCCCTCCACCACCCCGTGCAACCCGCCGTGGACGAAAGTGGTCAGGGGAGGAAAAGGGCAAAGGTCCACCCCCAACCTCAGTGCAACTGCCCCAGCGGCGAAAAAGGGTCTAGCCGGCGGGAAGAAGCTGGTTCCTCCCAAAACCGCGGCGGTCGTGGTGACCATCACCCCGGAGGCCGTGGAGAGGGGCGAGACGTACGAGTCCGTCCTAAGACGGGCTCGTACCAACGCGGATCCCTCCCGGCTGGGGATCGGCAACATCACGTGCCGCCGTACCCTGACCGGGGCTCGAATTTTCGAGTTTTCGGGGGAGCAGCGCGGCGCAAACGCGGACCTCTTCGCGGGAATGCTGCAGGAGGTCATCGCGGATGCGGCAACGGTCGTCAGGCCTGTAAAGACCGCAGCCTTGGAGGTGGCCGATCTGGACGATTCGGTCACCAAAGAGGACGTGGTGGCGGCCGTTGCAACGGCCGGAGGCTGCGACGCTGGCGCAGTGAAAGGTGGAGCTATCAGGCCCGGGCGCCGTGGCATGGGCACCATCCGCGTCGAGTGCCCAGTCGCTGCGGCCGGGGCCGTCCTTACTGCGACCAAAGGACGGCTGCTTGTGGGGCTCAGCTCGGCTGTGGTCCGGCCACTTGAAGACCAGCCTATGCGCTGCTTCAAGTGCTTCGCATTCGGCCACACCCGAGCCACGTGTCCCTCCAAGTCCGACTGGGGAGAGTCTTGCTTCCGGTGCGGGCAGGAGGGACACAAGAGTGCCGCTTGTCGTGCTGCCACGCTACGCTGCGCGGCGTGTGCCGCCAGTGGCCGCCCCGCGGACCACAGGATGACGGGCAGGAGCTGCAAGCCGCCCGCGAGGAAGGGCATAGTGCCGGCGCAGGTTCGCCCTGCTGCTACCACCACCACCGCCGTCGTCGCAGCTGTAGCTCCAGCGGCGGTAGCCGAGGAGGGATGTGGGATGTTGGAATAATGGTTTCCAACTACCACATCCTCCAGGCGAACGCCAATCACTGCAGGGCAGCCCAGGACTTGGTGGTGCAGGTCATGGCCGAGTGGTTGGTGAACGTAGCAGTGGTCGCCGAGCCCTACTCAATCCCCGGCAGCTGGCTGGGTGACGAGGACGGCTTGGTGGCACTAGCGGCGCGGTCTTTCACAGACTCCCCTCCCCTCTCGCTATTAGAGAAGGGACCGGGATACGTGGCTGCCGCGTGGGGAGAATTAGCTCTTGTGGGCGTCTATTTCTCCCCAAACCGCCCTCTTCAGGACTTCGAGAACTATCTCGGAGTCCTGGCCGCCGTGGTCGGCAGGGCGGCGCCGCGTCAGGTCTCCGTACTGGGAGACCTGAATGCCAAGTCGGTGAACTGGGGTAGCCCGGCCACCGACGCTCGCGGGCGGGCAGTGGAGATGTGGGCAGCCTCCTCTGGACTCTCCCTCTTGAATAGAGGAAGCGTCCAGACATGCGTGCGGCGGCAGGGTGGCTCAATAGTGGACGTCACTTTCGCCACCCCTGCGTTGGCCGCGCGCGTGTTAAACTGGCGGGTGGACCTGGTGGAGACTATGTCGGACCACCGCTACGTACGGTTCGATATCTCCACCGGTGGCCCCGGAGAGACGCGGCCCCTCTCGGGGCGATCGCCGTTCCCGCGGTGGGCTCTCACCCGCCTGGACAGGGAGGCAGCAGGGGAGGCGGCGTTCATCCAGGATTGGTTTTCGCCGCCTTCCGCCGGCCTGGATGTGGATACCGTGGCGGGGCGCCTGAGGGGGTCTCTGACCGAGGTATGCAACTCTAGCATGCCTCGGTCTCGCCGACCACTACCCAGGCGCGCCGTGTACTGGTGGTCGGTGGAGTTGGCGGGGCTACGAGCAGCGTGTGTGGAGGCAAGAAGGGCCTACACGCGAAGCCGGCGGCGGCGTCGACGAGCTCACGCCAACGAGGACCACCTCTATGAGGTGTATGTGGAGGCAAAAATGGTCCTCGATAGGGCCATCGCCGCCGCCAGAGACTCGGCGAGAGCAGAAATGCTGGAGGGTCTCGACAGAGACCCCTACGGGAGACCTTATAAGGCGGCGCGCAACAAATTGCGCCCCTTTGGTCCCCCAGTGGCCGAGACCCTGGAGCCCTCATTCCTGGATCGGGTGGTTCAGTCCCTATTCCCGTGCAGGGACAACTTCACCCCACCAGTGATAGGCGCACCGCTAGGGATAGCTCCGCCAGCTGAGGAAGAAGAGGAGGCCCCCCCTGTCACGGAGTTGGAACTCCGCGCGGCGATTGTCCACATCCGCGCCAAGAAGACGGCTCCGGGCCCCGACGGTGTTCCGGCAAGAGTGGTGGCGATCGCTGCCACTCAAATGGAGGAGAGGTTTCGGGACCTCTTCAGCGCATGTCTTGCGTGTGGGAGGTTCCCGAAACCGTGGAAGGAGGGGCAGTTGTGCCTCCTTCGCAAGGAGGGCCGCCCGGCGGACTCCCCCTCGGCATTCCGGCCCATCGTTCTGCTCGATGAGGTCGGCAAAATGTTCGAGGGGATAATCGCTGGCCGCCTAAACAGCCACCTGCGGAGTATCGGGCCGGACTTGTCGGACGCTCAGTTCGGTTTTCGGGCTGAGCGCTCCACGGTGGACGCGCTGGCTCGCCTCAAGGGCCAGGTGAAGGGGGCGATGGAGGCGAGGGACGGATTGTTGGCTGTGTCATTCGATATAGCCAATGCCTTCAACTCCGTTCCCCACTCCACCATCCTAGAGGCACTCCGATTCCACGGAGTGCCCCTATACATGCGTCGTCTGCTGGCCAGCTACCTAGAGGATCGGACGATCGTCCTCGTTAATAGGGCTGGCCAAGTCCGGCGGTACGCCGTCGAAGCCGGCGTTCCGCAGGGGTCAGTCATAGGACCTGTCCTCTGGAACATCGCCTATGATTGGCTCTTGCGGGGAACTCTCCTTCGGGGCACGAGTGTCATCTGCTATGCGGATGACACTCTCCTCACCGCCCGGGGGGGGAGTTTTAGGGAGGCGGCCAATCTGGCCTCGGCGGGTGGATCCTTGGTCGCGGGGAGGATCCGCCGCCTAGGTTTAACGGTGGCGCTGCACAAGACCGAGGCCGTGTTCTTCCATGGGCCTCGGCGGCGCCCCCCACCTGATGCCCACATTTTCGTGGAGGGCATCAGAATTGAGGTGAAGGCCCAGATGAAATATCTGGGCCTTGTACTCGACAGCAGGTGGCGCTTCGGTCCGCATTTTAGCGGGCTGTCGTCGCGCCTGCTGAAGGCCGCAGGCGCGCTCTCGTGGCTGCTACCCAACTTGGGGAGGCCCAGCGCGCGATGCCGGCAACTTTACGCCGGCATCTTGAGGAGTATGGCCCTTTACGGGGCTCCTATCTGGGAGGACTCCCTCCAAAGGAGGGAGAACGCCGCCGCCTTGCGGGCGCCCCAAAGGGCCATAGCCCAGCGGGCGGCGCGGGCCTACCGCACAGTGGGCTTCGCGGCAGCATGTGCTCTGGCCAGCACCCCTCCTTGGGAACTCGAGGCGTGGGTGCTCGCCAGAGTATATGAATGGACGGCGGGGCGGAGAGCGGGAGGAGAACGCCCAGCCCCGGAAGAGCGGGAGGCCGTCCGGCGGGAGGCGAGGGATGCCATCGTCCTCCATTGGACGGGGGAGCTCGCCACCGCAGCTTTTGGCCGCCGAACCCTAGACGCGATTGGGCCAGTGTTGCGAGACTGGCTCGAGCGGTCGCATGGGTTCCTCTCGTTCCGTCTGGTGCAGGTGCTGTCCGGACACGGTTGCTTCGGATCGTACCTGCACCGGATAGGACGGGAGGAGACGCCGTCGTGCCACGACTGTGGCGCGGTGGACGACACGGCGCAGCACACCCTCGAGGTGTGCCCGTCGTGGTCCGAGACGCGCCGCAGTCTCATCGCGGTGATCGGACCGGACCTCTCACTTCCCGGCTTGGTTAATGCCATGCTGCAGGATGAGAGGTCCTGGGCGGCAGTCGCCTCCTTCTGCGAACACGTCATGTCCCAGAAGGAGGCGGCTGAGCGCGCGCGGGAGAACGATCCTCACGCGGCGTCGCTCCGAAGGCGGAGGAGGGGTCGAAGAAGACGTCACTTTGATAGTCATCTCCGACTCCTCCCAGGTGGAGGCCAGCAGGCAGCGGGTGCGGGGGCGCCCTTGCCTGTATTGCACAGGCCTCCACCAGTGTCGGACGGGAATGGCCAGGTGTTCCCGGCCATTCCCGTAGCCCCCCAAGCTGGGGGGAATGCGGGGCCCGCCAGCTAGGCGGGCACGCGCCGGGAGGGTTGTGGATGCAAAGGCTGAGCCGGATTCCCATGGCCTTCCCATCACGGCGATGTGGGAACACCGCTGAGTTTTAGTGGGTATACTGTCATTCCGACAGGAGTCCCACATATCCCGTCTCGTCCCCCCACGAGCGGGAATGCATAAAGCATTTCTCAGCGAAAAAAAAAAAAAAAAAAAAAAGGTTAACTTATGGCAATAAACATTATGGTAAAATATTAATGCGTAATGATCATTATACTGAATTTCGTTATGCCAATATTATATTATGTCCTAAAATTTTATGCAAATGGATAGGGAACCATTTTGTTTGATCGGTGCTTGGTTAATGAATTTTAACTTTTTGCATTTATTTGATAAGGACGTATCATCACCTTCCTGCCCCTGTCCCATGTTACTTGTGGTCGCTGCAACACGTTTTCTTCTTTCATTTTCCCCTGTCAACCATCACGCTGTCATTCACTCCCTTTTATCTGTTTGCTGAGATAGGAGCCTTTTTAGCTTCGCACAGGTCTTTTATTTTTTACATGTTTATTGTTGTATTTTAATGTTAATTTTAAATTCTCTTTTTTTTACTGTTTGTATTTCCTGTGCGAGTCCCATTTTTTTCCGTCTTTATTTTCGTTTCTTTCTTTTCTTTCTTGATTCTCACACACGCCATCCATCTTTTTTTTGGTCTTCCTCTCCCTCTTCATACATCATACCCATCACTCCTTGGTAGAAATTAATGCAGGATAGTATTCGCACGTAAAACTCTCTGATCCACGTTTGCACGGACGTAAAAATATCGCGGCGGGATTTTATCGCACACTGGATTTTCAACTCTCGGTGTTAAGGCGAGCGTTGAGAATATAACAAAGTGCATCCCAGCGCGTCGAAAAAACACACCATTGGATTTTCTACTTTTGGCGCTAAGCAGAGCGTTGAAAATCCAGTGTGCAAGAAGATCTCGCCGCGATATTTTTACGTGTTGGCTTAAAATAACAACCATTACTGTCCCACTGCAGGGCAAAGGCCTCTTCTCGTACAAAGGAGGTATGAGTATTGATCACCAGGCTTGCTCAGGGTGAATTAGCGATTTCAGACTTATAAATATGAATTATATTATAATTATGTCCAGTGGTTTAAATGCATAACCCACATAAAACTACAAATAATCTTAGTGAGGGCATCGCGCTTGAGTTCGCCGCTAGAGGCGCTAGTGTAGAGTAGGGTCTCTAAATGTCAAATGTACTGAACGTTCACTGTTTGTGGGATTTTTTATCACGAATTTTAACCAATGATTCATAATTGTTGTAATAGTTGTGCCGTTCCTGATTAATTATAGCTTAAGATTTTAAGTAAAAAGTTAGGACCTAATTTGGTAGCACTTGAAGGAAGAATAATATTCGTCTGCTTCATGCTTGCCAATTTTAGGAACATTATAATCTAAATATTCATTTGAAGTTTTAAAATGTAATAAAATAAACATAACATGAATTTATGGATACTTAAACATATCCAAAACATCAAATAAAAGTGCTGATAGGACCATTACTCGCCAGTTTTAAAGCTCGCTCGAAGTTTATTAAATATATATATATATATATATATATATATTTTATATATATATATATATATATTTTACTTAGTAAAATAGTAATTTATATATATATATATATATATTTTACTTTCTTCTTTGACATCATCTTCTCATTATTTGACCTATATACCTCTAATTCCTATTTCAACTCTTTACTTATGGGTTTTAATTCAGATTAGTTACAATTGTAATGGCATTCATGTCATTTGGGTTAAATAGGCTTTTATTTTTATATAGATTCTTCTATATTTTGTGAATGTGAGAACGTTGTAGGCCTAACTTGTAGACTGTAGATTTGTAGACCTTTTTATATTTTGTTGAGTACCTGTTACTTGTTGACAGGCCTACACTGTCCTCCCATATCTATCAACACTGTAATTTGAAACATTGTAAAAGCCCCTTATTTTTAAAAGAGTAACCGTTGAGTTTCTTGCCGGCTCTTCTCCATAGGCAACAACCAATTGGAACCGTGCACCTAGCTTCTGACGTTTCATAAGTGCCCATGTTGGTTAGTGTGAAATAAAATATTTGGTTTGATTAGAGTAACTCCACCTGGTGAGCACAAAGAGAATAGCCCCCATTTCTTTAATTTTGACAGTACAGCGACGCTCATTGCGTTAAATTTGTTGAACAGACGAATTTTTCAAAAGAAGAGGTGGATTAAGGATTTTCTTGAAAACCCCGTGTTGTGTCATCGGCTAAATAAAAATAACGTATCTACATATAAATCTAAAAAAGTCCGTATACATACAATTTTATAAATCGAATAATGCAAAACCAAATATTAAAATGAATATAAATAGAATTCACGAAGCAACGCAAACTAAATTTCTAGGCGTAACCTTGGACCAAGATATCAACTGGAAAGCACATGTTGATACAGTATCAAAACGAATGAATAAGTTTGTATATGCACTGAAACAGATTAGAAACATAACAAAGATTAAAACGTCTTTAACAACATATCATGTATATGTTGAATCAGTACTACGCTATGGCTTAATTATGTGAGGTAACAGCACTGATCAAAATAGAGCATTTGTCGCACAAAAAAGATGCATTAGAGCATTAGGTGGGCTGAAACCAGACGAATCTTGCAGGCCAGTATTTAAGAAACTTGATTTGTTACCACTGCCATCCCTTTATATTTATGAAATATGTTTATTTGTGTGGAGGCATAGGGAATTGTTCGCGAAAGCAAGCGATGTAAATTCTCGCAGCAGGCGCAACCCCTACAGGTTCATGTTAGATGTCCTCCCAAGGCTTGCGAAATATAATAAAAGCTGCATGTTTATGTGTGTCCAGGTTTACAATAGAATACCAAATGAATTAAAAACATTAAACTCAAGATTGTTCAAAATTAAATTGTACAAATGGCTATCAGCATTTTACAGTGTTAAGGAGTTCTTGGAACATAAAATCCCATGATGACTGATTGTATCGTTATGCATGTAAAATTTGCACGCTTATATCTATAAAGCAAAACATGTTTGTTCACATTATTAACATTACCATCTTTTATACCATGTTTTTAGCAAATAAATGATATTATTATTATTATTATTATTAAAAACCCTCGGATAAGTGTTCTACCCAATTGGGGTGCAGGTTTCCTCACGATGTTTTCCTTCACCACATATTACTATCTTGTACAGACTATGATCAGAAAGTAATTATGCTTTTTGGCTTCCTTAGTTGCCGTGTCAGCAGGAAATACGTTACGTTAACACATCCCGCGGGTATTGTGCTCGTATGAGCACACATTATTATAATACTATCTTCCCTTAAAAGATGGAAGGGTTGCACGTATAACATGGAAGCTGCTCTGTGCAAAATGAGGAAGGAATGAAACTGAATTCAGGTATACACTTGCTGAAAATCTTGCAAATATTTAATAAAGCATAAAGATGTAGGTGCTACTGATTAAAAGCGTCATCCAACCACTCCGTGTAAAGTCAGGAAAATTAATTGTTAATAAACAAATTGACGACCAGCTTAAATTGTCTGTTGGTATATTCAAATAACAATAGTTATTCTTTGGTAGTCGTATGAAATGGCTTTAACATGGCAAATTAACGTAAGGTGTAAATTTGTTTAAAAATTAATTCCCAGACTGTACATGTTAAAAATTATAATATTTATTACCTACTACTTCTAATTTTAAAACCACTATTTTTCGAAAACTGCTAACAGCATCCAAAACGCAAAAAGTGATTGTTTATATACGAGGTAGTTTTACTCCTGAGTTAAGCGAGGGAGTAAATAGAAACCGAGTTATAATGGGTTTTTAGCGCCGTGTATTACAGTCTACTTCTCACTACGATTGCGAAAAAATAAAATAATCCAATACAATATTTAAATAATTTCCTTTTTTTTTATTTCTTCTGTAGCTGCAACGCAATGCCGCTCTTAGTTCCATTTTCAAAAATAGAATGTTCTTTTTTATGAAACAGTAATAATTCGAGTCTTTATTCATGATTATTCTACTTATGAATAATGACTTTTTTCGTTTTTGAAGGCTTGTTGGTAAAAGACAAAAATTAAAAAAGATTTTTTTGTCCCCTAGAGGAAAATATGCTATTTCATTCCCGCTCTGGTACGCTACAATGACGGACTTTTTGAGCAAGGGGAGTGAAAACTCTATCTTTACCGCTTCATCGATTTAACAAAACTAAACGCCACAACCTCACCGCTATATACATCCAATCCCAACGATTATCTCTCAACCAGTTTGTATCAAAATAATCCTAACTTGGTTATATTTACTTCATCTAATAAGGCCCCGACGAAGGCCCCGGGCTGCATACAAATTTATTGGCAAAACAAAGTTAAGCTGCCCCCGACACGCTTGACGAGGGACGACGGAGAATCCTATGTACTCGTGGAAGCATAGCCTTTACTCACTATATTAAATAATAAAATCTCGGGGCCTTTTTTAAGGTTATGATTTTAATAAAGTTGTATTTTTTTTTCTAGTCGTTGGCTAAGGCCGTAAATTCGGAGACGCCTATAGTTCAGTGTAGCAGTTCGGTGGTGTAGACTGAGTTTATTAAAATGTAAAACAGTTTCATATTTGATTCGACCAAAAGATTCGCGGCAAGGTTATACCACTTTGTCATCCACGGGAATAAAGATGGTTTCACTCTCATCCCATTTTTTCGTTTTGCGTTTTCACCAATATTGACATCGATCAAGAAACCCTTGGTCGGGCATAGGGCAGTAATGTTCGTTGCATCGATTAATGAGAAGCAAGAATTCTATCGAATAAAAATATATTTCATGTTTAACAGGGTGTAAAGTTCACTCATACCTCCATAGAAAAGGGAGGATCCTCCGATCAGACGGTTGATATTGGGACGTTGTATATGTATATGCTAGTTGCGCGGTAAACTCTGCTTGCGCGATGCAGGACTTTCCGTCACGTCAGTGTGACGCGAAGCTCGCATGTGGCGATGTAGAACCATTGGAACGAAGTTCCTCAACGCGGCTTGTGGTAAGGGTCGACTGGTAGAAATCGTCACGCAGAAAAGGCGTTATGTCCCCTCCATACGACTTTGTCTCTTTCTCTTTCTATCTCTCTATCTCTGTCTGTTATATACGAGTGTGTGCCTGCCTGCGAGTATCGCATAAGTAACTTCGATCCTGACGGGGATCCCCTGACCGCACAGGGTTTTATTTTATTTTACCTGAGTTTGAGAGAATTACGCTTTCATTAGCACGTTGGAATCCGAATCTGAAATTTCGAAATCGTTAGGAATTCTATCATCATTGGAACTTGGTTCTAGAACGTCTGTTAGCTGTCTAGCTTTTATTAAATGGACAAATAAGAGTGCGATTGTAATTATATATTTGATTCTTATAATCTTAGATTTGACTTTTCATGAAATTGAATTGACAGAATTCAATTTCATGAAAAATCCAATCTATGATTAGCAATTTTGTTTTTGTTTAAGTTTAATTAAGCTAGACAGTTAACAGACGTTCTAGAACGAAGTTGCAATGATGACAGAATTCCTAACGATTTCGAAATTTCAGATTCGGATTCCAACGTGTTAATGAAAGCGTAATTCTCTTTGATGATTTTAGATGGAAATAGCAATTGGGATCGCATTAGATGCATGACTGTACGTGGATAACGAGACGTGGTATGGCTGGTGTACAAAGTCGATCGGCAGGCTGTTCTAAGCGCTGAGCACCAGCCGGTTTATTCTGTGAAAGCTCACCGTGAAAACTGGTCATCTCTTAGCTGCCACGGCTTATTTTAATTTCTGAATTGTTTTTTTTTGGTATTATCTAGTTTATTACGGACGCCTTTTAACGTGCACGTCTTTCTACATCGTTCCAACATGTATAATTTCAACATGAATGGTGTAACCAATTTATTGTAACAATATTTTGATTTAAAAGAGTGTCCGTGGAGTTTCTTGCCGGTTCTTCTCCATAGGTACCTACTACGCTTTGGAATGGGCAACTAGCTTCATTTTTCAAACTAACTGACCCCTTGACAATTCAATTTATTTATTTTTTTTAGATGGGTTTGCTCTTGACTCTAGTCTAGGTCAGAGATGACAGAGACAAAGTCGACGATGGAGTGAGCTTACCCAGAAGAAGCCTGATCACTCTCACTTTGAAGAGATTTGGGTTGTATGCGGTCGGAAACACAGGCGCAGGTAGAGAATTACACTCTT
The DNA here is from genome assembly GCA_916610205.1 of Griposia aprilina. Lineage (NCBI taxonomy): Eukaryota > Metazoa > Arthropoda > Insecta > Lepidoptera > Noctuidae > Griposia > Griposia aprilina. The sequence continues at coordinate 18,202,278 of OU744307.1, read as the reverse complement.
TTGCTGTGCGCATTATAAAAGTGCCTGTAATTGGTTTATCTATACATTTATACATCTATACATACATACAGATAATTAAAATTGGAGTGTTTTTGTAATATTAAAATAACCGCTTTTTACTGAATGCATATGGATGTATACGCGGTACATATACCAAAATAACATTTTTTACCATTTTTGTCTGTATGTCTGTCTGTCTGTTTGTTCCGGCTAATATCCGAAACGGCTGGACCGATTTTGACGGGGCTTTCACTGCCAGATAGCTGAATTTTTATCCCGGTAGCATGTTCCTGTACGATAATTTCCAACGTCCACGTGGGCGAAGCCGCGGGCAGCAGCTAGTTAGATATAAATGCTATAAGTTTGAGTTTGTATAATTTCAGGAAAGTTAGATTGAAGTGAGCCGTCATTTCACCTAGAGATTTACACTATTGACACCTGACTTCACCTAAGTTTTCACGGTGAGATTTTTACAGATACATATATCGGATACAAAATGTATCTATCAACATAAATAATTGATCTGTTTTTGCTTAATTTCTAAATAATTTATACCTACATATTGTAGAAGAGAAATTGTATTTTAGATACATCGTCTTCACATTATGATAAAAAAAAATTTGTTAAACATTTTTTTTAAAGAGTAGGTATCTGTCTTGTTTCATGCCCATTTTTCTCCAAACTAAATTTTGGAAGGGGCGACTAGAATCGATTTTATTCTTCTTTTTTCTTCGTTCAAAAGTGCCTTTTAATGGTCTAATTGAAATATATGATTTGACTTTGACTTTGGCTACATCGGAGTTCCTTTAATAAAATAATTTCACAGATACGAGAATTATAGAAGTTGAAATTAACACTCATTATTTACGGACGTTCATCATCTTCATCATCATTTCAGCCGTAGGACGTCCACAGCTGGACATAGGCCTCCCCCAAGCACCGCCACTTCGACCGGTTCTGTGGTTCCCGAATCCAGCGGATTTCTGCGATTAAAAACGTTGTTTAAAGTTAAATAATAATTAGCGTCTATTTAACCTCACATTTTTGACGTTAAAAGTCTCTTTATCTTTAAGGCGAAAGCGTCAAGGTAGCCCGCGAAATTCAAATTTTCTTATGTTTTTGCTATTTGTAGGTAGGTAGGTAGGTAGTATTAGGTTGTATGTTGATCTCGAAATATGATTCGCAGCCGTATGCAATATTTATTTATAGAATCACATATAGAAAAATCATCAATACAACTCTCTAAGTTCATATTACCTTATTGAATGACTCTTATGAAATTATAACATTTAAGGCCAATTCTAACTTAAGGAGTTGTATTACTGATTCTAATGATTATAATTCTGTAAAGCCATATTTGTAACGGACGCGAATCATATTTTAATCAACGTACAACCTGACACTGACCTGCAAATTAAAAGAAAACGTAAGTAAATTTCAATTTCATTGGCTACCTTAGCGCATCCCCCTTAAGCAACGTTTTTATGCATGGGGGAATAGTTTGAAAGCACGGAAGTTGAAGTGGTACTAGACTGGCAATAGCTGTAGAACCAATGGCCATTGGAGTCGACATGATAGTGTATCAGCAAATGTTTGTAGTGTAGAGCGTTCGTCACATACACAGCTGCATGGCTATGCAAAATGAGGAACATCACATGGTGACTGTGGCGGCTGGAAATAAAAAGCTGTGTACAGAGCTCCGCGGTATATAATGGATACAGCTATGATCTTGTGGATAGCCATAGCCTGATAATGACAAGGAAAAAAAAACCAAACGGCCTCCAAAAAAAACACTACAAATGAAAAATGACTTAAAGTAATTTCGGAGTCGGTGTCTTAGGTTTTGTATTTTCGATTTTTGCCACCGACTTCCGAAATTACTTAAAGTTATTTTTCACTTTGTAGTGTTTTATTTTGGAACACGTTTATTTTTCCCTTTTTAGTTATGGTACCTACCCCCCACAAATTAGTATACCACTACTTGTTATGTAAATAACAGTGATAGAAAGTTATTTTAAAATCATCAATAAACACTAAGTTGAAAAAATACGTCTTATTGAAGCTAACTGAAAAACTACTGAAGCAAAGTTAATAAAAATTATATGGGACCACCCTTGAGGCCACAGACAACTTAGCCCCCGGGCTAAATTGTCTTTGTCTGAGGCATTCCCTATCTATTAATTAAAGAAAATCGATCTACCAATTGCCGGAGAGATCCCGTAAAAAACATACAAAAAAAATACAGATTAATTGAGAACCTCCTACTTTTTGAAGTCGGTAAAAAATGATTTAGGCTACGTATCATTCAAAAGTAGATTTATGCAGGTAATTTCAATCGGCTATTTTCCATTTGTCTTTCGTTTCAGAATAACAACTCGCCGAATGCATAACGGCCTAATTTTTTTGAAGTCGGTAAAAAAATAATAAAACTCAAATTTTCCTCCGCTTTGAAAGCGTTTTGCACGTTTGCAAAGTTTCAAGCTGTAATGAAATCTGCCGAATACTTTGAAAGGTGTTTTTGATCGACGTAAACAAATTAAACATTGTTTTATAGCGCGATAAGATCGGTACAAAGGAAGCAATAAGAAGTGTTGTTGGTATGCAACGTGAAACGGAACGGTGATAGCGATTTTTATTTTATCTGTGATATCTATGCAGGCCAAATCTATCAACACTATGAACGTAAATTTTTCTCCAAATTGACCAATAAAACAACAAGTAATTACATTGATTAAGACAATAAAACATTTCACGCGGAAGATACATATGAAGTTCGGTAAATAGAACTAGATGTTTTTGTAAATTTCTCAGAAGCAGCCTTTTTAGTTGGGGAAATCATCAAATAATTTCTCTCGCTCTGGGAGGAGCTGCAAGGAGTGTCAGACTTTTACTGACTAAAACCCACCCGTGTTCCTTCAGTTGCCTTGCCTGTGTACCAGGGCCAAGGTAACCCTTTCGGACAAACCCGCGACCCCGGCAGGTAAAGTGTCTGCCTGGGTCCGAATCCACGACCGACATACGCAAGTCGGGATTTGTGCCCGGTTGATTACTTGCCCCCATATGTGACTTAATCATAACTGGCGAAATGTGTGTTTACATGCTAAGGTATACCCCTGCCTTACCCTGCGAAGAATTACAGGCGTAATGTTATAAATTACAAACTGACTGAAAATAAATAACTGCATATCCTTTCAGTTTCCCAACATAACAAAGATTCCTTATGAATTCATGCTTGAATAACTAAATATATTTCTTTCTTCGGCCACAATTCATCAAGCACTCTTAATCGCTCCCACTGCGCACTGTGTCCCGACCCTTATCCGCTATTTTCTATAACGTAATGAATTGCACGTCACTACCAGCGGTCACCGCCTTCCAAATTAATTTTCTTCTTTGTGATCGCTTTTCGTCCGTCAAAAGCCGTCACGAAACAAAAAACATGTTGTTCTCAATTTTGTTTTTATACAAAAGAGTTTGTGGCGAAAGAGTTGTCGTTGTTATTTATTGAATTTTATTTGTCTTTTAGGGTTCTGTTCTCCAAAGAGTGCTATTCTGTCTGTTTGTCACAGGGCTGTATCTTTGAAACCGTAATAGCAAGCCAGTTGATATATTTATGGAATTCGTGTAGAGCTACGGTTTCTTGGGAGCAGTAGTGGCCCAGTGGTAACGGCCCTGACTTTCGAGATGTAGGTCGTGGGTTCGAACCTAGGCAGGCGCTTTACTTTGTGTAAATAATTTCATCACCACTGCTCTCAAAACGGTGAAGGAAAACATCGTGAGGAAACCGGCAAGTCCTAGAACCAAAAATAAAATTCTAATACATGTGACATCTACCAACTCGCACTGGACCCGCGTGATAGATTACCGCTAACACCCTCTCGAAGAGAGGAGGCCTGTGTCCCAGAAGTGGGAACATTAAGAGTAGGGACCTCTCGGATCAAAATGCTTTACCATAACCCATAATACATGGCAATTAAAATCTTCAACAAATTACCGGAACAAATAAAAGAAGAAACCAAATTCAATCAATTTAAAGGGAAATTAAAATAATATCTAACAAAAAAATGCTTTTACTCGGTCGCAGAATACCTAGAACAAAATATTTTGTAAATATGATAGCTAGATAAATAATAGTATATTTTATTATAGTCAAAAAACGCACACATACATACTTTTATTATTATGTTAAAATTATTATTTTCTTTTATTCATTTATATGCATATTAATTACATTTTTAAATACTTTTACAAAAAATATAAAAACATTTAAAAATATAGAAAATAGTAGCCCATCGGCATCAAAAACAGGGTCCAAGCTGCCGGTGGTCAGGGGTCTAGAGAGAGGAACCTCCTCACTATGCGTGCCGTATCCAGAAGTACTGCTCCCTGAATTAAACTCTTGACCCAGCGGCGCAATGAGAGCCTCCTGAGGTGTTGGTCGAGGCTCTCCGCTATTAGGCCATTTACTGAAACGATTATCGGTACAATGATTGCAGAGTCCACGCCCCACATGTCGACAACCTTGTGTGCTAAATCAAGATACTTGTTTTTTTTTATCTTTCTCAGCTTTCACGAGATTCTCGTCATGAGGGACAGCGATATCAACAATCATTGCACGGCGTTCTCGTCGATCTATCACCACAATATCAGGTTTATTGGCTACAATAGTCCTGTCAGTGATGATAGATCGATCCCAGTATAATTTGGTATGACCATTTTCAAGAACTGGGTCGGGCACATACCTGTAGTATGGTACTTCGGATTCCACAAGATTGTAAATTAAATTATTATTATTATTATTATGTTGCCGTGCCCTATCCGGTTTTCATGTTGGAACTTACTTATATTGTAACAACCATAAATAACCAACCGTAAATGCAATAAAGAATTTGAATTCATTATAGGCTGATTATGCTTATACGGTTTCTTAGGGCCCATTCACCTTACCACAACCACAACACGTAGTTGGGCGCTAATTTGTATGAAAATTCACACGTAACCACAGCTTGACCACATTTTGTCGCTGCGATGTTGTGTGGTACGTGTACCTATGGGCCCTTAGAAGTGACTGTGGTCATGAAAATGATGACAGTGGCGTTTGACATTACGTTGTCAAAAAACGCTTTCTAAAAAAAACACACCGAGTTACTTTCATAAATAGCTTTTCAGTGACGTTTAATTGCAGACGCTATATGGCGGCCACAGCTCTTTTAGGAAACTATAGTTTTACTATAATTAGCGGTCAAAGTTACAAATAAACAGCGGGGTAATTACGTAACACACTAACAGTAGGAATGGTTTTCATTTTGACAGTTCAACAACATTCATTGCGTTATTTACGTTGCTGAGCAGATTTTTTTTCCAACATATGAAGCAATGGATTGACTTCTTCTTCTTTTTTTTTATGGATTGTTCTTGACTGTGTTACGCATTAGGGTGCTGTAATAGTTTACCTGCTTCATCTTGTATTTTAATAATAGTTAACGTGTCACGGGACCCTTAGAGCAAATGCGACTCGCACTTGACCAGATTTTTTATACAACAGAGTTTACGACAGAGTTTATTGTCAGATATCTATTAGTTTTTTTTTTAATAGACTGACGGTCCAGCTTTTTCAATGGGGTGATTTACCGGGAACGGTTTCAATTTATCAGCGGACTCGCCGACAGGACAGACAAAGGACCGTTGTTTGTGAATATGTTACAGGTTGCCCGTTCTGTCGTCATACCTTTTTTTTTTAATTTTTTGCGAATACATTGTTATGGGGTCTCATGCATTCAATTTATTTTTATCATTTTTGTTCGCTTTTCCGGCTAGCATGTGGATGTATTTGTAAGTTGTACAAGTAGCCAAAGCTATGGAAGTGCAGAGTCTCCTAACACAGGCCTCATCATGCTTAAAAGGGCCTCCTTCCTGTTGTTATGTGTTAAAATGTTTATTTATGTACCAACTAGGTAGTATACATAAGTTTATGATTAAAAGGCTCCAACTATAAACTAACGTAAACTACCTATGTAGTTGGTACAGAAATAAGCATTTTGTATTTAGTTTTCGGACAAGAATTATCTGGGTCAGTTATTAAATCGCATGATCCTATGTACGACTACACGGAAAAATTGTATTTATTCAACATTGTTTCAAATCAAATTAAAATATTTTATTTCACATAAACCTACATGGGCACTTATGAAACGTCAGAAGCTAGGTGCACGGTTCCAATTGGTAGTTTCTTAGGAGAAGAGCCGGCATGAAACTCCACAGTTACTCTTTTAAAAATAAGGGGCTTTTACAATGTTTCAAATTACAGTGTTGATAATAGATATGGGAGGACAGTATAGGCCCGTCAACAAGTAACATGTACTCAACAAAATATAAAAAGATGTACAAATCTACAGTCTACAAGTTAGGCCTACAACGTTCTCACATTCACAAAATATAGAAGAGTCTATAAGTATAAAAATAAAAGCCTATTTAAACCAAATGACATGAATGCCATTACAACTGTAACAAATCTGAATTAGAATCCTGTCTACAAAAGCCATATGTAAAGAGTCTTAATAAGAATTGGAGGTATAATAATGTCAAATAATGAGAAGATCATGTCAAAGAAGAAAGTAAAAAACAAAAATACTTTTCGTCGGCCTAATTCATTAACCTGCTAAGTCCATTTTGCCATAGTTTACAGGACAAAGAAAAATCAGAATAATATCTCTATTAATTTAGCAATCAAAATTCTGAAAATCCCGTTGGTTTCTATAATTTTTCTTGATATTTTAACAATATAATGTAGCAGCATAACTTAGACACATTTTATAAAATTTAGAAAAACAATTATTTAGCAGTTTGTCGAGGTGAAGTTTCAATTTGCTTGAGGACTTAGCAGTTTTTTATTTAAATTGAGTATGGTGTATAGATTCTGTCGCGTCGCAAACGGCACGTGGGTCTGGGAACGTTGTCAGTAAAAAACTGAGGTCCCGACAGGATTGAGCAGGTTTGCGATGTGGAGATTGACTGGTGGTCAGAAAGCAGTTTTTCGGGCATAGCACTTGTCACCTTTTTTTGGCTAATATCGCAGTTATTCCTTAAACGATACGGTAAATATTAGATTGTACTTTTTAACTGGTATAGAAAGTAAATTTTGCCAAAAAATGGACTTAGCAGGTTAACGAATTATGCCGACGTTTTTTATTTTTTTAAATAAGCTTGGTAATTTGGGAGCAGTCATTATGGTTTATAAACATACTTCCTTAGTTTACTTGACTATACATAATATGATGCCTATATACCTCGAGGGGGGGCGAAATGTGGGTGTATAGGTAAACCTCTGCCTAACCCGTTGGGGAATAAAGAAGAAAGAAAATACGTTTATTTGCGATAAACATGACGCAAAGAAATAACACACAAATACAAAAAAAGAACAAGTTGGGGGAAAATATGCGTCACCTCCACGCAAAACGGCAGTCGCTCAGCATAATGCTAGGGCCCACCGCAGCGCATGCTGTGCGCGGGCACGCGGTGCATTATGTAATCGCCTATTCGAGCAAGCCACGCATGTATCAATGACGTCAATTCATGCGTAGCCTCTCCGTGGGTTGCAGTGGACACCACCACATACATTTTCTTACAAAGTGAAGCTTAATACACGTGCGTAGCCTCTCCGTGCGCCGCGGTGGGCCCGCGCCTTAATGCTACGATCCTATGCGAGACAGAGCCCCAGCGCTGGTTTTCAGCGATAGCCGGCGTTGACGCGATGACGTTACAGCATATGAAAACTAAAAATAATCAAAAGAAATAAAATAAATACACTATACCTAGTTCTAAAAGTATATAAACATAATATTTATAAAGTGGTAACATTCCGAGTAACAACTCATCGCCGCCGGCCTTTAATAATCTGTGCGCGCAGCTGTCATAATACTATAGGTTTGACAGTTTGACTTATTGATTACGTAATAAATACAGGCGTGTCATTCATTACTGGAACTTCTATTTAGCGTCATCATTCATAGTTTTGACTGTCACTGCACGGTATAAGCCGTCTTGGTTTAACCCCATTAATTCCTCTATGCAATTTATTAATTAATAATTAATCACCCAAATAGGGCCAATAATTTACCCAACCTCCTGTTTAATGTCAAGGTTAATGCAAACACTATTTAAATAGAAAAATTATGCATATCGCTGTTAACTTTTATCACAATTGTTATGGGGTAGCCATAGGCCGTTTATAGGGGCCCTTAATTGATGGGGTCGCTTTGTGCCTGCTTATATAAGGAAAAATAGAACCGTTGAATGTCGTCTTAAGTAATTGTTGTTTGCGGATCGATGTGAAGTTGTTGATTCAGTAAAGAGTGTGAAACTCCTAGTAAAAAAACCCAATAAAATTTTGCCCGATTTGGGAATCTAACCCAGGACATCATGTTCAACGGAAGCACTTGCAACCACTACACCAAGAGACAGTTGAGGCTAATGAATAATAGGTGTTTAACATTATTTTATGGATTAAAGCACAGAAAAATCCTTTTAGTAGAACCTTATTCTTGCTTACTTCCAAAATATTGTACTCATTTTATGTTTCTATACCATAAAATCTCATAGCAACCATCTTAAATAGGACGATGAAATTGACGCTCATAGTGTAGCTTAAATACAAATTTAAGCTCACGCCTTCTTCCCATAGGGTAGGCAGAAACTACAGAACGCCACCTGCTACGATCCTTACATACTCCTTTTGCTTCGTTTACGTTCATACATCTGGTCATACACGCAAGCTGGTTGCGAGTATTACGCGGCAAGGCGCGGCGCGGCGCGGTGCGGTTGAAAAGAAGGCTCGAAGGTATGTATGTGTTAATAAAGTAGATGAGACGAAATACAAATTATTTTTCTTGGAAATCCCTTATTCCCATTTTATATTTATACAAAGTTAAAGGTCCGCCATGTTCCCAGAACCAAACGATCGATATAGTTGAATTTCCAATAATCCCGTTTTTGCTAGAATTCCTCGTCACGCTGTGAACGGAATAATAATACTAGCTTATGCCCGCGTCCTCGCCCGTGTCGGAAATTATCCCACGAGAATGTGTTACCGGGATAAAAGTATCCTATGTCCTAAACCAGGTCATGGTTTTTATCTGTGTGGATAAGAAAGAAAGAAACATATTTTATTTGGGAGAGGCTCAGGAAATACAAACATTAAAAATAATAACAAATTTTCGTCCAAACCCGTTCACCCATTTTTGCGTGATCAAATCAAATCAAATCAAATTATTTATTTGCTTAATACAGGTAGGTATAAACCGATGTTACAAATATCGAGTGACAAATATCCAAACATATGTGTTTTCACATTTATCCATACTAATATTATATATTTGAAAGTAACTAACTCTGTCGTATGTTACCTTTTCACACCTAAACCACTGAACGGATTTCAATAAAATTTGGCAAGGAGCTAGATGACATCCTGGGGAAGGATATTAGCTACATTTTGTCCCGGTAGTACGTTCCCGTGGGATAACTTCCGACATCCACGCGGGCGAAGCCGCGGGTAGTAAGCTAGTAATATTATATTGTATAGTACCATTTCAGTAAAGTACGAAGCCTTTGCAATAGGCTTATTATTCGTTTGCAGGGTAAACAAGGCCATTCGCCGTTACAACTCGGTGACATTTTGACTATAACATTTTCTTATAAGGCTGAGAGCTCACTGAGAGTAAATAGCTATAATAAATATATTTTCGTATGGTATACAATCATAAGCATACAATATAATTTGGGGGAGAAGATCAGTGTAGGGAAAGCAGTACCTACTCCAATCTGATAAGCATCTCCGTTTCGTTAGTTAGGGACTATATTAGCCCAGCCACCCTTAATTATCATCATCATTCACCTGTTGGACATGGGACCTCCCCGAGCATCGCCACAAGGACCGCTGCTGCTGCTGTGTCCTCCCGAGAGGCGATACTTAAATGTACCAGAGGGCCAAGACAAAGTAACACTCGATCAGCAATGACGCTAGTAGAAAAGTCAAAAAATGTATGAGGTTGACATAAGCTATCGAAATGTCACGTGATCATAGGTCAACAAATAGAAATTAGCTAGACAATGTTAACATCATTCGATTCTATGAAACGAATTGACAGCGTCCAACTATTATTTCCCTAGAGATGCGTAGCCAAGTGGCACTTTTTGACAAGCGTTATCGCTAGCTTTCGATTCGTATGATGGAAACATTAGCGAAAGCGATAGCGATTGTAGAAATAGAATCGCTCCGAAGCTAATGCCATTTGTCTAGGCCCTCAGGCACGTCTCACCCTGGGCAAGTCTGTTTCTGCTTACTGCAAAGTCTTCGGCCGTGCAAAGTCAATACACTGTATCTTTAGATAGCATGTTTTGTTGTAACTCGTATAAATTTGTTGCTTGTGCATTTTTCCATCATCATTTCAACTGAAAGACGTCCAGAGCTGGACATAGGCCTCACCCAAACACCGCCACTTCGACCGGTTCTGTGCTCCCCGCATCCAGCGGATTCTTGCGACCTTCACAAAGTCATCGGTCCACCTTGTGGCAGGCCTATTTACTCAGGATGGCATAATTATCAAAATTTCTATTAATTCTACACACACATAATCTACATACTGAGAAACATGCTAAGAACATACACTGTATCTCCAAAAAGTCAGGGTCTGTTTTGTCAAAACACTGTATTATACATATATGATTACAGTGTTTTGTCATGTCTTAGACGCCCGCTTTCTATAAATACAGTGTTTTCTCATAACAATCCCCAAAGAAGGTAAGTTCGAGATATGCTAGGTATTTTGATTATTTTAACAATAGACTCATTCAGTACGCACGTCCCACTTAATTTTTGATCAAACATATCTTGATATAATTATGTTTTTTTTTCCTCTACGCCTGTTGAAATAAAATAAACATAGCCAAAATTTCAAAATCCGACTCAATAGAGGTTTCCCAAAAAACAGAAAACTATTAGTTTTTTTAGATACACTGTATTATCATTGCGGCAGACTAGACGTTTCCACTGACGGCATGAACGATTCTCGAATATTTCGTGCCAATAAAAGAGAAAAAGAAGCAGAGAAAGAAGTACCCATTACTTACGCAAAAGCCATTGTAAGACACAGATTATTAGAACAACTGTTTTTTTTTCTTGTTGCACTTTTATATAGAGCAACTCTCACGGAGCTTATGAGGTAGCGTTCGCAGAAAACTGCACAATAAACTAATAAAGAAATTATCTACGTTTCAAATTTACAACAGAAGCTGTGAGATGTAAAGACAGGCTAACTTAGTTTGTTCCCTTGAATATCTGTAGAAGTAGCTGGGAACATTACTCGATGTACGGTCAGCAGATGAGTCTAAATCTCAGATTATCGAGTTACTAGACATTCCATAATCACTTCGTTCTTCGTGTTTTCGAGTCGATGGTATATAAATGTGTTCTTTGTTAAATGAGTTGGGCTCCGTAGCTAGTCACGCCAATGGCGGCATCAGTGGCGTTTTTTAGGTCCTCAGAAGTGCAGGAGTATGGAAAATTTGGACACTCATGGGACATAGTTTGGTCTGGAGCACCGCATTCGCATGAGGTATTGGTGGGATCTATATCCCCATTTTGCTAGATTGCGCTTACAGCGGCCTAATTGGGTTCACAGTCGATTGATTGCCGTATGATTAGTAAGTTGTCACGGTTATGTGCTAAGCTTATGCTACTAAATCTATGAAGGTGTACCTTGACAAAGCGATGCAATGTTCTATGATCATGCTGACTAGAAATCAAAACGTATATGCCAAGTATTGCCTAAACCTTTTATTGACTAGGAAGTACAATGCCTACCTTGCAATATGTCTATAAACTATTTGAATTAAACCGTCTTCTGACTATGAACCAAAATGCCTGCCTTGCAATATGTCTATACCTACAGTATTTGAACTAAACCTTATTCTGACTATGAACCAAAATGTCTGCCGTGCAATATGACGGTGCAGCATTTAATTTTGATTGGAATTTGGATTATTTTTGGATACAAAAAGTATTTATTTTGGTTTGCGTTGAAATAGTACCCATTCAGAAACGTCTAGTATGTTTTGTATATTTTTGCAAAAACTGATTAGATTTGGGTTAGGTTAGGTTAGATCAGTGACCATTAACGCGCGAAGGCGAGCGAGTGTAGCAAGCGTGCTGCGGCAGCGGCCTCCGAGCGCCAGATCCCTTTTATTGTTGGTGAATCCTTTGGGTTAGATGAGGTTATAACAGTTTGATGTTTCCTAATAGTTACTTATTCATTACAGTTTTTGGCTGAAAATAAGTAAATCTGAAAAATATTAATCATCATATTTGCCAATTCAGTTTAGCGAAAGTTACATTTAAATTCAAATTCAAAAATATTAGTTTTATGTAATTTGTTGCTTAAAATTATTGCTTTTTAGGAACATTGCTTGTTAAACATTTTGATCTCTAGGCGATTTACAGCTTAGGCAACTTGCTGTGTAGACATTAATTTTAGGCATTTTGCTTCGTAGACGAATTTAAAGTTAGACACTCTGATCATAAAGGGATGCAACCACTTATCCCGTTTGTCCCACCTTGTAATTTTCACAATTATATCTCCACTTCATTAGTCTAAGGTTTGCAAACGCTACTGTTGAACATGAGGTCCTGGTTACTATTCCTAGCACCCTCATTTTGTAACACACTATCAATCACAATCATTTTGAAGGATATTGCTAATCCATTGCTTCATATTATGTTCGAAAAATTTGTCTGCTCAACATAGTAAATAACGTAATGAATGTTGTTGAACTGTCAAAATGAAAGACATTCCTACTGTTAGTGTGTTACGCAATTACCCTGCTGGTCAGCGAACTTGTTATTGCGTTTTTCTATCAGGAATTTGTCAGTAGCAGCCCGGAGTCTGGATTTGTGCCCGCCTGATGGCAATAGGCTCGCCCCCTATTACATGGGACTTAAAACATAACTGGCGAAATGTGGGTATACTACAGGTACACTTCTGCCTAACCCTTCGGGGAATACAGGCGTGATGTTATGATGATGATGATGATGATGAATTTCTCAATAGCAGCCCGGAGTCTGGATTTGTGCCCGCCTGATGGCAATAAACTTCCCCCCAGCTATTACATGGGACTTAAACGTAACTGATGAAATGTGAATGTATTATAGACACACCTCTGCCCAACCCTTTAGAGAAATACAGGTGTTATGTTATGTTATATCTGATCATTTGTTTTAGGAGTTTCTTAGATACCCATTGTCAGAAGTGGTCTGTTACGGTCACCATGAGTAGCAATGAATCTCGAGCCCACAACAGTAAGCCCTACCTACAACCTTTCTGACTGAAATTCCCATTTATAATTTCCAAAGATAAACCCACCCCAATTCCACAACAATAAAGCTATCACAATAACCCCCAATTTTGAATAACAAACGCCCTTTTAAGTCTAAGATCAACAAACAAACATGAACACTCAATTCATATTACGCAAAAACCGATTTGTTACCATTTATGAAAATCTTTAGGGTTGTAACGTAAAAAAAATACAGTCATAAATTTGTATCCCCATTTCATTTGCTGGCGGTACCCTGAGGGCGAGGCAATCAGGGTTGGGATATAAAAGGATAGCAGAGCCATCGTAAAATGTCCTGTACCAAGATTGTATGGGATTTGTACGTACTTGCGGATAAAATGTGTATTTTTTTCGGTGCGGAGTTAAGAATGTGATAGCCCTAGGTAGATAAGTAGGTACAGGGGGTGAAAAGTATTGAATGTTACAACTTTTCATAAAAATGCTCACATAAGCGTCAAATGGAAAATCTGCATTTAAGGTTTTAGATTTCAATAAAAGTTCGAGTGATCATGGTAATTATAACGAAATAATAGGCTACATTTGGATGGGATATCAGCAAAATCCATCATTAAGTATAATTTCCGTATTTAATTAATTAATTATAAGATCCTCATCTAGAGATGACAGTTATTTACATTCGTCCCAACCTTTTTTTTTGGGTGGCATATCATCAAGTGACTTCTTCCGCTCTGGGCGGAGCGGGAGGGCGTGTCTGACTCTTACTGACTAAAACCCACCCGTGTTCCTTCAGTTGCCTGTACGTCAAGGCCACGGTAACTCTTTCGAACAATCCGTGAGCGCGGCAGGCATCGGCCCTATCGGACCCCGTCAATGGTGATGGCATCTCTTTGAGGCGCGCGACCCACCCATGGGTAATCAGTAATCAGTCTCTAGCAACCTTGTAGACTGGCGACCCTTCACCATGGCATGAACTATTTGTTGACATACAAGACTACATGAAAAATAAATATAGTGAGTGAGAGAGAGAGAGAGATGACCACTAACAAAAAACTTCAAGCGAAGGCTTAAAGCACTTAGTTCCTCCTCATTTAAACTTTTCCTCATAAAGCGATGCGTGACAACGCTTCGTCAATATTTTAATTTGGACGGGTGGAACGACACTTAAATTTGAGAGAACGAGAATCGGGAGTCAGCGAAGAGTGAAATTGACGAGAGATCGCGCTCCAATAGTCAAAGTGATGTTCTAGAATAAGGTTGGCTCCTCACCGGACGAGGGATTGGTGTTGGAAATAACGGGTGGAAAAAAACACTTAACGAAGCACTTCCCGTCATTGTTATAATTTGTTTTTACTGGACCTTAACTGGGAACCTTATAGGAGATATTGAAGGTCAAAATTTTAACTTTTAGTAACTTTTTGTACGAAAACTAATTTTTAATGTTATACCACAACTTTAAATACCCCCACGAGCCCTGTACCGTTGCATGCACCCAAGCACAATGTTTTGCGTGTGTTACATTGCGCACTACCGCAAACAGAAAATTTTCACACAAAAAATAAAAGTCGTTTCCCAGCAATTATTTTTACCCAATGTTACTTAGTTTGATGTACAGAATGAGTAGTTGACGGTTATGTGATGGGTCTTTTTACATCCTGTATATTGCCCGACATCTATGTAATATTTTGTGATGACACGGATGGGATCACCTTCCAATGATGTAATGATACAGATGGATATCTATCCAATCAGATAAGATTGAATAGCAGTATTTTATTTGCAATGACTGATATGCGTAATAGAAATTACAGATTCAGTGAATAATGCTTATAAACGTCATTCTCGGATTGCATTTCGTCCGTCCAACGACGGGTCACCTAAATTTACGAGCTGCCCAACTCACAATGTTTATGGATATCTATTACAGAGGCCTTTTGACAGCAGTGGACCTCATTTGGCTCATAAGATGATAACAAATTGGCGACTAACTAACAATGTAGCTATGGTTAACGTCTCCATAAATTTCACAAAATGGCAAAAACTGCAGTCACATATTGCTCACATATATGATTGTTTACCTATGAGCAGTGCGATATTGCAAGCTACTCTTTCCCCAACAACCCAACTATTAGTCGCCCAGTGAGAAGGCAGCTTTAGTTCCCATTTCTTCTCAGAACTGTGTCGAGAAGGTTGTCCTTTATACTGTCGAGTACCAGAAACCTATCTGGAACCTATAGGTATTATTGGGTCTGTAGAACTTTGATCTTTACCAGTATTGGAGACAAAATGTTTTAGTTTCCTTGGCTTTTCCAGTTGACATTTCAAGAAGAAAAGTTACGATAATGTGTTTCGATTTCCAGTTTTGTTATTTTCACTTTTTCGCTGTTATTTTCTCTTGATATTTATTTTATCACGGCCATTTGCACAAAAAAACTTAGAAATATAATATATAACTTTTTATAATATGTATTTTTAAAAGCGAGAATTGGTATCTGAAGTTTATAATTGTAACATTTGAGGAAAAGTAAGTGATACTTCAGTTCATAGACTTAAGTTCAGCATTTGACACGGTGGATCATAGATTACTGCTAGAAAAACTTCAGCACTACGGTGTCTGGGGTAAAGTATTGGCACTTCTCACGTCATATTTAAAAAACAGGAAGATGTTCGTGGAGATCAAAGTAGTGATGTGACAGACAAATTCCTCAGGTGAAAACGGTCCAAGTGAAGATACATTTAGGTCCCAATTGTCTCCAATGCACACTGGCGCACCGCAAGGCTCTATACTGGGTCCGATGTTTTTTATCGCGTTTGTTAATGACACTAGATAACACACGAGTGGAATAGCTGCGAGATCTATCCAGCTTGTGGTGTTTGCCGACGATACCAATGCAGTTGTTTCGTCTGCCAATATAAACGCTATAATTCCATAGTTAATCAAGCCTTAGATATATTCCACAGCTGGTTTACTGTTAACAGTCTTAAAGTAAATGCCAGTAAAACCAATGTAATGGTTTTTCGTTCTACTTCCAAAAATAAAGATAGCATTAACTGCGTCATAAATGGAGAAACAGTGAATGTGGTCCTAGTGGTTTCTGGGAGTTCATATCGATAGCCAGTTTAAGTGGAAACAAGAGCTAACACAACTAGAGAAGTCTAAGAAACGAGGTAACCATAAAACATTTAAAAATGGTCTACTACGCATTAGTTGAGTCAAAAATGAGATACAGCATACTTTTCTGGGGAAGAAATTATGATCACAATACTTCAAGCTTTGTAATTCAGAAAAGAGTAGTCAGAATCGTAGCTAGAATTCAACAGCAAGAATCATGCAAGCCACATTTGGCCACAGACACAATATATGCCTTAAATATGTTGACAGTCCCAAGCTTGTACATTTTGGTCCTACTTAGTCACTTATCAAAATATATATTTGAAAATGAGACTGTTGATGAAAGGCAAAAAAGGTAGAGTAGAAGAAGAAAAGATCTCCAGATGAAGCATTAAGTGCGTCACCTGAGCGTTGTAAAGCATAGCGCCTACCACAAGTCATTAAAAGTGTTCAATAAACTGCCGACAGAAATAAAAAGTCTAGTATAAACAATTTAGTTTCAGAATAAGGTTAAACGGTTCTTGTTAAATGTCTATATTCTATTGATTTTGAATTACAAATTAATATAAAAGTCGAAAGTAACAAAATTTTATTGATTTGAAATGAAAATTATATTGAATTTTATGAAATGACTTATGACATTTTTTTTAAATTATTATTCTGACTAATGTAATTTGGGTAATTTTAATGATTTAAATATAGATTTAAAAATTATTTTTGAATAAATGAATTGAATTGAATCATTGTTACAATTAATATATTAAGTTAAAATAAATAAAATGAGAAATATCATGAAAAGGTTTGCTCATTTTGCCATCGGTGTTCCTACGTTTCTTATGTCCAGTGGCTTCCATCGTTCTGTCAGACTATAATACCAGCTACTTCATATGTCTGTCCCCATGTACGTAGTTATAACAACAATGTACAGCCAGACAAAATAATTGCTGAGCAAATTTACATCAATCGTCAATTTGCCGTGATATAACAATTTCATACATTATGGTACGAGTATTACGCCCATTTTTGAAAAGTGTCTCAATTAGATTCTATAGTGCTAATGAACCACTAAAAGATTCACATTTTGTTTATTCAATCGTTAAGTGCCTTAAAAATGCATTAAAATTTCGCGCGCAATTTGACGTACCCGCTGGACGCAGTGGACACCATATTGCTCTGTGGTCATGACGTCAGGTGGCTGTGTAAACAATAGTTGATACGCTGTTAGTTGACAGTTGACACTTCTAAGTTTACATAGCCGTATGACGTAATAAAATGGCGACTACTATTTAATAGTTAATGGTGTTATGAAATAGATTAAAAAAGCTGAAACCTTTGAATTGAATTTTAAAATTTTGTTCGCTATTATAAGAACTAAAACTAACGTTTTCTGACTGCTTTTTGCCTAAGCTATCTCAATCATATATTTTTAGATATTTTCTCATATAGAGTAAAATACCCTATTTGACATTTGTTAATTTGACAGTTGTAATTTGAACACACGGGCAATTTAAGTTAGTACCTAGTAAATTTTCGATTACGATTCTCCAAAAGACAAGAGTCCTTTAGAGAGAGACCGTATCTCATTAAAAGCCCCATATTATAAAACCAACAGGAAATATTAAAACCATTTATTACACCAATCACATAATTTCTCAAAAATAACAGTTTTTTAAACACAATTTATATACGAAGGAAATATAATTTTCTTTTTGAATATTTGTTCATGTAATTATAAGTTTCATATTTAAGTATAGTTATATCGCCTATTATGGGTAAAATATTAGTCTTATAAACAGTCGCTCGTAACAACAGTCAGATTGAGAAATATAATGTTTATTTACTGGTTCTTTAAGCTTCTTTTTGAATGGCGTAATATGGAAGCTGTAGCGGGTTACGTGCACGCTGGTGATGAACAGCGTAAGCCATTCCTTCTTTCTGGGGATAACCTAAAATCTCTCTAATTGCGTAACACACTATCTATCACAATCTGAATCATTTTGAAGCCTATTGCTAATCCATTGCTTCATATGTTCGAAAAAATTGTCTGCTAAACAACGTAAATAACGCAATGAATGTTGTTGAACTGTCAAAATGAAAGCTATTCCTACTGTTAGTGTGTTACGCAATTACCCCGCTGATTGGCAAAGCAAAAGCTATTTTTCTCGTGATTTTGATGTACATAACTGGTGATTGCTTTAGATTGAAATATATCTATGAAAATGAATAGATAATATTATTGTTATCGATTCTTGGGCACCTTTGTTCTTAATAGTAATTTAATTTTACAGAGTTACAATACGCCTTCAAAAGTTGTTGCCAAAGCAGAATTTGGATCAAAATTAGATTTAAAAACTGCAACATTCTTTTTCAGAAAATGTTTTTTCTTTTTAGAGACGAAATGTAATTTAGTAACTTTATAAATAAATAATACTAAAAAGTTTTCAGCAACATAAATTTATGTCGCTGTCTTCTATCACTTGTACAGTCTAAAACCATAATTTACGATATCTTTCAGAGTCAAAATTAAAATCGTATAGAATGGCCGGCGTCATAAGTTACCGGTGTTGTTAGTTGCCGTCATTATAATCACAATGTGCGTTTATCATCGTTTTAAAGTTATTGTAAATCACGGAGTTTTGGTAGTCAGAGAGAAAAATAAATATTTGTCATATTTGTAAGTTTCTTTAGTATGAAATAAACATCCAATAATTAGTGTGTGAAGAATTTTATGGCTAGAAAGGGTTTGACTACTGACTACCGAGATTATGAATAATTATTATAGAAGTATAGAAGAAGATAATATTATGTTGCCCCGACCCCAAACATAATTAAATTATGTTATGTACCTACATACCATAACATCATTTTTAATCATTTATGTGTACTTAGGGATTAAAAGGGCCTTACTATATAGTACCTAGTCATCGATGTTGAATTAGTAATATCCACTCTCCGTGAGGGGGAATGGACCGTGATCTCCGCAGACCCCATGTGTGTTTAGTGGATAGCACATAATACCCTCGAATTTTTGGTTCTTAAGGCGGAACCTTCAGGGTAGCCCGCGAAATTCAAATTTTGTTACATTTTTTGCAATTTGCAGGTCACTGTCAGGTTGTATTTTGATTAAAATATAATTCGCGACCGTAACAAATATGGCTTTACAGAATTATAATCATTAGAATCAGCAATACATCTCTATAAGTTCATATTACCCTATTGAATGACTATTTCAGGGAATCATGACATTTGAGGGCAATTCTAACATAAGGAGTCGTATTGCTGATTCTGATGATTATAATTATGTAAAGCCATATATGGTACGGTCGCAAATCATATTTAGATCACCATGCAACCTGATACTGAACTGAAAATTTCAAAAAACGTACGAAAATTTGAACTTCGCGGGCTACCTTGGCGCATCCCCCTTAAACCTTATTTTTTTTCGCCGTTTTTTGTGCTGTAGTGATGAAAAATAAAATCATCAGCATCATAATTTGTATATTGTGTCCACCTTAAACTAATAGGACTAAAGGGACTATACCATATAAGCCATGTGTCCCATTCTTTACTTGCCCAAACCATTAGGACCTCCAATAACCATAGACTTGTAAATGACATATTGTTTAACACTCCTGCCTCCAATTTACTTTAGTATTGACGTATAATTGGAGCGAACATTTTGACAGTAATGAGCCGCTGTTTTACATAGCAGACATTCTTGTCATTCCTGAGGATATGGAATGATGTATTGGAATGAAAACCGGGTGTTTCATACATTTTAGTGTTTGTTTAGGTGATTAAACATTTTGGTACATTGTCGGTATATTTACTTAGGCTAAATGAAGGACATACTTTAAGGGAGGCTCATGATAATGAAAAACTTTTATTATAGAAACGACTACACAATTATAAAAACAAAAGAAACGTCTGCGGTCGGGAGACCCCCGTCAAGAACGAAATTCCTTACGCGATACTCATACGCACACACACTCGTATATAATAGAAAGCGACAGAGAGAGAAAGAAAGTGTGAAATGAATACGCGTTTTTAATACAGAGCCAAGTTTTAAGAAGCTCTCATAAAGTGGTCGCCATCTTGGATTTTCATTATGCATCCTCGAAAACCACGAAAACAACACCCATGATAAAAATTTGAAAATTTCCGCAGCCGCCATCTTGGATTTTCATTTTGCCCTCACTTTTGGCTTCAGCACCGACAAAAACCATGAAAACTCGCCTGGAGAGGGCATAACGCTTTTTATCAGTTTACTTCTAGCGGAAGCCGCGTTAAAGAACTTCGTTCCAAACAAATCTGCCGTTCCCTAGATTTTATCGAGTTATGCGAAGATCAGCTGATCTTTTGTTTTGCGATTTCACGTTTAGTCCTTTAATTAAAGTTGTTCATTTTCATGAGCACCTACAACACTCCCTTAAAGTATGTGATTCATTTTTACACCGCCATTTACAAAACTCCAAAAAACATACATAATTACAACACCTTCGTACCGCGACCGCATTCTCTAACCCTCCATAATTCGGCACATTCGCCGTATTAAGGGTTATATCCGAGATTTGGTCACACCTAACGTTTTTGCCTGTCTTGCAACGATAATGTGTTTCGGTAGTGTAGGGTTAAGCGGGACGGTTGGAGGTGTTTGTGTTATTGGAAGTTTGGGGGTTAAAATACAGTAATAATGTTGAGATAATATCTCAAGTGATGGTGGCAAAACAAAAGAGTCGTTTCGCTCTGGCCGTGGGTAAGAGGCGACTTTAACGGCCGATTTCTCTAATGGCGTTAAACCAACACAGCCGTCACTTGGACATCAACGAGAAACGAGATTGTTTAAACCAAACGTGACGTCCAGGTGACGGCGATCGTTGGCTCACCGCGACTAAACTCAGCGGTTCAGTATGTTAAGATAGATAAAACGAAAGTCGGGTGACGGCACCGGTGCGACGGCAGTGTGTGGACAAGATCAAACGTATATTGTATTGCCAGCACATTGGCCCGTAGGACACGGTGGAGCATACAGTGGAGGTCTGCCCGGCTTGGGCGGAGCACCGCCGTGTCCTCGTGGCGGCGATCGGCGGCGGCGATCTCTCGCGTCCGGCCCTGGTTCTGGCCATGGTACGGTGCGAGAGGGAATGGGAAGCAGTCACCCCCTTGTGCGAAGCAGTAATGCTCGCGAAGGAGGAGGCGGAGCGCGTGAGGAAGAGGCAATCATTGCGCTCTCACGCCCCTAGGCGCCGCAGGAGGAGACACCCTGGGCGTCGGGAGTCGATAGCCGACTCCCGGCCACCGTAGGCGCGGGCCTGCGGACCGCGAGCAATGGGCAGCTCGCCGTCCGGTAAGGACCAGGCCCGGGTCGACGGCGCGTTGTGTTCCACGCGCGCCTCAAAGAGATGTCAGCATAATTGACGGGGTCCGATAGGGCTGACGCCTGCCGGGGTCGCAGATTGTTCAAAAGAGTTACCGTAGCCCTGGCGCACAGGCAACTGAAGGAACACGGGTGGGTTTTAGTCAGTAAGAGTCTGACACGTCCTTCCGCTCCGCCCAGACCGGGAAAAGTCATTTGATGATTTCCCACCCAAATCAAAAAAAAAAAAAGGACATCATTGGCCCGTCACAATATTGGGTCGAAATCTAGAAGTTACGCCGAACTATTAGAAAATTTGGTCGCTGGCTTGGTTTGGTTTGGCTCGGGTAACGCAAGTGCGGTGGACACGCGGCCATAGTAAATGTATGTATCACTACTTCGGCGCCGTCATCTCGTTCTCGGTGACATCCCGTTGACGGTGGCGGTGGACAAACGCCCTTATGCAACCCATTTTAGGTAGCTGTTACCCGTGGCCACGAGATTCACGCTCAAGAAAGACGCGTCTTGCGACTGCGGTGAAAACAAATGAAAGATAAGTCAGAGAGTCACCGCGGCGCAACTTGTGGGGCGGGACGCAGGTCGCGTCGGAAGTCGCATCGCTCGAGGCCATTAGCCGGGCTCTAAATCTCTTGCTGTCACTATCAGTTTAAAATGTACTGTAGCGAAAGAAAGACTTGTAAGAACATCTCATTGCCGACATAAAGAAAAAGGTGAGACGTAGCGAAACTCTTCGGCGACGTTGCCGATTTCTACAATGCGATGACGCCACGTGGCGGTCCCTAAAGTTAAGTCTATAGTTACAGAATTCTCGGAAGAATAAAAAAGGAAACTGTCATCCAGTGCTGTAGGCCATTAATGTTTTGAGAGCAATACTTTAAAACAACCGGCCGAAAGTGAGTCGGGCTCACACAATTAAGGTTTTCAACCAAACTGTACTTCACAGTCTTTGGAACGGTCGCTGGCCAGCCGTAATATACTGTATTTTGCGAAATCAATAAACCTGCGCTAGCTCATAAAGTACATGTATAAAAGACATAAAATATGTTTTAGTTCTTGACTAGCGATCAGTGCGCGTGTGAGAGTATTCATATTTAGAGGCGAATAACTGATTGATTATTGATCACAAATATTGATGTTGTCTATTGATCTAATCTAAAATCACAATAAGAATGTCAGCTGTCAGATGATAATGACATTGACGTATGGAAACGTTCAATTTCAACTATGTTTTATTAAACTTAATTATTATTTTATAAATAGAAAGGTCTTCATTTAAAATATATGTTATTAGCATTTATTTAATTGATATTTCATAGACAGAAGTATTTAATGTAAATGGTATTTATTCTGACTTAAAAGGCCGCTTCACAAACAACGATTCTAGAGTTTTCAAACAAGTCATGTTTGGTGGTTTTACATAGTCAGAACAAATGTATATTATCATAGTATTACATTAAATGATTAAATAATAATTAATATGATACTAGTAATATTTCTCATGATTTAATATTGCAATTTAAAAGTAACAAATCGTTTTATACGATTCTCCGATCTTAAAGATGGTGTTAATATAATATAAGATTTTACTTAAAGATTACAAATAAATACATAATAAATTGCTAAATAATCTTATGAAGTTTTAAAATAGTTCCACTATACTAGATTTGGTAATTAATACCTATATTAAAAGATATTTAGCAATTATGTACAACCATCTCTGATTGGTCTAAAATGGCGGCAGAATGGGCGGCAATGTTTGTGGTACTGAGTTACCGCCAATTTCGAAGGGGATCTTGGTTTGGATGGTTTGACGAGAGAGGACAGACTCACAGATCCTGGGTGGTGTCCATTGTCCATAATATTAATTTGCTAAAAGCCAATGTACCTAAGGAAATCACGCCGCATAGCGAAGTTCTTCCTATATTGTAAAATGATTGAATTATGATCATCATATTATCACTTCTAGTGAAAGATCGACTGACTACAATGTTCATGTAAGTTATGTATATAATTGATATTATAATATTGATTAGTATTGCTGATCTATGTTGTTATATAATGTGTTATACATATAGCTTTTGTATTAGCGTGTATTGTATTATATATTGTGTGTGTGTGTGTGTGTGTACGGAGAGAAATTAAACTTTGGTTTCCTTGGATGTTACTTTTAATCACCTTTCGTATTACACAGTATACTTATACGATATATGATAATTGCGTCTATAGCGGGCGGTGGTTACGGGCGAACTAGCGTCGCCAATCGCTGCACATACAAATGAATACAAAACGAATGTGTCAGCGTTCCTACATAGCTAATATTGCTTATGTGTGTTAAATCGAAATAGGGAATATTCATGTTCTTTCTTTACATTGACAAAGTTGCTAACTTTGAGAAGCGGACCTTGTGTTCACAATAATAATATGCTAATGTGAAAATGTGTTGACAAAAGACTAAAACAAGCTGCCATGGAGTTTCTTATCCTTCTTCTCCATGAAGATATCCTTCTTCTCCATGAAGACCTAGTTTTGGAACGGATAATAGCTTTCTCACTAACGTTACCTACATATATATATTGACAAGCCTAATTGAAATAAATGCCTGGTCTTGTCTTTCTGTGCTTTTCTTCATAAAATCCCTTCCCGACACACCATAATCATAGATACTTTCTTAAATATTAAATAACTAGCATTCTGACACTCAAAGCTTACTAATTAAGTGGATGCCAATACCTATAAATGTAGTATTTCATCCACTTTCTAACACGCGCGTCATCCATACCTAACTTTATGCCAAAATTCAAATAACTACGTTATTTAGATCTGGAGAAAAACCTCTGTGACAAACGGGCAAGAAAGTGAAATAAGGATCCACATTTCATCTGTTCGGAACTTTAAAAAATACCCTAATTTTACCTACCCCTCTAATAACAGATATACACATAAACTCACGCCTTCTTCTCATGGCGTAGTAGGGTAGGCAGACACTACAGAACGCCACCTGCTATTAGCAGATATTACAACAAATTGTAAGTACCTTAAAATTACACGAGAAACTGATGATTTTTAACCGACTTCATATTCTTAAAGTTTAATGGAGTTTTACTACAATTCTGATAACAAAAAAATATACACGCATACTGCCTATTAATAGGAATTGATTTCACGCTTCGAAAAACATGAGGCGACACTGCAGAAATAATACAAAACATAATTTTACAAGATTCAATTTTAGTTAAGTACATTGTCAGATAAATTGGCCAAGTACGAGTCGAACTCGCAAACCGAGACCATAGTTTTGAAGGAAATCCAAAATTGAGCTTTTATTTTTTTGTCACCGCACAGCTAAGTATGTTGGTATTACCAAGATTTCTGCTGATTTCTGAAACCTCCGGTAGTTATTGACATAAGACCTTTTACCGACACCATCAGTCAGAAACGCAACTTGAATGCCTTTGATAATAACCCCCAAATAACCTAGAACCTTGTTTAAGAAATTCAACCCCCCATTTCGGCCCATGTTGCCATTTCAATAGCAATTATTTCCCTTGAAATATAAGTGGGCGAGTATTATTTAAAACTTTTAAAATCAAGTCAATACCATGTAGTTCCTTTTCCGGACGAAGAAGCACAAAACAGGAGTGCTAATATTATTTTGGTACGGAACCCTAAAAACGCGTAAAATCATGCTACTGACAAACAGACGTATTATCAATATTTTTTACTAAATATCGTATTTTCCGATTGTTTCATAGGTTTTTGAACTCTGTTTTTACTTTTCTTCAAAACTTTATGCTTACTGTATCAAATCACTATCCCAACTTAATGTTACACTTACTCGCTCAATTAAAACTTAACAACGCCGTATAATCGAAATGTATTAAATCGATTCGAGAAACATCCTAAACGGTATGTAACTATAAATACAAAGCTAATTGATTACAACGTAAGGTATATAAGCCGCATAAATCCGGATAATACATTCGATTTACGACAGTTTTTTTGTTTTATTCGATTCGAAAAGTCACCATGTTTAAACTTGTGATCGGTATTGCAATCGTCATGGTGGCCCAGGGGCTTGCCAGTCCTCTGAATAACCAGCTATTGCATCTAAGGTCTAATAATAACAACTTGCTGAATAATTTGCAAGAAAACAACCTAAACAATAATTTGCAAGAAAATAATCTTCACAATAATTTGCGACAGAGTAACTTTCTCAATAGTTTGTTGGAGAATAACTTGAATAACAATTTGCAAGAAAACAATTTGCGCAATAATTTACGACAAAACAATCTGCTGAATAATTTGCAAGACAACAACAACAACTTGAACCTTAACATGCTAGAAAATAATCTGAACAATAATAATTTGCGACAGAATAACCTGTTGAATAATTTGCAAGAAAATAACCTGAACAATAATAATTTGCGACAGAATAACCTGTTGAATAATTTGCAAGAAAATAACCTGAACAATAATAATTTGCGTCAAAACAACCTTCTGAATAATTTGCAAGATAACAATTTGATGAATAACGTGCAAGAAAACAGCTTGCAGAATAATTTGAGACGAAACAATCTACTGAACTCGCTGAACCTCCGTCGGTCGAACAGTGGGCTGTCACAGAATCTGCGTCAGCAGTCACTTCGTCGCAGTCACTCACCCCATTCAAGTTCCCTCCTACTGTCAAACTAGACTGAACAAGGAATAATAAGGTAAAAGAAACAGCAGTAAATGGAAACTCTGGTATTATTTTTGATTTTGTTTGAGTATTTAAGTTTGGCATGCAATT
Source organism: Griposia aprilina (assembly GCA_916610205.1). Classification (NCBI taxonomy): domain Eukaryota; kingdom Metazoa; phylum Arthropoda; class Insecta; order Lepidoptera; family Noctuidae; genus Griposia; species Griposia aprilina. The sequence continues at coordinate 18,175,656 of OU744307.1, read as the reverse complement.
CACATTAAACTGGATAATTGTGAATGTATTTTTGGTGTTTCTTTTTCATTTCATTTAAAGACTCTATTGCGTTACCACTTTTCAAGCAAGGTTGAAAACCTAGCATTTATTATTTGTCTCTTGTCAGCATAGGATTTACCCTGCCAGGGTCGCGGGTTTGTCGGAAAGGGTTGCCGTGGGCCTGGCACACAGGCAACTGAAGGAACACGGGTGGGTTTTAGTCAGTAAGAGTCTGTCTGACACGCCCTCCCGCTCCGCTCAGACCGGGAGAAGTTAATTGATCATATCACATCAAAAAAAAAAGTATAGGATATACGAGAGTTTTAACTCATGCCGTAGTAAAAAGATTCACCAGTCAGTAGGATAGTATCACAACTCGTGTTATTTCCTTTCGTTACTGATTCACGGTATAAAAACACATAAAAGTGACAAAAATCATGCTATTTCTATATTCTATATCTGTATAACGAGTATGTCTTTGCATGGCATAAAACTTAATAAATGTTCACCTTAAAACAAAAAGCGCGAAATGGCTGAAATATCAACCCATTTTGAAAAATTTCGTAAAACTGAACCGACAAAAAATTCCATATACTCGTAATTATCCAATCTGCTCATAAAATTTCACGAGAATCGGTTGAGCAATGCGACCTGTAGAGGAGAACAGCCATCCGCCAGACATCCGGACATACGAAAGCATTTTTGCCCAAGCTGAAACGGAGACGCTTCGGTCTCCCCCGGTCACTTTTTGTGTCTGTCTGTGTGACCGTGTTGTTCTTCTAAACTACGCAACGGATTTTGATGTGGTTTTTCTCCATCATTTAGCGAATTTATTCCGAAAGGTTCATGTGTATAAAACATTAGTATTTAAATTACCTAAAGAGAAGAAATCTCGATGTTTTGTCAAGTCATAAGAACGGTGTGAAGGAGAGGCTGGTCGGTACTTTATACAAATAAAAGAGGACTTTGTCCTACATCATCATTTACAGTCTCTTATTCTTCAAAACTGGAGTAGGTGGACACAATCAATTAAAAACCTTCAACACCCGATTTTTTGCACTTCAAAATCAAATTCCAATCAGTCAAAATCCACCTACATTAATCATACTCATCGTGAGAAGATAAACCAAGTTTATTTCACGTCTCCCACATAACTATGAAACTAAATGAGGTATATAAACATCAATACGAATGTTCTAATACTTTCTTATCACAAAACATCTTGGTTATCAGCTGAACATCTTCGACATTTGTCGCCTACTCAAGATGGAGGCGAGATAATCGTGATGCGTAATTAATTCTATGTGATAGATAAGATAGCGGCGATTACTGATTAGATTTGGGTGGAAATGTTTATGTATTAGGTTTATTTGTAGATCAAACGAACTATTTTAAGGCCGTTTGAATCGCTAAAGGTCGAAAAACTACTCGTATTAGTTTGTTATTTATAGTTTGTTTGAATCCCCTAACTATCAAGCCTTTTGACTGTTTGGAAAGTTTCCGATAGAGATTTTACATATTATACATGACTAGCTTTATTTTATCCCACGGCAACAGTACTACCGGGATAAAAGTACCCTACGTGTTAATCCAGGTTATAAACTATCTGTGTTCCAAATTCCATCCAATTCCGTTCAGAAGTATTTGCGTGAAAGAGTAATATAGTGGTATGAGGACCAGGGTGTAAAGTTCACGCATACTCTATAGAAAAGGGAGGATCCTCCGACCAGACGGGTTTTGTGTCTGGTGGGCAACTGAAAAGAAAAAGAAAAAAGAAAGAAAGAAAAATAGTTTATTCTGCACAAACAAAACGCACATTACAAAAAAATTACATTAATAATAAAACAAGCATAGAATGTAGCCAAAAGCCTCGTACCAAAAAATTAAAAGGTTTAAAATTTTGTCCATGGCCAGGGACCAAAGACAATACATTTTGCTCTGCAAGGTTACATAATTTGCTCTGTGTTACGACACTCGCAAATGACAACAAACAAACGATGAAAACAAAAACAAAATGCCGATAGCAGAGTGAAAAAATGACTACTTTGTAACAAAAAAAACAACAATATTAAGAACAATTTAGCCGTGCGTCGCATCTGTACAAGAACAGGTCGTTGCTCAGCAAAATGCTGTGACTTCGGACGAACCTATCGTCAACAGCGCTGATTTTCAGCAACCACCTCTCGAATGACGTAATGACGTCCTCCTGCGTGACATATTATATCTGGAAAGTATTATTTTCTACAGAACTAAGTACGATTCTAACTGAACATGGTTTGTACTTCTAGATAAATATATATATATGTTTAAATATCTGTATTATGTGTAACTTTTAATAAATACATAAAACATATCACAATAAAAATAAATATAAAAAATCTAAGCATTATCTCTAGCCTTTTAACTTGGCATTAACTGCCCGACGGTTGATGTCGGGACGTTGTATATATATGCTAGTCGCGCGGTAAACTCTCCTTGCGCGATGCAGGATTTGCATGACGTCAGTATGATATGTAGCTCTCATGTGGCGATGTTGATACCGCTACATCACTCCCCCCCGGAGACCGGAGGTCGATAGTGGGCTGAGTCTTGTATCTTGCGATGCTTGCCAGGGCCAGTTGAGGTTCCAGTGAGTCGGAACCGGGTGGCGCATAGTTCACGGTGAGTCGGAACTGTCTGCGAAGGTTTCCCAGTGAGTCGGGGTGGCGCTGCGTTATGCTCCAGTGCGTCGGATGTGGTACAGCGCCGGGTTGTGGCTGACTGCTGGCGTCGACCAGGAGAGGGTTTGAAGGCTCTGCTTGTGCACCGGCTGAGAGTGCAGTGTGCTGTGCCAAGGTTGCCGATGAGGCTGAGGGTGATGACCAGGTATGCGCGGTCGCTGCATGCTGGTGGTCAGGTTACCCGTTGAAGCCGTGGGTGCTGGCTGGCTGTGTGACTCGCCGCTCTAAAGCTTGTGGAAGTGATGATGATCTGATGATAACGTCACGCTGAAGTAGTTGCACGAAGGCTGCGCTGACGTTCATGTTCGGGGTCACCAGTATAGAGGTATGAGGAACAGGGTGTACAATTCACTCATACTCTATAGAAAAGGGAGGATCCTCCGACCAGACGGGTATTGTGTCTGGTGGGCAACTGCCCGACGGTTGATGTCGGGATGTTGTATACATATATGCTAATCGCGCGGTAAACTCTGCTGGCGCGATGCAGGATTTGCGTGACGACAGTATGACGTGTAGCTCGCATGTGGCGATGTTGATACCGCTACAGTAACAAACATCCGTTCATACATCTATTCATCCATTCTTCGCGCTACAGTAGAACAAGAATTAGCTAGTTTAATGAGTAATACGCAAGAGCTGATGGCTCAGAAGAGGCAATCACCAAAACAATTTACAGGGTGTTACAAATTTTGTTTATGCAAATTCAGTCCCCCAGTCCAGTTTACGTAATTAAGCTTGGACCTTACCCATGGGAGGTTGAAAAGGGATCTAAATGGATTGTGTAAGTAAATACATAGGTATAACAAAGCTAGTTTGATCTGTTTAGCAAGAAAACCTCCCCCTTTCGAACTAGTTGAAAACTAGAATAAAATAATAACAGCCTGCACCACCACTACTTCTGTAGAGCTTAGCCTATTCTCATACAGAGAAGGCGTGCCATAAACTTATAAAATACATTACAACTATTTTCTTAATGATTGCATTTCCGAATACAAATGAATGCTAATTTCCATGTCCATCAATTATTAGATTTATCGTGTATAATCATTTGAATTCAGAACTAAATGCTTTATTGTCGTTTTGGTCATTGACCAAAACAATAATAAAGTTATCAAAGGATATTAAGAAAATAGTTGTATTGTACATAACGTGAATTGAAAAGTCATATTGTAACTTTCCCGGATTTGACCCTACAACCTCGTGCATGAGACGCAAGGCCTTGATAACTTGGCCATCTAACATCACCATACGGCCAAATTCTACAACGTGTAATAGAATCCACGCCGCATCAGACACCCCAATAAGAATATTAAATTATTAGACTAAAATAAATCTGTAATTTAATTTGGTTGAATATAAATTAATAACCAGCTTTTTCTCGCGGCTTCGCCCGCGTGGAGGTCGGAAATTATCCCACGGGATCATACTGCTGAGATAAAAAGTATCCTACTTGTTAATCCAGGTTATAAACTATCTGTGTTCCAAATTCTATCCAAATCCGTTCAGTAGTTTTTGCGTGAAAGAGTAACAAACATCCATCCATCCATCCATCCTCACAAACCTTCATATTTATAATATTAGTAAGATATATATTTTTATAATTGTATTTCTGAAGTTTATACCTACCCCATGGGGAGAAGGCGTGAGTTTATGAGTTATTATTTTAATTTGATTAAACAAAACCATGTAATTGGAAAAAAAATAGTTGTCCAGATTGAACGTAAACCTGTAAAAAAAACGTAAATTCGGACGTACATTTATGTAGGCTTCATTGCTTGAGATAAGGCATGAATTTCCTTAAATTAAAATCTTTATTAACTTGTTATAAGTAACACGATGGTTCTAATTTAAGTAATACAAAATAATATTTATTTTTGGGACAAATTTACATAATTATTATATAAATAATGACAGAAATCGATTCTGACGCCGATTCTGAACAAACTACTTTCAGGTCTTGCGTTTATTGTGTTACACCTTATATATTATATAATATAACTGTAAAGCCTCAATATATCATGTAACGTAACCAAGTTATAGTTACATAAGGGTAGTTACATAACTATAATATTTTACGTTTTATAGCCCGTCTCGATGCCTACTTTAGTTGTAACTTCTCTGGCTTTATAGGCTTTCTCGGCGAATTTTATTGGACATAACTATAGAATTGTTACTAGGGGATTTCGTTGAGGTATTGGTTGCAACTTCTAGCACCATTCTCGGAGGAGTAAGAGAGCCAGAAATAATTATGAATCAAAATAACCGTAGTTTAAGGATTCCCATTTCAAGCGCAAGGCAAGTTCTTAAGGATGTTTTGATAATATGGACGATTAAAGGCCCCGCAGACAGGCCCGACGCGACAGCTCGACGCGCCTCTTGTTGAACAATTTTCATGAAGTTTTTGAGTTGCGTCGCGACTTGTTTCCCCGAAGGGTTAGACAGAGCTGTACCTATAGTACACCCACATTTCGCCAGTTATGTAACTAGGGGTCGAGCATATTGCCATCAACCGGGCACAAAATGACGATTGACGGTGTTTGTATAAAAATAGAAACAAATATTTTCCTGGCCTGGATAGTTTATAACAACCCGTGATAATTATAACCCTATCATTTTCTAAGCAACAACCTATTTCTATAAATACAAGCATTGACATTTTGCTTTTCTGCCCCTCAATAAATCACTCAACAACAATCTTTCTTTCATTTTCATAAAACCCATTTTCCTTTGACACATTGTAACAAGTAAGTTTCTATATTGTCGGTACAAAGGTGTTCACGTTTGATCGATCACACATGAATAACCTTTATAAAAAATATCTTCAAAGAAATTCGAAGCTAAAGGTTTATTATTTTTGCTCAAAGCATAATGTTCTGCTGAGGGTACAAACGAAGTAGGTGAAACTCGAGCACACAAGCGGATTTTTCCAGAAATTGTGATTATACACTTTGTGATTACTGTTTGAAGCCGAAGGCTATAATGTCTACTGTTGCAATGTTTAGAAACTAGCGGCTCTGTAAGCCGTTAGACCTCGCGAGTCTGTCTTTGCATAGCTTAAAACTGAATAAATGTTCACCTTAAAACAAAAAACGTGAAATGGCTGAAAAATTATTTCTTTTTACGTTTCAACCCCCATATCTCCGCCATTTTGAAAAATTTCGCTCGATCAATAAAAAAGTAATAATAATGAGCACAGCAAACATGTAATGCGGAGGAACGAGGAAGATGTCGTGAAGAAAGTTTTGAGTATGACTGTGGATAGCGATAAGAGTAGGGAAAGATCAAAGAACCGATGGATAGACTGTGTGAAAGATGATATGGCTAGAAAGGGGCTGACTACCGAGATGACGACTGATAGAGAAGCATGGAATAAAAGACATGTTGCGCCGACCACGAGTAAATTGGAAGAGAGAAAGACAATGAGGATGTGCAAAGCAAACGTGTAGAAGCCCCTCAGGCTAGGTGGAGCGACGATCATCTCAGGGTAGTTGGTAGCAGCTGGATGAGAGTAGCCAAGGCAGCAAGCCTAACCTTTCGCCAACTATGTCGGGGTCGACTTCCAGTCTCAAAATAAAAATATTGAATTTCACATAAACCTACATGGGCAGTTATGAAACGTCAGAAGCTAGGTGCTCCATTCCAATTGGTCGTTACCTATGGAGAAGAGCAGGCACGAAACTCCACGATTACTCTTTCAAAAATAAGTGTTGTATGGGAGGACAGTGTAGGCCAGTCTAACCGGATCTGACCGTGTACAGCTGAATACCAGTATTTTACATAGAACGACTGCCTATCTGACCTCCACAACCCAGTTACTGGGTAATACGATACCCTTTGGTAAGACTGGTTGTCAGACTTTCTATGTGAGTATCACCTTAGATAGCGTGAGAGAAAACTTTGTCCAGGAGTGGGCTGCTAGGTGACGTTGATGAGCCTAATGTCGTGATAGCCAGGAGTTATAATCGGAGATCGGATATAATGCATAACTAGCGACACCTAAAAAAATATTTATTCAAAAAGAAAACCCGGGATTCTTGGATTACATAATTATTCTTCCTCCTCTCTCCTACTTGATCTATGCTGTGCCTGACAGGGTCCATAATTGTAACTAATATCATTACTTCCCTACCAACTATATAGGTATACATTATGGTAGGCAATAAAGAATTGAAAATTGAGATGCTGTATTTAAAATTAATGTTTAACCCCCGATGCAGATATGTGTGTGGAGGGTGTAAGAGGAGGGGTGGTGTGTGTTAGTTAAAGTTAAGATTGTTTCGATACAAAAGCGCATTCCATATTAGCCAACATCTCAACTTTAGGTGAATATGCATCCGAATATCCAATCTCTGGTTCTATGGTACCCTTCTCAAACACATTATCGCGAGTTTGAAACTCGGTAAGTATCAATGTGACGTTTTAAAATCAAACTTATTTAAGTTCTAATTCTATCTTGGAAACCTCAAACATCAAAACACACACACAAAATAACAATCACACATAAAATGGCAATCAATAGCAATGCCTTTCATTTTGACAATTTGACAACATTCACTGCTTTATTTACGTTGTCGAGCAGGCGATTTTTCTAAACATTTGAAGCAATGGATTACGAATTTCCTTCCAAATCGTTCGGATTGTAATTAAAAACTGTGTTCTCCAATTGGGGCCTTATTATTGTTCTAAAATACAACTCAGTGAGCAAGCGTATCTGAAGAGGCTTCTCTGCAATGGCTATAAAGTTAACTTATTAAAATCATTAAATCTCTTTACATTCACTAAAAGTTCCTCTTTCGTTTTATATGTTAAAATCATAATATTTCACTAAACAACGCAACATTCTGGGAATCACGAAGTTACTCTTAAAACGGAACGCAGACTGCACTGAGTGCACTGGCTTTAAAAGCATTTAGACATTTAACACTACACCTCAAATATAGTGCAAGTTGCTTTTAGTATTACAATGTAGAACCAGAATACCTGAAATAGGCTCTGTCATGTTGGAATGGGCGCTATCGTCTTTAGGCTCACCAGTTGGCGCCACTGGCGAGTAAGGTCCTGTCTGTACTTTTATTTTATGTTTTGGATATGTTTAGGTACCCATAAATTCATAATTATTTTGTTTATTTTAATACATTTTAAAACGGAATATTTAGATTATGTTCCTAAAATTGGCAAGCATGAAGCAAACAAATATTATTCTTCCTTCAAGGGCTACCAAATTAGATCTTACCTTCTTACTTAAAATCTTAGGCCATAATTAATTAGGAATGGCACAACCATTACAATAATTATGAAACATTATGTAAAAAATTGATAAAAAATCCCGCAAACAGTCAATGTTCAGTACATTTTGACATCTAGAGACCTTACTCTACACTAGCGCCTCTAGTGGCGAACTCAAGCGCGATAGCCCTCATTGAAGCTCCTCTTAGTATTTATCAAATCATTTGATAGAAATTCTCGGATTTCTTGAATTTCTTGAATTTCTCAGTAGCAGCCCTGAGTCTGGACTTGTGCCCAGTTGGTATTGGTTCGCCCCTTATTACATGGGATTTGGTTAAGTCCCATGTAATAAGGGGCGAACCAATACCCACATTTCGCCAGATATGGTTATATCTGGCGAAATATGGGTGTACTATTGGTGCACCTCTGCCTCCTATCACTACAGGGAATACAGGCATGATCTTTTGTTATATGTTGATAGGAAAACTGTTTATTTTCGAAATCATTTTATTTTTCCTATTCTGCGTTCAAAGCTGTCCTTATAAAGATAGTATATATTGATTTATACCTACTTGGCAAAATAACAAATATAATAAAATATTTTTCCATTAAATACCTACTATATTGTAGAAAGAAAATGTCTTACTCCGAAATAAGATTTCTGACAAAGTGATTTATAAATCTTGCGTCCAGAAATAGTTTATGAATAGAAAAATGACTAGAAAGGAAGCCTATCGTATACCTACGATAGGCTTCCTTTCTAGTCATTTTTCTATATATGAATGTCAATACTTATTTACATATTATAAACGCGAAAATAACTATGTCTGTCTGTCTATGTGTCTGTGTTCTTTTCACGCCTTAACAGCTGAACTATTGTTAATTAAGTTGATGTATTAATGACTTGCAGGTACCGTCAAACGGGGTGAATAGGAATGCAGGGGTGAATCAAAATGAAACTTTAAAAAGGGATTTTAACATTGAAATAATATAGTTTTTTTGCCAAAAAGGACTCTAATGTGTTTACTGTACTATAATTAACGATTAAGTGCCCTTGTTGGCAACAAACTATATTAGGTTTTTCAATGTTAAAATCCCTTTTAAAATTTCGTTGCGATTCACTTCTGCATCCCTATTGACGTCGTTTGACCGTACTTACTATTAAAAAAAACATATAAATTACTATGTTAAAGTAGATGCTCCAAAAACACATATTTGTTTATGTATTTAGATACCGCGAACGCAATATTCCAAAGCCATAATATCAAAATCCAAACGCCATCCCAAACCAACTTTAATCGCCTATCTGAGCAAGTTCTAAGATAAATACACAGCAAATTGTATAATTTGTCGTGCCGTCGGCTTCCTGAACTGTTTCTTTGTCTTCGAATCCTTTGTTAAGGCAATAAATGACAGACAAACAGACAGGCGCACTGCCTTATAAGATAACTGAGAATATAACGTGTATTTTGCATTTTGTTGTCGAGTACATAGGTATGAACGTAAACGAAGTAAAATGAGTATGTAAGGATCATAGCCTGTAGCGTTCTGTAGTTTCTGCCTACCCCCACGGGTAGGCGTGAGTACTTGGATGAGGTAAGTATCTTCTTAATGGCGCAAAATAGCCTTTACCACTGGGCACGCCACAGTTGCGGCGGTAAGTCCCCTCTAGGAGTAGCTTGAGAGGCGCCACGGCGTCCTCGCCTTCCGCCTGACGCAGGTCCTCACCAGACATGACTGTTTCGGGAGTTTCCTGTTTCGGATAAGGCGGGAGGAAACTCCCGGGTGTTACCATTGTATGGATCGACCAGACACGGTGGAGCATACGGTGGAGGTCTGCCCGGCTTGGGCGGAGCACCGCTACCGCTGTGTCCTCGTGGCGGCGATGTCTCGCGTCTGACCCTGGTCCAGGCCATGGTACGTAGCAAGAGGGCATGGGAAGTCGTAACCTGCTTCTGCGAAGCAGTAATGCTCGCGAAGAAGGAGGCGGAGCGCGTGAGGGTGAGGCAATCGTTGCGCCCTCACGCCCCTAGTCACCGCAGGAGACACCCTGAGTCGAGCCGAGTGGCAAGTAGGCGCGGGTTTGCGGACGGCGTAAAATGGGTAACTCGCCGTCCGGAAAGGACCAGGCCCGGGTTGACGGCGCGTTGTGTTCCGCGCGCGCCTCAAAGAGATGTCAGCAATGATTGACGGGGTCCGCTAGGGCCGAAGCTTGCCGGGGTCGCGGATTTTTCGAAAGAGTTACCTGGCGCACAGGCAACTGAAGGAACACGGGTGGGTTTTAGTCAGTAAAAGTCTGACACGCCCTCCCGGTCCGCCCAGAGCGGGAGAAGTTATTTGATGATTTCCTAAAAAAAAAAAACAAAGAAAAAAGAGTAGCCCTAGGTATACCCCTAAAGGAGCTTTACCAAAAGTGGTCATCGTATTAGCGGTTCACCAGTTTCAATATTTTCTGAATTGTGCCAGAATACCTACCTATCAGTTGCGAAGGTTAATTTTTTGTAAGAGGTAAGCCGGAGTACACATCTTTAATGTGATTATTATTTTTCTATAGAATATTGACTGTACCATTTTTCAAAGGGAAGCCGGTTGGAACCTTCGCCACTGATACATATAGCAGTTCGTCGTGGACGTCTTCACGCTGTAGGTGAGTATATCTTCCTTGGTCATCAGAAGACGGTTGCGTGGAGGCTCCGACGCAACCACCGATACGACGCTCCGCTAGAGTGACAGTAATCAGCCAGTGTCACTCTTTTTATCCGACCTTTGCGGTGATTCCAGTAACTTCGTAACAAAACTAGACGGCGCCACTTGCTGCCGTCAAATTTATTTTGCTTTCTTAGTCTTTATTTTGTTGAGTCTGCATCATAAAACACATAGCCTGGGAGCTTTAAAATAGCCTCCACGAGTGGCGAGACTGTAATATACATACGGAATACTCTGGGCACATCGCCTTGCTACCATCTTAATGACTGGCTGATATTTTAACCACGGCATGATTTTTTCTTACACTATGGTGACTCCCTGCTTCGCACGGATGCTATGGCGACACGAAAAAAACCAAAGTTTCTTATTGATTTCATAATTTCAGCCGAAAGACCTCCACTGCTGCACATAGGCCTCCCCCAAGCGTCGTCACATAGACTGGTCCAGTGCTTCTCGCATCCAGCGGATTCCTGCGGCCTTCACAAGGTCATTGGTCCACCTTGTGGGAGGCCTTCCAACGCCGTATTGGAAGGCCTCCCCGGAAACCGCGCGTGGGAACCTCTACGTACGGGAAGACGTATCTTCCGATACGCGGACCTACTCCAGAACTTTTCAAGCCCATCGGCCATTTGTTCTGTTTGACTATTCTTCGGCCTATGTGAATTTATGACACACACGAACTCCGAATAAATGCTCCGAATTATGAAGAAAATCGCATCAAAATCCATTATGTAACTTAGAACATAAGCGGTTCCACAAACAGGGAAATGTACTCTCTAAGTTCATCAACGAAGATACAGGCCCATCCGAAAGTAGTATCCGTCAAAACAAGTGACCAATTCAATTTTTCGAACGGGGAAAATTACATCGCGAGTACGGACAACTGTCAAATCTTGCTGGATCATTAATTCGTATTTCCGGCTCCGAACTAATCTTAGGTCCGTAGGTGATACGGAGTAAGAACCACCCGTAGGTAACTTTGGTCGAAACTACCGAATTCTTGCTTAGGGAGGGCCCCCAGACACGAAAAGAGTTTTTTTTTTGTACGATCTTATATTAATTGATAGTCCGTGCCGATACAAAAGGAAGGCGCCGACATGTGCTGGGGCATCATAAGCCTCATATACATAATTATCCTAAATTTAGCATCTTTCTATCCTTTCCCACCTATTTTGGGTCGGGTTGAAATCAATAATTAACTCAGAGTGACTGCCATGTGACCTCAATAACTCGGTTCGGCAATTAGCGGAAATGTTGGAGGTCTAATTACTATCAGCTTTCACACAAAAGCGATGTTTGGAATGGCCTATGTCCAGCACTGGATTGAAAATGGCATAATTAGAAATGACATACCTACATACAAAAAAACTCACGCGCTCTCCCCATGGGGGTAGGCAGAAACTACAGAACGTCACCTGCTACGATCCACTGCCTGCACTTGCCAATGAAATTGATGAAGATGAAGCTTAAATTGACTAAAATGAGTTCTTTTTAACGTCATCGAAAATACCGTTGATTTTCGAATAAAGAAAGAAAGAAAAATATTTTATTTCGGACACGCACAGGAAATAAAAAAAGTAAAAAAAAAAAAAACGAGCGTTTAAAACTAACAAAATTAACAATAAAAACAACAATAAACAAGCAAAAAAATAAAAGACCTGTGCGAACCCAAAAAGGCTCCAATTTCAGCATAATAAAGTGATATTTAAAAAAAAAAACCGCAGCGCTGGTTCTGATAGGGCCCACTGTGATGCCATGGACACACCTACGGACATCTATTAATCCCACTAGGGTACTTAAAAAAATAAATTAATCTAAATAAGAAAATAAAGTAATAAAAAATAATTTAGAAAAAAAAACAAAAAAAAATACACGACAGAAATACGTCATATCAATCGTTTGAATTTGACAAATTGGGACACCAGCGCCACTAGGTGGCGCTCGACAGACTAGAGAAAAAGCATGGTCTAAAAAAACAAGGTCTGGCATTCCGGGAGTGACACATGCTTACGTCACTATCCATTTGCCAGTTTATTGCAACAAAACATGAATTATGGAAACATTTTCAGTCACCATTCTGTTAAAAAATATTTATAAACCATTTAAATTGTCGTTAATTTTTTCTAATCAAACGAAACAATTCAATTTAAACAATACCAACGTAATTGTTAGTTAAAACCTCTTTGTTTTATCGGATTCGCACAGGTAATAAAGGCGATTGGGGAGATATTATTACACACTACTGGTAACACAGCGGTGATGACGTAGGCTTGTGTCACCCCCGTAACTGGAATGCTATACCTGGCGAAGTATACTCGTATTATTATTATACCATGAGAAAAAGCAGAGTTTGTTGTTGGCGGTAAAGCAGTGAACACTTTAGAAACTGTCGCGCGTTCTGTATAGGTGTGTCGTGTACCTACAGTGTGTGAATCGCTTGTGTGATTAATTTGTTCGTAAATTATAATTTGATTTGAACTTCGGCTTTTCTATTGCGCAATAACCAACACTACCCATATTACGCCCACAGTAGTTAAAATATGGCTGCTGATAACGAGAGACACGTACCTTCTCTGTCATACATATAAACCATGATTGTTTATGACAATGAATAAAACATGGAGCCACGCCAGATGCTCCAACATCGCTTGTCTATGTTGTAGACTATTGTACAGTTGATGATAACGTTAATGATCATAGTTACCTAGCTGGCTTCACTGTCCAGTAACGGATGATTTCCTCCAAACGGCTCGCATCGCATCAAATCAGAAAGGATACGAACGGATGCGGCGACAGCCGATCGCGTCCGGCAGGACGTCGACGCATACCATCGGCTCCGTACCGTCGCTAGCGAATGTAACCGTTTCTGCGCCAAGTCAAATAGTTTCATTCCTACCGTATTGAAGTGTTCTAATTCGGATGAATGTGAGATCGGATACGACGATAGGCGAACGGAGCCGATCGCGCGTCGCAGCACACTTTCGGCTACGATCGCGTGTCGCGGAAGACGCCCGCAGTCAAGCTGCTGTGCGCGACTTGGTAATATAGACTTTAAATACTGTGTACTCGATTAAATATCATTTAGAGCAGTGGTTCCTAACCTTTTCGATCCCCCCCCCATGTTACCAATGAATATAGTAATAAATACAAATGAACTTTATTAAACATATAAAAATTGCACAAAAATATTGAGTAAGTTCTTACAATCACATCACCTATCTATATGTATATCTTTACAGACTTTACTAAAGTTAATATTAAAAAACTTGCGAACGCAGAATTTTTAGTGTGAAGGTTGGTTCTGTTTCGCATTCGCAAGTTTTTGAATGTAAGGTCTTGCTTCACTTAAAGCGCATCTGAAGTTATGTTCCACACCACATTGAGACGATTTCTGGCTTTGTTTTAAGTGTCACAAAATTTTAAAAACCACTGCAATGGACTGACGAGCTAGATTCGGTCTTATTGGTCCAATCTTTATTATATGTTACCAGCTTATCACCTCCGGAGAATACCAGTTTTACCCACACAGGGGTAATTACCCTCAGGTTAGGAACCGTGGGTGTAGAGATTGTAAAATCCGTTCCGATCCGATGCGATGCGAGCCGTTTGGTGGTAATCATCATTTACTCGACAGTAATCCATTCCGACTTTACTGATGCAAAACTTCCCTAACTTAAGCAGGTTTAGCTTTTTCCTAACAATATTGGGGTTGGCTTCTAGTCTAACCGTAAGCAGCTGAATAGTAGTATTTTACATGGAGCGACTGCCTATCTGACCTCCACAACCCAGTTACTCAGTATTACGATAACCCTTGGTGAGACTGGTTGTCCGACTTCTGAGCATCTAACTACCCGTAACGTCTGTCAAAGATCTACAAATGACAGCCAAGACCAACGTGAAAAACTTTACCAAAATATATTCAACAAAATATCTTCCAGCAAAGAATCACTTCTATCCATATTAATTAAGGATATGAAAAACAAAACACTCTCCGCTAAAACATTTTCCTACAAAAACGAAAGGATTTACATGCTTTCTAATATAATATCAACCACGCTGACAGTAAATAACGCCGTATCTACACTTACTGAATCCACACGATGACACGCGGCGACGACGTATAAAGACATAACTGCATTTTCATACTCACACCTTCATTCAGTAAACAAACACTTAACTATGAGAACAAACTTATCTCCATCACCTTCACAAGCGAAAATAGTACCTATGTATTTGATGTAAGGTCTGTATAAAATACCTGTCTAAGTTTGTCAGATGATGCATACTTGAAATACTGTAGAGTGACTCGATTCAATCAAAATAAAACCTTATATTTTAAAACTTTGGGTTGAATATTACTTTGGAAAGTGCTTCCGATACAACATGTTTGCAGTACTAGAAGCGGAATTAATTAAATGAAATTAATTCTTCGTGTAGAAAGTTTAAGGTCCGTTTCAGGGTAAAAGTTTTTAAAATTATAAATAGCCTCAGGATCCAGTGGGGTACGAATGTAAAAGGATTAATGTATTCAAAGCTTTGAAATGTTTTAATTACAATGGTACTGTACTATTTTTGAGAGAGTTTCACTTTGTTTTTCCTCAAGGTACCAACATTTGGAAGCATTTTGTTTTAATGGTTGAGTACCTTGTGTGAGCCGAATAATTAATTAAAACTTTTTTTCTGAAAGACGGCTGTATTTCAGGGGTTTTAGGATGCTGCATCTGTTTTTTGAATACAGGCATTTTTACACGTGTTTCTATAAAAAGGTTGGATTTCAATGTTCGGTAAAGTATGCTTACGAACAAACAGTACAGTACACATAAACACATACGAATTTATTTGGTTAAATAACTTTACAAGTTTGTTTGCGTTTGTGTAAAGATCATTTTCGCCTAAAGCAGTAATAAAGATTGATGATTTTGAAGGCGCACTCAGTTCGGATGTGATCGATTTTACGAATTTTGCCGATGCTACATCTAAGTTGTGTCGAACTGTAAACTATGTGAAAATAATGAGATAAACATCGAAATGTTTTTTTTTATCTTACAATCTCTGACTACGTGAATAAAAAATTGTTGAAGATTTTGAATATTACTACTATAATGGAGTCTAAAACCAAGAACCCCTCACTGATTCTTAGAACATCTTTTGTTGTCAAAACAAGATATTTTGACAAAAGTCCAAGTCAACGTTTTTATTTGTAAGAGAGTTTGTAAAAGTGAGAGCGGCGCGTGCCTTATTCCAGAAAAAAACAACTTCAGGACTTTGTACCTTCAGAAGTCAGTTGAAAACGTTATTGAAGTGAAAATTTTTTAGGACGCGTTGAGCACTTTTTGGTTGAACAAAAATCATGGAACGCGCGTCATCGTCACCGAACGCTTTCAAAATGTTCAAAAACAATAATCTAATAGCTCGACGATAAAATTCACAAGTTACTTAGTTTTCACTTGTATCGGCAGTGCCCAAAGACAGAGCCGCATTTTTTTTTTATTTACACTATTCTGGGGCTCATGGCTTGTAGTATGTAATAACAGCCGCACGGGTCGACCGAAGGTTAAGCTACACTTTTGCCGAGATTGGTCCGTGGTAAATGATAAATGATTTTATTTCTGTAAACAGGTTTGTACAAACACTTTTACACGTCAATCATATTTTAAAAACTAGATGAGGTCGGTGTTTCCTATCTGACTACTCTGAGAAGGAAGGCCGAAACAAACTCAGAGGTCACAGTCTCTTTTAAAGTCCAGGCATAATCTTGGTCAGATCATGTGAAGACCATGTAGATGTTTCTGAAATGGTCTTTTGAGGAAAAACCACACAGATTGAGTGGACCTGTCCAGTCAGTGCACGCACTTGTCAGTAATCGTGAAGCTCAACTCAGAACTTAAAGGATGGGTGTCCATCCATTACAAATATATCAAGACCTCTCCGTACTTCGGAAAGTCGCGTTACCGTTGGTCCCAGCTGTCTTTTGTAGCTCTTGGACAGTTGTTACAGGTATAATCAGAAGCTAGAAAGTCTGACAATCAGTCTTACCAAGGGGTATCGTAGTACTCAATCACTGGGTTGTGAAGGTCAGATAGGCAGTCGCTACACGTAAAATACTGGTATTCAGCTGAATCCAGTTAGACTAGAAGCCGACCCCAACATAGTTACGAAAAGACAAAGCAATACGTTACTAAATATTAACGATACAATTTAGCATAAATAACGTTAAATTTATTACCGTTATTTTAATATTAACGGCAACTCTGTCAAATAAGGGTAACGTTATGAACATTTTACCGGTATTTAAAGCCCTGGGTGCACCTATGCTTAAACCTAAAAAAACAGTAATTTAAAAAAACTAA
Organism: Griposia aprilina; assembly: GCA_916610205.1. Classification (NCBI taxonomy): domain Eukaryota; kingdom Metazoa; phylum Arthropoda; class Insecta; order Lepidoptera; family Noctuidae; genus Griposia; species Griposia aprilina. Next base: position 18,158,654 of record OU744307.1, on the reverse strand, counting down.
AAAACCCGACTGCGTTTCTGTGTAATTTGGAAATGTAAAAACCCTAAAACAAGAAACTCGTCATACCCGATTGCACTTAACTTAAAAATCGCCAAAGTTGCTAAGGCTGAATGCTGTTAAGCGTCAAATCTATATAAATATATAACAATATTTTTAAATACAAGAAAAATTGTAGCAGTTGGGACCCATTCTAGAAAGTCAGCCGTCTAAATCTGTAATGTATTATAGGTATGCCCTCGGAATTCACTAAGCCTCTATTTCCCTCCTTCTGGCGCAATCGGGTAAAAAATAATGTTGGTGCATTACCAAACTGCAGACAGGCTTATTAAGTTAATTAAGTGGACCATGAAACTGACCAGCACTGCTTTTCCACCTAGCTGACCTAATTCCTTCTATTTTGTCTAACACAGATTGGAAAACTCCAGAAGTCATTTATTCAAGCGGCCACAAGCTCCCAAAACAACGCCACTATTATTACAAAGCTGCAAACGACATTAGCTTTAATTTAAGAACAGAGAAAACAGAATAGACTTTCCTGAACTATGTTCTAATTCACACAAAGCAAATTAGGTTAAATATTCTAGAAAAATACAAGTACTGTGGTAGAGCAAAACATTTATTTTAAATTTAATTAAAAGCTAAAGTTTTTCGTCTTAAATGAGCTCTTTATAAAACTTTGTATTATTGAGCCAGTTCGTTTTCATAAGGCCCATAGGTTATAGGGAAGAACCAGCATGACACTAGTCTTCATTGATCATATCTACATAAACCCTAATTTCTTAACACACTAATCATCATAATTTTTTATCATTTTGAAGGATATTGCTAATCCATTGCTGCATATGTTTGGAAAATTTATCTGCTCAACAACGTAAATAACGCAATGAATGTCGTTGAACTGTCAAAATGGAATACATTCCTACTGTTAGTGTGTTAGGCATTTACCCCGCTGGACTGTTATCAGATGACATGAACGAAAGATGATGATCTGTGATGATAATGAGCACGATGAGATGGTGATGATAATTATAATGACACTGCCATCTAGCCTTCGTAAGTCAGTTACTACACATACATACATAACATCAAGCTTTGTTAAAACGAAGGGCTGGGTAGAGGAGTACCTATAGTAAACCCAAATTTCGCCAGATATATTTAGCCCCTATAGCCTCCTATTGCCATCACCGACCATAGATCCAGACTCCGGGCTTCTACTGAGAAATTCCAGGTGGAAAAACCCAATAACACTTTGCCCGACCCGCGAATCGAACCCAGGAGCATTCCTCAGTTACTGAATGAGCATAATCAGCCTGTAATGTTCCCTCTGCTAGAACACAGGCCTCCTCCCTGTGAGAGAAAGTGGGCCGTAATCCACCACGCGGGCCCAGTGCGGGTTGGTACTAAGTCATCTATGTAAATAGTCTGAAGGTACACGGGTTGTCAGGCTGGATTATAGTCACTCAAAGAGAAACCGGTCATCGTGCTCTCTGGGGTACGAGGTTATGAGAATGGTAATCATCAATCTTCGTACAGATTGAGGCTGAGCGTAGACTAAGTCAAGACAGACTGACTAATCTAGACAAAATCAAACTGGTTGCTAATCTTTATATATATATAATTCTACTGTACGTGTGTATGTCCAAAACTTTTGCCAGAGCCGAATCCCCAGTCTGTCGTACTCTGAAGGTGCTAAATGCCCTTCTAACTGCCAACCCTGAATGTGATGTGTTTGCGGATGAATGGAATAAACTTATACGTATTTGTCTGGTGTTCTGTGAGAGAAAGTATGCAAGGGAGTCCACTGTTCCATGTTAGTTTTAAATTAGATTATATACAACTTATTATTGTCAACGTAATAATTGTTTCTATGTTAATTAATGTAATTGGTGTTTTACCGTTTTAATTAACTATAAATAAATAAATGTCACTGAACTCAAACGGCTGGACCGATTTGAATGAATTTTTTTGTATGCGTTTGGGTGGCGCCCTGGATGGTTTAGATTTACAATTAGAATAGAATAAAATTTATTGCAAAAAAGAAGTGTGAAAGTAAAAGTGTTACAATTGGACCCGGTTGGTGGCGCTGCGATCGAGTTCTAGGAAACAGGACAACGTCTGTCCGGTCAGCTAGTTTAATTGTATAATTTATCATTTTTATGACATTAATTTTTACATTATGTAACTACTTTAACTCACAAACTAAATTATTACTTGTGAAATTTTGGAAAAATCATTTACTTTTCAATATTTGTAAATATGTGAGCACCATGTATCTATCTCATAATTAATTTACCTGTCATTGCATTATATTGAATTATTTTTACCTATTGTGGTATAGTAATTTTATTCTAGGTGCATCGTCTTCACTTAAAATTATATAATTAATGTATACATCATATTGTAAAACATTTTTAAAAGAGTAACGTTGGAGTTTCTTGCCCATTCTTCTCCATACGAAACTACCTTTTGGAAGGGGTAACTAGAATCAATTCTATATTTTTGTAAAAGTTGACGTTCCTATGTGCCTTTTATGTGCGTATTTGAAATAAATGATTTGACTTTGACTTTGAATTTGACTGGCCTACGAAGTTGCTGGCAAAGTGCAATTTGTACCTACTCTCAAGTATTTGTGAATCATTTGTCGTAGACTTTCCAATCTTATATCATAAAAAAATACCTGTCTTGGTGTCGTCAATCTATCAACAATCTATGACAAGTACTACCACACCTCGATACCGAAAAATTCCCATGATTTAGAAATGCCAAATACAGTTGAGCAAACAGTTGGCGTGTGGGATGCTAAGGTGCGCAGGAGTGCTTGGAAATAGTTCAAACGCGTGTTAGTAAACGGAGGTTTAGTGACGATTGGTTTTTAAACCGTTTCGTTGTAAGTGTTTCCGTATATATTATGGTGAGGTTAGAAGTGGACAATAACAACTGTGAAAGATACAGATCAGACTTTTAAGTACCTTTAAGTATTTGACTTTCTTCCAAAAATGTATTCTACCACCATTTTTAGGGATCCGTACCCAAAGGGTGCCAACGGGACCCTAATACTAAGGCTTCGCTGTCCGTCCGTCTGTCACAGGCTGTATCTTTTGAACCGTAATAGGTAGACACTTTAAATTTCCATAGAGTGTGTACTACTATGGCCGCTATAAAAACATATAAAATAATATATTAAAGAGGATCTCCATACAATTTAGCTAAAGTTTTTTTTTTAATTCTAGTGTTTAATATTGTACGGCGGTACGGAAACCTTCGTGTGTGAATCCGACTCGCACTGGGCCGTTTTTTTTTGCAGCCCGTTTGCTTAGCATAGCCTAGAGTGCGCCCTAAGGCTAGGTGGAGCAACTTTCCAGGGTGTGCATGCAGGTTTATGAGAGTAGCCGAGGATCGAGTTAAATAGCGTATGATTAGAGAAGCCTATGTCGCAGTGGACTGCTTTCGAGCTGATAATGGTGAAATGGCAATAGGCTCACTCTGAATAACCTGGGACTTGAAACGAGAAAGCTATGTGCCTACAACCATACATTCTCTCAATTCTCTGCATTCACCTTTCGAAGAATATGTACGTGAAAAATGCATAATTATAAGAGCATGCACGGATACCTCGACCACTAAAATCTTCGCAAAATATTTCTTCATTGTTAATTAAACATTATACAGCTTGTTTTCTTAAACAATTCCGAGCATTTCATACCAAGTTCACGGCAGCCTCTGGGAGGCAACTGCCAGTGCAAATATTTTCATAACTCCGCCGGGATTTGTTTAATTTGACGCTGACGGCTCTGTGCCTGTTTTGGGGGCAAAGATTATAAGACAGGCAGGTGCGAAAAGTTGTGTTCAAATAAAAGAATAACTAAAATCTGTAGTCGGAATTGAGACCCAAAACTATGTCAAACTTAGGTTTGATTTAAGTTCGTTCAGATTTTTACTTCACTACCTATTCAGTTAGGTTTCAAGCAGTCTAGGTCTCCATCATTATCATAATCATTGGCAGCCTTCTTCCACCCACTGCTGAGTATATAGGTCTCCTCCCTGTTGTGCCATGCTTCCGTGGTCTGTGCAAGTCTCATCCATTTTTTTTTTTTTTTTTTTTTATGTAATAATTTGGTTTTATTTATAGGTTTTATCTAGTCTAGGTTATCATTTGGTAGAAATGTTATAATAATTAGTAAAGTAAACCTCTGTTTCAGTGTTTCTAACGTGTTTTTAATAATTGGGTATTATTATATATCTACTTACCTACTACCCTTATACGAAACTATCCGAAACCTGTGAAACGTATATGGTTACGGTTACGGATATATTTATATTTCGGATATCCGATAGTTTCGGTTTTTTTTTCAAAGTTTATAGCATATTTTTAAATTATAAACATACCACACAAACCATCGCGGGTTTTTTTATTCTAGGCCTTAGCTGCTAAGAATCTCCAAGTTCGAAATACTCATTCAAACATAACATTAATTTGGATCCATCTTGCGTAAAATTACCTAACTGCTGCAGTCAACAGTTCCATTTACGTCAAACAATCTATAATAAAATCTTACAAATTCTTGGAAAATGTTCAACTTGCAAACTACAACTTTACGTTATTCAGGTCATAATAGATCTTCCCGAATCCTGTTCACTCTCGTACATTGTTATCGAACTTAACTATCTATGGTTTATCGTTTTAATCTTTGGCTCCACTGCAGCCGTAGATAATCCGGCCAAACATAGAGGTAATCTCGTCTCTCCCCGTGTCAGTTTATTACGTGCCGTGGAACGACCTATTTTATTCGGCTGGGTTGGAATCTTGCAGTGCATCCATTGTTGCCGTAATTCCTATGAAAATTGCTCTGAAGATTTTTTCTTGAATTTTATAGTAGTTGAAATTTTTAAACTGCAGTTTTGAAAGTGGTGGAACTAGATACGGTAAAAGTGCCTATCTTTATGATTGTGGCGTGGAGTATTAAGCGAATGGAGTTCTTAAACGGTTACGTCATTTTGTTTCTGGAGTTTCAGTCAATTTACGAGGTGGACAAAAAACATAGATTGGTACATTACTATTAAGTCATTTCTTAGTGTGCCTGAGATGCGTTTGAAATTAATGAATGGGCAATAGTTGAACGACACATCATTCTCCTGCCCTTATTCGTATTCTATTTAATCCCAATTTATGTGTGGTCGCCGCAATATGTCTTTTCTTCCACACTTCTCTATCAGCCGCCATCTCGGTAGTCTCCCCCTTTCTAGCTATATCATCTTTTACACAGTCCATCTATCGTATCTTTGATCTTTCTTTACTCCTATAGCCACCCACATTTATACTCAAAACATTCCTCGCGACATTTACCTCAATTCTCCGCGTTACATGCATTACCATGACAACCGATTATCACGCAACTTTTCAGTTACCGGTGCCACTATAAGACCTCCTCTTATGTACTCTTTTCTTATTCTATCCCTTCACGTAACACCACACATCTCTCTTATCATTCTCATCCCAACTGCATGCAACTGCCTTTCATTCATCCCTTTGGTGGTAGTTAGATGTCTTACGCTTATTAAAACTTAGGCGACAAAGACAGTAGGTACCTTCCTGAACATTAGAAGCACTTCATTTATTGTTTCCTCTTTGACTACTTCACAAAAAGGGTTAAAAGAAAATCGTCGAGAGCTCTGACGAAGTAAAAAGTTTACATTGTTTCTTTATTTATTTTGTTGTAAAGAAAAAAAACATTGCTAAGTTAATGAACTTCTTATCTTCGGCTCTTCGGGTAACGAACGCGAAAGATTGTTATTATTTTAATCCGTAATCAAATATGCTTTAAGCTAGCTGGTTTTAACTAAGCGGCCCTTATATTTCTGAAACCATTAAGACAACCAATTTTTATTTTTGAATTAATATTTATTACTAGCTTCTGCCTGCGGCTTAACCCGCGTGGATGTCGGAAATTGTCCCACGGGAACGTGCTACCGGGTCAAAAAGTAGCCCATGTCCTTCCCCAGGATACCATCTATCTCCTTGCCAAATTTTATCGAAATCGGTTCAGTGGTTTAGGTGTGAAAAGGTAACATACAGATAGAGTTCCTTTCCATATAGTAAATATTAGTATTATTGTTTAAAGGGGATACTAACGATTGGTCGACAAACGTTTGGTCGACGTAACGATTGGTCGACAACCGATTAACCGACAGTAACGATTGACCGACACAACCATTAATCGACATATACGATTGGTCGACTCAACTATTGATCGACCATAACAATTGGTCGACATCTACACAATCGGGGATAGGATGCAAGAGCGAGCGAAGCGAGCTCGGGACCTGGGGCACCCCGACTCGGACAGGTAAGGTTAGAAGGGGATGGCGGGGCTGAAAGACCCTGCCTTCCCCTTCGTGGTTATTGTTTTTTAAACCGCCCAGAAGTAGGAGCCCCGCCAAGCGGGGCTCCGTCGGCTACGCCTTATTATGCAAATCAGATAAAACCCAGGATAAACCAGGATTTATTTTTTGTCCAAAAATAAAAATTATAAAAAAAATGTCGGCTAATCGTAATGTCGACCAATTGTTATTGTCGATCAATAGTTGAGTCGACCAATCGTATATGTCGATTAATGGTTGTGTCGGTCAATCGTTACTGTCGGTCAATCGTTTGTCGACCAATCGTTACGTCGACTAAACGTTTGTCGACCAATCATGACAAACCCGTTTAAAGTAGATACAAATGTGAAAACCCAATCAGAATCCGTTTAGCAGTTCTTGATAGACCGGAACAAACACCGGCTTCTGTCGGAATTTAATTTCACTTTAATCACCCACGGGCTATGTATGATTGATAACAAACACTTAATCGGAAAGTAGGAACATTATTGTTTACACTGTATGGACAAATCAAGCTTGATTTTTAGGTTGAAATTTACATGCAGTGGCTACCATGATTATTGAACATCCGCTGTTATATCTTTGCCCTTAATAAAAACGTTAATAAAACTATTTTACAAAACTAAAATTATTTTCAAAGAAAATATGCTGTATTGTACATTGTGGTATTACAAACCTCGTAGTGATAAACGACTGGACTTAACTACGGTTTTATTTTCGTTAGAATTTTATAATATTCCGGTTTTTTTTTTTTTTTTTAATCATAAATATGTCAAACTATCTGACGGTTGGTAATCAGATGTTGGTGTTGGTAAAAGTGTATCGTGTACAACTTTGCTATTAACTAATTTTGCTCTTATTAAGCTAGATGGCATTACTGAGACATGGGATCACAGTATTTCCATGTCATTTCTTCTGATAGCCTCATGTTAGTATCTTAAATCTCTTTGGTTGGTGGTAAACAACAGTAGACTGTACCCCTAATGATCACAGAATACACAATATGTGTACTGTGTACTGTAGTACACAAGCATTTGTGTGTGTTCGTGAATCTATCGCCTTGGCCCGTGTTGTGTACACACGCGTTCTTTCTATCGACGACAAACATTTGACATTTGGAAGCTACTTCATTTACAAGCCCTCAGGCTAGTGTGCAGACGGGCGTTTTTTTTTTGTTTTTTGTAAAGGATACGTTTCATGTGGGTTTGAACTTTGCATCGCTAAGTTCTGTAACTGACTTTGGCGATGGTATGGTAATATTATATGGAACTATGCAAATATTAAAAAATATTTTCAAATAAGATTTTTAACATAAATAACAGCGCATGTCGCATGATTGTAGAACTTGGCGTGGGTTATGCAATTTTCTTTATTAAAGGAGTAAGTAAATGTGAAGGAGTTTTTTATGACATTAAATAAATAGTTCTACAAACAATGGGCTCATTAATATCGTATCCAGTATGCTCCGTTGTCTGCACGTTACAGAAGCTGATAAACGCTACTGAAAGTACTAAACTCATTGCCAAATTCTGGGCCGACTCTATACAGGGTCAAATAAAATTTGCTAGCGAAACTCTACAGACGTGATATGTGTTGATATCTAAACATGATAAAAATAGAATAAAAATGATTTGTTGTTGTTTGTTGTTTTTTTTTTGGGGTGTCAACGACCGCTGGCATTGTTGTTACCAGAAGTATGAGTTAAGAAAATCTGTTTTATTTCGTTTTATCATGTTTAATATCGATACCCATCACATCTGCGAAGTTTCGCTAGCAAATTTAATTTGACCCTGTATATATTGCCATCGACTCGCTAGTTTCAAGTTTAGACGGACATGTTTAATCCAGACTTCTTGTAAGTGACATACAAGTAACCCATAAGTTGTTATAGACCAATTTTTGAACCAAATATAGTTACAAGGTATTTACAAGGCAGATGTAATTAGAAACGCCGGGAGGAGACGACCTGGGAGGACATATTGGTGAAGTTCTTCCGAAAGGTCAGGTGTGTGTAGTACTCGCAACCGGCGTGCGTGTATGACCAGATGTATGAACGTCAACAAAGCAAAAAGAGTATGTAATCGTAGCAGGTGGCAATGGAAAGAAGGCGTGAGTTTATGTTATAAAATCGTGTCATTCTAAAACTTCGAGGTGTTTAATGAATTAGGAATTAGCCTAGGGCACTGTTAGATTGATGTTTACGACAAATATGGCAGTTACCTGAATCTCCCACAGACAAAGATTGAGTAACCCGCATCAAATAAACACAAAAATAAGCCGCTTAATTTATGAACACCATTAGAATAACTATTATTGTTTTTTTAAATACAACAACGTCCTTATAAAAATTCTTTGAATCACGTGATTTATATTCGGCTATCGGTTTTTGTGCAAACTAGAAAAACATGTCAGAAGGCTTAAAGCTAGACGAGGTTTGAGCAAAAGCTATGAGAGCAAGAGAAGAGCAATCTTCTTCTTCGTCATGTCGTTGGCACGACAGCAGGTATTACAAACCGGTACGAATTTGGGTTCCGGTTCTTTAAGTGGTTCTTCTTTTCGGTACGGTTCCGGTTTGGTTCTGATTTCAAAGTACCGGTTCCGTACCCTCCGAATTAAAGGTTCTCTACAAAATAACTACCACAGGATCTATCAAAGCAAAAGTGCCCAACTCCCTTTTCACAAAAACTCTAACCTATTCACCCGCCGGTGGCCACCCGTACCTCGCCGCTATCGTAAAAAGCTTTGACCTGCGCTGAGTGGCATCGTATGAACTGGTTCGAACTCGCTTTGAAGAAGAACCGGTAAAATAAGAGTTCTTAAAGGTTCCAATTTAAGTTCCTGTTCCGGCTCGGATTCTAGTAACGGAACCACTAAATACCGGCTCTTTCCCGGTATTTTAGGAACCTTTTCAATCCCTGCACGACAGTGCATACATTTTGTTGGTCTAAAACTTCGCCACTACCACGGCATCGTCGGTGGCAGCGCAGAGATTGCTTTGGCTGAACAACCCACCCCATCCAAAACCCACTCAATGCCCACTCAATACCTACCACCAAGCAAGCATCTTCCCACAGAGTCCAACCTTCCGTGGCCCACTTGAAAGTTTCTAAGATGCTACTATAACCTCGCAAAGTAGGGCTACCGCGACGGTACTGCAGCAGGGTGTGGTTGTGGAGCTGTGGCACAAACTATGTCCCACCTCCTATCCTGTCTTCTATGCCCCAACAAATGCAGAAAAGCAATATACGATTATGTACGAATTGGGCCTTCTTTCATTTTCCATTTTGTGGTTCTGACCTCATCCAACAGTACTAAAAGCCATAATAAATTGTCTTCATTAATAGAAGTGACAAATCAGAGCAAAATATAAATTAGTTTTCATGTAAATTATATGGAATAACCGTGTATTTACATTTTAAATGGCACTTTTAGGGTACACATGATTTATAGAGTTCTATGTGTCAAAAATTAATAGCTCTAAAGGCGCTTGCCCAATGACTTTGATTGATACTTCTCATAATGATATGTTAATAAGATGAAATTAATTTTAAACGGTTTCGGGTTTCTGTGGGCAATCTAAATGTGTTGCTGATTACTGATTAGTCGCCGTGTGGTGTAAGATTTGATAAAGTGTTATTATAGGCAAGAATGTACGCCTTTAACTTATTTTTTTTGTCATCTGATATTATTCTTTCAACAGCAAAATAATATAAACGAGATTTTAATTTAGTGAGAAAATATACACAGTGATTAAAAAAAAACGCCGCGTTTCGCCCGCCCGTCTGGTCAACCCGGGTTCGTTACCCCAAACTTTGTGCGTGTAATGTGAATTCCACACTCGATCGCTTCCTCCTATATTTGTCACATAAGGCTGCGTACATACTGAGCATTTTTATACGGCGTTTACGTGAAGAGAAGCGTTTCCGCCATCTAAGGACGTGCGCAGGTTGCTTTGTTAAGCTATTGTTAAGGTACTTCACAAGTACTTGTATGTACTACATATTGAGTTTAAGTGTCACTCGAGTATTTTGGATCCTTTGTAGAGTTTTGATGGTATACGGATAAGATCGCTTTGGTTATAGATGGTTAAGTGGACAGTAGGTATTAGATGTATTAGTATAACGGATGGAAAGCTTATGGAAACTTGTAACACAAAGAGGATTTAGCTGCAATGTTGATGCACCTTATTTGCTAGTAATTTCAAGGGTACTTAGAGGAAAATGGAAGGGTATTGATAATGGGTACTTGCTACTTGGTACAAGGAGGTAGAGAGCAATAGAAGAACTGCACTACTCTTGAAGAATTACCTTCTAACAAAGCTGTAAAACTTTTTTTTACTAATATTTCTATGGTCAATATAGAGTCCAATAAAACTGTTTTCTTAATGTCCCTCGCCAAACTTCGTGTTTCATCAGTCGTCGGATTTCTATCAGTTACCATTTGCACTTGGTACAGACCGAACGCTCTCAATCGAATTGGAAGTATATAGAGTTGTTAATACTCTTTTAACTTAATGTAATTTATTTTAAGCATGGGAGGAAACTGACGAAACACGAAGTTTGCTGAGGGACATTAAGAAAATAATTGTAGTGTACCTGCCTACCCGATCGTAATGTATGATTTGAGCTTCAAGAAGGGATGACATACAGGTGTATGAACGACAGTGACAAAGCTCATGCCCATTTTTCTCCCTACTAAAACTAGCCTTTGAAAGGGGGGGCACTTAGAATCAATTCTGTTTTTTCTTGTAAATTTTGACATTAAAAAGTGTTGTAGCGATATCTACACCGCCACATGCGATCTACACGTCACACTGACGTCACGCAAATCTTGCATCGCGCAAGCAGAGTTTACCGCGCGACTAGCATATATACAACGTCCCGCCATCAACCGTGGGGCAGTTGCCCACCAGACACGACACCCGTCTGGTCGGAGGATCCTCCCTTTTCCATAAAGTATGAGTGAACTTTACACCCTGTTCCTCATACCTTTATAGTGCCTTTTAATCGTCTACTTGAAATAAATTATTTGACTTTGACTTTGACGCTTCCCGAAACCGTATATTTTCTAAAACTAATAAAGTATGTATTGTTAATGTATGTATGTATGTATATTAAGTATGCCAAAATATTTACGGCCGCGTACTATACCTTCTTGTCCCTCTCATAGATAGGAGGCCTGTGAACCAGCAATGGGAGCAGCAGCAGCATTCTTTGCAGCGCCATGTTAATTATTACGTAATTACAAAACGTCAAACCTATATTTTTATGACAGCTGCGCGCACAGATTATTAAAGGCCGGCGCGGCGCGTGAATCGTTGCCCGGAATGTTACCATTTTATAAACATTTGGAACTAGGTATTGTGTATTTATTTTATTTCTTATTTTGTATCTTATCTTAAGCTGCACTGGTTGACGTCATCACGTCACCGCCGACTGTCGCTGAAAACCAGCGCTGGGGCTCTGTCTCGCATAAGGTTGTAGCATTATGCTGAGCAATGGCCGTTTTGCGTGGATGTGACGCATATTTTCCCCCAACTTGCTCTTTTATGTGTGTACAAGAATAATGTACCCAGGATTTCGTAATATCTTGATTTAAAAAGGGTGTCCTTAGAGTTTCTTACCCGTACTTCTCCATAGAGATCTACGTTTTGGAATGGGCAACTAGCTTCAAGTTTCTGACTAACTGACCGACTCTTTGACAATTCAAAAGTGTCTGTAATTGGTTTAATTGAAATAAATGCTTTGAGTTAGAGTTTGTTTGTGTTTTTTCTCTGCGTCATGTTTACTTACCACAAATAAACATATTTTCTTTCTTATATTTCATCTATCTTCTCTTCTTATATATAATATATAAATATATAAAAAGCAAAAGTGATTGACTGATGTATCAACGCACAGGCCAAACCTTTAACGCTAGAAACTTAAAATTTTGCACACGTATTCCTCTTATGACGTAGGCATCCACTTAGAAAGATTTTTTTAAATTCAACCCCCTAGGGGGTGAAATATAAATATATAAAAGGGTATATTTGTTCCGGGTAATCTCTGAAACGGCTGGACCGATTTTGACGGGACTTTCACTGGCAGATAGCTGATGTTATACGGAGTGACATAGGCTACTTTTTGTCTCAGTAGTACGTTCCCGTTGGATAATATCCGATATCCACGCGGGCGAAGCCGCGGGCAGCAGCTAGTTCTATTATATGGTGATTATGCTTATGCTACTGTACTAGTTGAACCTCCCAAATACATTACCATCATACAAAATGTATGACTCAATCTGCCTATACTTAAGCCAACTATGTTGAGGTCGGCTTCTAGTCTAACCGGATGCAGCTGAATAGGTACCAGTATTTTAAATGGAGCGACTGCCTATCTGCTCTTGATTACCCAGTTAATGGGTACCTACCTCCTTACCTCTTGGTAAGACTGGTGGTCAGACTTTTGAGCTTCTGACGACCCGTAACGACTGTCAAAGATCTACGAATGACAGTCGGGACCAACGTGCTTTCCGAGGTACGAAAGGATCACCCATCCAGGCATCGACCGCGGCAAGCGTAGCTTACCTTCGATCGATCCGTGCGGCTGTTATCAAAAAATATAAATAGGTCAAACCCTATCAAAACTCCTAACAAAACCTTTACCTTATTTATAGCCCGTAAATCGAGCACAGGATACGTGAGAAAGGCTGAATGGTCGCTGTTAGCCCCCCGTTAAATATAGAAGTCGTGTTGTCCCCTACTAAAGAGATTCTACGCTATTTTAAGGTAGGTGTCGTAAAGGGGAATAGGGTTTAATGGCCAGTATTGTACACGGTAAAGGCACCTGTTAAAGTATTGTAGATCATTATTAGGACATAAGGGGATAAATTAAACGGTTTTATTTCGGAGCTTAAACTTTAGTGTTGGTTTGATGTCTACGAAAACGCACAGGTATTTAAGAAAAGAAAGAAAATACGTTTATTTGCAGTAAACATGACGCAGAGAAAGACACATAAATACAGAAAATAACGAGTTGGGGGAAAATATGCGTCACATCCACGCAAAACGGCAATCGCTCAGCATAATGCTACGACCCTATGCGAGACAGAGCCCCAGCGCTGGTTTTCAGCGACTGTTGCCGTTGCTGTTGCGAGCGATGACGTGATGACACCAATTACTGCTGCCCCTAGTTTCAGAGATTATCATTTTCCTGACCTTTATCCAAATCATTTGAGGTCAGTACAACATCTCTTTTTCTCCCAACCTTCTCTATTAGTCGTCATCTAAAATCGTTTCGCCCCACAGCCTCTATGGAACTTATCTCTCTGATGTGTTTTGGTCAGTGCGTTTATAGAGGTATGAGATGTATAGCTCACTCATATTCTATGGAAAAGGGCGGATCCTTTCGACCAGACGGGTGTCTTGTCTGGTGGGCAACTGCCCGACGATAGATGTCGGGACGTTGTATATATGCTAGTTGCGCGGTAAACTCTGCTTGCGCGATGCAGGATTTTGCGTGACGTCAGTGTGACGCGTAACTCTTATGTGGCGTTGTAGATGCCGCTACACGTTCTCAGTCGGTCAGTCACGCTACTAAGCAATAGGTAGGTACATATTGAAGCAGTGTTTGAAGACCATATGCAATAATAGTAAGTTTTCTGACTGACGTTATAATAACTGACTGAAGATGGCCTCGTTCATCTAATGGACGCAAGCGCTTCTGCTGAGCACGAGGTTGTTATCGAATATTTCCACCAGGAATTCCTCAATGGCAATAGGCTCGTCCCTTATAACATGGGATTTAAACATAACTGGCGAATTGTGAGTGTTAAATAGGATACACCTCTGCCCTACCCTTTGGGGATTAAAGGCGTGGTGTTATGTTAATGTTATAATACCTACTTAAAACAAAACAATTGAAAAGATTTAAGTCTCCTAATCGACACAGTTACATTTGGATTAAATCCCTTTCTTTTTTTTCCAAATTCGTTTTAAAGAAGCAGTATTAAGCTGACCTTATCGTGAACTTGGTGGCTCCCTAAAGGTTTGGTCCACTTAGCTCTCTCGGCACGTCGGTGCTATCAAAATTACTTTCAGTCGTAATTCGGCTAACCGCCCGTCAGTCCTTCAGATACTTGCCATAAGGATGCTGAAAGACAGAGGATTCAGAATTTGGAAGTTGTTACGATTGGTCGTTAAAAATGTAGGGTTTTGTTAGTAGGCGGATTAGGGTTCAGATTTTTGAGAAAGAGCTGGCTGAATATACTGTTTTATAATTACAGAAATATTAAAACGCTTTATGAAAGGCTTAATTTGAAAAATTAACCATAATTGGGCTTCCAAAAACTGCAGGCAAACAAAAACTACTTGTTGACAGGCCTACACTGTCCTCCCTTATCTATTAACACTGTAATTTGAAACATTGTAAAAGCCCCCTATTTTTAAAAGAGTAACCGTGGAGTTTCTTGCCGGCTCTTCTCCATAGGAGACAACCAATTGGAACCGTGCACCTAGCTTCTGACGTTTCATAAGTGCCCATGTTGGTTTATGTGAAATAAAATATTTTAATTTGATTTGCACATAGAGTAACATAAACTACATTTAATTCGGCAAAATAAAAGCTAGATCACAAATAGATTATTGTGATCGTGTTTTTGCCAGTATTGATGTACATGATTGATCACAATAGGAATCACTTAACAATGCGAGAAACCATAGAAATCTTAGCCACCTAATTAAGCAAATAGATCGGTGATTGCCTACAACCACATCAACATAATTAACAAATTTACTTCGCCTCTACCTTTGCCGTGCCTTGTTTGCTGCTATTTCTTCCAAAACAATTGAAAATGCACTAATTAGCACTCACTGCATTTCTCCATACATAAAACTAACGCATTAAGTACCGCGTTAACCCACTAACCAAGGCGCTAATCTTCATAACTCGTATCGGATGCACGAACGTTTGGATAACGATTTCCGAAACAAATTATTGAGATTAGCAACCAATTGGTAAGGTAAATTATAGGTTGCCTCCATTCATTTTTAGTATTTTTTAAAGAAATTATTAAATAATTTAACATTCCTGTTTTTATTAATGAATTTGTTGAAAAAATCTTAGATAAGAAGTTCACAGATTTTTTTATTTTTTGGTTCAGAGAAGGGTTCAAATTCTTAGAAATTATTGTAGAACAGATATTTTACATCTTAATTTTCCAGAATGCTATAATTAGGTTGGTAGAGAGTTCCTTGCCTGTTCTTCTCCATAGATACCTACTACGCTTTGGAATGGGTAACTAGCTTCATCTTTCTGACTGACCGACCCCTTGAAATTCAAAAGTCCCTGTAATTGGTTTAACTTGAGTTGTGGTTCATCCTGAAAAAAATTACTTTAAAATAGTTCACGCGAACAGCTTCTAAATACTACAGTTTTATTTATTATTATTATGGAATATTTTATTATTATGGAGTCAGATTCTTCAAAAACTAATCTATTTTTATTTCGCTTAAATATTAATCTTTAACTACAGTACTATCAAATTATTGATTAATTAACTAATTAAACAAGCTCATTGATCAATAGCGATTTTTTTGCAATCGACGTCTTTTCAGTTTTTCTAATAATCGAATTTCTATAGTTCCTAATATAAATGCCAATTGCCAGCCCTAACTAAGTCTGGTCACACAGCTGCCAATTATATCAGTAAACGTGCTAATAACCATTAACGGATAGTTAATTAGTCCTTATCGAGTTAACTATCGCTTAGCGAAGCTTCCGCATAATACCTGTACTGTAAATCAAACATTAACGAGAAAATTATACAACGAGAGCGATCCATTGAAGAGTTTGTTAGGAATCTTTGTAACTTGCTCAGGTGAAAGCAGTCAATGGTTATGAAATGTGTCGAATTTGTACTGATGTGAGAGTTTTTTTTGTATATTTAGCGAACGCTAAACACTTATTTCCGATCCAGTTTATCGAAATTATTTGAAAGGTTAAGCTTTCACGTTTGATGGTTGTAAGTATGTAGATTAGTGATATTGATAATTTTGATTTTATTATGGCGCAGTACCTGATCTATTAGTTTCTGCGCTACGATCGGGAATTTGATTCTCGCAAGGGAAATAAGTAAGTACTTGAATGTTCATAGTTTTTGTGTATTTAAGACGTCCTCGACCTTCCTTTGATATTGTTTTAATGAAGAAAGGAAAAAGTCATGGACGTTTTAAAAAAACTCATACTCAAAGCATTTATTTCAATTAAACCATTTACAGGCACTTTTGAACTGTCAAAGAGTCGGTCAGTTAGTCAGAAAGTTAAGCCTATACTACAAAGGTTTAGGTAGTTAAATAAAGGTAAACAAATCGTAAAAGGGTTTTTTATAGTTGACACTTTCTTGTTTAAAAATACGTTACAACAAAACTAAATTTATTTTGGATTAATACGATAGTTTCCTCTTTTATTAATGTATGTTAAACTTTACCATTTCGAAGCCATCAGCCACCATCTACGAAGAGTAGTTTACGAAACTACTCTTCGTAGATGTAATTACTTGAGCACAATTTTTTTGTTGTGATTTATAAAATAGAATAATATTTTGTAATCTGTCTATTGTAAAGAGCCCAAAAGACAGGTTCCGTAAACCTTTTAGAAAATACAACGAATATAACGTTGCTAAATTGAAGAGTTCACCTGGGACGTAGTATGACAACTGAAGTAGCAGGTATTACGTTTAGTGGGTTAACCAGACGCCTTTGATAGCACTCTCGACATTTGCGATGTTGCGTATGCGTTTCGATTTTGTTAAAGTTTTAGTTTTTTATCGTTATTGGTTTTTAAATTCGTATGGTTGAAAAATGAGTGAACCCGAGCCTGGTACTAGCCAGACCAACTCCGTACTCTCATTTCCATCACCGAAGAAAAAACGCTTCAAAACAGGACCTCTTTCATCCTCTGAGAAACACACTTTGATAAATGTGTTTAAATAAGTATGTAGAAGAAGCATGGCCCAAAGAGTGTTATCCGTTGAAAACGGACATAGTTTCAAGACATGATATTTCAAGACATGGGTATTTAGCCGAGAAAAATAAAACTTTTAAAATGGCTGAAATAAAAATTCTTTTGCCAGAGGCTTTAGCTAATGTGACTGCCGATAATTGGAAAAATTGCGAGGGTCATGTAATATAAGAAGAACAGAAAATATTTAAATTAGACAAAATAATTGATGATACCACTGAACGCTTTATTATTAATGTGACAGATAGTTCCTCAGATTCAGATTCAGAATAAAACATATTATTATATGACTAAAAATAATACGATTTTAACATTTGAAATAAAAGGTTTAGCATCGATGAGTCACGTGGTTTTTTTGTTTACCTTTATTTAACTACCTAAACCTTTCGAGTATAGTTGCCCATTTCAAAAAGTATATCTCTATGGAGAAGAACGGGCAAGAGACTCCAAGGACACTCTTTTAAATCAACATATTACGATCGTGGATACATTATTCTTGTTGCTTTTATATTTGAGAACAATTAACAAACAACGAAGAATACATTGAATAAAATAGGATTCTGCCCACCCCTTCACACAAATATACAGTCATAAACCCGTCCCACACAAATCAGAAAATATCTCACCAAGTTCGCTACCAACGCGAAATCCGTAGAATTTTCTCGAAGAATTTTCCAATCTCATGAAGCCTTTGTGGAGGTATTTTTCTACTAGAGCCGTAAGCGTGAAGATTGTAATTACGTCAGTTGCAGGTGACGGGATCGATTTTAGACGAACGCTTAAGGAGATGAAGGCAAAATGGTTGCATTTGGAAATTAGAATCGAAAGAGTTTTTCTTAAAAGACGGTTAAGAGGAAAACTGTCGTTGTAAACTTGTTTAATTTGAAGCAATTCTAAATTTGTGTGCGTCTGTATGTTGCCTTGAATCTGGACTGTCTGCCAAGAGTTGTTGCAATGACGATTTCCTATAAATCTTCAGTTATTGAGACGCTAAAGTTGAGTATACACGTGCTTTGGGAGAGCATCAGTGTGTCCTCTAGAATTGTATGTACATAGACAACTATAAGTCAAAATATCCATGTTTAAGAGAGCGTTTCCACTAAAGCGGAGGCGAGCTGAGCGGAGAGGAGAAGTCACATCCAGCCTCTCGAATCTCATCTGTCAATCATTCTTCTTATCTCCGTCTCAGTGCAAACGCACCCTAAGTCAAATCCACAACATCTAAAATCCAAACTTAACCTTTCGTTCGCCAGTCACCTTCTTCATTACTTTAAAACAACTTGACCTCCCCACGTCATTATCAAACCATGTCAAACTGTCAAAAATCAGTGTAAAAGCAAACACTTAAGTAATTAATATTTTTTAATCACGCCACACACGGCTTTGACAAAAAAAAAGTCTTGTTTTAAGTCCAAATCTTCAGACTACCATCACAGAATATATAGTTACAGAAGTTCACAAATGATAAATGATTTTATTTCTTTATGTAGGTTTGTACAAACACTTTTACCACGTCAATCATATTTTTTAAACTAGATGAGGTCGGCGTTTCCTATTTAACTTCACTGAGAAGAAAGGCCGAAACAAACTCAGAGGTCACAGTCTCATTTAAAGCCCAGACATAATCTTGGTCAGATCATGTGAAGACCATGTAGATTGGTATCTAAAATGGTCTTTTGAGGAAAAACCACACAGATTGAGTGGACCTGTTCAGTCGGTGCACGCATTTGTCAGTAATCGTGCAGCTCAACTCAGAAATTAAGTAACTCAACGATTCGACGAACAATAATAAAGAAAGGATATTTGGGTAGGCCACAAAAATTACTCAAACTGCCAGACCATGATTAACTAACTGAGAAGGAGAAAAAGAAAAAAACAACAATGACCCACATAGTCTTCACATCCATAATATTCATGTATTCAATCTAACCTGCATGCTACTCACATTCACAAACAGTTTTCTGTTTAAATGTCATCAAAAATATCATAAGTTATGTCGTGTAAATCAATAAAAATTACATTATTAATTCTAAAACACTTATTTACAGTATAAAATGGATTGTTGCTTGCTACTTCAATGTACCCCACATTGAAGTAGCTTAAATGAATCCCAAACCTTTTTGTCATCCAAGTAATCTTTAACTTTATAACAACCTTTTTGACAGAGTTTCTGTTTAATAAATGAAATTCCGCCGCATTTACATTGGTTTTCACCTGCTTAACGTTAGTTGTCAGTCTAATACATTTAGTATTTATCTCGTTTAAAATTGGAGTGGACCTTCTGTAGCTAACTATTTTGTGCTGCCATTAAGCAGATTGAGCAGAAACAGATGATATTAAGGCGGGACACTTTTCATTACATTAAGTAGTCTGCACAATTAACTCTAAGTCTTTATGTTTTACATTAATCTAGTAGTAAAGGGACGGTGATTACTTTAAAATGAATATGAGAACGACTTCATTACTCTGTTTTTATCTCAGTTTTATGCCTATCCCGATCCTATTGGCTGGATCTTAGTTCGATGGCTCTGCTAATCGGCACACGAACAGGTCACTCTTATCTACTCTCTCTCTCTCTCTCTCTTTTGGTCTCTTTATCGGCCCGCCCCACAGCCAAATGCTCGTCACCGCGGCTCCTCCTTGAATTGCCACCCGCGCCCCTTGCCCCATCCCGTTGCCAGTGTCTGCAGCCCTGACGAAACCCCTGCAAAAGGATTTCGCTAGCGTTACCGCGAGTGCCCATGGCGCTCCTAGTATCAAGCCCATGCCAGAAAAGGCGCCGAATAGGGCTATTAATGATGACGGTTTCGTGACGGTGCAAAGGCGTAAGCGCCGATCGCGAACAAACCAGAACCGCTGTGACAAAGCCCCTATGGACCCCGAAGTGAGCCTGTGTTCTGCAAAGCCGCACACACCGGTGTACATCTCCCGCCTGCACTACACAACTAAGGCGAATGACATCGTGGAATACGTGCGTCAAAAGACGAGGTACACGCCAAGGGAGCTGTTACTGGAATCGCACCGGACCGTTAACTTCAAGGCGTTCGTCGTGCGTGTACCGAACTGTTATCTGCCCCTCGTCATGGAAGAACACTTTTGGCCGCAGGACGTGGTGTTCCGTCGCTTCCGCGGACAAGTTCCACTGGACAGCACAAAGTCAAGCTAGTGCAAAGTGAAGCATTACTAACATAGTCATTATGTCTTTTTATTAATATTGTTTATTCTGAAAATATGTATGTTTAGGTTAAGGTATTTTTCTATGGGCCTGTGTCACCTGAATTAAATGGTATTATTATTATAACTCTGTTCAATCAATCAACTCAGCCTATCGCAGTCCACTGCTGGCCATAGGCCACCCCCAGGCTGCACCACAACATTATGTCCTCCGCCTTCCGCATCCAGTCTGTCCCAGCCACCTTTTTATATTCCTCGGTCTATATAGCTAGGGGACGTCCCACACTACGCTTACACATACACGGTCTCCACTCTAGAACTCGTCTGCTTCACCGGCTATCGGTCCTCCGACATACATGGCCAGCCCACTGGCACTTCAGCTTGCTTACTCTGCAAGCTATGTTAGTAACTCCGGTTGATTTCCGGATGTCGGCAACTCTAGTTGGATCTGTTAAAATCTTAATATCAATTTACGATACTGGAGAAAAGAAGAAAACTGACAATGTCAATTCTTATTGGAATAAAGTATTTTCGAATGTGAATACATTTCAGAAAGTAAGAAAGTTCAATACATCCGAGGATTTCAAACTATAAAGTGAAGATTTCATAAACTTCACCAACAATATTTCCTGTGTGATAACTCCTGTGAAACAAAACAATAACATTTTGTACATAAACATATTCCCGTGGCACTGAGTAAACGCACTCTGCTTTCCTAGGTGACGTCAAGCTGTATGAGGTTTCATTATTCATTAGTCTGTGGACGCTGTTCTATAAATACGGAGTCGCTTACCTGCAGTCAGATTCGTGTACAGAGGGTGAATAAACAGAGGTGACAGTATATGCATCGGTTTTAGTAGTTTCTAGAATAGGCTGTTCTGGCAACACTGACATTACATATCGTATCCTAACTTAAAATAAATGCGAAAGTAAGTTTGTTTGTTTGTTACGCTTTCACGCTAAAACAGCTGCACGGATTTAGATGAAATTTGGCACACGGGTAGACCATGATCTGAAAAAGGACATAGACTTATTTGCATTCTGGATCGCAGTCGAAGTGACGGACAACAGCTAGTTGTTTTGTACATAAACTCACGCCTTTTTACCATTGGGGTGGGCAGAAACTACAGAACGCCACCTGCTACGATCTTTACATAATCCTTTTGCATCGTTTACGTTCCTGATCATACACACAAGCCGCGCGCTGGTTGTAGTTTTTTTTATTTTTTTATAGTTATTCTGTATTGGGTGTTGTTGTCTTTTTTTTTTTCATAAATTTCATCAAATACAGAACCAGAGATTCGGTTGCTATTTCTCTTTTTCACCTAGTGACAAAGGTGACCCACAAATATGTTTCTACTCTTAGCAAAATAAAGGTAAACGAAATACTTCATTAACCACGTCAAAAAAAGTTAAAAAGAATAAATGGAATCGTATAAAATGCCAGAGAAATGTGATTCAATATAGTTCTGCAAAAAAATACAGCTGGATTCATTTTAAATCTCTTTCTTTATAAAGCTACTTTAAACAAGTTACCAGCCCCAAGTTCCTCGGTGCAAACTATCCGGAGTGACCTCCCCTTAACTCCTGACGTCACATAATTTGCGGGATCAGATAAATGGTTTACCATCTTACGTCACAGAGATGACAGGTTCCCTCGCCTTTTTCCTTAAAGCGAAGAACTGAATTATATGAATGAAACTAATAAATAATTGAATTAGGTTCAGTGATGTTGTTTGATTTATGCAGTAAGAAAGATGACCTCTTTTATAAGACTGGTTTTATTATAAGAGATTTCACTAAGTTTCATCAAAGTATTATTGGTCTGAAATTAATAACTCTCGGTTCGGAAAAGCGTTAAGGTTGCCACAGACAAGCGCGATAAGACTCCTGTAGAACAATTTCTATGAAGTTTTCGTAGAAATTGTTTCACCAGAGTCGTGTCGCGCCGTCGCGTCATGCCTGTCTATGGGAGCCTTTTTTAAGTTTCTGATCGTTCAATATGCCATGTTAGCTGCTGTAATGTAGGTCATTTGAATGGAATAACAACCCCCAAATATAAAAGCTGACGTCGAGACGACAGCATTGAAAAATAGATAGAAGTAAAACAAAATGTGCGATTTTATAATTTCTAACGAGCCATATTATCGTGAACGTCCATGTCATGGAATCACGATAACACAAGGAAATCAAATATATGGAATTATACAGTATGAATACCACATATATGCAATAAATGCAACCATATACTTTATATCGCCTTTGCTGACGATGTTCAAAAAATTAACGAAATCGGTCCAGTAATTATGTCAAAAAGAAGAGTTTTAATTTTAAGCAAATTGGAACACTCTGTAGAATTTGATCAATGATGTAGGTCTAGGTCAATGATCCAATGAATTTGAATCCTTGAACATAGAAAAGGGACGATGCCATGCAGTGCAAACTATCACGACGCTTTATGTATTCTACTTATTTCCCTAAATGTGAAATCGGTACACTTAGAAGACAAGGTACAAAGGTACGTTGTCTAAACACAGAGTTTACTTCTACTGAATTTATTTTGTTTGAAAATTTCCCTTTTTTTATTTACTTTACTTCTGTAGACTAGTATTACTTGTGGTTTCATTTATTGCATACATGTCGTTTCCATACCGTATGAAGTCGCTTTTAAATTTCCGTCCACGATAACGTTATAACGCGCACGTATTTCCATATAGTTTATGGACGTAGACCTGGATATCCACAATAATACCGTCATGTTAGAAATCATAGAAGCGCACATAAGGAAGTCATATCGCTTTTGAAGGAACAACAATGCAATATGGGAAATATCATCACCCTATTTATTTTTAACCGACTTCACAAAAAGGAGGAGGTTCTCAATTCGTCTGTATGTTTTTTTTTTTTAATATGTGTTAGCTCAGAACTTTTTTCTGGGTGTACCGATTTGGATGATTCTTTTTTTATGTGATAGCTGTTGCTTCACATGTGGTCCCATTTAAATTTGATCTAGGTCTGAACAGTAGTTTTTGTGTTATCCTTAATACTGCATATTTTTTCCACTTAGTTTATATGGATGATATGTTAATAATTTCCTGTCACTGTTATTTACACACCAAGTAGTGGTATACGAATTTGCGTGGGGTAGGTACCGCAACTAAAAAGTGAAAAATAAAAACTTTTTACAAAAAAACAACCGACTTACAAGTGAGCAAGATGATAAATGGACGTTTGTGTACAATCATCATCATCATCAGCCTACAGCAGTCCACTGCTGGACATAGGCCTCTCCAATTGCACGCCATTCAGTTCGATTCTCGGTAACTCTCATCCAGCTGCTACCAGCCACCCTGCGAAGGTCGTCGCTCCACCTAATCTGATTGTGTCCTACCTTACGAGTACAATGCATAATATGAAAAGGCCGAGTTCATAAACCACTTTAACTTACCTTTTATTATTTTCGTCTACGTAAAAAACGTACTCTTTTAACATCAGTCAGTAATATTTTAAATTAGTCCCACCAAGGAGTGATTTGTGTAAAAACTTTTGACGGAAAAAATATTTTCTTCGTACACTTCAAAGTTTTTGCTTATGATAATAATGGGTGTACCAAATTTAAACTTGGGCAGATCACATCACAAAATATGCTTTTGATAGATTTAAAGTTGGGTAGTTCACATCACAAAATATGCTCTTGATAGAATTAAAGTTGGGTAGGTTATATCACAAAATATGCTTTTGATAGAATTAAAGTTGTGTAGGTCATATCACAAAGTATGGTTTTGACAGATTTAAAGTTGGGTTGGGCACATCACAAAATATGCTTTTCATACATTTAAAGTTAGGTGGGTCACATCACAAAATATGATTTTGATAGAATTAAAGTTGGGTAGGTCACATGACAAAATATGATTTTGATAGAATTAAAGTTGGGTAGGTCACATCACAAAATATGCTTTTGATAGATTTAAAGTTGGGTAGGTCACATCACAAAATATGCTTTTGATAGATTTAAAGTTGGGTAGGTCACATCACAAAATATGCTTTTGATAGATTTAAAGTTGGGTAGGTCACATCACAAAATATGCTTTTGATAGATTTAAAGTTGAGTAGGTCACATCACAAAATATGCTTTTGATAGATTTAAAGTTGGGTAGGTCATATGACAAAATATGCTTTTGACAGATTGGATGTGGATGGCGGAGAGTCGGGTGTTGGGGTGCAATTTGCAAGAAGTGTGCTGATGTCCAGATGTAGACTACGGTAGGATGAGTTGATTCATATAGCTATTCAATCTGCCAGCTTTTTCCAACTATTTTGGGGTCGTCTTCCAGCCTAACTAGGTGCAGTTGAATACCGGTATTTTACATGGAGCGACTGCCTATCTGACCTCCACAACCCAGTTACTGGGTAACACGACGTTGAATATAGCTATTATTGGACATGAAATGATAGGATAGTAAACTGTTTACCCGAACGACAGCGCAACAGCAAAGGCACACGCGTTTTTCACGCTTATCTATGTATCTTTGCATGTGGAATTCTCTATACTCTCGAAACATTCTAACCGCTGCACGCTGGATGGATTTTAATACAATTTTTAGGCTGCATGCATAAATCTACATTCTAGTCTAATCGTGGCATCAGTCACGTTTTATCCATCGATATCCGTGGTTTTATCAAACATAAAATTCAGTCTTACTCTCATCTCAGGGTGACCCAAAAAACTAAAAGATCTTTCTTATATCAAAACAATTCGTCAAAGTAAATAAAAGAGACAGAAAGCGAGTGACAGTGAGGCTGACCAGGCGCACGTGATGTGTGGGGAATAATTAGAGGGAGCGGCGAATATATTGTGGCGATTATATTGGATGGGGCTGTGCTGCAAGGGAAAGGCGGTAGCGAGAAAGAGGTTTTAGTTTTGGATGTGTAAGTTGCAGGATTGCTACTACAAGAAATATTTGCGCGACTAACGAAAGTCCATTCTTGAATAGAGAAAGTAGAAGGAATAAGCAAAGAAAGTGTCCAACCCTAACTGCCAATTTCATATGCTTTGTTGGACAAAACCTTATCATTACCTACATCATCAACTTCTGCCGTATTTCCCTCAAATAGCCTGCTACAATTAACAAAAGACGATGAACAATCAATGCGAGAAGATACAGAGAAAATTGTTCCTAATTTGTTTATGTTTGTATCTTAGTTAATTATTCTAACATAGTTGAAGCAATACTAACAAAATTATGGGTAATATGCCTGAATACCTACCTGTTTTATGGTCTGCGTTTATCACTTGCCCCACAACATTCATCTTATTTACAAAAGGTTCATATTTTCCGTGTAAACGAAGGGAAACTCGTGTAAACGTGTGATTAAGTTATGTATGTGTTTGTACCATCAAATGGAGCTGATGGCACAATTTGTTGAGTTTATTTTAGGTTGATTGGGAAACGAGAGATCAAAAGTATTGGTTAAAGAATTAAACATTCGTTTAAGAATATGGTGAAACAGCCCCTTCAGAGAGGTACGGCAAAAAAACCTTGATTAGGTACTTGCACAATTTTACACTTATTTCTTAAGAATGGCCTAATATGGTTTTGGGGGGCTTCACGCTTTTTGGGGGCCCGTGATCTGTCCATTGGTGGATGACAACCCCTATCATACCAAGACCCCTTCGTGCTTCGGAAAGCATATTAAGCCGTTGGTTCCGGCGGTCATTCTTCGTAGATCTTTGACAGTCGTTACGGGTAGTCAGGAGTCTGAAAGTCTGACAACCAGTCTTACCAAAGCACACCGTATTACCCAGTTACTGGGTTGTGGAGGTCAGATAGGCAGTCACTCCATGTAAAATACTGATATTTAGCTGTATTCGTTTAGAGGGAAAAGATAAGCAGATTGAATATAATTTTATATAAAAAAAACCCACAGAAGTGATTGTGTTACGTATTACTTAAAAAATATTACCATTGCAATTAAAAATACCTTAATTAGTAGTTAACATCATAACCAGCCATTCTCGTGCCACTTCAAAAATAGCTTGACGTTGAAAAGGTAATAATTAACAGGGGTGCTAAACTCGAGGCCAACTTTAGTCGTATAGCACGAAGTTGACGGCTCGCGTCATTCACCGTGAGTTATACCTCCCTGGATAGCAGTGTTGCGAAACTATTAGAATATTGAAGTAATTATGTGAATATTCTAGTGCTGTTGTTAAAAATATGGATGTTTTACGAGCTACCTTGTCATTTTGGACGGAGTCGTAGTACGGCCGCTACGCATAACGTTCGTTTACGGCCCTATTGTATTTAGAAGATGAATTTTTTTAGAACGATCATATTACGATCAGATTTTTCAATTAGTCGCTCTACGTCCGTCAGTCCAGTACAGTCAAAACGCAAAGTATTATTTGAATTTGACCACACACAACATTATTTCGTGTGTGTTGGCGACAAAAAGTATCCCATTCTTCACAAAATGTTAATTTGATGATCTTTTCTCATCCCAGGCACTTCTACCGTTGAGTGTACTTAGGTAGAACAGCTGTAACGCGACTAGGGTTACCATATCTCAGGATTTGTCCTGAGATCTTAGGATTTTTAGGCTCCTGACAGGATTGCGGCCGGATTGAGGGAAATTACGGGAATCTCAGGAATTGGCGATTTTTTTTATGAAATAAAGTATTATCTAGATTTTTCAGTTTTTTTATTGGTAAGTTATAATCAACATAAACAAAAATAAAATTTTCTTTGGATAGTATCACAGCACAATGCAGTTCTTTTCAGATAATCATGTGAAAAAAATGCGTCGTCGTTAACTTATGGACCAAGTCTGAATTAAATAAATATTATTATTATTATTTCCTTTATTTCACTATATACATATAAATTATATTTTTAAATATTAGAATATAAAAATTATAAAAACATTTAAAAATACAAAAAATAGTAGCCCACCGGTATCGGGAACAGGGTCCAAGTTACCGGCGGTCAGGGCTCCAGAGAGAGGAACCTCCTAACAATGCGAGCCGTGTCCAGAAGTACCGCTTTCTGAATCAAGCCCTTGATCCAGCTGCCCAACGAGAGCCTCCTCAGGTGTTGGTCGAGGCTCTTGGCTATTAAGCCATTGGCTGTCACGACTATCGGCACAATGATCGCTGAGTCCACATCCCACATGTCGACAACCTCGCGAGCCAAGTCTAGATACTTGATTTGTTTATCTTTCTCGGCTTTCACGAGGTTCCCGTCATGCGGGACCGTTATGTCAACAATCATTGCGCGCCGCTCTAATCGATCCACCACCACTATATCAGGCTTATTGGCAACAATAGTCCTGTCAGTGATGATGGATCGATCCCAGTACAATGTGATATGTCCATTTTCGAGAACTGGGTCGGGCACATACCTGTAGTACGGCACTTCCGATTCTACAAGGCTGTATTTCAGAGCAAGTTGCTGATGGATAATCCTGGCTACAAGGTTGTGTCTATGCAAGTACTCTTCGTTAGCTAGACGAGAACATCCGGATATAATATGTCTGATGGACTCACCCGGACGATGGCATGCCCGACACACGTCAACCGTCCCGTCCTTCATAATATGTCTCCGGTAGTTATTCGTTAAGATAACTTCGTCCATAATTGCACAGACAAAACCTTCGGTTTCTCCAAAGAGGTCACCGAAACGCAGCCAGGCTACGGACGCTAGTTGGTCTACATCGGGCTCATGTAGGGCCCGAAAAAAGCGTCCGTGAAGCTCCTTACTCTGCCATACTTCCATGCGATCATTAGTGTCAAGCACTACTGGTTTGCGCCAGTTCTCTTTAGCTAAGGAGAGCGGGGTGAGGCCCTTGTCCACTTTGACCACATCCGTATGCATCCCCACGTCGGCTTCTAAGAAATATTCCCTAAGACTGCATATCTCGCGATTGTGGAGGGTCTTAGCATTTAAAAAGCCTCGACCTCCACACTTTCGCGGGATATACAGTCTCATTACCGATGATCGTGGGTGATGCATTCGATTTGCAGTCAGCAGTGTACGGACCTTCCTATCCAGGGCGTCGAGTTCGGTCTGAGTCCATTTGAGTATGCCGAAAGAGTACATCAAAACCGGCATGACCCAACCGTTAAAAGCCTTGTTTCCGCCTGATAAAAGACTATTAAATACTTTTTTCAGGCGGCCAAAGAAGCGCTCCTTTAACGACTGCTTCATGTCAGTACCATTGATGCCCAACGCTTCCGACATACCCAAATACTTATAGGTGTCGGATGCGGAGAGGGCTCTAAGGTTTATGGAATACGAGAGTTGGGCTCCGACGGATTCCACAATCTCCCCTCGCTTTACATGCATGACCGCACATTTGTCCACACCAAATTCCATCCTGATGGCGCTACTGAAAGTTTCAGTTACTTTCAGTAGCTCCATCAGTTGCAAATTGTTGGGGGCAAAGAGTTTTAGGTCATCCATGTAGAGGAGGTGAGATATAACCTGACCACCTCTCCTCAGCCGATAGCCTAGACCTGAATCCTCCAACAGTGTGCTTAGAGGATTCAAGGCTAAGCAGAACCAAAGCGGACTCAAACTATCACCCTGAAATATGCCTCGCTCGATCCTTATCGGTTCGTTATCTCTCTGGATATTTCGACATCCTGGATAGTGAAGGATCGTTCTCCATTGCCCCATACATGACTTCAGGAAGGTGCGCAGAGTTGCATCTACTTTATACAACTCCAGCACCCTCACAAGCCATGTATGTGGCACCGAGTCATACGCCTTCTTGTAATCTATTCAACATGTCGACAGATCCTTTCGGGAACGACGAACCTGTTGGCTAATGGCCATATTAATGAGGAGTAGCTCCTTAGTACCACGGGACCCGTTCCTACATCCATTTTGAGAAGGAGACATGATGGAGTTGGTGTCTATATGTTTGTTAATTTTAGCTCTCAAAATGGATGTAAGAACTTTATAGACCGTCGGTAAACACGTGATCGGCCTATAATTTTTGGGTTCCGCAGTACTACCTGATTTATGGAGCAGGTGGGTAACTCCTGTTGTTAGGAACTGGGGTAGCGAACCAGATTCTATAGCAACCTGGTACTGAGCCGCCAAGCGAGCGTGCGACCTACCAAACCATTTGATCCAGAAGTTCTGCAGTCCGTCCGGCCCTGGAGACTTCCAATTAGGCAACGGACGGACTGCACGAGTTACATCTTGGGGACAGATGGAAATAGCCCCCATTTCTGGTATTGGATCGCAGGCTCGCTCGACTTCCCGACCCCAATCGCCTTCGGTGTGACTGACAGGCACCGACCAGATATTGCGCCAGAAAGAACACATGGCATCATCATCCGGCAGGCACGTGTCAACCACACCTTGATCCGGTCGCTCCCAACCCCTATAAACCCACCTTTCATCGCGCTGGAAGGTGCGATTCTGAGTGTATCGCTCCACTCGCCGCTTATACCGACGAATACGGTTCGCCCATGCATACACTTTCTGCTTCAGGAAGTCGATGCGCTCTGTGACACAGGACATGTAGTCCTGAGGGCTGATATTAGTCCCTGCGAACGCGCGTCTCACAAAGCGCATCACTCTAGGGCGAGTATTGCCCTCCCTGAAGCAGATTAGTTTGCCGATGAGTGCTCTGGCCCCACCAATACGGCGCTCAACTCTGCACTGCCAAGCTGGTACGGCTGGTTTCGGTCGTGTAGGTCTAGAATCATTAGCAAATTTGATGTGAGCTACACGACATGCCGCTACAGCCGCGCAGTACAGTATCGAATGTGTATCGGTGAGGTCTACGCAGTCATCAAAATAATTTGACAACTGCGCATCCAGTGCCGCCACCAGCACCCTATTTTTGTTATGCATGGGTAAACGAGGTAACCGTGGTCTAAGTTCGGGCGATATGAACCGATATTCTCGAATCGCATCCTCCAAAGCACTCCTCAATTCATCATTGCACTGGGTACTTACGTTTGTAGCCCTATCATCACTCTCCTCGTCTGCTTGACTTGTGTTAGACTGTGGTAGTACTACCACAGTCTGCGACGGGGGGGCGATGACATGACTACTCTGCATTTCATTTCGCAGGCGATCAAGTACAGTGTCATCCAACATATGATTACGTTGGATGACCCGCACCTGATCCGACAGTCGTTGTGCCGACACGTTGACAGCTGGCTCAAGCACCTGAAAAAGAGAGAGCATCCGAACACGGTACGCGGTCAGATTGTTTCCCCCCTCTGTAGCCCCATAGTATGAGCGCATGACGTTTTCGTTGATGGATCGCGTCCATCTCATGCGCTGCACACTTCCGCCGGGAGCTGGGACTCTATCAGAGGCCGGTGGGCCTCGAGGTCCTAAACCGTCCGGCGGCCGGTGTCCTCCACGTCGACGAACAGGTGGTGGCGTCGTGGGCGGGGAGAAATACTCGTCGCTCGAGCTCGACGCAACTACCGCGGCCGGTGTCGTCACAGCGCTCACAGTGGGGCTGGATACCGGCGGCGGCGAGGCGGAGCTGAGCGAAGAGTCCGGAGGTGGTGGGTGTGCTCGTCTTTTAGCAGATCTTGTCAACATCATTTCATTTTCTTAATATTTTTTTCATTGTTATTTGGAGGTGACAACTGTCATGTCACCTCCAAATCGGTAGTTTTTGATTTATTTTATTTCATTTTTGATTATTATGGTCTCTTCTTTGGTGTATCGATGATGTAGATGATAAGGTTTTGATTTATAAAGAAAAACTATGGTAAAAATGGGTCAGAATCACATTCCTTGTTTTAAATAAAAATATTGAAAATAAGACGTTTTGTTGACACGGTGGTGTTGCTATGTTTTATTATTATTATTATTAATTACGTTTGCTTCAAAATCTCAGGACTTTTCTACAGAAATCAGACTTTTTCTCCGGACTTTTAAATTTTCCATCTGGTAACTCTAAACGCAACTGATCCGAGAAAAAAAAATTCCATCTGGTAACTCTAAACGCGACTGATCCGAGAAAAAAAATTTCCATCTGGTAACTCTAAACGCGACTGATCCGAGATTTTTTTTTTCCATCTGGTAACACTAAACGCGACTGATATGAGAAAAAAAAAATCCATCTGGTAACTCTAAACGCGACTGATCCGAGAAAAAAATTTTCCATCTGGTAACTCTAAACGCGACTGATCCGAGAAAAAAAAATTCCATCTGGTAACTCTAAACGCGACTGATCCGAGAAAAAAAAATTCCATCTGGTAACTCTAAACGCGACTGATCCGAGAAAAAATTTTTCCATCTGGTAACTCTAAACGCGACTGATCCGAGAAAAAAAAATTCCATCTGGTAACTCTAAACGCGACTGATCCGAGAAAAAAATGCACCTTCAAGAATACAATAGGGTCATAAACGGACGTTACGCGTAGCGAACGTAGTACGACTCCGTCTCATTTTGTAGCTGCCACTGGGTAACAGTTTTTGTTCCAGTAAGCTTAAGCCAGCCAGTCGCGAACGAACAAGAACCGCTGCGGAAAAGCTCTTACGGAGCGAACACACCGGAGTACATCTCCCTACACTACACCACTAAGGCGGAAGACATCGTAGAGTACGGGCGCCGGAAGACTAGGTACACGCCGAGGGTGCAGTTACGGGAGTCGCACAGCAACGTCAACTTCAAAGCGTTCATGGTGCGAGTACCGATTTGTTACCTGTCCGTCGTCATGGAAGAAGACTTTTGTTTTTTGTCAGACGTTCCGTCGCTTCCGCGGACAAGTACCACAAGACAGCTCAAGGACAAGCTAGTGAAGTGCTAATAACCTAGTTTTAAGTTACTTATTAACACAAGTTTTGTTTTATACTTTATATATGTTAGTTTGTAAGGTATATGTCTATAGGCCATTGTTGCCTGAAATAAATGTTTTATTATTATTAACTTTGTCGCCTGTCTTCTTCAATGGGTCAGGCAGAGGTATAGCGCAACTCCAGTAACTAACACGTCCCTTGTAGACGGCAGTACGACAAAATAATAGTTTCTGAGAAAATGAACTATGTGAGACAGACACCGTTTTCAATTTGTTAATTTCTACTTAACATAACATCATACCTATAATCCCCAAAAGGTTATGCAGAGATGTACATAATAGTACACCCACATTTCCCCAGTTATGTTTAAGTCCTATGTAATAAAGGCGAGCCTATTGCCATCAACTGCACCCAAATCCAGACTGCAGGCTGCTACTGAGAAATTCCTGATATCAAAGTCAAAGCATTTATTTCAAGTAGCAATTTCAAATAAAAGGCACTTTTGAACGGCAAAATTTACAATAAAATAGAATTGATTCTACTTGCCCCTTCCAAAAGGTAGTTTCGTATGGAGAAGATTGGGCAAGAAACTCCACCGTTACTCTTTTAAAATGTTTATATTAATTATATAATTATGTGTGAAGACCAACACACCAATAATAAAATTACTATACCACAATAGGTAAAAAGAATTAAATATAGAACAATGACAGGTAAATTATTTATGTGAAAGATACACGGTGCGCACATATTTAAAAATATTGAAAGCAGATGATTTTTCTAACATGTTGACAAGTAAATGAAAAACGATGGAAAAACCCAATAACACTTTGGCCGACCTGAGAATCGAATCCAGAACCTCGTGCTCATCAGTAGCGCTTGCAACCACTAGAACAACGAGGCAGTCAAACTAATGGAGGCTTTTTGAATTTATTTACTAATTAAAGATAATTTAACTATTAGTCCACATTCGCACGGACGTAAAAATAACTCATCGGGGTTTTTTTGCGCACTGAATTTTCAACGCATTGCTCAACGCAGAGAGTTGAAACTCGAACAGTGTGTTTTTTTAGACGCGCTGGGATGCACTCTGTTGGATTCTAAATTCTCGGTTCAACACTGAGAGTTGAAAACCCAGTGCGCGATTAAATTCCCGTCGCGATATTTTTACGTCCGTGCGTGGTCTTACTCCATTCTAGTTAAGAACTAAACGTAATGGTGCAACCAGCCGTGAGCCGTTCAACTAATCGGTAGATTAACTAACGAGCGTTTTATTACAAAACAAACAATAATGTGCCTCTGCGAGTTTCTACACACAAATCATTAAATATGTCGTTCTGTTAAAATGGCGGATTTCGGAATATCATCGCTTTAAACAAACGGGCGAGCCCATAGTTACAAATAACTTTGAAATTAGCACTTCGTGTTGGGCTATAAGAACGGAAAAAAAATTAAATATTTTTTTTTATTCAAAAATAATTATTTGGTAAAATCCTAATATCCTAACTAACATTATAAATGATTGGATGAAATTAAGCATATGGGTAGACCATGACCTGGAGAGGGACATAGGCTACTTTTCATCCTGGACCGCATACGAAGTCACGGGCAACAGCTAGTACACAGGGCTCCATATAAAGCTATACATTTCCAGTATAACCTGATCTCGCATTGTATAAGATTACCGTACAATGAGAGGTCAGTTTATACTGGAAATGTATAGCTTGATATATAGCCGTGTGTAGCTTATTCTACAAAGTTTGATGGCTGTACTAGGTTATCTGTGCGTTAAGTGTCAACGATTTAAAAACCTTTCAATTTTTTCACCGAAGTTTATAAGTTTACCGACCTGAAATATTTCATGAAATTATAGGTATACTAAATAAAACAATGTTTCAGACAAAAGGTCTGAAACCTAATTTCAATTACTGAAGAAAAAACTATCAACTTCTACGAGTAACTCCATAATTTACATTTTACTTGTAAGACATCCGCATCGTGCCATACTGTTGAGCACTTGACCGATTTCTGCTCAATAATTTCATTCGAGACCAATGAACACATCAGACAGAAAACACGTCGATGGTAATATGTTTATCGCTCAGTAAAATAAGAGAACGTCTCTTAATACGATCGTTAATTAATGCAATTTACTGCACTAGTTTTAAAACACTTCTTTAATGAGTTTAAGATAAAACTACTAGTCGATAAACATTGCACTTCGGTTTAATTTTAAAAAGCGGCCATGTGTGAGTCGGACTCGCACACGCAGGGTTCCGTACCAACGTACAATATTAAACACTAAGTATTAAAAAAAAACTTTAGCAAAAAAAATATTTTTTTTGTGTAGAGAACCGCTTTAATTTTGAGCGTTATATTATTGTTTGTTGTTATAACGGCTTTAGTAGTACACACTGTGAAAATTTCAAGTAGGTATTAACCCATGGTTCAAAAGATACAACCCTATGACAGACGGGTGGACGGACAGCGGAGTATAGTAATAGGGTCCCATTGGCAATCTTTGTCTACGGAACCCTAAAAACTCGAGTGGGATGCAACTTCATTTCGTTTTATTTTCTCTCTCGCATTGCAGGATTTTATAACAAAAGAGAGACACGCTTCTTATCTTTATCTCGCCAGTTATCAGCAAGTTATTTATAACACTGAGTTGTTTGTTACTGCAATTCTTTGTAGAGTATTTTAATGAGGTATAAGTGACATTAAATTGTCATATTCCTTTTAAAATGTCGCTCAGCCCTGTTAAATGTTTTTGGTTTTTGATAAGTATTTTGCTGGTGAAATCAAATCGAATCAAAATATTTTATTTCACATAAATCTACATAGGCACTTATGAAACGTCAGAAGCTAGGTGCACGGTTCCAATCGGTCGTTTGCTATGGAGAAGAGCCGGCAACAAACTCCACGATTACTCTTTTAAAAATAAGTGGTTTTTACAATGTTTTCAAATTACAGTGTTAATAGGTATAGGAGGACAGTGTAGGTCTGTCAACAAGTAACGGGTACTCAACAAAATAGAAGAAGAAAATAACGTGTCAATTGGCACAGTCAGTAGGTACAAGCGATTGGCCTTTTGCTGTTTGAGTAACAAGATCAGCAGTGTTTAACACTAGACTAATATTAGTCTAGCGTTGAACACTACTGATCCACGGGGTAATTACATAGCACACTAACAGTAGGAATGGGTTTCATTTTGACAGTTCAACAACATTCATTGCGTTATTTACGTTGTTGAGCAGACACATTTTTCAAACAGATGAAGCAATGAATTAGCAATAGGCTTAAAAAGGATCCAGATCGTGATAGATACTGTGTTACGTAATTAGGTTGCTGTTCTGATCTTGTCTGAGCTTTCTGTTGGCTGGACTAATGGCTTTCTTTTACAATCATTCATGTCAATCCAGTACAAAACTCAGCTTAATGACAGCGCAAAAGAAAGACAAAATACATACTTAGTATTTAATTCTATACCATCTTCAGTATTTACAACATATCTGATAAAGTATAGTGATCTTTCAAAACCGCAGTTTAGCATTTCTACAATAAGTTATTAAAAACTATTCAACATTCAACTCGCTAACTTCCTGGCCACACACAGTAGTTACCACAAAAATGTGCTGTACAATGTGACTAAACACATTCTTTGAGTTACTCAGTTTACAATCCGTTAATCTGACGAGACCAAGTAAATATTTGTTTTTCAATTTCATAAAATTGGGTTTAATAGTGCGTTTAGTTTAAACACTCGTTATCCCTTTACTATAAGCGGCATTTTTTATTATGCTCACTAATTTATTGGTCAACTATGGTTATAGCTATGGATCAAGAATGCCATATTTATCATCAGCCTTATCCCAACTATATTGAGGTCGGCTTCCAGTCTAACCAAATGCAGCTGAATACCATTATTTTACATAGAGTGACTGCCTATCTGACCTCCACAACCCAGTAACTGGGTAACACGATACCCCTTGGTAAGACTGGTTGTCAGAGTTTTGGGCTTCTGACTACCCGTAACGACTGTCAAAGCTATACGAATGATAGGCCAACTGTTTAACGTGCTTTGTCTCGATATGTAATGAATAGTCACCCATCCACGGAACGACCTCGGCAAGGGTTGCTTGACCTTGAAGATTGACCCGTGCGGCTGTTATTCTATAGCCATGAGCCCTCTATGTCATATTATAGGTATTATTCAACAACCTCAAGAAAACAAGATTAGAATTGACTAGTGAAACCGTTTAGCATAATCAGCCTATAATGTTCCCACTGCTGGGACACAGGCCTCCTCTCTGTGAGAGGGTATGAACTGTAATCCATCACGCAGGCCCAGTGTAGGTTGGTAGATGCACATGTCTTCGAATTTTTCGTTCTAGGACATGTCGGTTTCCTCACGATGTTTTCCTTCACCATTTTGAAAGCAGTGGTGATGAAATTATTTACACAAAGTGAAGCGCCTGGCTAGATTCGAACCTACGACCTACATCTCGTAAGTCGGGGCCGGTACCTCTGGGCCACCACTGCTCTCGAAACCGTTTCCCTGACCTCTCTATTCTCACTGGCGTTTGCAAATCATGTTCTGGTATGATTCTACTCCCTTGGGAGGAAACTGTGTCAATTCATCAACTATGTATCTGAGCTCTTTTAGAAATTAACACAATACAGATCAATATTTATATGTACCACCTACGTTTACCTATGTTTATATGTACCTGGTGACTTATCACTTTTAGTGACTATCACCAAAAGTGATAAGTCGCCAGGGTCGTCGGATATAGTTGAAGTTTAGTAAGAAACCCATGGATTCGTAAACATCCATCGGTTTCTTACAAAACTTCAACTATATCGGACGACCCAGGTTACTTATCACTTCTGGTGACCGTACATCCATTTTAATATTACAAATTCGAAAGTAACTCTGTCGGTCTATATGTTACAATTTCACGCCTAAACCACTGAACGGGAGGACAAAGGCTACTTTTTATCCCGGTAGCACGTTCCCGTGCGATAATTTCCGACATCCACACGGGCGAAACCGCGGGCAGAAGCTAGTATTATATAAATTAAAGTCGATTTTCGGTGTCTGTCTGTGTTCTTCTAATCTAAACTGTGTAACAGATGTTGATCCGGTTTTCAAAATCATTTAGAGAATTTATTCCGGAAGTTTTATGCGTATAATAAATTAATACTTATTATCAGTGATCGGAGTAGGTAGATTGATTTTTAGTACTTGTATCATAAATGCACACAGAAAGAATAACATGGATAAGCCATTTTTCCGGAAAGTAATTCCGGTATTTCCGGATTCAATTAAATATTGTTAATGTTGGTAGTGATATTATTACTACTCAATTCAAAATTTAAAGGAAGGTATCAAAACTAAATTAATTCATTATTTATCTGTTGAATAATAAAAATAGGAAGAATAATAAAGAATAAAATTGCTCATTTTATTACAATTCCTACCTTTTTTTTGAGGATGGCAAATCATCAAATGACTCCTTCCACTCTGGCAGAATACAATTCCTACATAAGTTCCGGTTTTTTTTTAATAATCCACCAATTCCGGAGGAATGTCCATAGTAATATATACGTTTCGGATCAATGACCCCAGTTCAATCTACCTACTCCGATCACTGCTTATTATTTAACTTAGATCATCATCATCACCACCTGCCTATCCTTATCCCAACTACATTGTCGGCTTCCAGTCTAACCGGATGCAGCTAACATCAGTGTAGAATAGAATAGAATAGAATACTCCTTATTATATACACCATAAAAATTACAGATATAAATGCTTGCTTGCTGTGAGAAGCAATATGCTGGTTCGCAGGTTTGCGTGTTGTAGTAAGGAGGTTAAAAGTGCGTTGTTTAAGGCTTACTGCCAGACCTTCTACACAAGCAGCCTGTGGGCCAGCTACACGCAGAAAACAATGGACGCTCTGAGGGTCCAGTACAATAACAGTTTCAGAATGCTTTTGGGGCTGCCGCGATTTTGTAGTGCCGCTGGCATGTTCGCTCAGGCGCGTGTCCACGGCTTCCACGCTATGGTGAGGAGAAAACCGCGTCGCTACTGGACAGAACGCAGACAAGTCCTAATGGCATTTTGAAGATGTTAATGTAGTGTTAGTAGTAGTAGTAAATTAAGTAGTTAAGTAAATTCAGGTGTTGGTTAGGCAGGAGTGATTCATTTTATCTGGTGAATGTATGTAAATATTGTTTTTCTGTGAGCTTAGTAATTAGTAATGTAACACACTAACATAGTTTTTTAAGTTTTGTAACTAACTAACTAACAATATGGATCATTGTTGTCTAAATAAATAATATATTATTATTATTATAAATGTAGAAATTTAGCATAAGGTGACACAATGGGCGGTCATAACGCTAAAAGCGATGTTTTACAGATAACCTTTGGATAGATACAAGGGAGAAGGAGAGACAATACTGCAGGTAGTCAGTGGTGTACCATTTACATATACAACAAATACATACATACGTAAAACATATATTATACTACTAGTGTACGGTCTCATCAACCGTACATTTACTTTGCGAACGCAGCAACCTACTTGGATGTCGTGCCTCACTAATATTATGCTATAATTATAACGTTTTTAAGCAATGCACATCGAGTCAGACAATAACTGTGAAACTAACTACTGGTCAAGAGACAGAATCTCTACCATCTTAACTTGTTAACCTTCTACATTTTAATATAACTTTAAACTCAACTTGTGGTTCTTTCTGTGTACCTACTCCATAACTAAACCAACATTAACAAAGTGCTAATGTACGGTGCCTACAACCATTGCCCCTACAACCAGTGTTTTACAGTAATAATTAACTTAGATAATAAAGAATTCTTCATATGTTTTCAAGTCGTTACAACGATGCGAAACAGGGGGGGATCGCTAGTATATGACAAGCCTTCGCTACTACATAAATCAAATACTATTGACATATTTTTGTTAAGTCTTTTTTTCTGAACCTGAAGTAGTAAACTAAAGCAATTTCAATTAAGAAATTTGTATGAAATGGCTTATCACACCCATTAAATTATTTATTTACGACCCAATGAAGCAATACCTTCAAATAATTGGACTGGCAACACCTCACACAATTTTAAGCCGTACACACACAATCACTCACTCCCATCGGCCATCTTAGGGCCTGCGCCCACTTGCGGCACGGTACAGCAAGAGCACTTATGCGACGAATAGGATTAAAATTTAATACATACATAAACTCACGCTTTCTGAGAAGAAGGCATGGGAATGGGGGTAGGCAAAAACTACAGAACGCCATCTGCTACGATCATTACTTTTGCCTCGTTTACCTTTATACATCTGGTCATACACGCACGCCGGTTGCGAGTACCTACTATGCACCTGACCTTTCTGAAGAACATCACCAATAAGGTCACTGTAATTATGTCCTCCTAGGACAGGCATAGGGTAATGGCGGCCGTGGGCTAAGTCCGGCCCCAGACATGAGTCAATCCGGCCCGCGATCAAAAACCGTCATCTAAATCGGCCAATATTCGCGCTAAAAACGAAAGCATGGCACAGGCATGCATTAGTGGACCTAGGGCGTCGCCTCCTGGCATTTCCACTAACTTAATAGTATGACAATAAAATTTAAATTTCAATGATAATCATCGTAGGTACAAAAACAAAGCTGCGGTATGCTTAGACAGGCCGTGTCATGGAAATTTAAATTTTATTGTCATACTTTATTATGTTACATTCCTATTCCTCGCATAAAAATCCCTTGGCGTACCGTGCCGCCAGTGGGCGCAGGCCTTTAAAAGAAAATAACCTAATTAAATGATCGGCCAATAAAACCGTGGGACATAAACGACGTGCCAGCGATACGGATCTGTTAGTACTCGGCTTTATTTCAACCCGGGGTGTGTGGGTGGAAGAATTCCCGAGCACTTGTTTTAATTCCATTTCAAACATTTAAATTAGGAGCAGTAACTTTATATTCACCGTTTTGTTTTCATTTTTAGTTTGACAAGGTTGCGATGAGTTAAAAAGTAAAACCCAACTATGACAAAAACGTCAACTAAAAAGATAAAAAAGACATCGCGGATGACACCACATTGACATTTTTAAGTAGGGTGTTACTGTGCGCTACTGGCTTCCGTACAAGAATTCCTTTTAGGTTTAGTGAAATTGAGCAATAAGGAAGTTTTTTTTATTTCACCCCCTAGAGGGGTTAAATGGGGTATGAATTTTTGTAATTTTTGTCTATGGGAAATCCCATCAGGCGGGCGCACGGATTGTAGCCAATTGCCATAATCCTGACTACTATCTCAGGAGAATGTCTGTAAAAGTCTGTAGATCTCTCATCAAAACCATTGTGCCCTATTTAGCTTTCATATTTAACACCAGTGTAGACCAAGAAGTCTTTCCGGATCTTATGAAACACAGTTACGTAGTTCCATTGTTCAAATTGGTGGTTATAAAGAACCCGACAACTATAGGTCTGTGTCAATTCCGTCAGTTCTCAGTAATGGGTTTCAAAAGTTGATGCTCAATCAAATCTTACATCACTTTAATAAAAATTCCATCTTTCATGAACAACAGTACGGTTTCACCAAACGGCGCTGTAAATGTTCTTTATTAGGGTGATACCAGTATGCCGGTGTCACCCTAATAAAGAATATTTTTAACGCCTGAAAAGAACCACAAGATGCCACTGAAATCTTTTGCGACCTCTCTAAGGCGTTCGATTGCGTAAGCCATGAGACACTTCCACTGAAAGTAGTATGAGACAGCTCTTGATTTACTAAGAAACTGAAAGATAGAAAAGTTAAAGTTCAAGTAAATGGCATAAACTCATTAGGGTCTGAAATGACAATGGGTGTTCCTCAAGGTTAGATATTGGGTCCATTCCTCTTTTTAGTTTACAGTAACGATTTACCCCAATTACTTCAAAATCAATCGAAGATGGTGTTATTTGCAGATGTCACATCATTGATCTTTAAAATAGATCGACGTTCACAAAATCTTGACGACATGAATAACTCTATTCCTCAGGTCCAAGATTGATTTACGTTAAATAATTCGGTACTAAATGAAAAAAAAAACAAATCCGTTAGAATTAAATTACCTACCTAATGTTTAAAGTAGCGAATGTGACATTATATTTAATGGAGAAAAGCTAGACTTAAATAATTAGATGGTTTACCTAGGAATCACGCTAGACGAGAAATAACAATGGGGACCTCATATAACATCTCTTGCGGGGCGGCTAAGCTCGGCCGCTTATGCTGTTAGAAAGATAAGGCAGTTAACAGATGTAGAAAATGCGCGTTTGGTCTATTTAGCTACTTCCACAGCATTATGTCATATTATGGCATTTTACTGTGAGGTCGCGCTGCTGACATTGAATCCGTTTTTATTGTGCAAAAGAGAGCTATCAGAGCCATTTACAATCTACGTCGCACATCGCTACGAATCTCTTTGGGAACTATTTAAAAATATTAATATTTAAATGACAGTACCTTGCCAATTTTTTAAGAAAATATTTTTACTTACGTAAAAAAAATGTAAATATTTTTAATAAAATAACAGTGATGTACATAATTTTAATACTAGAAATAAAGATAAAGTAGATCAACCATTATTCAGATTATCTAAAGAACATACATATTTTATGGGGTACTGTGTTATAATATGTTACAACAAAATACCTTGTGATATTATTGTAATTAAATGAAAGAAAATTTAAAACTCATATTAAAAGTACACGTAGTAAACAAGCATATTACAAATTAGAGAATTATATCCGAGATAAAAATGCTTGGAAACATGCTGGTCCTGCTCTATAGGACAATATAGAGTCTAGATAAAATCAAACTGATCTGTAATTTAATTGTATAATTTGTATGACATTGATTTTACATTCTGTAATTATTTTAACGCACACACAAAATTACTACTTGTTAAAATTTTAGAATAATCATGTAATTTTACAATAATAATTGGAAATATGTGAACACCTTGTATCTACCATACAATTAATTTACCTGTCATTGCTTTATAGTTAATTATTTTGACCTATTATGGTATAGTAATTTTATTCTAGGTGCATCATCTTCACATACAATTATATAATTAATGTATAGAAAATATTGA
The DNA here is from genome assembly GCA_916610205.1 of Griposia aprilina. Taxonomy (NCBI): domain Eukaryota; kingdom Metazoa; phylum Arthropoda; class Insecta; order Lepidoptera; family Noctuidae; genus Griposia; species Griposia aprilina. The sequence continues at coordinate 18,116,150 of OU744307.1, read as the reverse complement.
AAAATATTTTAAAAGAGTAACGGTGGAGTTACTTGCCCATTCTTCTCCATACGAAACTTCCTTTTGAAATAGGCAAATAGAATCAATTATAAATTAGAAAATTAAAATTTGAAATATCTTTCTTGTAAATTTTGACATTCAAAAGTGTCTTTTATGTGCGTGCTCTTTGAAATAAATTATTTGACTTTGACTTTGTAAATTATATTTCAGCTGGATTTTTTCTAGCATTACTTATTTTTTATAATCCACGGATTTCCTCACAGTGTTTTCATAGAACGCAAGCAGTCGATATTGAACATGTACTTATAGAATCATATTTCCAAGTTCACTGGCATTGTTAAGGCATCAACATCGAGACAATCCGAGTTGTTAATTTATACAGAATGACGTTAAACTGATAGATCAACATTGTTGAATCACACGACAGTACAGTTATGTTCAACATGCTTCTCGCACATTTTTGTGAGCCCACTATACTCTTTGAATTACTTACCATAGGTAATGAGATTTAGATGATTACATGTTAGGTTTTGCTATGTGATGTCAGGTGAAACTAGAAAGTCTTTAGACATTAACTAATTGACATTAATAATAGGAGGTCAACTGGCTATTTCTTTAAGTTTGTTACAGACCAACAGACATACCAAAAAAAAAATATGAATTAATTGTTTTTTTTTTGTATTTCTAAAAATAGGATCAACTAGCCTGCTCCTTGACCTAGTCTCAATGCAAACAAAACTTTGTTTTGAACTCCAATTTAGTCGCATTATCTGTCATATCAACTAGGGGAGCTTTACGTTTAGCAGTAGGCGAAGTTATCAGATCCTGATGGTAAGCTACATTTCTGGAAACATAAAACTGATTTACCTACATACCTATCCTTTTACTAAATAAACAGAACTCATCAAAAGACAGCATTTTTATTTTGTTGCTGTTTTAACATCGCATAAAAATCCGACAAATTTAACAAAATAAGTCATATACAACCTAAATAAACTGCAAAACGGTAGATAACTCATTCGACATTAAAACACGGCCTACATAGCTTACGTAAATAAGTAATTTAGCTAAAAGCAACATTTTGACATATTGTCCGTATGAACAATAGCATTTTTTATACAAATCGCTTTTGTCCAATATAAAAGGAAGCGCCATTTTGTAAGCAGAGAAAAGGCGGGAACTTTTTGGCGCGGATAAAAAATTATCTGTGATTCGCACGAATTTGTTTTTTTTTTATGCGACGTTTCTTTTTTTTTAGGCAAAAGCATTTTGTCTTGTAGATGTCTGTTTTAATGTGATGATGGATTGGATAAATTTTATTTTATGTTGTCGATAAGTAATAGAATTCAGGGGGCGTTTTATCACATTTGCGGGTGATTTATCGTTGTGTGGGTTAGTAAAAGTTTCGTAGAACTTCGAAACTTTTTATTTGAAATCTTGGAATAGGAAATGCAGATTGCAGCTCTAACTGCGTGCTGTAGATATTTTCCGCTAAAATAGTTTAATTTGCCCTCTTTTGTACTCATTAACAAGTTTAATTGAGGGCTGTTGATCAAACGACAACTTTTACGTGTGTAAAACCGAGGTTCAAAGACACTGGCAGCATCTCTTCAATATTTTTTAAATTAATATCTTTGAACCTATCAACTTTCCACTATTATTCACCTCTAAACCCCTTTCACACTAAATCTGCACTCACAAACTCTACAACTCCTACCTGGCCGCGTAATAATCCAGTAAAAACCTATAAGTACTAGCCATATCCGGATCTAACCGGTAGTAACTGGCTATAACCGGGGCCGAACGCAAATGACTTATCCCCTACATTTATTTGCTACCCAACGAGGGAGAGGGTGACTCCGTTTCGTACACATTAGTGTACAGTCCCGGACTTTTCGTTTTTATGTTCTATCCAATTGAGTAACTCGGTGTGGAAATGGTTTATTATGGAATTGACTGACAATCGTAGTTGTTACGATTTTGGTGACTGACTTGGCGATCAATGGTTTTAATGTGATCCTTAGTTTAGAGAAATAGAAGTTTATTTTAGTATTTGGTATTGTTTCCATTTTCGTATGTGCGGCTTTTGAAAAATAAATTATTCTTATTCCATCCTTATGATATGATATATGAAAGTTAACGAATAAAAAGGAGTATGTAAGGAACGTAGCAGGTGGCGTTCTGTAGTTTCTGCCTACCCCCATGGGAAGAAGGCGTGAGTTTATATATATGTTTGTATTCATCCTTATTTTATCACATAGTGTTACGTCTTGTGTATGTGAAACTTTGAGAAAAACTTGAAGAATTTACTTACTATTTTGTTTGTATTGTGTTTAAATTGTTACAAATTCCGTAAGCCCCAGCTTACCTCGCAAACTTTTGAAAATCGATCAATGAGTCCAGTCTAAAAATGCAAAGCCAACAAAACCACAAAAGAAAATAACGAAAACCTCAAAATTACAAACACTACATTTTCCTTCACGAGAAAATTCTCACCCACTAAAAGTATACATCAAGCAAAAAGCCTACCTTTCTTCGCAGCCATATAAAAACTTCGCTGACGACAGCGATGACGTCACAGGTTTGTCCCCCTCTCCGTCACAATCATGGCTACACGACAGTCCACAGTTGGTATAACGTGGTATAACTCCAGCGATTCTGACAGATAAGGGATTTCAGTAAAAGTTGTGAGTGATGTCTCTTATTCAAGTTTTTGAGGCTCATGTTACAAGAGGCAGCGTATAGTTATTTAATTAATGTATACAAAATATTGTAAAACATTTTAAAAGAGTAACGGTGGAGTTTCTTGCCCATTCTTCTCCATACGAAATTACCTTTTGGAAGGGGCAACTAGAATCAATTCAATTTTTTTTGTGAATATTGACGTTCAAATTTGCCTACTTATTTGACTTTGGGGGAATCATGTAGGAATTTTTAATTGTTTTTGACTATCTGAATTTTAATTTATCAAGTATCTTCCCATTATTTGACCTTTTATGGAAAAGATTTTTGCTTTTTTCGTTACAAAGTTTTACCAAAAATTATTAAGTTTTGATGAAGATGCTGTTGTCTTTCTCGCCCACATCTTTAAAGCCCACAAATGTTAACTCTAGTTAAATTAGAGATGATGGCCGATAAAATAGGATTTTCATGCATTTCGACGCCTTGGTTATTCTTAATGTTGCGCCTATAATCTAACATATAAAAATCCCGTGACACAGTGTTTGTTATCGAACTCCTCCGAAACGGCTTGACCGATTTTTATGATGTTTTTTGTGTAACTTTGGTAGGTCTGAGAGTAGGTCGTAAAGTATATTTCATAGCGCTGCGGGTGAAACCGCGAGGCGCAGCTAGTAATATACTAACCTAAATTATGTTTACAATTTTGTTGCAATGATAAATAAGCTCAATGCGTACAATTAATTTAGTTGCTTATAAGAAAAAATTACACTCAGCAGCTAGGAATGAACTTACCTATCGTAATAAATATGTGCATTTTAAGATATAACGCACTGCTTTAACCCTTTTTTTAACCAAAAGAACCGACAAGCCCTCACCTTACAATTTCCTTACACCATTAAGCCGCAAAACATCTGAAAATCGCTTCTCGCCCCGCGACCTGCCCTCAATCACACCGCAGCGTAACGTTAAAATACCCAAGAGAAAATTCCGACGAAAATTGTTCGGGGCCTCCGCGGGACGACCAAGCCGTTATGTGCAAACGTTAACTAAACATCACTTACACTTTTTACATATGTTCAGCTATGGTGTAACATGTGACCGACTTCTTTACGGGATTGTAGGATTTATCGTCTGTGAAATAAGGGTTGGGATCGCTTGGATTGTTTTAATAGGATTTCGCGAAATTTAGCTGTAACCGAAGATATCGTTAGATCTGGCGGTAAACAGATATTATTGAGTTTTTATACTTTTACCTTTAGATATAATTTTTGCTGACGTGAGCGGTATGATATACGTACTGGGAATGATTATTGCTACCCTCTTGGTGATAACGATGGGAATAAAATAAGATGTAAATATGCACAAGTATCTACCTTGTGACTTTAATAATTATGATCGTGCCTTGAGTTATGATCATTCAGTCGTTTTTTTTTTAATTCTCACCGTGAAAACTTTGATAAAGTGAGCTGTCCTGTCATTCCAACTGAAGCTAGGGATTGACACTATTGACAGCTGACTTAGAAATAAAAAAGAAAGAAAAATAGTTTACTCTGCACAAACAAAACGCACATTACAAATAAATGACATCACACATACAGAATACCCAAAAGCCTCGTATTCAATCAATAAAAGTTTGTCAATTTTGTCCATTGCTTAATGTTAGGGCCAGGGACCAAAGACAATACACATCGCTCTGTGTTGCGACACTGGCAAATGACAACAAACAAACGATCAATACATACATACATAAACTCATGCCTTCTTCCCGTGGGGGTAGGCAGAAACTACAGAACGCCAGCTGCTACGATCCTTACATACTCCTTTTGCTTACAAACGATCAAAATAATAACAAAATGCCGATTGCAGAGTGGAAAAATTACTACTTCAAGCTCACTTTACCTAAGATTTCACGGCGGGATTTTTACAGAATCGACCGGCTGATATTATCAAAAGTAGTACTCATTGATGCAAATATTTGAATGTAGGTACCTATTTTAGGAATTTAATGAACTAAAGTTGAGTACAGTAATAATGACCCCGCGTGGTAATTGCGTAACACAATAACAGTAAGAATGGCATTAATTTTGACAGTTCAACAACATTCATTGCGTTATTTACGTTGCTGAGCAGATAATTTATTCGAACATATAAAGCAATGGATTACCCAACCTCAAGCAATGGACAAAATTGTAAAACTTATATTTTTGGGTACGAGGCTTTTGGCTACTTTGTATGTCTGTATTTTTTATTAATGTCATTTATTTGTAATGTGCGTTTTGTTTGTGCAGAATAAACTATTTTTCTTTTCTTTTTCTTTTCAATAGGCTTCAAAATTATTCAGATTGTGATTGATAGTGTTACGTAATTAGGGTCCAGCTCTATGATAAAAAATGCATTAAAAAACTTGCAAAATATTCACATTAGAATAACTCATGCAATAAATGGATATTGAATTCATGAATATACCGTTTGTCTTGAGGAAAGTTTTTAGTATGAATATATGTATAATTGGTATAGTCATGCTCTATAAGAGTAGAGAATGACCAAAGAAACGATGGATGGACTGTGTGAAAGATGATATGGATAGAAAGGGGTGAGAACTGAGATGACGACTAATAGAGAAGTATAGAAGAAAAAGACGTTTAAGGACTTTTATGACGGCAATACGTATGACAGTTCCATCGTACCCAAAACATACACAATGCTACAGATTACATTTGGTCCATGAACCTGAACAGACTCTTCGCATCATCACCATATGGTTGAAACAAAATTTTATGAAATATGCCCATATCAAGTCGGTTCAACCTCAAGACCCCAAACAGATATTTTCTTTGAGACTCATATCTAACACAATCCATTAATAAGTGATGTAAGTCTTCCACAACTCCACACTCCAAACAATTAGGCGAGTTAATTTTTTTCATCATGAACGCAAACTTATTACATGGAATGTGTCCAGATCTGAATCTATGAGCTGTAACTACAAATTTCCTACTTAAATTACTACTGATAAATCAGGGCACACGAAAAGGCTGACCCTGCATGGTTTTATAATCATTTTTTTTTATCCCTTTTTCCAATGAACGTTTATCAAAATACTCCTTCAAATCATCGTACCGCTTCTTTATAAATTTAGATAAAACTTCTGCATAATCTAACGTTATAAGATAGAGCCCATTTTATGAATGTGGATGGCTCTAAAAGTAGGTGAACACCAAAGAAACAATGGATGGACTGTGTAAAAGATGATATGGCTAAAAAGGGGGTGACTACCGAGATGACGACTGATAGAGAGTAGTATGGAAGGAAAGGATGAGAATGATGATGATCGATATTTCATAAAATTAAAAAAGGAACTTATAGAATATTTTCTTAGGTAGATTATACTAAAAAAAATCGGGGCAGTCTTTGGGGACTGCCGATAGAAGTGAAAACTAAGTAACTTTTAAACCCGCTCATGGGAAGCTTGCGGTGACGATGACGCGAGTTCCACGCTTTTTGTTCACCCAAAAGTACACATATATACACAGTGTATATATAGCTCATGGGAAGCGTGCGGCGACGATGACGCAACTTCCATGATTTTTGTTCACCCAAAAAGTGCTCAACGCGCCTAAAGAAGTTTTCACTTCAATAACTAAGTGCCAACACCTTAATCCTTTACTTTACGTTGCTATTGCTAATAGTTCCACCAACGACCTACAATGTATAATAAGTACAGTGCATTCATATTCACACCGCTCACTTTCCGTGCATGACATAAACGTGCAGCTGTACCTACATTTGTACACTGATAATATTAATCCGAATACGTAACGAGAACATGGCGTCTTTAAGGATTAAGATTGCTTTGTTATAAACCAGAAACTAGTCCACTAACAAATTATATGCTTCCTGCTGTGCTGCTGAACAGTTTGTTGCGCTACTTCTTCTTCCCAGCTAGAGCAATAGGAAGTGATGAAGGGCGGGCGTTTAGGGTTTTATGTAGTTTTGACGATCAAAAGTTCTGATTCTCAGTCTAGTTTCAATTAATGACTTTTGAATTTGATTCTGCAGCATCTAGAGATGGCAGTACTAGTAAAATTAATGGTGCCGATAGTGCGTACAACTTCTGTCACGGACCGACTTTCAAAGCCTCATGTTCGTGAACGGGCGCCGTCAGTAGGAAGTATGTGTGTTATATGCTGACGCTACTCGTCTTCACGCACACATTCACAGCGTGTTTGCACACGTGGTTACCACAAATAAAGCGCGCGTCGCTTTGTGAGATAAAAATACTGTACAGTAGGTAACAAAAAGGGTCTTAATACTATCAAAAGAAGTCTAACAATAAATTCCCCTGACACCAGAGAAGGAAAAACTCCTTACAAATAAATAAAGCACTTAAGTACTTAGATACGAGTACCTACTCCGCTAAGTAAAGTCCAAGAAATATTTTTGACAAGTCATTAATTCGGACATCACTACCTTTGTGGCCTAATGCGTTTTGGCTATCATATTATATTTCTTTGAGAGGAAAACAGGACATATTTATACACTTCCGTGCAAGATAATTAGTCTATAGTATTATTTCGTGTACTTGAAGTTTTCCTTTGTAGTGAAAGTGGTCTTCTTGCGCTGGTTAGTGTCTTCAAATGGGAGTCGTTAGCACCAGGTAAGGACACTTTCTGCAAACACCAATTTAACTGATAAATGGCGATAAGTCTGGTAACTAATCAGGGGATAAGTGCTGGGGAGTTGGTTGCGCCACTTCTTCTCCCTAGCTAAAGCACTAGGAAGTGGTGAAGGGTGGGCGTTTTGGGGACTGTCTTATGTAATTTTAACGTTCAAAAAGTGTTGATTATTACCTTAATTTTAATAAGTCATCTCACACCACTATCATCAGCATCACCTTTGTACGTATTTTTCTGTTCCTTTCTTCTTGTCTGTTTTATATGTATGTTAATATAAATAAATGATTTTTGATTTTGATTAGCTATCACACTATAAGTTAGAAAGCAGGCGATCTTTTCATTGTCTAAAATAAACATTTTTAAAGTACGTACATCCTCCTACTAATAATCTAAATACTTTCTTAAAGGCAAACTCAACACAACTACATGAAGGGTCAAATTAAATTAGCTAGTGAAACTCCGCAGATGTGATGGGTATCGAAACCTAAACATAATAAAATAAAAAATAAATTAATTTGATGTTTTTTTTTTTTGTGGTTGTCATCGATCCCAGTTAGTGTATTCACTTAAAATATCAGTTTAAAAAATCAGTTTTTTTTTGTGTATATTCGCAAGCGTGATTGTTTTCGAAATCTAATCACGATAAAAATAAAAAAATCTACTCGTAGGTACCACTTTATGTAAGAACACTACTAGCGGTCGTTGACTCCTAAAAAAAGACATCATAATATTTTAAATTTAATGTTATAGTCTTTACAATTTATTCATATCGATAACCATCACGTCTGCAGAGTTTCGCTGGCTAATTTAATTTCACCCTGTATACATCCTCCAGTTTGGCCCTCTTCCTGCATCGGGTCAGCCATTCACCGGCCGATGCTATCAGCTTCTGCAAACTTGTGAGATTATCTTCTCAGGAGCTTGTCAAGATTGCGAGCAGACTGTACGTAAATGAATTTAGCTACGTAAAGGATAATACTGAAATGTTGATACATAGTTCAAGAAAGTTATCTGACTGAATAGTAAAGAAAAGAAAGAAAGTAAGAAAATACATTTATTTAGCATAAACTAAAGGTTACGTAAATGGTGGTTGTGGGGGAGGTTTACGTAAAATAAAATTAATTAAATAAGAAGGTATTCAACGTTAGCGCAATTTATGACGGTTTTAGAAAGGTTCTTGTTTGAACTGTCAGGCTAGACTTTTGAAATATCTCCATCAAGGCAGTTTAAAAAAAAAACTTTATTTAATCAATCAATCTTTATTCGGGAACACAGGAATAAAGGTCATACATTTAGGTCGTGCTCATTGTCCTAACAATGAAATTATTGTACAAATAAATTTGTGTTTTTAGTAATAAGTCTGAATGTATACAATACAAAGTCACGTTCGAGTAAATAATGTCAATTAAATGTATTATTAATAAATAATTAATCAATTAAATGTAATAGTAATAAATAATTAATCAATTAAATGTATTATTAATAAATAATTAATCAATTATAAATTATTTTTTACAGGCATGTCAATGCACACGCATAATGAAGGGTTCTGTAGTTGAGATGAATTTATCCCAAGAACGAACTTAACATTGTAATTGAAAAACATGTTCTCCCATACGTTCCAGCTGCAAATGTAAGTTGGTCGACTATTACTCGTTAACTTGTAAAGCCTACTTAACTGTGATAGTTTTCCTTTTAGCTTCGATATACTACTACCGTAAAAAAAATCATCACATATTCAAAAACAACCATTTAGCTGGCAGGGAGGGACACTTGACTCTAACAAAAATTTGCACTTTAAAGCTTAATATTTCACAAACGGATCCATTAATCGAAAAATGTATTACATGAACCCGCAATATTTTTGAAAGACCTATCCACACTATTGGGTAGACGAGAAAAAAAACATCCCCACTTTACGTGTAGAGGAGGTACCCTAAAAAAGATTTTATTTTACCACTTTGTCGGCGTGACTAATATGTGTATCCATGCCAAATTCCAGCTTTCTAGTACTAAGAGTCTCTAAGTTAAGCTGCGGACAGACGGACGGACATGGCCAAACTATAAGAGTTCCTTGTTGACTAGGTATTCGAAACCATAAAAAGGAGATTTGAAGTTTTTAACCACATAGTTTCCCAAAAAATAAGTCTCACTTTTAAAATTCCTGATTAACTACTTACTCGATCAAGACCTTTTGTTCCGAAGGTTGACGAACCTTTATAATTGGTTCATCAAAATTAAAACAACCCATTAAATACATGACATTTGATGTTAATTGAATAGGCGTCCAGAAACAGGAGGTTAGTCCTGCAGAGATAATTCGAACCGTAACAGGACTAGTCCCCAAAGGTAATCCCTAAACACAGATCATGTAGTCCGTAGTAAATTGCGACACATCTACACTCCCCTGTCCCATGTGGTCGAAGCAATTCTAACGCTGGTTATACGACAACATCCCGGAGACATTACTGAGGATTCCTACAACAAGCTATTAAACTTTTAGCTCAACTTGTTTGTTATTGAACGCGATATCAAAACTAAATGGAAATCGTGTTCCATTTTCGAGGACAAAAATATAATTTATAAATATTAAAACTGATTGCGAATTTCGACCAAATTACAAAGCTGTTTTTCGATTTGGATCTCAGAAAAACAACGTTAGTTCGTTTTTTTGTCTTTTTGTTTGTACGACCTAATCTCGGGAACGAATTTAAAAAAAATGTTTTTTCATTTTATATGCCAGTTCTTGAGAAAGATTAGGGCTATAACGACACACTACAGCCCTAAAGAGCCGAGAAAAAAAAAAAAAAACTCCGGTTCCTCCGGAGTTCTTTCGGAGTTTTTTTTTATTTTTTCGCGGCTCTTTAGGGCTGTAGCTATACTTAAAAATAGGGAACACATTTAAAATAGTTCTCAACTGTCTAATTACTTTAAAATCGCAGTGTTTGCTGGTAAATCATAAAAAAACTACACTTGAAATTGTAACACACAACAAAAACCTATCATAGCGATAAGCTGTCATTTTGATTGATTAATGACGTTTGACATGTTTATTGACACTGTTGTGATAGCTGACAGTACTCTTTCTGTGATCAATGGTTGATCTATGGTTTACTGTCATTGTTATTAAGCACAGAGTAACCAAACGGTGAGACGCCATTTTTAATTAACTACCACAAAAGTATACATTTAAATGTACCTGTATTTTTCCCGAATACTACGGATTTTTTTCTTTATTTTGAAGTAGTGTACAAAGACCTGGCCCATTTTGAAACATCTCCTTTCACGCGGACGAAGTCTCGAGTAGAAGCTAGTTTAATATAAAATACCTGGATAGTAATTACTTACTATAATTCCACGTATTTCGCTCCGACCCCTTATTACAAGTTTTTACTCGTATTTTAAGCTAAGTAATCTGTTTGAAGATGTTATCCGTAACAATTGCCACCTCGCCAACCCGCGGCACGAAGCCTAACCGTAGTACAGAGAGGAACAGAAGGATTACTCAGAACAACAAGCAATTGAGACTTTACAATTTTTACATTGATCTCACGTATAGTAACAATAATAATAATGAACCCAGCGAGGTAATTGCGTAACGCACTAACAGTAGGAATAGCTTTAATTTCGACAGTTCAACAACATTCATTGCGTTATTTACGTTGTTGAGCAGACACAAGTTTCGAACTTAAGAAGCAATGGATTAGCAATATGAATATCCTTAAAAATCATTCAGATTCTGATTGATAGCGTGTTACGCAAGATGTACGATTTTGGAATATATTGATTTAAAAGAGTGTCCTTGAAGTTTCTTGCCCATTCTTCTCCATAGAGATCTACGAATGGGCAATTAGCCTAACTGACTCCTTGGGAATTCAAAAGTGCCTGTAATTATGGTTTAATTAAAATAAATGCTTTGAGTTTGAGGTTTTACAAAATGCATAATGAAGAAACAAAATCATCGAAAAAAATTGGCCATTGCAAGAACCGCTTTGTCAGTATTTCAAATTTCATTCAAAAACCTACCGCTTACTGACAATCAAACCCTATTTAGGATAACTATGCTACATGCAAAAAATATTTTTATCAAAAGACTGGCAAAGTGCGAGTCAGACTCGCACGGGAAGGATTCCGTGCCACCGTACAATATTTAACACAAAATTTTTTTTAGTCATATTTTTTTTACGGACCCCCTATTTTTTACTTTTTTATTTTTATTATTGGTGTTTTAGCGGCAATCCCAATGTTATAATTTCAATTATCTACCTATTACGGTTCATGAGATACGGCCCGCTGACAGACAGACGGACGGACGGACAGCGGAGCCTTAGTAATAGACTTCCACTGCCACAGTCTGGGTACGGAACCCTAAAAATTATACTCAGGCACGTTTTACACAGTCGGTCCTGCAATTTTTCTTTCACCGCAACAGGGGAGGATAATGAGCCTCGTAGTTGAAATGTCTTCACATAAAAATATACGTTAACTATTTGCAATTGCAGTACCTTAACCTCCCGCCTGTCATAATTAAATAGCTTAGATCGAATGACCTTATTGGTAATGTTGTTCAAACAGGTCAGGTACGTAGTACTCGACACCGGCGTGCGTGTTTGTCTAGATGTATGAAAGTAAACGAAGCAAAAGGCGTATGTAGGATCGTAACAGGTGTTGTTCTGTAGTTTCAGCCTTCCCCCATGAGAATAAGACGTGAATGACCCTTCTGACATTTATCCATTCGATAGAACTAAATTATATCTGTTGGGAGTTCGGCTCCCTTACTCCGAGCCAATATAAATCGAGTACGATAAAACGGAGGCGGTCCCCAAATTATAATAATACAATTAAATGATAATATTTAATTAAGCGAGTCCGCTATCAATAGTTTAGTGAGCTGATATTATTGATCAAGTAAAATTGGTAGAATCACAATTATATTATTATGTGATTAATTAATAATGTTCATGCTATAGAATTCAATGTTGTTTTCGTAATGAAATGATTAATTTTAATTAAATTAGGGTAATTACGAGTCTGTCCTTTACAAATGATAACATCTATATTTTCTGCAAATAAATGATTATCATTCTTAATAAATGATTATTATTCTCATTCTTAATAGTTTTTTTACCTGGGTATCAGAAATGACAGGCTATAGAATTCTATTTTAAAACAGTCTAATAAAGACGGCACGGTTGGCACAGTGGTTAAGCGATTGACTGCTGCGCTGCGTGTCGCCGGTTCGATTCCCGCACGGAACAAATATTTGTATGACCTACAATTAGTTGTTCCGGGTCTGGCTGTTTGTATTTGTGAGTTTGAATGTTTGTAAACGCACCCACAATACAGGAGAAATTCGTAGAGGGGCAACGTTTTAAAAAAAAAAGTTCATTATACAATCCTAAAACGCTTTTATATAATACCTTCACATATTAAAAAAAAAAAACAAAATGCTTGTTTCCATTTTTTTAAATATTTTTTTAAACCTAGAAAAACCGGCCAAGTGCGAGTTGGACTTGTTATTTTTTGTTATAGCGGCAATAGAAATATTATGTGAAAATTTCAACTGTCTATCTATTACGGCTCATGAAATCATGAGATATATCCCGCTGACACACAGACGGATGGATGGGCAGCGGAGGCTTAGTAATAGGGTTCCGTTGCGACCCTTTGGGTACGGAACCCTAAAAATAGCCAAGTAACTACAAAAAATAAAATAAAATCCCACTTGGTCCAATAATTGTGACAGTAAGTGTACAGTCGACGTCATCAATCACGCCGACGTCAGTGACGTCAGCCCACGTCACAGTTTAAAACGTTTTTACTTTTTATACTAATGAGCTGTGTTACAAAGTTTGTAAAGAAGTACTGAAAATGATTTGCCTGAAAAGGTTTGAATTTAAATGAAGTACCTTAAGCTTTATGAGGATATTTTCACGAAATTAAAAAAAAATGTTTCCCTGTCTGACTGTTTCATTAATTTATTTCTTGGTTGATTTGGTAGCTTCTTTTTTAGGGGTCCGTACCCAAAGGGTGCCACCGGGACCCTATTACTAAGGCTCTGCTGTCCGTCCATCTGTTCGTCTGTCACAGGGCTGTTTCATTTGAACTGTAATAGGTAGACACTTGAATCGCAAACTCAATTTTCACAGAGTGTGAATACTATGGCCGCTATGGCAACACATCAGAAAAAAAACAAAAAGTAAAAATTTAAAAGGTTTAAATAACTTAAAAATTAAAATTATACACAAACTGTGTTTTTTACTAAAGTATTTATTAAAAAAATATGATGTAGTGTGGAGTCCGACTCGCACTTGGCCGCTATTGTATCATTAATATTTTTGATAAGCTTGCGTTTGACAACTTTAATATTTGACCCAATTCAGCGAAATATGCTTCTTAGAACTAAACCTCACTCTGGCAAATTGAGGCATAGCCTCTTTTCTTTTAACAACACCCCCCAAAAGAAAATATCTGAAAAAAAGGATACTATCTTGAACCGGCTGGGAACTTGGAACGTGGGCGGGGAAGTTGGGATTCCAGTGATAGAGATTATAATTTAAAAAAAAATGGTTTTTGGTTTTTTCTTTGACATTATCTTCTCATTATCTGACATTATATACCTCCAATTCTTATTTCAACTCTTTACTTACGGCTTTTGTAGACAGGATTTTAATTCAGATTTGTTACAGTTGTAATGGCAATTTATTTATTTATTTGCTAACATGTAAAACACTGGTTAGTAGGCATGCATTAAAATTTCATGACACAGTATTCAGACATGCACCCTGTAAGGGCACTGCAAATTGTTTTGTATCAATTTATTAAATTTTCTACATAAAATATTGATTCTAATTATTACATTTTATTACATTATACTAAACATTAATCAGTAATTTATTACATTTTATTTTAAAATACGTCATTATTATCAATTAGTTCATTCTTTTTGCCTTAAAGGTACATAGTTATTTATTATTTAACATTTACTTCATTAACGTCGTAACAACCATGTCATTTGGTTTAAATAGCCTTTTATTTGTATTATTTTATTTATTTTTATATAGATTCTTCTATATTTTATGAATGTGAGAGGTGTTCGCGAGGCCTAACTTGTAGACTGTAGATTTGTAGACCTTTTTCTATTTTGTTCAGTACCTGTTACTTGTTGACAGGCCTACACTGTCCTCCCATACCTATTAACACTGTAATTTGAAAACATTGTAAAAGCCCCTTATTTTTAAAAGAGTAACTGTTGAGTTTCTTGCTGGCTCTTCTCCATAGGAGACAACCAATTGGAACCGTGCACCTAGCTTGTGACGTTTCAGTGCCCATGTAGGTTTATGTGAAATAAAATATTTTGATTTTGATTTGATTTAGAGATTTGACGAATTTTGGCAGAGCAGGCGAGGTCTTTAACCTTGGCCAACGGTTTGAAGACTTCAACACCAAGTTGTTGGTTCAAAATCAGGTATAGGTTGTGTGATAGCAAAAAGGCTATAAATAAATACTAAATACCTACAGTTCAGAAGACAAATTAATTAAAACCAAATAGATTGTGGTCAACAGCAGGCCCATTCCGAAGTAAGAAAAAGGAAATATTTAACTGATCCTCTAAAAGCTTATTGACACTAATGATTGACACTTTTTTAAATCAATGAACCTCTAAAATGTATTTGCGATTCTACAAGTGCACACTTTTTTTTAATTAATTGAGCCTCTTTTTAACTTCCTGGCCTTTTCTCAAAGTTGGTCGCAGTAACTTGGCTATTAATTATTTTTAGGACCCCAAAAATAGGAATTATGTAAGTTTCACAAAAAGAAGCGCAATCATTATATTAGAGTGTTCAATAATATTTTTAAGAACGCAAAATAGGAATCATCAGACGTTAGATTAAAATACATTACATAAAAAAATAACATACATCGATGTTCCTTTGTTAAAAATCCATCGATACGCGAAGACGTCTTCCAAATTGAATCTTCAACTAACTTACGTTAAACTTAAAACTTCACTTTCACTTCAAGCCAATGAACTTAACACCATAAAACTAACACATTTAAAATACTTTGAATCCACGGTTTTGTATGGAAACATTTCAATTACTTATACATTCATTTAATCGATATTTACGGCGTAATTAAGGGTTTTATGGCACTAAGTAATACTATTTCGTAACCGTTTGACAAAATGGATCAAGATGGTATTATTTATATATTTTGACGTGGCGCTTAAGTCTAGTGATGGGGAGTTACGTAAATATCGATATTTACCTTAGACAACAATCGAACTTTCTGGGTTTATTTTGGATTACTGATATCGGTGAAGAAAAAATGTCGTAAAGAAACCTGGACTACTTATATAACATATAAGTCTGAAATCGCTAACCTGTCTTGAGCAAGCGTGGTGATCATGTTCGTACCGTCTCTGAATAAGAAGAGGCCTTTGAACTGCAGTGGGACCATAATACGCCGTCAGTTGAGACTGGTCATCTCTTAACTGCCATGGCTTATTTTTATTATTCTTATTTTTTTTATATACGTATATATATAAATATGTTTATTACATTGTTCTCACATATAGAAGCGACAAGAATAATGTACCAAGGATTTTGTAATATCTTGACTTAAAAAGAGTGTCCTTGGAGTTACTTGCCCGTTCTTCTCAATAGAGATCTACGTTTTGGAATGGGCAACTAGCTTCAACTTTCTGACTAACTGACCGACTCTTTGACAATTCAAAAGTGCCTGTAAATAGTTTAATTGAAATAAATGCTTTGAGTTTTTGAGCTGGTATTATAATTATCGATAGTTGTCTCAGTAAACCTGCTTGCCTTGTATCATAAGAAAATGAATCCATTTCCTTTTTATGCAGTAACAGGAGAAAACATGTCCAAATATCGGAAAATCACGTCACCACTTCTGTATTCCCCATGGGGAGGCACAGTGGTGTATAAATATATGATCAGTGAGGTGTGTAGTGTGTTATAAGTCCCATATAATAGGAGCCGAGCCTATTACCATAAAGCGGGCACAAATCAAGACTCCACTGCCTATCAAGGCTGCTACTGTGAATTTTCTAGTGGAAAACCTAATTACCAACACTTTGACTGACAAAGGAATCGTACTTAAAACTCCAGAAGTCGCTATTGTTAATCAACGAGACAGCAAAATGACATCCAACAATAGTCATTAAGTAAAAAATATTTTCTGTAACCTTTTACTACTCGGATCTATATGACGTCATATATCCTATATACCGCGGAACAACATAACGCTTCCAATGACACCTCGTTTGTCAAAATACGACGAGTCGTTTAAGAGTCATGAGGTGACAGATGAACATACATATAAATACATAGCTTATTATATCTTAACCCGGGTCTCCCTTGTTTTACCGAAAAGAAATTGCCAAATTATCACTTCCCAAACAAATTTTCGCATAATTTCATTTGCCAAATTATTACTTACCAAAAAATCTCTTTACAAATAATTGTTACGAAAACCTATGTTTGGCAAGTGAACGTTTGAACAATAACTTGTTCACCAACTAGTACTTTTACCATTTTTTATCTAGTCAAATATTTCAGTTGGTATAACATATTTTACGCAAAATTAAATAAGCCAAATATTTGGTGTTGTCAATTTCAAACTTACCATTTCTATTATAAGACTTAGACGACGGAGCCCCGCCAAGCGGGGCTCCTACTTCTGGGTGGTTTAAAAAAAAAATAACCACGAAAGGGATGGCGGGGTCTTTCAGACCCCGCCATCCCCTTCTAACCTAACCTGTCCGAGTCGGGGTGCCCTAAGTCCCGAGCTCGCTTCGCTCGCTCTTGCATCCTATCCCACCCTTGGTTTTTTACCCTTGAATAAATGATTATATTAAAATAAAATTGCATTTTTTTTATAATTCCCAAAACAACTTATTTTTGCCTTTATATTTTTTGTCATAAAAAGAACATTAGACCAAACATTTATTGTCTAAAGATTGTTTGCTGTAATAAATCATTTGATTAAAGACCAAATGCCTTAATGACATTATCCTTGGTAATAATCTACCAAGTAAAAATTTGACCAAATGAAAATGTGCGTACTAAAATCATTCCAAACATTGCATTGGTATAAAAAAAGGTTGCTAAAATTTGTTTGGGAAGTGAAATTTTGGCAAAATCTTTTTGTCAAAACGGCAGGATCCCCTTAACCCTCCTTTGTCTTTGCCGTATAGTAAAAATTAAGTCTTCATATCCCCAACTATCGACTCACACTTGCGTCACACAATATTAATTTCCAAATCTATCGACAAGCACGTCCCTACACTAATGGTACACCAAAGCTCCCTATCTCAAGATCTATGGTAATTCGTTGATCGAATACTAATCCTCGTATCGTGGGGAAACTTGATATTTTAATCAACATCCCATGATCTGTTTGAAGTGTTTCTGGGTAGTACAGGGATACGGTGACGTAATGTGTGAAGGACTTAGAGACCGACAGTTTTGATGGAAATGTGTATGAGTGAGTTTTGGGATCAAGATTTATTATCCTAACTTTCTAACTAATATTATAAATGCGAAAGTAAGTTTGCTTGTTACCTTTTCATGCCTAAACCACTGAACCGATCATCCTGAAATTTTGCATATACTCATTGTCAGGTGTACAGAATCGGACATAGCGTACCTTTCATCCCGAAAAAAAGTACTGTTCCCGAAGAAAACAACAATAACGTTCTTATTATAATAGATGGCACTACGTGTCTTTCGAATCATGATTGGATTATAACCCGAATTGATTGTCAAAGTCTAAATTAACGCGAGCGAAGCCGCGGGACAAAGCTAGTTTTATAAACAAAGCCATACATTTAGTTTCCTTGCTCTTGTTTCATATTTATAATTGTATATATTTTATGTAGATAGGTGTATGTTTTAGGTATGTATTAAATGGTACACCACTGACTACCTGCATTATTGTCTCTCCTTCTACCTTGAATCCATCCAAAGGTTGTCTGTAAAAAATCGCTTTTAGCGATAAGACCGCCCATTGTGTCACCCTATGTAAAATTTCTACGTTTATATCTGTAATTTTTATGGTGTACAGAATAAAGAGTACTCTATTCTATTCTAAAGGCTTCTCAACTAAATACATACACAGCATTAACCCGCAATCTTTGTCATAGTTATAGATCTCGCATGTATTTAAATTATAGAAAAGCACGACACTATTAATTAACTTAGGTACTTGTCGTTAGTTTCGAGGGGCTCGTGGCTAAATAATAACAGCCGCACGGGTCGATCTTCATGGTTAAGCAACACTTGCCGAAGTCGGTCTGTGGATGGGTGACCATCTATTACATCCCGAGACCCCTCCGTGCCTCGGAAAGCACGTTAAGCCGTTGGTCCCGGCTGTCATTTGTAGATCTTTGATAATCGTTATGGTAGTCAGAAGTCTGATAGACTGACAACCCGTCTTACCAAGAGGTATCGTGTTACCCAGTAACTGGGTTGTGGAGGTTAGGTAGGCAGTCGCTCTATGTATAACACTGGTATTCAGCTGCATCCAGTTAGACGGGAAGTCGACCCTAATAGCTGGGAAAAGGCAGATTATGACTTAAATGATAAATGATTTTATGTAAGTAGGTTTTAACAAAACACTTTTACACGTCAATCATATTTTTAAAACTAGATAAGGTCGGCGTTTCCTATCTGACTACTCTGAGAAGAAAGGCCGAAACAAACTCAGAGGTCACAGTCTCTTTTAAAGTCCAGACATAATCTTGGTCAAATCATGTGAAGACCATGTAGATTTATGTCTGAAATGGTCTTTTGAGGAAAAACCACACAGAATGAGTGGACCTGTCCAGTCAGTGCACGCATTTGACACTAATCGTGGAGCTCAAATCAGAACTTAAGGAGCGCAACCACTCGACGAACAATAACTTGGTATTTGTTTCGAGTTAGTTATCTATCCCTTATGTTGCACCTGCCATGTTTGCTCTCTGCATCACCCTAAGGTTGACTGGTACAAAATGCCTCAGGCATTCAGTTCGCCTTTGTACAGTATTTATTTACTTGAGCAAGGTTTAACAAATAAATAATTTTAATATGGCATGCAAAACTGTGTTTTTAATTAACTAGTTCTATATTCTTAATTTTTTTCTAGAGTTGAAGGTTATTTATATGAGAATCTTGTCCATGTTGTCATTTTTCGTAATTATAACAATTGTATGTAGGTGTAGTAAGAAGTATGCCATCGTGGTTATTTCTGTTAAATGCACGTATCTTCTTTTTATGAGAATATGCCTTTTTCTGGGGAAGAAAACATTTAAAAACTAACTATATCAATATTGTTTTTTTTTTTTTTAAATAACCCTTCAAACAGCACAGCTCTATTTTGATTAAAATTGTATAGCCAGGGAAATTACAGCAAACAAAATAATTTTAATATTTTCATCAGCAATTTAAACATAATAAGTTTATAAATTAATCAAATAATCCCCAAAAAAAATCCTGTACAGCCGCCATTCCGCAGGACTCAGCGCAAATTCTTATCCCCAATCGATTGGTCCTTTAACTGTTTATTATGTCGTCCACATCGCCCACAAATCATCCCCGTCCACAACGATTTATTGTACAACACAGAGTATTTCATCCCTCTTTTTCCCCTCCATCCCCCTCCATCCCCCATTCGCTACTAAACGTCGCAACCTTTATGTTGTACGTCAATTGAATTTGACGTAAAATTGGAAATAGTGAAGGAATCGAGATAAGGTTAAATGGTATTTATTTAGTGGGTTAGAAATAACCGATTGGAATTCTGTAGTTAATATTATTATTATGAGAATAAAAAGCTGGAGTAGAAACATTAACCCTAAAGCTACGTTATCAAGAGAACCAGCGGGGTAATTACGTAACACACTAACAGTAGGAATGGGTTTCATTTTGACAGTTCAACAACATTCATTGCGTTATTTACGTAGTTGAGCAGACAAATTTTTTGAACATATGAAGCAATGGATTAGCAATAGGCTTCAAAATGATTCAGATTGTGATAGATAGTGTGTTACACAATTAGGGAGTTGGTTATTTTACTGAATTTGTTGATTAAGGGATAGTATTGACGATGGAACATTCTTCAACCTACAATAATTTGGCACTAATTACTCATTAATCATTGCCAAAGACAATTTATTTGTGAATGTCTCACAAATCAAATTGTCTCGCCAAATTATTCTCGTCTTATCTTGTGTTTCCTTCCACTTTGATCAGTCAGACTCGTACCCGAAACCTCGAAGAAAAAAAACCATCAAAAAAAAGAAAAAAAAAAGGTGTGTTACATAATTAGGGTGCTGGGTTGGAATTTACGGTGTCAAAAACGCTCTCTAGAGAAACACACCAACTTACATTCCTAAATAACGTTTCAGTGACGTCATTCGACGGTAAATTGCGGACGCTATGTAGCGGCCACCGCAGTCATAGGTGGCTAGGGTAGCTTTAGAAAACCCAAATGTTAATATTGTAAATCTTTAAAACCATCGTTGATCTAACATTAAGATACACTTCTATTGTTTGCAATTAGAGGGATTGTTGATTATGTTATCATTTTCAATAGTAAATAGTAATTAGTACATTTATAATACAGACAGACGCATCGCAGGTTTGATTCCCGGAAGGAACACTTTTTTGTGTGACCTACTGAAATACGAGTATATACAGGTCTGGAAGTTAAGTCATGTGGAAATTGTGTTTTTGTAAATACACTGATGATAGTACGAGTAACAACTTCAAATTCAAAATAATTTATTTCACATAAAACCTACATGGGCACTTATTAAAAGTCAGAAGCTAGGTGCACGGTTCCAATTGGTCGTTTCCTATGGAGAAGAGCCGGCAAGAAACTCCACGGTTACGCTTTTAAAAATAATTGGCTTTTACAATGTTTTCAAATTACAGTGTTAACAGGTATGAGAGGACAGACGTAGCATAATCATAAGCATAATCAGCCTATAACGTTCCCACTGCTGGGACACAGGCCTCCTCTCTGTGAGAGGGAGTGGGCTGTTATTCACCACGCGAGCCCAGTGCGGGTTAGTAAATGTCACATGTCTTCGAATTTCTGGTTCTAAGACATGCCGGTTTCCTCACGATGTTTTCCTTCACCGTTTTGAGAGCAGTGTCGATGAAATAAATTACATAAAGTAGAGCACCTGCCTGGGTTCCCACTGGGCCACCACTGCTCTCACAGACGTAGGCCTATCAACAAGTGCTAGGTACTTAACAAAATAGAAAATGGCCAATAAATCGAAGCGTCTATGAGTCTACAACGATATAAAACCTAAGAAACTTTTTACAGTCAACTATTGGTACCTTTTGCTGGTCATATGACCCAATTGAATACCTACTGCATGAATGTTACACCATAACGAGAGTTAATATACACATCAATGACACAGAATTAAAACTACAAATCAAAAACATAGTTTCCCATCAAAATTAACATTCATATTATGCATATTGCATTATAAATATCGTCCATGAATTCACATTATAGCATAGCAGAGCGATGATTATTTTAATGCGCTGCCAATCAAATCATACAATAATTAATTTGTCACGATTTGTATTAAAATTTCCGTTAATTATACGAATAAAATTATCATTTATAGTGATAATGAGAGGTGGTTGTCGTTCATTTTAAACGCTTGGAATCCGGTATACGATAAGACTAGATTCCAGATGCGGATGTGTAAAGATATATCCACACTTGCGCACTTTTATCTTCTGACAACCAGTCCTACCAAGGGGTATTGTTTTAACCAGGAACTGGGTTGTGGTCAGATAGAGCGATAAGCAGTCGCTCCATGTAAAATACTGACATTCTACTGCATTCGGTTTTACTGGAAACCGGCCCCAATATATTTTGGAAAAGGCCTTGCAGTTATTGATGATTTTTGCGTCTTTAAGGGGGATGCGCTAAGACTGCCTGCAATTTGAAGGTCAGTGTCAGTTTTTATGTTGATTAAAATATAATCCGCGACCGTAACAAATACTATTGCTGGGACACAGGCCTCCTCTCTGTGAGAGGGATTCGGCGGTAATCCACCACGCGGTCCCAGTGCGAGTAAGCGGATGTCACATATCTTCAATTTTTGGTTCTAGGACATGCCAGTTTTCTCACGATGTTTTTGTCACCGTTTTGAAAGCAGTGGTGAAGAAATAGTTTACACAGAGTAAAGTGCGTGCTAGATCGAACCCACGACCTTACTAATCGTACGTTGCGGCCGTTACCACTGGGCCACCACTGCTCGGGTGCTCGCGTCGATTGTTTTAATGATTAGGAGTCCACGTGACTATTTGCGTCTGCTTGATAACCTCCATACAAGTTAGTTGACACTATCGGCGCGCGCGATTTTCATCCCGAATCCTGCGCGCGATTCGCTTCAGTTTAGCCAGAGCTTATAACAGTGTATGCGAGTAGCGAAGGGACAATTTTTGTAAGAGATAAGCCGGAGTACATATCTTTAGCTTGATTAATTATTATTTGTCTATAGAATACTGACTGTGCCATTTTTCAAAGGGAAGCCGGTAGGAATCGAGTTGTATGGAACCTTCGCCACTGGTGTATGTTCGTAATTTAGGTTTCATTAGTTGCTAATTAGCCTAATTAGAATATCACAATCTGTAGCTATAAAATCATTCGCGGAATGAAATTCTATAGGGCCTCAAATGAAGTATTCACTGTCATTACTGGTAGTGTAATGTCAAAATTTGTTCAAGACTTACACCGGCAGGATCAGGAGGTCTGCATTAGGCTACTTACCTGAAAAAAGCAAAAATATATTTTTAATTACATGTAACTTAACATCAAGCCTATATTTCCCCCAAGAGTAAGGCAGAGGTATAACTACAGTACACATATTTACATACATATTTTAACTGTCACATCTTATTTACTGTACCTGCAATCTATGTAAATATTTTTTTACTTTACACCCACATTTCGGCAATGCGCCAAGGTACCCCGCGAAATTCAAATTTTCATAAGTACGTTTTCTGCAATTTGCAGGTCAGTATCAGGTGGTATGGTGATCTAAATATGATTCGCGGCCGTATCAAATATGTTTTTTTTTGGCTTTATCATTAGAATCAGCAATACAATTCCTTAAGTTAGAATTGCCTGCAAATGTTATGATTTCATGAAATAGTCATTCAATAGGGTAATATGAACATAGAGAGATGTATTCATGATTTTTATGAATATAATTCTATAAATAAATGGTTGATACGGCCGCGAATCATATTTAGATCAACATACAACCTGATACTGACCAAATTGCAAAAAACGTAAGAAAATTTGAATTTCGCGGGCTACCTTGGCGCATCCCCCTTAAGTCCCATGTAATAGGGGGCGAGCCTATCGCCATAAACCGGGCACAAATTCAGACCCCAGGCTGCTACTGACAAATTCCTGATGGCAAAACCCAGTAACACTTTCCCCGACCTAGGAATCGAACCTAGGACCTCATGCTCAGCAGTAGCATTTGCAACAACTAGACAACGAGGCATGTAAATTACATGTCGTTAATAGTCCAGTATTGTTAGTCTTTAGCAAATAACTCAAAAGTCAATATTAATTCAGCATAAACTGAATAAATGTAGATCTACGGTAATAAAAATTGCCAAACCCGTCTTGAAATTTTTTTATGCATATTTCTATCTTAAAATACGCGTTTTTTTCACACAGTAGTTTTTAATCATTTCAACTTTAATGATATCTGTCAGATGTCAACACGGCTACACGGACGTGGCATCGTAAAATACCCAATTTGTCAGAAAACACATAAAAATATAATATGTGCCCGCTCTGCGGGGCGGCCCTGTCCAATCTAAGCGACCTTCCACACGGTTTGATGTTGCTGCGACACTGGTTGTATAGCGTTTGATGTAGTATGGCTGGAATATAGGTATGTAGTGCAGTGCTGCATTGTTGCAGGAGAGGTTGTGTCTTATGACTAGAGATCGGATATTCGGATGCATATTTACCTAAAGTAAATTTTTTGGTATGAAAGTATTGAAGCGGATAATTAAAATATTTTTTGTTGTAAAAAAATCAGATGCTTATTTATTTAAGATTTATGTTTAACCCCAGATCATTTTTAACAATATACATATCAATACCGTCGATGCAAATATGTGTATGTAGGATGTAAGTGGAGGGGTATCGTGTGTTAGTAAAACAAAACATAAATTTAAATAATTATTTTTATTAAATTAAGTACTTTATCCTTATTGGGCGTAAATATTACCTCGGCTACAACAACTTTAATCACTACCTTTCGATCGCTATGAGTTGGTCCGGTTTGGTCACTAAAATCTGACGTTAGGGGATTTTTTTCCATACAAAAGCGCATTCCATATTAACCAACATATCAACTTTAGGTGAATATGCATCCGAATATCCGATCTCTGCTTATGACATTACAGAGCACTGTGCTTTATGACCCTATATTTTCGGATATTTTGAAATTTTGGAACATTAGGGTTCTATAAATACCACATCAGGCACGGGATAAAGATTGCCTGCAAATATGTTTTTCGAACTTGATTACACATTTCAAGGCTTATAGGCCGGAGCATGTCCTGACTTAAACAAACACCGTCCTAACACCCGGGAAGACCAGGAACTGTATGAATAGAACTTTAAATAGGTGCTAAACATTATTCAAAAATTTGGAGCGAAGTTTCGCTAACTGTGTGTTACAAAGCAATTACTCCATGTCTCATCCACTGCGCTAGAATCAATGCCACGCAGTGCGAACGAATCGTGTGTCACTACCGTAACATAAGTACTTGCAGCGCTGCCTGTATACAATGTGGAGACGTAGTCGACAGGAAAATAAATGAAAACGCTAACAATACTAATACATAGGAATACTATGAAACTATCAAATAAATCCATGACATCACACATCTAAATTAAAAAAAAAACTATTTTATATTAATATATGTAATAGTAGTGATGGGCCGACTATCGGTTTTGGCAAACTTTAACAAGCGATAGTGACGAAACTATTGAATACTAACTTTTGCCCACGGCTTCGCCCCCGTGACTGTCGGAAATTATCCCACGGGAATTTACAACCAGGATAAAAAAGTCTCCTATGCCCTAACCCAGGTCATGGCCTATCCGTATGCATTTCATCTAATTCCGTTCAGCTGTTATGGCATGGAAACGTAAAAGACAGACTATATTTCCAATACCATAAATCCCTCAGAAATAATTACACAAAAATTTCAACAGTTCATGTGAATCTTAACATCAGCTCCTTTTTTTTTTTGGATGGGAAATCATCAAATGATCTCTCCCGCTCTGGGCGGAGCAAAAGGGCGTGTCAGACTCTTACTGACTAAAACCCACCCGTGTTCCTTCAGTTGCCTGTGCGCCAGGGCCACGGTAACTCTTTCGAACAATCCGCGACCCCGGCAGGCATCGGCCCTATCGGACCCCGTCAAGTATGCTGACATCTCTTTGAGGCGCGCGTGGAACCCAACGCGCCATCGACCCGGGCTTGGTCCTTACCGGACGGCGAGCTGCCCATTGCTCGTCGTCCGCAGGCCCGCGCCTACGGTGGCCGCGAGTCGGCTATCGACTCCCGAAGCCCAGGGTGTCTCCTCCTGCGGCGACTAGGGGCCTGAGGGCACAATGATTGCCTCACCCTCACGCGCTCCGCCTCCTCCTTCGCGAGCATTACTGCTTCGCAGAAGGAGGTGACTGCTTCCCATTCCCTCTCGCTCCGTACCATGGCCTGAACCAGGGCCGGACGCGAGAGGTCGCCGCCGCCGATTGCTGCCACGAGGACACGGCGGTGCTCCGCCCAAGCCGGGCAGACCTCCACCGTATGCTCCACCGTGTCCTCTGGTCGATCCACACAATGACAACACCCGGGCGTTTCCTCCCGCCTTATCCGAAACAGGATCTCCCGAAACAGCCATGTCCGGTGAGGACCTGCGTCAGGCGGAAGGTGAGTACGCCGAGGCGCCTCTCAATTCACTCCTCAAATTTGACCCCCTTGGAGGATGATTTTACAAAAACGCTAAGACACGTAATTTTTTATTTCTTACCAAAAGCATAATTTTGAATTTCGATATCCCTCTAGGTTTCCCACAAAAAAATTCAGCCACTATATCACCCCCTTTGGTATTATGTATGAGAAAAAAGGCAGCCTATGTCCTTCTTCGGGATGCCATCTGTCTCTTTGCCAAATTTTATCGAAATCTGTTCACTGGTTTAGGCGTGAAAAGGTAAGATACAGACAGGGTTACTTTCGAATTTATATTATGTATGGATGTATAATTGGTGTATTGCTCTTCAATTATTACATTTTAGTCGACTTTGTTATGAATAATTCAGTCACTAGTATAGTCTATGGTCAAAGTGAAACTTAAAGCTTATGCTTAGTCAAAATTTTAATGTCAATAATGAATTAATAAAATAAAAAAAAGAAGGAAAAGAATCATAGGGCATCAAAAAATTCGTCCGCATCGCTGTCGACAGGAAAAGTGTCCAAAAGGCTGGCAGCATTGCCACGTCGTATGGCGATGCTGATTCTTTGGCCAAAACATAGGCCAGCCCTCTGGTCATAATTGGTTGAATTTTTATATGCAGACTCGCAACGTCATTAGATA
Source organism: Griposia aprilina (assembly GCA_916610205.1). Lineage (NCBI taxonomy): Eukaryota > Metazoa > Arthropoda > Insecta > Lepidoptera > Noctuidae > Griposia > Griposia aprilina. The sequence continues at coordinate 18,089,113 of OU744307.1, read as the reverse complement.
AACTATACGTCATTGAATTTGAACATTTTTAAAGTACGAGACTTGCCCTTCAGATGAAATTAAATAAGCTTTCCAGTGTATAACTGTGTTGTTGTCAAAGGGCTGTAGAGTATTATCTTGTATCCCTGATCCTTACGGACATAAGATTAAGCTCTCACAGTCAAAAGCTTGTGTTTGTTGAAGCATACTAGTCGATAAGTGGACACTGTAAGCGCCCCACGTGACTTGGAACGCTTCCTAACCAGATGGAATGACATCGGGGATATTGCTTGAGGTGAGTGCCAAAACTGGCCGTGGTACAATTGAATTTGGATGGTCATTGAATTTCAAAGGTGAAGGTTTTGAATACGACACATATATGCGGCGTTTGGTCTCTGCGTTAACTAAGGTGTTATATCAACTGATTGGGAATATAATATCACACCTGCCATCATCTGCGTGCTTTTTCCCAACTATGTTGCGGTCAGCTTCCAGTCTAACCAGATGTAGCTAAATAGCAGTATTTTACATGGAGCGACTGCCTACCTAACTTCCACAACCCAGTTACTGGGTAACACGATACCGCTTGGTAAGACTGGTTGTCAGACTCTCGGGTTTCTGTCTACCCGTAACGACTGACAAAAATCTACGAATGACAGCCCCGACAACGGCTTAAAGTGCTTTCTGAGGTTCGGAGGGGTCTCTCACCTTGGCAAGCGTTCCACATTCCACGAAAAAGAAGGAAAAGATTTGCTCACACTACTATTTCGCCTGATATGTCACATAAGTTCAAGAAATGCAAGCTTTTTGCCATTAATATGTCACAAGTCCGGAGTTGAAACTGCTTCTGAGAATTTCCTAATGGAAAAAACCCCTTATCCATTAGTGCCCGAGGATCGAACCCAAGAACGAACGCTGAGGAGTCGCGCTTCAAGTGACAAAAATCACAAAATGAAATTTGTATCATCACTCTCCTCCCCTTATAACAATTTATTTGTGGTCGCCTCTACATTTCTTTTTCTTCCACACTTCTCTATCAGTCGTCATCTCGGTAGTCACCTCCTTTCTATCCATATCACCTTTCACACAGTCCATCCATCGTTTCATTGGTCTTCCCCTACTCTTATAGTCATTTACATAAAAACTCAAAACTTTCCTCGCAACATTTTCCTCATTCCTCCGCATCACATACCAACCATGACAACCGATTTCCACACAAAAATTAGATTTGTATAATGATTCTAAATCGCGCAAAATGTAGTTAAAATGGCGAGCAAAATACAATTTAATTGTTATTGAATATGTATCCTGTTCTAATTGATAATTACTCAATCTGCTCACGTGACTAAACATTAATTTGTACAAATTCTAAATTTCGCGTGAACCAACGCCGCTTGCACACCACCGCAGTGATTTGTGGTAATACAGCGTAGCAATGAAAGTATCTAATTTATCAGCGGAATTTTGCGATATTAACATTTAAAATCGCTTTACAAAGTCATGGAAACGTATTGAAGAAAAATAGCCTTGGCTCAGAAGTGTGTAAAGTTAAATGTAAGTTCAGTGCTTCCGGGGTAGTCAGCATCACTGCTAACTAGCAGACCGGGGCTATGAAATGGAGGAGGCAGCACATTTCATAGAGATGGCTGGAGCAGGACCCAAATTGTATGGTTGCCGAGATAATATAGCAGAAGTTCTGCATACCAACAGCCACATGGGTAGATGACTAACAAAGGACCATGGGAAAGACCTGGATGAGTCTGGCACAGACCTGGGAAGCATGGCGCAAAAAGGGGAAGGCTTATCAAACTCAAACTCAAAGCAGTTATTTGAATTAAACCATTTACAGACACGTTTGAATTACAAAAAAAGAGTCGGTCAGTTAGTCAGAAAGTTGAAGCTAGTTGCCCATTCCAAAACGTAGATCTTGGAGAAGAAACTCCAAGGATACTCTTTTTAACCGACTTCACAAAAAGGAGGAGGTTCTCAATTCGTCTGTATGTTTTTTTTTTTTTTTTTTTTTTTTTTTTTTTTTTTATGTGTGTTAGCTCATAACTTTTGTCTGGGTGAACCGATTTGGATGATTCTTTTTTTAATTGATAGGTGGTGCTTCACATGTGGTCCCATTTAAATTTGATCAAGGTCTGACCAGTAGTTTTTGAGTTATCTTTAATATTGCATATTTTTTCCACTTAGTTTATATGGATGATGTGTTAATAATTTCCTGTCACTGTTATTTACACACCAAGTAGTGGTATAAGTGTTTGTGTGGGGTAGGTACCGCAACTAAAAAGTGAAAAATAAAAACTTTTTTACAAAAAAACAACCGACTTCCAAAAAAAACACTAAAAGACGTGAAAAATAACTTTAATTTCGGAAGTCGGTGACCAAAAACGAAAATACAAAACCAGACACCGACTTCCGAAATTAAAGTTATTTTTCACGTCTTTTAGTGTTTTTTTTGGAAGTCGGTTGTTAAATCAAGATATTACATAATCCTGGGTACATTATTCTTGTTGCTTCTACAGGTGAGAAAAAAAAATGAAAGAATTTAAAATATAAGATTAATAATAAAAATAAGCCGTGGCAGTTAAGTATCAGCTACGCAAACTAGAAAAGCAGGCGAATAATGAGTGGAGACGATCGAAATACAAACATACAAAAATATTTTATTGTGACCAATAGAAAATTACTAAATTCCTTTAAAGCAAACAATGCCTGTATTAGAAAGAAGGCTTCGCTCTTTCACATCGTTAACGTTAACTAGTGTTAATATAGTGTAACTAACTTAACCTTAAGGGTAAATATGCAATGCCAGTATTTTTTTCTGTATTTAGCATATATTTACTAATCTTAAGAAATTAAAAATAAAAATCTATAATTAAAGTTGCTTTTTAAATTATTAACAGTAAAAATAAAACTTATAAAACTTATTCCCAGTTAGTGCATGTGATGTGGTGTGGCAAGTAATGTGCTGTTTTGTGTGGTATGTGGTGAGGCGCGCGATGTCGTGTGAAGTTTGGCGTGGTGCGTGGTGTGGTGTGTGGTATAGTGTGAGGTGTAGTGTGGTGTGATCTAGAGTGGTGAAATGTGTTTCAACAGCTTACTGCAACTCAAGCTCTGCTCAATACCGTCTGTGCCAACCCTAAGGTATATCACCACAGGTACGCAATTCTGTCATCGCCCCCCTACAGCGCTCACACACAAAACCTCTCGATTTTGTTCTAATCGGTTATTTATGTAATCGTAAATTAATCGATTAACTTATAGCCACCACGACCTAGTTTCTTTTTTAATTTTGTTCGTGTTAAGCAATATTTTTGGCTTATTAATCGCCTTAGTGGATTACATGAATAAATATATATAATTTGAATGTATTTGTGAGTCTCAATTGATGCTGAGTTAATATGTGTATATGAGTTTTACAAGCGATGGGAACTTTTTTAAGCTTCATTCAGTGGTATCGTGTGTGGTATTCTTTGTATATTAAAAAAGCGTGTAGTAATATTTCATGGGCTAAATAGAAAGATCATCCAATCCACTCAATCTGTGTGGTTCTTTCCTAAAAAGACCATTTCAGATACCAATCTACATGGTCTTTACATGATCTGACCAAGCTTATGTCTGTACTTTAAAAGAGAGTGTGACCTCTGAGTTTGTTTCAGCCTTTCTTCTCAGAGTAGTCAGATAGGAAACGCCGACCTCATCTAGTTTAAAAAATATTATTATGATTGACGTGTAAAAGTGTTTGTACAAACCTACTTAAAGAAACGACTACCTAAACAAATAAAATCATTTATCATTTAGTTATACAAGATTTGTTGTTTTTGCTGAGGGAAAAGCTCTGAAGGCTCCCTGATATGCAATGAACAAGGTCAGAAGCCCGAAGACAACAAGACGTGAGATTTTACCCACTTGCACCCTCTTAAAACCCATTTTCAGAACACACAAGAAGGTACTGGTTCTTAAGAAACCCATGAATCGGCATTACGTTACAAGTATTCTCTAAAATTTCGCTACCAGTTAACATTCATACGAAATAGCCTTGATCAACACACTTTAGAAATGTATTTATTATCACTGTATAATATTTTTAGCACCATAGATTTATGACACACACACGGAAACGAACAGGGTGGTCTAAATGTCCGCACACTGCAAAATAATAAAATTAATAAAAAATAAAATTATGCAAAAAACCAGTCCCACTTATAAACGGTAGTCAGCACCTGATCAAAACATTTTCTAAACTATAATTACCGACGATGGACGACACCACAGTAATCGAGCTAACACATATAATTATACCCATGAAATTATATCAAACCAATCCATATTAACAAGTAATAACCATACTTATGATAAATGTGAAAGTGTTTATGTATATATGTTGCGTTATTACAGCTAAACCAGATTTTAATGGAATTCGGTACTAAGATGATACCTACAACCTTGAGGAAGGGACCTTGAGGGAAGTACTTTATGACCGAAAACAGCTACTGTGGACCAATAAGTTGTCGTTTTCATAAATAAAAGTATTGTGTCGTATTGTAGCAGTACCCTAACGGAATGGTTGCCAAGAAACAGTAAGAGGAGTGTTGGTAGACCAATAGCCAGGTGGGTGGACCTACAGAAGATAGCGGGGAAGACCTGAATGAGACTCGCACAGACCACGGAAGTATGGCACAAATGGGAAAAGGCGTTTAATCAGCAGTGGGTGGAACAAGGCTGCCAATATTCAAAACGATGAAGGTATTGTAGCAATTTTTTTATTAACCCCGAGTGTGCGAAATCTGGTGATGAAGTTTGTATCGGAAAATTCATGCGGACGGAGTCACGGACAGAAACTTAGTATAATATTTAAAATAATATCCAACAACTCCATAAATATCATAAATAAGTGAGCCAAGATAACTGGTTAATAATTATAACATTATAATATTAATGTGTCCATACATTATGTATGTGTGGTGATGTATGGGATGAAAGCTGATACCATACACACATCTGTCAGGTTGCGTTAGATACGGAATGGTAGGAATTTCACTTGATTTCGCTTTATTTATGCAAACAAATCATATTTCTTGTTAGGGAGATTAATATCTCTGTAGGTTTGTTACAAATAGGAACGAAACTACCGAGTTTATGGAAATGGAATCTTAACCTTTGTTACTGATACGCCTGGGCTTAGAACCGGTACTGGTAAGTACAGCATTTCAGTACCTGAGGTACCGGTTCCAGACGGGTACTGGTACTCCACCTAACAAGTACCGGTACCATATTCAGGTACCCGGCGCGTACCACAAATATCATATTTGTACGAGGAACATCGTACGGTTGACAACTTTGAAGTTATTTTTCTAATGCCAATTAACTATCCTTTTTAACCGACTTCAAAAAAAGGAGGAGGTTCCTAATTCGTTTTTTTTTTATGTTTGTTAGCTCAGAACTTTTTCTGGGTGAACCAATTTGGATGATTTTTTATATTTGATAGCTGGTGCTTCACATGTGATCCCATTTAAATTTGATCAAGTTCTGACCAGTAGTTTTTGAGTTATCCTTAATAATGCATATTTTTTCCACTTACTTTATATTGATGATGTTTTATCTAATTTCCTGTCACTGTTATTTACATAATTATCAAGTAGTGGTATACGAATTCCTCTGGGGTAGGTACCACAACTAAAAAGTGAAAATAAAAACGTTTTACAACAAAGTTTTTTTACTTATTGTATCTGTTTTCTCACTAAAACTTACAGAAATATTTGTTTGGTACCGATTTTGGTACCAATACAGTACCGATACTTATTAGAAATACCAATAATACAGGTACCTACTACACTGGTACCGGTATCATACCAAAGCCAACGGTTACCGGTTCCCAAAAATACCGGTATTTCTAGCCCTAAATTGATACTTAGAGTTATCATTGATTTCCTTAAGTTTAATCTTGCGAGATACCAAAGGATAATTTATAGGACGAACATCTAAAATATCTTTTAACATGAATGTCCCAATCAGCAGATGGATCTGTAATAGATGATCTGGGACTAGAATTTAACAAAGAAAAAACTAGTTTTGTAACTTTACATTCCGTCCGTAGTTTGATCAGTAGTCAAACATACTAATAGTTAAAATGCGTTAGTTAAACTAATCATTTGTTAAAAAATACTTAAGTATGTTGTTCGACAAATGGTTAGACTAACTATAGTTAAAAAAAATACAATTTGCTACGAAAGTTAACCATACGTAGACAGAGTAGTTAAACTTTAACATTTTTAACTGTATCAAACAACGGTCCATAAGTCCAGCACTGTACGACTTTTGGCTAATATGATCATAACGATGAACGAGTGACATAGTTAGTCCCCATGGAAATAAAGTCTTGACAATATAAGTAAAAGTGTTAGATTGGGCATTAAAAAGAAAACTATAACTATGCATTAAATTATGTTCCCAATCCAGAATCAAATTTAACACATCAATATGATATTCCATCTCACACAAATCACTACATTCTATCCAGATGTGCCACAGCCTCTCATTTCTATGCAGTTATCAATTAAGATTGCAATGAGGCAATCAATAAATAAAGACCACATCGAAAACGATTCAGTAGTTTCCTATAAATTTTACAAAACACAGATTTGTAACATACATCGTAAAATGCATATTTTATTGGTCTCCTATTACTTATAGTGGTATAAATAACCTCTGATAGCTCAATCTTTACTGTGATTGGTCAGTGGGCGTAAAACTAAAGATTTTTTATGGTTGAATCACAAATCAAATATTGGAAGGTAAGTGGGAAGTCTACTTATTTGCATATGCAGTAGGTCATCTGTGCGTGATCACCTAATGGTCACAATCTTGGGTAGGTGACACTGCTGGAGAGAAAGGCTACCATAATGTTACTCTCATAACATAACATCATGCTTGTCTTTTCCGAAGGGTTAGGCAGAGGTGCACCTATGGTACACCCATATTTCGCCGGTTATGTTTAAGTCCCATGTAACAAGGGGCGAGCCTATTGCCATCAACCGGCCACAAATATAGACTCCGGGGGATCCATTCTTTTCGCATTTTTTTTTTATTAATATATTTTGGCATACCTAACCGTTTTCGCATAACTGTTATTAGCATAATGATACTGTGGCATAATAATACTTTGGCATAATGCAATGGTTAGGTTAGGTTAAGTTCATTTATGGCAATAAACATTATGGCAAAATATTTATGCGTAATGATCATTGTGCTGAATTTCATTATACCAATGTTATATTATATCTTAAAATTTTATGCAAATGGATAGGGAACCGATTTCGGGCTGCTACTGAGAAATTCCAAATGGAAAAGCCCAATACCACTTTGCCTGAACTGGGAGTCGAACCCAGGACCTCATGTTCATCAGTAGAGCTTGCGACTACTAGACCAATGAGGCAGTCGTTATTTTCCTTTAGTATTTTTTTAATTTTCCTTTCGTATTTTTTTAATTTTCCTTTTGTATTTTTTTTTAATTTTCCTTTTAGATTGTTTTATTATTATTGCCTGCTGAACTTGCTCTTGACCTCGATCTCAGCTGATGCAAAGCGATTGATGAGATGTACGATGGAACGAACGTGTCCGAAAATGGCCTATTCACTATTTCTTTGAAGGCTGATGGGTTATAGGTGCAAGGGAACACAGACGCTGGCAGAGAATTCCACACTTTGACCGTGCGCATAAAAATGTGGTGTTTAATAGGCCGTAAACGTACCTGATGGTAAGTGGCTTCACAATAATTTCATCTATCAACAACTGCTTCACCAGAGAATGGTCAATACGCCTTCGAACTAAGAGATTCATTATTTTAAAGTCTCATTAAGTCGTGCTAGTAATTTCACATTTCATTTTTTTTTTTTTTTCATTAACACCATACAAACTTGAATAGGGAAATGCTGCATGGCACATAGACACAATTTAATTTCTCTGGATAAACCAGGAGTTTTCCACTGCAGTTAAAGCATATATCAGAACAGTGTACAGACATTCAACCTGAACAACTTTCTCCAAATATAAACAACCCCATACAGATCTTCAACACCTAAAACAACCACACTTTTATCATACACGCGGTATAAAAAGAAAACACAAGCAACTGCAGAGAAAACTCCCATTCACAGAAGAATTTATGTCCAAAACTGACATCCCTAAGTCCTAACCCACTTTGTTAGTACAAAAAGTGTTCTAACAGCTATTTCACAGTGACGGAGAGCTCACAATGTTAGTGTAAGTGAGTTAGTAATTTTTTTCATTTGTTCCACACGCCGTGTGCGCCCAATTACTTTAATGGAAGCGCTCGCGTTAAATAAAGCTCTTTAAGGCGCTGCCATATGTGAAACTTTTTAGGAAGGTAGATGATTTTGTTAAAATTTTGCACTTGGTAAAACGTTTTGACTACAGAATAGAAGGGATATATCTTTATTAAGTACACCATACAACTTACAGAATTCTGATATAAATGTAGAAATTTTACATAGGGTGACACAATGGGCGGTCTTATCGCTAATAGCGATCTTTTAAAGGCAACCTTTGGCTGGATTTAAAGGTAGAAGGAGAAACAATACTGCAGGTAGTCTGTAGTGTATAGGTACAATAAATACAAAAAGACATAAAGCATATAGGTTATCTACATATAATCTATATATATAAAAATGAATCCCTATTTCCCTTGATCACGCGTGAACGGCTGGACTGATATCACAATTTTTTTTTTGTTGTTTTCATTATTGTCTGGAGAAGAATCTTATGAAATAGAAAAATAAGAAAGTTGATCGGAACGTTGCAAAAAATAAGAAAACTTAACGCCAATATTAATTTTACATAACTGTCAGTTGTTTGAAATAACTGTCAGCGATTGACAGAATTCGTGCTGCAAATATCGTTTAACACGGATGGATCGGTTGATAAATGAGTCGATAGTTTTAGTTTTAGTCAATAGTCAAAACTAAAACTAAACAGGACAACGTCTGTCGGGTCAGCTTGTATATACAATAATAAAAGGAAACAAGAGCAGGGAAACTAAATGTAATGGATGTCCTTTCAAAGGAGTGGTTTTCTAAACTATGTAATTTTATCATGGCTTCCAAGGTCATATAAAAAATTTATCATGGCTTCCACGGTCATATAAATTTTTTATCATGGCTTCCAAGGTCATATAAAAAATTTATCATGGCTTCCAAGGTCATATAATTTTTTTATCATGGCTTCCAAGGTCATATAAAAATTTTATCATGGCTTCCAAGGCCCTATAAAAATTTTATCATGGCTTCCAAGGTCATATAAAAAACCCCGATGTGATCGCTTCGTTACATAATGACTAAGTTACAATCAAAGCCTGTCAGATGGAGTGACTTCAAAAACCGATTGTTGCCAACGTACATTATTATAGTATTTTTATCTCACGAAGCGACGCGCGCTTTACTTGTGCTAACCAAGTATACAAACACGCTGTGAATGCGTGCGTTAAGATGAGTAGCGTCAGCACAACACAGACACACCCACACTTCCGACTTCGCCATTGGCTCGGACGGTACCGAGACCTGCTGTGCTTACACACACATTCACAGCGTGTTTGTACACTTTGTAACCACAAGTAAAGCCCGCGTCGCTTCGTAAGATAAAAATACTACAGTATTTTTTATATTACGAAACGACGCGGGCACATTATTATTTTTGAAACAAAACAACAACACATCGGCCATAAGTCATAACTAAATTAAGAAAAATCCGTTGTCACCATTTTCCAAATTGAGAGACCGAAAAACAATGAGAACATGCTACATTCACCCCACCGTGGTGGTTACCATGTTTTGTCCTCCCACCCACCCCGTAAAATAATTTTCAGTTTCCTTTCTATCAGATAAAAACACGTTTGTACCCCAATTTGTGTAGTGCTTTAGAGCGCTTTTGTCCAGATTAGAAACGTCATGAATTCAGCGATGTTTTTGCTAGAGTGACTAAGTAAGTAAATGAGAGTGGCTTCAAAAGATTACGAATCAGGATTTGCTGGCAGCGCATTCAAACACAGATTTTCAGATATAATTTTTAGTACTCATTTATATACATATATAGTTATGGAGATTCGTGGCTGAATAATAACAGCCGGACGCGTTGATCGAAGGTTAAGCTACGCTTGTCGTGGTCGGATCGTGGATGGGTGACCATCCATTACATATCGAGACACCTCCGTACGTCGGAAAGCACATTAAGCCATTGATCCCGATTGTTATTCGTAGACCTTTGACAGTCGTTACGGGTAGTCAGAAGCCCAAAAGTCTGACAACGAGTCTTACCAGTGATAATCAGTAACTGGGTTGTGGAGGTCAGATAGGCAATCGCTCTATGTAAAATACTGGTATTCAGCTTCATTTGGGTACACAGGAAGCTGACCGCAGCATAGTTAGGAAAAAGCAAGGCAGATTGATTGTGACTATATATAGTTAAATGGTAAGACGTAGTCTGATATTTCTTACCAAATAGGTACCTACACGTCAATTTCCTATAATTTTTGGGGAATTTATCACCTAATATAAGGTATCAAAGCTCTATTCCCGAAAACATGTCGTAACTACCAATAAATTCCGACAAAAACCACAAAATCTCTTGTATCCATATCTTAATAATTATGCATAGCCTCACCAGGCGCGTCCGAACTTATCAATTTAATCAAATATTCAAGAGAAAAACAAACATTACTGCATACAAACACAGATACGGGATAATGTATCACAACCTATAACCTTAATACCATTAATTTTTCTAAACTTTCTACACAAAATTCGCTTAATAGAATTCGTTCAAACTTGCATTTTTAACACGAACCACCAAAATTCATTGACACCCATGAAATTACCAACTATTTGGATACAGAGCTCAAATTAGACTGGATTTAATTTAATAAAATAAAAAAAATGTTTACGATACCGTTAACCAGTTTCTTATTAAATAGAAATATAAAATATTCTTTAAGGTTGGTGTTAGAATTTCTTCAAACATTTGAACAAAGTTGTGATGCTATAAAAACTACCTCAGTCCAGCTATAATCGGCTCAAGATATTATAGGAATTGGTTTCCATGCTCCCCTTTGAATTGAAGACAAACTTTAGACCTTCTTATAACATTTATAGAGCAAACTTGCTGAATTTCTGAGACGTTTCTGCACATTGATATAGTTTTAAAGATGGGCGTTGCGATAATGTTGTTTGCAAGCAATCTGCTCCAATTACTTGAAATCACCGTGCACTATCTAATGAAATAGTCAGAATCAGAATCTAATTGCAACTAAGAAGTCTGATAGCAGTCATGTCTTTATGAGGAAATGGGCCAAGAGAATGGGAGCCAAATCATCATATTTACCAATGGCAAAAAAATAAATTATTTGGTGATTTAAGTAAACTGCTTATAATAAACCATCAATTTACACTTTCATTATGAATTGTAGCGGACATTTGGGAAGTTTACGAACAGCAATGGTTTTATTCCTTGTTCAGGTAGAATTCAATGATTATATAGCTCTCCAAGCCTCGGGCAAACTCAGCAGTTTGGTAAGAACAACTTTCAGAAGGAGGCTAACAGAAGAATTCGGCTGGGCTGGACAGCATTTGGGAAGCTTCGTCGAGTCTTGTCGTCGCGTATTCCGCAGAGCCTAAAGACTTAAGTCTTCAATCAGTGCGTCCTGCCTGTTATGACTTACGGAGCCGAAACGTGGACACTCACGATACGGCTGATCCATAAATTCAAGGTCGCTCAGCGAGCTATGGAACGAGCTATGCTTGAGTCTCTCTGAGAATCCGGACTGAGGTGATCCGACAGAGGACCAAAGTTGTTGACATAGCTCACAGAATAAGCAAGCTGAAGTGGCAGTGGGCCGGCCATATTAATCGTAGAACCGATGACCGTTGAGGTAAACGTGCTCTTGAATGGAGACCGCGAATCGGCAAACGTAAGGTAGGACGCCCTCAGGTTAGGTGGAGCGACGATCTTCGCAGGGTGGCTGGTAGCAGCTAGCTGAGAGTTGCCGAGAATCGAGCTAAATGGCGTGCAATTGGAGAGGCCTATGTCCAGCAGTGGACTGCTGTAGGCTGATGATGATTATACCCCTAGTTAAAGGCCCTAATATTGTAAATATTTATGTACATCAATCATTTCAATACACAATTTCAATGAAAGTTCATAAACATAAGATGATAATAATGACGATTACCAGTAAATAGGGGCTTAAGATTCCGTACAAAAATACACACATACAACACAAAAAGCAGAGAAGTACAAAACACGCGTGGTGTGTTCGCGACACAAGTAGATGATTCTAGATGTCTCCGAGCCACAGAGAGCAATGTATATTACTTCGAAACTGTTTGTTTGTAGGAGGAAGGCAAGTCATATACACGGAAGTGGTTGACGCACTAACGCTTTATTTTAAAACTAAATGACAACAGGACGGAGCTTATCCAGACAGTTCTCATATCAACCAATCGCAACTATGGCTGCATTCACACAATACTTTTATATAACAGGACCATCCAAAGACTGCGGCAAATTGATCTATTTATCCAACAACCATTTAGTCAGCGTCTTGCTTCCAAGTTTATCTAGTCAGAAACAACAGACACTAAGATAATAATAGTATGAAAGCTACAAACAACTTGGGAGCAATTATATCAAGAATAGTTATTCTGAAAGATCCTTCAACAGAGTTGGAAGGCATTCATCGAAAACTTGCCAGTAATAGCTATACTTTGGTACTACTGGAACGGCTTGGGGCTGTAAGGACTGGCAAATGACATGAGAATGACCTAGACTTTGAGTTATTGTTCTAAGTACTTGAAAGTCTGGCGAAGAAGGCAAGTTGACGGTTCGTGGTTGACCAATTGGTTTTTTCACTACAAGCCTACTCTAATATATTCCTGAAAGCATTGGATATTTGATGGGCTTCTGAATCAGTCGTTGCTTCCCTATACAGTTCGATGCTACTAATCATACTCTTAAAGTAAATTCCACATCTCCAGAAAAACCTAAAACGACAAAAAAATAATTTCGCCCTCACAAAACGAGTAACAAACATGTTGTGCAAAACATTATAATAATATTCTTTGTCCCAAATTGTCTTTTCAACAGAAAGGGCCCCAGAATGCTCTGAAACAACCAACACGTGTATAATATGAAGAAAATGAGCATATTAATGTAATTGTGTTGAGTTGAGAACGAGTGTTTGCAAACTGTTTGCAAGTGGTCGCCTGTATTTTCGAGTATTTTCTGCTGAGTACAGTGAATAGAGGGTCAAGGTAGGAAACGGCAGCTTAATATTGTGCTAAATACTTTGTCCGGAAGGTTGTAAGGGAGACCTTAAACTTGGCTAAACAAGAGAACTTTATATGCTAACGTTACCCCATCATTATTATTATGAGCATATTGTATCCAGCTGCAGGGCAATAGCCTTCTTTCCGTCTTTCCATTATGCTCTCTCTTTTCAGATTTAGAGTTCAATCTAGAGCCCAATCCTTTAGGTAGGAGTCTCACTCGTCATGCCAGATGGCCTTTTACCGCGTTGCCGGTCCCGGTCGTACCCCATAATAATTATTTATAACCACGGATATTGACTGAAGACAAGTTAATGAAAGGCAAGTCCCTTCCTCTTGTATTTTGGAAGACGACCTCATAATTATAGTATCACAAACTATAGACGATAGAAAACGCAATAAACTGGCTTATGTTTGTGATGTAGTACTAACTTCAAAACAACATCATTGTCATGTCATAATGATACTAATGAATGTTCTAGCATAAAAAATAGAACTTAGTTTCTGAACTAAAGTGCGAAGTTACAAAAGTGCATGTTAAATTGTTGATGGAGCTATGAATATGAAGCGGCTGCCGTAGCCAGCGCTAATTTTAACTATTAAAGATAAAGCAACTTTAATTTTGGAAGTAATTAAAGTTTGCACGGTATGGTTCTTGGCAAACGATGCTTTTATACACCTGAATGCTGCAGTATGTTTTTGCAGTAAATATACCTACGCTGTATGCTACACTCCAAGATGATCCTTTCCTGATTTAGGAGGCGGGCATTCAATATTTGGTTTGGTAGATTTATTACTACTGGGGAGTTTTCTGCGCCAATTCTTCTTCCCAGATCCAGCACTAGGAAGTGGCGAAAGGCGGGCGTGTCGGGGAACTGCTTTTTGTAATTTTGACGTTTAAAAAATGCTGATTACATAACTCACCCTAATTTAAATAAATAAATTTTGATTTGATTTGATATAAACCTGAGATATTCTTGAGGCGGCAGCTGCGTGAAAACTATACAATCAGTTAGCCGCTGGTGATACCTTCTCATATCTTAAACATAAAAGAGTTGATCATGTACTTTCTGATATAGATAAACACGTCTCTAAGATATACTCTCATTCACTTTCCATGAATATCTTACGAGACGGCTCAGGAATTTTATCAGATATACCAATAATATTACGATTACCAATCCGGATTCCAAATGTTCTGATTATCCCGTTAGTGTCGCACTATTCGATGAGGCCAACGAGACCCATTTCACTCTATCAGATATATAGATATCGCTGCCTATCGAAAATTATGATACACTTAAAATTCCCAAGTTTTTTACAAGCACACGACAACACAACAAAAAATGTTGTCGGTCAAGTGATCGTTATTGAAATCAAACTCGACAGCTAAACAACAAAAAAAAGTAATATATCAACTAAACTATCCAATCGAATTATAATAATCGTACTTTAATTAACTAACGCCACAAGATCACTCGCCTATCGTTCAATAGAATCGATTTAATATCGAATTTAAATCGACTACTTAGCATAAAGGAACGTTTCGTAAAGTTATTATGAATTCTAAACAATCCCAGAGTTGTACAACGAATTGTGGCTATTGACAAAGAATATGATTTATTGGTATTTTTATTTATTTTTAATTTAGTCGATTTCTAATCGAATAGGTAAGTTATTTCTGTTTGATCTGAATAATTGGCTTAGCTTACAAATGTCACACAATTTTAGATAAACGTTTTGACAATATCTAAATTGTCCTATCAACCTCTTTTGTTTTGTCATTTACATACGGGCTCTTTGTTAAGAGGCTTACAAGACCTAAAGCGCGGTCACTGTCGGATTGCATAGAAAAGAAAGAGACGCGCGATGACACAATTTATTGCAAAATATGAAGCAATTATGGATTTACAAAAAATCTATTCATTGGACTAAAAAATTAAAACACTATCACGTTAGTATTTTACTTCTAGAATAATCTGACAAAAAATCTGAATGTTTGCATGTATATTAGTATGGTTATTAATCGTTGAAATAATGTTTTAGAGGTACCTTCGCGATATTTTTCTATCATATCAAGTTAATTGTATTATGTTTTCAACACACTATCTAACTAGCATGTATCCTGAAGAATATCATATATTTTTCTGATTTTGGTTACTGCAGTGGATCATATATTTTTAGGCATTATAAATTTGCGTTTAGGTTATGTAGTCCCTTAAGGCGCAGATATACGACATTTAATGATTTCAAATTGAACATCACGTCTAAACGAATAGTCTTATTTGTTTGAATAAAATATATAATAAACTAGACTATTTCTCTCTTCGTAATTTGATATGCGAACATTATATTCTTATAACATACTCGTTGTGTAATTATTTTGTAAAGTAATGTCTAACGCGAACACAAAAACGATAATCACAAAAAAACTATGGGGCGTATTTTCATGAAATCTGCACCATCTAAAAGACAATTTAATTACCAAAATTTTTGTATACGGCTTTTCTTTGTATTGTGTTTGATAAATCAAGGTGGGTTGTTTTTGCGAATAAACTTGATGCGCGTTGAAGTGGGGGCTATAGCGGGCGTCGGGCGGCAGTGCACCGCTGACCAATGTCCGGGTAGACGCTAACGCTCTGTGCAATTTTATTAGTTTTAAAGTTTCGCATGCTCCTCCCACTCGCTCAAGGTCGCTGGCACTTATTGTCGCCTTAAGCAGTCTTTGATTAACCCGTCCGTTCATCTTTATTCTATGCCTGGCCATGGCTCATGCATATTGGCATTTTGGACCAGATGCTATCATCAATCAATCTACTTTGCCTTTTTCCAACTATATTGGGTTCGGCTTCCAGACTTACCGGATGAAGGCTACCAGTATTTTACATGGAGCGACTGTCTGTCTGACGTCCACAACCCAATTTCTTGGTAACACCAGATTCCAACAACATCACTATTAAATGAACCGTAGCTTCAGTGTGCTTACTGTAGAGTGTGTATTGATCTCTGCATGTGTTGTCGTTATCGCATTTCCTACTGCGTATATTTTACTATAATGTTTTAACTAGGCACTCGTTTTCTATTTATATAATCCACTTCTGAATACCTACTCATCATTTAACTAACTGGCACCACTAATTTGCCTCTCCAAATGAAGAATTAAGCTCCATCCTATTTCCCTCTTTACAATCTGACTTAAGCAAAGTATGAATGTGTTACCAACATGCCAATAAACATTACTTATTTATAACATAAGCCGTCGTACCAACCTGACAAGCCAGCACTACCGGTGTTACTTGGACAACTTCATTCATTCAAGTTACCTGTATAAGTAAGGTTAATATGTCATAAATGTACTGACACAGTTTATAGCCCTCGTATGTAGATGTTTTGATTTTAAAGTATAATCTTTTAATTTGAATTGTCAAACATTTTTTATTGGTGAAACATTCTTGAGATCGCGAGATCCGTGAACCGTCGGAATGTAAGAGGTATCTATAATTCGATGATCAGAATGAGTCTGGTGACAAAAAAATTGATACGGAAGACAATGAACCTGATTTTGATAAATCAGAAAACTGTATTTTAAACTAGAGACAAAGCTAGGAAAAATCGTAATTTTCGGTTTAAGATGCTCTAATTCAATCAAAAAATCAGTCAGTTTCAGTCTAAAATTAAGTTATAAAAATCAGTAAGTATTAACTTACCAACTGTTTTCTTACTTCTATGTTTTAAGTGAAAGAGAAGGCTCAGCTAAAAACAAGTTGAAATCAGAAAGCTGTTGGAAAAACATACAAATTATACTGACGATAAAATTATTGAACAGGATTAAACTGTAATGTGGACTATGAAGATAACAGTAGTGTTATAGTTCGCAAAATAAGTATTATTAAATTAAAGAATAATCAAGAACGTATTGCAGCAAAGAGGAAACTGCAAAATTATTATTAGATAATAATCAAACAAAAAGTAATTGTATGTCCAGACAATCACGGACCATCCCAAGGTTGCCTGCAAGAGATAAGGCTGCTCATTGTATGTTTTTAAATGACTTCAAAGGAAAGGAGGTTGCCAATTCGTTTTTTTTTTATGTTTAGTATCTCAGAACTCCGTAATTCATAAACCGATTTGTTTTTTTTTTTAATTGTATGGTGGTCCTATATAAATTTGGTCAAGTTCTGCTGAGAGGTTTTTGAGTTAGCTTCAATAATACGTATTTTTTCCACTTATTAGTGTATTTTGATGATGTTATAATAGCTTCCTGTCACTGTTATTTACTTAGCCAGTGAAGGTATACGAATTTGTGTGGGGTAGTTACAACAACTAAAAAGCGAAAAACAAAAACATTATCACAATAAAAAAACACTACAAAGTTAAAATAATTTGGGAAATCGGTGGCAAAAAACGAAAACACAAAACCAAAGACACCGACTTTCGAAATTAAAGTTATTTTTTACTTTGTAGTGTTTTTTTTTGGAAGTCAGTTGTTTTTGTAACATATTTTTCTGGTTAACAATTAAGTATATGTAAATAAATAAATGCTCAGTAAACCAAAGCCCATTCTGACTTACATAAAGGAGAGCTTTTCAGTCTAGCTAGATGACTGTAGCCTCAAGTTCCCACAACGTTGCGGGTCAGAACCTAAAAAAATATCATAATATTAAAGCTCCCGCAGACAGGCCAGACGCGATTCTAGAAGAACAATTTCTATGAAATGTTTAACTAGAATCACGTCGTGCCTGTCTGTCGGAGCCTTTACCCGAATGACAAGCAAACAGGGGTGGTATCAGTTGGCACAAGCCATTGATGTCATCAGTCATAATGGCGCGGCTGCCCACCCCTCTGGCTTGCCTTCATTATAAGCAGGGATTAGAGTGATTCATAGTACTTCCCTGGATTTACATATAAAAATGGAAGAGCTTTGAATATTTGAGACGTAGTGATAATGAGTTGGTTTGTAACGAGATGAGAGAAAAGTGTGAACATATTTGTGGAAATTAAAATTCTAATAAACACATAAACATAAAATCACGTCTATATATCCCGAAGGGTTAGGCAGAGGTGAACCTATAGTACACCCACATTTCGCCTGTTATATTTAAGTCCCATGCAATAGGTTGAGCCTATTGCCAACAACCAGGAACAAATATTATATTAGACCGAAAATTCCAGATGGAAAATCCCAATAACACTTTGCCCGACCCGCGATTCGAACCTAGGACCTCTCTCTCAGCACTAGCACTCAGCACTAGCACTTGTCAAATGACGCATTCTGATTCTGTAGCGGTTTTAAATTTGAGTAAAATGTATAAATGTTAAAATCTGTATACCGGAGGTATACTATCCTAAGTGCATCTTTTTCTATGATTCCTTTTTCGATGTCATTGAAATATAAAATTGACGATCTACGTAGTGGTATACTATTTTAAGTACAATTAAAAAAAAAAATGTACTTCATAATATGTTTTAAGTTCGGATCATTTCAATGGTATATGATCTCATCAGGATGGTATATGCTTATAGTGGTATATGGTATCGCTCAATTATTAAAAAAGAACGCATCCTAAGTCCAAACAGAACATTAAAAAAAAAAAAAACGTACAGACGAATTCAGAACCTCCTCCTTTTTGTGAAGTCGGTTAATAATATAGCCAAAATAAGAATAATATAATGTCAAGTTTGCCATCAGCAGGACCACGACTAGATTCTTTGAGTGTGTCCCAGCAATTTCAGACGTGTTTTAACCGACTTCAATAAAAGGAGAAGGTTTTCAATTCGAATGTATTTTTTTTTTTTTGTGTTACCACAGAACGTTTTTTTGTAGATGAGCGGATGTTGATGATTTTTATTTGAAAGCTGGTTCTTCTCATTTGGTCCTATTTAATTTTGATTAAGATTTGACCAGTAGATTTTGAGTTATCCTTAGTAATGCGTATCGTCTCCATTTAGTATACATTGATGACGTTTTAATAAATTCCTGACACTGTTATTTACATATCAAGTAGTGGTATGCGAATTATGTGGGGTTGGTACCACAAAAAAAGTGAAAAAAAAAAACAAGCGGCTTCCAAAAAAAACACTACAAAGTTTAAAATAACTTTAATTTCGGAACTTGGTGGCAAAAAACGAAAATACAAAACCAGAGACACAGACTTCAGACAGGTTGTTTTTTTTTTTCAAAAATAGAATAGAAACGACTCTACCCTCACTCACCACTGTAGGCAAATAATAAAACTATATTGCCTTTTAAAAACATCCATTCTTCCAACTCCACACTCTATGCCAACCCATAGCAATTATAATAAACTAGAAAAGAAGTATTATGCTAATATACAACCTACATGCATAAAACATGACTATTAGTAAACCGTTTTATATGTAGACGAGAACCGCCTATCCTTGTCCAAGTCATGTATTTGACGATTATGTACACCATTCATCTATATTAATATGCTGATTTTAAAGAAAACGTTGTTCAAGTTCGGTGGAAACTTGAGACTTTTTTTGGTTTTATTAATTTTCGTGTTTGTTCGCATAATCTTGCGATATTTGTTGGCGTGTCTGGCGCACCCTGGATGGTTTGTTCCGTTATATAGCGTGTTTTAGAAATGTGTCATCAGATTTAAGGATCATATTTAAAGAGAACTAAACTAGTTGTGTTTTTTATTAATTATCAGACTCTATGAAAGTGCTACGGAATTGTGTGAAAGCTCAAATTGACACTATTCTTAGTTATAACGTAAACGTATAATAATAAGTTAAAGATAAGTTGCTTATTAGTCTATTACGCTAGATTGTAATAAATTATTAATAACTTTAGTTCTTATTAATAAAAGGGGAAAAAAAATTAAGGGTGTGGCCCAGACTGAACAACTCGTCTCCATGGGACCAACGTCGTAATCGCGAAAAAAATATTTTCTGTCCCATACAAAACTGCAATACTTACTTGACCCAAATGTATGGGACAGCTGATTATTTTGATCGTGTCCTTCTTTGAATAACTCGTAAGCTTTTACATAAGAGTAACCCAAAGAAAGACACGCCCATAAGAAGGTTTGCATTTTGAAAGTTGGTAACATCGCAAATAGCTGTCAAATATTTCGCTGCTTTGATTAATTTACCTATTAGTAAAGGAAATTATTAATTAACGCTCTGTATTACACTAAAATATTTAGAAGCTATTGCAATAATTCGTATCGTAACATTGAATATTTAGTCATGTTTGTTTTATTCGTGAACGGGCGCTCAAGGACTGGCCATCTCTTAGCTGCCACGGCTTATTTTAATTTAATTTAATATTTGAATTGTTTTTGTCTTTTTATTACGGACGCTTTTAACGTTCTGCAACGTTCTCACATGCATAATTTCAACATGAATTATGTAACCAATATTTTGTAACCAGGTTTTGTTTTAAAAGAGTGTCCACGGAGTTTCTTGCCCGTTCTTCTCCATAGGTACCTATTACGCTTTGGAATGGGCAACTAACTTCATCTTTCTGACTGACCGACCCCTTGTAAATTCAAAAGTGCCTGTAATTGGTTTATTTAAAATAAATGCTTTGAGTTTAGTTTAAGGTGCAAAAAAGCGTTGTCAACTATCACAATGCACCCTCTTTTTTTTTTTTTTTTTTTTTAATTCTTCTTTTAGTTATGGACTTTTATGACGGCAATGCGTATGCCAGTCCAATCGTACCCTAAACATACATACCTACTGCTACAGATTATATCTGGGTTATGAACCTGAACAGACTCTTCGCATCATCACCATTTGGTTGAGACAAAATTTTATGAAATATGCCCATATCAAGTCGGTTCAACCTCAAGACCCCAAACAGATCTTTTCTTTGAGACTCATATCTAACACAATCCATTAATAAGTGATGTAAGTCTTCCACAACTCCACACTCCAAACAATTAGGCGAGTTAATTTTTTTCATCATGAACGTAAACTTATTACATGGAATGTGTCCAGATCTGAGTTTATGAGCTATAACAACCAATTTCCTACTTAAATTACTATTGATAAACCAGGGCACACGAAAAGGCTGACCCTGCATGGTTTTATACCAGATCCCTTTTTCCAATGAACGTTTGTGAAAATACTGCTTCCAAACCTCGTACTATTTTTTTTTTAAATTCAAGTAAAACTTCTGCATAATCTAACGTTATATTAGTGTCTTTCCAATTTTTTGCTGCATATTTTGCCAGCATGTCAGCCTTCTCATTGCCCTGTATCCCAATATGCGATGGAACCCATTGCAGTCTCAATGTAACACCTTTTACAATTAATTCATCGATCTTAGACAGAATAACATAAGCTAGCGATACATCTCTTTGGCCAGAGGCGCATCGAGCTAAAAGTTGTAAAGAACTTTTGCTCTCTGTACATAAAACAATATTTTTATGGTGACTACTATTACGCTACGCTACTGGACAGAACGCGGACAAGTCCTAATGGAATTTTGAGGATGGTAATGGACAAATTTAACTCGCCGATAATGAATCACTTCATGCAGGTGTTGGTTAGGCAGGAGTGATTCATTTTATCTGGTGAATGTATGTAAATATTGTTTGTCTGTGAGCTTAGTAATTAGTTATGTAACACACTAACATAGTTTTTAATTTTTGTAACTAACTAACTAACATAATATGGATCATTGTTGTCTAAATAAATAAAATATTATTATTATTACAAAAAGATAATGCTTCAGAGATCGCAATAAGCTCCAACGTCAAATTGGACGCATTCTTATCAATTTTAAAACAATTAACTTCACAACATATTGGTTCACTAGGAACATAAAAGTCTGCTCCACGACCTTCTACACTCTTCGACCCATCCGTGAATATACTAAGCCAATTACTGTAATTTAGATGCAACTCTCTAATGACTTCACATTTTAATAAATTGCTTTCATAAGATTGTTTAGAAAATTTCACTACATCTAAGTCCCACATAATTACTTCTTGTACATTAATGTTAGTCATCCATGTCCTCAAAGTAAACATACATCAGCAAGGGAAACTTTCGCGCTGATTTACATTTTTTTTTTAAACTTCTCGCACACTATGAAGTATACAGGCGCACTTAATACAACCAAGGGTGGTATTAAGTTCGTATGATGGCAGGAGCTCTGTTTGAGAGGAACATAATAACAATAAAAAAAAAAGATTAGATAGATTTGTCAGCATATCACATGTGGACAAATTGAATATCACAAAACATACATTACAATATTATCTCCTGAACGGGATACATAAACCGATGAAGGTCACGAAAAGCCATTAGGCTCCATACAAACGGGTCAAGCCATCCGTCAGGGTAATTTGTAAGGCTGACCCTAGTTTGTGGTCGTTTACGTATCGTCATGATAATCACCAGTTTAGGGCTGAGGAACATTTGTCTCTCAGAAACTGAAGGGTGGGTCATAATCACTGAAGTTGTTCTGAGTTTGATGTGATTTCTGCTTAAGAAATTGACCATCTATCAGTCTGAATCTTTCTTCAAGTGTCAATGAGGTTTTAGAAGGAAGCAGCAGCGTCATTATTATTTGTTATGACTTTTTTCTGTTATGAGAGTTGATTTTAGCAATTTGGAACAAACATTGTCCGTCCGTCGAGAGAATGCGTTCCATCAGGGACGCATTTTCTCGAAGGCTGAATTGTACAATGTTTGTCACCCTTATCGGGCGACAATTCTAGTATCTAACAAACATCAAATTCGCCAAACATGTATCCGTTTATATGTAACTGACAGATGTCAAGAACGCGTTCTCTCGATTGCAGGACTGTAGTTTAGTAATAACTATATTACTATTATTATTTATTCAGACCATTTAAAACTGATGCCACAATTTTATTTTTTTTATTTAGTAAGTATAATTATATTATTGACACCGGCTGTCTTGGTCTATGTGTCCATTGGCAAAGGCCTCCTCCATTTCCTTCCATTTTTCCCTATCAACTGCCACTCTAAATGCGGGAAATAAAGAGAATGGACACATGCTATTGTGACCAACCAGGTTAATGTCCAAAAAAGCACGACTGGCTGTTCACAGTGGTGTGCTGGTGCCTACGCTTATGTATGGAAGTGAGTGTTGGGTGTGGCAAAAGAAGCATGAAAGTAGAATGAATGCTGTGGAAATGCGTTCTATGTCTGTGACTATGAATGATAGGCTGAGGAATTATGTGATAAGGCAACGGTGCGATTTAAAGGAAGATGTAGTGACAAACATTTAAAAGAGTATGCTTTGATGGTTTGGTCATGTTGAGAGGATGAATGAAAGGCGACTAACAAAAGGTTGACTAACAAGGCAGATGTGAGTGGAAACACCGGGAGGGGACGCCCTAGGAGGACATATAGTGACCTTATTGGTGATGTTCTTCAGAAAGGTCAGGTGCGTAGTACTCGCAACTGGCGTGTGTATGACCAGATGTAAGAACGTAAACGAGGCAAAAGGAGTATGTTGGATCGTAGCAGGTAGCGTTTTGTAGTGTCAGCCTACCCGCATGGGAAGCAGGCATGACTTTATGTATGTATATCATAAATAACTCTATATTTACCAAAAACCGGTAACGATGATGATGTAAAAGAGCCATGATCACCACGCTTTATGGTAGTAATCTATTTTGAGGAATACACAAGAAAAATTAATGACCTGTCACTAGACGTAGCCCCCCATAGCTAAGTTTTACGTAAGTTACGTAAATAAAATGTTTGCATAAACTACTATTTCCTAGAAGAGCGATGGCTGTCATATCATTACGGCCGCTATGAAAATCTATCATTTTAACCAGTATTTGACATTAAGGTGACAAAAACGCTCTGTATTTGGATAGCCGTTATTGTATTACCATTCACCGTATCACCACAGCGAAGAAAGAAAAGAGAAAAGAAAGATTTTCTTCTATCCAAGCCAAAACCCTTTACATAAAAAAAAATTAAAACACAGCTTCATTTCCAATTCAAATGGAGTGAAAAACTTGACCATCTTTTAAACTACACAAAAACAGCTCGGCAAGCATAAAATAAAAATTAAATCCCCATGGAGTCTGCAAGACGACAGTTCTGCTTATAAACACTGGTATACTGCTAAATGGAAAAAGTTTTGACCGACCGAACACACGGTCGTGAAGTTCGGTCAACAGTTTTAATATTGCATAATCAGCCTACAATGTTCACACTGCTGGGACGCACGCGGGCCTCCTCTCTGAGAGAGAGTGCGCCGTAATCCACGACGTGGACCCAGCGTGGGTTGGTGGATGTCACATGTCTTCGTTTTTATTTTGGTTCTAGGACATGCCGGTTTCCTCACGGTGATGTTTACCTTCACCGTTTTAAAAGAGTATAGAGCCTCCCTGAGTTTGAACCTGCGACCGCACAACAATACAACTCGTAAGTTGTTCGGCCAACTATTTTAATATTAATATCACTTTAATATTGAAGTAAGTTGTGGTTTCAAAAATTCATTGTAATGTTAGGAGTGCGGTTTTAATGTCGTTTTGGTATTTTGAAAGTAGCGTTTTAACATTATTACGGTCGTGATTTTTAAGTAGATGTTAGTTAGGTCCCTTTTGGGAGTTTGTTGGGTTTAGTAATAAAAAGAAGTTGTTTTCTTATTTATCCGAATACCGATGAGCTAAAAGAAAGTTTAAGGAAAAACACTCTTTTCTTGCTAACGCTTTTATCCCGCACAACTGCACTATTTCACAATAAAACGACGACTGGTTTTGCACTACATTTTACCATATAAAGCAAAAAATTACTGGCCCCATAACCGTTATTTCTAAGTGTTGCCAAAACAAAATAATACATTCAGTTGCCATAATGAAAATACATTTAAAAGTTTAATACAACATTAATAATTTTTACTTTGCTATCAAAGTAAAAATTATTAATGTTGTATCCAACTTTTTATTGCCACAGTGGTTATTATAATTCGGTATTAAAATATTTTATATTAATAAAATATTTTATATATTTAATAGAACTACGAGTGTAATTATTAAAATAATCAAATCAAAGCACTAAATTTGTAAGCGACGCTACAAATTGGCACAGGAACGTTTTCTGATCAATTTGTTTATATTTTCATGAGATACTTCTGGAAATGACTAGAAATGCTACCTCGTTACAGCCTCAATAACAACATCCTCATAGTACTTAATTTCTTGAGTATTGTGTGGATGTTTAATGATGTACTGTTTTAGGGATTTAGGAGCGCCAAAATCAACCAACCATTTTTACATACATACATAAACACGCCTTCTTTCCAAGGGGTTATGCAGAAATTACAGAGCGCCAACTGCTACGATCCTTATATATCCCTTTTGCTTTGTTTACGTTCATACGTCATCTAGTCGTACACGCACGCCAGTTACGATTAGCACCTCTGACCCTTCTGAAGAACATCACCAATAAGGTAACTAAATGCCCTTCTAGGGCGTCCCCACCCGGCGCGGGCGGCGGCGATTCTACTCACATCTACCTAGTAAATACCAACCCTTTTTTATCGCAAACATATTCACTGCACATCCTTCCCGCTCGTGTCTCATCCAGTTAATTGCCAAGTTGGCTCGACTCTTGGCATAACCGCTCAGCTCAAATGCCTCCAGCTTATTTGGTTACCAATAGTTGACTCTATATAAATTAGACTACTGGCGTCTATTTACTGAGCGTAGTTTATAGCCTGGTACCCCTGGTAATTATATTTACACGGATTAACTGTTTAAAGTAACTTTTTGTGGGTAACATGCGAGAATTAGATGTTTGAGTTAATTAAGCTAGGGATCGTTCAGTTAGAGATACAGTTAATTTAACTTTCATTCGACTTAGAGGTTTCGCTAGAGTATTCGACTGTGTATTGTTATACTCAATTGAAGTAAGAAAGAAATATATTTATTAGGTGTACTAAATAAATGTATTTTTATTTTTCATTTTCACAGGCTAAAATGCACACAGCTAAAGAAATATATTTTCTTTCTTTCAAAACTTGCTCGTCTCGATTACTACTTCTTATTAGGACAAGTAAAGTACAAATGTAATTTTTCCCCCGAATTAATTATATTTGAAACATTTTTAATACTCTCGGATCGTATTGAAAATATTTGACTTGCATCCGTAGCATGGCCAAACGGAAACGGAAGACAAAATGACAGATTGAAGAAAAATCCTTCGGCGCGTTGTCAAAATTCAAGAAAAGAATGACTTTTTGTTAAGAAAGTGATTTGTCTTCTTTTCGTAGAGTTGAGATAGAAGTGGCCATGCTGCACATACTGACATTTAGAGAAAGACATATTGAGGTTCATCTGTCAAAGAGAGCTGCGGGCCACAGCTAGATAACCTACCTATAAGACCCATAAGACCTATAAGTTTATGTTTATATAATGGAACTTCCAACTCCAACATAGATTTACGAAAACCAACCCATATTATAATAAATTGCCATCAAACACCTAATGCTTACCACTCGCCACACAAAAGTTATCGCCGCGATTAAATTTTATAGCGTCATGTTTACGCGGTTTAGCTTTACTGTGCATTAGTAATTCATAGCCAAAGAAGACGTGTTGGGTTACGAAAAAATGCCTCTAAAGTTTTATCGGGGTACTTGTGCTAAAACCAGAGACAAAAGGGTGCTTTCTTTATTAATAATAATAATGGTCATCAACACCACCATCTGCCTGTCCTTTCCCCAAACCGGAGCTAAATACCAATGTTTTACACGGAGTGACCTGCACCCTAATGTCTTATCACACTATCAATCAGAATCTGGATAATTTTGAAGGATATTGCTAATCTATTGATTCATATGTTCGAAAACTTTATCTGCTCAACAATGTAAATAAAACAATGTATGTTGTTGTACTGTCAAAATGAAAGCTATTCCTACTGTTAGTGTGTTACGCAACTACCCCGCAGGTGCTTTCTATAACAACATAACATCACGCCTGTATTTCCCGAATGGTTAAGCACAGGTGTTCATATCATATATAGTAGGTACACCCACATTTAGCGAGTTAGATAATGTTTTAAGTCATTCCATGTATTACGGGGCGAGCCGTTTGCCATCAACCGGGCACAGATCCAGACTCCGGGCTGCTACTGAGAAATTCTTGATAGAAAAACCCAATAACACTTTTTCCGACATAGATATAGATCCCAGGACCTTATAGAGGAATGAGGAACAGGGTGTAAAGTTCACTCATACTCTATAGAAAAGGGAGGATCCTCCGACCAGACGGGTGTTGTGTCTGGTGGGCAACTGCCCGACGGTTGATGTCGGGACGTTGTATATATGCTAGTCGCGCGGTAAACTCTACTTGCGCGATGCAGGATTTGCGTGACGTCAGTATGACGTGTAGCTCGCATGTGGCGATGTTGATACCGCTACAACCTCATGATCAGCAGTAGCTTTCTATAATGATTGGGAGCAATAGGTGTCTCGTCAGGTTTTGGTCAGAGGCTTGGCTAGGCATTAGCTACGTGACATCTACCTTTAACAGTCTCTCAGAGAGACTTCTGTGGGCCTCTGTGTCTGCATACGCCCCCGTGTGTCACGGTGTATGTTTAAACTGCCAGCTTGGTGATCTGAAGAATTTCGGATGCAGTTTTTGATCAGTTCCATCAACATTGTCGACGATTGTCAAATTTCCTGTACAGTCTTTCCACAATCATTTTTCCTCTATCAACAACTTAACAGCAACCTTATTACAACAATAATAAATATCAGTGTAATTTTAACAGTGATGTAAAGTTAAGAGGTTTGACACTCCCGCCTTTACTTTTAATTTCTATAAAGTTAAGGGTGATTTTTCATCACCCATGATCACGATTTTCACAAAACTAAAAGCATTTATTTCAATTAAACTATTAACGGGCACTTTTGAACTATCAAAGTATCGATCATTTAGTCAGAAAGTTGAAGCTTGTTGACCATTCCAAAACATAGATCTCTATGGAGAAGAACAGGCAAGAAACTCCAAGAACGCGCTCCAAGGAAACACATAGATAGGTACCTATCTACACAAAACATAATACACGTATGTTTTTACTATCCTTAATTTATTTTTCCGTGTTTCCCTCGAAGTTTCTTCTATTATTAGGGTATACGGCCAACGCGATCGATCTCTATCGAGGTCACATGGAAAGCGAGTTATAAATAGCGATAGTCCAACACTTCACTGTGGAAAAAGGTTAAACAATGGAGGCTTTGATTCAGAGTATTTGAATCAACACCTGAAATCTCCGGAGAGGTTGACGAAGGTATAGTACAGCCACTTTTCATCAGTTATATGTAACTAGCTTTTGCACGCGACCTCGCCCGCGTGGATGTCGGAAACTATCCCATGGGATCAAATGTATCCTATGCCCTAACCCAGTTCATGGCCTATCCGTGTGCCAAGTTTCATCCAAATCCCTTCAGCCCTTAAGGCGTGAAAAGGTAACAGATAGACATGCAGAGTTACTTTGGCATTTATAATATTAATTATGAAAGTATGGATGGAGGGCGTACCACTCACTGGGCACCAGGCGGTGTAGGTATCCTGTGCTGCCAGGACTAATACCAACCTTCTGCTTGTCTTAATTATCTCATAAAGTCCGTGCAATATGCTTTTTCCTTCCATTCTCCCCTATCAACCAACACGTTATCATTTACTCTCTCTTCATTCATAATATCATGCCTTTCCATGAAGTTCCTTCCCCGTTCTTCTCCATAGGCACCTACTATGCTTTGGAATGGGCAACTAGTTTCATCTTTATGACTGACCGACTCCTTGACAGTTCAAAATTGCCTGTAATTGGTTTGGTTGAAATAAATGCTTTGAGTTTGATTTCCTTTGTTCTACTCCCCCAACACCATAGGTACATCTCCCTCTGCCAACCTTGTTGACTTCGTAATTAATATCTTAATTACAAAATAAATAAATGTAGTTCATGTCAAGTCTATTATGTTTATACCGGGGCCTTGTCCCACCTGTTAACAGGTCAAGAATTATTAACTTTTCATATCGTATAAAATGTAGTTCCATGCTACGGGGTCGTTAACATCCATGGGGTGAAAATAGAACTGAACTACTGAGAATGGGTGCAATTAAATAGCCTCTACGCGTAGCGATACTAAAACATACGTTAAGCACACACCCTGGGCGGTAAGCCCATCTACCACTATGCCGACTGGTTAATACACACATCAAAAGTGTCTATGAATCAAGGTAAATAAGAAACAAAAAAACGCCCCATTGCAATAAAATAAAATTGTGTATTTAGATTGATTAAATAAAATGTCTCTGTGTAAATGTGGTCTTCTCGTAGTCCATACGCAGTGCCTAAAGACGAAAATCTACAACGCGTGCCTCCTACCAGTTATGACTTACAGAGCCGAAACGTGGACACTCACGGTGAGGCTGGTCCATAAGTTTAAAGTCGCTAAGCGAGCTATGGAGAGGGCTGTGCTTGGAGTCTCTCTGAAGGATAAAATCCGAAACGAGGTTATCCGCCAAAGAACCAAGGTAACCGACATAGTCCAAAGACTAAGCAAGATGAAGTGGCAATAGGCTGGTCACATCTCTCGCAGAACCGACAATCGTTGGGGAAAACGGGTTCTAGAGTGGAGACCACGTTTAGGCAAACGTAGTGTGGGACGCCCGCCGGTCAGGTGGAGTGACGACTAGCGAAAGGCGGCTCGGCGGAGACTGGATGAGGAGAGCCGAGGATCGGGATCAGTCGCGTTCACTAGGAGAGGACTGCGTCCAGCAGTGGACGAATATAAGCTGATGATGATGATGACATAAAATATTGTCTTATGTGTAGATCGACGAAGTACTCTCTGCTTTTGCATTGAAGCAAGACAAACATTGAAAACTTGGTTGCTTTCACATGATTATGAAAAAACCGAACATCTATTGCAGCGGATGTAAAGCATTTATGGTATATCCACACTCTAAATCACTTACACAGCCATAACCTCTCACACATACACACCCTCTTACACAAGCACACTCTCACCCTAGACACCCCTTCACACTACTCTCACACGCACACTCTCACCCTTACACAACCCCACCACTCACACTCACAGTTATAGCCTCATTTTCATTGTTTTTCGAATTCATACTCTGATACAGCATAATTTTTACTCTATTTTTATTTTTATATTGTCAAATGTAATTTTAATTATTATTGTTGTTTTTTGTTTTGTTTTTGTTTTTATCAAATTTATTTCAATCATAATTTAATTTGAACATGTAAATAATTGTCAATTTTAATGTTAATCATTCATAACTTAAATTAATGTGTCAATTTGTTATTAATGTTGCAAAAGTCTGGCTGTTCCTATTAATTAATTAATGTATACTGTATTTTAAATTTTATTTAAATGTCAAATGTAATTTTAAACTATTTTTATTTTATATTAAATTATTTCAATCATAATATAATTTGAATATGTAAATAACTGTCAATTTTAATATCAATCATTCAAAACTTAAATTCATGTGTCAATTTATTTATTAATGTTGTAAAAGTCTAACTGTTTCTATTAATTATAGCATACAATAAGAATTATGTATTAAATTAAGGAAGAAGAAACTGACTCCTGAAATACAGGTATTATATACTTAGCTCTGGAGTCAGGGCTTCAAAATAATTGTAATTTTGTTATTCAAATAAATTATTATTATTATTATTATTATTATTATTATTGTAAAAACTTTTCGCAATTTTTGCTTATGCTGGATTTTTCACCCCAGTTAATCCTAACATTAAAATGTGATAAAAAGATTTTAAAAAAAGTTGCTTGCAAGCCATTAAGATTATCTCTGATTCAAATCAGTTCGGTTCTTCCGCCGATCCAAATACCCGCCCATATCGTGACTGTTCCACCACTGTATGCATGGACTTCCTGGCATCATTTTAAACGTTCTTGACGTCCAGGGCTCCGCCAATATCATGCATATTTAGTATCTGGTCTCATACCAAAGCCAGATTCGCAAGAATTATATAGGAATACGACTTAACAGAATATTTTCATGATTTGACCAAAATTTAAAAAAAAAAGCTTTTTTACAAAAAAACAGATTTTTTTACTTTTACAGAACTAGCAAAAACATGTTTGATCCCTGGACACTTTTGATGTGTGTATGTTTACCTCGGTATGAGCTATCTTCGCATATCTACCTATTTTTCCATACCTGATACCAACATATATGAGACGAAAAATTAAACTCCTTAAAATCTGGCATGGCATTACAAAATTATATTATCATGGCAGACGTGTTGGTGATCACATTGTGTTCATGACAAAAATCTCTTGTTCATCCTTTATACCAGAAAATGATATTCTAAACGAATTACCTTATTGCATGAATCCCATGGGGAAGACCGCAGAAACGATGGATGGACTGTGTGAAACCAGATATGACTAGAAAGGGGGAGCCTACCGAGATGACGACTAAAGTAAGGAATTAAAAGACATGCTACGCCAACGCCAAATAAATTGGAATAATAGCAAGAGAATGATGATTGCATGAACCTCATGAACCCTCAATACTTCTTGCAGAAAAAACAAAAGACGAAAAACAATTCAACACAACCTTCCAAATAAAAATAACAGCACATCAAAGTTGTTCCATAAATTGCCTGAAACAAGAAAACGATGAGCGCCACACAATTATCAAGAGTCAGAAAACGCTTTTTTTTTTCAATTCATACAGTTTGAATTTGTATCCAACAAATGGGTAAAGTTGGCAGTTACTGGGGGCGAATTCCGGCAGTCAGAGTGTAGAAACTTTTGCAATAAAAGTGTCGGGTGTGGTGCAGTGAGGGCGGGGAGCAGACAGTGGATTCAAATGAGGTCAAGGGGAACTCGGAATGCACAATAGTGTTGAGAGGATGGTATGATTATTGAAAAGGATGGAGAGGCTAGGACCAGCGGGGTAATTGCGTAACATACTAACAGTAGGAATGGCTCTCATTTTGACAGTTCCACAACATTCATTGCGTTATTTACGTAGTTTAGCAGACAAGTTTTTCGAACATATGAAGCAATGGATTAGCAATATCCTTCAAAATGATTCAGATTGTGATAGTGTGTTATGCAATTAGGGTGCAGTTATGCATTTGGTATAACTGATAATGCGAAATATTTGTCAAAGAAATACAAAATTGTCACATTTTCGCGACAGATGCTGTTTAAAGCAGAAAATGTTTGAAAAAGCTTGTAAATTGTCGAATTGTGGCCTTATACCTGTCTTGTTTATTTATCTTGTTTTATTAAATAGGCTCCTGAATGGCACGCTGTGTGAATTAACCCCTGTAGGGGGTGAATTTTCTAAATTCCTTCCGTACTGCTCACCCTCGTTATAATTTCAAGCTTCTAGATCCAGAGATTTAGTCTGTGAACCCATTTTACGGACATCATCATTCATCCTCATTTTCTCATTCAATTTCTTTTGTATAGCCTGACCGATACCGCTGTACCGCGCCTTAGGTATGCGCGGCGAGGCGGGGGGCGGGATGCCGTGAGCGTTGACGAATGAGCGGCCTGCACTGCCCCCCGTCTCGCCGCGCATATACCTAACGCACGGTACAGCGGTATCGGTCACACTATAATTGAATAATTCAGCTAGATTCCTCATTTATATTTAAGAGAAACCGCTAGTCTCTCTCACTGTGACCCAACCACAAACGCCAGTAAGCTTACTCCCAACCACTTTGAGCGATGTCCCGTTATTTATATTGTGCGGAACCAATTGTTCTGCAAGGATATATTGGGCACTTCCACTAAACTAGCGTCGCTGAAAAATGTTGCCACATTTATGTCAATACTTGAACAATTGAAAGGTGAAGAGTATTGTGGATGTCAAATAAAATGACTGGAGAAAATGGTATTTTATTCCTTAAAAGCAGTATCGTTTTTGACTTTTCTAAAAGGCACTTCGATACAAAATGCAGGTAGATAGATGTAGACAGAGTACGAGTAGACATTCTTTATGGCAAACCAATTTTGCAGGGCGGGGGCGTCAATACGACAAACGAATTAATCTTCATAAATCACTGACGTTCCCTGTCTACAAACAAAAAAACTATCAAATACTTACTATTCAATTAGTTACTACAGCTAGTTGGCTGATTGACAAAAACCATAGTCTGCACACCACTAGTATTTAGATTGTTTGACGAACACATTTTTTTTTATTTCGATGTCTAAAGCTAGTTATTTGATGATTAATTCAAACTCATACTCAAAGGAATAGCGGTGGCCCAGTGGTAATAGCCGCGACTTGCAAGTTGTTGCGCGACTTGCACGAAAGAGTTACCGGGGACCGGGCGCACAGGCAACTGAAGGAACACGGGTGGGTTTTAATCAGTAAGAGTCTGACACGCCCTCCCGCTCCGCGCAGAGCGGGAGAAGTCACTTGATGATTGCCCATGCAAAAAAAAAAAAAATAGGTCGAACTCAGACAGGCGATTTACTTTGTGTAAATTATTTCATCAACATAGCATAATCAGCATATAATGTTCCCATTGTTGGGACACAGGTTTCCCCTCGGTGAGAGGAAGTGGAGCGTAATCTACTACGCGAGCCCAGTGTAGGTTGGTAGCTGTCACATGTCGTCAAATTTTTGGTTCTAGGACATGCCTGTTTCCTCACGATGTTTTCCTTCACCGTTTTGAGAGCAGTGGTGATGAAATTAAATACAAAAAGTAAATTGCTTGCCTGGGTTCGAACTCGCGGGGCTGATACCACTGGGCCCTGTCCCCACGTGGTACAAAAATTGTATACAGGAAAGTCTTATAGCAAACAGCTGAAGGATAATCGAAGGATCCAGTAACAAAGACGAGCTGTATACATCCCGATTGTAACTAAAAGCCAAATTACTGATTGGCTATGCAGATCTATGTAAGTTCAAGCATGCGGCAAGCTTTATGCAGATAAAGTCACTGCTACACATACAATTTACTGAACTCTAGCTGCATCAAAACCGCAATTTGGCAGTTTCATTGCAGTAGAAATGCCGCCCATCTATCTTGGCCTGAAGTTGCAAACTATACAATTATAATCATACTAAATCTAGTATGTTTTCAACACATTTGTAGCACTTGCTTAATACTGCATGAGTAAACTTTGAAGTTACTCCTTATGGCACCTGTCCTACTGCCGGCGATTATCGAGAAGCTAGTAGAGCTAGCCACTATAAACGAGTTGGCAAGCAACGAGCAGCGAGTCCGCGACGGCGACGAGCGATTACTCACTGGTATGCGTATGTATAGCTTGACCGATACCGCTGTACCGCGCCTTAGATATGTGCGCGGCGAGACGGGGGGGCAGTCCAGGCCGCTCATTCGAAAACGCTCACGTCCCGTCCCCCGTCTCGCCGCGCCTACCTAAGGCGCGGTACAGCGGTATACTAAACGTGAATCTCTCAGCGAGTGTTCTGTTTACCAAGCGAGCGTCGCTGAGCAAGTACTCTGTTTCATAAGTCTTGTCACTGCAACAAACGGGTACTCGCCGGCGAGAAAATCGTTGATGGCTAGTCGCTTCCTCGACGGCGAGACAGAGCCCTATAGCACGCGTGTTGCATTTAGTATGACTGAGCTTTATATTTCACCTAAAAACAATGCTCGGTGAGCGTTTGATAATGAGTGCATAAATGTTGCTATAGACGCAATTTTATAAGCAAACCTCAGTCTCGGTAAACGTAAATTTTCATGACAATTTTTTTTTTATACGAGGCGAGCTTTTAGCTACTACCCACTGGCAAGACAGACTTCTTAATGAAATTCGTAATGCAAAATAACAATTTGCCCGACCTGAGGATCGAACCTAGGAAACCCTGCTTAGCAGCCGCAACACTAAGGAGGCAGCTCCATAAAAACCTTTCAATACACCAGTCGTTTATGAAGATCTATCTTCCATTTCTCGTTCCCATACCACAAAAATTTTACATTCAAATATTTTTCCTATTAATCCGGTAAAAAAAGCTCCCAATAACTACTTAACAATCGGAATGGCCTCCCGAAGTATTGTCGGGATCGGATCGTATCGTAAATGTGTCCGGCGGTGCCGTTAACATAATTAATGATTACGGTTTGAATCTAAACTCTATGTAATTGGTATAATTAAGAGTGTCGCCGCTAAGTCTTAGGGAAACGGTGAGATTTTTTGGCTTGAGATGTTTTGTTGTAGGAGGCTATATTGGCTAATACGATTTATTTATCATAATTATCGCACCTTCGATACGACAAGGGCATAACTGCACTTTTAGTGATTTTACAGGAGAGTCATTTTAAGATCTTGTCGCGCCAAGATAGTCAAAAAAAATGCACCAACATGACAAAGGCACTGTCGCCCTCTGGCGGCATAAAGCTGATACTGATACGAGTCTTTGTTCCTCCGGATAAAAGGGACCTTTTAAAGCACTTTGGCATACTTAAGTCATTTTTAGATTTTTTGTCAGTTAAGCCCTTGTCCTACCGAAGTTGTGATATTTTCTCTAATGTCTATGAGAAAGCTAATTAGTAATCTTACAGACTATACCTATAAATTAAACGTACCTACCTACTTTTTACACTGTGACAAAATGACACATAACACAAAAAATTGTATGTAAAACAACAATTACTGACAACAAATCCATTCTCTATTAATAATAATAGAGATCTATACGTATACAAGGTGGAGAGGACAATACAACAATAAATTGAACTGCGTATATCTAATGCCGTACTCAGTCTGCATACGAAAATTCAATTAAATATATCCAATAGTTCCGTCACTAACGCTAGACTATTTAGTTTGTTTGAAAAATACATTTTTTTTTATTTGGATGCTAGGATTTATTTGATAGTTCCAAAATACTCTTATGTAATAGTATTGCCATTATTTTCATTTATTGACGTATTGTTGTCTCCACATTGTATATGTAAAAGGAAACCGAGACTGACTGACTGACTGATGTACCAACACAGCTCAAACCACTGAAAGGATTGGGCTGAAATTTGACACACAGATAATTATTATGACGTAGGCAAAGAAGGGTTTTTTGAAAATTCGTTATTTAAGGGGGTGAAAAGGGGGGGATTTCATTTGTAAGAAAAATCTAATTCCTTTGACTTAATAAACTTGAAACTTGGCAATATTTTTCTCAGTAAATAATAAAGCTTGACACGTTTCGTTTTTTTTAAACTGATGATTTAGGGGGTGGCGAAGTTAGTAAGTAAAGGCGTTGTCGGATAAACTCGAAACCCGGTGCTGATACTTAAAACAAAAATAAAAAGTAGTACGCGTATCAGGGGTTTTCAAAAATCAACTCCTCACGGGCTCACGGGATGGAAAAGGGTAATAAAGTTTGGATTTTACTGCTTGCTTCAATGAACTCGAAAATGGGTATAAATAATGTTAAATCATACAATGGAAATTTACCAAACCGTTTTTTAGGGTTCCGTACCCAGAGAGTGCCAACGGAACCCTATTACTAACCTATTCCTACCTACCTATTCCTTGACAATTCAAAAGTGCCTGTTATTGGTTTATTTGAAATAAATGCTTTGAGTTGAGTTTTGAGTTTGAAACCTCCGCTGTCCGCTCGTCTGTCAGCGGGCTTTATCTCATGAACCGTAATAGGTACGACAGTTGAAATTTTCACAGAATGTGTATTTCTATTGGCACTATAGCAAAAAATAATAAAAATAAAATAAAGTAAAAAAATAAAGGGTGTCCCCATACAAGAAACGTGTTTTATTTTAAATGGGCTGTATCTCATGAACCGTAAGAGGTAGACATGAAATTTACATAGTGTTTATTTCTATTTCCGCTATAGAAACAAATAATAAAAATGGAATGAAGGTATATATTAACGGGGGTCCCCAAACAATAAACGGGTTTATAAAAAAAGTAGTGTTAAATATTGTACGGTGGTCCGAAACCCTTCGTGTGTGAGTCCGCCTCGCACTTGGCTGTTTTTTTTTCTAAAACTAGCCCTGTCGTGGTGAAAAGGGAGGACACTGTTCATTTGGAAAATCTTATTCCACTGATCTAACAAAACATCATAACATCACGCCCGTATTCCCCGATGGGTTAGGCAGAGGTGTACCTATAGCACACCCACATTTCGCCAGTTATGTTTAAGTCCCATGTAATAGGGGGCGAGCCTATTGCCATCAACCGGGCACAAATCCAGACTCCGGGCTGCTACTGAGAAATCCCAGATGGAAAAACCCAATAACACTTTGCCCGACCTGGGAATCGAACCGGAGACCTCATGCTCAGCAGTAGCGCTTGCGAACACTAGACCAACGAGGCAGTCCACTGATCTATTAACTTAAAAATTGTCCCGAATACTTATACTAATATATTAAAGTTAAACAGTTTTTTTTTGTTTACCGCGGTAATCTCTGGAATTACCAGTCGGATTTAAAAAAATCTTTTAGCATTTGAAAGCCCAACTCTTGAGGAAGGTTATAGGCTATTTAACATCACACTATAACCATTAGGAGTCGAGCAAAAAGAAAGAAAGTCAGAAAGGACGCTAAGCAGAAACGAAATAAAAGCGCGGGCGAGCGAGGGGATGCAACGCGGTAGGTCAGGGACCGAAATTTCAAGCAAACGAAGTCGAGGGTAGGTTTTAGTAACATTATAAGTGCGAATGTAACGGTGTATGTCTGTCTGGTACCTTTTCACGCCTAAAACACTGAGCCGGTTGTTATGAAATTTGACTGGTAAGTAGCGTTGGACCTGAAGAAGTAGTTAGGCTACTTTTTGTCCAGGATATTTGTATTAAAAATATATGAAATAAATAATACACGCAGACGAACTCGCGGGCAATAGGCCAGCTAGTGTTGATATATTTGACAGAGGATTTTCCTGAGCCAATTCAACCGGCTGCTGGCCCAATTCAGTTAAGTTGAACGTTCCCGTAGCAGGATTCATTTCCTGTCCATAGGATTACATAGCCTTTGGTTTGAGAAACTTAAGTATCCTATTCCTCTTGAAGCTAATTTCACCAAACTTTTGTATCTAGAATAAGTGTTATTCTGAGAATAAATCAGAATAGAATACTCTTTATTATGTACAACATAAAAATAAAAATGATCTAATAATAAAATATACAATTTTATATACTTAATATTTATATTATTTATTGTATTTTTTATGAATGATATAAATTTTGAATTTTTGACAGCTTTTCCATACCAGAATTGTCAGACGTCAATTTTATTCCACAGATAAAAGATAACTGACTTTGGTAAAATCAGCCCTAAACAAACTCATTGTCCGAGAAGGAGACACAATAGTGAAACAATCACTTTGAATCAAATGTGATCACTCACACACACACAAGGAAAGGGCTAAGAAGCAAAACAAATGAATATAACATTGTTTGACGTTTGCATTCGTGGTTAACTTTATTTATGATGATGCATGAATCAGTATAGCGTTGCTATTGTAGGACTCAAATAAAGCCCCTATTCATACGGTCTCCTAAACTTAGTAAGACTGTCTCCTTATTTATAACTAGTATAAACGACTTACAGAGAAACTTAATCTGAATTGTCAAGGAGTCGATCAGTCAGAAGGTAGTTGGCCGTTCCAAAGACAAATGTAGATTCCTATGGAAGAAACGGGTAACAATTTCCATGCTTAGTCTTTTAAATCAGGGTATAACAATATCACTGTTTACTTCACATATAATATGCTGCAACATAGCCTATATTTTTTTGACAAAATTATGGCGCTTTTATCATCTGCCTTGCCTTTCCCAACTACATACTGTAGCGGTATCAACATCGCCACAAGTGAGCGACACGTCATACTGACGTCACGCAAATCCTGCATCGTGCAAGCAGAGTTTACCGCGCGACTAGCATATATACAACGTCCCGACATCAACCGTCGGGCAGTTGCCCACCAGACACAACACCCGTCTGGTCGGAGGATCCTCCCTTTTCCATAGAGCATGAGTGAGCTTTACACCCTGTTCCTCATACCTCTATAATACTATTATGTTGGGGTTGGCTTCCAGTCTAACTGGATGCAGATAAATACCAATCTTACTTGGAGCAACTGCCTGCCTACCTGATCTCCACAACCTAGTTGCTGGGTTGACAGACTTTCAGGCTTCTAACCACCTAAAACGACAAAACTGAACCATAAGTTACGATTTATCAGCTTTAAATTCCGATCCGTTGCTTTCTATCAGGTACCGTGCATCGATCCCTAGAGACCTCTCAACCCGCTGATATCCGGGTGACAGCACGCGTGAGCACATGACACCTAACATACGTGTTGTACGTGCCGGCAACATATTGAGTTACAAACGAATGTAATATGCTGGCGAACTGGGTTGGGAAGAGAAAAATTAGGAAAGGAAATTACTTGAAAATGTAGCTTTGAAGGTGGGTTATGTATGACGGATGTTCGAGCGACTGACACACCACGTGTCGCTGCTAATCCGTCATCTGTTGGTCCTTCATCATGGGCGTGTACGTGCAGGTGTTTGAAAATAATACTCCCAAAATAACTCACTTAATTTACTTTCAAATATCGCAACGAGACTTAAATATTACAATGTTTATAACTGATTAAGTCTAATTACAATAATTGTTAAACTTGCATTTAGAGCCAATGGATTTCTGCGTGTGCACCGCGTGACGATCGCAACACAATGTGCTCGCCACCGCCACCATGACACTCACGACCCCATTCGGTGTTACCCGCTCTAAGTTAAAAATACCACTAAAGAAATAAATTCTAAACCACAGAGTAAAAATAATCGATTACAACTTTTAAAAAGTGTTACAATTAATCGACTAAATAATCGCGCGCCGTCATGTATTTGAAATTATGACTCTTTACTTATGGCTTTTGTAGACAGGGTTTTAATTCAGATTTGTTACAGTTGGAATGGAAATCATGTCATTTGGTTTAAATAGGCTTTTATTTTTATTTTTTTATTTATCTTTTTATAGATTCTTCTAAGTTTTGTGAATGTGAGAACGTTGTAGGCCTAACTTGTAGACTGTAGATTTGTAGACTTTTTTCTATTTTGATGAGTACCTGTTACTTGTTGACAGGCCTACACTGTCCTCCCATACCTATTAACACTGTAATTTGAAAACATAGCAAAAGACCATTGTTTTTAAAAGAGTATACGTGAAGTTTCTTGCCATCTCTTCTCCATAGGAAACCTAGATTCTGAAATTTGAAAGTGCCCATCTATGTTTATGTCAAATAAAATACGTTTAATTTAATTAAAAAAATAATATGGCTTAGTAACATAATTTAGTGTTTTGTTTTTAGAAAGGAGCCTCATTAGCCAAGACCATGGGCAAATTGTAACCATGGAGCAGTGGTGCCCCAGTGGTATCGACCCCGACTTACGAGTTGTAGGTCGCTTACCTTTGTGTAAATAATTTCATCACCACTGAAACTGAAACCGGCATGCTCTAGAACCAAACATTCGAAGGCATGTGACAGCTACTACCCCGCACTGGGCCCGAGTGGTGGATTACATTCCACTCTCTTGAAGAGAGGAGCCCTGTGTCCCAGCAGTGGGAACATTATAGGCTGATTATGCACATTAGTCAAGGAGACATTTATGTTCTGAAGGAGTTATTGCATCGCAGTACACCCGCACGCTTCATACACCTTCCAAATCCATTCAATTATTACATTGATCCATTACTTCATGTTTCAAAAATTCGTCCGCTCGAAAACTTAAATAACGCAATGAATGTGGTCGAATTGTAAAAATGAAAGGCATTGCTATGGTTGACTGTTCATGGGGTTTTCAAGTTCAAAAAAATCTAATGTTATTACATTAGTTTTTTTTTTTTGTGATGCAGTTGATCCGGTTCGATAAAAAGACATTTAGCTTTGTCATATCTTATTCACCCCAACGTCATTAAAGGCAACTATAACGCTACGTTGAATTATTTGCGCCAAAGTCTATAGTTTTTCAAATCTTTACTGGTTATCCAGCGATTACTAAATCACATGCCAGGTGACACAAACGATACAAATAGGTATTTAACACCAACACGCTCTCAGAGTGTCCATCCAACTGCAAAGCATGCTAATATAGCAATTTTCTGCAATTTTCTCATATTACTTATTAATTAAAAACCCACCTTCATAACTAAACATTTTCCTAACCAATATCATGATTATCGCCCTACCTTTATTCTAAGTGAACGAAAGAAAATTGTTCTCGAGTTAAAATATTCGCTCCTCCAGCTTATCGGGGATATGCTAATAGGCGGAGATTGTGCGCATCTCGGATAAAGATGACGGGATAGCGAGAAGTAAGTTTCAAAATCTCTTTTGTTTTTTATTGTCTCTCTATAGGAGGACAGCTTTAAGACTTAGTAGTTTGCCTTCATCATATCTGTGCCAGTAGCTTGACGTTCTGTGGTACACTGACGAACAAAGAAGAACTTACAATAATTTGCGTGTTGGAAGTAAAAGAAAAGAAAGAAAGAAAATATGTTTATTTGCGGAAAAACATAACGCAAAAAGAAACACAAAAAGAACAAGTTGGGGGGAAATATGCGTGACATCCACGCAAAACGGCCATTGCTCAGCATAATGCTGCGAGAGAAATAGCGCTGATTTTCAGTGACAGCCGGCGTTGACATGATGACGTAAAATTGGAGTCAGCACTATGTTGGAGTTAGCAGGCAATAAAATACTACTTTTCTTCTCTGATATCGATACAAACTAATAGCTCATGGAGGAGTGAGAGGGTGGAGTTTCAAAGATAACTCCTCCGTGGAGTGTTAATGTGGTGCTCTTCCACAAATAACAGGCCACGTAATATCGAGTCCACCGTGTCCTGTTGACTGCACGTTACAGGAACTGATGGACGTTAGTCAAGGTGCTTAACTCGTAGCCAAATTTTGGGCGGACTCTATTTAAATTGCCATCGAGACGCTAATCAGAAAGGTGATCGCGAGGACAGTCCAGGGGGACCCGGACGAACATTTGACCATTGACACTCGTGCAGGCAAGAAATTGTATGTTGGCGACGAATATGGTGGTGAATACCAACTTTGCCATCGTCTGTGATGGTGGTAGTAAAATTGGCATTCTGCATATCTAACTATTTTACGTCTCCCTCTTACATTCTTATTTCCACTATACTTTAAACTCCTTGAAGAACCTCCATATACAGGGTGTATGTATAATTTACGTGCATTTTTATCTAGTGCGGGTGTCCTCACGTCGGATTGGACGGAACTTTTCCAATAAAACTGTAATGTGGTCCGTGACGACCGATATTGTGTGTCAGGGTGTGTGTGGCGAAGTTTGTGGGAAGCGTTGAGAAGTGACGGGTGAATTTTGTAATGGTTTTCATTTTGTGTTGTTGACCACCTTTAGGAAAAGCTTATTGTAGAATCCTGTTGATTTCGTATTTAATTTGAATATATCACTTCACTGGCTCACTCATACACCAAGCTCTATCGTGCAGACCCTTCTTCACTTTGTCTGTTTCCCGCCATTTCTCTTGACTGACAGATGACGTTAGTGACAGCAGCGACCCCTCTTGTGTGAATGAGACAGTGTGAGACATATCTATTAAATCAATTATTTATGAAAAGAAGAAGAAAAATTTGACAGGAGTAATGATTTAATAAGCATTTTACTCTATGTTTAATTTC
The DNA here is from genome assembly GCA_916610205.1 of Griposia aprilina. Taxonomy (NCBI): domain Eukaryota; kingdom Metazoa; phylum Arthropoda; class Insecta; order Lepidoptera; family Noctuidae; genus Griposia; species Griposia aprilina. The sequence goes on along the minus strand of OU744307.1, from coordinate 18,046,133 downwards.
AGTCTTTATTAAATGGGCAGCAAGCACATGACTTCCAAGGCTGTCAACATATATGCCAATTGAAGAATAAATGTGTCACTAGAATAACCACTGAGGCACGTCTTATTTACAAATTACTATGTTACGATTTAATTTGTGATCTTCTTAACCTACCCATAGCAACAACTTCAAACATGTCTGACCCAAAATTCAGCTCCGCGAACACCGCTCACTGGATCAGTTATTAGATCATCGGAATGCGACGGTTCATGATAACAATATCAAACATTTTTGTTCTATATTAATGAAGTCGTGCGAAAAACTGGAATGGCTATCTTCGGCAAAGTTTTTCTTCACAATGCTTATTTCAACATCAAAACTTCGTACACAAATCTTGTAAAAAGATTTATGTCCATCTATTTTGTCATTGCAGGATAAAATGTAAACATAAGCATAACATCTTCGAAATAAATTATAGATTTTCGAATGTTAAACCACAGGGGCGCTCGTAAAACTGAGAATAAAACAAAATGCACGTCGACACTATACAGGGTTATTTTTTATAGGGTTGGCAGTTTCTAAGCATAGAAATTTGCAAAATAATTTGCCTGAGACGAATGCAAATAACTATATCCATAAAAAAGTTGCAAATTAAAATGCATTTTGTGTAAATTGCATTGCATTTTAAATGACATCCCAGGTGTATTTTCCGAAGGGGTGTAGATGTATACAGGAAAAGAAAGTGTACCTAATAGGGGGCGAATCTTTGGCCCAATAACCGTACAAATCTAGACTCCGAACTGCTGCCAATCTAATATTTATATTATATTTTTTTATTTAAAAGAGTGTCCAGGGACTTTCCTGCCCTTTCTTCTTCATAGGACTCTACTACGCTTTGGGATGGGCAACAAGCTTCGTCTCTGACTTACCCATTAAAAAGTTCCCGAATTAGTTTATTTAAAATAAATGCTTAGCACTTGAAAGTCACGCATAAAGAAAACAAAAGACAAAACCATCGATTATTGCCAGACACTTCAATGATCAATCGAGACATCTCATTTAGACTCCAAACCCTTTCAACAAAACTAAACGTCAGCCCTAGAACCCCACCATAAACACACCCCATAACATCAAAATATATATTTAAACGTGGTCGCACGTAATACACATCCGCGCCTTCTCGTTCTCGCAGTTCTCGCAGTTATCTCGTAAAGGAGAACATAAACTCACATCCACTTGACGGTAAACGACTTTATTTACTTGTTTTACTATAATCGGGGGTTGAAGGGGACAAGCTGGTTTTCATTATATAGCATTTTTAAAATAGGTGATTATTTAATCATGAATTCTAAACTCAAAGATCCGACGTAGGACTAAGATTCAAGACTATTCTCTAAGTCCGTCAACAAAGATACAGGTACCGTCCGAAAACAGTTTGAAACTTTGGAGTGAACCCTACACCCGATTAATTAACTTTTTCGGACAGGTAAAAATACATCGAGGGTAGGGACCACTGTCACATAGTGTCATATAGTCCCAAGCTAATCTTATGGAGGTGGTAGGTAACGTCGGCCGAAACTACGGATTTCATGCCTTGATAGTAGACACTCTGATACGGAAGCGAGCGGGACACTTGGCTGGACGTGGTGATGGCAGGTGGAGCAGAGCCCAACGGATTGGTTGCTTGCCGGGAAACGGCAGAATGAGAGTTCACAGTCCAACAGCCAATTCGGTGGACGTCCTACAGAAGATCGCGAGGAAGACCTTCATGAGAGTCGCACAGATCAGGGAAGAATGGCACAAAAGGGAGGAGGCCTATACTTAGTAGTGGGTGGAATAAGGCTACCAATGATGATAGCGATGAAGGTTAAAAAGATTAAAATCACCGCGCTCAGTTACTAGAGATCGGAAAACCATGCTATTTATCTTTTTCGTCAATCTATAAGTTGGCTGGAGCAATCCTTTGTATAAGGTTTTTTTTTTTGTGCATGGTCTTTTTCCTATTCGAAAACCTTAAGGGAACCATGTTTTCTCAGTTAAGTATACCATTATATCCCCCAAACACCATTGTGAACGAGACCCTAATATTTCCGATACTATGATGCACTTTCCAAATCCATATTTTCCCCCTTCCGAACTAGTCCCATGATTCCACTAGCGCAAAAGATAAAAGTTCAAGTATCATGCTTCCAAAACCATTATTTGTGAGGAAGCATAAGGAATTATTTATTACTGCAGATGATTTATATCCTCGTAACGGACGAGACCTCCACAGGCTCGTACTGGATATCCTTCCGAGACTAGCTAAATATAATAAAAGTTATATATCTATGTGTGTACCTACGTATATATAATGAGATACCAAGTAATCTCAAGACACTAAATATGAGATTATTAAAAAATAAATTGCATGAATCATTGTGTAGTCATAGTTTTTATAATGTCAAAGATTTCTTTGAAAATAAATGTTAAATAATTATGCTGTGAACATTTGTACGCTTAAGAGTGTTAAGCAAAAACATGTATGCTCTTTTAACTTTTTATATTTTACCATCTTTTTATACCATGTTTTTAAGCAAATAAATATTATTCCATTTTATTCCATTGATCTGACAAATAAACATACTCGTAAATAAACTGAACTTAGAACCTTCATAAAAGGCTTCTAAAATAATCGAAGAATGTTTCCTTAAAAATAGAAGATCTCCACAAACAATTTTGAACTACATATGATAGGTGTTAACGAGTAATTTCATTTGTTTTCTAAAGTGATTGTTAGGACTACACGTTTGAGTCTTAGAAGATATCTTTTAAAATACACTAGAGGTGAGATGAGTAAACTAAGGATGTCAACCTTAATAATATCCGAAACTTATGTGCGGATATTTGGCTCTGCTCCGTATGAACTCATAATAATTCTAAGAATAAACAATCGTCTTTCCTCATTGTGATTTTATTTAAAACGTTAAAAATGTTTGTTAAAATATTAGATGTTTTGTGAAATAGTGGTTTTCGTTCCGATATGAACATTCATAATTATGACAAAATTATACACACGCTTTTAATAACAAATTAAACACAGCACAGATAATAATGACTAAACTACAATAATATTTGAGCTGAAAATTTCAAATACATGCATAATTTAAAATAGCAATACTCTTAAAACGTTTGAACCGCAAAATATGATTCCATTTATGCAAAATATATTGCACGAACGAGACTCAATTTGAAACTAATACGATGTCACTTAACATATACAAATTTATATGAAAAACCACTTTCATATTAAAGTATTCGAGAGGGGCTCGTATTATCACAAAGTAAAAGAAACGCAAGTCAAGCGACCTGCTAGATAGACCTACGCTTCCCGATCGATACTTAATGGCTGACCATTCTGATTCTTCCACGCAAAGGTTCGTGCCTAAATAATAACAGCCGCATTGGAGATTAAGCTACGCTTGCCGCGGTTGGTTCGTGGATAGGTGATCATCCATTACATATCGAGACCCCTCCGTGTCTCGAAAAGCACGTTAAGCCGTTCGTGCCAGGTGTCATTCGTGGATCTTTGAAAGTCGTTACTGGTAGCCCGAAGCTCAAAAATCTGACAACCAGTCTTACCAAGGGATACCAAAGGTGTGTCGGTTGTGGAGTTCATCCGGTTAGACTGGAAGCTGACACCAACATGGGAAAAGGCGAGGCAGATTGTTTTTTTTTTCACTATTCTATGCATTGAAGAGTAGACTCCACGAGTAGTTTTAATTGTGATAGCACTATTAATGACAGTCATTTGCCGTAACCGATGTCCGTGTAAAATGTATTATGCTAGAGAAGCCTACACCAAAATTGCCTTCACAAAAAAAAATATATATATAAAATTGACGGCATGGTTGGCGCAGTGGTTAAGCGATTGACTGCTGCGCTGCGTGTCGCGGGTTCGATTCCCGCACGGAACAAATATTTGTATAACTTACAAGTAGTTGTTCCGGGTCTGGCTGTTTGTGTATGTGAGTTTGAATATTTGTAAACGCACCCACAATACAGGAGAAATTCCTAGTGTGGGGCAACATTTTAGGAAAAAAAAATAAAAAAAATGGTCGACTTGAGAACCTCCTCCTTATTTTTCCTCGGTTAAAAAGGGTAATTGGTGAAACAAATAAACATTCGCAAACATATCCGAAAAAAATATCCGCGTCAATTTTTAAACAAGCATCCCTAGCTTACGGACTCATTGATTTTCACAAGCTTAGACAATTTTATTGGCGGAGAGCCTCCTGATAAGATAGCCTATAAGTAGGGTCACGCTTCTCCCTCAGTGATAAGTATGAATTTGTATAGAGCTCCAGAATTTTCTTCTTTAAAATGCTGGCAAGTTAATCCGCGAAAACTGTGACCCTGAATGGAAAGTATAGCTAAAAATAAACGAAGGCTTTTTTTTTGTATAGGCTCTGCTTAAATTGGTAGAAGAAGGTAAGGTTTATTGAGTAGAAAATAAATGTTGATAATGTTGGTGGAAAATGCAGGTACATTGAGCAATACAGCACACAAATTCCCTTATTCGGCTGCCTGAACCATGCAAGTATGTAGATACAAATTGCAAGTTACAATCATAGGAATATTATAATTATGCTCACATAATGATCATTAATAATTCACCTTAATTTCTATATGCAAGCTCACACGTTAGTGCTGTTCTCAAGTCACCGATTTCTGAAAAAAAAAACACCAATTTTTATCTATCCGATTGTGATATAGTATCAAACTCAAAGCATTTATTTCAATCAAACCAATTACAGGCACCTTAATAAACGGTTATTAGAGAAGGGTTTATGGTATAAAAGTGAAAAATAAAACCGTTTTTTACAAAAAAAAACAACCGACTTCCAAAAAAAAACACTACAAAGTGAAAAATAACTTTAATTTGGGAAGTCGGTGTCTTTGGATCTGTATTTTAGTTTTTTGCCACCGACTTCCGAAATTAAAGTTATTTTTCACTTTGTAGTGTTTTTTTTTGGAAGTCGGTTTTTTTTTGTAAAATAGTTTTTATTTTTCACTTTTTAGTGGGTTAGATAATAATTTATCTAATTACAATAGCCTAATGTCTACTGCTCATCGCCTTTTACAAAATATTTCTTTTCCCGATGCAAGGAATTGAGGAGTTTATTGTTGAGGAGTTCTCTTGGTAAAACCAGAAGAACTAGAGCTGGTGGTGAAGCCAACATCAGCTCCATTTCACCATATGCATTGTGACAAGCATAAATTGGTTAGCAACGAACCAAAGAGCATTGCTAGAGATGACGCGATTATGCAACTTAAATTCAGTCTCAAATTGACGCATCAACATGACTAGTAGGTAGTGGTTGTCCTATATAAAACTTCAATCTTAATTAGGTATTATTTTTGTACGAACTGAATATTTTGGCATATTGAACCGTATGAAGTAAGCCCAACAAAAGGTAACTGCTGTAAATCGTTGAAGAATTCCCTCGACTGTCTATGGTCTCCATCATCAGACCTGTAATAGCACAAAAAAACCCATATGGGTGCAAAGTTCTCATCAACATAAATGAATTAAAACAAACACAAGGTAGCTACTGTAAACCGTTGAGGAGTTCCCTGAACTGTCGTTCGTCTTTATCATCAGACCCTTAATGACAGTCACAACCCATCTAGGAGTAAAGTTCTCATCAATACAAATTAATCACGCCCAAACACAAGGTAACTGCTGTAAATCGTTGAGGAATTCCCTCGACTGTCTTTCAGCTCCATCATCAGATCGACTCCAGACCTTCATTAAATTGTAGTGCTATAAAATACTAAATGAAAAAATTAACAAACGCACTAGTCGCCCCTACGATTTTCGAAGGTTCCCCTCGTTTTCTCTGGTATGCCATCATCAGATCCTGGTTTCCTTATCATGGGACCATCCTTGAGATATCTCCTTTCCAACAAAAAGAATCATACAAATCGGTTCACCCAGAAAAAAGTTCTGAGCTAACACAAATAAAATAAAAATAAAAAACAGTCTAATTGAGAACCTCCTCCTTTTTTTCAAGTCGGTGAAAAACAGTACAGTGTGAACCTCTTCGCGTGCCCTGGTTCATGGTTAGTAATGCTAGTAGAAAACTGATTGTTGCTGCTCTTAGACTCAGATCTGGACACATTCCATGCAAAAATTTGCCTTCATGATGAAGAAAATCGCGTCACCCAATTGTGAGGAATGTGGCGTTGTCGAGGACCTTACAACATTTATTGATGGAATGTGTCCAATATGAGTCCTGTAGAAATAATTTAATAAGGTCCCTGGTTTTGAACAGAACTGATGTGCCTCATGTTCCATACAATTCTATCCCAACCAAGTGGCGACGATGCGAAATGTTCAAATTCATGGCCCATGTCTTGTGAAAGTAAAATTGTTTAGGATACGATGGTACCGACATACGCTATGCGTAAAAGCCCCTATAAATAAATAAAGAATAAAAACATGGATTCAGTCAGTCAGAAAGATGAAGCTAGTTGCCCATTCCAAAGCGTAGTAGGTTCCCATGGAGAAGAACGTCAAATGTCACTATTAATACTAGTGGCTCTGTGATCTGTAGACGTCGCGAGTGTGTCTTTGCATAGCTTAAAACTGTTTTCAACCCCCATATCCCCGCCATTTTGAAAAATTTCGAAAATCTGAATCGACAATAAAATTCCATATAAGAACTTGCTCACAAAATTTTACGAGAATCGATTGAGAAACGCGTTCTGTAGAGGAGAACAGCCGGATATCCGCCGGACATCCGGACATACAAAAGCATTTTTGCCGAAGCTGAAACGGAGCCGCTTCACGATCGCTCGGTCAAAAAGCCTAGGTTCAATAAATAACTTTATCAAATCAATACCTATATAGAGTTTATATGAGGACCTTAGAACCCGGGCAACAAGCCAACAAAACGCTGGTGATTGACCGACAAACGACAGAGTGAAGAACACATTTCATAAAGTGCACATGACGTTAAATTTAGACGCTTCTATGTAAATTGGAGCTAAAATTAATTTAGTGAGCTAAAACTAGGGGTGTGCAGGGTTAGTGCCTTAATACCTCTTAATTGGGGGGAGGGGATGTTAAGTACCTACTAGCAAAGTGCACGCTTGCTTAGTTAATATAATAAGCTCGTTACTCTGTCGAGATATTGATCAAATGTAGTGGGGTGACCGCTGATCCGGTTAACAGTATGTGGAATGAAGACAAACTGGCCAAAAGCTCATTTGTTTGATAGAAGTTATACAGAAAAGTTGTGCACACAAATATTGATCATGTGTTTTTCCAGTGTCATTATAATAATTACAGAGAAAGTCGTCGTGAGTTACATATCATCTCGCCTGTTATACCCGAAGTCTTACGCAGAGACTTATAGTACACCCACATTTCGCCAGTTATGTTGAAGTTCCATGTAATATTTTAATTACAGTAGTAATGGCAATCATGTCATTTAGTCTAAATAGGCTTTTATTTTTATATAGATTCTTTTATATTTTGCGAATGTGAGAACGTTGTAGACCTAACTTGTAGACTAGATTTGTGGACCTTTTTATATTTTGTTGAGTACATGTTACTTGTTGACAGGCTTAAACTGTCCTCCCATATCTATCAACACTGTAATTGGAAACATTGTAAAAGCCCCTTATTTTTAAAAGAGTAACCGTGGAGTTTCTTGCCGGCTCTTCTCCATAGGAAACAATCAATTGGAACCGTGCACCTAGCTTCTGACGTTTCATAAATGCCCATGTTGGTTTATGTGAAATAAAATATTTTGATTTTGATTTTGATTTTGAATAGGGGGCGAGCCTATTGCCATCAACCGGGCACAAATCCGGGCTGCTACCGAGAACTCTTTCATTCAAAGAGTTACATATCAAAGAGTTTTCCAATCCGTTGCTAAAAACGACAAAACTGAAATATGGCATGTGCCTGTAATTTCACTGGCACTATGTCAATTTAATTTGACTGTGACAAACAAGCAGACTCCAATGGTTTTTTCATACCTACATGTCCCTTTTTGCCAATTTCTGCAACATTCGCCAATAACAAGACATTACTTTGTTCTGTTGTATCAATACAAATAACTGTGTATTTTGGCCAAAGAATTAGCATTGCCATTCAACGTGGTATTGCCGCCAGTCCCGTGCACAGCGATGCGGACGAGTACTTCGACGGTTAATTGTCATTCTCTGTATTTATTTGTATAGTAAGTTAGTTAGTCATATAATTTAGTATCTAATGTAAATAGTTAGTTTTGGTAAATATTGTATACTAGGTTCTATCCGCGGCTTCGCCTGTAAGAATGTTGAAATTTATTCCACGGGAACCTGCTACCGGAACAAAAAGTAGAGTAAGTCCTTCCCCAAGATGCCATCTATCTCCTTGCCAATTTTATCGAAATCCGTTCAGTGGTTTAGGCGTGTCAAGGTAAGATAACATACAGACAGAGTTACTTTCGAATTTATACAGAGTGTTTGGCAGAACGTTGAACATACGAAAATGGTGGATAGGTGGGGTCATCTGCTACTTACTCAGACCTAATTTATTTGGCCATAGACACCTGAATATTTAAAAAAAAAAAGTTTTCTTCTAGTTTCACCACTTTCTAAACTTTAAAGTGTATTTTTTATTAAAAATGGGTAAAACAGGCAATAAAATATATATATATACATAAATCTGTTTGAGGACTCAAAACTTTTTTTCTAGCTAACATCTGAATAAAGCAATAATTTTATAAGAATCCGCCAACATTAAGTATTTAAAAAAAAAATGCCTGTTTTACCCATTTTTAATAAAAAATACACTTTAAAGTTTAGAAAGTGGTGAAACTAGAAGAAAGCAAAAAACATTTTTTGTTTAAATATCCAGGTGCCAGGGCCAAATAAATTAGGGCTGAGTAAGTAGCAGGTGACCCCACCTATCCACCATTTTCGTATGTTCAACGTTCTGCCAAACATCCTGTATTATTAGTATGGATTAGAATTTTCATGTACATATATGAAATAAATAGACTCGGAAACCTAAACAAAAAACAAAAAGATTGATTCTCATCTTCAACAATATCTATTAAGCACAGTCCTTCTTTGTACCAACTGTAATAAGGAGCCACTTCCTCTTCATAAGAAGCTTAAAACAGTCCTCGTTATAACTGATAAATAAAGAAACCATTCAAATGAGCTCGTTTAATTAAAGGGAGAGCTTGCAGACGTCTTAATTAAATTAATGGCGAAATAAACTATGTATTTTATAACAATATACTGCTGGAAATGAAATTAGTTTTATGGCCATAAGGATTTAGGACAGTACGTTTGTTTTGTGCTCTTTTTTTTAAAGATAAATGAAACAAAACAAACGTTAGTTCTTTTTATTATCAGTTTTTGAACTCATCATTATCACTATCACCATCAATCTCCTCCCCTTATCCCAATTGCGTTCGCCGCAACATGTCTGTTTCTTCCACACTTCTCTATCAGTCGTCATCTCGGTAGTCTCCCCCTTTCTAGCAATATTATCTTTCACACAGTTTATCCATCATTTCTTTGGTCTTCTCCTACTCTTATCCAAAACTTTCCTCACAACATTACATTAACATTATTTTCGGTGAACTCAAACTCAAACTCAAAGCATTTATTTCAAATAAACCAATTACAGGCACTTTTGAATTGTCAAGGGGTCGGTCAGACAGAAAGATGAAGCTAGTTGCCTATTCCAAAGCGAAGTAGGTAGCTATGGAGAAGATGCTATATACTGCTGAATATATACCTTAATATGACATTAAGTCCGGCTCTGTACATTTGTGTGTTTAAAGTTTTAAATACATAAATATGAGTCTACAAATTAACACTACGATAATCCTCAAAGAGTGCTGCTAGGACTCCTTATGCACAAGAAGTAACCCTAGCACAAAAATTGCTTTTCTATCATTCACATTAGTGACTTCAATTCGAGAGGCATAGACATACAGTGGGCTGACTAATGTTAACGATAAGCCCAAAAATCAAATTGACCAACGCATTAAACATTAAGCTTTAAGACAGACAGCCCTATTTACTGCCTTACTGACAGGCTATAATGTTCACCACATCATTATCTAGTTCTTGCCTGCATAATATGCATTCATAATCAGGCTATAATGTTCCCACTGTTGGGACACAGGCCTCTTTGAGAGGGAATGGGCTGTAATCTACCACGCAGGCCCAGTGCGGGTTGATAGATGTCACATGTCTTCGAAGTTTTGGTTCTAGGACATGCCAGTTTCCTCATGATGTTTTCCTTCACCGTTTTGAGAGCAGTGGTGATGAAATAATTTACACAAAGTACAGCGCCTGCCTGGGTTCGAGCCCACGACCTACAACTCGTAAGTCGGGGCCGATACCACTGGGGCCACCACTGTTCTTGTCTATACGAGTGCAAATGTACCAGCTATCCATAGACTCACCAAAACCTACTCAAAAGTACACAAAAATCTACGCTAAAAAGTTCACACGACGGCAGTGTCAAGGTCTGTAATTAGCCAGAGGGTCACCGCGTCAACGTCACTGTGTTATCAGCCGTGGCACAAAAGACTACCTTATCTTTACGGCGTCCCGTGCTTTTACTACTTCTGACCCTCTTTGATGAATCCAATGGATGAGATTAGTTCAAAGATAATGTCCCTGATATTCTGTTTGAACTTGTCGTGCTAAATAATCCCTCGGGTTCCCAAATTCTATGATGAGTCAATAGTCCTGGCTGTTTTGATGTTTATTAAAATAGCCTTATGCTCATTTGCGTGTTTAGTCGAGTTAAATTAATAAATGTTGAGTTTGTAAACTTGGAATTAAGTAATTAACATGTTAACTCTTAATACGCGTTACGGCACTTAAAAGTAACACTGGGTTGTAAACTTAATATTTGTTTTTTTTTTGTTGGGAAAATTGCAGCTCAATCGACGAAACATAAAATAGAATTGCAATGTCTTTACCCTGATAAGTAATCCAACCAAAAAATTAATTAACGAACAATGAGCGGAAATTGTATACCCATCTCTTTTACACTACATTACGATACGTAGTACTTCTTGTCTTTAATTTTTTAACATGACATTTCATTTCTATCGTATTGTATGTGGTTTCCTTGGAGATTTAGTTTATTGATTGACGGAGACATCATATAAGGAAAAAAGTTTTTTTTTTTTATAATTTGTATTTATTTTTATATGAGTTCATGAATATATTGCCTGCTATTATAGTACCGAATTTTCAGTTACTACAACTTCGAACAATATTAAATACAAAATAAGTTATCAGCGGTACCTCATAACGTCAATTTATTTTGACATTACTGACACTAACCCAGAGTTTAGCAACTTAACTCTCCCACATCGGTGGGTTTAATTTAATTTATTTAAACTCTAGGTTTACCTCTAACTCTTGGTGGCGCAGGATGAATTATTTGATTAACCCTTAGTTAGCTGTTAACTTCGAGGTATTTAGGATAACTTATGAATGCGCAAGAGGGCCTGAAAATAGTTGAATGTAATGTAGAGGTTTTAGCTTGCATGGTTTTCCCATGCAAACTTCAAGGGTATTTTATAATTTGATGGCATGCTTAATGAAATAAACACTTCTTCATATTTCTAAGATGAGAAAAGAACTAGATCAACATGAAGAGCTGTTAGAGCGCGACATAATGTAAAATAAGTACCACCGTTTATAGAATAAACTATTATTTCGCAAAAATATTATTGACGTGTAAAAGTGTTTGTACAAACCTACTTACTGAAATAAAATCATTTATGAAAACTAAATACACTTTTCATTGATTTTCCAGTTACAGTACCTACGTCTGGCAGAAGCTACGTTTGCCGCGGTTGGTCCGTGGATGGGTGACCATCGAGACCATGCATAGCACGTTAAGCCGTCGGTTCCGGCTGTCATTCAAGGGTCTTTAACAGCCGTTACGGGTCATCAGAAGCCCGAAAGTCTGATAACCAGTCTTAGCAACGGGTATCGTATTACCCAGTTATTGTGTTGTGGAGGTCAGATAGGCAGTCGCTTCATATAAAATACCAGTATTCAGCTACATCCGGTGAGACCGGAAGCTGACCCCACCATAGTTGCGAAAAGGCTTGACAGATGATGACGAGTGAAGAGTTCTCATAATTTCCAGTTACAAAATGAAACCATCATTTGATGGCCTATTTTCTTAAACGTAATCGAGAAAAACATCGAGAAATTAGAAAAAAGAAGTGCGAAACATGAACTAATTTAATGATGATGATAATGACGATTGATAATTTCTTCACTTGCATGACTAAAAATCCTATCTTATGTTTTAGCCGATTTGAGTTAGAGTTAGTTAGTAACTACCTTTTTGCTATTCGTGATTCTTTAAATTTTTCACTAATTGTCGTTTCTCTATGTTATTTGGATCTCAAAATATAACCATTTTAAAAGGCCAACGTACCTCATATTAATTCAAATATATATATAAATATATATATATATAATGTTAGTAATGTGAGTTTTTTTTTATGCAGAATAAAGATCGCACACTCATAAAGAACAGAATAAACAATTTTTCTTTTCTATCTTTAAAAACACTTCGTGTTCAAAAGACTCGAGCAAAACCGCTAAATAGTTGAGAGTTATGAGTTTCTCTGGTCCAATAAGCATCTGTTTATCGTTCAGATATTACAGGAATATTATAACAGCCAGTTTTTCTTGGGAATTTTATTAAAACCAAGCTGAGGCGAATAAGTTTTGCACACAAAGGGGATTCGGATTTATTAAGAAAAGATCTCCTGTGGGATACCACTGATAGATTGGTTCAGGTAAATAATATTCGGTTATTGGCAAAGATTATTTGAATATCTTAAAGCTGTTGTTTCAATCGTGGGCTTAATACCTTTTAGGGTTGGTTTAGACTGCTGATCAAGCATTAATATTGATACGCCACTGATTGATAAAATATTTGGTCAAGAAACAATGAGAGGGATCAGTGCGCTTGGATACCTTAGTATTTCGAAGCAAAGGAGAATTGATGACGTTTAATTTCGTAGGTACTTCTAGGAAAAAAGATGAATCAAAGACGTAGGTAATGATGAATGAGCAATTAAAAGATTATCAAAGGCAAATTATCACTGCGCAGATTATCAAAAGCTGACAACTTTGCCACTTAGCCGTTTCACTTCCAAGCGTTTTTGATTATATTACTTGTCCTACAAGACTGTACTTATGATATTGATTGACTCATTAACACACCATTTTAGAGATAACGACAATTATGTAAACACATTACCTGATTTAAAACCCAGTACCCATATGTTTTCATTACAGTCGGTAAAAATTGATAACCTTAGGGAGATGCCAGTCAAATATTTATAAAGCTCTTCAAAAATTATTCTTAAACATGTAACATGTATATTTTTAACGGGAAATTCGACGTGTTTTTCATCCGGAGGGATGAAATATAAATTAGCTCCTCGCATCCATTCGTTTGATAAAGTACGGCACGCAATTATTTGAATTTTAATGTCCGTGTTAATTCGACTTTTGTGCGATAGAGGGATGTTTTATTTCGAATCGGAATTAATGGTATGGGCTGCTCCCTTTATTGCGACAAGATTTTGATTAATCAATCCTGTGTTATCCAAAATAATGGCGATTGGCTAGCTATTAAAAAAACGTAAAAAAAAAGGTATGTGCTCATGACCGCACGATAGAAGAGAAAACTTATGACTGAAGACTAGTTTACGCGATTCAGCGCCGAGTATCTACGTAATTTAAGCGCCATCGACCGACTGGACCCGAGTATACCCGATTTAGCATCAGTAAGTAACCCGAGCGTGTGCGGTTCAGTTTCGATCATTCAAAAATAGCGCAAAGTCCGCTTAAAGAAGTTTTCACTTCAAAAAGAACTGGTGTAAATGAAACATACCTTGAAGATTCAGCAAATTAAAGTGGTAGCGAGCTCTGACTAGAAGGACCAATGACCAATGTGACGTAGCAAAAGATGAAGGACCAAGTGGTTAGCACCAACTTCAGTGCAGCGCACCAACTTCAGTGCAGGAGGCTGCGAAAGGTTGAGTCAAATGAATCCATTCTGACGATAGACATTGCAGGCCCTCAATTAAATCATTTGAAACCTTGACACATACACACCCTCACACTCATGTACTCTCAGTCACACCTACAGGCTACACTTACACGGGGTGCTAGGACAGGAAACCTCCCCGTGTGCCCGTGGGCTGGAGTTTCCCTTGGATGCGTCTGGGGGAAAGGCCAGTCCCCGGGACGGTGTACCCTGGGGTGCGGGCAATTACTCCCCATTAGGTACTGTGTGCCTAATGGGTCTAGTTGCCCGTACGCTAATATCCTGTCGGAGGAACGCTCCAACGTGTGTCTCTCTGTTTAAGCAGAGACGCACAGCGGCGGAGTAAGAGCGGGCTCGGTGTGCACTAACTCTGCCGCCGGGCAGGCAGGAAGGAGTATTCTCCTTATGCCACCGTTAGTCTCGTAGCCCCGAAGATTGTCAAGGTTATGTCTCTGACTTTTGACGGGGGTCGAGGGTCTTGGCTTAACCGCCCGGGCCGCGAGGAAGATAACCTCTATAAAAAATTCCTCTAATATCAAGTTTTGGTGCGCGGCGAGGATATGAATGGCTGAGGAGTAGTGTCATCTACAACTTTGTAGTTGTAGGTGGCGCATCAGTCGCTAGCGCACCCCCAGCAGAGTACCAGTGGACCCTCTGGTTGGGTTATAAATGAACACTTGCCTAGGGACAGGGGGTGAACCTAGGATGGACATTTTAGATCCCCCACACTCGTGGGAACAATATGGAAAAATTGAACCAAACTAATAGCAGCGAAGAGGAGGGGAGTGACGCGGGGTCGGGGTCCGACGCCGCATCTGGCGCGAAGGGCCTTTTCAAGAGCCCGGAGTGCGTAGTGGTGGGGGCTTCTGCGAAGAACCAAAGGCGCTTCCAGAAGCGCCCCAAACCAGGGGATGGCCAGGGGTCATCCTCTGATGGTGGGAGGAGCTCCACCCGAAAAATCGGCAAGACCAGTCGGCGGAGTGGAGTTTGGGATAGGGGTGCGGGCAGAGGCCTCACCAGCCCAGACGAGCCGTCTCAGCCCGCCGAAGGGCTCGACACGGAAGGGCACCATTGCGGAGCGAGCAGTGGCAGGGCGGCCCACTCGGAGTCGTCAGGTGGTGAGCCGGACGCCGCTGGCGGCTCTAAGTCGGAGCAACTGGCCAGCCTGGAGGTAGCCGTGGTAGCTGCGCTAAAGGGTGTGGCCTTGAAGAGGATTCAGTCCTCTAAAGACAAGGCCATACCCGCTGCCGCGGCTTCCATTATGGAGGCAGTGCAGGCCATTCAACACATGCCTCCATTGGACGGCATGTCTGAGATGCGGGCGGAGTTCAGCCGCTTGACAGCCGCAATGGAGCTTCTCCGAAAGGAGAACGAGGAGCTCCGAGCGGACCTGGCCGGCCTTCGGGCAGCCGGCCCCCGGGAAGTACCACAGGAGAGGGTGCAACATGGGCAAGCCCGGCCAGTGCCGGAACCTGCTGAGGACCGGGTTCTGACCCTGGTGCGGCGGGAGCTTGCTGCCTTTCAGAGCCGTTTTTCCGCTCTGGAGGCCATTGTCCTGCGCCCCCCGCTAGCGGCGAGCCGGCAGGTCTCTTTTGCTGCCGCTGCGGCCAAGCCAGGATCAGCAGAGCGGACTAAAGGCGGGTCCGTGCCGAAACCCGTGGGGCCGCACCCGGCGAAGTTGGCGCCACCCAAGACCAAGAAGGGCGGGGTGGCTGCGCAGGCGGCGAGGGCGCCAGCCTTAGCGGCAAGTCAGCCGGCCCCCCCACCTCCTAATCCTCCTCCGTCCGACGCCGAATGGCAAGTGGCTGGGTCGAGGAAGAAGGTGGGCAAGGCAGCAAGGGCGGCCAAACGTAAAGAGAGGCGGCAGCGGCGCAAGGAGCGAAGCGTCGCGGCTAGGCTCCGCGCCCCGAAGTCCGCAGCTGTAGTGATCACACTACAGCCGGAAGCGGAGAAGAAGGGCGTGTCCTACCGCGACGTGCTCGCCAAGGCTAGGGCGGCCGTGAACCTAGAGGAGTTAGGCGTCGCCAGTGGCATCCGGGTGAAGATCACTGCGACTGGGGCCCGGATGCTGGAGGTTCCTGGTGCGGCCAGCGGCCCGACCGCTGACGCACTGGCCGAAAGGCTTAGGGCGTCCCTAAATGCGGACGAGGCCCGAGTCTCCAGGCCCTCCAAGTGCATTGACATGCGCATCCTGGGCCTGGACGACTGTGTGACGGAGGCTGAGGTAGTGGCCGCCGTCGTCAGGACTGGGGGGTGCTCTGCCGAGCAGGTGAGGGCGGGCACCATTCGTCCTGACCACACGGGGATGCGAGCCGTGACGGTGTGCTGCCCCGTGACGGCGGCCCGGAAAGTTGCCGGGGAGGGCCGAAGGCTCCTGGTGGGCTGGGTTTCCGCGCAGGTGAAACTGCTGGAACCCAGACCTCTGAGGTGCTTCCGCTGCCAGGTGGGCAACCACGTGGGAGTGCAATGCACCTCGGAGGTGGACCGCAGCAATCACTGTTTCCGCTGCGGTCAGCCCGGGCACAAGGCCGGCTCGTGCAATGCCACGCCGCACTGCTTTTTATGTGCGGCAGCTGGCAAGCCGGCCGATCACCGGGCTGGGAGTAAGGCCTGCGCCCCACCCGCCAAAGCCAGGAGCAGGGGTAAGCCCTCCGCAACCGCCGTCACTGCCGCACCCGCCGCCACTGCCGCACCCGCCGCCACTGCCATCGCCGCTGCTGCCTCCACAGTCGTCACCGCCGCTGAAACCGCGGCAGGGTCCTCACAAGGGCCTCGGGAGGGGGCTGAAATGGAGTGCCAATAATGGCCCCATTACGCCTCCTCCAGGCGAACATCAACCACTGCGTCGCCGCTCAGGATCTGTTGCTCCAGAGCATGGCGCAGTGGTCGATTAATATCGCCGTGGTCGCTGAGCCGTACTTTGTCCCGCCCAGGGATGATTGGGTGGAGGACCTGAGCGGCTCAGTGACCCTAATTTCGTCGGCCGCCGCCGGTACCCCGTCGCTCGAGGCAGTTAAGAGGGGACGGGGTTGCGTGGCAGCACGGTTCGGGGAGATTGTTGTCGTAGGGGTGTACTTCTCCCCGAACCGAACTCTCGCCGAGTTCCACAACTCCCTTGCGGAGTTGAGAGTCGTCGTCGTCGGGTACCATTCCCTCCCCGTGCTCGTGCTCGGGGACTTCAATGCCAAGAACACGGCTTGGGGTTCCCGGTATACTGACGCGCGGGGTAGGATGGTGGAGGACTGGGCTCTGGAGACAGGCCTAGTCGTCCTAAACCGGGGTTCTGTCCCCACGTGTGTGCGAATGCGGGGTGAGTCAGTGGTGGACATCTCGTTCGCCAGCCCCGCTCTGTCGCCGCGTGTCATTGACTGGCGCGTCATGGAGGGGGTGGAGACGTATTCCGACCACCGGTACATCCGGTTTGACGTCTCCGCCCAGACCTCGAGCGCGCTGGTCCGACAGGCCCCGAGTGGTCCGCGGTGGGCGCTGAAGCGGCTGGACCGGGAGCTCCTCCTGGAAGCCTCGATCGTGCAGGCCTGGGTGTCATCACCGGAAAGGCCTGCTGATATTAACGACGAGGTGGAGTGGTTCCGGGAGGCCATGTCCGAAGTATGTGACGTGGCAATGCCCCGGGTCCAGCCTGGACGCGCCTCGCGCCAGGTGTACTGGTGGTCGCCGGAGCTAACGTCTCTGCGCGAGGCGTGCGTTGCTGCTCGACGCCTGTACACCAGGCACCGCAGGCTCCGTGTCCGTCCTCCGGATACGGAAGCCATTCAGGCGGAGCTGTACGAGGGTTACAGAGCGGCGAAGACCGCCCTCCGAGCGGAGATACTGCGGGCCAGGGGACTGGCCCGTGAGTAGTCGCTGGGGACTCTGAACAGGGACCCTTGGGGACGCCCATACAAAATGGTGCGGGAGAAACTCCGCCCATGGGCTCCCCCACTAACGCAAAGTCTCCGGCCTCAGCTCGTGGAGGGCGTGGTGAGCGCTCTGTTCCCTTCGCGAGGGGAGCACACTCCCCCGCCCATGGCTCCGCCTCCTGCGGTGCCCACTGTGGACCACATAACCGACGACGACGACGATTCTCCTGAGGTGACCGAGGTAGAGTTGAGAGTGGCGGTACGTAGGCTGAGTGCCAAAAATACCGCCCCAGGACCCGACGGCCTACCTGGAAAAGCCTGGGTCCTGGCCTTGGAGGCTCTCGGGCCTCGACTTCGGGGGCTCCTAAGCGCATGCTTCGAAGGGGGCCAGTTCCCACTTCGTTGGAAGACGGGGAAACTGGTCCTCATTAAGAAGACGGGGCGCCCTGCGGACTCTCCGTCCGCTTACCGGCCCATTGTGCTGCTCGACGAGGTGGGCAAGCTCTTTGAAAGAGTCATTGCAGACCGCCTCGTCGGGCGGCTAGTGCGGGTGGGGCCGGATTTGGCGGAGAGCCAGTTTGGTTTCCGCAGGGGGCGCTCCACGGTGGACGCCATCATGCGCGTGCGAGCCCTCACGACGGGGGATGCTGTGGCCCGGGGTGGTGTCGTCTTGGCGGTGTCTCTAGACATCGCCAATGCCTTCAATACCCTGCCCTGGAGTTGCATCAGGGAGGCACTCCGGTATCACCGGATGCCGACCTACCTCTGTCGCATAGTCGAGGCCTATCTGACGGACAGGGCCGTCATCTACCCCGGTCACCAGGGAGAATGGAACCGGCGAGAGATGTCGTGCGGTGTCCCACAGGGATCAGTCTTGGGGCCGCATCTGTGGGACATCGGGTACGACTGGGTGCTGCGCGCCGACCTCCCTAGCGGCGTCAGCGTCGTTTGTTACGCTGACGACACGCTAGTCCTGGCACAGGGGAGGTCGCACCAGGCGGCGGCCGAATTAATGACACGCGGGGTTGCGACAGTCATTGAGAGGATCCAGCAATTGGGACTCGAGGTGGCCCTGCACAAGTCCGAGGCCATGTGTTTTCATGGTCCTCGGAACGCGCCACTTTCGGGTTCCCAAATAATGGCGGGAGGGGTTCACATCGGCGTCGAGTCGACGATGAAGTACCTGGGACTCGTCCTCGACAGCCGGTGGAACTTCGTCGAGCATTTCCGACGTTTGGCTCCCAGACTGGACCGGGCTGGGGCTGCCTTGAAGCGGCTCCTGCCCAATCTAGGGGGTCCAAATGCCTCCTGCCGGAGGCTCTACGCGGGGGTCGTGCGGTCCATGGCCCTTTACGGGGCACCGGTGTGGGCGCGTTCATTGAGGCTCCGACCAGCACGCCGTTTGAACGCGTCCCAAAGGGTCATGGCCATCCGGCTGGTCCGGGGATACCGCACGGTCTCCTGCGAGGCGGCGAGCCTCCTTGCCGGATTGCCGCCATGGGATCTGGAGGCAAAAGTCCTCGCGCACATTTGGGAGTGGCGCGAGGAGGCGAAACGCCGGGGCGTTACTCCGCTGCCGCGAGAAATCGCGGCACAGCGGACAGAGCTCCGGCGGGATCTCATGGCGGCATGGAGAGTCCGACTGTCGCAACCCAGCGCTGGGCACGCCACAATTACGGCGGTAAGTCCCCTCTTTGAGGAGTGGCTTGAGAGGCGCCACGGCGTCCTCACCTTCCGCCTGACGCAGGTCCTCACCGGACATGGCTGTTTCGGGAGGTTCCTGTTTCGGATAAGGCGGGAGGAAACGCCCGGGTGTTGGCATTGTGTGGATCGACCGGAGGACACGGTGGAGCATACGGTGCAGGTCTGCCCGGCTTGGGCGGAGCACCGCCGTGTCCTCGTGGCGGCGATCGGCGGCGGCGATCTCTCGCGTCCGGCCCTGGTTCAGGCCATAGTACGGAGCGAGAGAGAATGGGAAGCAGTCACCTCCTTCTGCGAAGCAGTAATGCTCGCGAAGGAGGAGGCGGAGCGCGTGAGGGAGAGGCAATCATTGCGCCCTCACGCCCCTAGTCGCCGCAGGAGGAGACACCCTGGGCGTCGGGAGTCCATAGCCGACTCCCGGCCACCGTAGGCGCGGGCCTGCGGACGGCGAGCAATGGGCAGCTCGCCGTCCGGTAAGGACCAGGCCCGGGTCGACGGCGCGTCGTGTTCCACGCGCGCCTCAAAGAGTTGTCAGCATAATTGACGGGGTCCGACAGGGCCGATGCCTGCCGGGGTCGCGGATTGTTCGAAAGAGTTACCGTGGCCCTGGCGCACAGGCAACTGAAGGAACACGGGTGGGTTTTAGTCAGTAAGAGTCTGACACGCCCTTCCGCTCCGCCCAGAGCGGGAGAGGTCATTTGATGATTTCCCACCCAAAAAAAAAAAAAAAAGGCTACACTTACACTCACCTATACTTACACACATACTTACACCCACTGATACACACATTTGATTTAAGTTAATGTTAATTTATGTAGTTTTTGCATAAAAATTTTACGTTTTGCTTTTTATATAAGTAACACGTCTTGCTATGGAAGAGCGGACGCTCCTAATACAGGCACTATCTACCTAAAAGGACAATCCAATCAAAAAAAAAAAAAAAATACCTATTGATACTTGTTTTACTAATAAACTATATTTTTATTTCATTATTAGCCGCGCCCCACGATATGACCCGCAGCGGTATGAAATATACTTTGCGACCTATTCTCAGACCTACCAAATATACACAGAAAATTTGATAAAAATCGGTCGAACGGTTTCGGAGGAGTTTAATAAGAAACACTGTGACACGAGATTTTTATATATTACAATTTATTTATTTATCTCTCCCTTATAACTAGATGAGTCCACTGTCCTTGAATAAACTTTTGTACCGGCCAATATCTTAATTTGCAGCAAATTATTTTCCTGCCTCGTTGGTCTAGTGGTTGCAAGCGAGCCTGAGGCAGAGTTCCTGGGTTCAATTTCCAGGTCAGGCAAATTGTTTTTGGGTTTTCCATCAATGATTGCTCAGTATCAGCCCGGAGTCTGGATTTGTGTCCGGTTGATGGCAATAGGCTCGCTCTCCATTAGATGGTACTTCAACGGAACTAACGAAATATGAATATACTTTAGGCACACCTCTGCCTTACCCTGAAGGGAATACAGGAGATATTTTCTGTTATATATTCCTTTCACACTTGCTAAGAGCAATGTTGATATCACAAATTACAATAAAGGAAGAAGCTATTCTTACGTACGAAATCATTTCAAATTATTTTACGACACTCAGGGTGACCACACGGCAGTTACACGAAACGTCTAAATCCAAACTCATAAACAATTCAAGATCAACTTTTTGCTACCCTGGAGACCAAGAAATAAAGTTCACTATAAGAGAGCGACTTATTTCTCTATTACAAATAAACTTTAATTAAGGGATTATTCGAAGCGTTAAATTATATATTTGAATTTCCCCGGATTATTTAGTTAGATGTCTAAACTTAGTTTTAAAGGGACCTCAGAGGTATGTCCTCAATTAGAGAGCTTGTTGTCTTCGTGGGGTAAGTTGAGATACAAGTTTTAAGCTATTTGGAGTTCAATGTACCCTGTGGAGCAGTTCTTGTATTATTAATTTGGTGTTTGGATCCGAATCGGGGTAAGTATATCGTTGCTTGGGGACAGATAGTTCGGAATTGCATAGATTCTATAAATGGTTCATTTAACTTCGGTAATATGCTGTTACTAAATGAGTATGAGTTGGTGACAATAATTGCTAGTGGAACAGAATCGATCATTTTAATGATATTAATTATGGGAGAGACCTGTGTCCAGCAAAAGATGTCTTCTGACTTATTTGAATTTTTTAAGGGCTTTGCCCGCAACTTCACCCGCGTGTATGTCAGATATTTTCCAACAAGAACTATCTCCTTAGTATGTCCTAAGCTCCTAACACAGGTCATGACCTATCCGTGAGCCAAATTTCATCCAAATCCGATTACCCATTAAAAGCTAAAATACAGACAGGTAGCCAGACAGACGGAGTTGCTTTTGCATTTATAACATTATAGTATGGATAAAGAGTAGATCAGATCAATGATCTTAAAATTCAAATGACCCATACTCAACAGCTTAGCTCAAAAACAACCACTATCCCCTACAACAATGCAAATACCACTCAAAGTAACAAGGTTCCAAGCCACTTTTATCACCACACCGACGTCAGTCGCATTCCAAATTCACGAGGCAACTGCGAAATTACTCAAATCAACTTAAGTGTCGGGAGACCGTTTGCAAGTTCAGTCGTTACGAGAACTTTCGGCAACAACGGGGCAAGGCCCACAATTAAATGAAAATAAAAATAATATTTGCGCTTGTAAAGGGCTGTTGCGAGACGGTAATGGTCCTTTAGATGTGGAAGAGTTGAAGATATGAAGGGCAATGGGGTATGCCCTTGAACAGAGTTTCTGTAGGAATTTCGGGGCCCTTAGTCTTGTGGTTCTGCGTGCCTGTTGGAGCCTCTTGAATAAATAGGAGTTGGTATTTTATTTTCGTGAGGAAAACACGATTTGTCACAGTTTTGTAAGTCAGTGAAATTAATAGGCACTTAGGTGGGTGAGGTCAGGCATTGGTCTGGCTTGGATTAACCAAATCTGGTATTTCGAGTGGAGAATTCTTTACTTATGTATTGTTATCGATTGAAATGTTCATTTACTAAGTATCAAAAAACAATAGTTACTTAAATAGTTACATTTAAGGCTTGCCTGCTCTAAGATAAGGTATGAAACAATTTAGACAAAATGTGTCTTCATGCTATTATAGCACAACAATCTTGCAATAACGCACGCTCGATTTAAAATGGCAGCTTCTAACATTGTCTCCGAGTAAACTGGAGGAAAATCGCTTCATACACCATCTTATATACGATCAATAAGACGCCATTACATTTTATTATGTACATAGATATAGATCGCTGTTGTTCCTAAGAGAATTGAGAAATATAGATGCTTTTATAAGACGGCTGATATCTGAGCCACTTTGGGGAATCAAAAAGTGTATGACACTTGGATATGACGCTGAAAGACATAATACAACAAGATATATAAGGTGTATAGAATGGTGTCATTGTTTTCCCTAGCTCTCAGGTGCTTTCAGGAGTAGACAACTTTGGACTAATAAATCTGACCTTCAAATTACTTACTGAAAAAAAATTGGTCCTTTTGTACACAGTTCCAATCTTAAAAGATTGGAACTGCGTACAAAAGGAGCAATTTTGCGATAAATCGCGATCGATCTTACCGATCACTAGAGAACAATTAGTCGCCCTAGACACATAAAAATAAAGTCTCAATCACCAAAAGTACCTACCTCAAGATACCTACAAGGAAAATATTATTATTAAAGAAGTCTTGGTCCTAAAAGAGACGCGTCAATTTAGCCAGAAAACCTTTGATAATAAGTTAGAGACTATTCGTAGGACTGAGCCAGCTGTTGTATTCTTAATTAAGTAACAAAAGTATTACATAAGAGTAATTAGTTAATAAAGGAGAATTATGTCTTATATCGCCTGTTGCTTTATCAGTATAAATGTTTTAGTTACGTTTCTTTTGTCCAAGTACTTATAGAGATAATTTATACTGATGTATATCCAGTGAGGATAATTTACGGATGAAGATTACAGCGGTGATATTGTTCAGATATCTTTAAATCTCGCTGGTGGCGACGTGTGTGTTGGATCATTAAGTTCCCTTCAAAATAGTTGAGCTGAATGATGCTGATCCATACGACATGTTCGTGAACGGGCACCGTTAGTTGGGGCTGGTCATCTCTTAGCTGCCACGGCTTATTTTAATTTTTGAAGTGTTTTTTTTTTTGTTTTAATCTTTTTAATTACGGTCGCTTTTAACGTGCACGTCTTTCTACATCGTTCTCACATAGATAATTTCAACATGAACGATGCAATAATTTTTTTGTAACAATATTTTGATGTAAAAGAGTTTTCATGGAGTTTCTTGCCCATTCTTCTCCATAGGTACCTACTACGCTTTGAAATGGGCAACTAGCTTCATCTTTCTGACTGACCGACCGCGATCCCTTGACAATTCAAAAGTGCCTGTAATTGGTTTATTTGAAATAAATGATTTGAGTTTGAGTTTTGATGTTTTCTTTCGTTGGTCTAGCGGTCGCAAGCGCTACTGTTGAGCATGAGGACCTGAGTTCGATTCCCAGGTCGGGCAAAGTGTACTGGGTTTTTCTATCTGGAATTTCTCAGTACCAGCCCGGAGTCTGGATTTGTGCCGGTTGATGGCAATAGGTTCATCCCCTGTTCCATGGGACTTAAACATTACTGGCGAAATATGGGTATACTATAGGCAAACTTCTGCCGAACTCCTCTGGGATTACAGGGGTAATTTTGTTAGGTTATGTCATTACAGTGTCGAAATTTTTCTTTTCAGTAAAATCATTTCCATAGAAAAATAAAAACTTTATAATAAAAATAAAATACATTTCACCGAACAAATCTCACAGAAAGTTCGTCAACGAGTCAAAACAAAACTACTACACTTCACTCCAACGCGCACAGTGCTCCTAACTCAAACATATTTGGACGAAATACATTTAATAAGATTTTTCGGCAGAGCATCCTCCAGGCACTCGTCGACTTCTAAACGAAACAAATGACTGTTAAGAGTGTGCAAACCGGGCCCTGGAAAAAAACAGAGCTTCGTATATTTTTTGCCCGAAGCCTCGTTTAGACGCAAACAAGTGAGAACACTCGTGTTTCCATGTTTTTTTTTTACAATTGCAGAACAAAGCGAGTTTTTTCTTAAATCGCTTCTTTTGTACAAGCGTTTTCAATGTCGTTTTTTTGCCTTTTCTTATCGAAAACTCTGTCAAGTTTTGTGCTTAGATTATTTTCTGTGAGTCCTTGTTAGAATTGCCAATGAGGCGTGTTTTCAAAACGTTGTTTTTCATAATCAATATTCCGTGTTGGACACATGGCTATATACCAAGCTATACAATTCCAGTATAAGCTGATCTCGCATTGTATAGGATTTCCGTACTTTTGTTTGTCAAAATCTCAAAACTATAGTTTTATAACAGCTGTGCGCACAGACTATTAAAGGAGCATGAGTCGTTGCCCGGAATGTTATCATTTTATAAATATGATGTTTATATAAACATTTAGAACTAAGTATAGTGTATTTATTTATTTCTTATTTTTTTGTTATTATTATATTTTCGTATGCTGCACTGGTTGACGTCATCACGTCAACGCCGGCTGTCGCTGAAAACCACCACTGGGGCTCTGTCTCGCATAGGGTCGTAGCATTATGCGATTGCCATTATGCGTGGATGTGACGCATATTTCCCCCAACTAGTTATTTTTTGTATTTGTATGTTTTCTCTGAGTCATGTTTACCGCAAATAAACGTATTACCCTTTCTTTTTCTTTATATATAGTCGGGTGTACTACATACTTCTATAGTTTCAAGTGTAAAATGAGGCCAATCGAAACCTTCTTCATGGACCTTGAGCTTGCCTTTGGATTCACGGATGGTTGAACTTAATTGGGCTCGGTATGAAGATATCGGGTGGGTGTACTACAAGTACACCTCTGCTTAACCCCCCGGGGATTACAAGCGTAATGTTATGTTGTATTATGTTATGTTATGTTACAACGATATCACGGATAGATCGTAACCAAGTTCTAAATGCGACGTAGGAGGCGTAGCTCTATGATTTGTAAACTAGTGAAGTACATACATACACATATATAAACTCATGCCTTCTTCCCATAGGGGTAGGCAGTGACTACAGAACTATACCTGCTTTGACCCTTACATACTCCTTTTGCTTCGTTTACGTTCATACATCTAGTCATACACGCACGCCGGTTGCGAGTACAACGCAATACTACTCCATGGTAAGGCGTGCTTTTATGTATATTTGACGAGACGTAAAGATTAAAAAGATCTTATATAACTGCCCATCCTTTTTATACATACGGAGAATTACCTTATTATGGTTGACGAAAATGGCAGTATTAACTAAAGGACCAGTTTTTCTGAGAAACGCGCCCCAAGCAATGAGCCGGGGAAGAATACGAAGAAAATATATTTAAACGAAGCTCTGTCACGCAATAATGTAATGTGTGTGAATAACGCTATAAGCAATGGTATAATAGTGCCTTTTATTTTCTCTTGGCAGGGCAAAATCCTCTTCTCTCTCAGGCGTTTGGCGATATCTGACTTTTGAGTTCAGATACCCCATCCAATATAGAAAATATTTAACTAATCTTCTAAAAAAGAATTGACCTACTAATGACCAGTTTTTTATTTAACGAATCTCAAAAAAAAAAAAATTGTGCTTCTAATGATGCACGCCTCTTTTAATAATTGAGCCTCTTTTTACGTACCGGGCTTTTTTTACAGTGTGTCGCAGTAACTATGCTAGGGTACCGGATCAGGTTAGAACTGTGTCCAACTCAACTCAAAGCATTTATTTCAAATAAACCAATTACATGCACTTTTGAATTGTCAAGGGGTCGGTCAGTCAGAAAAATTAAGCTAGTTACCCATTCCAAAGCGTAGTAGGTACCTATGGAGAAGAACGGGCAAGAGACTCCATGGATACTCTTTTAAACCAGATAAGTTACAAAAAAAAAAATTGGTTACATAATTCAGTTGAGAACAATGTAAAAAGACATGCACGTTAAAAGCGTCCGTAATAAAAAAGAAAAAACAATTCAGAAAATTAAAAAATCAACCAGTCCCTACTGACGGCGCCCGTTCACGAGCATGACGTGTGGATCAGCACCATTCAGCTCAACCATTTTGAGGGGAACTTAATGATCCAACTCAACCACGCACAAGCCGAGTGAGCGTAGCAAGCGGTGCCGCGGCAGTGACCGGTGAGCGCTACATCCAAGTTGGTTGCACGTACAAGCTACTAGTAGCTATTTAGTAGTTTTAGGACCCCAAATTAGAAATTAATTGAGGTTCACGAAAAGAGGCGCAATCATTATATTAGAGTGTCAATAATATTTTTAGGAACGCAAAGTGGGAATTATAGAGGTTCGATTAAATATAATACATGTCATCAGATATTATCCTTTACCATAAGTAAATTATATCTTAGATTCTTTCTGAAAATAGAAAAGACATTTTGAAAGTCACATTGCTAGCTGCCGCAGAACTCATTGTGAAAATAATACGAAAAATGCTTAGAGACACAAGCACATTTATTTCACAATCACAGACGCGACTTCAATTTTATTTAAGTTTTATAAAAGCTCGTGACAGACAGACGGTCAAACCCAAGGGTGACGTAAGTCTGCAATATTCTTTTACTGTTACTGCAATATTTGTAATAAGGTATTCATGAAAATATCTGGCCAGTGATCCTTGTGCCTGCACGTTGTTAAGATTAGGGATTAACTGTGCTGAAATAGTTATTTTGAAGAAGTGTTTAATACAGCGGTGTAGTTGCGTAACACACTAACTGTAGGAATAGCTTTCATTCTGACAGTTCAACAACATTCATTGCGGTATTTACGTTGTTGAGCAGTTTTTTTTTTTCGAACATATGAAGCAATGGATTAGCAATAGGCTTCAAAATTATTCAGATTGTGATAGATAGTGTGGTACGTAATTAGGATGGTGGTAAAGGCTTTATATCTTATTACTTCGTAAGTAGTTGTAGTACAAAATTATTATTTTAGAATTATAAATTGTTTAACACATAACATAACATCACGCCTATGTTCCCCAAAGGGTAAAGCAGAGGTGCACCTATAGTACACCCACATTTCACCAGTTACGTTTAAGAGCGCATACGCAGGTCCACTAGCGCCGCCACTCCTTTAAAAAAATATTATCTCGTGACTGAGAAGGAATTTTGGAAAACGGCTCAATAAGCGACCTCGGTAAGTGTGTCAAGAATTTTGCTAATACCTTTTATAAACTTTCATATTGAGACACGAAGCAACAAAATTCGATCTGAACAAAAGCGGCCACATTCATTTAGATCGTATTTTATTGCTTCATGTCTCAATATGAAAGTTTATAAAAGGTATTAGCAAAATTCTTGACACACTTACCGAGGTCGCTTATTGAGCCGTTTTCCAAAATTCCTTCTCAGTCACGAGATAATATTTTTTTAAAGGAGTGGCGCTGGTGGACCGGTGTATGCGCTCTTAAGTCCCATGTAATAGCGGGCGAGCCTATTGCCATCAACGGAGCACAAATCCAGACAGGGCTGCTACTGAGAACAGATGGAAAACCCAATAACACTTTGCCCGATCCGGGAATCGATACCAGGAGCTCACGCTCAGCAGTATCGATATCAACCACTAGACAAACGAGGCAGTCGATTAATTATTATTAATATTCATATTTATTCACTCTTTAATATCATAAAATGAGAAGTTAAGTCATTAGTTTCAAATGTACCTTTTCGAAACACATGAAAATAATATCTAATTATCAAAGTAATATCCAAGTATTAACAGCGAAATAGCTACAAAACTTGTCTGCACTCAGCTAGATGATATTCAGATAAAATATAAAGTTCTCCCTAAATGTTACTATTACGATTATTACTGGCGTTAGAATCTTTCCACCGAGCCATTCTGCTGACTCAAAGAGTGTTATGTTAGCACTTAAGTCGTACCTTTTACAAATTGAAGATTTCGTGACCCGGGGCTTTAAGGTCATAAGGACTCGTTATTAAAGGACCAGGTTGTGGGTACATAAACTGCATGTTAGGACCAATGATACCACTTTCTAAGTTTGACTTGTTGTAGACGAAACAAACGACCAGCGGTCCTTATTAGCCCTTATTTACCATCAAATAACTTCTCCCGCTCTGGTCAGAGCGGTGTCAGACTTTTACTGACTAAAACCCAACCGTGTTCCTTTAGTTGCCTGTGCGCCAGGGCCAAGGTAACTCTTTCGAACAATCCGCGAACCCGGTAGGCATCGGCCCTAACGGATCCCGTCTCCTTGAGGCGCGCGTGGAACACAACGTGCCGTCGATCTGGTCCTGACCCGTACCGGTTGGCAAGCTGGTCCATATTAGCCCTGGATCACAAGTATCTTAAGTCATAGGGAAAGGCCTTTGCATATTAGTGGAATGATAAAGCCCAACAGTTACAGTTACACATTACTGTGTCAGATGGTCTGATTGCGCCCCAAAAAAAAACATGCGTGGTGGTCGCAGATCGTTTCTCAGGAAGGACGCAGAAAAAACCTATTGTCCTGCAGGAATACGGCTACAACCAAAGTTGCCATACTTATATTATAAATTCGAAAGTAACTCTGTCCGTATGTTACCTTTTCACGCCTAAAACACTGAACGGATTTCGATAAAATCTGCCAAGGAGATAGATGGCATCCTGGGATAGGCTACTATTTTCCCCGGTAGCACGTTCCCGTGGGATAATTTCCGACACCCACGCGGGCGAAGCCACGGGCAGAAGCTAGTACAGTTTTATAATTCATGTAAAGAAAATGAAAGCAAGAAATATATTTTATTTGGGACACACATACAAATATAAACAAACACACACAAACACTACACATTTGCCTCCTTACGTTGTATAGCGTCTGTGTAGTTACAGACCGATTTCTCTCTTTCAGTCGTCAGTAATTTGACAAAGCGTTGTACAGACGCTATACCACGTTTATTAGTAAGGAGGTATGAATACAAATATTCAAAATTATTTCAAAAAGAGTAACGGTGTAGTTTCTTGCCCATTCTTCTTCCATACGAAACTACCTTTCGGAACGGGCAACTAGAATCAGTTATTTTTTATATAATTTTTGACGTTCAAACGTGCCTTTTATGTGCCTATTTGAAATAAATGATTTGACTCTGACTTTGTCGATAAAGCTCACAGAATACGCAAGTCGAAGTGGCAACGGGCTGGCAGTATTAGCCGTAGAACCGATGACCGTTGAGGTAGACGTATTCTTGGGGGGAGACCGCGAATCGGTAAATCTAAGGTAGGAAGCCCTCAGATTAGGTGGAGCGACGATCTTCGCAGGATGGCTGGTAACAGCCGGATGAGAGTTACCGAGAATCGAGTTGAATGGCGTGCAATTGGAGAGGCCTATGTCCAGTTGGCTGATGCCGATGATGAAGTCGGCTAGAGCCAAGAGATTGTTTAATCTTTTCACCACGAAGTGAGCTAACATAGCTCGTGTCGACATGCTTACTAACTACCACCGGCCTACTTCACCCGAAGTAAAATCCACATAATTTACTTTTTATTAAACAGGTATACATTAAGGCACGACATAAAAGCTCCCATTCAGTTATGTAGCAACATTAGGCAAGTATCTACAGCCGCTTTACAAAAACTGTAAATTCGCTGACTGTACGCTGCGAAGTACATTTGCTTCGTCGCACGTGAGTCAGCAACAAATTGTGTCTGGTCACAGTGTTAGCGAAGTTTCAAGAATATGTTTTTTTTGGTTGGCGGAAAACAAAAAAAAACAAAAAACTAAGCTTTAACTCAAAGCATTTATTTTTCAAATAAACTAATTCGGTCGGTCGGTCGGTCAGTCAGAAATATGGAGCTAGTTACCCATTCCAAAGCGTAGTAGGTA
The DNA here is from genome assembly GCA_916610205.1 of Griposia aprilina. Taxonomy (NCBI): domain Eukaryota; kingdom Metazoa; phylum Arthropoda; class Insecta; order Lepidoptera; family Noctuidae; genus Griposia; species Griposia aprilina. The sequence continues at coordinate 18,015,552 of OU744307.1, read as the reverse complement.
CCTATGGAGAAGAACGGGCAAGAAACTCCACGGACACTCATTTAAATCAAAATATTGCTAAAAGAATGTGTTGTGTTGTGTTGTGTGTGGATGTGTTGTAGTGTTCTGGAATTTCTTAGTAGCAGCCCGGAGTCTGGATTTGTGCCCGGTTGATGGCAATAGGCTCGCCCCCTATTACATGGGACTTAAACATAACTGGCGAAATGTGGGTGTACTATAGGTACACCTCTGCCTAACCCTTCGGGGAATACAGGCGTGATGTTATGTTATGTGTGTTATGTGTATTGTTAAAAGAAATTTGTTACATCATTCATGTTGAAATGATACATGTGAGAACGATGTAGAAAGACGTGCAAGTTAAAAGCGTCAGTAATAAAAAGATTAAAAAAAAATAAGGTGCCACGGCTTATTTTACAGCCAAGAGATGACCAGTCCCTACTGACGGCGCCCGTTCACGAACATGACGTATGGATCAGCACCATTCAGCTCAACCATGTTGAAGGGAACTTGATGATCCAACACACAAGCCACCACCAGCAAAACATTTGAGTGAGCATGAAATACTCTCAGCCGCCAGGGTACATTCAAATCAATTTGTGATAAAATTATGAAAATTTGTGTCTATGGTTTGCTAATTTTCTCATGGGCCGTCTAACCGTCGAGTGGAAAGCGGTCGCCTCTGCCTAGAAACACAAGCAACACGAAAAATTAAACGTTGTCAAACTTGGAGCTAAAATTCAAATATTTCGAGTGCCTGTAATTTATTTACATACATAACAACACGCCTATATTCCCCAAAGGGTTACCTATAGGAACCACATTTCGCCAGTTCTGTTTAAGTCCCATGTAATAGGGGGCGAACCTATTGCCATCAAGTAGGCACAAGTCCAACCTCCGGGCTGCTACTGAGAAATTTCTGATGGAAAAACCCAATAACACTTGACCCGACCTGCGAACCAAACCCAAGAACATGCATTCTGTTATTTGAGCGGCCTTAATCTTTGATAATTGATAAAACACCGTACTGTCGCTTGACGGCAACAATATGAAGTGTTTGGCGAAGAGATTGATAAGTTTTAATAGATAGAAATAAACTTCTGCCATCTCTTAACATATTCTTGATACTTAACCTGCCAGAAATCTTCCTAAAAAATATATTTTATTAAATAGAAATTTTAGGAAGTTTTTTTTTTATAACAACACACATAACATAACATCACGCCTTTATTCCCCGAAGGGTTAGGCAGAGGTGTACCTATAGTACACCCACGTTTCGCCAGTTATGTTTTAAGTCCCATGTGTTCGTGTGTGTGTGTGTGTGTGTGTGTGTGTGTGTCCATGTGTATGTGTGTATTTTGTTTTTTTTTTCGTTTATTGTTCAATATCATCATCATTGACACAATCAAAACTCTATAAATATATTATATATTTCCATTAATTGTTGAAAGTGATAGAAAATACAAGGAAAGCTATTGTTTAAAATGAACCGAGTGGCAATAGAACCATATTTACTGCTTACTTAATTACAACAAAAGGAACAGGTTACTTAATTAATTGTACTCCGACTTAATTGAATGGAGTACGAACTTAAATCTTCTCCTAAATGGAATGGATTCGATTGTTTCCACCGTTCCAAGGAAGTTATTGTACGGAAAAGTGTTTGGAAGAAATTCTATACCATAGAATATATACATCTTTATACAATACAGAGATAATGAAGCAGACGAGTTTGTGTGTTTGTTTATCTGGAACTACCAGTTGGATTTACAAAAATATTTTCGCTTTTGATAGCCCAATTGTTGAGGAAGGTTATAGGCTATTTAACATCACGCTGCGACCCTTAGGAGCCGAGTAAAAGGAAAAAAGGTCAGAAAGAACGTTAAGTGAAAAGTAAGTAATAGCGCGGGCAGGCGATGCGATGCGACGCGGTGGGCCGGGGGAACAAGAAACACGCGGGAGAAGTTGCTGGCAGAAGTTAGTAAAATAATACAAAAGTATTGTTATAGAAAAGAGTTTTCTTACTTTCGTACTGATTGGATGAGTAGTTCTTAGAAATATTCCACGCGCATAGAAACGACATTATATCTATTTTTTTCTATTATTTCTCAATATCTTAGTTTATTGATATTACGAGTACAATGACCTCAAATTTAAAGACATATCTTTTATAATACAATTATAAATATTTTATTTTTATAATATGTTACTCACACATATTTTATTTTTATTTAAATTATTTATTTATTATATCTGTATCTGTCCGTGACAGCACAGCAGCGTGTCCTATCAGAATACCAGCGCTGCGACACTTATTCTTAAATGGCGACATTTAAGAATAAGTAACACCACACATCTCTTTCAAAGAGTATATCGGAACAATTTAAAATTTTAGTTGGCATTTTTTTTTTACTAAAATAAATATTTTTGCTTTGTTTTCTTCCCCCGCTCACACTCGGACCGCACACATCGCCAGGCCCAAACGCACTTTAGTAAACAAGCCAGCGATTAGCGTACAATCGAGGCAACGCCCCGGGACTACAGGATCCCGGACCCCGGGACTCCGGCTCAAAGAACCTAACTGTTTTATAATTTTCTCAAAGGGTGAAAGGGTACAGGAATTTGGCGAATCATTTTCGGGTGGAGAAAGGCTTGTGCTTCACTTGTACAGGGGTTTTAGGGAGATTGAGTCTCAGAGTATATAAATTGAGTAAGTCTATGCAAGTATTGCTTGGAAAATAAAGCAGCTTTAGTATATAAAAAGCTACTTTCAAATGAGTTAGTATTTTAAAATATGCACAGTTGAAACGTTATCAGACTCCATAATCGTTAAGTTTTGCATTTGTAAGCTATGAATAGCAAAAGACAAACCTACTTTTAGCTATCTACGTAGTAAGACTTTAAGTGATACATGTTTTAAGATTGCCAGTTTAAAAACATAATTAAATTGAACTGATTGATTGAATTAACAAGAGGTATGATGCGACTCATTTCGTAGCCATTATCTCATGTCTGTTCCAAAAGTATGCGACGAAAGTATCAACAAACCCTATTCAAGTAAAATTTTTACACAATCACTCACTAAAAGGATTTAGTAACATATTCATCTGTAATTAGAGGGTGATTAAAATTATCTCGGCTCATTGGTCTAGTGGTCGCACGCGCTACTGCTGAGCATGAAGTTCTCGGGTTCGATTCCGGGGACGGGCAAAGTGTTATTGGGTTTTTCCATCTGGAATTTCTCAGTAGTAGCCCGGAGTCTGGATTTGTGCCCGGTTGATGGCAATAGGCTCGCCCCCTATTACATGGGACTTAAACATAACTGGCGAAATGTGGGTGTACTATAGGTACACCTCTGCCTAACCCTTCGGGGAATACAGGCGTGAAAGTATGTTATGTTTTATTAAAATTATGTTTTCAAATAATCTAATCAAAACACCCAATTTCGAAGTGGCACTACAAATTGGTGTCCACAGGTACATACGTTTACTGAATCAATTGTTTACAGTTTCATCAGACTCTTTTAGAACAGACCATAAGTGGGTAACGGTGCAATAATCGAGCGTTCAATTTGAGCATACGAGTTCAAAAGTAATTTATCACAATTAAGAACAGGCCAACAACAATAGCTATAACCCTGTCTATAACTACGTCTTTTCAGAAATCATTTCCAATCGGTAAATACGTCGATTTAACGTCCTGCCACAAAGACATGTTATATGTCCAATCTTGTCACGACTAGGGGCGCTCCTTTTGTGGTCACAATTGATTTCCTTCATCTGGCCACAGTAGAATGTGAACTCGAAAACTGTCACTCCTTTGACGAGAAGTGTCCAATCATTGACAAAAGTATTTTTTTGATGGGACAATAGAATTAAGTGCTTTCTGTAAAATTGTTATGATTAGTGTAGCAATCGCTAAAGTGGATCTAGGGTTAGAAAAATTGTGTTCCGTTATTTAAAACGGATCCTGGTAAATGGTAATAATATGCTCGCCTTTTATTACTTAGGTTAATTGCACCTCTGCGTACCTCTAGGAAAATGCTATAAATTTTCTTGTGGCATGGCATTTCCTATGAAAATAGGGCACAAAATTAGGTCCTCACTGTCTTCTGTTTATTTATTTATTTCTTCCACATTCCTGCTCGTAGTTACTTACAAACAGCACAACCCAACAATGTCCTTTCAGAGGGACAACCCTAAAGAGGTTAGGTTACGTCCTTGTGCAAACAAAACTACAGTTCACCCGTATGCCTATGTCAATACTTACACACGGCAAATAACACACGACTATTACGTTCTATTTTTCATCCATTACCGTGTCAGTAACGGCAAATTCATCACGGCATTCAGTGAACACGCAATGTATTCGTATTTTTGCCATTTATTCGCCTAGGGAGCACCTGTCGCGTTCTCAGCGCATTACACACAGAATTTATCATTTAACGTGCGCCGTACGTTTCCGCGGCGCATGTTCTTCTGTATAAAGGTTTAGCGTACGTTGTCGCGACGTGTTTCTTCTATGAACGCTGTGAGCATGTAATGTTTATTGCTTGGAGACTATTTATTTGGAATGTTTTTATTTTTCGTATATTTTGTTTTAGGATGTTTTATTTTTACAATTCTACAGCCAGATGTTGGCGATATAAATGTGATTGCAGAACAGCACTCCAATTGTGTAACACGCTTTATTTCAAGAAAAGAAATTCATAATCCATTGCTCCATATGTTTGAAAAATTCTTCTGCTCAACAACGTTAAGGGCCTAGTCTTCTAGTGCACAATCTAAGAATTGCGTGCGGCGAGTTCACGCGCCGAACATCTGCACGCGGGCTCCCCGCAGTCCCCGCATTCATCCCACCTAGCGTAATTTATTACACAATATTTGAAACGATCGGAAAGTTGCTCTACTAAGTATTATTCAATATTTATTTTTAGGGATAAGGACTTGGGTCTGGGTGTTAGTTGTTCGTGTTTTTGTGTGTATCCCCGACATAGAAAATCATACTGGGGGGAGCCTATGAGTGTGAAGCGATATTTTAATACGTTAAAATAATACTCCATATTTATATATAAATCAAATTTATTATAATTTTTCATCAAGTAGTTATAAAACACAAAATTGTTGTTTCTTATTTCTCAAAATATAATAATGTAACTCTGCGTAACGATTACTCTCTGCAGGAATTACTTTCCTTATACGACAGCGTCTGCGGCAGAAGACGTGGACGCGTTCTTATTTTTTTTTACTTTTTTCTCAATAGCTTGAATTATATATGGCGGGTCCTTTATTGGCATCGAGCGTTCAAGGCGAGAATCAATTAGCTCGGGAAGCAGACAATGCAAATAAAATTTTGACAATGGGCCTACCATTTTGTCGTGCCAGAACATAGGGTCTTTTTTTATATATTCGATTTTCATTGAGTAGTCTTCTCCAGTCCATACGGCAAATAAGCACATATCCATCTCCGTAATGTTTAATTGGCCCTGAATTTGGAAATAATAATCGTGGTTTTTATCAATCACAAACGTATTTTTCCTAGTGTTATATTTCCAAAATTTTATTTTTTTTGCTTTTATAGCTTCTTCAGCTTGCATATTTTTTGCAGAAAAGGGGCATTTTACTTCTACCAGTCCTGTTTTTCCATTTTTGTCTTTATAAATACCATCAGGACTGGCTCCTAAATATTGGAGTGTTTTATGAATATAAAGACCGCAGCGGGCAATTGTGACATTTTCCTGCAGAGATAACTGGGTCAATGCTGTTTGTTCATTATCTCTACCATATGTGATTGATGGGACATTTAACAAGTTTTGCGGTTTCACAATAGCTTTCACTAAAGGAGCGCAGCTAATGTTTTCTTTCCGTTTACATATTTTTCCAAACATAGACGCGGTTAATCTACTTTTTCTGTTTTCTAACCATTCTTGACTGGAACTTTGGTCTATCGTCTGTTTCTGTAGTTCGTCTCTTTGTTTTTTTTTTTTTTTTTCTCGTACATGCATATTTTTTACGTTTACGATCCATATTGAAATCAAATATTTACAAAACTATTACTGATACACAAATATTTACAAAACACTCGGAAAAATTATACACAAAAAATAATAAAGTAGAGCAACTTTAGAGCGCAACCTACGTTAGAGCAAGAACAAAGTTAGAGCGAGAGGGAACAGTCTAAATTCGTCGTGGAGCACACGTCTGAACGCTCCGACCGTGCAGTGGCCACTAAGGAATTTCCCTCGCAATTCTTGTTTATAAACTCTTTTTTGTAGGTCTTTTGAGATTATTAATATTGTTACAGTAAGGTGATATAGGTGCATTTTTTTTTTGAATTTGCTTTATTGACCTCTTGACATTCAAATAATGTGATTATTACATACATACGATGCATTGTTATTGCGAAACAAACCGTTTATTAAGAGATAAAAACAGAGAATTTTGATGATATTGTGAGCTCCAAATTAAGAAAATGAAAGATAATTAGAAAAAACTATTCAGCGCACTTTATAGACGAGAATGTTGAGCTAATTATGCGCTGAACAGATTTTTTAAATAATTCTTTATTGCCATAAAGTAAGTACCCAAACATACCTCGACATGTTGTTGAGCGCGAGAGAGCTGTATTTAACGCTTGATTTACCTAACATAATCCACCTAGATGAACTTAAAAAATATATGGGGCTATTACTTATATTATGGGTATTTATGTGCAATAATAATATTTCATGTTATTTCAATACTTTTGTTTAAAAAAATATATAAAGTTGCGCAAATAATTCGCCGCGAGTGAATTTTGCAAGACTGCAGCCTTAAGTAATAAGTAATAACGCAATGAATGTTGTCGAATTTTCGAAATGATAGCCATTGCAATTGTTAGTGTACCTATTACGAAATTACCCCGCTGATCTTATTATAATTAAGAGGCTTACAAGAGCTAAAGCGCGGTCACTGGTGGATTGCATAGAAAAGAAAGACACGCGCCATGACACAACGCTGGTAATTTATTGCAAAATATGAAGCAATTATGGATTTACAAAAAATCTATTCATTGGACTAAAAAATATAAACACTATTACGTTAGTATGTTACTTGTAGAATAATCTGTCAAAAAATCTGAATGTTTGCATGTATGGTTTTTAATCGATAAAATATTTTTTTAGAGGTATCTTCGTGATTTTTTTCTATCATATCAAGTTAATTGTATTATGTTTTCAACACACTATCTAACTAGCATATATCCAGAAGAATATCATATATTTTTCTGATTTTGGTTACTGCAGGGGATCATATATTTTTAGGCATTATAAATTTGCGTTTAGGTCATGTAATCCCCTTAATTGCTATAGAAAAGAGATGAGATTTCTACTAGGTGCTACAATAATCCCATCGATAACCCTTTCAACCCACGGGATGATGCATGGTGACCTGCGGGGTATCGCGTCATACACTAACAGTAGGAATAGCCTTAATTTTGACAGTTTAACAACATTCATTGCGTTCTTTACGCTGTTGAGCAGACACATTTTTCGACATTATGAAGCGATGATTTCAAAATGATGCAGATTATGACAGATAAGTCTGTTACGCAATTAGGGTGTGGATCTCTTCCTGAACCCCAATTAACACCTTAATTTGCACGTCACGATCTGCCATATTCAAATTGCAGTGCAGATAATGAAATTAGAACTTCCATAGTCACTTAAACAGCTTTTAGCAGTAACATAATAATAATCATAATCGTTACTTCTGCTTGGTGTGTAAAAATGGGAAATCTTTCGAATAGAATATTCTACATGCAAATTAATATTTTTTTATTTACATTCTTCTTTGACATAGTCTTCTCATTTTTATTTTTTATTATTTTAGATGAGTTTGCTCTTGACTCTAGTCTAGTTCAGAAGTGACAGAGACAAAGTCGACGATGGAGTTAGCTTACCCAGAAGAAGCCTGTTCACTCTCACTTTGAAGAGATTTGGGTTGTATGCATTCGGAAACACAAACGCAGGTAGCGAGTTCCACTCTTTTGCTTTGCGCGCTATAAACGATAATTGGAAACGCTCAGTGCGAATTGATGGAATAGCAACTAGGTAGGGATGGTAACTTGCAGTGCGCCTAGATTTCCAATGGTAGAAGGGGGCCGGTGGAATGAGGTCGTGGAGTTCTTGGGCACACTCACCGAAGTACAATCTGTAGAAGACCGACAAGCAGGCAACCTTGCGGTGATGAGCCAAGCTGTGAAGCTTGGCATCCACCAGTTTTACGTCGCCAATGAGCCTCTTAGCTCTGTGTTTAAAGAACTTTATTTCTCATAAGAACTTAAAAATAACAGTTTGCTTCTAATGCGATACATAAGTGATTATAATTAGTACTATTAACATTAGTTACCTCTAGGGTGTTGAAGACATTATATTAAGCATATTCTGATCTATGTTATTTGAAATATTGTGTGCCTTATTCTGCGTTTGAATGTGTTTACATATATTGTCACATTTTTTTATATCTTCCGCTAAACTATTGAACAGCCGTGCTCCCTCAACCAATATTGTTTTTTGCCATAATTAGTGCGAGCGTCCGCTGGACATTTGACATTATTTACCAACAATTCATAATTCAACTCTTCACTAATGGCTTTTGAGATAGGATTTTAGTTCATATTTGTTACAGTTGTAATGACAATCATGTTATAAGCTTTATTTTTATTATTTTATTTATATTTTCTATTATAAATAGATTCTTCTATATTTTGTGAACGTGAGAACGTTGTAGGCCTAACTTGTAGACTGTAGATTTGGGGACCTTTTTCTGTTTTGTTAAGTACCTGTCTACTTGTTACTTATTGACAGGCCCACACTGTCCTCCCATACCTATTAACACTGTAATTTAAAAACATTGTATAAGCCCATATTTAAAAAAAAGTTACCGTGGAGTTTCTAGCCGGCTCTTCTCCATAGGAAACAACCAATTGGAACCGTGCACCTAGCTTCTGACGTTTCATAAATGCCCATGTAATTTTATGTGAAACAAAATATTTTGGTTATGATTTTGAATTATATATAGGTATATTACAAACACTTCCACACATAAAACTGTAATGATAATCTACTGTTTAGAGGTGGTTCTTTTAAGAAATACCATGTAACGTAAATACCACCAACCACCACCACCGCCGCCGCCACCTGTGGTGAACTACGAATTCATGGTAGAATGATAGAACTGCTTCGTTGCCTAGTAGTCGCAAGTGCTACTGTAGTGCTAGGTTCGATTCCCGGGTCGGCCAAAGTTTTATTGGGGTTTTCCATCTGGAATTCCTCAGTAGCAGCCTGGAGTCTGGATTTGTGCCCGGATGATGACAATAGGCTCGCCCCCATTACATGGGACTTAAACATAACTGGCGAATGTGGGAGTACTATAGATACACATCTGTGTTACCTTTCGGAGAATATAGGTTTAATGTTTATGGTAGAACGGAAAACAATATATTTGGCGTTAAATAAGTTAATTGGATTGCATACAAAAATCCTTTTGAACACTAAAAATAAATAAAAAGCCTTCAGAACAAAACAAATAATTTTATGTTATTACTAACAAAAAAATTGGTAGGAGTTTTTCCCTGAATTTTCATATGACCCTCCCTTTCGTTAGAGACACAATTTGAATTTGCGTTGGAATTGCAAAACGTCTTGTAGAGAGAATGAATATTTTGCATGGCTAAGGCGGTGGCTATACAGACGAGGCGCGGCGCTCTGCGATATACAGCGTATATCAGAAATGTGTGCTCGTAACATTTAAGGGTGTGGAAGAGACCATCAAGCTGAACAACTTTTTCTATTGAACAAACATTGTAATCGCGAAAATAAGTAGGCGCTGCTCGAGCCCGCGCCGTTTGTTTTCGTGAAAATGTTTGGCTACAACCTGACCTAACTCAGTGAGAGAAGTTCCCATAATAATCCATAGTCAGTTTTGCCAGCCACTATCACGCCAAGCTTGCTCTATCCCAACTATAAATGAAAGGTGTTCATATTGACATCAAGCTAATCTGACTTAACGATGGGATCTTCAACTCAGCCCAGTGTAGCGAGCACAGTTTCGTGTCGAGCGAACGTAGCGAGCCAATTGACGACACGACTAAGCAGAGCGCTTATCCAAGAAATGAGCGAGTGAAATTAGCACCCGCAAGACAATCGAGTGCAACACCCAAGCATATTCTTAAATCGAGTGAACGAAGCGAGAACACCTACTCCACGAGTTAGCTTTCTCCACAAGAAAAGCGAGTGGTAGAATACTTCTGTCCAGACGAGCGAGAAAAGCGAGCTTTCCTTCGCCACGAGTTAGCGAAGCGCAGTAGGTACGAGTAGCACATGCAGTGAGACGTCATGTCATGCAAATTACATACTGCTTATTTTTTTGCATAAATATGACCTGTCTTTTGAATGCTCAACCATTACTGTAGCACTTAAACTCTCGTAGTTATTAGCGGTTGAATTTTTACACATTTTTGTCGGTCAGACATATTGAACTTACCACCAGTACACCGAGCCAAAAGACGTTTTCACGTCAATAATTAGCTGCCCCATACAAAACTTCAATACTTACTTGTTCCAAATGTTATGTTAGTGCACAATTCTTCTAACGAAACTAGATAGGTACTTAAACGGGCCGCCTAATCGCGTATACGTGAACGAAAAGTACTTTAAATCGCGAATAGCTACAGCCCGCGACTTCCTCTATAAATCACACGACACTCGGCAATATTGTAGCTTCCCATTAGTCAAAGAATTTTCGAAATCAGATCAGGAGTTCTGAAGATTACCCCCTACATTCATACCCACAAATGTTACCTTTTTATAATATTAGATATGTATGAGATGACCGCGCATCGCGCTACGGCCTTAGAATTTCACAAAGAGCTTCCACCCTGTGAATAATTAACGAAATTTTGTGAGTTCATTTGTTTCTTAATCCGGATAGTCTGTTTTAAAATAGTTTGGACGCCGACAGAGCAATAACTTCATTCGGTGACACTTTTGGAGACCAGTTTGTTATTTTCAGAATCTGCAACAAATATTTTATTTATAATATGTTGTCCGATTGCGCTGGCGTTTTAGTTTTGTTTCGTAAATTTTGGCAACCGGATTAGCTTCGCGACCGTAAACTATTTCGTTTAAAAAATTCAAGCTCTATTTTGGTTTTAAAAATTCAAGACCTTTTTTTCGGTTTAAAAATTCAAGCATTTTTCTATTATTTTTATCAGTTGAAATATTGACTAGGTGATTTTTTATTCTTGAATAATAACTTTACAAATGTTAGCTACCCTGGTTAAGGAGTATATAACAACATTTTCACCCCACTTCGCCCAATGTAAATGTTCAGAATATAATATTACATTACGCCTATAATCCCTGAAGGGTTAGGTAGAGGTGTGCCTATAGTACACCCACATTTCGCCAGCTATGTTTAAGTTCTATGTAATAAGGCGAGCCTATTGCCATCGATCGGGACAAGTCAATGGGCCAATGTAAACATTCAATATATGTAATTCTATTTTGTACATGACTGAATTCTGTCTAATTTCCACTTCATGACTGATGACTTTCAAGTTTCTCGCTACCGCTAAAGACGTCAGTAGAGTCACGAGCATATACCTTACTGTTGGGGAGGTTTGCAGAGCGAAAATACAGGAAGTACTGTTAATCATTTATGAGGACGGTATAATGGTTGAGTGAGCTTACCCAGAAGAAGCCAGTTCACTCTCACTTTGAAGAGATTTGGGTTGTATGCGGACGGAAACACAGGTGCAGGTAGAGAATTCCACTCTTTTGCTGTGCGCATTATAAAAGATGTTTGGAAGCGCTTAGTGCGAATTGGTGGAATAGCAACTAGGTAGGGATGGTAACTTGCAGTGCGCCTAGATTTCCGATGGTAGAAGGGAGCCGGTGGAATGAGGTCGTGGTCGTGGTCGGGGTTTATGTAAGAACAATGTGAAAAGATGGAGTCTTGTAAAAAATTATAATAACGTCATAGTTTTCCATCTAGCCAATGTTATATACCTTCAACGCTTACATTTACGCAAGATTCGAAAACTGGCCAAGTGCGTGTCGGACCACGCAAAATGAAGGGTTCTATAGTTGGAATGAATTTATCCCAAGAACAAACTTAACATTGTAGTTGACAAACATGTGTTTTCCCATACGTACCAACTGCAGATGTAAGTTGGTCGACTATTGCTCGTTAACTTGTAAAGCTTACTTATCTGTGATAGCTTTCCTTTTAACTTCGTTAAATATACTACTGCCGTGAATTCTTTCGTATATCCAAAAACAACCATTTAGCTAGCAGTAGGGGGGGGGACATTTGACTCTAACAAAAATTAAGTATATTTCGCAAACGGATCCTTGAATCGAAAAATGTTTTTTTCACACACTCGGAATAATTTTAACGACCTTTCAACGACACCACACGCCATGGGATAGACAACTCATCCTCACTTTACGTGTAGGGGAGGTACACCTGAAAATAATTTTCTCCTTCAGAATTGATGGATATATGCTACTAACAGGGTATCCTCGAAACCATACTAGGTTTTAAAACTACTACTAATATCCTCTAAGATGCAATTTTTATTTCACAAGAAAAACAATTTTGAATGTTGCATAACTGTAAGGTATTTTATGCTTGTGTCTGTACAATTCCACTTCCAAATATCAAATATCCAAGAAAATTACGTAAATCCAAATAAAAATTCTAATCCCCGAAAGGACTTCTCACAGAACAGGTTAGGGAAAACCGGAAAAACTTTTCCAAATTATATCCATCAACCGTCAATCAATTATTATTATGAGAAGTTCGTACGCAGATTTCTTGCGAAATTTCAGCGTTCGCACTCCTTTAATGAAATGTCAAAAAAATAAACATTTTGAAGGTGGAAGGGAATATTGTGTCTAGGGGCTCGTGGCTAAGTAATAACAGCCGCATGGATCGGTCAGTGGTTAAGTTAGCTTGCCTAGGTTAGTCCGCGGATGGGTGACCATCTTTACTTAAAGAGACCCCTCCGAGCCTCGGAAACTACGCTAAGCCGTTGGTCCCGGCTGTCATTCGTAAAGATAAAGATAAAGATCAATTTATTTGTTTAACATGATACATGGATGCATGCAATGGTGTTAAATACAAGAACGTGCTACATGCTATACCATAGAAGGCGTACAAATCTTACAGGTTTTCAAATACCTAGTCATTACAATTATAAAATATTAAATTGTACCATGAAATTGTCACAAATTTTAAATGTCAAGATTTATCGTTTAAGAAGTCAGTTATATTATAGTAACATTTTTATCTCGTAGATCGTAGATCTTTGTCAGTCGTTACCGGTAGTTAGGAGTCTAAAAGTCTGACAACCAGACTTGTCATGGGGTATCGTGTCACTCAGCAACTAGGATGTGGAGGTCAGATAGGCAGTCACTCTATGTAAAATACTGGTATTCAGCTACATCCGGTTAGACTGGAAGCCGACCCCAAGATAGATAGAAAAAGGCAGGCAGATTGATTTATTTATCATATATATTATATCTACTATTATATAAATACTATCTATTTTCTCATTTCTATCAGCTCTAAGGATTTTTTTTTATAAAATCCAAAAGTGCACGCCTCATAATCTCATTCAATTCTATAAAAAATATACAACGAACGAAATGTCCAGTCGTATTTTTATATTACTAATTACAATTAACAACTTTGAATTAGACCGTGATTTTCGAACGGACTTAGTTTTCGATAATACTGAAGCGTTAAAATAAAATATTGACTCAATATCGACTCGCCAGGATCCATACATACAGACACAAGGACATCCACATTTTCTTTTAAACAGTATTTCTTTATTTTAAATAGTAATTTTTTAACATGAGTGTGAAAACTAGCATTTTTTCTGGACGTTTGTGTGTGAATATGATTCTACAAGTGCGATATGAAGTAAATAGAGACATTTTTAGCTCAAGGAGTTACTTGTTCTTTGTAAGGTGCGAGTAGAGCACTACCTCACGCGCTTCGCTTACAAGGTGTGCAAAATGAAGTTACAGAGTTTAGATGTTACCTACCTGTATATGAACCTTATCGGGAACATTTTTGCGAGCCAATTTTTTTTTGGTCCTAGATTCCTCATATTACTCTAACAAAACTTGATCGATCCCGTACATAAGCCTTTCTCTCCAGAATATATTATAGTTATTATCGCAGATGCCAGTCATAGAGACTGGTCCTTTAATAAAATACATTCTTTGTTGGAGCTGATCGACTCAATGGGTGGGTAGGAGGAACATGTTCGACAATATTGCGTCCCCAACGATGGCACTATCAAAATTCTTATCTTGTTATTCTGGGGTAGGTAGATATTGAGGAGTTTTGGAGGATATTTTGTTGGAAACTGTCACCATTTAGATATTATTTTTCTCAATTATATTGAAAATCCGCCCTTGTTTTGGCACGGTTTTTAGTCACAAAAAAAATTGGTTTCTTTATTTTAAGTATAATATGAATTTAATATACGAGTACTTACACGCATTAAACACGGTCACACAGACTGAGACGAAAAGCGACTTTAAAGTCCTTTTATAATATGTATAGATTTTCAGGATTAATTATTTGCGCATGATAATATGACCCTGAAGTTATGAGCCGTATGACATCCACTTATATGATAAATGATTGTATTTCTGTAAGTAGGTTTGTACAAACAGTTTTACACGACAAACATATTTTTTAAACTAGATTCGGTCGGCGTTTCCTATCTGATTATTCTGAGAAGAAAGGCCGAAACAAACTCAGATGTCAGTCTCTTTTAAAGTCTAGACATAATCTTGGTCAGATCATGTGAAGACCATGGAGTGTCTGAAATGGTCTTTTGAGGAAAGAACTACACAGATTAAGTGGACCTGTCCAGGCAGTGCACGCATTTGTCAGTAACCATGCAGCTCAGCTGAGAATTTAAGGAGCTCAACGATTCGACGAACAATACCAAAGAAAGGACATTTGGATACGCCGCCAGACTATGAGCAAAACTGAAACAATGACCCACATAGTCATTCACAATAATTAAAATAATATAATACTTTTTATAGTAAATATTCATGTCTAAAATAGTTAGCAAAATAAAATTAACATTAAGAGTAAAATTATTGTATATATTATTTATATAATTAGGTCCTTACATATGAAATTGATGTTTTATATGGATAAAGCAAAACTATTTTTTTTCACATTTTTTTTATTTAATTAAAGTAGGTAGGAGCAAGGTCCGGGGAGTATGGTGGGTGATGGAGACTTTCCAATCCTAGCTCCTCTAGTTTCGCCACCGTCGGTTGTGCAGTGTGTGGTCTAGCGTTGTCCTGAAGCAGCAGTGGGCTAGAGCGGTTGACCAATCTCGGCTGTTTAACGGCTAGTTTTTCCATCATGGTTTCCAATTGTCAGCAATACAGATCTGCCATAATCGTCTGACCAGATCTTAGGAAGCTGTAGTGGATGACACTGGTCCACCAGACACTAACCAGTACCTTTTTTTGAGTCAACTTTTGCTTGGAGCAGGATTTAGCCGGTTCTCCTGGATTTAACCACTGTGATGAGCGTTTCCGATTATCGTATAGGATCCATTTTTCATCACAAGTAATGATACGATTCAAAATCCCCTCGTTATTGTGACGGTGGAGTAACGTGACGCAGCAGTCGACTCGTGTTTGTTGGTTTTTCTTCACTTAGTTCATGCGGTACCCATTTTTCAAGCTTTTTCACTTTTCCAATTTGTTTCATTTGATTCAAAATGGTTTTATCACTCACACCGTAGCCTGCAGCTAACTCTGACGTGGTTTGAGATGGATCCGCTTCCACGATCACTTTCAATTCCTCATTGACAACTAGGGTCTCCGGCCGTCTACGAGGTTTGTTCTGGAGGTCAAAATTTCCAGAACGAAAGCGTTGGAACCAAAAACGTACTGTGTTTTCTTTAACAATGGCTTCTCCGTACACATTATTAATCCTTCGAGCTGTTTCTGCAGCGCTAGTGCCACGATGGAATTCGTATTCGAAAATAATGCGATATCTTATGTTTTCCATATTGAGCCTCAGATCAAGTAAAAAAAGGTAGATAACGCGCCGCCTTTGTTGTTAGTGAAGCCACAAAACTCAGCTCCTCCAAGTAAACACACGCGCTCACGCACACACGTGCATCAAACTAAGCTCTTTTTCGTTAGTATCTCATGGGGCGCCGTGCAGTAAGTTTGCTTACAAAATGCCGTCCTGTGTAATTAAATGGCGCGAAAACAATACAAAAGTGAACAAACAGTCTGAAGGAATATCGTTTCACACGTAAGTACACATAAAACTAATTTTTTTTTTGTCATTCCAACACTATTTTGAGGTTATTCGGAACAGATAATGTCAATGTCCCGAAATGACGTACCGGGAGAGTGTTGCTAGTAGTTCTTATTTCTATTAGCCTAAAATGTGGGTAAGTAAATTGTAGGCAGTAATAGAAAAAATAATAATTAGAGAGTGGACAGAACGTTGTTTTTTTTTTAATCACGTGATTTTATTTTACATTAATTGAAGTCAAGGTAAATATTTATTTTGTAATTTGTTTATGTTTTTGTTTAAATTCTTGAGTACTTACTTACATATGTACCTTCTGTTTTACTATGAAATATTATGGTTTTAGGTTTCCAAGGAATATTTTAATAAGAGATGAATGGGTAGCTGCTATAAGACTGGGCTGAAATGAACCACAATGGCAACCATCCTCATTTAGTGTGGTTTGTTTTTAACTCATTAATTACGAATTTTTTGTATTAAGATATTTTTTTTAATATAAAATTGTTTCACTTTTTGCTGTATTTTTTCTCCCTGATCACACACCCACTGGACTATCTATTTATAAAGTGATAAAAACGTGTGAAAATTCAAAGAGATGTTGAACGTAGGAAATACGTTTTACATATCTTTGATTTTTTGACGTTAAAGAATATTGTTTCCAGTAAATATAAAAATATAAACAAACAGACCGACAGATTTACTTTTGCATTCGCATTATACCTATTTTTATTATTACGTAATTTTCAGGGACTTTTTAAAAAAAAGTGGCAACTCTTCTTTGACTCACACATAGTTAAAAAAATGGTTACAGTTTCCTATTCTACGTGCGGTATCTACCTTTTTTTACTTGATCTGAGTATTGAGCACAGAACGATTTCAAAGCAAAATTAAATGGCGCGAAAACAAATGAATTATTTCATTCGAAACACAAGTAGACACGCTTTAAATTGAAATAAATTTGAATTTGGAATTCTTAACCAAACGCCGGCTTTTTGAGATCAAAGTGGCCAGTTCTATAAAACATCAATTTCATATGTAAGGACCTAATATTATATTGTTCTTACGAGTTCATTACTTTCAGAATCATTAATATTTAACAAGACTACGATTATTTGGGTTCATTTTCATAATTAAAAGTAAACTTAGAGGCTTAGATCTGAAACACTCGAGCCATGCTTATGTGGCTCTCAGAATTATTTAAGAACCAAAATGTTTCCCTTGGGCTTAATTCTATCTCTTTGCCAAATTCATCAAAATTTGTAGATTTGTCTTGCTGTTTTATTTCGGTAGCATGATTTAAAATTTAGAAAAACAAACTATTTTTTTAACCCTCACTAACGTTAAAATAGACAAAACATTTAAAACGAATTAAAACTCTCATTAAAATTGTAATTATCTACATCTTTCGCAGTAATGTTAAACACACATACATTAATTTAATAATCATATTATTCTTTAATTTAATGCCAGCTCATAACTAAACGCTCTTATTTGCGAACCGCGCTGGTATCTAAACAATTGAACTAATAAACTTGATAACAACATAACATAACATAACATCACGCCTGTATTCCCCGTAGGGTTAGGCAGAGGTGTACCTATAGCACACCCACATTTCGCCAGTTATGTTTTAAGTCCCATGTAATAGGGGGCGAGCCTATTGCCATCAACCGGGCACATATCCAGACTCCGGGCTGCTACCGAGAAACAACAATAACCTTGCTTGATAACAATATATAGCAAATATAATTACAATAATCCGTAAGAGACTAGACAGAACAGTAAAGCAACCAGTATAAATTGACATGCGGCAAAAATGGACCTAAAACCTAAAATGCGAATGAATTTGACACATCTTTGACATTTACCGAGGAAACGTGGTCACGTGGTCATTGGTGTTCAATCCATAAACACGTATTCCTCTGTTTTCTACTTGGCTAATGACACTAGAGCAAAATGTTTTTTTTACGAAACAATCTTTATAATATTAATCTTTATATACCAGGGCCATGTTCGTATCTTTGATTTCGTTATCCTTTTTGTTATCTTTTTGATGAACGCCGGCTGCACGCACGAAAATGCATGACTCATTGTCACGTTCCGCCTGAGCCGACCGTGCAAGCGAGAGCGCGGAACAAGCGATAGAGAGGCACGATCGGCCTAAGCGTTCGGCTTGTGACGCATCTATCTCTCTTCCACTCCATATGACGTTATCACGTAAAATTATCGTCCGTAAACCGACTTTACAGACAACCATTTTTTCTAAAATTAATTTAATTACGTTAAGAAAACGTAGGATATACGGCAGTGGCAGATATACATGATCGCGTAAAAAAATTGCTCTAGTATCATTAAGCAGGGAGAAAACAGAGGAATGCGTTTGTATGGAATGAACGCCACGTAACCACGTTTCCCCTTAACGAGCAGCGCCACCTTGGCATATCAAGACAAACTAGCCACTCAGACACAGCGGAGCTTCGTCAAAATAAACAGGTTAGCCAATATAACTCGATTTGCAGGGTTATTCTCCCAAAGGAGTCGTTAGCCCGTCCAATGTATCTGGGAAGTCAAACTGTGTCTCTTGGAAAATTTATGAGAATTCCCCTCCCGGAGGAGCGCGCACTGTTTCTTATGAAATTGTGGGGACAGCAGATTGATCGGTCCGATACGAGTTTGTATCGTCGTGTGTACTCCCTAAAGACGAGGTAAGTGGAGATAAGTATGTATGAGGAAGTATTGATGACTTCCTTATAGTTTCCTTCGTCTTCCTCCATGGATTCAGCTTAGGGATATATCGGAAGCCTAGAATCTTTGTGTGTCTTTACATAAACCGGCTCTTTTCGTTCAGTAGGTTTTTGATAGAAATGGCTAGAGGTAGGAACGGCAGAAATAAATATTTAAATCAAATGGCTTATTCTCTAAAAATGACAATAACAACTGCTTGAGTCAGATCTCAAAACAAAAAAAAAAATGTATCAAAAACTCATTTGTTTCAGAGCAACTATAGAATTCAAGTTATAAAGGTGCATCCAGACAGTTCGACGCATGCGCCGAAAATTATAATTTTTTGCTAGCTACCTGAGGCATGTGTCACATGCGTGGCTTACCATGCGAAGCACATGTCTCGCTCAGTATAGACGTACCTTTAGATGCTTCACATTAGTACGCTGACACGGCTCAGTTTCAATTCTACAGAATGTAAAACTTCTCACACTGCAAACAATTACATGAAACAAAAACAAAGTGTCAAGATTATACTAGTCTGCCATGGCCAAGCAGCAAAGATTCCCATTCTATTGTCTCTTGCTCAATATTGCTCATATCATAACATAACAATTGGTACACAGGTAACAAATGAATATCTGAGAAACCGTTTAGGAAGACTCACAACCAATAAAGCATAGACTACACGATTACAATTTCATTTTGAGCCGACTCAATCACGATTGCCATCAACACGTTAAGAAAGATTATAATACATACAAATTAAATACACAGTTGCAAGGTTTCTATTCATTAAAACATCCTGTACTGAATTTTTGTTTATTTTTGGACGTACCAAAGGCGTAGCACCGGTGATGGAAACCTTCTTCCTTTTCTGTATAAGGATGGCCACCGTATGGTTTTAGTCGGCAGAAGTCCTACATAATATACAACATCCTACATTTGACATTTTATTTTTATACGATTCTGAATTTTTTATATATTAAAATTTAATTAATCACAATTTTATTTTGGGTTTTTAACTGTCAGAATTTAAAAAAGTCTATAACTTTTAATTTAAGTGTGTAAAACTATGGACTAAAATGATGTCTGAAATAAATAAATCATTATTATTATAAACTTTATAACCTTTTCCAGAAGAACATTGCTACAAAGATGTTTTGGCGCTCGAATGAAATTGCCGGGGGGCGCTATTGGTAAACATTTGTGCAATTTTTTTGTGAAATGTACTGAAAAAACAAGGTGGTTGCGTTAGTTCAGACTTTCGCCACGCGCCAAAAGCATCTTGTAGCGCTATAGGGATATTTTTAGGAGAAATCCTATGCAACGGACAGAGACAAGCTCTTAACGTCAGATTCTAATATTCTATCTACCAGTTCAGTAAATTTCTCAAACAAAAACCTGAATTAGAATTGAAACCTATTCTATATTCAAACCCTTGATTCCAATTGATGTTATTACCACTGAAGCAAATATGAACTTTATAGAATGACTAGTTCTAGCGCAATCTGTGAATTTATGAAGTAATTTTTCCATAAACACATTTTTGTTTACTTTACGTATTTGGAAGCTTAATTGCGATCGCAGGATAGCTGCAATTATAACTTCGCATTTCACGGTTGCTGCTTGCAATGACGGTCATTTGACAATATTATGTCAAATTCAGTACATTCAAAATTAATGCTCTATTTTGCCGCCTACACATTCACTGAAGACAGAAGGTTTTTACAGAAGGTAATACGACCGGAATACACGTTAGTTATATTTTCACATGTCATATTAAAGATATTTTCACATGTCATATTAAAGCGGCCAATACAGCCAGTTTATCTGACCAGAAATTGTATCATCCGTATTTAGGAGTATTAACCTTAGTAAATACGGCTTTAATCAGGTGCGGAGCACAATCTGGCAACAGCCACGCAATGCCGATAGAATCACTGGGATTGCCGTACTGGTCCCTGATAAATAAGTTAATAAATGTATGCGGTAATGCTCTTAATCAGGAACTTCACCATAAAAAAACCACAGACTTCCAAACAAAACACTACAAAGTGAAAAATAACTTTAATTTCGGAAGTCGGTGTCTTTGGTTTTGTATTTTCGTTTTTAACTATCGACTTCCGAAATTAAAGTTATGTTTCACTTTGTAGTGTTTTTTTTGGAAGTCGGTTATTTTTTTTTCTACAAAAGGTTTTATTTTTCAATTTTTTGTTGTGGTACCTACCCCACACAAATTCGTATACCACTTATTGATATGTAAATAACAGTGACAGGAAGTTATTAAAACATCATCAAATTAATATTAAGTGGAAAAAATACGTATTATTAAGGACAGGTAACTCAAAAACTACTGGTCAGACCTTGATCAAATTTATAGGGGACCACATAAAAAGCACCAGCTTTCAAATAAAAAATGATCATCAAATTCATTTTACCTACAAAAATGTTCTCAACAAAAAAACAAAATGTCGAAGTGAAAACCTCCTTTTTTTAAACTCGGTTAAAAATTGTTCACTGTCGCAATACTAATGCCTATTGGTAGAATCTATTGGTTTTGGATGATATACTGCTCTTACAGAAAAGGTACGATATCTCCTTTAGCAATTTCAGGATGGGTTCGGTTCTCCTACAGGGTAAGCCAGATATGTCTTCCATTAAAGAAATCGGTTACATGCACAATACATAATTATGCCAGTGTCAATATCACTTAGTTTAAAGCTTCAATCTACAGACATTAGAATCAGTTACTGTTATATTACGCAAAATGAGATGTTGACAGCAGATGGAAGTAGTGGCAGATGTTACCATGTCACAGCCTGTCGGAGCCCGTCTATTGGTCCATTAGCTCCAGTAATACAATTTTGTAGCTCATCCGGTACCGGCCCGACTGAGTAACGTATCCGTATCGACAGCTGATCAAGTTTGCCTTCACTCTGTCTATTTGTTTAAAACTTTCTAGACATGATAACAAACTTGTAACACACAAACCGGGTACTTAACTCAATCAGAGTAGGTAAAAAGGGTTCAATCAGAAAATACCTAAGATCGAGTTTAACTGGGCAACAATTCAAGAACTTACTTACTTTAATTTTATTTTTGTAAATAATTTTCATCACCACTGCTCTCAAAACGGTGAAAGAAAACATCGTGAGAAAACCGGTATGTCCTAGAACCAAAAATTCGAACACATGTGACATCTACCAACCCGCACTGGGCCCGCGTGGTGGATTACAGCCCACTCCCTCTCACAGAGAGGAGGCCTGTGTCCCAGCAGTGGGAACTTTATAGGCTGATTATGAAGATGATGATGATACTTCAAGAAAGAATCAAGTCATTTGTAGTTTTAGTCACTTGGATAAAATAATGGATGTGAAAGATGATATTGCTAGAGAGGGAGTGACTTCCGAGATGACGACTAATAGAGAAGTGTGGAAGAAAAGACACGTTGTGCTGATCGCAAAATAAATTGGGATAAGCAGGAGAATAATTATGATGATTCACTTGGATTGTTTTTGTATTATGACCACTGACGTGATCCTATACGCCTTTGACAGGTTTTAAAACTTTTCATAAATAAGAAGCATTTCGCCTTGTATTCTCCACACAATCCTGGCACAAAAATAACTAGTCTAGCTTTACAAATCTAACGAAAGAAACTAGAAAAAGTTCTTAACAGCGTTTTTGGGACAAAAACTTGTATCCATTCGGGAATCCGCTGTAACATAGACATTTTATCTTAGCAATAAAAAAACAAGTTTTATTTTTTAAACAAACTTCTAGGATTTTAGGCAAAACGGCGCAGTATATGGCTGATGGGAGTATTATAAAGTTTGTTGGCTGAAAATGTTGGTGCTTGTAAAGGGTATAGTCGTTAGACAGCCAAGGATAGGCGTCTTCGACTCGAGCGGGCCCCAAGGATAGGCGTCGTCGACAAGAGCGGGCCCCAAGGATAGGCGTCGTCGACAAGAGCGGGCCCCAAGGATAGGCGTCGTCGACAAGAGCGGGCCCCAAGGACAGGCGTCGTCGACAAGAGCGGGCCCCAAGGATAGGCGTCGTCGACAAGAGCGGGCCCCAAGGATAGGCGTCGTCGACAAGAGCGGGCCCCAAGGATAGGCGTCGTCGACAAGAGCGGGCCCCAAGGATAGGCGTCGTCGACAAGAGCGGGCCCCAAGGATAGGCGTCGTCGACAAGAGCGGGCCCCAAGGATAGGCGTCGTCGACAAGAGCGGGCCCCAAGGATAGGCGTCGTCGACAAGAGCGGGCCCCAAGGATAGGCGTCGTCGACAAGAGCGGGCCCCAAGGATAGGCGTCGTCGACAAGAGCGGGCCCCAAGGATAGGCGTCGTCGACAAGAGCGGGCCCCAAGGATAGGCGTCGTCGACAAGAGCGGGCCTCAAGGATAGGCGTCGTTGACTCGAGGGGGCCCTAACATGGTGCTAATGGATTACATTTTTATGCTATAATCATTTTGGTACTCGGGCATTTCATTGGCTCATATTCTCAGGCAGAAAAGGGGCTCGTGGCTCAATGATAACACTCGCACAGGCCGGGTAGATGGATGACCATCGTTTACATATTGAGACCCCTTCGTGCCTCGGAAAGCGCGCTAAGCCGTTGGTCCCGGCAGTCGTTAAGGTTAGTGAGAAGCCCAAAAGTGTGTCAACCAGTCTTATCAAGGGATATCGTGTTACCCAGTGTGTTGTGGAGGACAGATAGGCAGTTCCTCCATGTAAAATAGTATACGCCTGCATTCGGTTTGACTGGAAACCGATGCCAACACAACTGAGAAGAGGCTAGGCAGATTGATTCAGCCTCAGGTAGAAAATTTGAATGCGGCTGTAACTCGCACAAAAGGATGCAAGTAACTTGCCAAAAGACCATTTCAGATACCAATCTATATGGTCTTCACATGATCTGACCAAGATTATGTCTGGACTTTAAAAGAGACTGTGCCCTCTGAGTTTGTTTCGGCCTTTCTTCTCAGAGTAGTGATATCGGAATCGTCGAACTCATCTAGTTTAAAAAATATGATTGACGTGTAAAAGTGTTTGTACAAACTTACTTCAGAAATAAAATCATTTATCATTTTTATCAACCGGGCACAAATCTAGACTCCGGGCTGCTACTGAGAAATTCCAGATAGAAAAACCCAATAACACTTTTCCCGACCCGGGAATCGAATCCAGCAGCTCATACTCATCAGTAGCGCTTGCGACCACTTGACCAACGAGAGTCAAGCAAAATATTTTTAATTAGAGTATTATTCTAGTTTATGACGTCACAAAATCAAATTCTTCTCTTCGTGTTCTCACACACTATTATCTACATTTCTTTATCATTTCTCCTTTCGCAGGTCTGCTGGAAGAAATTTCTTAAGGCGCAGATATACGACTTTGAATGATTTCAAATTGAACATCACGTCTAAACGAACAGTCTTATTTATTTGAAAAAAATATATGATAAACTAGACTATTTTCTTCGTAATTTGATATGTGAATATTTGAAATTATATTTTTATAACACAGTGTAATTAATTTGTAATGTCTAACGCGAACACAAAAACGATAATCACGCAAAAACTATCGTGCGTATTTTCATGAAATCTGCACCATCTAAAGACAATTTAACTACCCAAATTTTTGTATACGGCTTTTACTTGTATTGTGTTTGATAAATCAAGATGGGTAGTTTTTGCGAACTAACTTGATGCGCGTTGAAGCGGGGGCTCTTGCGGGCGACGGGCGGCAGTGCATCGCTGACCAATGTCCGGGTAGACGCTAACGCTCTGTGCAATTTTATTCGCTTAAAAGTTTCGCATGCTCCTCCCACTCGCTCAAGGTCGCTGACAGTTATTGTCGCCTTAAGAAATAAGCAGTACCTTTGTACTCAATACTAATATGCCGTATCGTTTTTACAGTGTGTACATAAATAATAAAATAAATAAATAAACAGTTCTTCACAATTGTTTTCACCAATTATGTGAGTATCAAAACAAACTTTTCTTACACCAAAAAAACAACAAAACAATAACTACTGCGTCTTCAATAACTCAAAGAGCCAACGAAGCAAAAAACACGAAGTGAAAACAAAGAGAAAAGAAAACAAATGTCTTTGTTACACAAATCTAATATTATTATTGCAGGATACAATGTTTGTTTGTGTACATAAATGACGGGAATAGAACATCCTGTATGAAGACGTGGGTGTTACGGAGTTACTACATTTATTCCATTCAATTTATTCATTCATTCCAAAGACGCATTTCATACACAAATCTACATGGTTTTCACATGATCTGACCAAGATTATGTCTGGACTTTAAAAGAGACTGTGACCTCTGAGTTTGTTTCGGCCTTTGCTCTCAGAGTAGTCAGATAGGAAACGCCGACCTCATCTATTTTTTAAAATATGATTGACGTGTAAGTGAAAGTGTTTGTACAAACCTACTAACAGAAATAAAATCATTTATGACTTATCATTTATCATTTACAACTCAACTACCGTAATACGATTTCCCGTTGGTAAGACTCTTTGTCAGACTTTTGGACTTCTGACTACCCGTAACGACTGCTAAAGACCTACGAATAACAGCCGTAACCTACGGCTGGACGTGCTTTCCGAGGCACGGAGCGGTCTCGATATGTAATGGATGGTCACATATCCAAGACCCGACGGCGACGACGGCAAGCGTAGCTTAACTCTGTGATCGACCCGTGTGGCTGTTATCATTTACCCATGAGCCCCTTAACAATACTAAACAACGAGTAAAAGATGGAAGGCAAGTACAATACAACTATTTTCTTAAGGGGACATGACCTAAACACAAATTTATAATGCCTAAAAATATATGATCCACTGCAGTAACCAAAATCAGAAAAATATATCATATTCTGCAGGATATATGCTAGTTATATAGTGTGTTGAAAACATAATACAATTAACTTGATATGATAGAAAAAAATCACGAATACACCTCCAAAAAAAATTTTTAACGATTAATAACCATACTAATATACATGCAAACATTCTGATTTTTTGTCAGAATATTCTACAAGCAACATACTAACGTAATAGTGTTTTAATTTTTTAGTCCAATGAATAGATTTTTTGTAAATCCATAATTGCTTCATATTTTGCAATAAATTACCAGCGTTGTGTCATCGCGCGTCTCTTTCTTTTCTCTGCAATCCGACAGTGACCGCGCTTTACCTCTTGTAGCCCCTTCATGTCCCTCGGCAAACTTCGTGTTTCGTTAGTCGTCGGATTTCTATCAGTTGCCCTTTGCACTTGGTGCAGACCGGACGCTCTCAATCGACTTGAAAGTATATAGAGTTATTAATACTCTTTTAACTTAATTTCATTTATTTTAAAAATGGGAGGAAAGCTGCTAAAGCCGCAGGCACGACAGATAACATACTTGTAGATCTTTTACCCCCACATTACCAAGACCGGCGGGGTAATTACGTAACACACTAACAGTGGGAATGGGTTTAATTTTGACAGTTCAACAACATTCATTACGTTATTTACGTTATTGGGCAGACAATTTTTTTGAACATATGAAGCAATGGATTAGCAATAGGCTTCAAAACGATTCAGATATTGATATAAAGTGTTACATAATTAGGGTGCTGGTCTGCGATGTTTCTTATAAAATACAAAATATATTTGTAATAAAAACACTATACATAAGTAAGCGTCTAGCTGGACGGAGTCGCGACTAAGGAGCACGTTATACTTAGTTCGTTCACAAGTTCTGTTCAAGTAGAGATACGTAAGTTAAAACTTGTAAAGGTTTTAGACCAGCCTCGTAAAAGAGAGAACAAATATTATGGCCGTGTAAATAAAATTGTACATATGTAATTGTCAAACATTTTCCTATTGATAGATTCTGTCAATGTGTACAGATTGATTATTAATGATCTCAGTTCAATTAACCATTCCTATATTTTGTCAAGAAATATAATTTCATTCTAACATCGGGCTAAAAATAGAAATATGATAAAAGTTGTAAAAAGAAATAATTTCACGTATTTTTTTCTGATGGCTATTTGAGGTCTATTCAGAAGATTTGATGTTAAGAATCTCTTGAATTTAATTGGACGTACAATTGTAAAGCCAAAATGTATTTCTATTTTAGGCACATTTAGCTACTGTAACCGTTACCGATTTATGTAACTTTGTTTTAGAAAACGACAATATTGTCTCTGTGGCAATAGGCTTTCAAAACATCAACCAAACAAGATCGAACATCAAATATGTAAGTTCAAATACCAAAGGATAACTACTGGCCACTGTCTCCAAGATATTTTAAAAAAAACAACACTTACAAACAATAATTCATCTGTCAAATTTCCCGCTCAAAACGCCATCTTGTTCGTTCAGTATGACGTCACATAGCCGCCTTGACAGCTGAACGAACGAGCAATCCCACAATCTTCACAAGTCGCTGTCAAATGCTGCAATGCGCCTCAAACGCCAGTCAGTTGCGGTCGCCGCAATCAGAAGGATTTGACCAGTTTTCAAAGTTAAAAGCCAACAATTAGGAATATTTCCGTGGAAGTTATGAATAAGCCTGGATAAAACTGTCCTATTTTATGGGCTGGATGGAAGCGTAAGGGATTATGTTATATTTACAAATAAGAGTTCCATAGAAGTAAGTAGATACTAAGGAGCAATCTGGGAAAATTACGAAATTTTTCTTATTTCTTTTTTTTTTTTTCGAAGGATATGACATATTAGTGACAATAATAGGTAAAATAAAAAAAAACCCGACACTAGAAAGAACTGATGGCCTTGAAACGGCTGAACCGATTTTGATAAAAACATGTCTAACACCACATGTCACCGCTACAAAACCTGCTTTCAAATTAAAAAACCGGCCAAGTGCGAGTCGGACTCGCGCACGAAGGGTTCCGTACCATTATCTATAAAAAAGGCAGAGAAAACCCATTTGTTGTACGGGAGACCCCTTAAATATTTATTTTATTCTGTTTTTTAGTATTGGTTGTTATAGCGGCAACTGAAATATATTATTTGTGAAAATTTCAACTGTCTAACTATCACGGTTCATGAGATACAGCCTGGTGACAGACGGACAGACGGACGGACAGCGGAGTCTTAGTAATAGGGTCCCGTTTTACCCCTTGGGTACGGAACGGTGCCACAGACAGACACACACACACACACAGCGGTCAAACTTATAATACCTCTCTTTTTGCGTCGGGGGTTAAAAATAAACTTAATTGTGTATTTAATCTCCGTCCTTCGACATTTTAGCACTCATTCCATTCTGTTTTGTAACTAGATTGAGAATTTACCAGTAGTTACTAAAAATAAAGGAGTTAGTGCCAAAAGAAGTTCGCTCGATCATTCTGATCATCAATACAATCTTGGTCGAGTTTTGTAACTTCTACGAGAATAGACAATGAGAGAAACGTTTGAACTATTTGTAGTTACAGATAGAATGTATTTACCTCAACTATTTTCGGTTAGTCCCGCTATGGTATGGTCCCGGTATGGCACCCTCTTAAAATACCTATCAAAAAGTCCCGCTATGGTACCCTTCAGTTTTTGGTACTGTTGTAAAGAAAAGTTATACAATGCGTTAAGAAAAAAATAGTATTAATAAAAAATATCTTTTCTTAACTAGTAAGCTATCACCAATTTAATTAGTTTTGTGTTTCTTAAATAATAGGGTTTGTCCTCAAAATAGTAGATCTGTCACCAAAATGTAGTCACCAAACAATGCAAAATCAGTTCCACAATAGCCGACGGAGTCCCGCTTCGCGGGACTCCTACTTCTGGGCGGTTTAAAAAAAAATAACCACGAAGGGGACGGCGGGGTCTGAAAGACCCCGCCGTCCCCTTCTATCCTAACCTGTCCGAGTCGGGGTGCCCCAAGTTGTACCAAATACCTGGGAACAATTTTTGTTTATCTGAGAACGAAAATATTTCGTGGCGATAGATGTATTGATACCCTAAATCAAGGTGGGATCATCCCAACGAGTAACAGTGTAACAGTAACTGTGACTCGTTGGGAATTATTATCCAAAACATTCCCAACGAGTCACACTGTTACCCGTTGAGGTGTGACTCGTTGGGAACAAGCTATTATTTTTTGTAGTTTATGTTTACAATTTGCGCCTTTTTCTCCATGTTGATTATTTGTAATTAATATTGTTGATTATTTTAAAAATTACATTGCAATTAATATTTCGTTTTACTGTTTGATATTTTTTTATAAATATTTTGAATTAATAAAAGACTGATTTAATATCGCAAACAGACGTTTTATTGATACACTCCTAAAAGTATTTATTTATAGATACACTTTTCTTTTCAGTTGTACCTTCTATTGTCTAACGTAGATCTAAAAGATGGGTACCATAGCGGGACTTTTTGATAGGTATTTTAAGAGGGTGCCATACCGGGACCATACCATAGCGGGACTAACCCACTATTTTTAACCCCCGACGCAAAAAGAGGGGTGTTATAAGTTTGACCGCTATGTGTGTGTCTATCTGTGGCACCGTAGCTCTTAAACGAGTGAATCGATTAGGATGCGTTTTTTATTATTATTTGAAAGCATGTTTTCTAGCGGTGCTTTTTAGACATGTTTTATCAAAATCGGTTCAGCCGTTTCAACGTCATCACCTCTTTTTTTGTGTCGGGGTTTTTTGTTTTATTTTTACCTATTATAGGCATCAATATACTTCACTTCCGTGTTCCCAAAGGTATTGTGGAGATGTGCTGATGCCCCAGATTGATGCACACTGGGATGGGATGGCACGGTATAGCTTATGTTGTCATTCACCACAGTACATCCTGTATTTCATTGTGACGGTATTACGAAGCGCATAAAAGTGAGAGGTTTATGCCCTCAACCGGGCACAAATACCAGAACTCTACGAATTCCCTATTTAGCACTGGAAATTGTAGCTACAAAAAATTTTCTTTCTCAGTTTTCCAGGAACTGGCCTTTTTTGATCAGACTGAAAATTGAACCAAAGGATAAGCACGTCTGTTTCGGTTGCAATGAAGCAGACATTACATTGTGAACATGACCAGCGATGGACTAGAATAAAGCGTTGCTAAAAACTCATTAATAATTGAAATCGCCGCCGAAAATAAGGCTAACAATATTTAACTAATATATAACTGAAAAAAAACTTATAAAAATAACTTGCCAAAAGACTCTTACACAAAACATTATACAGTTACAACACAGCCACTCAAAAACTCCAGAAGTTCTATTTTTTTTCAAATTCCCTTTGAAATATAGAAAAAGTTGAATAATTAATAGCTGTTGTAAATTTTTAATATTAAAACCGACACTTGGATAACTTAGAAGTGTCTGCTGAAGGACATTTGGGACATCTGTGGACAGTATAAATTACGGACATCTATACTAATTGTACTAATATTATAAAACTAAAGATTTTGTTTTTTTGTTTGAAGTCGCAAATCTCTGGAACAACCACTCGGATTTGAAAAATTCTCTTTGCATTTCATAGCCCAATCTTTGAGGAAAGTTATAAGCTATTTACCATTACGCTATGACCCTTAGGAGCCGAGCAAAAAGACAAACGCTAAGCGAAAGTGCGGGCGGGCGAAGCTACACGACGCGGTGGTTCGGGCTCCGAGAGTTTTATAAAAATGTGGCTATTAATTTAGTATATTGTGTATCTTACGACTTCCACGTGGACGAAGTCGCGGGCCGAAGCTAGTTCCTTTATAAGACGAGCCTAGTGGTTTGAGTACAGTCAAAAGTCTTAAAGAAATCTAGACTAAATCGTTGTTGATGTCAGACGAAGCAGTACTTTGTAAAAGGATTAGCTGTATAGGGGTTACACTAGAAAGCAAACGCACATAGCACACATAACATTTTGCATGAGCTCTGAGTTTGTTTCGGCATTTCTTCTCAAGGATCAGTCAGCTAGGAAACTACGGTGCCGCCTAGTTTTAAAATATTGACTAAAACATATACCTGTAAAAGAATCTTAAAACGATCTTCTTGCAGAAAGGTGCGGAAAAACTCTAACGGCGAAAATATTCAAATCTCATTGGTAGTTATAAGTTCGAGCCGTTTGGAGTTAAAACACTAGGGCCGTGGGGTCCGAGTGCCCACTTAGTTTTGCGTGACATCGCGAAGCGGTTGGTCGACTCTTCACGTGATCAGAGGGCTGGCCTATTTTTTGGCCAAAGAATCAGCATCGACATACAACGTGGCAAGGCTGCCAGCCTTTTGGGCATTTCTCCTGTTGATTACAGAAAGAAAGAAGAAAGAAAGAAATTTTATTTACTCGAACATGTAGAATTAAAATAATACATACTTGCAGGATCTTAAATAAGAGTGGCTCACGACATGTTTGCCATTTCTCTTATCGTGCAAATATTTAAGGTACAATTATTATTATTAAATCAATGATTATTAACTTCTACACTTACACATTAAATATCAGTCACAGTTATACAAATTACATAAATTATACATATGATTATTTTCCTTCTTTTTTTATATACATGTAAATATTATTAATATTACTTTAAGTCTGTTAGCTTATATACTCGTATTACGTAAACATTATAATCTTATAGAAATAAACATCATTTAATTTCAAAGTAGATTAAGTTTCATAGAGCAAAAAACCGAACCATTCAACCGTATTGACCTCAAAAGTACTCGTAAGCTTTAATTCAGGAGTAAGAATTAGGGACACTATTAAATTGACTGACCGCGTGAAAATCTGATTTCTATACCATCTGTTCAATACAATGTAAACATATATTTTCATATTCTAAAACATTATAAATTGGTGTAATTAATTGCAGTAATTTCTAATGATTTAGAATCAAATCAAATTAAATATTTTTGTATTTTTTTGTTTTATTATGTATGCAACACTGTTGTGCCTTAAAAATGTTTTTAAGTGTGGCAACACACACTTTTTCTTGGTCGCTTGTATAAACTGCTCTGAAAAAACAATGACGGGTTACTCACCCGCCATTGTTTTTTCATCTAATTAAAATAAAAGTAAATTCTATATTTTACTTTTATACACCATCAGTACCCTTGTTGTTCAGGTCCTAAAGTCTGGACATGAACCCAATTCTGTAGACACTTCAAACAAATCAACATCAACACGTCTAATTAAGGTCAAACCTTTCACAACCAGACAAAAAGTTTAGAGTCGAAAATATTAAGTTGTGACAGATTGCTGGACCTTTGTTGTCTACCCTTTTCTGTCAGAGTTTGGCGCATGTGTGATACATAGGTAACGTTTCTGTCGACCCCGCATCAACACACGGCAAGTTTTAATGGAAATCACGAATATGGCGCAGAGGCAGATGTTACTAAAATTATTTGGAGTGGAAAAGGTCAGGGTTGAATGAAATAGTGAAAGTTGGAGGATGTTGGGACCTTTCCTATTTCTTTAAAGAAAATAGCTCGTTTATTTTAGCGATAATTTGAATGTAGGTTTATGATTAGACCTAGACTTTATTATTTTCTAATTTTGGAGTGTTTTTAAAGCAAACTTAAAAATAAGATATGTGCCCACATTTGATCAATCAATCAATCATTTTTATTTTTTTTATTTGCACGAACTGCCGTTAGTATATTTGCCCACAGTTGCACGAACTACCGTTCGTATATTTGCCCACATTTGATCAACCAATCAATCATTTAATTTTTTATTTGCACAAACTGCCGTTAATATATTTGCCCACAGTTGCACGAACTGCCGTTAATATTTGCCGACAGTTGCACGAACTATTGTTCATAAAACTTGCTTAACTCTAGCAATATGCTGTAAAGCGCATTGTCAACCAGAAAACGGTTATAATGAAGATATGCTTTAGATCTCAAAGGCAATAATAATATTATAATAAAATTGTTAAAGCAGGGCCTCGTCGCTAAATAATAACAGCCGCATGAGTCTATCAAAGATTAAGTTACTCTAGCCGAGGTCTCTCCGTGGATGGGTGACCATCCATTCATATTGAGACCCCTCCGTGCCTCGGAAAGCACGTTAAACCGTTGGTCCCGGCTGTCATTTGTAGATCTTTGACAGTCGTTACGGTCAGTCAGAAGCCCAAAAGTCTGACAACCAGTCTTACCAAGGGGTATGGTGTTATCTAGTAACTGGGTTGTGGAGGTTAGATAGGTAGTCGCTCTATGTAAAATACTGGATATTCAGCTACATCCGGTTAGATTGGAAGCCGACCCCAACAGAAAGAATGAAGAAGATTGTAAAAACTATATTTGCATTGTATAAATTCAATCTCTTAACAATGTATAATTGCAAAGCACATGTGTGAGCACTATGTACCTACTTTATAGACACCATTTACTAGGTTCATCTTTCATTGACTTAAATGTGCCCTGGCGGCTGAGAGTATGTCATGCTCACTCAAATGTATCGCTGGTGGTGGCGTGTGTGTTGGATCATTAAGTTCCCTTCAAAATGGTTGAGCTGAATGGTGCTGATCCACACGTCATGTTCGTGAACGGGCGCCATCAGTAGGGACTGGTCATGTCTTAGCTGCCACGGCTTATTTTTAATATTTTTTTTTGTTTCTGTTTTGGTTTTTATCTTTTTTATTACGGACGTTTTTAACGTACAAGTCTTTCTACATCGTTCTCACATGGATAATTTCAACATGAATGATGTAACCAATTTTTTTTGTAACTATATGTTGATTTAAAAGAGTGTCAATGGAGTTTCTTGCCCGTTCTTCTCCATAGGTACCTACTACGCTTTGGAATGGGTAACTAGCTTCATTTTTCTGACTGACTGACCCCTTGACAATTCAAAAGTGCCTGTAATTGGTATATTTGAAATAAATGCTTTGAGTTTGAATAAAGTTCAGAAAAGGCTAGGCAGATTGCGTATCTAACTAGGGTCACCAATGACGTCCATTCCTTTCACCCAAAACACAATAAACCTCTTCCTTCTTTATAGCAATCATAAATTTCAAAGAATCTCATTAAACTCCAGTGCTTTGTATTTTATTAATATTGCGATGTTTTGCTTTAATTGTAACAATGTCTTCAGTTTTGTGTTCATTTCATTCCGGAGTTTCGGCGAGTATCAATTTTCCATTCGCTTCGTTAGAAAGTTCTGTTGTAATAAGATATATATTTATAATGTTCTGTCAATTACAGTTTTGTAATTATGTTTTGAGGATCAGATTTGAGGAGATTAGGATCAAAACCACAACATATCCACGTTTGGCAATTTCGTTGTTTTTCACGATTTCTGCACAAAATGATAAAACCTACCATTAGCAGTAACTGTTTACTTCAGAACAGCTTATTCTTCTTAGTAAAATGAAGTCTAATATTATCGTTGAGCTCCTTAAGTTCTGAGTTGAACTGCACGATTACTGACAAATGCGTGCACTGACTAGACAGGTCCACTCAGTCTGTGTGGTTTTTTTCTCAAAAGACTATTTCTGATACATGGTTTTCACATGATCTGACTTTATAAGATACTGTGACCTCTGAGTTTGCTTCGGCCTTCTCAGTCAGATAGAAAAAGCCGACCTCATCTAGTTTAAAAAATATGATTGACGTGTAAAAGTGTTTCTACAAACGTACTTACAGGAATAAAATAATTTATCATTTAACGTTTATTTCAAAACCTCAACAACCTCAACTTTGGGGACTGCCGATAGAAGTGAAAATTAAGTAACTTGTGAATTGTATCGTCGAAGCGTGCGGTGACGATGACGCGAGTTTCACGCTTTTGTTCACCCAAAGAGTACACATATATGTAGCATATAGCATACATATAGTATACATATAGCTCATGGAAAGCGTTCGGTGACGATGACGCGAGTTCCATGATTTTTGTTCACGAAAAAAATTGCTCAACGTGCCTAAAAAAGTTTTCACTTCAAAAAATAACTTTTTTATTAGGACCTATTTATCACGTAGGTACGTAAATGGCATACTTTATAACAAAAATACAAAAATATATGTTCACTATTTATTAAGCTTTTTTCGGTTTCTGCCTTATTGAAAAACGTGGATATGTAGTGGTTTTGATCCTAACCTCCTCATTTACTTCGAAGACTTATTTCTTTGATTATTAGATCATTGGAAATGTTTGTATCTTTAACTGTTGTTTGGGTAAAGTTTAAAAAAAATTGCAGAGTTTTCCTTTAAATACTACCATTTTTTTCAGTGCCTTTAAATAATAAGATACTACAATCCATTGTCAATGTCTTAGTAAAAACCTTCTGCGAACTTGTAATTCATAAGATTAAAATTTGTATACCCGCAAAATATTCAAACAAATATTTGCATGACCCAGAGACAAGTTGTATTTCGAGACAGGAGAAATTTATGTAAAAGAATAAAATGTTATAAAAAAACAGGTTCCTCATTTTTACACAAACTCAAACTCAAACCAATTACAGGTACTATTGAATTGTCAATGAGTCGGTCGGTCAGAAAGATCAAGCTAATTGCCCATTCCATAGCGTAGTAGGTACCTATGGAGAAGAACGGGCAAGAAACTCCACGGACACTCTTTTGAAATCAAATTCAATCTTATCGACAAATCAAAAACAAAGAAGCAACCAACTCCATTATCTTCAAATTAATATTCAAGAAGAACGATTAGTCCGTCACCCCACAAGGTCCTATTCAATTGTAGTGAAGTTTCGGCTGCTGTCAGTCATACGGGCGAACTTTAATAACGTGTGCGAACTTGGCGCTGCGCATCGCCATGCAAACTGTTGGCAACACCGCGTCATGACAAATTGACAAAGTTCTTGACGTCGAGTGAGGAGAATGGATTAATAATCTTTACTTACGTAGTTGTGTATAGGAGGGATTTCTTTTGATTTTCACTGGGATTAGTTCTGTACTAATATTTACATGAGCGCAGCGCTGAATGTGAATATAAATCAGCTGCCTGGCCTATTCCCAGTTACGTTGAGGACAGCTACCAGTCTAACCGAATGCAGCAGAATACCAATATTTAACATGGAGGGACTGCCTATCAGTCTGACCTCCACAACCCAGTTACTAGGTAATACGATCTACCCCTTAGAAGGAAAAATAAAGAATCTATTCGAGCTAAAAATGCGGAACGTACTAAAGAGTACTTTATTGCGTAATTCATTTAATGTTTATATGCGGGGTAATTGCGTAAAACACTAACAGTAGGAATAGCTTTCATTTTGACAGTTCAACAACATTCATTGCGTTATTTACGTTGTTGAGCAGACAAATTTTTCGAACATATGAAAATAGTAATGGATTAGCAATAGGATCATTATTCAGATTGTGATAGATGGTGTGTTACGCAATGAGGGTTCTGGCCAAAAGAATCCTTCAGACGCCTTCATACCCCCCCCCCCCTCCCCCCGTTAAAGTTACATTAAGTTTATCAAATACTAAATGATTCCTTACTTAACCTTTAGGACCAGGTTAACCAGGCTTAAATCTTTAGGCACTGTAGAAACTTTAGCCTGCTTGGCGTTTCCATGTTACCTCTGTTAAGTGTATAAGATAACGACATAAGATTATGAGATAAACAGTATTTCGAATTTAGAAGATAGAAAATAATACAGTCTCAGCTTGGAGAGATGACAGAGCACGTTATCAAAAATGTTATTGATTAGTTAAATTTTATTCAAATATTTTTAATTTAATTTAAGTCATATAGTGACCTCGTTGGTGATGTGCTTCAGAAAGGTCAGGTGCGTAGTACTCGCAACCAGCGTGCGTGTATGACCGGATGTATGAACGTAAACGTGGCAAAAGGAGTATGTAAGGATCGTAGCAGGTGGCGTTGTATAGTTTCTGCCTACCCCCATAGGAAGAAGGCGTGAGTTTAAGTAATAAGTATGTATGTATATCCTTTATAAACGACCTCTTCATCTTCGATAAAGACAGACTGCTGACAAAAAGCTTATCCAAGACTTTTCAAGTCCGGAGCTCCCAAAATGTTCGATTCATAACAATTTGGTGTGTCCATAAATCACACAAAGGCATATTGTTGTGAACTAGCATCGTTATTATGAAATTTGTCAGACCATCTATCTTCGCCAATATCTCTTAATTTCACTTAGAACTTTGTTAGTAACGTCAAATTGTTAATGGTTTTCTAATTATTGCAGGAAATTATTGTTAGTTAATAACATTGCTTATCTACCTATTGAAAACATAATTTCTGAGAATGGAAACACAGTTATAATGGAGTTTTTTCTTCTTGGGACACGACCAATTGGAACCGTACACCTAGCTTCTGACGTTTCATAATTGCCCATGTAGGTTTATGTGAAATAAAATATTTTAACTGAACAAGTTACTCCATGAGATGAACATCGTAATAGCAAAAAAAATATCAGTCATCCCACATTTGGGTCGAGTCGGTATTGAAGTTTTGTATGGGATAGCTAATAATTTTTGCTGGACGGTGGTTACGATGTTGGTCCCATCGAGAAAGAAGTTCACTTTGATGGTTTCTTACCACTCTCTTAAATTTGAACACAAGTTTCTGATACATCCTGCATCCCGCTGCACTATTGAGGTGACTCCAAACCTTTCAGCACATAACGTATCCTACGGAACCAAACATAGTAGCAGGGTTAGCAAAAAATCGAATAAATTGCCATTTTCATTAATAACAGTCTTGTTAATATTAGTTATTTATAATCCATTTGTAGATCTTTGACGGCCATTACGTTTTATTCGCTCATGGGCTCAGGTAGAAAAGGGGCTCGTGGCTCAATGATAACACCCGCACAGGTCGGGTAGATGGATGACCATCGTTTACATATCGAGATCCCTCCGTGCCTCGGAAAGCGCGTGAAGCCGTTGGTCCCGGCTGTCATTCGTAGATCTTTGACGGTCGTTACGGGTAGTCAGAAGCCCGAAAGTCTGACAACCAGTCTTAGCAAGGGGTAGGGGTACCCAGTAATTGGGTTGTGGAAGTCAGATAAACAGTCGCTCAATTTATAATACTGGTATTCATTCAGCTGCATCCGGCTAAAGTAGAACCTGACCCCACCAAGTTGGAAAAAGACCAGGCGTTGATAATCCACAGACAAGGATGCCAAAGCGAAGAGAACAACGAATTGTTGGGTGAATCGCTGCTCTCCTAGCTAGATTACTGAGTAATCTGTATTTAGGAGAGACAGTGTCGACTCCCAATTTGAGTACCACAAAAATCATGTTATTATCTACGCTTTTGGAGCTTAAAATATAAGACAAAAACAAAATCAAAACATTAAATTAAATAAAACAAATTACAATGAGGAGTGTTGGTGTGGTGAGTCGAGTGAGTGCGTGTGTGTGTGTAAGGGTGTGTGTACGTGTGTGTGAGTTATCATCTCATTCCAATAATATTTCAGAACTACTCCTATAGAACATCTACTCTACAAAAGGAATATCCTGCTCGTGGCACGATTTCAATTTAACTACACAGAAAGTGTGAGACAAAGCATTGCGTACACAACCACTTTCCTTAGCACTGATGCGGTAAACTTTGTGCGTGAGGGCTTACTCACAGCGGAGTTTTGGTAGCAGGTCTAGTAGGAATGTTATTAGTGCCCTCAAGATAATTGACATGCACTGCATGGTGAGAACGCATGCAATATTAATGTTGATGGATGGAACGGGAAAGGAAGATCAAAGAAAAGATGAATGGATTGTGTGAGGAATGATATGAATGAGAAAGGAGTGAATGATAGCGTGACGGTAGACAGGGGAAAATGGAAGGAGAAAACGTGTTGCGGCGACTACAAGTAACGTGGGACAAGGATAGGAAGATGATGACCGAGTTGTGAGAATAAATTAAAGGAGTAAGAGCTACTTTCCTTTTACTGCTGATTTTTTTCCTAAAAGATTTTAAACTAGCTTTTAATAATAATAATAATAATAATTCTTTTATTGTCAGGAAACTGAGGCCCACAGATAAAATACACAAATTACCTACAAATTAACAAACAAATACATAATAAAACTAAAACTCGTGTTAATAAATATTGCTTAAAACTATGTTAGTAGCACATCACTTCACTAGCTAATTGTCCGTGTGCTGTCCTGTGGTATTTGCTCGCAGGAGCGACGGAACACCGCGTCCTGCGGCCAAAAGTTTTCTTCCAAGACGACGGACAAGTAACCATTTGGTACTCGCACCACGAACGCTTTGAAGTTCACGTTGCGGTGCGACTCCAGTAACTGCATCCTCGGCATGTACCTCGTCTTCTGCGCACGTACTCCACGATGTCCTCCGCCTTAGTGCTGTCATGTAGGTGGAAGATGTGCACCGGTGTGTTCGGCTTTGCGGCACGCAGGCTCACTCCGAAATCCGTAGGAGCTTTGCCGCAGCGATTCTTGTTCACTCACGACCGGTGCTTCCTTCTTTGCACTGTCACGAAACCCTCATCATCAGCCCTGTTCGGCGACTTTTCTGGCATTGCCCGCGGCTTCGCTCGCGTTAATTTAGACTTTGACAATCAATTCGGGTTATAATTCAATCATGATTCGGAAGACACGTGGCGCCATCTATTATCACAAAAACGTTATTGCCGTTTTCCTCGGAATCATTACTTTTTTTCGGGATGAAAGGTACCCTATGTCCGTTTCTGTACACCTGACAACGTATATGCAAAATTTTCAGGATGATCGGTTCAGTGGTTTAGGCGCGAAAAGGTATCAAACAAACAAACTTACTTTCGCATTTATAACATTAGTTAGGATAGTTAGAGATCCTACTTTTTAAATGTAGCTCTTTATATTTATTTGAAACCTGCAAATTTGTAAGAAACCACTACTCGCTTTTTGAAAAAGATGAAAAGGCTATGTCGAAGAGAAAAATAGCACAAAAGCCGCTAGTAGTCCCGCGTAATAGACTAAAAATATGCAACAAAAATTGTTATACCATGGCGGTGAAAATTTATAACCACTTAGCCGAAGAATTTAGAAGTGCAACAGATTTAGAATTTAATAGAAAGCTACATAGCTGGTTGTGTGAGAGATGTTTTTATTCCATCAATGAATATTTTGACTGTAAAATCTAAAACTTATTTATTATTATTACGACATCTACATATTGACATTACTTAAATAATATTGAAACATTTTAAATATTCTTGCTATTTTTTATTTATTTCTTTATTTTTTGACATGACATTATTATTGTTGATCGTTATTTTAATATGAATTATTATTTTAAATGAATAGAATTGTATCTAATTTTAATTTTATTAATGGCATTGTAATCTACTTTTAAATTAAGATACTATTATTAGTATTTTTATGTTATTATTAATTACTTAATGTGTACTTACTGCATGCTTTATAACCAAGATGTAAAATCTCAATATTTGCACGGCTGAAATGCCGAATATAGTGAAACCCATAGATCTTAACATGTTACCTACCTATATTCTTGCAAATAAATATATCATTCATTCATTCATTCAAAGTTCCTTATCAAAAGGTTTGGCACCTTTGGGTACGAAACCCTAAAAAGTAGGCTATGGGAGCCTATTACTAAGGCTCCGCTATCCGTCCGTCCGTCTGTCACAGGGCTGTATCTTATGAACCGTAATTGGTAATTTCCAGAGTTTGTACTTACTATAGCCGCTATAACAACAAATAATAAAAATAAAATAAAGTTAGAATTTAAGGGGATCCCCTTTATACAAGAAACGTGTTATAGAAAAATATGTAGAGTTGAATATTGAACGGTGATACGGGAACCCTTCGTGAGCGAGTCTGAGCCGCAGTTGGCCACTTTTATTTAAAGTTTTGCACATTACTTCTGGCTGCGATAATTTTAGATAACCTATAAAAAAGAGGATTTCTAAACACATCTGACAGCATCACGTCAGGACTAAAAGATGGCGAGATGAGCTTGACATCTGCAGAGAAATTAATCAATTCAAGCTCAAGATTTTATACGGTTTAATTTTAACCAAATCCTTAGGAATG
Organism: Griposia aprilina; assembly: GCA_916610205.1. NCBI lineage: Eukaryota > Metazoa > Arthropoda > Insecta > Lepidoptera > Noctuidae > Griposia > Griposia aprilina. The sequence continues at coordinate 17,974,508 of OU744307.1, read as the reverse complement.
CAAAAAGGATAGAAATGCCTTTAACTTACAGAAGAACAAATAGGTGTGATCTATTTAATAGCAGTATAAGAGTATCATCAAGTGGGGCTCGTGGCTAAATAATAACATCGGCACGGGTCGATCGAAAAAAAATATATGTGAAAATGATGAAAAAAAATATGATGATGATATGATGATTGCTGAATGGTGATGTGATGATGGTGAATGATGGTGAATGATGTGGAAATGTGGGTGTGCTATAGGTACACCTCTGCCTAACCGTTCAAGGAATACAGGCGTGATGTTATGTTGTATGTGTGGGTCAATCGAAGGTTAAGCTACGCTTGCCGCGGTCGTTCCGTGGATGGGTGACTATACATTACATGTCGAGACCCCTCCGTGCCTCAGAAAGCACTTTAAACCGTTCATTTTTCTGTTTTTTTGTCAGTCGTTACGGGTCAGTCAGAAGTCCGAAAGTCTGAAAACCAGCACCCTAATTACATAACTCACTATCTATCACAACCTGAATCATTTTGAAGCCTATTGCTAATCCATGGCTTCATAAGTTCGAAAAAATTGTCTGCTCAACAACGTTAATAACGCAATGAATGTTGTTGAACTGTCAAAATGAAACCCATTCATACTGTTATTGTGTTTCGTAATTCTTGATCTAGTTTGTTTGTTTCTTTTTATTAAATTATTACCTGAGCTAATTATTTTTTTTTGTATGCACGTGTTTCTGTGACAAATAAACCTATTTTTCTTTCTTTCTTTCTTTTCTTTCTAATTACCCCGCAGTCTTACCAGTCAGTCATTGTAAGAAAGTTACTGCAATACGATACCCCTGTATCGTGTTACCCAGTAACTGGGTTGTGGAAGTCAGATAGGCAGTTGCTCCATGTAAGTGTAAGTACTGGTATTTAGCTGCATCTAGTTACACTGGAAGCCGGCCCCAACATGGTTGAAAAAATGAGAAGAGTATCATCAAAAGTAATAATTTTGGACAAAACAAATAATGCCCACATATTCATAAAACTTATCGCTCCCACTCGCCCCTCACCACAAATCCATACCGAGTTTTCAAGTTGCCTCATACAAAAGGGCTTTCTTCAGAAATTTTCATATTACTTTAGCCGTAATAAGTGCCGGCTCTCGGGCTATGAAAAGCAATCTCGAAGGAGATTTTATTACATGAAAGGTAAACAGTGTAGGATAAGCAAGGCTTACGTGGGAACGACGCTGCTGAACTGTTGGGCAACGTTAGGCTCAAAATAGGCAGGAAATTATATTTGAAATGTGTCAAATTGGAAGTGTTGTTGAGTTGACGACACGTTATATGACTCAAATGTCAATTGAAAACCGACTTTAGGCCTATGTTTTGAGTCTGTTTGTGGCACAAACATTATGTACGTGGATTCGTGTGTAGACGCAAATCACAGTATAAGCTGTCTATAATGTTCCGTCTGCTGGGATACAGGCCGCCTCTCTTCGAGAGAGAGTGGGCTGTAACCTACCACGCGGGCCCAGTTGGTACATGTCACATATTTTCGGATTTTCGGTTCTAGTACACTACGGTTTCATCACGACGTTTTCCTTCACCGTTTTGAGAGCAGTGGTGGTGAAATTATTTACACAAAGTGCCTGCCTTGGTTCGAACCCACGACCCACAACTCGTGACTCAAAGGGATGTTATCAGTAAGCCACCACTGCTCTCACACCATAGCATAAGAGAAATACTCCTGTACCTCGTTTAAGAGAAGGAAGAAAAAGAAACTGCATTTATTTTTTCGGCTTAATTTGTTATGAATGCGGTCTAAAAATGTTTTCACGCCTTATAGTCGTGAAATAGTCAGGTCGTGAACAATGTTATTGGGTTGAGTAGCAACTTTAATTGGAGTGGCTTACCACCAAACATGAAATAAACTTTCTAGCCTTTTCTTAACTATATTGTGGCGGGCTTCTAACCTAACCGGATGTAGTTGGATACCAATATTTTACATGGAGCGACTCCCTATCTGAACTTCACAACCCAGTTACTGGGTAACACGATACCCCTTGGTAAGACCGGTGGTCAAACTTTTGGACTTCTGACGATTCGTAACGATTGCCAAAGACCGATGACTGACAACCCTTTTCACTACAGATGGGATGTTCGCAAACTGAGGATATGAAAGTAGGCTATTTCCTTCGCCTTCAGACAAAACAAACAATAACCATAAAAAAAATATTCAAACCGCATGTGTATATTATCAAAACTTCAAATATAAATATTTGAACTTGAAACTATACTCAAAACTTTGCGTACCTTAATAAACATCCATTACCAAACAAACAAAACTTAAAATCTAGAACAAAGTTAAACGTCTACAAACTTGAAATTATTCCTTAACACTTTAGGGGACAACTCGACGTAATATAATATTCAACGTCGCATGACGAAACTTGTACAAAATCATTTTAAAGTCACTGTACACGTGGGAAACAAAAGGTGAGTTTTATGACGTCCTCGATAATTCCAGCCTGTATGTTATTTCACTTCAAGAGAATACATAAAAGGAACGAGCATGTATCAGCACACTTGCCCACTGCGTGTTAACGATTACATACTATTATTTTGATTAACTGATAAACGAAAACAGTTCCTACACCCGTCATTCTAAATGTCACATTGTACTCCGCGATTTATTGCAAAATACTCTTTGGTGATTGTCACGACTGGCCATGTTCTTTGCCAAAAGGTTTCGGTGTTTGATTTAGGTGTATTCTTTTAAGTTATAGTCGGAGTTGACCTACTGTCCAAAAAGTTTACATAGGTTCACCACGTTTTTGATAAGGTAGGTAAAAGGGGTATGTACCTTACCCGCGTGTAATGTACTTGTAATGTTTAATAGGGATGTTACGAACATTTGTATTCGCATTGCGAATGATTCGCATCAATTTAAAAGTCGCATCGACATTCGCATTCGCATCAAGCGATGTGAATGTTTTGCGAATGCGAATGTGTACAGGTTCAATGCAGCCGGCCTTATATAGGAGTCCCTTAGAAATTGCCTCATGGGCGAAAAGGTAACAAAATTACTTTTTCTGAAATATAATTTGCCTGTATTGAACTTTAGACTATTAGATATAATTACTGTATAAGTATATACACTGGTTTACTGCTCTAATGTTTTTTCATATTCCTAATAAAATTAGGTAATAAAAACGATGTCTTAAGTTGATTAAAGTTTTTTTTTTAAATCATTCGCATTCGCACATTCGCATGCCGTAATTTTGCATTCGCGTTCGCGAATGTGAAAAATATGACATTCTTAACATCCCTAATGTTTATGTCGTATTCACAATTCTATATTAAGTGGTCCATATTTTGATCACAGTGTTTATATTGAGTTTTTGTATAAAGCTATATAAATGTTCACATTACTGTATTATATATACCAGTAGGTGACATGACAGCTGTCAAAACTAGTAAGTTTTGACAGCTGTTATTTTCTGAAACTTATTTTTATCTACATAGAAAATGCGAGCGATATTTCCGCAATACTTTAGACCTATAAAATTAAAGGTGGTATAATTTTATATACTACCCACAAACAGGAAAAAATACGTAGGTATACCAAAAAGTGTCAGATCTGAATACGTATTATTTATTAATAGAACCGAGAATTATAAAGGAGTGGGTCCTCTTGAAATGCTGATCACATCGATTCCTTTGGCCCTTCAGAACTTAATTCTTAGTTAGTTTCAGGGAGTTAGTTATCCTAGGTAAATTTCAAATGCGGGGCCAACTGAACTTACCAGTAATATCTAATGAATACATACATACATAAACTCACGCCTTCTTCCCATGGGGGTAGGCAGAAACTACACAACGCCACCTGCTACGATCCTTACATAATGAACTTTTGACTAAAGTATAATTACGAATAATTCCAGAAGGAGTAGTCGAAGTTGATGATAATATAAGTTTTATGGCTACTGAGAAATGACTGGCGGCAAAACTTATGCCTAATATCTAGGTTAATATCTTTGCTTGATCCATTCTATAATATTATTAATTCAAAAGTAACTCTGTCTGTATGTTACCTTTTTATGCCTAAACCACTGAACGGATTTCGATAAAATTTGGCGAGGAGATAGGTTGCATCCTAGGGAAGGTCTTACTTTTGGCCCCTGTATCACGTTCCTGTGGGATAATTTCCGTCATCCACGCGGGCGAAGCCGCGGCAGATGCTAGTGTCTTAATAAATTATTTGATACTTAATATTAATGATAAATGATTTTATTTCTGTAAGTAGGTTTGTACAAACACTTTTACACGTTAATTATATTTTTTTAATTAAATGAGGTCGGCGTTTCCTATCTGACTGCTCTAGAAGAAATGGCGAAACAAACTCAGAGGTCACAGTCTCTTTTAAAGTCCAGACATAATCTTGTTCAGATCATGTGAAGACCATGTAGATTTGTGTCTGAAATGGTATTTTGAGGAAAGAACCACACAGATTGAGTGGACCTGTCCAGTCAGTGCACACATTTGTCAGTAATCGTGCAGCTCAACTCAGAACTTATGATAAGCTTATTGGATGTTGGTCATCTTTTCGATGTAATGTGAGGGCGTTGATTGATCGTAGTTTTAAAACAATTTATCAGTCGAGCTAATTATTAAAAACATTATGATGCCTGGTTTTAAAACCGGCCAAGTGCGAGTCAGATTCGCAGACGCAGGGTTCCGTACCAAAGGGCAAAAAGCGCTGAAAAATAAAAGCTTCTTGTAGAGACCGCCTTTAATTATTAACTTTATTTTATTTTTATTGTAGTGGAAATCGAAATACACACGCTGTGAAAATTTCAATTGTCTACCTGTTACGGTTCCTGAGATACAGCCCGCTGACCAACAGACGAACGAACAGCGGAGGTTTCGTAATAGAGTTCTGATGGCACCCTTTGGGTACGGAACCGTAAAATCGACTGGTGATGACAATAAGCTTGCCCCTTATTCCCTAAGACTTAAAGATAACCGCCAGGCGTGGTGTTATGCTATTACTTATCTTTAATTAACCCCCGTCGGAAATAAGAGGGGTGTATCAGTGTGTCTGTCTGCGGCATCGTAGCTCCCAAACGGCTGAACCGTTTTGTTTTATTTGAAAGGTGATATAACTTTTTTTTAATTAAACTTTGCCCCACACTAGGAATTTCTCCTGTATTCTGGGTGCATTTACAAACATTTAAACTCACATACACATACAGCCATACCTAGATCAACTACTTGTAGGTCATACAAATATTGGTTCCGTGCGGGAATCGAACCCGCGACACGCAGCTCAGCAGTCAATCGCTTAACCACTGCGCCAACCGTGCCGTCAAATGAGTGTTCTTGGATTTAAAAAAAAGAAGAAAATCTGTTCAGCCCTTTTTTTTTTGAGGCTTTTGTTTGTATAGGGGTTTTATTATTATTTTAAATTGAATTAAGATCTAAAAACCCAATGATAATAGATCTTTAATTCTGTCTTCATAAAATGAAAAACCCACACAGAAATCAATTTCACCCAAGTTTTAGTTAGAAATTTTCATACCCTTTAGTCACCTCAAAGCTAAACTAAAGTAATGAACCCGCATTACTTTTGTTTAGCTTTGAGGTGGCGTGAAAACCTTTCATGAAAATTCACGCCTCCAGTTGGCGCCACTTTGATAAGAGGTCTTCAATTTCGACAATAAAAATAAAATATAATTTTAATGACGATGATCATTCCTTTCATTCATTCGTTCATCATTCTGATGACGTCGTTTACGACTTAAGAAAATATAAGCGCTTTGACACTTTTGGCAGTTACCCGGACCTGATACCTCAGTGCTGCCACCTTGTAAACGTAATTTCAGGAAACCCTCTTTAGACAGAAATAGACTCTTTTATGTTCTACTAATTATCGCCAGGCAGTTACTATTGATTGGTGTTTTACTTAACAACAGTATTAGGACTTAAGCTCTATACAGCTAATTCGTAATTAATGAGAAAGACGGGCTAATGATGATAGAATGTAGGCTCGGTTTTTTATAGGTAACCTATTGAGACTAATTAAGGTTTTAGATCAAGGCTTCAGTCAGCAATTATACCAGTAGGTACTGACACATTTCCACAGATTTTACTTTATTTAAACAATATGCAACTGAATTAATGCACATTATGAAAGTAGTTTGTTCAGAATCATTTACTGAATAAATTTCTGTATTTTTTTATATAGGTACTTTTTTATCCCAAAAATAATAATAGCTACGTAAATTATAGTCACACTTCCTCTGTGCAGTCAAAATAAAACAAAATGGACGATGTACCTACTACGCTTGACCCTTATACGTGTGCGACTGTGTGCGTTCGTAAAGTTATAATGTGACCACACTTTTCTCAACAACAGTCCAACAAATTTGATAAATAAACAATGTTTTATACATAATAGTAAAACTTCAGTGCATGTATTAAGATTATAACATACTATTCTAATTGGGGTGTCTGGTGGTGTACGTTAATTCTGGGACATGTTGTATAATAAAAAAACCGGCAATGTGCGAGTCGGACTCGCGTACGAAGGGTTCCCTACAATCTATAAAAACGGCAAAAAAATCATGACTGTTGTACGAGTCCCTTAAATATTTGTTTTATTTTAATTTAATTATTTATTTTTAAAGTGAATATGTAACTAAATATTCTGTGAATATTTCAAGCGTCTAACTGTTGCCATCATCAATACCGAGCAGAAACGAGCAAAAAAAATAAAATTAAAATTTATTTTATTCTGTTTTTTTTTGTATTTTTTGTTATAGCGGCAAAATAAATAGATCATCTGTGAAAATTTCAATTGTCTAACTATCACGGTTCATGAGATACAGCCTCGTGACAGACGGACGTTCAGCGGAGTATTAGTAATAGGGTCCCGTTTTATCCTTTGGGTGCGGAACCCTAAAAATAAAATGCTGTTCGTTGACAAGCGCATCACTTCAGAACGGCTGGACCTATTTAGCAATGTTTTGTTTTAAAATACGCGTAATAGTACGAATCAGTTTCTTAAGGGAAAAAAAAAAAAGTTCCCGGGAAAATAGGAAAATTCGGGTACATTTTCTACAGGAATTTTGTATGAATTATTGGACAGTACAATAGACTGCCTCGTTGGTCTAGTCGCCGTAAACGCTACTCCTGAGCATGAGGTCCTGGGTTCGATTCCCGGGTCGGGTAAAGTGTTATTGGGTTTTAACATCTAGAATTTCTAAGTAGCAGCCAGAAGTCTGGATTTGTGCCCGGTTGATGGCAATAGGCTTGCCCCCTGTTACATGGGACTTAAACATAACTGGCGAAATGTGGGTGTATTATAGGTACACCTCTGCCTAACCTTAACGTTATGTTATGTATGATTAAGCCTAGTTGCGTTTTCAGACAAACTTTTACCTCTTTTTCTATACCGTTGGTCTCTTTATGATCAATTTCTACAATCAAAGGTCATAGACAGACGTTGACCACCTACATCTCATCACTTTTTGACATCTATCGATCTATTTAGCTCGTAACGTCACACAGCTGGAGAAAGGTCTCCCTTTCTGGCATGTCAGATGACCTATGTGCTAAAAGGACCCGATTAAATAGTGGTTCCCAACCTGTGGTCCGTGCACCACCAGGTTCGCAATAGTTAAAATATTGTCCGCGCAAGATTTAAAAAAAAAAAGTAGAAACTGTAAGGACGCGTTTGAATCTGATTTTTGGAGCACTTTTAGTGTAAAAAAGCAATTTCATACACAAAAATTCGGGAAATCGTTTTGCGTTATCTTATGTTTTTCCCCACAACTTATTTATGCGAACAAGAATTTTCTGCTTTACTGATAAATTAAAAACAAGTCCAGGAATCGATTGAAAGTAAGTAGGTATTAATAATAATAATAATGTGGGATGTGGATTCGGCGTTCATTGTGCCGCTAGTCGTGACAGCCTATGGCTTAATGGCCTAGAGCCTCGACCAACACATTCTTTTTTTTTTTTTTTGCTTTGGAAATCATCAAATGGCCTCTCCCGCTCTGGGCGGAGCGGAAGGGCGTGTCAAACTCTTACTGACTAAAACCCACCCGTGTTCTTTCAGTTGCCTGTGCGCCAGGGCCACGGTAACTCTTTCGAACAATCCGCGACCCCGGCACAATCCGCGACCCCGACCAACACCTGAGGTGGCTTTCGTTGGGCAGCTGGATCAAGGGTTAGATTCAGAAAATAAATGGTACCTTTCTTGCCGACTGTTTCATCTTGAGTAAGAGGAACAGGGTGTAAAGTTCACTCATACTTCCATAGAAAAGGGAGGATCCTCCGACCAGACGGGTGTCGTGTCTGGTGGGCAACTGTCCGACGTTTTATGTAATATAATAATAATTATTTTAATTAGAGTTTCACAGACTCATAATTTTAAACATTTATATACACCCAGACACATTAAATAATCAATTACAAATACAGAGTTTTGATGTCGGGACGTTGTTTATGCAAATGCAAATTGCGTGGTAAACTCTGCTTGCGCGATGCAGGATTTTGTCTGACGTCAGTGTGTTTGCGTAGTTTGCATGTGGCGTTGTAGATGCCGCTGCAATCATTTCAAAATCTAATAATGCAAAGCCGGCAACGCTGTTTTATACTTTCTCTGTAGAAGCTCTAGTACTACTAAAATAATGCAACAAGAGCGGTCATCGTCTACCTAACCTCTTCCCAACTATGTTGGGGTCGGCTTCTAGTCTTACATTATGCAGCTGAACGCGAGTATTTTAGAGTAGCTGTTGCTCGCGACTTCGTCTGTAATCCAGAATGAAAAATTGTTTATGTCCTTCTCCAGGTCCAGGTCTATCCTTATGCCAAATTTCATCCTAATCTGTTAAGCCGTTTTAGCGTGAAAGCATAACAAACAAACAAACCAAGTCACTTTCGCATTTATAATATTACTAGCTATTAGCTATTACCTGCGATTTCGTCTGAGATCCAGAATGAAAAGTAACCTATGACTTTTTGCAGGTCCCATGCTATCTATCTGTCAAATTTCAACCAAATTCGTTAAGCCGTTTAAAGTGAACGCGTAACAAACATACAAAATCACTTTCCCATTCGTAATATTAGTTAGGTTTATAGATATATATATAAGATAAAGATTACCTATAAGTTTAGATTAGGTAGTTTATATGAGCGACTGCCTACCTGACCTGAAGACTGAAGCCTGACCGATAGTTAAAATGGTCTGAATTCGCCATCATGCAGCTTTTTGATCCCATAGACTTTTGCTGTCCCCTCCCAAACCGAGGTCAGTAACCAACAGGGGGTGCCCAAAGCGTGTAGTCACTTATATATATATTTTTGCCCTGGTTGGAGACCTTACAGCAGCCGACAACATCCTAGGTAGACATGCGAGATGACCTTCATAAAAACTTTTTTACAAAAAAACAACCGACTTCCAAAAAAAACACTAAAAGACGTGAAAAATAACTTTTATTTCGGAAGTCGGTGGCCAAAAACGAAAATACAAAACCAAAGGCACCGACTTCCGAAATAAAAGTTATTTTTCATGTCTTTTAGTGTGTTTTTTGGAAGTCGGTTGTTTTTTTGTAAAAAGGTTTTTATTTTTCTCTTTTTAGTTGCGGTACCTACCCCACACAAATTCGTATTCCACTACTTGGTATGTAAATAACAGTGACAGGAAATTATCAACACATCATCAATATAAACTAAGTGGAAAAAATATGCAGTATTAAGGATAACTCAAAAACTACTAGTCAGACCTTGATCAGATTTAAATGGGACTACATGTGAAGTACCAGCTATCAAATAAAAAAAGAATCATTCAAATCGGTTCACATAGAAAAAAGTTCTGAGCTAACACACCTAGAAAAAAAAACATACCGTCGAATTGAGAACGTCCTCCTTTTTTTGAAGTCGGTTAAAAAATACAACACGCAGTGATCAAGTAATGATCAATACTCATCAGTAATCAAAGATTTCATCTCAATAACCAATTCTCTGTAGTAGAAGAGGTGTTTGCCCTGCGGCCAAACAATTACTATGTAATAAGTGTGGGTGAACGATAACACACATTTACAACGAGAGCCCAGAATTCTTTACAAAAAGAGGGGAAATACAAACGAAAATTATTTTAAGACATAAAAATAGAGTAAACTTACCAATATCGCGACTAAAAATGCACTCCAATAGTACCTTTGTCATGTCCATAAAAAATTATAATAAGTTACCCGAAATAATAAAGAATTTAAATACATATAACATCTTTATCAATAAATTGAAGCTTTTTCTTGAAAGCAAATGCTACTATAGTATAAGCGAATACTTAAATCATAAATTGTAAGGAACTTCGTACTTATGTATTTGTATCTACAAAATACTCACTATTAAAGATACGCCTGTACTAATAATACTTTTTTTATAATAAATTCTGATGCGTCAAATAAATAACTTACTCTATAATAATTATTAATTACGTAATAAATAAAAATAATAATAAGGAAATAAAACAATAATGAATAATTATAATAATAATAATAATTAATAAATAAATGTATATAATTTATAAAACAATATAACTTACTAACTACTCAACTAATAATAAAATGTATCATATCAAACCGCCAGTGTTCTTCCTCCTCTCTCCTACCTGATCTATGCTGTGCCCGACAGGGTCCATAATTGTGACTAGTATAATTATTTCCCTACCAACTGTATACATTATGGTACGCAATAAAGAATTGAGAAAAATGGTACTTCTAAACACGGCTCGCATTGTTAGGAGGTTCCTCTCTCTGGAACCCTGACCGCCAGTAGCTTGGACCCTGTTCCCGATACTGGTGTGCTACTATATTTAAATTTTTAATTGATTTTATATTCTAACATTACCCCAAGAATTGAAGAACTTGTACAAAAGATGCAAACTCAAAAATCTCATTGATGCAAACTGAATTATTTACAAAAAAATTAAGTGTTTTGTTAATTAATTTTACTTTTGAGTACGTTAAACTTTTCAATTAAAGTTTATTTATATATTGATAAAGTTTATTCTTTAACCCTGTGGTCCCTGCTTATAATAATGAAATCAAAGTGGTCCCTGGTCAAAAAAGGTTGGGAACCACTGCATTAAATGCTAGACTTTCTAAAATAGATTCAATAAAAGAAATCGAAAAGCTTTTATTCCCTTCAGAGGTTTATATAATAACGAGGCTCATCAAAGTTCTCGGTTCAAACCGTTCAAAGTTAATACGCAACTAGGGATGAATTTAGAACGCTCATAATGTGAGGCACCTTTGGAACGGAGGCTGTGAAACAGATTGGAAGTCGTGCATTATTACTAGAGATCGGATATTCGGATGCATTCACCTAAAGTTGAGATGTTGGCTAATATGGAATGCGTTTGTGTATCGCTAAAATCGCGCTGACGTCAGATTTCAGTGACCAAACCGGACCAAATCACAGCGATCGAAAGGTAGTGATTAAAGTTTTTATAGCAGAGGTAATATTTACGCCCAGTCAGGATATAGTACCTACTTAATTTAATAAAAATAATTATTTTAATTTATGTTTTTTTTTTGTGTTAACTAACACACGCCATCCTTCCTCTTACACCCTACTTACATTTATATTGGCATCAGGGGTTAAACATTAATATTGAATAAGTATACATATGATTATTTTCCAAAAAAATATATTAAGAAGCCGCTTCCATACTTTTACAGCAAAAAATTAACTTTAGGTAAATATGCACCCGAATATCCGATCTCTGTTACTTTACTAAAGTATTCTCTCTTATCGGCACGAATTATAAGTGAACTAGCTTTTGCCCGCAGCATCGCCCGCATAGAGGTCGGGAATAATAAATTACCAGAAAAATTAAAGAAGAACAAAAAAATAATACATTCATATATGATAAATGATTTTATTTCTGTAAGTAAGTTTGTACAAACACTTTTACACGTCAATCATATTTTTAAAACTAGATGAGGTCGGCGTTTCCTATCTGACTACTCTGAGAAGAAAGGCCGAAACAAACTGAGAGATCACAGTCTCTTTTAAAGTCCAGACATAATCTTGGTCAGATCATGTGAAGACCATGTAGATTTGTGTTTGAAATGGTCTTTTGAGGAAAAACCACACAGAATGAGTGGACCTGTCCAGTCAGTGCACGCATTTGTCACTAAACGTGGAGCTCAACTCCTCGACGAACAATACCAAAGAAAGGAAATTCGGGTAGGCCGCATAAAACACTCAAACTGCCATATTATCATTAAAACTACCAGAGAAAGTGAAAACATAAAAAAATAAATAAAAGTGACCTGCATAGTCCTCACATTCAAAATAATTATATAATAATACTATACTTCACAAAGTAAATTGTCATGACATTGTATATATAATAATTAAAAAATGTCAAAGTTTATGCAAAAAAAAAAAAAATAGCAAAAACAAAAAATAATTAAAAAAACATTCAGTATGCAAATGTTTCTCTTGTGGAAGCAATAAATATATTGAGTATTGAATTATCTCACGGGAACGTACTACCGGGATAAAAAATATCCATAAACAAGTCATGGTCTACCTGTGTGCCATTTCATCCAAATCTGTTCAGCCCTTAAGGTGTGAAAAGGGACAGACAGAGTTAGTTTCTTTCACGTTTTAATATTACTAGCGAACGAACCCGGTTACTAGGTGCCCGGTTACTTCTCACGGTTTTAACGGTTTTTCACGGTTTCGACAAAATATCGAGGTTTATTTATTATGTTAAAGTTTAGTATAAATCTAATATACACATAAACCTTCTGGAATAAATTCTCTAAATAAAAAACAAAGAACAATATTTTATTTGGGATACGCACAGAAAATACAAACAGTAAAAATCCTAACTAATATTATAAATGCGAAAGTAAGTTTGTTTGTTTGTTTGTTACCTTTTCATGCCTAAACCACTCAACCAATACATACAGAAACGGACATAGGGTAGTACCTTTCATCCCGAAAAAAAGTACTGTTCCAGATGAAAACAACAATAACGTTCTTATGATAATAGATGGCGCCACGTGTCTTTCGAATCATTATTGACTTGATTGCCAAAGTTAAATTAACTAGTAAACAATAAAATAGAAGCATTTAGAACTAACTAAATTAACATTAAAAACAACAATAAACAAATAAAAGGCCTGTGCGAGGACAAAAATGCAAAAATAAGGTAAATTATGGTGAAAACTGTATCAAAATCCGTTGCGTAGTTTTTAAGAAGAACGCGGTCACACAGTCATGCACGAAACGCGACTTTAATTGATAATGAGTGCCTTAAGGATCACTATGGAAGTATGGGTAGGTCATGCCATGGTAAATCCATTAGTTAGCTAGTCACAACTCAGCAGGAAGGAAGCGGGACTGACATCCAGGGTGTGCCAGACATACTTCTGTATTCTATAACTATACAAGCATGGGCGAACCCAGCGTTTGGCCCAGCGGGGGTGCAAAACAGAAATTTATCAGGCTTGCGGGGTAATTACATAACACACTAACAGTAGGAATGGGTTTCATTTTGACAGTTCAACAACATTCATTGCGTTATTTACGTTGTTGAGCAGACAATTTTTTCGAACATATGAAGCAATGGATTAGCAATAGGCTTCACAATGATTCAGATTGTGATAGATAGTGTGTTACGTAAGTAGGGGGCAGGCCTCCGCGCTTTTTTCACCCTGGCCAACTTTTTTAAATAAACATAATAATATGCATTTATTTAATTTAAATTGTTTAATTATACATGTATTTTATAAGTAATTTTCGAGGATCTTCACCATAACGGTTTATGACGTCTCCTATAAAAGAATCGCCCATCTGTTTCAAGTTTTTTATGTACACTGAGCATACAAAGCCCATTTAACCTGTAGGTACGTAGGCATACAAGATCCAGCGGGGGGAAGACCCCCCCCCCTTCCCCCAGCTGGGTACACCCATGTATACAAGGATCCTTGGCGCTAAAATCAAAACTAAAGCCGCGATCTTGTTTTTTTTTCTATACAATTTCTGTGATAATTTCACAATTATTTACCAACAACGCCCCCGTCAATTCAATTGATTTATAATAATGCATATCACATAAAATCTGCCTAACCTTTTCCCAACTATGGTGGGTTTGGATTCCAGTCTAACCAAATGCAGCTATATCAGTATTTTACATGAAACGACTGCCTATCTGAGCTCCACAACGCAGTTAAATGATAAATAATTTTATTTCTGTAAGTAGTTTTGTACAAACACTTTTACACGTCAATCATGTTTTTTAAATTAGATGAGGTTGGCGTTTCCTATCTGACTACTCTGAGAAGAAAGGCCGAAACAAACTCAGAGGTCACAGTCTCTTTTAAAGTTCAGACATAATCTTGGTCAGACCATGTGAAGACCATGTAGATTGGTATCTGAAATGGTCTTTTGAGGTAAGAGCCACATAGATTGAGAGGACCTGTCCAGTCAGTGCATGGACGCATTTGTCAGTAATCGTGAGCTCAACTCAGGAAGTCAGGACTTAAGGAGCTCAAAGTTACTGGTTAACACAATACCCCTTGGTAAGACTGGTTGTCAGACTTTTGGGCTTCTGACTATCCGTAACGTCTGTCAATAATCTACGAATAACAGCCGGGACAATGGTTTAACGTGCTTTCAGAGGCATGGATGGCTCTCGATAAATAATGGATGGTCGGTCACCTATCCACGAACCGAACGCGGCAAGCGTAGCTTAACCTTCGATCGACCCGTGCGGCTATTATTAGTTAGCCACGAGCCCTCTGAATATCAATGTCATTTAGGCACCAAAAGATCCTTGTAGCACTGTATGTATCTGTGAGTAGTCACAATCTATTATCTATTACACGCAGTCTTCCAACGCGAGCGTTGTGCAATAAAAAAGGATCATGTACTGGCCCGCATTAAAAACCTATTAACTTCAAACGTTTGACAGAATTATTACGTGACGCTGGCCTAAGTCGTACTTAAAGTGTAGATAATAAACCATCATCAAAGAAAGAGAATGGAAACCCTTCCTTGGATAAGGATCGTTATTTATAACAAACACATTAATATGAGGGGCGCAGTGGCTCGCGGCTTTTTGTACCGAAGTTACTGGAATCACTGAAAAGGTCGAATAAGAGTGACTCTGGCTGGTGACTGTCACTCTAGCAAAGCGTCGCATCCACAGTTGCGTGGTGGCCAATCAGTACATACTAATTCCATGGTGCTGGTTGTCTTCTTATGAAAGAGATGTGAGTGAGTGTGTGAGTGTCAGAGAAGCCGCTATCGTACCACGTCCACAACGAACTGCCATATTTCATTGTGGACGTGTTTCACTTGTACGATGAACATTTCTGGTAAAGACTAGACAGCGCCGTTACATCGTACGCCGAACATAGTTTGGTAGCCTTCCGCAGATAAGAATCATTAAACGGTTGTATAAATTCTTACACCCAATATTTTTATTTAACACCCAGACCACCAAAGATAAAATGTCGAAAATGCCTTGAAGTCAATACCGACAGTTTCAACTTATTTTACTACCTCAAATACTCGATCCGTCTGATAACGTCTACATAAAAATATCCCACTTTATTTGTTCACATAACTATAATACCACCACAAACGATACCGATATTTTATATCGATATTTTAAAGCGATACGAATGATTCGAATAATTGAATCGATAATGAGCCATTAATATTCGTAGATAACACGAAACTTTCAATTTCACAGTTGTGCCACTGTATAACGAACAACACAGTAGTTCCGTTTAAAATACAATCATCTTGAAATCAGGCGAAAAACAGGCTGAACTTAGGTACTCGCTGTACGTTCGGGATTTCCCGGTTTTGTCCTCCTTTTGACGGTTTCCGGGACGCATCCGGCACAGATTTTCACAAAGTGAACAAGGATTGTCGGACCCTTCTTAAAAAAGGTACGCAACCCTTTTGGCTCACCAGTAACACTTGCACTTGAGGATGAGAAAAAGGTCTTTATTTCAATTTAAAAAATTCCGGAGTTTTCGAGTTTATTTGCTAACATGATATCCTTTCGTTAAGCTTCAGTACCGTATTATGAACCTACTGCATATTTGTATGCTGTGGTTATTTTGATTACTTCACATACATTTTACAGCATTTGATTTACGAATCAAACTGTAAATCTTATTTCTATTAAAATAAAGCTTATAATCCCTTGTGCAGGCCAAAAGTAGGTTATGGGACAAATATGTTTTTGTTAGCCACCTATAAACTGATTATTACCATTTTAACTGAGCATTTTTAGTTAAATAAATATCGCAGTTAATTATATTGGAGTCGTAAATCTGTAGCTAGTATGAGGCTGAGCTTCGTTGGAACCTGAGCGAGAAATTAACAGTTAAGGCAATTTCAAGCGAATGACAATTTCATAAAATATCAATCAATATGATTTTATGAACTTAGAGGGTTGTATTGATGATTTTAATGATTATAATTTCTGTAAATTTAAACTTGTTAGTTGTTACGGTCTCAAATCATATTTTGTCCTACATACAAACTGACACTGACCTGCAAATTACAAAAAACGTAAGAAAATTTGAATTTCGCGGGCATACTGTCGCTTCCCCCTTAAGCTGAGCGAGAAATTTAAGAGTTAACATGAGATGAGAGAATATTTAGAGTTGTTCTTTCATAATTACAATACCTAGTAGCCATTGACTGGCAAATTAGCGAACATAACATGAACTATTGTTATAAAGTCCTTGATAGGGTCCCGCGCGCACTACGGTAGGACTTACCACCCGCCGTGCCTCGAACTCGCGACGCCAGTCGTGCTGCACTGGTTTAGATCTCTGAAAACCAGCGCTGGAGCCCTGTCTCGCATAGGGTCGTAGCATTACGCTGAGCGATTGCCGTTTTGCGTGGATGTGACGCATATTTTACCCCAACTCGTTCTTTTTTGTATTTGTGTGTTTTTTCTTTGCGTCATGTTTAACGTATTTTCTTTCTTTCTTTGTCATCCCGCCATCACGGACGTTGCTTATTATAATTTCATCAGAAACACATTCAGTTCAGACCTTATTCTTTCAAAGTTTTCAATACAGGGTGTATAACTAAAGTGTAGTCAAACTTAAAGGTGTCGTCCAGACCATCAAACTGAACAACTTTCTCCACGGTACCAACATCACCATCGAGAAAAAAATAACATCCACCCCATACATTTGGGCCGAGTAGGTATTGAAGTTTTGTATGGGACAGTTGATAATTTTTTCGCGATTACGATGTTAGTCCCATGGAGAAAGTTGTTCAGATTAATGATCTGTACCACTCCCTTAAATTTGACCACATTATTCTGATATATCCTGTAGTGATATTTGAGAGGTTCATCTTTACCAAAGAAACACGAGTTTTACGCTGTTTTCTTGCAGTGTTGCCTCGCCTAAATTAATGCAAAACGCTTCATGTCTAAAATATTTTATTGGTTTGATAACTGATGCGACCGGCGTGCTTATGAAGTCGTTAAACTAAATCTTCTTTTAACATCAATCGAGCTTAGATCTTGGGAGGTAAGCAGGAGATGTCCATCATTCTAAAACTGATATTGAAACATCAAGTGAAGTGCAAAATGCTTTACAGAAAGCAGCTATGAGTAACTGCAATTTAGACTAAATGGTCATTGTAATTTTCTCCTAAGACCTGAAGAAGGTTTTCGTAAGCAAATGGGGAAACGTTTAGATGTAGAAAGTTGCACTCTTGGACACAACGCGTATTCTGGTAGGTTAGACCCTACGGGGTAATTGCATAACACCCTAACAGTAGGAATAGCTTTCATTTTGACAGTTCAACAACAGTCATTGCGTTATTTACGTTGCTCAACAGACAATTTTTTCAAACATATGAAGTAATGGATTAGCAATAGGCTTCAAAATGATTCAGATTGTGATAGATAGTGTGTTACTCAATTAGGGTGCTGTTCTCAATACTCATGGGCTCCTGTTTATAGCCTGGTTTATGCAGTCATTTAACGAAGAGACAGATTCAGATCTTAGGAATCAGTCCCGCCAGAGATGGGCTAAGAAGAACGACCACCAAGGTTTTAGATACTAACAGTATAACGTACGACGACGACCTTAAAAGGTGACTGGGAGAGACTGGATATCAGAAGGCGGAGGACAGGGCGTTGTGGCACAGTCTGGGAGAGTATGTCCAGCCGTGGACTGCGATAGGCTAAGTTGATTGTTGATTGAATATAACGTACACGATAGAAGACGTCAGAAGCTGTACATAGAACATGACCCTATATCAGTCACAATGACAAACTCCCTCGAGAGCCGCATGATTTCCGCAGAAGAATAGATCACCCACTATCCACATGTAGGTGTCATAAAAGAGAAATAAGGGAGATCTCCTTCCTTCTGATTATAATAACATAATATTGTCACCTATCCATGCTAACCAGAGAAATGATAACGATGCTTCGTATGAGTGTCCGCAGTGTGACCATGAAAAGTGAAAAGATGAATGGACAGTAAAAAAGATGAAGAGTTAAAGACGAAATTGAATAGGTACTGAAATAACAGCCGATAGAGATGTCGAAGAAGTGATACTGCTCTAACTACAAATAAATTAGGATATATATTACATAACGGTTCTAAAAAAACACTTAACGAAGCCGAGAATCACTTGTACTCCCGGTCATTGTAGTCATAATTTTTTTACTGGACCATACGGTACTGGACATTCTGGTTACGGAGATATTGAATGTCAAAATTCCAAGTTTTACTAACGTTTTTTTTTTACGAAAACATTTTTTTTTTTGTTTTATACTCGTAACATAACTATAAATACCCCCACGACCCCTGTACCGTTGCATGCACCCACAAGCACAATGTTTTGCGTATGTTACATTGCGCACTACCGCAAACAGCAAATGTTCACACCAAAATTGGAAGTCGTTGCCCAGCAATTATTTTTGTGCAATGTTACTTATTTTGATGTACAGAATGCTACACTCGAGAGCAATGAATCCGGGTCACTTAAAGAATGTTAAAAATCTCGGAAACTAAAAATACTAAAAAAAAGGTTAATGCAATAAATTGTATTTAATAGACAATGTAATACTCCTTAAATGAAAGTAAAAAAAATATGAGTCACCATACATTTTATTAACACAAAATTACATAAAGAAAAAAACTGCTGATCTCTCCTTAAAACAAAAATAGGAAACATGAAAATTTTGAACTTTATTACGATTTTCTTGAATTTTAATACTTCGTATTGCCTCCTCGTGCTTCCATTACTGCGTTTACGCGGTTTGGCATGCTGTACACCAAGTTCCTTATACGATTTTGGGGAATATTCTCCCATTCCTCTGTGAGAGCAATTTTGAGCTCACGAAGCGTGATTGGGGGAGGGTTTCGTTGTTTTACGCATCTGCCTAGCTCGTCCCAAGCATGCTCGATCGGGTTGATATCCGGGCTGCGCGCTGGCCACTCCATACGAGTAATGTTCATCTCTTGAAGGTAGTCATTCACAATCCTACCTGTATGAGGTCGGGCATTGTCATGCATAAATATAGCATCCTCACCTAAATTGACCATAAATGGACCAACGTGATCACTGAGGATTTCTTCCACATATCTTACGCTAGTTAAAGAGCCGTTTTCTATGATCACCAGCTCTGTGCGACTTTCAGAAGAAATTCCGGCCCACACAAGTACAGACCCACCACCGTAGGCTACTTTTTCTTCGATGCATGCTTGCTTGAATCATTCCCCTGGTCTTCGATACACTCTGTGTCTTCCATCGTGCTTGTAGAGCATAAATTTTGATTCGTCGGAGAACATAACTTTTGACCAATCTTCAATACTCCAATTTACGTGGCTCTGGGCATATCTTAGTCTTGAAATACGATGCCCACGCTCCAGTTTAGGGCCGTTTGCAGGTCTAAGGGGTTTTAAGTTAGATTCAGCAAGCCGACGTCTTACTGTCCATGCACTTGGGTTACTTCCTCCGAGGCGTCGAAACTGATTTGTGAGTTCAGTTCCTGTGAGAAAGCGATTTCGAAGCATGGTTTTCACCAAGTATCGGTCTTCTCGTGCTGTGGTACACCTGGTTCTGCCCGTTCCTGGTCTGCGTAGGTTAGAACCAGTTTCTTCGTAACGTCGGAGAACTCTTTGTACTGTTGACAGCGACACACCGACAGTCCTGGCTGTATCGCGCTGACTCCGGCCGGTTTCCAGCATTGTAAGTATTCTGGTGCATTCTTCAGGCGTAAGCGACATAATTTCAGCTTGAATAATGAATATAGAGCACTATCAACATGGTTTATGTACCCACATAAATGACAGATTACAAACAAAAGCAAAACCAAATGCTGTAATTTCGTAGTTCCATCTTCGAAAGTGGCCCTTTTTCAAATTTGATTTTTTTATGATATAACTTTACAATAACTAAAAAGTTTTAATACCTTCATTAAAGGAGTATTACATTGTCTATTAAATACAATTTATTGCATTAACTTAGCATTTTTAGTTTCCGAGATTTTTAGGATTCTTTAAGTGACCCGGATTCATTGCTCTCGAGTGTAGTTGAAGTCTATGTGGTGGGTCTTTCTGATGGGTTGGTTTACACCCTGTATAAAGAAAAATGATGATCAATCCTTTTACATCGTCATTGATGATGATAATAAGAGTTCCAATTACAAAGTTTTTGGAAACAGCAATTATAGTCACCAGTTTCTGGCGTAACCAACCAGGACTAAATGCTTTGTAGGAGTAACTTGTGAAACTAAGTGTGTCACGAAACGTTGGTTCAACAAGTACATGTTCTGCCCTAATAACAAAGTACTTGGGTGTACAGCCGACGAAATAGTTTGGTGTGCACGCAATAAATTATCAGTAACGGGATATATTTCATGACATTTTGTTAAAATGAGGTCTCAAAGAAATAAATAGCTCTAAACAATACATAAAAAGATAGAAGTGTGCATTTTAAGTTTTAAATAAAGACGATTATTGTTACATAGACGTGACTATTCACGACCCAGGTTACCCTCTCGCTCAATATAGGTTTCAAAGTAAAGAAAGAAAGAAAAGAAAGAAAAAGTATTTATTGAGACTCGCATAGGATTATCAGAAACTAAACACACTCATAAAAACAAAAAATATAAAAATAAAAAATTAAAACAAAAGTAAAATAAAAACAAAAGTAAAATGAAAATAACAACAGAAAGTCCTGTACGAGGCCAAAAGGCCCCTATCTCAGCATGATGCTGCGACATTTAAAAAAATAAGTGCCGCAGCGCTGGTATTAAATTGTACTTAGCTGACTGCATGCTTACCTATGTCTTGTGTTGACAGTACCTACAGCGAACTAAGTAACAGATGAAAAGCCCAAGTCAAGCCCGTTTAAGCAGCCGCAAACTTCTAGGTTGACCTGCGGGATGTCATATATAAAAATAAAAAACTATTTGTCCTATTTTTTGTTAACATGCGTAAGCGTAATTGTGTAGCCTTTGCTAGAGATCCAATAAATAAATAAGATATATACCTATATGAATAATACTAGGCACTGTACAAACGGGATGAATAGGGATGCAGTGAATCGGGAAGAAACTTTAAAAGGAATTTTAACATTGAAATAATATAGCTTGTTGCCAACAATAACAAATAGTAAACACATTAGGGTCCTTTTTAGCAACAAACTACTTATATTATTTCATTGTTAAAATCCCTTTTAAAGTTTTGTGTCGATTCACCCCTGCATCCCTATTCACCCCGCTTGACGGTACGGAACAC
Source organism: Griposia aprilina (assembly GCA_916610205.1). Taxonomy (NCBI): domain Eukaryota; kingdom Metazoa; phylum Arthropoda; class Insecta; order Lepidoptera; family Noctuidae; genus Griposia; species Griposia aprilina. The sequence goes on along the minus strand of OU744307.1, from coordinate 17,952,701 downwards.
TAGAAATTACGAAGCTCTAGTTGAATATTATACAAAATTTATTATTAGTTCAGAACTAAATATGTTAGGTTCACTAATTCCTTACTAACAAGGGCAGAATAGATAATCTCGAACCCTAAACCTTATCTACATTATTTTAGTTAGGTATAGTTAAGGTTCTCATGAATTTGACCCGCGATAAAAGTAAGTTACTATTTATCAAAGACAGATAACATGATCAAACCTTTTATATTACGTTCCCAATTTATATGCTCATATCTATACAAGTACAGCCAGCAAAAGAGATAAGTATGTGGTGTCGCCGGATATAGTTGAAGTTTAGTAAGAAACCGATGAATGTTTTCGAAGAAAATTAAATTAAATTAATAGAAAACAAACTGGTAATTTATCAAATAAAATTTAATTCGAAAACATTCATCGGTTACTTACTAAACTTCAACTATATCCGGTGACCCTGGATACTTATCACTTTTACTGACTGTACGTATTAAAATATCGTATGACTGACGGATAGCTGCATTAAATTAATTAATTTCTAACATTTTTCTGTCAAATAAATCTTATGTGAGATATGTATTATACCCAGACTGGTTTACAAAATTGGTTCAAATGACATTTTAAAAGTTTATAAATATGTGACTTTACTTATAATGTGTTGGAGATTAAAGATACGAACATTGAACGAAATAACTTGGACGGCACGTGAATAAAGTTATGTTGGTATGGCAGAGGCGGTTAATAAAGGCCCTTTCTCATATGAGAGTTATTTATCAGCGAAAAGATTTAAGATATGAGCAACATTAATTTCTTCCAGTCCGCAGGAACTTATTTTTTTTTATTAAAACCAATGTATTGTGTCTTTAACCGGATACATTAAACTTAATTATACTACTTCCTTTCAGATATTTAGAAAATCGACAAATAAAAAAAATCAGGTAACCAATAGTTATCGTGAAAACATTTTAAATACCTTCTAGCCATTAAAAAGAAATAAAAAAATACGTTTATTTGCGGTAAACATGACGCAGAGAATAACACATAGACACAAAAAATAACTAGTAACCTAGACTAGCTTGATTAGTTAACTAGCTTTTGACTAAATTTAGGACTAAAATTAATAAACTATGAGCTGTGAGACTGACCCTCTAGCGGAGCCTCTCCTGAATACCATTTATCTATTATCCAATCTCATTTCATGTCATTTGACTGACAGTTCTGTTGTCATTGGACTGATAGTTATTTTGTCATTTCCGCCAACCAATCATAACAGTTAACAAGAGATTTGACAGCAAATTTATGTATCAGAGACTACATTAGGCTTACAGAAAGCAAAGGTGTCCACTATGTACAGTCACCAAAAGAGATAAGTAACCAGGGTCGTCGGATATAGTTGTAGTTTAGTAAGAAACCGATGGATGTTTTCGAATGAAATTTTATTTGATAAATGACCCGTTTGTTTTCTATTATTTAAATAAAATTTTATTCGAAAATATTCATCAGTTTCTTATTAAACTTCAACTATATCAACGACTCGGGTTACTTATCTCTTTTGGTGATCGTACGTACACTCAACAAAAGAGATAACTATGTATTAGTTATATATAGTATAAAAGAATTTATAGACAAAAAGTATTGATGCTACGCCAGCAGGTCGCTTACGTAGCATGGCCACTACGGGCTTAGCATGACGCTATCTATCTCTTCGAAGAATAGACACGGCTATTCCCATACAAAGTGACATTTCGTTTCTCTATTTTTGACATCGCACCGTAAAAATCCTTCTAAAATCTGTCATTTTGTCTTCCGTTTCTGCCAATCGTTGTCTAGGTCCTTTTTAATGTAGACTATTTCAGAAGACAGTTGTCTAAGGTAGTAAAGACAATTTGATTTTTAATCGCCATGCTAGAGACGGTAGAAAACTTTTTACTCGACGGCCACAAAGTATAAAAATGGAAAAGAAAAAAGGAATTTTTCACCTTTTGCATGGAGAATGTGAAAAATGATTACCTACATGTTGAGTTTTAGGGGTTTATGGGTCACATAAAGGGGGTCGAAATTTTCATTATTTTTGCGATAGGATACACCATTTTCGAGATATAAGCAAAATAAAAGATAAACGTGAATAAATTACTGAATTTCGTAAAAAGTGCAGTTGACTCTTTCTACTTTGCTGCCGTCGTACTGTCTTCACGAAATGTCATTTTTGTCTATTCTTCCGTCGACAAGACGGTGCTTGTGCTGAGCCTGCTGAAAAGGAAGACATAACGACAGATTGTAGAAAGATTTCTACGGCCCGATGTCAAATTTCAAGAAAATAATGACTTTTTGTTAAGAAAGTGATTTGTCTCCTCTTCGTAGAGTTGAGATAGAAGTGGTCAACGCATTCAGTAAGTCAAAAGCCCTGCAATTTTGCATAATTAACAAGTTTTATGCAAATAAATTATTTATTATTATTATTGTTATGCAGACTGTTTACTTCATCTGTTTTCTGTGTGTCTGCCCATAATCATAATAACCATAATCGTTTATTTCCATAAAGTTGGTACCCCCCTGCGAAGAAGGCGTGAGTTTATGTATTTATGTATATCAATTAGATACATAAAATAAAGGTGTTTACAAAACTTTGTGATCCCTGTACAATCAAACACGTCAGTGAAATTCAAACCAAGCAATATAATAATAAGGAAATAGACAATGTATAATCCAAAGTGCAGTGCCATTAAAAAAAAAATACACTTTTCAAGTAATAGAGCTGTCAGTTTCCTTTTAAACATTTAAATTGGAACATTTTATATTATAATATCTGATATTTTGTTATACAAGGTGTAAAAAGACCCATCGCATAGCCATCAACTACGCATTCTGTACATCAAACTAAGTAACATAGCACAAAAATAATTGCTAGGAAACGATTTTTATCTTTTTGGTGTGAAAAATCGCTGTTTACAGTAATGCTTAACGTAACGCACGCAAATAATTGTGCTTATAGGTGCATGCAACGATACAGGGGTCGTGGGGGTGTTTAAAGTTGTATTATAACATTAAAAACTTGATTTCGTAAAAAGAAACATGAATAAAAGTTGGAATTTTGACCTTCAATATCTCTGCAACCAGAAGGTTCCCAGGTATAGGCCAGTACAAAAAAATATTACAATGACGGGGAGTACAAGTGACCCTCGACTTCGTAAAGTGTCTTTTTACATCCGTTATACTGTGGGACCCATGCCGAAAACACTTTTCTTAAGTAAAGCTGTAATAGGTTCCTATACTCGTATAGGCTTCATTATAATTTGACTTCAGAACTAAGTACTTTTGTTATTACGTCAAAACAAAACAACAATAAAGTACTTAGTTCTGAATTCAAATTATTATACACGACAAATCTAATAATTGATGGACATGGAAATTAGCATTCGTTTGTATTCGGAAATGTGATGATTCCCGAGGGACATTAAGAAAATAGTTGTGCCGTAGGTACTTAATTAAGTACCAATTTAATTCTATTCCCAGACATAAAACTTACGTATCCTTTCTACCAGTTATTCGTGTTAATACGAGTACTTCAGTAACGTTACAACCGTAATACTAATGTCTGTTTCTTTGTTTAATTGTTCGCAGACACGCGAGGCTTTCTTTGGGCACATAGAACGGTCGACGAATAAGTTTCTGGTGTAAATGTGTCATTATATTATTTAAATTGGAATTGGTTGGAAAACTATATGATTTTGCCATGTGCCTTCTCTTTCTTACAATGTTGTTGTGAGCTACTTTTACTTAATAGAAAGAGATAGAAAATAATTTTCTGTGCGAAACACGGTTAAGCAGCATTTTTTCCGAAACTGGTTCAAAAACAAATGCTATTCTTGAAAATTTCTGTTTATTTAATTCGTTTGAGTTTGAAAGTATGTAACATCGTATAACATAACATTAGACACAATATTAGACTTTTTTATATTATGTTGAGTACCTGTTACTTGTTGACAGGCCTACAGTGTCCTCCAACATTGTAAAAGCCCCTTATTTTTAAAAGAGTAACCGTGGAGTTTCTTGCCGGCTCTTCTCCATAGGAAAAAAACAATTGGAACCGTGTACCTAGCTTCTGACGTTTCATAAGTGCCCATGTTGGTTTATGTGAAATAAAATATTTTGATTTTGATTTCTGATTTTGATCACGCCTGTATTCCCCGAAGGGTTAGTCAGAGGTGCACCTATAGCACACCCATATTTCGCCAGTTATGTTTAAGTCCCATGTAATAGCGGGCGAGCCATTTACCTTCGATCAGCCACAAATCCAGATCCTAGGCTACTACTGACGCCTGCCGGGGTCGCGGATTGTTCGAAAGGGTTACCGTGGCCCTGGCGCACAGGCAACGGAAGGAACACGGGTGGGTTTTAGTCAGTAAAAGTCTGACATGCCCCCTCCCGCTCCGCCCAGAGCGGGAGAAGTAATTTGATAATTTCCCAACCAAAAAAAAAAGGCTACTACTAACAAATTCCTGATGGAAAAACCCAATAACACTATCCGACCTGAAAATCGAAGCTAGGACCTCATTTAAGTAGTAAGTGGCTGTTAAAACCGCCTACTAAAAACCCTTACAAAACCCTGTTGGTCCAAAAGTAGTAGAAAAAACCGGCCAAGCGCGAGTCGGACTCGCACACGAAGGGTTCCGTACCAACGTACAATATTTAACATTACATATTGTTTTAAAAACACATTTCTTGTTTGGGGACCCCCTTTAATATTTAATTATTGTTTGTTGAAGCGGCAATAAAAATACACACTCTGTGAAAATTTCAACTGTCAAATTAATACGGTTCATGAGATACAGCCCGCTGACTGACAGGCGGACGGACAGCGGAGGCTTAGCAATAGGGTTCCCTTGGCACCCTTTGGATCCGTACCCAAAGGATACCTAAAAAGAGTTCACAAAAACATAATTTTATAGAGAGCATCATTATCATAACATCACATGACGTTTTAAAAATTAAAACGAATGGACGCGAAATAAAAAATAAGTAAGGTTGGTTTATTTCAATGAACGCATCAGCGGTTTATGAATACAGACGTTTATTTGTCCAATTGGACATATTAATGAAAATCATGGACCATTTCCATTTTAACGAAGGAAAATATTATAAAATGTATTATTATTTTACATCTTATTATTCCACGGTAGGGTAAAGTCCCCTTCTCATTTAGAGAAGAAATGAGCGTTTATTGCCACATTTGCTAACTACGATTTGGCGATTTTCAACCAATTAATAATTAAATAATAATAATAATAAAATGTTTAATTGACATAAAAAAGGTGTAACATTTTCATTTGAAGCCCTGACCCCTGTGCTAGGTGGTACCTGTGTTACAGGAGTCAAAATTAATTAATGATGATTTAGAACTAAGAACTAATTTCTTCTCAAAACTTTACAATGTTATCTGAACTTTCTTAGCTAATCTGACTGCAGCACTCCGATTCGTTACTTAAAATTAATCAATTATTAAATTTAAGGCGACAATAAGTGCCAGCGACCTTGAGCAAGTGGGAGGAGCATGCGAAACTTTTAAGCGAATAAAATTACACAGAGCGTTAGCGTCTACCCGGACATTGGTCAGCGAAGGACTGCCGCCCGCCGCCGGCTTCAACGCGCATCAAGTTTATTCGCAAAAACAACCCACTTTGATTTATCAAACACAATACAAATAAAAGCCGAATACAAAAATGTAGGTAATTAAATTGTCTTTTAGATGGTGCAGATTTCATAAAAATACGCCCGATAGTTTTTGCGTGATTATCGTTTTTGTGTTCGCGTAATACATTACTTTACAAATTAATTACACTTTGTTATAAAAATATAATTTCAAATATTCACATATCAAATTACGAAGAAAATAGTCTAGTTTATATATATATATATATATATATATTTTCAAACAAATGAGACTATTCGTTTAGACGTGATGTTCAATTTGAAATCATTAAAAGTCGTATATCTGCACCTTAATTGCCGAGTATGTATATTATACAACTGGCAGGGACGTTGACACACAGCCTGTTACAGTACGATTCAAACTTAATGGCGGCTGTGAAGGTGCTATTCGCTGCGCAGTACCTCCCACCTCACCCCCGCTGACACGTGAATTGGTTACTGCGCAGCGACTCGCTTCATGTTCCGAGCCGCCACCGACCAAAACCTTATAGTGGTTATTCAGAGGCTATTAACTCATTCACTATGGGTAATAAACTACATCTAAAAGCACATTATTAATGTTCGATATCCTATCATCACATTGCTCGTTCTTATTTGTTTTTATTTGTTGTAAATACATTTAAAATCTCCTTATAAAAAAGTGACTAAAATTATTGATTGCATGCATCTTTTCTTAAAGGTGACGTTCTAGTAATTTAAGGATTACACTAATAGACAGATAGTTCAAAAATCTAAATAATTGTCGTTTTACTTTATTTTAAAAGTTCACATTGTTTTTTTTTTTAAAGTTATTCCACAATGTTTGAGAATTCTATGATAAATGGGCGTGCGCAGGGAGCGGGACAGAGAGAGACTCAGCGACGGAACAAAGAAGGACCGAACGCTCAAGGTCGTTTGGTCAGGGAAGCGCCTTAAGTTTGAATCTTACTTATACCATGGATTCAGTTCATGACTCTAGACCTGCGTTGAATTTTTGATTCGGTTATTAAAAAAAAAACTGCCGTTTCCTACAAAAGTTCAATACGTACGCCCTACACGGTCAAAATGTATGGAACAGCAATTTTTTTATTAAATATCTGATGAAAATCTTCAATGCAGGGGGGTGCAGAATCATGTACTGACAGGTTGCGGGTCGATGTCCCTGCTACCCAGGATAGGAATGCTTTTATGTGGATGGCTATAAGAGTAGCGGAAGGCCAAAGAAACAATGGGTGGCCTGTGTCAGAGATGATATGGCTGGAAAGACACAATGAATGGCCTGTATGAGAGATGATATGGCTAGAAAGACACAATGAATGGCCTGTATGAGAGATGATATGGCTGGAAAGACACAATGAATGGCCTCTATGAGAGATGACATGGCTGGAAAGACACAATGAATGGCCTGTATGAGAGATGATATGGCTAGAAAGAAACCATGGATGGCCTGTGTGAGAGATGATATGGCTAGAAAGAAACAATTGATGGCCTGTATGAGAGATGATATGGCTAGAAAGAAACAATGGATGGCCTGTGTGAGAGATGATATGGCTAGAAAGAAACAATTGATGGCCTATATGAGAGATGATATGGCTAGAAAGAAACAATGGTTGGCCTATGTGAGAGATGATATGGCTAGAAAGAAACAATTGATGGCCTGTATGAGAGATGATATGGCTAGAAAGAAACAATGGATGGCCTGTGTGAGAGATGATATGGCTAGAAAGAAACAATGGATGGCCTGTATGAGAGATGATATGGCTAGAAAGAAACAATGGATGGCCTGTGTGAGAGATAATATGGCTGGAAAGACACAATGAATGGCCTGTATGAGAGATGATATGGCTAGAAAGAAACCATGGATGGCCTGTGTGAGAGATGATATGGCTAGAAAGAAACAATTGATGGCCTGTATGAGAGATGATATGGCTAGAAAGAAACAATGGATGGCCTGTGTGAGAGATGATATGGCTAGAAAGGGAGTGACTACCGAGATGACGACTGATAGAGTTCAAAACCCACATCAAACGTATCCTTATCAAAAATGCATATTATAACATTAATGACTACGTTGCAGACCAGGAAGTTTGGCAATAAATCCTCCTGCACATGTGGCTTCCCTGGTACCTCATTATCGGCATCACTATGTAAATGTCTATCAACTGCTCCCAAATCACGAAGTTTATTTAATTTTAAGTAATATAAAAAAAAAATGTTTCTTTTTACTTTCTTCTTTCACATGCTCTTCTCATTATTTGACATAATATACCTCTAATTCTTATTTAAAATTTTAAACTCTTTACTTATGGCTTTTGTAGACAGGATTCTAATTCTGATTTGTTACAGTTGTAATGGCAATCATGTCACTTGGTTTAAATAGGCTTTTATTTTTATATAGATTCTTCTATATTTTGTGAATGTGAGAACGTTGTAGGCCGAACATGTAGACTGTAGACCTTCGTAGACCTTTTTATATTTTGTTGAGTACCTGTTACTTGTTCACAGGCCTACACTGTCCTCCCATATTTATCAACATTGTAAAATCCCCTTATTTTTAAAAGAGTAACCGTGGAGGTTCTTGCCGGCTCTTCTCCATAGGAAACGACCAATTGGAACCGTGCACCTAGCTTCTAACGTTTCATAAGTGCCCATGTTGGTTTATGTGAAATAAAATATTTTGATTTGATTTGAGAGAATTATGACAGAAGACATGCTGCGGTAACCGGCAATAAATTGGAATACGGACAAGAGAGTGATGATTAATATAATATAGTTATGCTGTCACTCAAAAACATAACAGAAAGAAAAAGTATTTATTGAGACTCGCACCGGATAATCAGAAACTAAACACACTCAAAAAAAAAAAAAAAAACCTGTACGAGGCCAAAAGGTTCCTATCTCAGCACCCTAATTGCATAATATACTATCAATCACAATCTGAATAATTTTGAAGCCTATTGCTATCCATGGCTTCATATGTTCGGAAAAATTGTCCGCTCAACAATGTAAATAGCGCAATTAATGTTGTTGAACTGTCAAAATGAAAGCCATTCCTACTGTTAGTGTGTTACGCAACTACCACGCAGCTTGAGAACATTATCATTTTGTTGAAATATGTTAAGATATGCTGAACAATTCAAACGATTGATTGGTGACGTCTCTAACAGCGGCATTTAGACATGACTTACGGTAAAGATCATCATGAGAGGTTCACACTCCTTACATACACAATAGTACTATTAACAAAAAAATCACGTCTGCAAACACGTTCCATTCGCAGCCTCGTCCAATGACGACTATAAGTTCGCAGAAGTTGATTTGCATTCAATTAATTATCTATGGCCGGTCCGTTGTGGCGCCGCCGGTAACTAAGCGCATTAAATGCATCGCTAACTTTGTTACGCTAGTCTCTAAGTTTGAATGAAGTGATTTTGTGTGGGGATTAGAAATATACTGGCTTATTTTTAAACGTACAGGTGCTCTCCTTGTTAAAGATTTCGTCTGGTAACGCAAGAGTTTCCTAAGACGACCGCCGCCACATAACGTTCTTAATTTACCGTCGAATGACGTCACTGAAACATTATTTATGACAATAAGATAGTGTGCTTTCAAAAGTCAATCCCCGCTGCTATTAATTTCATAACAGCCGTCACTGTATTCGACGTAATTTATACCTACTATGCAATGTGGTTGCAGCCACCTATGGTCACTTGCAACACCCTTGGTACTTAAATTTATTATTTACAGATAAGACTCAATACCATGCAACAAAGAAATCCATTAATTTACCTACAAATTGATTCTGCTCTGATAAAAAACCTATATATTATTACGTTTATCAGCCATAAGACGTTCACTACTGGATTCGGCCTCCTCTATGAGTCACGGAAACGAAAGTTTAGGTTATTTTAGGGCAATGATTTCATAGATAACTTTTTAATTACAATTACCTACACCTTGAAAGACCATTTCAGACACCAATCTACCTACATGTTTTTCACATGATCTGACCAAGATTATGTCTGGAGTTTAAAAGAGACTGTGACCTTTGAGTTCGTGTCGGCCTTTTTTCTCAGAGTAGTCAGATAGGAAACGCCGACCTTATCTAGTTTAAAAAATATGATTGACGTGTAAAAGTGTTTGTACAAACCTACTTACAGTAATAAAATCATTTATCATTTACACAAAGGTATATATGTGTCAATATTACATGCCCTTATCGCAATTACATCTTTGAATTTCTTGGTAGCTCTTCTTCTTCATGTAAACTTACATTCCATGCCAATAAACATTTTGGACAGCCTCATTGGTCCAGTGGTCGCAAACGCTACTACTGAGCGAGGTCCTGGGTACGATTCCCACATCGGGCTAAGTGTTATTGGGTTTTTCTATCTGGAATTTCTCCGTGACAGCCCGGAGTCTGTATTTGTGCCTGGTTGGTGGCAATAGGGTCGCCCCCTATTACATGGGACTTAAAGATTACTGGCGAAATGTGTGTGCTATAGGTACACCTCTGCCCAAGCCTTCGGGGAAACAAGGCGTTATGTAATGTTGTTAAACATTTTCTAATCTATCGACACGAACTGTATAAGGATGTGATGGTACCAAAATTAGTTAGTTGATAAAGCGGCAGCTGGACTGACTGACTAAGGTGCGCTGGACATAATAATACGTTTAAAGGCTAGTGCACACTGGCGCAACGCCACAGCACGACGCAAACGGCCTGGATACGTCACCACGGCGCGGCGCCGCCAGCGAGAACCGGCCATCTTTTTGTTAAACTAACACGTACGAACTTTGCGAACAGGGAAACATCTTCTGCCGAGCGGGTGCGCCGTGAGCTGGTGCGGCGCACTGTACACGACGTCGCAGTCGTGCCGTTTCACGGTGGAGGCACCGCGCCGTGGTGATGTGTCCAGACCCAAAGGCACCGCGTGTCCGCGTGAGCCTGTTTGCGAGAGCCTTAAATATCACCACTAATTAAGGGTGCTGCAATCAAATGCACCACAATCATCATAATTGATGGCCTAATTTATCTTTAAAAGCGTAGAAAACCAAATTACTTCTCTCAACATAATTTTAACATGGCCCACCAAAATGATCGCCTCCCGACACCAACAGGAAATACTGCCATAAACTAGAGATAATATCACCCTCTTAAATTACACCCTTACGAGCTGATAATGAGCATGTAAACAACAGCACCTCGCATGCTTGAAGTCGGTTAATCATGGCCGATGGTACGCAATGACTTAATTATCACTGGTAGTATTTGATGAAGTTTTCGGCTTCAAGATGATATAAAGTTAGATGGAATAGAGGCTTTTGATACACAAGAAAACATAGATCAATAATAATTTTGTGAACTGCATTAAAATGTGCTTACTTTTTTTAGGATTTGCAAAGTATTGATGATTGTTACGATTATAATTCTATAAATAAATATTTGATACGGCCGCGAATCATATTTAGATCAACATACAAACCAGATATTGACCTGCAAATTGCAAAAATCGTAAGAAAAATTAAATTTCAGTTTCAGTTCATTGCGTTATTTACGTCGTAGTGCAGTTTTTTTTTTCGAACATATGAAACAATGGAAGCATAAGGCTTCAAAATGATTCAAATTGTGATAAGTAGATAGTGTGGTACGTACTTAGTGTTGCGAGTACTACGCACCTGACCTTTCTGAAGAACATCACCAATAAGGTCACTATTATGTCTTCATGTAGCGACACCTCCTTGCGTTTCCACTCACATCAGCCTTGTAAACACTTTTTGGTATCGCCTTTTTTTTAAATACTAATTGCACTAAATTCAATATGAACAGGTTTGATTCACAAATTCATTAAGTTGTTTATCTTGTCAACACTCGAAGGTGTAAATCTTAGTGATTTAAAGGTGTAGGTAAGCTGACCCAATTCCTATTGGTTGCAATCTATTTATATTTCACCACGCTTACACGATTTATACCCGCTTTCGGAGGTGTGAAACGATTCGGTAGGTTAAAACTTAAAAGGATGCCGATTTAGAGAGAAAATATAGGCCACATTATTTGATCTTTCCGTGGGTTTTGTACTAAGATATATAAAGTAAAATAATATTTTCTAAGCTCGATTAAAAAAGAAAAAGATACTGATTTATTTGTCACAGACACAAAGCTAACTAGTCTGTGCAGACATACGTGCACACAGAAAATAATTAACTTTATTATTAAAGAAAACTAAAAAGAAAATAGATTCATAGTCACAAGCACGGAACAGAAATAGTCGACAGCTGCACGTCGTGACTGTGACAAGAATGTTTCCACTCAGCATTATGCTGTGCTAAGGGGGCATATGAGGCATACCCTATCTGTTAAAAAAAAGAATTTTCGAAATCGACCCACAATTCCTACATACAAAAAAAAACATACAGACGAATTGCGAACCTCCTCCTTTTTGAAGTGGGTTAAAAATAAAATTTAAATACTAATTTTGCTAACCTTTTAAACTAGAACACAGTAGTGCTACCTACTCGATGGCAGAAATTGGTATGATACTTCTCACGAATAAAACCTTTTAAAAGGAGCTCTAATTTCTATAATATTACTCAAGTTTTGTTCCCAACAGCGTAATTAACTTCATAATGTCTATACCTTAGACAGAATACTCGTCTCAATTTCAATTGTAAGTAATTTTCATGAAAAACTTCGTAGACTTTCCAAGGACTTTTGAGTAATGACAATATAATATTTCAATGTTGAACTTAGAACACCCATTTTAATGTAAATCCTGAGCTTTCACAATGCTATGGAGTTTTAAAACAAAAGTTGTGCACATAAATGTTGATTTTCCGTAACCGTGTGTTTACAGCAAGAAGAATGGATCGACTTTTACGTGGACGTTGTGGAGATGTTGTGGAACGCAACTAGAGTTGCCATACCCAAAAATAAAAAAGCCGGACACAGATTTATATTTAGCCGGACAGCCCTAAAAACCTGACAAATAGGTTTATAAAAGAAAAAAAAATTATACCTTTATTTGTATATTTTTATTACTGTTATTCATTTGGGAGTTACTCTACTCTTAATTATGTATATGTTATTATGAATCACATTTTATTCTTACTTAAGTAATTTGTAACTTCTTTACTTACTGTGTGCCAGGGCCAGGGTGGCCCTGACTTTTACTGACTAAAACCCACCCATATTCTTTACACGGGTGGGTTTTAGTCAGTAAAAGTCTGAGACGCCCTCCCGCTCTGCCCAGAGCGGGTGAAGTTAATTGATGATTTCCCATCCAAAAAAAAAAGGGTGTAGCTTTCCAGTTTACAAATATAAAATAATTAAGTATCCTTACTCCACTTTATACCTATAAAGAGACGGGGCGGGGTTGACCAATAGCCTATCCAAAGCCGGACAGGCCGGACACGATTGTAAAAAGCCGGACACCTGGCAACCCTAAATGCAACTACAGCATTGTTTAGCAGCTTCTTTCATTCTGTTTACTACACAACGTATGAAAATTTTATCCCTCTTCCGTTTAATTTACATTTTTATTTTATTTTATGTCGTTAACAATATTGTGAAGTTAAATTTTATTTTTATTTTTACTTATTTGCAATTTTATTTTCACTTTGTTTTCAATTTTATTTGGTGTAATATGGGTTTTACCTGAAATAAATTATTTTAATTTATTATTTATTTTATAGTAACATAGTCACCAAGGATACTGATTAATGGAGTTTCATCATTGTCTACTTATTATTATGATTATTGAGTGGATTAATTCTTTGAGCCCCGAGGTCGCGATACGAACGAGACACAATAGATAAAATCATTGTGTCTCATTACGGGGGATTCAAGAGGTATAATAATAATACAATAATTCACTTAGAATAGAATATAATACTCTTTAATATGAACACCATAAAAATTACAGATATAAATATAAATAATAATAATCTATAATTTACTTACATTCTCATGTAAGTGAATTATTGTATTCTTATGAGAATAAAGTTATCTCAAACCTCAAATACACCCGAAACTTTGTAATGTTTTCAAATCTCGAAAACTTAAAAATTCATAACAATGTCTTCGACTTTTTACATAGAAAGTTATTAATTAAGAGATCCTATTGTAAAAGGACCCTAATTCACTATGACCGCTTAACGATACCTTACTTTGAAACCACATCAATTCCTTATCTAACCACGACATCTGCTAATAACGTATTCTCTATGATACTATAAACGAAACCGTTTCTACAAGACACGATATTGACGTGGTAAGATTACGCGGGGAATAATAATTACCATACAGAATTGGGGCCCAGGGTGGCAGCGACACAGACGCGCAAACTGAAACCATGAATTCAGAAAAGATTCTAGACCCCAAGCGAAGAAATTTTCGCCGGTTATAAGAAAAAATATGCTGTTTCATAGAAAAATACAATATCTACGCGGTCTAAATGTACGGAACAGTATTTTTTTATTTTTTTGATAACCTTTGAAAAATTTCAACACAGGAGTCCAGAACCACTTTTGAATTGTCAAGGGGTCGGTCAGTCAGAATAATGAAGCTAGTTGCGCATTCCAAAGCGCAGTAGGTACCTATGAAGAAGAACGGGCAAGAAACTTCATGGACACTCTTTTAAATCAAAAAAAAATAACAAAAAAAAAATTACTTCATTCATTTTGAAATTATACATGTAAGAACGATGTTAAAAGACATGCACATTAAAAGCTTCCGTAATGAAAAGGCTAGAAACAAAAAACAAAAAAAAACCGTAGCAGCTAGGAGATGACCAGTCCCTACTGACGGCGCCCGTTCTCGAACATGACGTATGGACGTATTTACGTTTGGCCAACCCTGGGCAGCTCAACTCTTCTATGAACCTCACTGGTTGCCTTATTTTCCCACAGCATTAGAGATGGTTGGACTGTGTTAAAGATGATGTGACTTGGGTGACTACCGAGATGATGACTAATAGAGAACTATGGAAGTAAAATATATGTTGCACCGAGTCCTAGAAACACTCTTTGAGGATTTTTTTTATAGTTCATTAATCGCACACCTAGATAAAGAGTAGCACAACTCAAAAACCTTCTTTTTTTTTTCAGGAACAGCAAGAAACGTTTTACTCGTTTTCTATTTGACCGATTTAAAATTATTGTTATATGACGTTGTATATTATTTTGCTAAGATATTAATTTGCTCAATTAATGATGATAAATGATAAATGATTTTATTTCTGTAAATAGGTTTGTACAAACACTTTTACACGTCAGTCATATTTTAAAACTAGATGAGGTTGGCGTTTCCTATCTGACTACTCTGAGAAGAAAGGCCGAAACAAACTCAGAGGTCACAGTCTCTTTTAAAGTCCAGACATAATCTTGGTCCGATCATGTGAAGACCATGTAGATTTGTCTGAAATGGTCTTTTGAGGAAAAACCACACAGATTGAGTGGAACTGTCCAGTCAGTGCACGCATTTGTCAGTAATCGTGCAGCTCAACTCAGAACTTAAGGAGCTCAACGATTCGACGAACAATACCAAAGCAAGGACATTTGGGTAGGCCACAAAAATTACTCAAACTGCCAGACTAAGATTAAAACTACCTGAGAGGGGAAAAAAAAGCAACAATGACCCACATAGTCTTCACATTCACAATATTAAAATTAATATCATTTATTTAATCTAGCCTGCATGCTACTCACATTCACTGACAGGTTTTTCTATAAATGTCATCAAAAAAAATAAAAAATAGTAAATTTAAATATCTTAGTAATATAATATACAACATCATACAGATTCCAATAATCGCAACAAATCGTTTTTGGATTATTTTGAGTTGTGCCATCCTTTATCTAGGTGTACGATTTGTACGCCTATTTATATTCAGCAGTATAGTTCGTCCGAAAATAATGTCAATGTAATGTCGTGAGGAAAGTTTTGGATAAGAGTAGGAGAAGACCAGAGAAATGATGGATGAACTGTGTGAAAGATGATATGGCTAGAAAGGGTGACTACCGAGATGACGACTGATAGAGAAGTGTGGAAGAAAAAGACATGTTGCGGCGAACGCAAATAAATTGAGATAAAGGCAGGAAATAAAATGATGATGATGACTAGCTATTCTTAAAAAAGTTAATAGGTATCATTGTAAAGCTCAAGCAAACGAGGGAAGGCACCTCATTAATTATTTTACTGTTTTACTTCAAACACAATGTGGAAGATGAGTTAATAATTAATTCAATGACTTCGTTCGTTCATTCAGTCTGATTGATTGCTAATTGACTGAGTGAATAGCACGCGACGTGTCTTGATTGTTTGAAAACTCCAGGCTTCCGAGGAGAGCTTTGAATTATTTAAACAAGCAACAGCGTTTGTTATAAAATGTTTGAACGAGTGACGTTTTAATTGTGAACTTTTTCATTATTATTTTTTTCATTACGTAATTTGTTTAGGAAAAATCTTATACTCGTAGGATTGCAGCGTAAAATCTTCTTAATATGATTAGATATTGAAAATTAAATTGAAATTGAAATTGTTTTATTGAAATAATTGATTTACACAAATGTTTACAATATTAGGGCCTTAAACTAAAGGTATATTATCATTGGATTCTACCTGAACTAGGAATAAACCTGTATCTCAGGTATCTCACTCAAGGTATACATTAAAAAAATATCTAAAATTCCTTAAGCAAATACTTACTACCTAAATTAATTATCTGACTATAAACTATGTTTTTATTCAAATTAAAATAGTTCGCTTACTTAAAAACTTTTCTACATCATCGCAGGTAACTAAGACATATTTTGCAACGATGTTATAAGATGATTTTTGCAATTAAGCCATTTTTAATGCTTATGTACAAACAAGATCGCTTTTATTTGGTTGTACAGAATTTGCCGTGTCAATAAAATGTAACAATTGCATAATTACAATTTGTAATACGAATTGTATAAACTAAAGTTAATTTTGTGTCTTATAATTTTGTACTTAAAAGGACATTATATTTAAAAGTTATGAATATAACATAAATTAAATAAAAAAGGGCTTAGAAATAAACGTCGGCAGTATACGCGACCTCATTATAATCTATAGAATTTATGTATCTATATGTATGTATATATTAATTCATAGGTTAAAATGAAATATCAAGAGAAAAATAAATTGTTTTAATGCCAATAAATTCACGCGTTAAACCTCAAATCCATTTCCATGTACTTTCCTAAATAAACACCATTCCAGTTGTATTTAATGTTTATCGTTTATCCACTAAATTCTGTTCCAACACAAAATAATTACTTTTCACCAACAAAAGCGTAAACATTCACAAACGACTTGAAATATATTTTAACCCTTAAAAGCTCGCGTTTACATAAACAACGCTTAATTACAAGAAATACCTGTCTGACCGAGCTAGCCTACAAATGTAGGCTAACTTATGCACGTGGACTTCCACACCTTCACTATTGGAAATTAATGTAAAATAAACTAAAAAAAAATGTTTAAAGAATTATTGATTATTTTAGGTGATATTTGTAAAACAACGAATTTTTTTCAAAACTCTGAATATGCTAAAAATATTTTTAGACATAATTAATACTGAATAAACTTTAATATTAAAACTACACGCTAAATACTTACAGTAAATGCAGGATCGTGTTCCAAAAAAAACTCGAGAAAATTCACTTCACTTCGTCCAAAAATAAATCACTTCACTTTTTTAAACAGAAATATAATCAAAACCTCAAAAATCGATCACCAATTAAATTCTTCACTTTCACTGCAACTGTAATTTTTCTGTCGAATACACTTCGATTTTAATTGTCACACGAAACGTTCCGAAGTCGTCCCGCGTCTGTATTTTTCGATCGCGTTCTGGAGCAAAGTGACGCAACCGTTCGCCGCGGCAGCGTACAACCGAATGCTCTTTGCGCATGGGTGTACCGTTGTACTACAAAACGTCGTACGTCGCATTGCGTTATACTACATTTAAAAACGGCCTTATAGGTACGTTCTGCTGTCGATAGAAAGAGTCGTATACAATTTTTTTCTTATGAAAAATCACTTAAACTGGAAAATTTTATAGACGTCGTCGCTTTCAGTGTTGAGTCAAATGTTAAATTGGATGGGAACATTTTATATATAACCTGACGCTTGTATTTCCCGATGGGGTAGGCTGAGGCGAATAGTACACTCACATTTTGTTAGATAATGACATTCCATGTTTATAAGGGGGCAACAAAAGCCATAAAAGAGAAAAAGTAAATAGAAAAAAAGGTATTTCAGAAGAGATAAAAAGCCAATGTTAATGTCAAAATACATTGTTAATAAATTCTGTACTTATGTTAAAAAATTCATATCTTAGCGTTTTTCGTTTAACTTCTCAGCTAAGTGTAACGGCTTCTGGTTTAAGCAACGTAATTAGGTCAGACTACCTAGTCCATTTAAAAATTATGTATTTGAGATGAACCGGGTAACTTTAAAGTGATCTTTTAACTTCCAACCGTTGAGTTTAATTTTAATTTACTGCGCTTCCTTACTCAAATATCTTTAGCCTTTGAGGCGTGAGTCTATCTTTGTGTTTTGCCCAAAATTAATTAAGCATAATTTTAATTAATAATTAAGTAAACATTTGGTCTTTTATATGTCCAATTAAATTTTTGTGTTTTTTATCAGACACAAGTGATCAATAATTTTGTTAGTAGACGTAAAAAAATATGTTAGTAACCAAAGATTCAAATACAGAACACAATAATACAATTATAATTATATAAGTATAACTAAAATTAAATAACTAAAGTGCATAAATCAAATAATAAAACAACAATTAATTCGCTAACTATTATTCACAACTTTAAATTTATTTTTATTTTTTTTCCCCTAACTTAAATTCAAAACAATTCTTACTACACTCATAAAATCATCATTCTATATTTTAATGAGATTTGCAAAAAGGGCTCCAATTTAAAAAGGTTCCAAATCTATTAAAACATTCATTCTCTGATTGTGATTCATCAATATACAACCCTAGCGACTTTGAAATTGGAAGGCTTTGCCTCCTTCGAAAAGAAAAAAAGAAACATTTTTGGTTTTCTTCTATTTCAACTTCCCGATGTCACGATGAGATAAAATGAGATAATGAAATCGGTTCAAGATGCCTAGTTTGAAAAGGCAGGAGTTCGTTCGTGAAAATAGATTGTTTTTGACATTGGGTCTAGAAATAAGCTAAATTAAGCGAGCTCGTGGCTAAATAATAACAGCCGCACGGGTCAATCGTAGGTTAAGCTACACTTGCCGCGGTCAATTCATGAATGGGTGACCATCCATTACATATCGAGACACCTCCGTGGTCGAAGAGCTTTGACAGTCGTTACGTGTACTCAGAAGCCCAAAAAAGTCGAACCGGTTGGTCTTACCCAGGGATATCATGTTACACAGTAACTGGGTTGTCGAGGTCAGATAGGCAGTCACCCCATGTAAAATAAAGGTATTTAGCTGCATCCGGTTAGATTGGAAAGCCGACCCCAACCCAGTTGGTAAAAGGTTAGGCAGACTGAATAAGCTAAATTAAATACGATCGCGGCTGACGGGGGGTTAAGTACCGGGTAAGCGAGTAGACGTGATTGTCAAATTTGACGTTCGCTGTTCATTTGTTTAACAAACAAGGGTGGAAGTGTTTGCGCAATCTTAATTTACTTTTCTATTTCCTGAGTGTCTTCCGTAATGTATTTTTTTGTCATTATAATAATAATAATATAATATAATCCATCTCGTACTTTCTTAGTTTGTCTTGAACATGGCTGACGTTGGTGAAGAAAAACATCGTGAGGAGATCTGGACTTATAGTTAATATAAGTCTATTTCCTAATGTTATCTTCAACTTCGATTATAATGGCACAATCAGAAAACACGTAAACTCAAACATAAATACATACTAACGCACTCACTCACACACAAACATAAACACACACACACACACACATACCACACAAAATCCCAAATTTACACAATTTCATTTCACACATGCGCTACACTACACAGAGCTAATAGTTAAGTATTTTTCTAGGTCATTGCTTATTTTTGTTCTGTTTAAATTAGTACTTTAATTCTATCGTTTTAAATTCTTGTTTTGTTTTATATAGTCTCAATTTTGTCTAACATCCTGGGAAGGAGCGAGACAACCCCAACACAAGTATTATTAATAACTTACTGGGGCTGTTTCATTTAAAATTCCGAAAATGTAATCATTTGAGACCAAATAAACAATTTTAATTTAATTTAATTTAAAGTCTGAAATCACAAACCCGTCTTGAGCAAGCGTGGTGATCAATACTCGTGTCTTCTCTGAATGAGAAGAGGCCTTTGCCCTGCGGAGGGATAATAACTAGCTGTTAATATTATTTATTTATTTATTGAAACATGGAAGACTTACAGCTTAAAAACTTAATAAAAAGGAAACCATAGTCAACAGGAAGCCAATTACAAGTCTTCGCGTGTAGAATTAGACTGGAAATTTATATGTGAGCATACAACAGCAATACGTAATACATTGTGTTGTTTAAGAGGTTACATATTTGTCTAAAACTCTTTGGTTTACATTAAAAGGAGAACAAATTAAATTAAGAAGGTAATAATCGGAACTTATGCTTAAGTGGCCATTTGAAAAAAATAAGGCATAAGCACCTTCTAGCTGACGCCACACTAATCGCAAATTATTATAATAATGCTCGTTTAATACGTTGAAAAGACATTTGTTAAGCAATAAAGGATTAAATTGAATTGACGATTTTTACAATTTAAAATATTTGTTTTTATACACTCTATTTTTAAAACATCGTCGGTGTAGACTTACACTATAATTATATTTATTTATTTAATGATTAATTAGTAAATAGAAAAATATAGGTAGAAATTCCTGTTTCTGTATTTATGAACTAAATGTTGGTCACACACAATTGGCAACAACATCATACAGTTTGATAAACTAACTGTAGGTACATTTATTTTTCTTGAAGGTGAAATAAAATGGTATTTTCACACACATTTATTTAGCTGGGTAATAAACTCCTACTTCTTGCGTTATACTCCGTACAGTACTCGTACAGTTACAATTATACTAATATTAATAAAGAGTACATATTAAAATTTGTGAGTTTGTATATATGGGGTAATCTTCGGAACTCCTGATCCGATCTCGAAAATTCTTTCACTAATGAATAGCTTCAGTATTGCCGAGTGTCATGGGATATACAAGGTGTTGTTTTGCATCCTCATCAAATTCACAGAGGTAATCATGCTAATGATTAACATTATATACCTCCAATTTTTATTTCAACTCTTTACTTATGGCTTTTGTAGACAGGATTTTAATTCAGATTTGTTACAGTTGTAATGGCAATCATGTCATTAGGTTTAAATAGGTTTTTATATTTTATATAGATTCTTCTATATTTTGTGAATGTGAGAACGTTGTAGGCCGAACTTGTCGACTGTAGATTTTTAGACCTTTTTATATTTTGTTGAGTACCTGTTACTTGTTGACAGACTTACACTGTCCTCCCATACCTATGAGCACTCTTGAGAGGCGCCACGGCGTCCTCACCTTCCGCCTGACGCAGGTCCTCACCGGACATGGCTGTTTCGGGAGGTTCCTGTTTCGGATAAGGCGGGAGGAAACGCCCGGGTGTTGGCATTGTGTGGATCGACCGGAGGACACGGTGGAGCATACGGTGCAGGTCTGCCCGGCTTGGGCGGAGCACCGCCGTGTCCTCGTGGCGGCGATCGGCGGCGGCGATCTCTCGCGTCCGGCCCTGGTTCAGGCCATGGTACGGAGCGAGAGAGAATGGGAAGCAGTCACCTCCTTCTGCGAAGCAGTAATGCTCGCGAAGGAGGAGACGGAGCGCGTGAGGGAGAGGCAATCATTGCACCCTCACGCCCCTAGTCGCCGCAGGAGGAGACACCCTGGGCGTCGGGAGTCGATAGCCTACTCCCGGCCACCGTAGGCGCGGGCCTGGACAGGGCCGATGCCTGCCGGGGTCGCGGATTGTTCGAAAGAGTTACCGTGGCCCTGGCGCACAGGCAACTGAAGGAACACGGGTGGGTTTTAGTCAGTAAGAGTCTGACACGCCCTTCCGCTCCGCCCAGAGCGGGAGAGGTCATTTGATGATTTCCCACCCAGAAAAAAAAAAAAAATACCTATGACCACTGTAATTTGAAACATTGTAAAAGCCCTATAATTTTAAAAGAGTAACCGTAGAGTTTCTTGCAGCTCTACTCCATAGGAAACAACCAATTGGAACCGTGCACCTAGCTTCTGACGTTTCATAAGTGCCCATGTAGGTTTATCTGTTTTTTTTTTTTTGTTTTTTTTTTTTTATTTTGATCCCCGACACGCATCAATAATAAAATAAGTAGGTATTTTTTATATAAGTTTCGGAAATCGGCATATGTGGGACACGCATGTTAAAATACGGCTTGTTTGATACCGCACTATCGTGCGACACTGTCTGCCACGTTCGCAAAGGGGCAATTCTGTTCTTTGAAAGTGTTGCAGTTTAACCCGTAATGAAATTGAAATAAGTAGTGAAATTAATATTTCATGGCACTTGAAGCTAACATTTACTTAACTTTAAGTACGTTGCATAGAAGTTTAACTGACATATTCAGTGAGAATTTAAGTGATGTGAGCTGGAAGTGAGCTGTCAATAGTATCTAATTTTATCTAATATTATATCTAGGGAGGTATCCCCCTATTAGTTATCTTGACGGGGCGGGGTGTCTCAGCACAGGGGTATTTTTGTGTATAAAATTAGATGTATTGATGAGAGTTGTCCTTTGTAATTGTATTTAAGTACTAACAATCGTTTTTAAGTCTTTGTATACTAACAGAAGTCCCAAAATAAATAATTTTGAATTTGTATTCGAATTTCAATTATACACTTTTATCTCATTTTTATCTAATTTTGTCCAATTTCATTTAATTTCATCAAATGTTGTCTACCTTTATGTAATTTAACCTAATTTTATGATTGTATTTGTAAATTTATACTAGAGTATTGACTGATAACTTGTATGTGTGGTGAAAACTGTAAATATAAGTTTGTCATTAATAAATAAATTAAAAAAGGCGGTGCAGTCTTTGGGGACCATAGAAGTGAAAACTTAGTAACTTGTGAATTGTATCATCGAAGCGTGCGGTGACGATGACGCGAGTTCTACGCTTTTTGTTCACACAAAAAGTACACATATATACACAGTATACATATAGCTCATGGAAAGCGTTCGGTGACGATGACGCGAGTTCCATGATTTTTGTTCACCCCAAAAAGTGCTCAACGCGCCCAAAGAAGTTTTCACTTCAAAATTGTCAATCCCTAGCATCAGATGGAATGACAGCTCACTTCAGCTAAGTTTTCACGGTGAGATTGTTTCAGAATAGATCGGTTGATATTGTGTACACAAAGATCATTAGTCCACTACTGAACATGGGCTACTCAAAAACTGGTCAAAAAATACTACAAAAAACTCACAGACAGGCAAATTAATGATCGGAGTTTGTTTCTATTACCCGACAGAAAAACGCTATTTCCGTATTCGCCTTTTACGATACCCACGAGTAAATGAAGGGTTACCTATTATTTTCCGGGAACAAATTTACCATAAAACAACAAACCAACGAAACAAAAAGTGAACAAAATAATTTCCAAATTAAATTAGTTTGTAGTTTACAACATTACAGTAACCCATGCAGTAAAGTTGCTACGGAATATCGTAGCGAAACTCTACGCCGTAGCGCGGGTGCTACGCGCTGTTTTCGCTACATCGTGCATCACCATCACACTACGGTTCGTCTAGTACATACTAGCTGGACCAAATTCGCTATCGAATATGCCGAAAATTATTTCCTATTATTATAGACAAAACCCACCACCCTCCAATTCCAAGAATTTTGGAGTTGCGCTCATTACGGGTCGTAGGTAAGTATATAAGAAAAAGGAGCTGTGGCGGCATCCATATCGCTATTTGCGATCTTCGCGTCACACTGATGTCACGCAAAATCCTGCATCTCGCAAGCAGAGTTTACCGCGCAACTAACATATATACAACGCCCCGACATCAATCATCGGGCAGTTGCCCACCAGAGAGAACTCCCGTCTGGTCGGAAGATGCTTCCTTTTCTATAGAGGATGAGTGAATTTTACACCCTGTTCCTCATATCTCTATATATATACGAAGGGATGTTCGAGTGGCAGAGACACCACGTGTCGCTGCTGATCTGTCATCTGTTGGTCATTCATCACGGGCGCCTACGTGCAGGTGTTTGGAAAATAATACTCGCAAAATAACGCACTTAATTTACTTTCAAATATCGCAACGAGACTTAACTATATAATGTAATGATTACAATGATTAACACTGATTAAGTCTAATCACAATCATTGTTAAACTTGCAGTTAGACCTAATGGATTTGTGCGTGTGCACCGCGTGACGATCGCATCAAAAAGTGCCTGCCACCCGCGCCTTGATACTCACAACTCCATTCGGTGTTACCCGCTCTAAGCTAAAAATACCACTATAGAAATAAATTCTAAACCACAGAATAAAAATAATCGATTACAACTTATAAAAAGTGTTACAATAAATCGACAAAATAATAATAAATAATAATACTAAATCATCGCGCGCCGTCACGTATATCTATAGGGTAAGTAAACTGATATTTGCATTCTATGTGAAAACATATGAAAGTGGTTTTTAAAGTGGTTTTGGTTTATTTCAGTGATGGATATTGAAATTAAAGGTATTTACTATCTTATTTTACAAAGTTAGCAAGTTACAACTATGTTTTTAATTTTTTTAACATCAAATTCTAATTTATTTTCTTTTCCCTATTTTCTTATCTATTTTAGACCCGGAAAGATTACCAACGCATGTGCAAAAACTGCCGCGATGATTTTATGTCATAAAATTAAGTTAAAGGTTTTCATTCACCACGCACAGCCATCTCCTTCCACTGCACATTCAACTGCTGAACGTCAAAGCAAATAGTTTAAACAGTCCAGAGATAAAACGGAAAGGAGAAGACTGACGATTTGCTAAGTACACACGACAAAAATCAGTTATTGGCTGCAGCGGAATTCAATCACAGAAAAACCAAAGAAACCACCACTCCTTCTCCCCCCCAAAATGGGTCCTCTTACACCAGAACGAAATTAGGTAGTCATAATAGGTTATAAGAAAGACCCTGAGAACCAAAAATCGCAAAAGATATTTTTTCCAGCTAGCACGTTCCAGACGAACCATAGTGCATCGGACCAATCTGTATTGTGTTGTACATAAAATGCGCCGACATGCTACGAGCGGTAGTTGTTTGCCAAGTACGTACGCATTTTGCGCTACAATGCGTCCGCTGCGGGCTATTGCGTTTCCAAATAATATTGTATTGGTAGAAAAACCGGATGAAAATATACAGGTAGTTAGCGACCCGCCCGGGCTTGGCACGGTTTTTACAAGTTGACAAAACATCTAGTTTCTTTTTTATTATACGTAAGTTTAATGGAATCCCTTCTATTCGCATTTTTTTTTACTAATATATTTTGGCATAACCGTTTTCGCATAACTTTTATTAGTATAATGAAATTGGCATAATAATACTTTGGCATAATGCAATGACTAAATAACCAACCCGCACTGGGCCCGCGTGGTAGATTACAGCCCAATACCTCTCGAAGAGAAGAGGCCTGTGTCCCAGCAGTGGGAACATTATAGGCTGATTATGATTATGATAATGCAATGACTATGTTAGGCTAGGTTAATTTATGACAATAAACATTATGGCAAAACATTTATGCGTAATAATATTATGCGTAATGATCAGTGATCGGAGTAGGTAGATTGAACTGGGGTCATTGATCCGAAACGTATATATTACTATGGACATTCCTCCGAAATTGGTGGATTATTCAAAAAAAAACGGAACTTATGTAGGAATTGTATTCTGCCAGAGTGGAAGGAGTCATTTGATGATTTGCCATCCTCAAAAAAAAGGTAGGAATTGTAATAAAATGAGCAATTTTATTCTTTATTATTCTTCCTATTTGTTTTTTGTCACGATTTGACAAAACCCAACGACCAATCAGAACAAAGGATCATGGGTGGTACAATATCCGGTTATCAGAACAATGCGTACGCCCGCCGGAAATACCGGAATTACTTTCCGGAAAAATGGCTTATCCATGTTATTCTTTCTGTGTGCATTTATGATACAAGTACTAAAAATCAATCTACCTACTCCGATCACTGGTAATGATCATTATGCTGAATTTCGTTATGCCAAAATGGCAGTATTTCTTAAAATTTTATACAAATGGCTAAAGAACGAAGTTTAATATTAATGTTTTATTAAGTATACATAAACCTTCCGAAATAAAATCTCTAAATGATGAAATCTGCATCAAAATCCGTTAGTAGTTTAGAATGACAATGTGGTCCCACAGAGACAGACACGAAATGCGACTTTAATTTATAATATTGTGGTGTTCACCACGTTATAAGAAGTAATTGGGTAGGTAAATTAAACAACAATTGACTGTACTACAGCAGAGGTCGCACGTCCGCCTCGTTCGAGCGCCAGCGAGCAACTGACCACACTGCGGGCGTGCGCTGCTAGGGTAGTTTATTACGTCAGTACGCTACAAATATGTAAAAAGCTTCAGGTAATAAGGTGAGATTCATCTTAAATTTGGACAAAATTAAGGTGAAAAAGTTTTACAAGATTGCATAAATTAAGGTGATCTGAAGCTACACCCTAATTGAGTAACTCACTATCTATCACAATCTAAATCATATTGAAGCCTATTGCTAATCCATTGCTTCATATATTCGAAAAAATTGTCTCCTCAACAACGTAAATTACGCAATGAATGTCGTTGAACTGTCAAAATGAAAGCTATTCCTACTGTTAGTGTGTAACGCAATTACCCCGCCGCTGGGCTGGAAATTGCTAACACGCAGTCTGAATCAATGACGAGAGTCCTGGAGATCAATGTTTGTTCCTTCTCCATATAAGAATAAACATTTATCCTGTACTAATGTATACAATGGCACTTGAAATACTAGCTCAAGACGACATACAGGTTTCCAAGGAAGACTTTGCGCTTCGGAAATCATCGTCTATCTTCGGAAATACGAACGCGTGATGATGAGATCTAATATAGAGCCGTTAAAACCATGGTAGTACTTGCCTATTTTGCATTACCATGTTTACAAAATTACAGATTAACAACTGTATGCAATTCCAAATGAGTGACAAATGACGATCTGAGACCGGAGTAACGTGCAATGATAGGCGGGGTAGTACAAAACTTAGAATCATTTACTCTGTGGCGTGACGTTCGAGATAAGTCGGAAATACGAAGATTACCGAAGCGCAAACCTTTTCTGATTTACCTGTAAGTTCCTATGCATTAATAGAACAGCCTGTAAAATTCAAAATACTTCCTTTTTAGCTTTGCCTTGCCAAAGTAAGATGACGCAAACATCCAAAAGGTTCATACACAACTACTGTACTATGTTATACTATGCTAGTACATACATACACATTATCGTGAGTCTCCAATCCGTCTAGACGGTTTATTGCTTCGCGTTGTGATTTGCGTGCGTTGGCAACTTCCCAGGCGATTGCATTGCTTTTAGAAACTTCCATTTGCTTCGGCACGGGTTTGTAAGACGGCGGATTACGTATATTCGTCTAATGAAGGTAAAATTGAAAAATATCATTAAGTTACGTTTGTTATTACATAAATGTAAACCACATAATCAATAATATACGGAAACTTCAGCTTTTGAAGTTGGTTAAAAATACACACATATATAAACTCACGCTTTCCCCCCATGGCGGTAGGCAGAAACTACAGAACGTCACCTGCTACGATCGTTACCTACCTTTCGCTTCGTTTACGTTCATACATCTAGTCTATGCACACGCCAGTTGCAAATACTATGCACCTGACCTTTCTGAAAACTCAAACTCAAAGCATTCATTTCAATTATAACATTTACAGACACTTTTGAATTGTCAAAGAGTCGGTCAGTTAGTCAAAAAGTTAAAGCTAGGTGCCCATTCCAAAACGTAGATCGCTATGGAGAAGAACGAGGATGGAAGTCCAAGGACATTCTTTTAATTCAAGATATTACATAATGCTGGGTACATTATAGAAAAACATCACCAATAAGGTCACTAGATGTCCCTCTAGGACATCCTCTACCGGCGTTTCTACTCACATCTGCCTTAACGACATCCTTCGTTAGTCGCCTTTCATTGACTATCTCAGTTGAAAATACAGGGTAAGTCATTCAGATTAATCCGCAGTTAATGAATTTCTTGTCCTGCAAACTTAAGTACAAAACGAGAATTGAAAACCACGCACCAAAGCGTGTTCAACAAACACGCAAAAAACACACTTTTTCACATTAACAGTCGGCCAAAAAAGGTTGTATTACAAAATAAACAGCACAATCCCTTTCATCCCGGGTTCGGAAAAGAGCGACACTTTGAAGCACATAAATAATTACGGGCTATAATATAGCCCGACAAAGCCCCGGCTTATTGCTTTCTGATACAAATCCCGGAATCTCTGTACCTTTCTTTCAAGGGCAGCGAAGGGTTGAAAAGCTATTTAAAATATTCAAATAGGTGACTATTAATAATGCTATTGGAACAAAGGGTCTACGGAAGAATCTGTTTAGGTGAAATATTTTGTTGGTAATATTGACCTAAATTTGGTACACCAACAACAGTATATACAAAGAATTAAAATAGAACAATAACATAATAAACATAATAACATTACTGGTATGTATGCCTATCGTAGGTTTACAGGTATACATAAAATATCAACGGTACGAGATGTTCCAATTCGTAGTCAATACAAAAATGCCTTAAGTAATCGTAAATGTAAAACTGCATTAATAAAAAAGAGTGTTCTGGGTATGGTAAAATTCCTGACGACATATTTTTTTTTTAAATACAATTCAAGAAAAAAAAAATTACTACTTGTTGATAAATGTTATTATACTGTTGAGGAATACTGTGACAAATTCATTTAGAATGGCATTGTTAAATTGTTATTATATTTTTTCTTTTTCACTATGTACCGATCTGTAAGAGACATTAAAATAATTGACATTAATCGTACCTATTTTTTATTTTTTTATTTATTGAATTAATTTGTACTAATTTAACTTTGAACACCATAGTTGTACGCCTCATGGCATAACATAGCGCTCTATTTCATCTAAGCTATCATCTGTATTTTATAAACACGTATGTTAACAATTAATAAATAAATGATTATGATAATTAATAGGATCATAGCATTCACCATAAAAACAATATAATAATTAACGTAAAAAAACTTATGATAGTATAAATCTTACAAAATAAATGGATATTTGCATTATCAATACTAAATGAAAATTATATGTCGAAAATTGAATTATGAGTGTGAATGTTACATAAGATTTAATATGAATATAAATTTACAACAAAAAAATGGTTTGGTCCCGTACCTCAGAGACTGATCTTCTAAAATTGTTGAGTGAAAGGTGAAAGTTGATTTGCAATACTCCGAATGAGTTTTAGTCATGTTTTAGTATTACCTATTTTAAGACATTGACAGCTGTCAACTGTCACTTGTAAATGTGGTGGCAAAAATAAAATTAAGAAAACTAGTTGGATGCCAATCGCATCTGAAATCTGGATGAGTATAGAGAATAAACGATTTTAATGGAAAACGAACTAAGAGTTTACTTTTAATATACAGTACTGAATAGAATCAAGTGTTACTTTGCCTAATAATATGTGCTTTTGTAATGTCTAACCGTTAGACATTACAAAAGCACACATTATTAGGCATTATGGACGTGCACATTGTAACGTTATCTTGGACGGAAATTTAAAAGCGTCTGCGTGTTTCGTCTACATTTTAGTACCTAAGCCAAGCATTTTTATTTTCTTGGAAATCTCAAGTACCTCTGCAAGATATTTTCTAGAGAAATATTTATTTCCTAGTCACACACACACACGCGCCTTCTTCCCATGGGGGTAGGCAGAAACTACAGAACGCCACCTGCTACGATCCTTATCCTCCTTTGATTTCCTAGTCGTAATTCACAAAATACTAGCTTCTGCCCGCGACTTCATCTGCGATTCAGGATGAAAAGTAGCCTATGTTCTTACCCAGATCATGGTCTATCTATGTACCAAATTTGATCCAAATCCGTTCAGTAGTTTTGCGTGAAAGAGTAAGAAACATCCATCCATACCACAAACTTTCACATTTATAATATTAGTAGGAAGGACTAGCTTGTGCCCGCGGCTTCGCCCGCGTGGATGTCGGAAATTATCCCACGGGGACGTGCTACTGGGCCAATACGCAGCCTGTGTGCCTCCTCAGTATGCCATCTACCTCCTTGCCAAATTTTACCGAAATCCGTACAGTGGTTTAGGCGTGAAAAGGTAACATACAGAATTACTTTCGCATTGATAATATTAGTGTGGATAATAAAGCTGAAGAGTTTGTGTGTTTGTTTGAACGCGCTAATCTTTGGAACTATACCAGTTGGTTTAGAAAAAAAAACTTTTTGTACTTGATAGCACAATTCTTGAAGAAGGTTATAGGCTATTTAACATTAAACTACGAACAATAGCAGAAGAAAAAAATATTATTTTTTTGCAAAAATATCAACCGGAAAAAAAAAACACTATAAAAGTGAAAAATAAATTTAACTTCGGAAGTTGGTGGCAAAAAACGAAAATACAAAACCAAAGACACCGAATTTCGAAATTTTTGGAAGTCGGTTGATTTTTTTGTAAAAAAGTTTTTATTTCACTTTTTAGTTGTGGTACCTACCCCACACAAATTAGTATACCACTACTTGATATGTATATAACAGTGATAGGAAATGATTAAAACATCATCAATATAAACTAAGTGGAAAAAATACGCAGTAAGTATTAAGGATAACCCAAAAACTCCTGTTCAAAACTTGATCAAATTTATATGGAACCACATGAGAAGCACCAGCTTTCAATTTCAAATCAAAAAAGAATCAATCAAATCGGTTCACATAGGAAAAAGTTGAATTGAGCACCTCCTCCTTTTTTTGAAGTCGATTAAAAAAGAAAAAGAACGCTTATCGAAAATGAATTAACGGGACACAGCTATTGGACATATTTTATATTTAAACAGTAAATTTCACACGGACGAAGTCACGGGCAAGCAGATATAAAATGAATCAGAGAGTGCAATGGACTCAAAACCTAATAGAAAATACTAAGTTATTTCTCAAATAGAACAATAAATATTAATTTTAATTTATTCTCTCTTAAACTGACAGTTATGGCCACATTAAATTGTGAATTATCGCTTTTTAAGCGAAAATTGCTAGTAAAACGATAAAACTGCTACATTTTATTCAGATTTGGTTAAAACTTTAAAATCCCTAATTCTACACATAACATCACGCCTTGTTTCCGCGAAGGGTTGAGCAGAGATATACCTATAGTAGGTACACCCACATTTCGCCAGTTATGTTTAAGTCCCATGTAACAGGGGGCGAGCCTATTGTCATCAACCGGGCATAGATCCTGTCTCCGGGCTGCTACTGAAAAAATTCTGATGGAAAAACCCAATAACACTTTACCCGACCTGGGAATCGAACCCAGGACCTCATACTCAGTAGTAGCACTTGCAATAACGACACCAAAGAGGCAGTTATTGTATTCGTGTAACAATCCGACTCAGAACTGTAAGATTAGTTCCTCTCCAATGCGCATTGTACGAATCCGAATGAATAAATAGCTCCACTCATGTGGATTTGTAAAGGATGATTTCCACCAAACGGCTCGCATCGCATCGGATCGGAAAGGATACGAACGGATGCGGCGACAGCAGATCGCGTCCGGCAGGATGTCAACGCATACGATCGGCTCCGTTCCGTCGCTTGCGAATCTATCCGTTTCTGCACCTAGTCAAATAGTGTCATTCGGTCATTACTACCGTGTTGACGTGTTCTAATTTTTGAAAATGGTTGGAGTTGAAGTAGTATTGTTGGCTATTGCATTAGTAGACGAAGAAAATAATCATAAAACACAGAGGAGGAAAAGAAAGATATGACGACAGGCGAACGGAGCCGATCGCGTGTCAAGCTGCTGTACGCGGCTTGGTATTAAAGACTTTAAATACTGTGTACACGATTTAATATCGAAAAATCCGTTCCGATACGATGCGATGCGAGCCGCTTGGTGGAAGTCATCCTTAACTCTCACACCTGCGGGGTGATTGCGTCACACACTTAGAATGACAATGCCTTTTACTTTGACAATTTAACAATATCCATTGCTTTATATATGTTACAAACCTAAGAAACAATGGATTAGCAAATTACCATAAAATCCTACGAATTGTGATGGAAAGTCTGTCACGCTATTGGAGAGCTGGTTCCTGAGGTATTCTTTACCGGAGTTTATCTGTTCAACAGTGTTATTGGTTTGTGACATCAAGGCGTTTTACTTCATTAATTATATGCTGCACGTTTACTGACAAATGCGTGCACTGACTGGACAGATCCACTCATTCTGTGTGGTTTTTCCGCAAAAGACCATTTCAGACACAAATCTACATGGTCTTCACATGATCTGACCAAGATTATGTCTGGACTTTAAAAGAGACTGTGACCTCTGAGTTTGTTTCGGTCTTTCTTCTCAAGGTAGTCAGATAGGAAACGCCGACCTCATCTAGTTTTAAAATATGATTGGCGTGTAAAAGTGTTTGGACAAACCTACTTACAGAAATAAAATCATTTATGGAAGAACTTTTCTTTAGGGGGATGCGCTCAGGTAACCCGCGAAATTCAAAAGTACTTATATACGTTTTTTTGCAATTTGCAGGTCACTGTTAGGTTGTATGTTGATTAAAATATGATTCGCGACCGTAACAAATATGGTTTTACAGAATTATAATCATTAGAATCAGCAATACAACTCCTTAAGTTGTTAGAATTGGCCTCAAATGTCATGATTTCATGAAATAGTCATTCAATGGAGTAATATGAACTTAGAGAGGTGTATTGATGATTTTTATGATTATAATTCTATAAATAAATATTTGTTACGGCCGCGAATCATATTTAGATCAACTTACAACCTGATACTGACCTGCAAATCGCAAAAAAACGTAAGAATTTTTTAATATCGCGGGCTACTTTGGCGCATCCTACTTAAATAGGGCAATTTTGAATCAATAATGACACTGGACATACCTATGTAGTCTTGATTACAAAAACTGTGATGGTATCATTAATAAACATAATTATATTACACTTGAGAGCATTACATTAAACTTCAAACGTCATACATAACTGACTCGACATAGTAAGAACGAGATATACTTACATTTAAAGATCAATAGATTTACGGCACCCATATTTTATGAAAACTGACAGCTGTTTTTCGATGTTTTTCTTCATTTCTTACCAATATTTGGAACGGTTTACCTTAACAGCGAACACGAAATACGTTCGTCTGTCAACGTCACTCAGACATCTTACACTGCGGGACAAACGTATTGACCCAGCTAAAAATACCAGCCGTTAATTGTCTCGATAGAGGGCAGACTTTTTCGTACGGAGATGGAAAGATCATTTTTATTTTTAGCGTGTCGCTGGCAAAAAAAAAACACGAGAAATAAATAGCAATGCAAATACTATTTGCGGCCATCAGGTCATTTTGTAGGTCATGCGACGCAAGATGGGAGGTGAGCCAATATCTGTGGAGAGACGCCGCATACTCTCCGGAGATCTGAGCCGTCCATGAACTTGTCGAGGTTTTCCTTGCTGAGGCGTACTTCGATACAAAATCTATTTAAGGTTTTCCAAATTGACCACGTTAACTTATGTCCGGATGGGAGGCTCTCTGATCACAAGGCTTGCTTTCTGTGTATTGGCAATTTCAAACATTAAAGTCATGATTTTAGATCTGCCACCCAATTAAAAAAGCTACAACATATTATTGTAAAAAGTTTTACAAAATATATATTGTCAGCTTCCGATATTATGCCATAGCTTTATCTAGTCAATACTCTGTAATGGCTCCATAAAATAAAACAACATTTAACACTAGCATTGAAGCAAACGAATAGTTTTATGCAAACCATTAGAATATTAATGAACCATAAAATATTAAATGATTTCAACGCTGTGAACTAAACAATAAACATTATTATTTATAACACCACTTACATTGACAAGTTTGCCTGTTTTACTGATGATAAAATGAAATTTATTTTACTGCAGAACAAATCGTCATAGATTTTTGAAGTGAAAATTTCTTAAGGCGCGTTGAGCGATTTCGGTAGAGGAAAATCTTAGGGGTTTGCGTCAACGACATGTTGACAGTATATCTAGTATAGTTGTGACTGTGATGTGTTGCCAGCAGTGAAAGCTATATTTTAATTTACAAGTTATGTAATGTTAATTTTTAATAGGTACTACAAATTATTTGATAATTCATAAAAAAATACTTGTTTCAAAGTTTTAAGTACACTTTTCTGTCGGCAGTGCTCATGACTGTCTATTTTAATTTCAACCATTTTTTTTTAAACCTGTCAACTCGAGGAAACTTTCATTTTATCACGTCAACCTATATATAAATACCTTTCAACCCGCGTCATTTTATAAAATAAAGTACAAAAAACGAACCCAGGAAGTATGTTTCATAAGAATCGACAGCAAAAACACAAAATCAGTTATTTGTTCGCACTTTCCTTTTGCCGTTTGATACAAAAGATTTCGTTGTTCAAAAGAAACAAATGTTTCTTGTTTCATGAAAGCAGGAAATCTTTGACGTCATGTAACGGTAAATGTATGCTTGTTCTAAGAAACCGTTTAAAATGCTCACGATTTACTTTAGATACTTTTGTTCATTCTTAAATTTAATTTGATTTACCTACTTAATTTGAGGGCGAAATTTAACGAGATTTGATCTTTTTTTTGGAAGTAATAGTATGCAATTCAATTCATTTTATTTATTCAGAACAATTTACATTGCGTTCGAATATAATCCAGCATTAAACATTAACATTAAGAATTAACGTATTAAGCAGAGGAATATCTACCTACAGTACACGCACATTTCGCCATTTATGTTTAAGTCCAATTTAATATATATGGGAATCGAACCCAGGACCTCATGCTCAGCGGTAGCGCTTGCGACAACTAGCCAATGAGGCAGTTATAATATATGATCTCCTAATACTTACTGTGGCGAAATAGATGTAAGAATGCACACCCGCCACTTGTAATACGTTTAATTTTGATACTAAAATTGAAAAAAAAATACCAAAAATTATTAATAAATAAAAAGTAAAAAAGATAATTAAATTTTAACAATCAAATCATAATCAAAAAGAAATTCATATAGGGTTTTCGAAAAAAACATCATCAAAAAAAAAAAGAATTACACGAAAAAACTTAATTTTATTTATTTATTGATTTAGGATCTCCAACAAAAGATGTACACAATACATGGCACATAAAGAAAGGACAACATCAGGTATTAAGCAGGTTAGGCACGCCACAATTGCGGCGGTAAGTCCCCTCTTTGAGGAGTGCCTTGAGAGGTGCCACGGCGACCTCACCTTCCGCCTGACGCAGGTCCTCACCGGACATGGCTGTTTTGGGAGGTTCCTGTTTCAGATAAGGCGGGAGTAAACGCCCGGGTGTTCGCATTATGTGGATCGACCGGAGGACATGGTGGAGCATACGGTGGAAGTCTGTCCGGCTTGGGCGGAGCACCGCCGTGTCCTCGTGGCAGCGGTCGGCGGCGGCGACCTCTCGTGTCCGGCCCTGGTCCAAGCCATGGTACGGAGCGAGAGGGAATAGGAAGCCGTCACCTCCTGCTGCGAAGCAGTAATGCTCGCGAAGGAGGAGGCGGAGCGCGTGAGGGTGAGGCAATCGTTGCGCCCTCACGCCCCTAGTCGCCGCAGGAGGAGACACCCTGGGCGTCGGGAGTCGATTGCCGACTCCCGGCCACCATCGGCGCGGGCTTGCCGACGGCGAGCAATGGGCAGCTCGCCGTCCGGTAAGAACCAGGCCCGGGTCGACGGCGCGTCGTGTTCCACGCGCGCCTCAAAGGGATGTCAGCATCGTTGATGGGGTTCGATAGGGCCGACGCCTGCCGGGGTCGCGGATTGTTCGAAAGAGTTACCATGGCCCTGGCGCACAGGCAACTGAAGGAACACGGGTGGGTTTTAGTCAGTAAGAGTCTGACACGCCCTTCCGCTCCGCCCAGAGCGGGAGAGATCATTTGATGATTTCTCACCCAAAAAAAAAAAAGAAAAGTTTTAAGCAGGTGTACTCCTTGAACTATAGGACACCACAGCATGCACAATAAAGTTAACAACTACGCTAACAAAGTTAAAATATTAATAATAGGTAACATATTGAAAAAGTTAATAAAATTTTAAAGGTAACAAGATCGTTAATACCTTTTAGTCTTGTTTTAGCCATATCCTAAAGAGCTCGATTGCAATCGGTATTCTAAGAACGCGCACGTTAAATATAAGGTTTCGTTTGAGAGACGGCGCTAAGTTAAACCTTGACCATGGTACGGTCTTAAATTAAGGGGAAAAATAGTTCCAATACTAGCGCGTGATAAAAATTATTATGACTAAATAAAGGAGACGTTTCATTTTTGTATGGAACTTTGACTAGGACGTGTACATTCCAGAAAATTATACGAAATGTATCTATAAACATATAACAGGCAATGATTTATAGAATTAAATTGTATTGTAGAAGTACAAAAATAAAATTGAAAATGTTTGACATTTGTTGTGAGAAAAATGGAGACATAATGACAGATTACAATGTCATTAATGTCATCTTTTATTAACCTAAAACGGGGACATTTTATGATTGATAACGACACTCCCGACAGTGTATGTCAAAATAAAACGTTCGGACATCGGAAGTACACTGGCCAAGTTGATTTTATTAATAGAACTAGGGTATTATTACATGTTTCCATTAATAACACATTAGAAATAGGTGTAATAGATAAATTAATAATACAGCGATACCTTTTTATAATTCCATTTAATATTTTTTGTATTTACGGTTTCACATTAATTTCAGATCTATTCTGATTTCAGAACGCATGTTGTCAGGACACCGCCATAGTGTGGCCGTAACGACAACAATGCCAATAATTGAAAAACTTTAATTTGTGTGTATAACAAAGATAACATTCTCGAATTCACGGAATAATAGTTTTCCTAAATGTAATGTATTTTTCCCCGTTTTTTGATATAATGTACTAGTACAAGTGCTAGCCAAAAATTAAACATCTCCTTTGCAACACTGTCGTCGTGAGCCGTAGTCGTAGTAGTGTACTCCCCTAGTAGGTCGAGGGTTTAATTCATTATGAATCACAGGTTAGACATTTAGTTTGGGGGGTGAGACCGAAATTCGGCTTGATAAACACGGTCATTACCGTTTTGTTTATGTTAAGATTCCTATTGCTATAAGGCACTCGAAGAAAAGCGTTCACTGAACGATCCCAGTTTACAACGGAATAACTAATAACTTCATTGGATAAATCGACAGATTGCCGTTAACAAATCAAAATAAATTATACTTCACTCAAGGAATTTTGGCTTATTTTTCTAATCAAACCTATCCATGCAGTTTAAACAAAAATCTGCAGTGACAAAAAATCAAGGATAAAATTAATTGCCGGTCAAGTAAAGCTTAAAACAGGTTGAATATGTTTTAAACGAAAGAAGAATATTACAAAAAAAAATGCAGATAAATAATACTGCACTACGTACAAGATTACTTAGTATTAATTGTTCGGACTTCCGCGTAAAATATGTTTCTTAACGTTACTACTGGCATTGTTAAATGGAGTTTTAAACGCCCGTCTTCAAATTGTTCACAGCCTTTTAAGTTACTTCAGTATTTTCTACAAACGCACCCTATTAAATTACACTACAGTTTTTTTTTTCGAGATCTAATGACCATGGGACCAACATAATTCCAGAAATCGCACAAAATAGAGAGATTTGGAAGGGAAAAGGAGATCTTTGCCCAGCAGTTGGCACAATGTAGGTTAAAAAACTACCAAGTTATTTTTTATAACCTGTTCAATTTGAAGAAAAGAGTAACAGTTACTGGTGAAGTTGCAAGCATGAGAGTAATGGAAAGGTATATATCGGCGCATTATCGCCGTCGTTGTCAGAGTCAGACATATTGCTTTTCACCAATTTAAACAAAATGGCAGAGAAATGTTTAAGAGAGTACAACAAGTTCCTTCATGACACACATAATAGATACCTGAGGTCATCGGAAAACTTAAGACTAGAGATGCCGAGGCATTCCACCAGTTTTTATGACAAGTCTTTTACAGTTCAAGCAGTACGGTTATGGAATGCCTTGCCCATGTCGATAAGGCGTGCTCATCTTTGTCCACTTTTAAAATTCTGGTTAAAAAACACTTCCTCTCTCCTTAAACATTGTCATTACATTTAGTTTCCTTACTCTTGTTTCATGTATATTATTGTATATATTATATTATGTAGATAGGTATATGTTTTATGTATGTATGTATTTGTTGTATATGTAAATGGTACACCACTGATTACCTGCATTATTGTCTCTCCTTCTCCCTTGAATCCATCCAAAGGTTGTCTGTAAAAGATCGCTTTTAGCGATAAGACCGCCCATTGTGTCACCCTATGTAAAATTTCTACTTTTATATCTGTAATTTTTATGGTGTACATAATAAAGAGTATTCTATTCTATTCTATTCTATTCTAACATACCTTACTTCAACTCAGGGTGTTTATTCCAGGAGCAGCGAACAAAGAATATCTTTCTATTCATAGTACAGTTTTTATACACAAAATTACCGCGAAACTTTACCGCCAAGTAGAATTTATATAAATCAAGCGGATATAACATTTTAAATAATTCAAGCGGCTGTGTCAAGATAAATCTTTCAATACCAACATAGAAACTAAATAAATTCAACCGGAAACCCCAATATTTTAAATAAACCCAAAGGAAGTATAAGAATATAAATTTCATATAAATTCAACCGGAAACCACAATATATTAACCGGAAATACAAGTATTAATTTAATAAATAACATGGAAGTCAGATTAAATACAAAATAATCAAAACAAGCTTAAAAATAAAATCAAATAATTGCTTGGCGCCCATATATCCTTATTCTATCCATTTCCTAAAATAATTAATTGTTTGTGCAATAATTTTGACTCCAAGTGTAACAGTTAAGAAAAAATAAGCATCGGGTAGTAAAAGTACAGTGACGTAATGAATTGGCCGTCAGTCCGTCAGTCAATTCTAGAGTCTCGTTTTGTGGAAGACTTGACGAAACGCTAGGAACCGTTGCAGCTAGTTCATACTTTTAACTACAGGTTTGATCTGTAATGCTGCCTAAGATTATCTTGCTGGTAAACGCCACAAAAAATCGCCAACCCGTCTTGAGCAAGCGTAATGATCAATGATAAATGATTTTATTTCTGTAAGTAGGTTTGTACAAACACTTTTACACGTCAATCAGATATTTTAAACTAGATGAGGTTGGCGTTTCCTAATATCTGACTACTCTGAGAAGAAAGGCCGAAACAAACTCAGAGGTCACAGTTTCTTTTAAAGTCCAGACATAATCTTGGTCAGATTATGTGAAGACCATGTAGATTAATGTCTGAAATGGTCTTTTGAAGAAAGAATCACACAGATTGAGTGGACCTGTCCAGTAGGTGCACGCATTTGTCAGTAATCGTGCAGCTCAACTCGAAACTTAAGGAGCTCAACAATTCGACGAACAATACCAAAGAAAGGACATTTGGGTAGGCCGCATAAATTACTCAAACTTCCAGATCATGATTAAAATGCTCGTGCCTTCTTTATATGAGCAGTCTTTGCCCTGTGGTGGGACAATAATTAGCTGGTGTAATTAATAGGATAACACTGATTTTCCATAACTACCAAAATTATTAGGGTCTATGTAAAATACTGGTATAGCTGCATCCGGTTAGACTGGAAGCCAACCCTAACTTAATTGGGAAAATGATAGACAGAACACGATTTAAATTACGTTAAATTAAAATATTTAAACTTATGGCTGAGGGCACTCTAAACCCTAACTTAATTGGAAACATGCTATACAAAAAACGATTTAAATTACGTTAAATTAAAATATTTAAACTTATGGTTGAGGGCACTCCTACGCACTATTCTGTAAAAATGTCACCGTGAATGTAAATTCAATATTAATTCATAATTGAGACGTTTCTTCTATAAGGCTGTTTTTCTATTTTTGCTTTGCGCTGGGTAAGGTAGCGAAGCGTGTACCTAATTTCTACGAATATGGGAGTATGATGCAAGAAGTGCCAACTACGTCATCCAGTCAGCTATGTTCCGATATAAAGAAAAGAAAGAAAGAAGGAAAATGCGTTGCGATACGTTCGCGATATCTCGCGTAAATATGTATATGTCGGAAATACGTTAAATTAATCGCTTGACTTTGACTAATCGGGACGCCAGCGCCACCAGGTGGCGCTCGACAGAGTCTACAACATAACACTTGACCAGAGTAAAGCAGAGTTTGTTGTTGGCGGTTAAGCAGTGAACACGTTTAGAAACTGTCGCGCGGTCTGTATAGTAAGTTGTGTTGTGTACCTACAGTGTGTGTGATGCGCTAGTGTGATTAATTTGATTTGAACTGCAAACGGTTTTTCTATTGCGCAATAATCAACACCACCCATAGTACGCCCACAGAAGTGGCTGATAATAACAAGAGAGACGTTGGTACCTTCTCCGTCATATAAATATCGATTCGCTGTATGTCGTACCTATTTTTAAAAACCCTGCCTTATTGAACCACTGTTTTCTTTTCACTGTGATTCCTCCTAAATTCTCCGTAGAGCTTCCAGAAATACACAGCCAACCTCAGTAATTTCCAGGTATTTAATAATGAACAGCCTCCGCCTCGTTGGTCTAGTGGTCGCAAGCGCTACTGCTGAGCATGAGGTCTCGGGTTCGATTCCCGGGTCGGGCAAAGTGTTATTGGGTTTTTCCATCTGGAATTTCTTAGTAGCAGCCCGGAGTCTGGATTTGTGCCCGGTTGATGGCAATAGGCTCGCCCCCTATTACATGGGACTTAAACATAACTGGCGAAATGTGGGTGTGCTATAGGTACACCTCTGCCTAACCATTCTGGGAATACAGGCGTGATGTTATGTAATAATGAACAGCACACTAATGGCGTAACACACTATCAGTCACAATAAGAATCATTTTGAAGGATATTGCTAATCCATTGCTTCATATGTTCGAAAAATTTGTCTGCGCAACCTACTTAAATAACGGAATGAATGTTGTTGAACAGTCAAAATGTAACCCATTCCTACTGTTAGTGTGTTACGCAAATTAATCCGGAAATTCAGATACAGATTTGTTACAGTTGTAATGGCGATCAAAATGGTTCAAAATGGTTGAGCTGAATGGTGCTAATCCATGCGTCATGTTCGTGAACGAGCGCCGGCAGTAGGTACTGGTCATCTCTTAGCTGCCACGGCTTATTTTAATTTAATTAAATATTTGAGTTGTTTTTGTCTTTTTATTACGGACGCCTTTAACGTTCTGCATCGTTCTCACATGCATAATTTCAACAAGAATGATGTAACCATATTTTGATTTAAAAGAGTGTCCATAGAGTTTCTTGCCCTTTCTTCTCTATAGGTACCTACTACGCTTTGGAATGGGCAACTAGCTTCATCTTTCTGACTGACTGACCCCTTGACAATTCAAAAGTGCCTGTCATTGGTTTAATTGAAATAAATGCTTTGAGTTGAGTTTAAACCAAATAACATGATTCAAACTCAACTCAAGAGTTTGAATCATGTTATTTGGTTTAAAAAGGCTTATATTTTTATTATTTTATTTATATTTTTTTTAATATATATTTTGTGAATGTGAGGACGCCTAGCCTAAGGAGGCTAACTTGTAGAGACTGTAGATTTGTAGACCATTTTCGATTTTTTGTTAAGTAACTGGTACTTGTTGACAGGCCTACACTAGCCTCCCACACATATTGAAAACATTGTAAAAGCCTAT
Source organism: Griposia aprilina (assembly GCA_916610205.1). NCBI lineage: Eukaryota > Metazoa > Arthropoda > Insecta > Lepidoptera > Noctuidae > Griposia > Griposia aprilina. The sequence goes on along the minus strand of OU744307.1, from coordinate 17,910,806 downwards.
TATTTTTAAAAGATTAACCGTGGAGTTTCTAGCCGGCTCTTTTCCATAGGAAGCTTCTGACGTTTCATAAGTGCCCATGTAGGTTTATGTGAAATAAAACATTTGAATATTGTTTTTTTGTTTATTATAACTCCCTGCGGGTACTAATTTCTGGAAATTATTCTCTGCTATCTACTGCTATACTTTCAAGCTCATTTTCACCGAATATGTAAATAGGTCCCATTTAACAAGTAGTATTATTAGTATACTAGCTTTTGCCCTTGGCTTCGCCCGCGGGGAAGTCGGAAATTACCCCAAATACCATCCAAACCCCGATCATGGTTTATCTAAAGGCCTTTCATCTAAATCCGTTCAGCAGTTTAGGCGTGAAAAGGTAACAGACAGACAGAGAGACAGAGATACTTTTGAATTTATAATATTAGTATGAATTCAGATGGGTTTTTCATCTTTAGTTTCAAAACAAACAGTGGAATCCCATTTTCCATGTTCTAAGCTACCTCGCTGAAACTATTAAAAGTTGTAATGAATTTAAAGGCAAGTACACATTGTTGTTGAAACACAACGTTAAATATGAATCGGTGAGCTAACAATGCGGAGTTTTTACGTCCACGAAGTTATTGTGCGGTAAATCGCGGGGCATTACTATTGGTTGGCGTTTGAGTCGAGTTTGAAGACGAATTTCATACTTAAAACTTCTTTTTGTGGTGAAATCTCGTTATTTGTGATTGACATTTTTCTTTTTAGAAGGGAAGGTAGAGTGACTTAGGCTACGGACACGAAGTCAGCGGGCGCGGGGCGGTGGCGACGGCGGCGTGGGGAGCGGCGCGTTTCAATGTATAGATTTATATGGAACTGGCCTCGAAGGCAGCGGCGCGGGTCTACATCGACACGCCGCCGCGCCGCCACCCTGCTGACTTCGAGACTGAGGCTTTAGGCCTCGTAGGTCGAGTTTGAAGACGAATTTCAACAAGACATACTTTTAGTGACAAAAGTCTCGTAGGGGTTTTTATCATATCTTTGTAGGAGGTTGTGTAGATAGACCAATGGACGTTCGCAGTGGACTCTCGATTAAAATGATGATGAAGATCACGCCTTTTCTGACAATAATTTGAACCTTTACAATGAAGTCAACATTTCAAAATAAAGGTAACTAATATGCCTGCTAACGACAACGGTGGTAATTCAATAAATTAGCAACGGAGCTGACTGAGTACCGAATGAGCGCCGGATGTACCTACATAAATTATTGTCACTCATGGTGACTGTCTTAAACCTTCGTATGCTAAGCATAAGTATAATCAGCCTATAATTTTCCCACTGCTGGGACACAGGCCTTCTCTCTGTGAGAGGGAGTGGGCCGTAATCTAACACGCGGGCCCAGTGTGGGTTGCTAGATGTCACATGTCTTCGAATTTTTGGTTCTAGGACATGCCGGTTTCCTCACGATGATTTCCTTCACTGTTTTGAGGGCAGTGGTGATGAAATAATTTACACAAAGTAAAGCACTTCTCTGGGTTCGAACCTACGACCTACAACTCGTAAGTCGCGACCGTTTCCACTGAGCCACCACTGCTCTCGTATGCTACACTATTGATTAACTCTTGAGTGCTGATTTATCACTCGTATGGCAATTCTAATAAACTGGCAACATTGGTAGAGTCTCTAATACGTATTTTTAAAGCCGGATGGCGCAAAGGAAATCCGTTTAATTTTTCGTAAAAATACCGCCTCTCTACTGGCGCCGTCTGGTGGATTTAAAATACCTCAACAATCTAATGCTTAGCGGAGCCGCAGGAAATTGTTTCTTTTTCAAAGACAATTTATTTTATTTCAAGGTTTCAAAAGCAACAACAACATAGAACTCTCACAATCTAATTTAGGTGCTAGGAATTTAGAAACTTTAAAATCCCGCACGAGACATTATGGACCTACCTACCAGGACGAAATGCAAAGCTTATTTAATATTAATACTACATTTACTTATACATGATTACGCGCACTATCCGCTCTCCAAGCTGAGTCTCCACTCTTTTATAAATCTGAAATAGTGTTTATCTCATTATAGATGCCATCCATACTAATATTATAAATTCGAAAGTAACTCTGTCTGTATGTAACCTTTTCACTCCTAAACCACTGAACGGATGTCAATAAAATTTTGCAAGCACATTGATGGTATCCTGGTGAAGGACGTATGCTACTTTTTGTACCGGTAACACGTTCCTGTGGGATAATTTCCGACAATAACGCGGGCCAGTTCATCATAATGACCTAATGGTTTTCATAACCACTGACCGGTTCTCAAAGCAAACCGGACAAAACCTCTACAGTACCTGCCAGTTTATAAGCTATTAGAAAACCAGAAATCACAAGACATGGCAATCTTATTGGTGATAATGGTAAGTAAATTTAAGAGCCAAAAGATATCCCTACTACCCATCATCTAGAAATAGGTAATTCCTGGCCAAAGCTTCAAGGATGATTCCCACCAAACGGTTCGCATTGCATCGGATCGGAACGGATTTTACAATCTTTAAACGATATTAAATCGTGTACACAGTATTTAAAGTCTATATTACCAAACCGCGTACAGCAGCTTGACCGCGGGCGTCTTCCGCGACACACGATCGTAGCTGAAAGTATGCTACGACGCGCGATAGGCCCGTTCGCCTGTCGTCGTAAACTATATGACTAGGCGCAGAAACGGATACGTTCGGAAACGACGGTACGGAGCCAATCGTATGCGTCGACATCCTGCCGGACGCGATTGGCTGTCGCCGCATCCGTTCATATCCTTTCCGATCCCATGCGATGCGAGCCGTATGGTAGGAATCATCCTTAGTTTAAACTCGAGCTTTTTCTAAGCCAGAACCTTGCCTTAGAGAAGCAATTAAGAGAAGCATGTTTTAAAGTTGATACAAGAAAGAGAGGCGGTCGTCGTAATTAGAGAGTGATTGACAGACTAATTAGCGGTTGCAGTATGATGTCATCAACTTAAATATCCATATTACTACCCACACCAAAACCCACTGTAATAATCCCATAGATAGACGCCATTTACAACACCTGCCTATTTTGGAGTAGTCCGAGATCTGAAAAGTGCAACAGAAATATGACGACAGCATTTTACCTGTTATTAGGGCGGCAAGCCATCCGTTCCATCACAAAGATAATTGATGTCACTTGGAAACCTGCCACGCTAAAATGGAATTGGGCTGGACACATCTGCCGCATGTCAGACGACCAATGGGTCCTTCTTAATGGCAAGCGACATCGTGGCAGGCCTAGACGGAGATGGCGGGATGAGCTGGACTCCTTTAAAAAGAAATGGTCCTTAGCAGCTTTAAACAAAGACAAATGGAAAGAGAGTGTTTGGCCTGCTGTGGGACATCATAGGCTTTTAATAATAATAGGGTGGCAAGCAAGCATGCGGTTGATCTGATGATAGGTAGCCAACAACGCCTATAAAAATCTGCAATACCAGAGTCGTCACAAATGCGTTGCCATTCCAGAAACAAATCTGAATTGCCTCGTGTACCTCGATCTAAAAGGTATGATGCTAGTGAAATTACATTTAATTAAGTTTTATCTATAACGTCATCTGCTCAACATGATGTCCTGGGTATGATTCCCAGGTCGGGCAAAGTATTATTGGGTTTTTCCATCAAAAATTTCTCAGTAGTAGCCCGGAGTATGGATTTGTGCCCGGTTGATGGCAATAGGTTCGCCCCTGTTACATGGGACTTAAGCATACGTGGCGAAATGTGGGTGTGCTATGGATGCACCTCTGCCAGCTTATGTGTGATGTAATCATGATCTAAACACTTAGTTTTGAAGTATAGAAGTATGAGGAAAAGGGTGTAAAGCTCACTCTTACTCTATGGAAAAAGGAGGATCCTCCGACCAGACGGGTGTTGTGTCTGGTGGGCAACTGCCCGACGGTTGATGTCGAGACGTTGTATATATGCTAGTCGCGCGGTAAACTCTGCTTGCGCGATGCAGGATTTGCGTGACGTCAGTATGACGTGTAGTACGCATGTGGCGATGTTGATACCGCTACAGAAGGAAACAGATGGTGGTAGCCAGTTTCCATCAACGACTCATCTGTTCACAAAAAAAAAACACCACAAGACAAATTACGCACTTAAGACCGTCTTCAAACATACAATTCGCAAAATAAATTGTAAAAATACTCGTCCTTCAGTAGAGAGGCGAATGTCCAGCAATATCATCGCAATTCGTATATATAAGGCAATTTGTATTCGGCTATAATGCCCCCGATCCTTCACGGCTTCTATTGTGATGAGGGATATCTTCCCTTGTGATTTTCTGCGAGAACTCCGCAAACAGGGTAGGTATCCTGGTAGCTTCTTGCTGTTGGGAGGAATTCTGAAACCTATACGATATATCTATACTTAAAATAAAATCGTAGTGAAGTGAAAACTATGCATAGTTTTTTTTTTCGAGGTCTGGAAACGATTCCAATGCCGAAAACATTATATTTTGAAGTTTTGTCTGTTTGTCTGAATGTATTTTCCAGCATCACGCAAAAACTACAGGATAGATTTTGTTCAAATTTCGTATACATATTTCTTATACGTCTGGTCAGTTTGTAAGCTATAAATTATCACAGTATTTGGGGGATGAGCAATATTGCATTATATTCGTATTCTTCTACAGTTCACCGCAAATTGAGAAAAGATAAGCCAAAAGGTTAGAGTATTTGCAGATTTTTCCCATAGCTAATACTATAAAATCATGATTTTGTAAATAACTGATACTTTTCGGCCGTCGATATGACAGTTCGTTGAACGTACACAGTAAAACATTGAGTTTATGCCTCTTCTGTCATCTTTGGTTATAATAAAAATAAATATCTATGGTTAGGTGACTGTTATTGAGGAATCCCGTGTGTTTACAATCTACTGTTATATTATTTTAGTGATAGCTAGAAAGAAAGAAAAATGGGTTTATTTGTCACAGAAACACGTGTATGCTGATTGGAAGCTGTTCGTTAGGAATGATCTGTAAGAATGCAACAGTCTGCGTATCAGTGTTGTGCCATTAGATAATATATGCAGAAACGCAAGCATTCGTTATTTTACTAAAAACGAAGAACTTCGCAAGCAATGGGTAAATTATTACTGAAGGCTGCATGTGTCGATCTCAGGAGGAGCTGCTTCTCGCGCGAACAACTGTACGTCTGTTGCTCCCGCGTCACCAGTCCTAACTCTCTTCATATTTTGGCTGCTGAGACCATAACTAAAAACGTAATACAGAAAAGTTATATAAAAATGTGGCTCTTATTTCAGTATTTTGTGTATCTTACGACTTCCACGCGATGTCGCGGTCAGAAGCTACTAGTTGATATTTTTCGTTGGAATATTGGTATTGCTCAAGTATTGCTCTGTAACTTACAGTGTTATGTTGCAACGGGCTATATCAGATAAATTCTGGTCTCTATGTATTTATAAAAGATGGCTTCTGCCCATGACTTCGTTCAAGAAGTCGAAGTCGGAAGATACACAATATACTAATTTAATAACAGCCACATTTTTATAAATCTCCCTTGGCCCGACCCACCGCGTCGCATCACATTGCCCGCCACCGCTGTTACTTCGTTCACGCTTAGCGTTCTTTATAACCGTTTTTTTTCTATTTGCACAGCTCGTAACGGTCGTAGCATGATGTTAAATAGCATATAACCTTCCCCAAGAATTAGGCTATCAAATATTTGTTTTTGTTCAATTCCGATTGGAAGTTAGAGATTAGCGCGTTCTAACAAACAAACTCTTCGGCTTTATTTTTACTTTTATTACTACTAGCTTTTGCTCGCGGCTTCGCCCGCGTGGAGGGCGGAAATTATTCCACGGGAACGTACTACCGGGATACAAAGTATCCCACATGTTAATGCAGGTTATAAACTATATGAGTTCCAAATTCCATCCAAATCCGTTCAGTAGTTTTTGCGTGAAAGAGTAAGAAACATGCATCCATCCATCCATCCATTCTCACATCCTCACAAACTTTCACATTTATAATATTAGTAGGTTAGTATACTCAATATCATTATTGACTTACCATAATGTGTACTTAGGTGATAACTATATAATTGAGATCATTATGGACCCTGTAGGGCACAGCAAAAGGGTAGGAGAGAGGATAGATACAGGATACTTGTGTACATGTATTCATTTGCAGCCTGTCCTGATAGTTTTGTAGCGGCATCTACAACGCCACATGCGAGCTACGCGTCACACTGACGTCATGCAAAATCCTGCATCGCGCAAACAGAGTTTACCGCGCAACTAGCATATGAACAAAGCCCCGCCATCAAACGTCGGGCGGCTGCTCGTCTGGTCGGAGGATCTTCCCTTTCCTAAGGAGGTATGAGTGAACTTTACACCATGTTCTTCATATCTCTATAGTTTAAATCAGAAATCGCTAAACATTACAAGGTATTAAGAATAAAGGAGATTGCTAGTTGATAACATAGTGTCCGGAAATAAGAATGTGTTGGTGCACGTTGCTGCAATGTTTTGGCTTTCAGTTGTTACTATTTGACCTGATTTTCGGTAAGCGCTAAGCAGTAGTCGAAGTCGTTTCTGGGTACCAAGTTTGTCATAGATCATTATTCACCTTCTTTATTATCTTTCTTCCTCACTTCTCTATTAGTCGTCATCTCGGTAGTCAGCCCCTTTCTAGCCATATCATCTTTCACTAGCACTTTCATTCTGTCATCTTTTCTTTACTTTTTTTATTTATCTTTTGTCACAGGTATTCAGGAGAAAAATAGGACTAACGGTTTCAGGTGTTTTAGAAATCACGAAACAGCAACTAAATTAGTGATTATGTGTCTGTTCGGTCACCAATCACCTAAGTTACAATTGCTTAATTAACACCGATTGTATCGCAAGTTTAAGCTACCAGCCTAACGCTAATAAATAACTCAATCTGCCTAGCCTATCTGCCACAACCCAGTTACTGGGTAACACGATACCTCTTGGTACGACTGGTTGTCAGACTTTTGGGCTTCTGACTACCCGTAACGACTGTCAAAGATCTACGAATGACAGCCGGGACCAACGGCTTAACGTGCTTTCCGAGGCACGGAGGGGTCTCCATATGTAAATGATTAATGATTTTATTTCTGTAAGTAGGTTTGTACAAAGACATTTACACGTCAATCATATTTTAAAAACTAGATGAGGGTGCGTTTCCTATCTGACTACTCTGAGAAGAAAGGCCGAAACAAACTCAGAGGTCACAGTCTCTTAAAGTCCAGACACAATCTTAGTCAGATCATGTGAAGACCATGTAGGTTTGTGTCTGAAATGATCGTTTGAGGAAAGTTTTGGGTACTTTTTTGCGTTACCAAAACCTAACTATAAGACCTATTATATCACCAAAAATCACACTTATTAATACTTTGACATTGACTTTGAGAAAAACCATCTCTACATATTGAGTGGGCCTGTCCAGTCAGTGCACGCATTTGTCAGTAATCGTGCAGCTCAACTCAGAACTAAAGGAATGTAATTAATGGTCACTCATCCACGAATCGACCGCGGCAAGCGTAAGCTTAACCTTCAATTGTCCCGTGCGGTTGTTATTATTTAGCCACGAGCCTTTCAATAAATAAGTAATACCACGTAATAAGCGGCAAAGCTCCTACGGGGCCTGAAGTGAGCCTGCGTGCCGCTATGCCGAACACACCGGTGTACATCTCCCGCCTGCACTACACTACTAAGGCGGAGGACATCGTGGAGTACGTGCGCCAGAAGACGAGGTACATGCCGAGGGTGCAGTTACTGGAGTCGCGCCGCAACGTCAACTTTAAGGCGTTTGTGGTGCGCGTACCTAATTGTTATCTGCCCCTCGTCATGGAAGAAGACTTTTGGCCGCTGAACGTGGTGTTCCGTCGCTTTCGCGGACAAGTTCCACAGTGCAGCACTTAATTAAGCTGGTGCAAATAAGTGAAGTGTTACTAACATAGTTTTAAGCCTTATTTATTAACACGAGTTTTGTTTACATTAAAATATGTATGTTTAGGTTAAGGTATTTATCTATGGGCCTGAGTTGCCTGAAATATAATATAAGTAATAAATATATAATATAAGGCTTCTACAATTTACAAAGAAGCACAAGCAAAGATTTATATCTTCCACTCCAAATATGCTGACTACTAGGCAATTTAGTATCTAAATACAATAAGTGATTCCAACCGCTGCTGTGAAAGAAGTACATTTATCAAGGAGGTTCGTTTACACCTCACGATGTTTCACTTAGCAAAAGATTTATGAGATACGAGCTAAGATTTAAATCGTTAGATTTCGTTAGAGATCGTTTGAAAAATGTTACTACTTAGAAGAATGAGCTCACACATTCCTTACACGGCGTTTCGATGTCAGCATGTGACATTGTGTGTGTCAAGAGGTGTCAAAACGAAACGGAAAAGCGACCATTTCTTGAGGAGGTAGGGCTAATCTAGCCATTTAAATCTTTGGATACGAGAATATTTTTCAAGAGAGGATATTAGGGGCTTTCCTGTGTCTTTACAGGATTATTGTTGTAAGCTTGTCAGGTGAATGAGCGCCGGGAAATAAATGCGGAAACTGACGAATGGATACCGTTTCGTTTCGACAACAGTATATAAGCTATGTTAAATTTTGTGAAACTGATCGACGTTAATTATTAACGAGTTTTAATATTCAAATACTTATCTTAACTAGGGGCTCGTGATTACATGATAACAGCCGCACGTGTCAATTGAAGGTTACGGGTCGTTACGGTTAGTCAGGACCCCAAAAGTCTGACAACCAGTCTGTCAAGGGATATCGCGTTACCCAGTAACGGTTGTGGATATCTGATAGGCAGTCGCTCCATGTAAAATACTGGTATTCAGCTGCATCCGGTTGGACTGGAAGCCGACCCCAAGGTAGTCGGAAACAGGCTAGGCAGATTGATTTTTGACTTTATTATCATGTATTTTATGTGTCAGATTTGCATGAGTTTGATTCCGATTACAAAATTAAGTACCAATAGAAGTCAGGTGCCTCTTCCAGGGTCGGATGTGTCGGGGAAATATTTGTACTCATTAGCACTTTTCATCAGTACCTTTACGTAAAAGTGGACAAAAATAAGCATTAGTTCAATATAACATCACGCCTGTAACCCCTGAAGGGAAAGGCAGCGGTGTACTTTTAGTAAACCTACATTTCGCCAATTATCTTTAAGTTCCATGTACCTAATAGGGAGCGAGCCTATTGCCATCAACCGGGCATAAAGCCAGACTTTGGGCTGCAACTGAGAAATTCAATAGAAAAACCCAATAACACTTCCCGATCCGGGAATCGAACGCAGGTCCTCATGCCCAGCTGTAGCACTTGCGACCAAAATGATGAAAAAACGACGCCTCTTTCGAAGTTAAAATCGTGTCGTGGCCGTATCGCCGACCATAAACCTCTCTCATGAAAGGCACATTAATTATTTCCACTTAGAACCGGCCAATGAAAGGAGTAAGGTTGCTTCAAAAGATGAAATATGTGCTCTTGCTACAATCTGAGGAGTGGATAATTGTTTATGCTCACGCTATCATCTGCAGGGGATTTGCAGATGCTCTATATCTAAGGATATCTAAGATCTATATCGTAGATCAGTGCAGTTAATTTTTACGTTCATCGGAGGATTCGTATTGTGTGAGATCGAGGAATCTTGAACGTCTTGAATCCTGCGTAATGAGACCCAATGATTATCTATTGTGTCTCGCTCAATAAAAGGTCAAGGTCAAGGTCGATAATGTGTTTATGTGGTATTTTTAATTGTCTGTTTTTATTTATATTTTAATGTGTGTGTTTATTTTATTTTTAATTTAGTAAAACATTGTGTGCCTATGATCCTTGTTGGTCGAAATAAACGTATTTTATTTATTTATTTATTTAATATCGTGTAGTCGGGACACGAAGACTTACAAGTGAATTTTATTTTCAATTATCATCGTATTGTCGACTTCATCTTGTAGGTATATAGTTCTCAATGTGACCGCAACCTAAAACTACAAGATCTTACAATTTTGTATCCGTCATAACTTCTCAATTCTTAATAATATTGACTACTGCAACACTCATTATAAAACCAAAAAAGAGACGGACATTAGAATTCCCCAAAAATTAAAAGAAATAGGTACCTACAGTACCTAGTCAAGGGTTTCGACATCGAAAATAACAGTCTCAATATTGAAAATAAATTGTTGTGCGTCAATTCAAAGCACTTTGTCCAATTTAGTGGGAGAATTAATTTGATTTACGTCCCTGTAATGTAAGACTGTGGGCTACGAAATTGGCGATAATGTTTTACCAAATAATTTATTATTTATTTAGAACTTAGAATTACCTTCTGCCCGAGGGTTCGCCCGCGTGGAGATCGAAAATTATTCCAAGAGAACGTGCTACCGGGACAAAAAGTAACATATGTTTACTCCTGATAACATCAGCTATCTACCAATGAAAGTCTCGTCAAAATCAGTGCAGCCGTTTCGGAGATTAACCGGAACAAACTGACAGACAGATAATCAAAAAAAATAAAAAATAGTATTTTTGTTATAAGTGCCGTATATACTTTGACATGCATTTAGTAAAAAAAAATATTTTGGCATTACAAACAGACCCTTCAATTTTACTTATTTGTATATAGATAAATAAATTCATACGTGATATAATAACATTTAATAAAAAGATAGTCCATAATATAAGTATAACATTACATCACGCCTGTGTTACCCGAAGGGTAAGGCAGAGGTGTCCCTATAGTACCTACACCCATATTTCACCAGTTATGTTTATGTCCCATGTAATAGGGAGCGAGCCTATTGCCATCAACCGGGCACAAATCCAGACTCCGGGCTGCTCCTGTGAAATTCTTAATGGAAAACCCCAATAACACTTTGTCCGACCTGGAAATAGAACCTAGGACCTCATGCTCAGATGTACCGCTTACGACCACTAGAAATAAATTCAAACGCGATATGATATCATTTAATAAAAGTCCATAATATATCCTTTTAAAATTCCTACTTTGCTTGAGTCAAAATCAGAATATATTACTTTTCTCCGCATGATTTTCGCAAACAATGCGAATGTGCAAACAGTGAAAAGTCCCTTATAAGGGGAATGCGCTAAGGTAGCCCGCGAAATTATAAAAAATACTTACGTTTTTTGCAATTTGCAGGTCCTTGTCAGTTTGTATGTTTATTAAAATATGATTCGCTGCCGTAACAAACATGGCCTTACTGAATTATAATCATTACAATCAGCAATACAACTCCTTAAGTTAGAATTGCTCTCAAATATCATGATTTCATGAAATAGTCATTCAATAGGGTAATATAAACTTAGAGAGATGTATTGATGATTTTATGATTATAATTTTATAAATAAATATATAATGCGGCTGCGAAACATATTTAGAACACATACCTGATACTGACCTGAAAATTGCAAAAAAAGGAAAGAAAATTTTAATTTCGCGAGCTACGTTGGCGCATCCCCCTTAAGTGACTCAAAGATGTATTTCAAAATACATACATACACAGCGTGTATCAGAAATGTGTGGTACACTCGCCGGCACGTAACTTGGCACGACTCGTTAGATGCGTTTTTCTTTTCTTTAACTTTCTTCTAGAGAGACATGTTTAAAAATAAATGATGGCAATAACCATAAAATTAAAAGTAATAAAAGTGACTCGTTTTTGGTGCACTAAGTGCACATGTGCGAACTTATTGCCACTACGCAAAAACGTTACCAAGTTATATCCCTGTACAGACCATCCAAGTGAACAACATTACTGAAGTGACCAACATCGTAATCACTAAAAAATTATCAACTATCCCATATAAAACTTCAATATCACTCGACCCAAATGACGGCTGATTTTCAGTCTTCGTCTCGCTGTCACGAAGACCATACTACTATAAAGGTATGAGGAACAGGGTGTAAAGTTCCCTCATACTCTATAGAAAAGGGAGGATCCTCCGACCCGACAGGTGTCGTGTCTGGTGGGCAACTGCCCGACGATTGATGTCGGGACGTTGTATATATGCTAGTTGCACGGTAAACTCTGCTTGCGCGATGCAGGATTTTGCGTGACGTCAGTGTGATGCGTAGCTTGCATGTGGCGTTGTAGATGCCGCTACACCACTAAGGGCGAATTTCACCAATGAAACTGAACGCCATCAACTCATCGATAACGTGTTCCATAGCTGTCACTGTCATAATTGTTGTATAATATTGACACTAAGAATGCTTTTAACGAATATATAATTTTCATTATTTTAGACGACTTTCATTTTAACTGTACTCTTGCCAATATGCGAATTTGCCTCTGAAAATGTTCCTTGTGGCCTTAACTGAATCAACGACGCTAAAATTAATAGTACGATGAATACAAGCTTTTTAATATGCTAGAGCTCACATTGCACAATATACAAGCTGTTATATAACTTTGACGTACAGATAATTGCTTTGCAAGTGAGGTTACCGGTTCAGAATTCCTCTTGGTTGTACGAGAAATATTTCAGGCAGCTATATTTACCTCTGCTATTTTTGCAGAGTTTATTTCAGATAACAGTTTGTCAGAACAATAATTTATTTCAAGTGTCACCTTCAACTCCTTTGGGGCGTAAGAAATATCTGCTTGAAAAACTTAGAGCTTCTTACTACGAAATGCTGGTATTTTAAACCAACTTGCTACTGTTAAGATCACAGACATGACAGACCATTGCCCACCTTTCATGAAGACGATTTAAATTCTCATCTTTTTCAATCGTCATCGTTATTATCAACTTCTGCCCTTGTCCCATGTTACCTGGGGTTGGCGCAACACGTTTTCCTCTTCAATTCTTCCAACCGTCACGCTGTATTCCACTCCCTTCTTTTTAATTTCATTTCTCACACAATCCATACATATTTTTCAATCGTATCGCCGATTAAATAACTCGCTTATTTCCTGGCCCGGCACCCATTCCTCGAAACTCACCGGAATATTAAAACGATTTCGACAGCAGAAAAAAAAAACGCCAACTGAACTTGTTGAAGGAAACTCATTTCGGTACTAAACCGAATGAAGTGTTCTTAATTCAGATTTTATTAAAAAATATAACTACCAGTGCTACCAACCTACCAAATTTTCCAATCTGTGACGTCACGATGTGGCGCCGACGACACTTGCAAACAACGGTTGGTTCCATTCACCCTTTTTAGTATTTTTAATTATTAGGTATTTTTTTTATTTATATTTTAATTAACTTGCCTACTTTTTGTATTTAATAAGCGTTTTTAAAAGGGTTTTGTTGTACTATGAGTAGGTAATCTGCCGAACGTTAACTCATCAGTTTGATTGTCATACGATTAGTAATACAGCAGAAGACCGACAGTCGGTAACTGGTCTAACCGTAGTATACCAGTATTGCCCAATAATTGGGCCGTGTTATCGACATCATGTTGATTAAGGGGGATGCGCCAAGGTAGCCCGCGAAAATCAAATTACTTAAGTTTTTTTGCAATTTTCAGGTCAGTATCAGATTGTATGTTGATCTTATTATGATTCCCGGCCGTATCAAATATTTATTTATAGAATTGAAAATAAATATAATACAAGAAGTGTAACAGAGAAAAGACCAGTTCAACCGAAAATAACAAATTATTATGGGGAAAGAATTTCAAAATATGTAGTACCAAAGGTATTTAAGAAAATAGGCATGTTATGACAAAGCCCTAAGTAAAGGTATGTTGAAATCTAAATTAAGGAGATTGTTTCTCGATTGTAAGCACTCAGCCTATACCGAGAAATAGATTCACACCGTGCAGTATTAGTATGTATTATTAACATTTTTAGTTAGAAGTTATTTGCTATATTTTTTTAAATTTTGTATTAAATAACAAGCGCTTCTCACCATTAAACTATAAAGTTTGGCGAGTAAAATTATAAGAACAAAAATTATGTACATGTTTGTGAATAATAACAAAAAATATAAGTAATCATAAATATCATCAATACATCTCTCCAAGTTCATATTACCCTATTGAATGACTGTTCTAACTTAAGAAGTTGTATTGCTGATTCTAATGATTATAATTCTGTACAGCCATATTTGTTACCGCCGTGAATCATATTTGAATCAACATACAACCTGACAGTGACCTCCAAATTGCAAAAAACTTAAGAATTCTTGATTCTCGCGAGCTACCTGAGCGCGTCCCCCTTAAGACTTAATCTTTGTCTCTATCCACTGTATCTGCGAAATAAGCTATCGTAATTAACTTAGCATAATCATCAATTTTAAATTACGACCTCAAGTTCTACACGACTACTGACAAATGCGTGAACTGACTGGACAAATCCACTCAAATCTGTGTGTTTCTTTCTTTATAAGATCATCTCACACACTCATTCGTATGGTTCTCATGCGGCCTGACCAATATTGTCTCGACTTTAAAAGAGAATGTGACCTCTGAGTTTGTTTGGGTGTTTCTCCTCAAAACAGTCGCATAGGAAACATCGAACTCATCTAGTTTTAAACATCATTTATTTTTGACTTGATAAAGTGTCTTTTTGAACCAACTTACACATATTTAATAATTTTCAACAAACCAAACACAGTGATTACGATTTGACTTCCCTTCTATCGACAATATTCACAAAACATCTTACTTATCGCACTAATACACCCCATGGGTCATAAAACATAGGTAACCATGGCAACACTCAGAAGACCATAAACAACTTTATAGCATCGGGTAACACTTGATGTTAATCCAAAGTTTAATTGTATCTAATCCAATATGGTTGCCCGTTAAACTGGGCTCGTAGCAAGCACTGATCCCGAAGGATAATGATATTTATTGAGTTTTATGGGAATTACTTTGATGTCTACAGTTTAAATTGGATATCACAGGCACTTATAATTTTTTTGATGTTGGGTTCTTTTTGTAAGGGATCCTTCGGAGCAGAAAACCACAATCTACCTAATGCACCTGTCCAGCCGCCGGCTAAACGAGAAGCCAGTGAAACAAGCTTCCAAAAAAAAACTTTACAAAGTGAAAAATAACTTTAATTTGGGAAATCAGTGGCAAAAAAACTAAAATACACCGACACCGACTTCCGAAATTAAAGTTACTTTTGACTTAGTTAGTGCTGTTTTTTTGATTTTTTTTTTTGGAAAAATGTTTTTTTTTCTCTGTTTTAATTCAAACTCAAACTCAAAGCATTTATTTCAAATAAACCAATTACAGGCACTTTTGAATTGTCAACGGGTCAGTCAGTCAGAAAAATGAAGCTAGTTGCCTATTCCAAAGCGTAGTAGGTACCTATGGAGAAGAACGGGCAAGAAACTCCATGGACACTCTTTTAAATCAACATATAGTTACAAAAAACAAATTGTTTACATCATTCATATTCAAATTAAAAATGTGAGAACGATGTAGAAAGACGTGCACGTAAAAAGTATCCGTAATAAAAAAGATAAACAACAATTCAAAAATTTAAATTAAAATAAGCCGTGGCAGCCAAGAGTTAACCAGTCCCTACTGACGGCGCCCGTTCACGAAAATGACGCATGGATAATGGGTAAGTTATTAATTTATCTAAGTTACAATAGCCTAATGTCAACTGATCATCACCTTTTACAAAATATTGCTTTACCCTATGCACGGACGTTAATTGTTGAGAAGTTCTCTTGGTATGGTGAAGCTACCATCAGCTCCATTTCACCATATGTATGGTGACGAGCATACATTGCTTAGCAACCCGTGAAATAGGTACTTATTATTGAGTAGTTCCGGTGGCCACCTCTTCATCATCAATTCCCATTCACCGAATGGCGCTTTCCAAAAGGAAATACACGAATTACTACCTATATAAAAAATACCCTACTCGCTACAGGTGTGTCTATAAAATATGAGGACTTCCCTCGATTTCCATGGAATCCCCTCATTAGATTCTAACTTGATGGCAATGGGATCACCTCGAGACCATACGCTTTCAAACAAACAAAGAATGTTCATAATCTGACCACAATTGACGGTGAAATCATGTAACTTATATGTGTGGTGCAAACTGTAAAAATAATTTGGTTATTAATAAATAAATAAATAATAAAAAAAAATGGTTTATTTTTTATTTTTATGAAACACATTCTGCCGAACATTTATAACCTCCTCATTTTTGGAAGTCGGCTAAAAACGAGTTGGCGAGCAACAAGCAGCGAGTGTGCGACGCGAATGTGACAAGCGATTACTCGCTGGTATGTGTATGTACCAAGCAGGAGTCTCTCAGCGAGTGTTCTGCCCGCCAAGCGGACATCGGTGGGCAAGTACTCTGTTTGATAGTTCTACGACAAACGAGTAGTCGCAGCGATTAACATATGTATCTTTTTTACTTACACGAGACCTACAATCTTTAGTTCAGTACAACTATTTTCCTAATGTCCCTCGACAAACTTCGTGTTTCGTCAGTGGTCGGATTTCTACCAGTTGTCCTTTGCAATTGGTGCAGACCGGACGCTCTCAATCGACTTCCAAGTCGATTGAAAGCAGAAGTTTGCCGAGGGACATTAAGAAAATAGTTATACTGTACGTTTCTTGAATCGTTGATAGCTATTCGCTTCCCCAGGACAGGTGTCTAAGTATCTAGGTACCACCGTCCTATGGGAAACCACTGAAAATCAGCGCTGTGCCGTGGGTCCCGCATAACACAGCATCATGCTGAGTGGACGCCTTCCTATCACAGTCATAACGTGCAGCTGTCGATATTTCTGTTTTGTGCTCGTGATTATAGATCTATTTTGCTTTTATTTTTCTTTATTATTAGAGCTAATTATCTTTTTTGTATGCACGTGTTTCTGTGTCTTTCTATGTCCTAGGGAAGCAGACCATTCTGGAAAATGAAGGAGCTTTACTAGTATTTTGCCGAAAAAGATTAGCCAATTAACATGGTTGGCAGCGAGGCAAGTTTTTCAGGATGAGCCGGATAGCCTCAAGTATTCTTATTAGTAGAAACTATTTTAAGCACCATATTAGCATAGCTGCTGAAAACTGAAACACGTGAATACTTAGATGAAGTGAGCGTAAAGTGAACTGTCATTTCACCGGATTGACATTATTGACAGCTGTCAATAATGTCAATCCGGTGAGATGACAGCTCACTTCAAACTCACTTCACCTAAGTTTGCACGGTGTGATTTTTACAAAACATATCGGCTGTTTTAAAGAACTTGGCGAAAAGAAAATCAATAAACATTATCGTTAAACTAAGTGCGAATAATTTAATGTTATTCCCAATACAACATTACCGAGGCCAATTTTTGTAACAACACCAATACTTAAAGCCTCGTCTTAAAGGCCCATAAACGTTACGGCTAAAAGGATGCACGGAATAAGAAGCAAATAGAGTAATAATGTGTAAACGAGCTTTATGAAAACCAGCTCAATACGACTATCTGCCATAAAATCTCAATAACATAATGTTTGGAATTTAAAAGAGACCTGGATCTCTGAGTTTGTTTTGACATTTGTTCTAAAAAGTGATAAAAGTTGATAAAAGTGTCTTACAAGATCTATGTAGAGAAATAACCATAATTCCATAATTATTTTATTTACCATATAGCACTGCTTAAAGATCCACACAACATCTAGTAGAAGAGCACTATTTGTGAAGGACCTTGCCCGTCAAACCTATTTCTGCGAGCAAACAGCGTTGTTCAGTTCCAGTTATAACAGGATTACACCGGCAATCGGCAAATCACTATCAGGCTTATTTTAAAGCGAGACGCTCAAGGGCAGATACAGGGGGATGGCAGGGGGTGCAACGGATGCAGTTGCCCTCTCTGGGCTTCGACCAACCTGAGTCTAAAACTCTAAATTAGACATAAACACAGTTTTATATAACTTTGTATACAGTTTATTATTAAGATATAGAAAAGTCGTCGTCATCTTCGCTGTTTTTTTTAAATGGTTTGAAAAATCCCCCCCTCCCTCAGAGAGAAACACTTGGCCCCCCTTCAGCGAAAACCTAGATCCGCGTCTGGAGACACTGCCAGTTATGGTCAAATGAAAAACATCAAAATCGGCTCCTTTAAAAATAATACCTACGCGTATGATCATTCCATTTCACTCCCTACTCCGTGACAGGGAAAGGCATAAAATTTACAGGCCACAACGAGGCCCGGAATAATAGCAATGATTGTGGCTATAAATATATTTAATCGGGCTAATGCTAAGCTATCGACCGGGTAGTATTAGTTTATACATTAATATGGAGCGCCCTGGGAACTGAATGGAAATAGCGACACAACAGGCCTCGTCAACAAATACTGAATACCTATTTTGAATGAAGTTATTTAGAAATGGTTGTTTTGACATCACAAAACAAATAAAAGAAAATTTGGAAAATCCAAAAGTGCACGACTCATAATGCTCATTTAATTATGAAATATTAAAAAAATAAAAAAACTTAAGTCGTTCAAAATTAATTGCCGAAAAAACAGCTGTAGTAGGAAGAAGGTACTGCACAAGCGCCCCTGGTGGAATAAATGTACATAATATCTATAGATATATCACCATCCATGTTAATTTTACATGGATATATATAGATGTACAGTCTTGTAGTTTTCGTTTTTTATTAATTGCAATTAAACGACACTGAATTAATTAATCATTCGCATTCAGTGACCTACAATCGTCGATTAGTTTTTTTTTTTTTTAATTAACTCAAATAATGGATATTTTCACAAGTTACAGTGTTTCCGGGTTTCACACATGATGGACAGGATTTTTTTTTGACCTATTTTGGTGTTTTTTTCCAATTCTATTGCAGTAAATCAATTTTTAAAAAGTATGAAATTAATCTCCATTAAATTATCTCGACAATAGTATGCAAAATATCTTGATTCCGTGAACTAACAAGGCTATAATAATAAAAATAGCCGCCAAAATGAGGCGAAAAAAATTTTTCGATCGTAAAGCACTCTCTGATGCTTCGCATTATGAGTCGTGCAAAAGGTGATGACAGACAAAGAGTAAGCTTACATTTGACACAATTTTATTTTGTACTTAACAATGTTTTAGTTTGACAGTTGACGCCCAAACTTAGCAGGACTTCCGGGTATCTTGGGGGTCGGAGTGCGATTGAGCAGAAAGAAATAGGTACCGATGTCAGTTTACTAGGCTAGTTTAGTAAAGCGTATCTGGGTTTTACAAGGCTTAAAGTATGTTTTAGTTGCAGGAGTGTGACCGGTCACATCCGGGAAACCACCGTAGCCTATTTTTGCCGCTAAAAAGCACTGCTCAGCTTTATTCAAGTTTTAATGGATACAATCGTCGGTGGCATTCATGTGAAATTGGTACGAAAACAGGAAATAGTGACAAGTTGGCAACACAACGGCAAACTCTTTGGTGTTTGTTAGAGTTTGAAGGTGGTATGGAATTAGTATGTACCTACTATATATTAGACGGTGGTAACCACTACAGACTGCTAAATGGCCGCAGAAAAAATTGTCATAATTCATTCATTCATTCAAAAAGAAATTCACAACCGTAACTCACAGGCGACTAAAACAAACTGAGGTCACCAATCCGTCAACCAACCATGAAGATTACATTATTATCTTCTCTTAACCGTTATAAAGCAATCTGAAGAGGCAATAAGCTGTTAGTAATAAAACCTCCCTACAGTAATGAAGCGGATGATTGTGGGACATAAGGACATGTCCCACGGGCCCACGAAGGCCGCGAGTGGTCCACGATGGCCCATGAGTGGTCAGGATTGACACAGTCCTGTCGCGGTTGTAAACTTTATAACTGGATGTATTATGTGACCCGTTTTGTGGTACAGGATGAGTTAATTTTTACTGAGGTGTAGCATCACTGGTTATATTATTATGCTATTATAAAGCTTTTTCGAAGTTGTCTTAAAACAAAACTGAGTTAGGTACACAGATATTTTGTCGTTTCTGATGTAAATCTGAGAACGTAAATTCAATGTCATTCCACAATAAAGTAGACAACTAATTAGGCATTCGCTTCATATAAAATACTGGTATTTAGCTGCATTCGGTAAGACTGGAAGCCAACCCCAATATAGTTGAGAAAGTCTAGTCAGATGATGAATTAGCTAATTAACATTTATTAAAAAAAAAAAACATTTACGTCTGGAAAATGAGAGCAGTGGTGACCCAGTGGTAGCGGCCGCGACTTACGAGTTATAAGGTCGTGGGCTCGAACCCCGGCAGGCACTTTACTTTGTGTAATTTATTTAATTACCACTGCAGCACTGCTCTCAAAACGGTGAAGAAAGACATCGTGAGAAAACCAGCATGTCCTAGAACCAAAAATTCGATGACATGTGACATCTACCAACCCGTACTGGGCCCGCGTGGTGGATTACAGCCCACTCCCTCTCACAGAGAGCAGGCCTATGTCCCAGCAGTTGGAACGTTATATGCTGATTATGCTATGCTATTTCAGGACAATGTAGTCGTTGAAGATTGTTTGAAAGAGTTACCGTGGCCCTGGCGCACTGGCAACTGAAAGAACACGGGTGGGTTTTAGTCAGTAAGAGTCTGACACGCCCTTCCGCTCCGCCCAGAGCGGGAGAAGTCATTTGATGACTTCCCACCCAAAGAAAGAAAAAAAAAAGGACAATGTAGTCCCAAACAGATCCAGTTTAAAAACCTATTACTCCTCCATTTAAATGATTCTAGTACGGCCATCCACATAATTTAATCTAATTGAGAGTCTTCGCATTAAAAACATCCACCTGTACGAGGCAGGACCCGCCGTAAAATAGCCTCGTAATGAAATTGGATCGGTCAGTTTTATTTTTATTTTGTTCCGATGTGGACCGCGTCCTCGGCGTGGGGTCCAAGACAAAAGAGGTTATGTCGTTCTTGTGTTTTAATATCGTTGTGGATTTATTGAATCATGCTGATAAAAGCAGTTAAAACAGCACACTAGATTTTCTCACTAGCAGATTGATGCTTACAGATTCAATCCGATAAAAAAAAAACGAAATAATGTATTATCAAAACTTTTTACTTTCCGTTATCAAAATAATGTAGAAATGCAGGCCATCTATCGACACAAAAAACGTAAAGGTGGCCATATTGATTTTAAGAGTAAAAATTTAGTTTCTTTTAAATGGCATTTTTCAAAAGTGTTCTGTATAATGTGCCAGTATATTACCAGTATACTTATAAAAACAGATGACATTGGAGTATAACGTGCTAATTTTTCAAATAACCCGCTCACTGTTTCAGCGCTGTTGGCAATCCATTTTGCATGCGGATCAGTTATACCTCCAGTTATCAGTTCCAATAGTTCAGTTTCACGAAATTGCAGTCTCAATTGCTTTAGAATACTAGCTTTCTATGTATGCTGCAAAGAAACATAGAATTCTGAGAA
The DNA here is from genome assembly GCA_916610205.1 of Griposia aprilina. Taxonomy (NCBI): domain Eukaryota; kingdom Metazoa; phylum Arthropoda; class Insecta; order Lepidoptera; family Noctuidae; genus Griposia; species Griposia aprilina. The sequence goes on along the minus strand of OU744307.1, from coordinate 17,889,353 downwards.
TAGTGTTTGTATTTTTTTAAGAATGTTTATTATTTTCTTTTTAAATGGCCTTTGTCAAAATGTTTGTTTGTAATATGCCAGTATTTTGTGTTTCATTTTATAAAACAGTTTTAATTGTTTTTCATCGAATGGTTTGATTATATTCCACCAAATACAGGTAAAAGAAAAAAACAAAGATATTTTTTTGGGACTCGCACAGGATTATAAGAAACTAAACTAAACACACTCATAAAAACAAAAATAATAAAATAAAAACAATAGTAAAATGAAAATAACAACAGAAACACAACATGTCATAATGTCAGTTTACGATAAATAAATAAAACGTGTAAAAATAAAGCATATTATAGAAAATAAATAAATCAGAGGTACCTAGGGCTTTCAAAAGTTCTTGGTATTTTTACACAAAAGTAAAAATACTTATACAAAAGCTGGTCTATACACTTTTTGTGAAAAAAGAACTCAGAAACATACTAACGCTCCCCGATTAATCGCCTCCACTCCTAACTCGCACACCACCCAAACAAAGAAGAGCCGACATTTTAGTTAAAATTTAACCGAATTCTTTACATAAATATTTACATGTTTATAGTCGACGCTACGGGATGGTTCATTCCACCACCATTCAACCACAATACAGTGGAAAGCGGTGATATTTGTCAAATATAAAGGTTTATTTGAATAGGATAACGGTAATATTCTGACCCGGTATGACCCTCGGGTTGTCAAAGGCTTTTCAATTTATTCAGTTGTCAAATCAAAATGTCAACTTAAATGGTTGGTTGTTGTTATTAACCCCCGGCGCAAAAAGAGGGGTGTTATAAGTTTGACCGCTATGTGTGTGTGTCTGTCTGTGGCACCTTAGCTCTTAAACGCGTGAACTGATTTGGATGCGGTTGTTTTTATTTGAAAGCAGGTTTTCTAGCGGTGGTAGTTAGACATGTTTTATCAAAATCGGTTCAGCCATTTCAAGCTTTTTTTTGTGTCGGTTTCTTTTTATTTTTGTCACGAGTTTTGACAAAAATAGACTTGTCACTTTGTCACTTGATCCGGTTTTCAAAAAGTAGGGGTAGATAAAGCACTATTTTAGAGATTTTTTCGTTAAAATCGAGCTCCTGAAATTCATCCCATAACCTCATAGTATTACATAACATAACATCACGCCTTGTTTTCCCGAAGGGTTGAGCAGAGGTGTACTTACACTACCTATACCCACATTTCGCTAGTTAAATGTGTTTAAGTCCCATGTAATAAAGGGCGAGGCTATTGCCATCAATCAAACTGGTACATTATGCAGACTCCGGGCCGCTACTGAGAAATTACTGATGGAATAACCCTAATTTACCCTTGTTTAATGTCTGTTATTATTGTCTAATAATTACCCCTATGTCTATATCTACTCTTTATAGGCTCCTTCAAACAACCGCAACACGCGACGTGAATCGCACGCGCCACATAGGCACAGCTCGTCGCGCGACAGGCGGTACCTTTGTGTCGCATGTCGCGCCTGTTTGTAGGACCCTTATTGCTCTTTAATGTAGAAGCTTCTAAAATTCTACCAATCAATCACTGAACAAAAATAACACAAAAAGGCACTTGAAAGTAGTCCAACATTTTCAGTGCAGAATCCAGCACATTTACAGCAGCCACTTATAAGGCATCATTCTTAAACTTATTATTTACGTAGGGAACCCAAGCGGTTGCGGAACCCGCTAATTGAATAGTTTAATTAACCAACAAGTGGAACGGTCAAAAAGTCTAGTTAGCGACTTGTTTGTTAGGCAACGAAGTTCAGAAATACCACTATATTCATATTGATATCTTTAAATCTAAGATATAAATACGGACCCTGTACAGCACAGAAAAAAGTATAAAATTAATTCTAAAGTTAAAAATAGAATTAGGAAACAATAATTAACGATTTTTAAATATATGTGATACATACTTTTTCAACGAAATCTCCAAACGCCTGTTTGACATTTCTCGTGACCCAAGGGCTGGATTTTACCTTGGCCAGAGGCTAAGCATTGCCATACAACGTGGCAATGCCACCAGTCTCTTGGGCATATTACCAGTCGACAGCGATGCGGAGTAACTTTTTGACGCCACATTTTAGTTTGTTAATAGTTTTTAGTCAGGTTAGGTTATTATATTTTAATTTCAATTGTAAATACTATAATTTCATATTTGTAAATACGAATAAAAACATGGTCAACATAAACAAAAAAATAATAATTTATAAACATTAACAGTAAATTATAACATTTATTTATATTGAAATCAGTTATCTATCTGGTAAGGTCAATTAAACATATATTATAATTCTGGAATTGTGTTTATTAGGGCAACGTAGAGAGGATCAATTTTGTTCATTGTAATGTCAACCAGGTAATGAGGCCCCCTAACCTCAACAAAAGGTCATAACCACACAATGATCAATGATAACTTAAGGCTCCCGCAAACAGGCGCGACGCGACTCTTGTAAAACAAGTTCCATGAAGTTTTCTTAGAAATTGTTCTACTAAAGTCGTTTCGCACTTGTTTGCGGGATTCTTTATCCGTTACTTTACGCTGAAAATCCAAAAACTCAAAAACTAGGTACCTACTACCAGTGGATGTATCGGCATCAAAGCCTACGCGTATATGGCGATCAGAGCGACCAGTAAGTACCTACTCTTAAGTAAAGGATGGCTTCCCTATGCAACCTCCACGAATATTTTTGAAGTTGATGGCATGTAAAAAAATAAACGCTATTTCATATTAGGATGAATAGGAAAAGAATCGAGAGGCAGTTAGGAAATTAATTATTTTAAGGAATAACAATGGTAACACACATACATACATAAACTCCCGCCTTCTTCCTATAGGGGTAGGTAGAAACTACAGAACGCCACCTGATACGTTCCTTACACACTCTTTTTGCCTCGTTTACGTTCATACATCTGGTCATACACGCACACCGGTTGCGAGTACTACGCACCTGACCTTTCTGAAGAACGTCACCAATAAGGGCACAAGTTTATTACAAAATACGTATTTTATTGACCCGGTACAGCACGAGCAATAAAGTCTTGCAGTACCTACTTGAAGCAAATTATTCTTAGGGCCCGTTGTTTGATCAGAAGTCAAACATACTAATAGTTAAAATGCGCTACTAAAAACTAACAATTTGTTAAAAATGACAGAAGTATGTTGTTTGACAAATGGTTAAGTTAATTGTCAATTTGTTATAAAAGTGAACCATGCGCAGACAGAGTAGTTAAACTTTGACAGCTATTGACTAATGTCTAGTGACTAATCAAATTGTTAAATTGACTAATGGTCATGTTTAACTATGTCTCAAATAACGGGTCCTTTCTGATGAGACTGTATCTTTGGTCCACATGCAAATGTTTAATTTGGCCTCTCCATGTAGATATTTAAATTTCATAATAAACTGGACCTTCTGTATTTACCTTCTTAACATTTCCCGCCCAATTAGACGCGGTTGGCACTTGTGCAGTTAAAACTTTGAGTTAATTTGCACAAGACAGTGTTGCCAACTTATAGTTGCCCATCTTTTTGATTGGTCCCTTTAGTAGCGATGTCAACGTAAATAGCACAGCCTAATTACACATATGTCGCCGGAAAACCTGTTTGGTTAGAATATACAGCATGTATAAAATAGGTGTTAAGACTGTTAATCGCTAAAAAATAATCAGCCATTCCATACATTTGGGTCGAGTAGGTATTGAAGTTTTGTATGAGTTAGTTGATAATTTTTTCGTGATTACGATGTTGGTTCCATGGAGGAAGTTGTTCAGTTGAATGGTCTGTGTCACACCCTTTTAGATATGAGCACACCTTTCTGATATATGCTGTATCCATACTAATATCCTAACTAATATTATAAATGCGAAAGTAAGTTTGTTTGTTTGTTTGTTCCCTTTTCATGCCTAAACCACTGAACCGATCATCCTGAAATTTTGCATATACGTTGTCAGGTGTACAGAAACGGACATAGCGTACCTTTTATCCCGAAAAAAAGTACTGTTCCCGAGGAAAACAACAATAACGTTCTTATGATAATAGATGGCGGCACGTGTCTTTCATGAATCATGATTGAATTATAACCCGAATTGATTGTCAAAGTCTAAATTAATGCGTGCGTAGCCGCGGGCAAAAGCTAGTTATAAATACGAAAGTAACTCTGTCTGTATGTTACCGTTACACGCCTAAACCACTGAACGGATTTCGATAAAATTTGCCAAGGAGATAGATGGCATCATGGGGAAGGACAGTCTACTTTTTGTCCCGGCAGCACGTTCCCGTGGGATTATTTCTGAAATACACGCGGGCGAAGCCGCGAGCAGAAGCTGGTATTAAATAGATTTTTAGTTATTGTGATCAAAAATGGATCGACCTGAATGCTATACCTATTTCGGTAAATAGTATAAACAATCGGCAATACAAAACGTGAATGACAAAAAACACATTATTAGTAATCATGCAGGATCCCTAACGTAACGATTTGGTTAAAGTTCTAACCTATAGTTCCAACTTGTCTAAGGTTCACACCATGTTTCAAAATTCTGAGTTTCCTTCTTTTCCTACTAATATTATAAATGTGAAAGTTTGTGAGGATGGATGGATGGATGGATAGATGGATACATGGATGGATGGATGGATGTTTGTTACTCATTCACGCAAAAACTACTGAACGGACTTGGATAAAATTTGGAACAGAGATAGTTCATAACCAAGATTAATACGCAGGATACTTTTTATCCCGGTAGTACGTTCCCGTGGGAAAATTTCTGACCACCACGCGTTTGAAACCGCGGGCAAAAGCTAGTGTAACATAAATTCGAACGATTTTTAAATCGAAAATACAACAGCGATCCTATAGCATTTCGTTTATATTTTCGCGACAAGCATGAAAAGAGTCTTAAAACAGAATTTAAATTATGTGCGAAACGAGTATTTTCAATTTTAAAATCGTTCTATTTTACGTTACGTTTAGGTACTCCGCGTGTTCGTACTTGAGCCACAGGTCGCAACTCAGAATTCTATATATTTGAAAGGTAAATGCTCTCACGAGTCACGAATCACGATACAGATGAAATTCAAGAGTCACTTTGGTAACGACTTAAAAATCGGAGAAGATTTAGTCCTAGTACAGACCGCGAGGTCTAAGCTGAGCTGTGCATTTGTGTGAGTGCACATAGAGATAGTGTAGGTGTGACGTCGGCCTAGAGCGCGACGCGTCCTTTGCTTGGATTAAACCGGTTTATACTTCTTCTTCTTGATGATTATGGTTCCCGAACTTAGTCCTTCATGTGGACCATGCGCGTGCATGTGCGTGGGCCATGGCGGCCGTCGGTGGTTATTTTAACCAGCCCACCTTCCTCCAGAAGTTGATGATATATCCCGGTCTGTTGAGAGCATCTGTGTGCCCCGAGGTTTTGTGACCTAATCTGGATGACGCCTGTGCATTCAAAGAGCACATGCTTAACGGTTTCCTCAACCTCCATGCAGGCCCTGCATAGAGGACTGTCCGTTATGCCTATTGTGTGGAAGGGATTGTTTAGCGAGCAGTGTTCCGTGATGGTCATCGTCACCAGGCGCAGGCCGTTCCTGTTCAAACGTAATAAACGTTTGGTTAGCTTGCCATCTGAGGATGGCATGGCTTCCCTGGAAAAACTGCCTACAGCCCGGTGTCGAGGTCCACCAGCTATCCGCTTGTGTGTGGGTGTACTCCTGTAACCATCTGCGTAGCTGGTTGAAGGGGATGGCCACGATGGGTTCAGGTCCGCGGACTGACGCGCTGGATGCACCGGTTTATACTGCTTTTTGGCAATCGGCCTGAGGAGCGGTGCGTCCCTCGCGCGACGGAACTCCGCCGCGCACCTCACACAAAAGCAAAGCTCAGCTTAGACCTCGCGGACTATACGCACATTCGATTTGTTAACGCGATGATTTCTTATAGCGCTCTGGATTTTCAACTCTCGGTATTGAGCAGAGCATTGAGAATCCAACAGAGTGCATCCCAGCGCGTCATGAAAACACTTTTAGATTTTCAACCTTCGGCACTGAGTAGTGCGCTGAAAATCAAATGCGCGAAAAAACATCGCCGTGATAGAAAATCGCCCGTGCAAAAACATTTGAAAGCTGAACAAAGTTCTCTCCGATTTTTTTTATATTGACAATTGGGCGAATAACAATTACCAAAAAATATGCCCAGAGGTTTTTAGATAGTTTTAATCTAGAAAGCTACTGCAGTAACAGCGGTATTTTATTTAAGGACCTATCTACCACCGCGTACTACCTAATATTTGTGTACTGTCGCCAGCACATGAACCTACCACAAACTAACAGATTTTCTCATTCGATTTTGAACTTAACCATCAACATTTTAAGGTTTAAAATCGTTTGGAGAATTATGACAGCTTGACCTGCTGGCGACTATACAGGTATTGTTTAAAAATGAATGAGAACAAACGAATTTATACGAGTACCTATGTTATCATTGTCAATCATTCAGATGGAATGACTGACATACTGTTAACATAACATAACATCACGTCTGTATTCCCCAAAGGGTTAAGCAGAGGTGCACCAACAGGACAGTCTTTTTTAAGCCCAGACCCACTCAGTGGCTTTCAAGCCCAGACCCACTCGGTGGCTTTTAAAGGCCAGACCCACTCGGTGGTTTTAAAGTCCCAGACCCACTCGGTGGTGTTAAGCCCAGAACCACTCGGTGTTTTTTAAGGCCAGACCCACTCGGTGGTTTTTAAGCCCAGACCCACTCGGTGTTTTTTAAGCCCGAACCCACTCGGTGGTTTTTAAACCCAGACCCACTCGGTGGTTTTTAAAGCCCAGACCCACTCGGTGGTTTTTAAGCCCAGACCTACTCGGTGTTTTTTAAGCCCAGACCCACTCGGTGGTTTTTAAGCTCAGAGCTTATCTGATAGAACATCGGTGACAGTTCCTTACAGACCTAGGATGGAACTCCTAGGAAACAGCGCTCCAGAACTCGCTTGCAAATCACCTTTCTTTCTTCTAGCATTACTAGGAACATGGAGATACGATCAGAACAGAAATCACCGGAGAGAGTATATTCTCTCTGCTGATTTCACTTTTTTTCTTGTAATCGTAGCTCAAACTGACAAAGTTACTAATGTCTCATTTTAAATCACTATTGTTCTAAATGACACGGGACGATCGATCACGTTAAGCTACGCTTGCCGCGGTCGGTCCGTGGATGGGTGACCATCTTTACATACCAAGACCACTACGTGCTTCAGAAAGCACGTTAAGCTGTTTGTCCTGACTTTCATTCGTGGACCTTTCACAGCCGTTACGGGTTTTCAGAAGCCCGAAAGTCTGACAACCAGTCCTACCAAAGGGTATCGTGTTACCCAGTAACTGGATTGTGGAGGTCAGATAGGCAGTCGCTCCATATAAAATACTGGTATTCAGCTGCATCTGGTTAGACCGGAAGCCAACCCCGACATAGTTGGAAACAGGCAGGCAGATTGATTTTTGACTTTATTAATATGTATTATATGTGTCAGATTTGCATAGACTTTGATTCAGATCATAAAATTAACTACCAATAGAAGTCAGGTGCCTCTTACAGGGGCGGATGTGTCGAGAAAATATTTGTACTTATTATTTTTATATATGTATAATTCAATAAATATATATTTAAATAAAACATTTAAAAAAATTGTTAAGTAATATGAGATCATATTACTTAACAATTTTTTTAAATATTTGTAAATGGATTGAAATCAATAATTTTGAATAAGAAATAGTACCTTTACATAAAAGTGGACAAAAACAAACTTAACTTCAAAATAACATCACGCCTGTAATCCCCCATGGGTAATGCAGAGGTGTTCTTAGTTGAGAAAGGCTAAGCAGATGAGATATTATAAATGAGGCATGAGTAACTTTCTCAGTTTGTTGTTTTAAGCGAACTTGTAATAACTTACTATCGACTTCTATTATCTTAGATCACTATAATCATCCCTACATACCTCACGATCACGTTGAATTCTCGTTTATCGTCCACAAACTATTACGAGTGTTGTTCAAACTGGGACCGCTCAGAGTTGCCCAGGAACTTTAAAGGGTACATCGTAACGGGCTGTACTCCATAGCTTAACTTTAACAAGTTAATGAATAATAATGGGATATTATATTATCTTCACTTGACAGTGGTTTGTGATCCCCGCGAACGAAAAATCACTTCATACATTAATTATTAAATAAAAGTAGTTCTTCTCATATTTAGGTGCCTCTCCAATTACTGATACAACTCCGAATATTTCTCCTAGTCCTAAATGTGGTGGAACAGCTTAAGGGGGATGCGCTAAGGTAGCCCGCGAAATTCAAATTAACTTACGTTTTTTGTAATTTTCAGGTCACTGTCAGTTTGTAAGTATGTTGATTCAAATATGATTCGCGGCCGTAACAAATATGGCTTTACAGAATTATAATCAATAGAATCGGCAATATAACTCCTTAAGTTAGAATTGCCCTCAAATCTCAAGATTTCATGAGATAGTCGTTCAATAGGGTAATATGAACTTATTGAGATGTATTGATGATTTTTGTGAATATAATTATATAAATAAATATTCGCTACGGCCGCAGATCATATTTAGATCGATATACAACCTGGTACTGACCTGCAAATTGCAAAAAACGTAAGAAAAGTTGAATTTCGCGGGCTACCCTTTTTTTTTTTTTTTTTGTGTAGGAAATCATCAAATGACCTCTCCCGCTTTGGGCGGAGCGGAAGGGCGTGTCAGACTCTTACTGACTAAAACCCACCCGTGTTCCTTCAGTTGCCTGTGCGCCAGGGCCACGGTAACTCTTTCGAACAATCCGCGACCCTGGTAGGCATCGGCCCTATCGGACCCCGTCAATTATGCTGACATCTGTTTGAGGCGCGCGTGGAACACAACGCGCCGTCGACCCGGGCCTGGTCCTTACCGGACGGCGAGCTGTCGCGGGCTACCCTGAAGATTTCGCCTTAATAGCACTCGTGACTCCGATCCATTCGCGAATGTTTCTCAGCCAGGGCTTTTTTCAAACTCAAACTCAAAGCATTTATTTCAAATAAACCAATTACAGGCAGTTTTGAATTGTCAAAGGGTCAGTCAGTCAGAAAAATGAAGCTAGTTGCCCATTCCAAAGCGTAGTAGGCACCTATAGAGAAGAACGGGCAAGTAACTCCATGGACACTCTTTTAAATCAACATATAGTTACAAAAAACAAATTATTTACATCATTCATGTTAAAATTAAAAATGTGAGAACTGTGTAGAAAGACGTGCACGTTTACAGTATCCGTAATAAAAAAGATAAAAAAACAATTCAAAAATTTAAATTTAAATAAGCCGTGGCAGCCAAGAGTTGACCAATCCCTACTGACGGCGCCCGTTCACGAACATGACGTATGGATCACCACCATTCAGCTCAACCATTTTGAAGGGAACTTAATGATCCAACACACATGCCACCACCAGCGAGACATTTGAGTGAGCATGACATACTCTCAGCCGCCAGGGCACATTCAAGTCAATGAAAGACGAGCCTAGTAAATGGTGGCTTTATAGTAGGTACATAGTGCTCACACATGTGCTATGCAATTATACATTGTTAAGAGATTGAATTTATACAATGCAAAGATGTTGTTGTTTTTACAATCTTCAGCAGCTCCAACAATATTTTCGAATGCTAATCAATTAATTTATGCGCCCCTGTGGAGCAGGACCAGCGTTGAGCCAAGCATCTTTGTCAGCGATGTAATCCCCCAACTTATAATATGCTTGGCTGCATAGTGTGCGTTTTATACAAGATTTAAATTTTGTTTCATTCAGTTGGAGTATGTGGGGAGGTATTTTATTGTTTGTATTGTTTCTTCGATCAACATAGCTTTCTTCGCTACTTCGCCCACCAATACTAGTTGCAGTAAGACATCCCTCTCGTGCCGAAAAACGTGTCCGAGGTAAGCAACCTTTCTTTATTTGATTGTCTGCAGGAGCTTGCGGTCCTGCCCATTCGGCCCAAAGGAAGTTGCAAAAGACAAACACTTAGATGGTAAGTAATGCCATTCTGTATATTACTGTCAGCATACTGCGATCACCAACCATGGCAACCATTAATTCTACAAGTTAAATCTAAAATTTAAAAAAAACTCCCGACACAAACAAAAACTCTAAAAATGCCTGAACAGTTTTTCTTCTTTTTTTTTTAGATAAGTACACTATCGATCAAGTTAAAAAATAGCAAATCGATTCAGCTGTTTGGGAGCTACGATGCCGCAGACAGACACAGATACACACGTTCAATTTGTATCACCCCTCTTTTTCCGTCGGGAATTAAAAAGCGTGGTGAATAATAGTTTTGGCTGCGGTCACACTGGCTAAAGACCAAGTTCTTCTTCAATAAGTAGAGTAAAAAGTTTAAAACAACGTAGGATGTCATGACATGACTTACGGCGAGGTTGCAGTACTTTTTAATCTTCTTAAACCTCTTTAAATCTTGCCAAATGTAAATGTTGCGCAAAAAACATATTTTAGAATAATTGAACATGCGGTCAAGCGCTGTGTGAAGAGTAAAACGTGAATTCTAATTAATGTCTCGTTATAAAAAAACATAAAGATGACACTAAATCGCTATTTAAAACGTGTTACCTTGAAGAGATTCCATCATGAAACCATGTAAAAGTTAGAGTTGAGAACATTTTTTTTTTTTTTAATATATACCAAATCTAGCAGTTCAAGCGCTCGCACTGACCTGCCAGTGCCCGCCGAGACGCACTACATGACACCGTACTACAAGAGAGCCTTAAGAACAAAAAAGTATTATCTCACCTACCTCATTACTTCCAGTTATTCCAGTACAAAAAAAAAGAAAGAAAGAATAAAGAATAATCGATTAAAGACGTCCGAATAAAGCAATTGCTCAGCTTGACGAAACCATAAAGCAATGGTCTCCCCATTGCTCTTTGCTTTCGTCCAGCTCGTCTCGCTATCTATAACGTACACAAGGTTATTTTGTACCCATAGATAATAGGAATTTAAAAATTTAACGAAACACGTACGAAATACGTATTTAAATATTTAATACTAACACTATCATAATAAAAATATCCCGACCAAAGTCACCATTATGTCCACTCCATTAAACCCAACTAAAAAAAAAAAACAAAAAAAAAAAAGTGGCGTCTCTATCAAAATACGTTGTTGATAGAATTATTTATAAGCGGATTAAGTGGATACTGATAGATTCCCGTGTAAACATGGACCGACCTTAATCTTTAATACTGTCCGGGGTCGGGGCAGAATACTGATCCAGTTCCCAGAGAATTGATAAATCAACTAGACTAGTCTTTTGTCATCGATTGAACGGACGTAAACATACAACAAGATAGAGCGAAAGTAGACCTTTGGGACCGTCAAACGGGGTGAATCGGAACGAAACTTTAAAAGGGATTTTAATTTAACATTGAAATAATATAGTTTGTTGCCAACAAGGGCACTTAATCGTTAATTATAATACAGTAAACAAATTGAGAGTGTTTTTTGGCAACAAACTTCAATGTTTTAAAGTTAAAGTTTCGTCTCTTATTCACCCCTGCATCCCTATTCACCCCGTTTGCCGGTATTTTGAAAAAAACCTATGTAGTTAAGGTAGAGTTAACTTTCGAATAAACTTGTTCTGTTTGCAGCTTTAAGCGTTTTTTCTGCATAACAATAATAATAAGTATTTATTTCACAAAAAAAAAACTTTGCATTTTGCGCTGTATACATAGTTGGAAAAATATATTTACATTATTATGCAATAGTAGAGTCTATCTTTTAAAGTAGGACTAGCCTGTATCTTAAAAGATAAAATGATAAAAATAATATGGTTGCCATTAGCTTCTCATATAAAGATCCATAACATATGTAATCACCACGCCTGGCAAACGTACAGGCGATACTTTTGACAACCCTAATCCCTCAAATTAGGTTGTAATAACTTAACAATGAAGCTTTTCAAAACTCATTGTGTTACTAATCACCACACTTTTCAACCGGATTGGCGTGAAAATATAATAATTGATTGATTTGGGAATAAGGCAAAGTTGAAAAAATACAGGTTGTCCCAGAAATCAACCGACATACTGTAGGTAGTGATAACTTTGGTCAAGCCCTCCCAAAATAACAAAACATATATTCCACAAAATCTTATAGTTTTCGAGTTATACTAGACTAGGTTTTGCCCGCAACTTCACCCGCATGGATGTTAAATGATAAATGATAAATGATTTTATTTCTGTAAGTAGGTTTGTACAAACACTTTTACACGTCAATCATATTTTTAAACTAGATGAGGTCGGCGTTTCCTATCTGACTACTCTGAGAAGAAAGGCCGAAACAAACTCAGAGGTCACAGTCTCTTTTAAAGTCCAGACATAATCTTGGTCAAATCATGTGAAGACCATGTAGATTGGTATCTGAAATGGTCTTTTGAGGAAAGAACCACACAGATTGAGTGGACCTGTCCAGTCAGTGCACGCATTTGTCAGTAATCGTGCAGCTCAACTCAGGAAGTCAGGACTTACGGAGCTCAACGATTCGACGAACAATACCAAAGAAAGGACATTTGGGTAGGCCACATAAATTACTCAATCTGCCAGATCATGATTAAAATTAACTGCGAAAAAAAAAAAGCAATGACCCACATAATCCTCACATTCACAATAATTAAAATGACATAATACTTTACAAGTAAATACTCATGTCATTGTGTATATAAAATTCAACAATGTCAATGTGTATATAAAAAAAAATCGGACATAATGTTTGAGAACCATGTAGATTGGTGTCTGAAATGGTCTTTTGAGGAAAGAACACAGATTAAGTGGACCTGTTCAGTCAGTGCACGCATTTGTCAGTAACCGTGCAGCTGTTAGAAATTATCCTACGGGAACGTACTACCGAGATAAAAAGTATCCTGAGAAAAGTATCCTGATTTTTTTAAATCCTATCCTATGCTACTAATATTATAAATGTGACAGTTTGTGAGGATGGATGGATGTTTGTTTCTCTTTCACGCAAAAATTACTGAACGGAATTGGATGGAATTTGGAACACAGATAGTTTATAACCTGGGTTAACATGTTATAAACTATCTGTGTTCCAAATTCCATCCAATTCCGTTCAGTAATTTTTGCGTGAAAGAGAAACAAACATCCATCCATCCTCACAAACTGTCACATTTATAATATTAGTAGCATAGGATAGGATTAAAAAAAAAAACTAAATTACCGGCAGACGTCATTCTTTTGACTCTCATCTGTAAATAAAATCTTTTTCCATCAAAATATTATTGACTACTTACTTTACCCGGAATTACTTTTGATTCTCTATAAAATTTACAAATTCAACATAAATTCACTATTATTTGTTTTTTTTCCTCAATATTTTTTTTGTTAATTAATTATAATAATTTTAAGAACTATAAGATTTTGCGGAACATAATTAAGTTTTGTTATGTTAGGAAAGCTTTACTCACATCATCAAACTATGTTAAGCATTCCCACATTGATCATGTTTTGACAACTACAAAACCATTTTTCTATCGACAAGTTGATCCATAAAACCGAATACGGTAATATAAGCCCTTAACACACCAAAAGAACGCGAAAATTGATATCTATTACCGAGCTCCGTAACTCCGTACCTTATTCAACATGAATAAATACTACGTAGCTACAGATATACTCATACCACCGGGATTTTTGACGCCTACTTAATGCCACCACAGTAATCCTCGCTCGTTTTACTTTTAACATACGAAATTAATTCCCACGGAATGTAGGGACAGCAATCACAGTACTTCATAATTGAACTGGTATTTTATAACTGTTGCGAAATCGGAACTGATAATGATGGTTATTTGAAACCTGTGATTGGTGCAGTTTTACGGAAATTGAATTGTAATGTTTGTTATTTAGCGGATCAACTAAATCGGTTTGGTACACCCAAACGGGGTGACTAGGGAGGCAGGGGTGAATCGGAATGAAACTTTAAAGGGGATTTTAACATTGAAATAATATAGTTTGTTGCCAACAAGGGCATTTAATCGTTAATTATAATACAGTAAGCACATTAGAGTGGCAACAAACTATATTATTTCAATGTTAAAATCCCTTTTAAAGTTTCGTTCCGACTCACCCCTGCATCCCTATTCACCCCGTATGACGGTAACCGATGGTATCAGTTTACTAGTATGACGAATATTTAACTATCTACTTAGGTATCGTTTTATGCGTTCAGATTTGGATTCAAATAATTACATAACCAATGCCCAATGAAGAATATGTTGCAACACCATTTTACTATCAGTTTGAGAGAGTATTTATTCAGGGTTCATGTAGAAAAACTGACTGTAATGTATTGTAAAATGTGTAATGTGCATGGAGCAAATAAATAAATATACAACTATTTAAAACAATTTAATCATTTGTCCTCATTACACAATTAAGTAATGATGATTACAAAATCATTAGTTCCGTTGAAGGTTCAGTGGCATCATCATAATCCAGAGACGTCCTTGTCTCTGCCTCCATCAGAGTCTGCATTGGTTCAAATCTTAACATTTTTAAACAAATTATTAAGCTATGTTCTTGCACGTCAAGTTTTCCGTGCAGACCATACATCAAGTTGTCTGGGGTTTAAGCGGATAGCTTTAATTGTTTGGAACGAGGCAGCCCTGGATTAAACCGAAAAAATATATTACACCGCGATCTTTCCCTCCATTATTTAGCCCGACGCCACGTTATTTTCTTCTTTTTTAAAATTTTATAATATGTGGAACACCTACACGCGATTAGTTCGTAATTGAAAAAGTTTTTAATCTCATCCCAGCGTGATTGACGATTTAAAAGTAAATGTCAAAGTGCCAGAGCGAAATACTTTTTTCGGATATTCAAATTCTATAGCTCGTTCTATTTTGTTTTTTTTTTCACTGGCTGTCTTTCAAGTGACTGGGATTTTTGTCGTTGATTGAATTTTATTGACAGTTATTTTTTCTTTTTAGTTTTAAAGTCGCTTGTCCTCATCAATACTCAATGGTTGGAAGTAACTATTGGACAAGTGTATTTGGGCCCTACTAGACCTTCTGTTTGTCGTCAAAGAGTAATTTGGGAGAACTAAAGCTCTTTCTGTTCTTCTTTCGAGCCCTATAATAAAATTGGAAATTAATTTTCAACGACATTTTAGGTCACCGCATTTTTCCGATTACATTAAACTACACGCAATTACAAACAGTGTCTCTAAATTCCTGTACAACAATACACAGTGAACAAATACAAAAAAAGCTACAATAACTTATCTTCCGCTCAACTAGAACCAGACAAGCTAAGGCAGTAATTCATGTCCGAGCTGTCACAAGAGCGGTGACAACTGGCGCGGTCTGAACTGAACTTATAAAGTTCGCGCCATCACCGGGGAGCGGAGCAGGCTTTTCAAGTTAATGTCTGGACGTAAACGGATCAACATAACTGTGCTACTGAGTTGTGTCGTACATTATGGGCTGCCAGATAAGTATTTATAATTTTTAGCCTTGATTTTCCCACTGCAGGGCAAAGGTCTTCACTTACCTCTGTCTAGGGCTATTTGGGGCCAGTCTTTAAGATTTCTGGTAATAGCTTTTGGTGTAAAACGCGAGGGAATTCCTGAAGAAAGCTTAGCACCAGCCTCCTCTTTTGGGTTTTAGCTGCTAATAAAAAATTAAGAGGGCGTACAACGTCAAACTAGCGCCACTCCTTTAAAAAAATATTATTTCGTGACTGAGAATGAACTATGAATAACGGCTTGTAAGGACCCTCGGTAAGTGTGTCTAGAATTTTCTTATACCTTTTATTAAGTTTCATATTGAGACAAGAAGCAACAAAATTCGATCTAAATGAATGTGGCCGCATTCGTCTAGATCATATTTTGTTGCGTCATATCTCATTATGAAAGTTTATAAAAGGTATTAGAAAATTCTAGACACACTTACCGAGGGTCCTTACAAGCCGTTATTCATAGTTTATTCTCAGTCACGAAATCATATTTTTTTAAAGGAGTGGGCGCTAGTGTGCCGTTGTACGCCCTCTTAATCACCAATCCATCAGCTAAACATTACGTTATGACTGTTTTCAAGTCCTATCGTTAACTGCGTTAATGGAAGCTGTAGCCAACACTCTTAAACTCTGTGTATAATATATTTTATCAAGTTTACGTTCTGTCTGTATTGTCGGACTGTCTGGTAAAGCCGTGTGACGAATTTACGAGATCCTACCTCCGCAGTTGATACCAAGTTTTTGCAGATAAGATACTTCGGGATTTATTGAGGACTTCTTAATAGAAGTTAATTTAGAGCGTGAATTGTTTGTTAATAGAATAACCCCTTTACTTATAATCGGTGGTTTAAGTTAAAATGTATGGTTAAACATGCCCTAATAATTACTTAACTTTTATAAATAAACCCCTAAAAGAATATAAAATGTGTCTGCCATGAGTGGTGATTTAAACTTTGTTTCATAATAAACATACAGATATTGGTGCCAATTCTCTTGTACACCGAACTAAACTAACTAAACTATCACTCAAATTCCTTACTTTTGGCTATATGAATCTTAAAGCTATTCTGCAAAAAAATATCTTTAAATTTAAAAATCATTTTGACGCAACTAAAATTTAATTTGACAATCGCGACTCCACGTGTTACTTGTTTGCCCTACCCCGTGAATTTTTGTAGAGCCGGAGGCGCGCTTCGGGTGCAGCCTCGACGTGTTATATATGAAAATTTTCACTTTTTATATGAAAAGATATTGCCTACATGTAGAGTTTTAGGGGTTTGAGGGCTTATAAAGGGGGTCCAAATTTTCATTATTTTTGCGATAGGACGCACCATTTTCGAGATATAGCAAAATAAAATAAATAAAAAAGATACAGTACTGTTTTTGCACCTGAAGTCGACGTGTTGTGGTGAATTTTAGTTCATGACAACAAATTCTATTCCACACCTTTTTAATTGCGATTAAAAATACCCAGATTTAGTTAGACGACTAAAATTTTAGGTGAAAAACGTCAAATTCTGAATAGCAAAATTTCCATTTTCAGTAAACTAATAACTCAGTGCAATCTTAGTGCTATCAAACTAAAATATAGTTAAATTGTGTCACTTTAGTCTATTTCAGAATGAGAAATCGTCGTTTGACAGGAATAAACTAAATTTTTGTGATTTTTAGTCTAGTTTGGAGAATTTTGCGACAAGAGAACCGGCACTATTATCATCAGGTTACTTTAAAATTCAGGTTTGGTTATATTAGCTTGTAAAAGCTCATTACTTACTGAACAAGGGGATCCCAATTACGGTTGAAGACCCAATTTCCCTTTCCAATTTGATCACCACGCTTGGCTAACAAATTGTCGATCGCAGTATGTTTCTAAGGAGGCCGCAACTGAAAATCTTCACCATATACAGGGTGGATTAGTGGATAAAATCAATGGGCCCTGGTGGGAAACTACTTTAAATCCTTAAGATAGATTATTTGACTTAAAGGAAACATACCTTTATTTTTAAAAAGAAATAAAACTTCTTTCATAGATTTCTCGATAAGTTTACCTAAACTGGGAATCGAACCAGCTACAAATTCAAAAAATAAACACTCGCTATTTTATTGCATTAGTCGATACAGTCAATGTTAAAGATAATATTTCTCCAAGAAACATTAGGTCTGACACTCGTCTAGACTATTTTTTATCGGACCATGTAAAAAATGTTATTTACAAAAAGTCATACGAGACTGTAGAAGAGTTAAGGGTTGACGTAGAAAATGTTATTAGGAACATACACGAAATTAATTTCAAAAAAGACTAAATTTGTATATCCGGCACGAGGGTTCTCATTTCGAATAACTTAAGTATCCGTAAAATTATTAAAAATGTAATTTTAAATAGTTCAAGTATCAATGTCTTGCTAGGTAATAATTGTCTTTCAAGTTTACGTGTTCTTCATATTAGAATTGATTATAAAATAAAATTAATGTTAGATTTCTTGATCTTTTTATTTTTCTAAGACCAATTGTTTATTACAGAATTTTTATCCTCAACAATAATCCTACCGATTGGTAGAATAAAACAGTGAGTGCTTATTTTTTAAAATTTTTAGCTGGTTCGATTCCCCGTTTATGGAAGTTTGTCGAGAAAAATGTGAATACAGTTTTGTTTCTTTTAAAAAATAAAGGAATGTTTCCTTTAAGTAAAATAATCTATCTTAAGGATTTAAAATGGTTTCCCTTCAGGGCCCATTGATTTTTTCCACCCTGTATACATTATTGTAGTCTTTGATCTTCACTCAACCCTTCAATTAGTTTTACTTTATCCACGTGTAAGGGCAGGAGCACACCTGACGAGGCGCAGCGCGGCGTGGTTGTCTATGCGAAAAAATATCAACGTTGCGCGGCTAAAAATAAAGTTGAGAATAAATAACCTGAGACGCGCGCCTCTTTCCGCTTAAGGGGCTTACAAGAGGTAAAGCGCGGTCACTGTCGGATTGCATAGAAAAGAAAGAGACGCGCGATGACACAACGCTGGTAAGTTATTGCAAATATGAAGCAATTATGGATTTACAAAAAGCTATTCACTGGACTAAAAAATTAAAACACTTTTACGTTAGTATGTTGCTTGTATAGAATAATCTGACAAAAAATCTGAATGTTTGCTTGTATATTAGTCCATACTAATATACAAGCAAACATTCAGATTTTTAACGATGAAAAAAAATTATAACGATTAAAAACCATTTTTTAATCGTTATAATTTTTTTTTTAGAAGTATTTTCGTGATTTTTTTCTATCATATCAAGTAAATTGTATTATGTTTTCAACACACTATCTAACTAGCATATATCCTGCAGAATATCATATATTTTTCTGATTTTGGTTACTGCATTGGATCATATATTTTTAGGCATTATAAATTTGCGTTTAGGTCATGTAGTCCCCTTAAATGCGCTCTCGAGCCAATGGAAGTTTATTTATTGTCAACTTTATTTCAACTGGTGCATCGTGCAACTGGTTCGGTCGATATTTGTTTGGCAGTGATGAATGCGCTGTGCTGCGCCTGGCCAGATGTGCGCTGGTCCTAATAGGTCCCACTCTTTACACGTAGATAAAGTAAAACTGGCATGGCTAGTCAATCTCCAGAAACCACATAGCCTCAATTAATATCTAGTAAGATAGACTCCACAGAGCATGTAACTTTAATAGACTCCAATAACCAAGTTCAATCTAAGCCTATTTGTAGTTCTAACCACAGATTATGTCAGGTTCACAGATTTGAGCCAATTTGCTTAGGTTGGTAATACTGAAAAATGGCCAATTATCTACTCAATCAATATGACAATGACGATTGGCATACACGGAGCATTCATTTTAATAAAAATAATAATATCAGCATTATTGTCCCACTGCATGGTAAAGGCATCTTCTCATATCGAGAAGGCACGAACATTGGTCACCATGCATGCTCAAAACGGATTATCGATTTCAGACTTACCTCGACCGGCCCCTGCTTCGCACGGTTTTTACGACTAAAAAAACATCGTGATTTCTTAATTATAGGTACGTAAGTTTAATGATTATGTTTTATACACATAAACCTTCCGTAATAAACGTTCTAAATTATGGTAACAACCACATCAAACCCGTATCTTCTTTCACTGATACCATAGATAGTATCCAAAGACGAAAAGTAAATGTTCCAATGTAGAGTTTAGCTGTCTGACTCACCAAATTATGCGGCTTAATACTAGACTTCACACAGGGTGCCGATTTTCCGATCACATCACTCCCATAACAGCTGTCAAAAAGTATTCGAATGTCAACCCTGAGTAAATGTATTCTGTGATGTCAACCGAGACCTACGACCTACGATAGAGACGGACTTGGTGTGGCGACACCAAAATTATAATTATTCCGTGCTAAGATAGCACTAAACTATGGCAAAACTAAATGAGTGGAAAACCGGGTCCCCTTACGAAAACAACTTACCATAACATAACATCACGCCTGTATTCCCCGAAGGGTTAGGCAGAGGTGTACCTATAGCACACCCACATTTCGCCAGTTAGTTTTAAGTCCCATGGAATAGGGGACGAGCCTATTGCCTCAACCGGGCACAAATCCAGACTCCGGGCTGCTACCGAGAAATTCCAGATGGAAAAACCCAATAACACTTTGCCCGACCCGGGAATCGAACCCAGGACCTCATGCTCAGCAGTAGCGCTTGCGACCACTAGACCAACGAGGCAGTCGAAAACAACTCATCTGTCAAACTCAATTAAAATACTTCTCATTTTTAATTACTTATCTTTTAAATGTTTAAAATAACAAATGAATAAACATTTAGGTCTACTATGATTAATGTTTTGTAACCAAATATTAATTTAGTCAATCAAATTATGCAATATTGTAGGTATTTAATAAGAAATTAGAATTACATTATTCTCACTAATTTTGTTAAATGTTAGTTCAGAGCTTGTTGGTTTGATTTATTCATTTATTACTGTATTAATTTAATTAATGAAATTTACTTACTGTAGATATAACTGCTTTTCAGGCTCAAATATGAAGAAACAGACTGCCCAAAATTACATGGTTGCATTGTTGTGGTCCTGCTTTTCGACGACAAACCAATATGACGTACAGTTAAAGTTCTTTAAAGTTTGTAATTAATGCAGTCACAGGTACTCTTATCCTATGAACATGGCTACGCATGAAACGCCCCAGACGACCCACTGACCGGACAGTCCTCCTACTATGTATAGTCTGCAGAGTTACTATTCGTTACGTACCTCAAACTACTTCTATAAAAGTTCACAGAACTATTTGCGGCAAACCAGACAAGCTGTCAATATTGCGCGGAATAAACTGACACATTTTATTTCATCGAATGCAGTTCTTCGACAAGACATAAAACATTCAGCCTAAAATCGACAGCTGAATAACGCTAATTTTGAAATTTAGAACACGAGCCAGTGGTCCACCAGTAAAAATATAAATGTTTAAATTCGGTTGCGCTTGCATCGATCGGTGTCGGTGTCGTTCGCAGGTGGACCCCGCTTACGTGGGACCCATCACCTGGCGCGACCTATATTTTATTTATGAGCACGAATACGGTGAGGATAGGGTTGTGATAGTGTGTTTATCGATAATTTGTGCATCGGGGAGTTATTGCTGTGTTGAGGGGAGATGTTTGGAAGGGCGTTTGTTGGAAATACCGACTAAGAGCAGTGTTTGAAGTGTGTCGATAAAATCTAGCATTAGGGAAAGTTTATTGAGAACGATATAATGCCTGATAACAGCACTCTTTAAATTCGGTTCTCCTATTAAATAGACAGGTAAGTCAGCAAGTTGCTCTACAGCAAAATTATTTATAAAAGAAAAATGTTATGCATTCGGAAATATCGGTATCGGTATTTGGTTATATCGTGAACTATCCTGAAATTCAGTATGACACAGAAAGACATGCGACTATTCAATACTATTAATCCCAACTCCGACTTTGAATCCTCCAACTTGAATTTTCATAATTCCTTCATTCTTACAAGGTTATAAAACGTTAAATAACGAAGAAAAATGCTGTTAAAAACGGGTTTTACATTCAAAAGTTGTGTTTAAATATTATTCTCGAAACGTAAGTTCCGAAAGTTTCACAGATAACATCTGACACCGCTTAGTTCTGATTTTAATGTTCAAAGTTGTGCTAAGTTTAACTTATCCTTAAATTTGACGTACCGTTTTCGGACCAAAAAAAATCACCTACTTGTTATTTTTAAACAGCCATTAAATTCATAGCAGATCAAATTCTTTAAGCTACTTTGAAATATCTACTGTTTCGAAGCTGGTTGCAAATTAGTTCGTTGCCATTTGTAATCCAAAGTAACCATAAAAAGCATTAATATGTTGATGGATGATAAGTTGATATACAGCGTATATCAGAAATGTGTAGTCATATTTAAGGCTGTGGTCAATGAGGGCGATATACGAGGTAAACTATTTTTTCGTATATGGCAATTAACATTCCAGCTAAAACAATACTTATAATATATTGCTTTGTTGTTAGGTAATGTAATATTTAATTTAAATTATTCTATACTATTTTTTTTGTATTAATTTAATAATTTATTTGTATTCTGGTTTCATTTCAATATGGGTGTATACTTGAAATAAAAATAAATGATTTGATTTGAATGATAATTATTATCAGCAGTCCCATACAAAACGTCAGTGAACCAAATGTAAAAAAAAAAACGCGATTTTGACGATGTTGGTCCAATGGAGAAAGTAATAGTTCACCTTGATGGTCTTTACAACATCCTTAATATGACCATGCATTTCTGATACACACTGTAGGTATACATATAAAAGAACAATGCTTCTAGAAAAATAACGTAACCCTCTTGCTACATTACTTTATTTATTCTTACTTGAATAGTTACTTTACGTACTCTTTCTTGATTGTAAATCTAAATACTTCAAAAATATAAATATCGACATGTCCCCACACTATTTGTAAGCCCAATAAGACAATAGAGTGCTTAGTGTTCGCCCGTGGGTATCCGTTACAAAGCTTTTACAAAAAATATCCCTTCCCGAGATACCCGAGATACCCTAGTGATACCCAATAATATCTTAAAGGGTTCCATTGAATTAATTTGCGCTAAAAATATATCCTTTTCGTACCGTACCCTTATGTTTTTAATGATGGCAATTTTAGTTTTTTTTCTGTCACTGATAGTGATTATATCTGCAATTTTATGAAATTACGTTTTTTGTTGTGTTTTACGGTAATTGCTGGAAAAGAGGTAGGGTTTTTTATTAATTAAAACAATTAACGTCAATTTTTTTTTCATGCCATTTATGCGACAACGTATGAAGTCTTTAAATTTTGCAAAGAACCGAGTTTACATTAGAGTTGATTTGTGTTAAAACCGTACATTGTGGAATTTCCTTTTACATATTTATAATAAAGTAACATTTCGATCTCTTTCTTCAAAACTAATCAGCACCCTAATTGAGTAACACACTATCAATAACAATCTGAATAATTTTGATGGATATTGCTAATTCATTGCTTCATATGTTCGAAAATTTGTATTGCAATGGATGTTGTTGAACTGTCAAAATGAAAGATATTCCTACTGATATTATGTTACGCGATTACCCTGCTGACATTAGTAAACATACCTGGGTAATATTAAAAATAATTGTACAGTTACCAAAAAGAAACGAAAATGAATTTCGTTACCAAAATGATAAGTGTTACAAAAAGGAACTAATAATTTCACACTATGAACAAAACAACATAGGTTACCGTTTTTTTTTTTATCAAATGATAACTGAACTATAGTTAGATACAACTTGGATAGGTTCATCTGAACTCTTAATAATACAAGAACAACTCTTGATAAAAACTCTTAAATCACATCAGGCACAGTGTCACATTTTAATGGTTTCATATTTTTTCTTATCCTAATTAATAATCGAGATCAATTTATCAGTTTCATGATTATGTTATTGGCCCATTATTGTATTTATAATCATTTCTTAAGTAATTAACTTTTTCTCTGAGCAACTCTTGTCGTTGACGAAGAATACTGGGTAAGTAACCGTTTTCACTAAATAGATAAAATAATTAGCAAAAAAAAAAAAATTTAAGAACGCCTTTTTTCTGCAAATTTGTTTACTGGAAAACAAACTGGTTGGTTGGAAAATTAAACACATGTGACATAATAGTAGGTACTGGAAAACAATTTTCGCAAAGAAACGATTAAAATTGTTGCAAATAATTGCCGAACCACGATTATGCCATAAAAAATGTTTCTTTTGGAAAGTTGTTTGTTACTATAAGTACTACAATCATGTTTTTAAGTTACTTAGACTAATTTACAGTACAATCAGTTTAGTCTAATTATAGATCTAACCACTTAAAATTACATTTAAGTTTAATAAATAGGAAATAAAAAAATAAAATTAAAAAAGTAGTAGTAGTAGTTTAGTAGTAGTAAAAGTAGCAGTTATAAAGTTTTTTTTGTATAAATTATTAATTTTCGTGTTATTTGGTAACTTTAGGTACATACACAAGAAAATACACACAAAACATGAAGATGAAAGGCAAATAGTTTTGTGTTGGTTGAGACACGGCATTAAAGGGGATGTGTCAAGGTAGCCGGTGAAATTCAAATTTTCCTAAGTTTTTTACAATTTTCAAGTCAGTGTCAGGTGTGGTGTTGTTAACAGATTCCTGTTAACCCCTCCAATTAAGCTGTATAATTCGTTTTTTAAACCTAGATAGTAATTTGACAGGTGTACTGTGAAACTGGTATACTAAAAAGCAAACACAAAAATACTTGAAATGTCAGATTACTATCTGGGCAAAACGTACTTTAGAAAACATGAAGTAATAATATTTTCACACATTTTTATATTAAGAACATTTCGTAAGACAACTAATTTGATGTTAGGTAGGATTTTAGTTACGTAATCATTAATTCTTTGTCTGACTAGTTTCAATCTCGAACGGATCTTAGTCATGAGCTCAAAACAAAGTGGTTATGGCACGGCTGGTTGAAACTAGTTGGGCAAACCCGAAATGTATATGCGAGTAAAACCATAAATAACATTATTAAATTAATACTTGCCCTTTATCTACTAGTATTCCTAGTAGGTAAGGTTGGAATTGCTAGAATATTTTGTAACCAAAATAAACGTGTGACGTATTTTTCAGCAGTATAAAATCACCCTTACTTCCATTTTGTTAACTCGTTTTTGTAACGTGACAAATTTTTGTAAAAAATTGTAACGAAAAGGAATATAAAACATGTGTTGAATATAACCTCAAACGAAATAAAAATCAATAAAGCTCCTTAGCTGAAATTGTTGACTATTTTTGATTTGGGCATGAGTAATACAATATTTTAATGGTCAAATAGTAAATCAACAACTTGCCGTTTGATAAACAGACCAGCGTACAAAAGGAACGTTTTATTGTTGAAAAAATTTACCACTGGCATAAGTACACTGCACTCAGAAAAATGCACGTAACAAAATGGCTGACTGTTACTATTTAGAGCTACCTGATTGGCAGCTAACAAAGAAAGCAGCGATGCCAATTCATCATTTTAAAAACTACCAAATATTGGTGTTACAAAATATAATAACAAAAATGACACAAATCGTGTACGCAGATTTGATATTAAGTTAATTATCTATTTCTTTATTAT
The DNA here is from genome assembly GCA_916610205.1 of Griposia aprilina. Classification (NCBI taxonomy): domain Eukaryota; kingdom Metazoa; phylum Arthropoda; class Insecta; order Lepidoptera; family Noctuidae; genus Griposia; species Griposia aprilina. The sequence goes on along the minus strand of OU744307.1, from coordinate 17,864,031 downwards.
TGAAAAATAAAATGCAGAATCTACACAGTCTTAATAATACTAAAGTTTATTTTTAGCTTGAATTTGTGAAATATGTAGCACGTAAAAAACTAGAGACTCTTTTGTAACGCACAAGCCTTCGAGGACATAATTATTTACATGGGAGAAAAATAGTATATCCCGAAACAAAAATGTGCATTTAAAAAACTATATGCTTTATTATGCTTTGTTATTCATATTATTTATCCCTAATTCTTTATGTCTACGTATCATAACTTGTTGTATAAAAGATACGCTTTATTTCGATAGAACCCACCATGGACATTTCAGTATGTTAAAATGTACAATTATTTTTATTATTACCCACCTATAACTTAATTAGGGTAAATAGTATAGGTCTATCTACATAACAATATCATTAAATATTATTTGAAAGGTACATCTGGATAAAATAAAATTAAACTATCGAGCAAAACCCCAAAATGTCTAAAGCTAAACATGTGCCTCCCTATAACCGTTACAATTAACGTTAGTAACGTTACGCACATTGCTATAAACAGCACGCGTAGCAAGCGAACTTGTGAACACACTACGTTGTTATTAAAAGTTACTTAAAATATAAATAATAATAATAATACCAGCCTGTTACTGTTCCACTGCAGGGCAAAGGTCTCTTCTGATACAGGGAAGGCACGAGCATTGATCACCACGCTTTATCATATTATAAGTTTAGAATTCCTCACGATGTCTTTCCTTCACTGGTGTCAGTTATATCCAAGATAAACTCATATATCCTTAAAATAATTAGATTTAAATTAGCACAATTTGATAGGTGTTTACATCACTAGCTGTGCCTCCGCCGCGCCGGTTCAACACCATGGTCAGAAAATATAGTTGGTAGGTACCTAATTGTTACTAAGAACAGAAATAACGTAAATTTAATAAATAGTGTTCTCGAGTTACATATATGCCCAGTGGACAGACAAACTGAATCAAACCAAATCAAATAATTTATTTGCATAATACATGGTAAAAAGGTGTTACAGGTATAAAAAGCACACCTCATTAGGTTATAATAATAACCTAATGAGGTGTGCAAATTAATATAATTAAGTACTAATTGGAACATTAACGATACAGAATACATTTTAAATTACATTAATAAATAGAAATGTCAAAAAAAAATAAAAAATACAAAAGTCAAATCGAAATTCCAATAATCATTAAATAATCATTAATTGAATCTTTCATTTAAATAATCATTAATTGAATAATAACATTTTGCAACTAGGAATTCGCGCAAGCCTAATTTGAATTGGACCAAGTTGTGTAGGTCTGTGATACTTTTTGGTTATTGTAAATTTTGTGTGCCATGCCCAAAATGTTTTTACTAAATACCGCTTTATTAACCGACTTCAAAAAAAGGAGGAGGTTTTCAATTCACCTGTATGTTTTTTTATGTGTGTTAGCTCAGAACTCTTTCCTGGGTGAACCGATTTGGATGATACTTTTTTTGTTAGAAAGGACATACCTCAAGGGTGGTCCCATGATAAGGAAACCAGGATCTGATGATGGGCTCCCGGAGAAATCGAGGGGAACCTTCGAAAACCGTAGGAGCACCTAGTGCGTTTGTTAATTTTTTCATTAAGTATTTTAAAGAACTACAATTTAATGAAGGTCTGGAATCGATCTGATGATGGAGCCGAAAGACAGTCGAGGGAATTCCTCAATGATTTACAGCAGGTACCTTGTGTTTGGGCTTGATTAATTTGTATTTATGAGAACTTTACACCTGAAGGGTTGTGACAGTCATTAGGGGTCTGATGATGAAGACGAAGGACAGTTAAGGGAACTCCTCAACGGTTTACAGTAGCTACCTTGTGATTCGTTTTAATTCATTTATATTGATGATAACTTTGCACTCATATGGGTTATAAGTGCCATTACAGGTCTGATGATGGAGACCATAGACAGTTGAAGGAATTCCTTAACGATTTACAGCAGTTACCTTGTGTTTGGGCATGATTAATTTGTATTTATGAGAACTTTACACCTGAAGGGTTGTGACAGTCATTAGGGGTCTGATGATGAAGACGAAGGACAGTTAAGGGAACTCCTCAACGAATTAAAGCAGTTACCTTGTGTTTGGGCTTGATTCTTTTGTATTGATGAGAACTTTACACCTAGATGGGTTGTGACTGTCATTAGGGGTCTGATGATGAATACGAAGGACAGTTAAGGGAACTCCTCAACGGTTTACAGTAGCTACCTTGTGATTCGTTTTAATTCATTTATATTGATGAGAACTTTGCACTCATATGGGTTATAAGTGCTATTACAGGTCTGATGATGGAGACCATAGACAGTTGAAGGAATTCCTTAACGATTTACAGCAGTTACCTTGTGTTTGGGCTTGATTGTTTTTTATTGATGAGAATACTATACCCAGATGTGTTATGACTGTCATTAGGGGGTCTGATGATGAAGATGAAAGACAGTTAAGGGAACTCCTCAACGGTTTACAGTAGCTACCTTGTGTTTGGACTTAATTCATTTATATTGATGAGAACTTTGCACCCATATGGGTTATAAGTGCCATTACAGATCTGATGATGGAGACCATAGACAGTCGAGGGAATTCCTCAATGATTTACAGCAGTTACCTTTTTTTGGGCTTACTTCATACGGTTCAATATTCCAAAATATTCAGGTTGTACAAAAATAATACCCAATTAAGATTGAAGTTTTTCATAGGGCAACCACTACCTACTAGTCATGCTGATGCGTCAATTTCAGACTGAATTTAAGTTGCGTAATCGCGTCATCTCTAGCAATGCTCTTTCGTTGGTTGCTAAGCAATTTATGCTTGTCACAATGCATATGGTGAAATGGAGCTGATGGTGGCTTCAACATCAGCTCCAGTTCTTCTGGTTTTTACCAAGAGAAATCCTCAACAATAAACTCCTCAATTCCTTGCATCGGGAAACGAAATATTTTGTAAAAGGTGATGAGCAGTTGACATTAGGCTATTGTAACTTCGATAAATTATTATCTAACTCACTAAAAAGTGAAAAATAAAAACTTTTTGACAAAAAAAACAACCGACTTCCAAAAAATACACTACAAAGTGAAAAATAACTTTAATTTCGGAAGTCGGTGGCAAAAAACTAAAATAAAGATCCAAAGACACCGACTTCCGAAATTAAAGTTATTTTTCACTTTGTAGTGTATTTTTTGGAAGTCGGTTGTTTTTTTTTGTCAAAAAGTTTTTATGGCGTCTTACGCATATTTTATTTTTGTGTCGTGTGCTTCTTGGATGTGTGTATAGATGTAAGTTCGCTTTGACAAAAATCGCCACTTCATATATATAAAGACACGGGAATGTTAATACCTGGAACTGTGAAGGAACTGAGGGAACTGAGAGAGGTTAAATTGTTTATATATACAGGGTGAAATAAAATTAACTAGCGGAACTTCGCAGTCAGGATGGGTATCGTTGTCTAAACCTGATAAAACAATTTGAAACGACAACAAAAACAAAATGTTTTTTTTACTTTGGAGTCAACACTCGCAGTTTTTGTAGTTATTTGAAGTGCGAGTTAAGAAAATCAGTTTTTTTTGTATGTAAACTTCACATACGTGATTACTATCAATATCTAAACACGATAAAACAAAAAGAACTGTATCCAAGTAACTATACTAACTAACAACGGTTATAGACCCCAAAACAGAAAAATCATCGACAATTTTGTTTTTGTTTTATCATTTTTGGTTATCGATACTGATGGGTATAGATATTATTGCATCTGCGAAGGTTCGCTAGCTAATTTAATTTCACCCTGTATAATTAATGTAGAATGAAGATAGGACCAAGTTTATCTGTACCCATACTTAGGTACCAAAAATTATAAATCATGTATTTACATCATCATCATTCTCCCGCCCTAATCCCAATTTATTTCTGGTCGGTACATTATGTCTTTTTTCCATACTTCTTTATTAGTTGTCATCTCGGTGGTCACCCATTTCTAGCCATATCGTATTTCACACAGTCCATAGTTCCTTATTCGCACGTTCATACTCAATACTTTCCTCACGACATCAACACGTTCCTCATTTATCTGCATTACATGACAGCCGATTTTCAAAATTATAAATACCTATTGCATCAAAACCAAAGGTGAGAAATCGATAACCTAAATGGTGTAAACTGAAGAGTGAGTATACTCCCGAAATAACTTACGTCGCTGATGAAAGCCAGAACGTGCGTACATCCGGTAATCAATTGAATTTGACATCGATCACAGCCGGATTTACCATTTAGTGATGTTTAACAGACGCCATATTGAAAGTTACGGTTGTTGTTCTTTCTTTTTTTAAATACGGATGACGAAGGACCACAATATAACAACTAAGGCCCGCTTGCACCGCCAATCACATAAAACATAGGTAATTAATTCTGTTTCTGTTAAATGTTTGAAGATGACAGAGACAGAATGATGTTTAAAACTCGTTTAGCGCTAACCGTGTTTAGTGATGGGCGCTGCAAGTGAGCCTAAGTTGTCAAATTAAAGCCCTCTTTCTCTCGCCTACTTTACTGTTCACGACTGGCTCCAATGATCATGTTTTGTGACCCTACCACCTAAGTTCGAATTGTGGAATGCGTTATTATTATTATTGAGTATTGAGTACCTTTGTCTTGTCTTCAGTTCTGGAGAGAGGCCTTAGATAGATATTCAGTTTAGTCCTGCGATTAACTGATTTGATAAAAGCAATTTTTAAATACTTAGGAGTCAAAGAAAAACATTTTCGTTCCGTTTATAGCGTCATAATATGGGAACCGCCATAATCAACCAAATATAAAGATAAGAAGCTGAACTGTCCTGTTAAAATCTCACCAAAACTTAGGCGAAGTAAGCTGTCAATAGTGTCACTCCCTAGCAACAAGGCGCGGCGCAAGGTGGGCTGAAAATCGCCTTTCATAGACATAGAGACTTGAATTTTGAAGGGTTCTTTTATTTTGTCTAGAAATGGATTTTGCTGATCATAACTATACTATAAAATTTCGTATGAGGCAATTGCGTGTACAAATGAAGGAGTTATAATTTTAATAAGAAAAAAATGTATGGTGCTGACATGAAAAATGAGGCTAGTAAAAATGGTGCCGCATTACGAAGTACGTCAAAAAATTGCAAATAAATAGCACTATATCTGTATATAAGGATATAATAGCCAACCTTATGATTCCAGAGATAGCCTCATTTAAATCATCATCTCTTTTAATCATTTTTACCAACTTTACAGATAGACAAAAATCTCTCTATTTTAAACAAGGCCAACCGACTTACGCGCTGTCACTACTTTTCGAATTACGGCTTCTGATTGGCTGAAATCCATATCATGTGACCAATGGTTAGACGCGCAATGAGCAGCTCCATCTAAAGGCATTAAAATGTGAAAACCGCCAATTTTCGAATTGAGCAGTGTTGTACCTAAGCTAAGGGACGTTTTGACAGTTCAACAACATTCATTGCGTTATTTACGTTGCTGAGCAGACAAATTTTTCGAACATATGAAGCAATGGATCAGCAATAGGCTTCTTAATTATTCAAATTGTGATTGATAGTTTGTTACTCAATTAGGGTGCTGCTGACACCTACTTACTTTAGTTACCTACAACATCTTCATTAAAACTCATTCGAAGTTTCGTTCCCAATTTATTTGCAAAAACATGCAGGTAAAATATCTCAATTTAAAGCTTGTTGTATACTGCTACGTTGTTTTTCTTGTTTTTTAATTAATTAATTATAAGTATACATAAAGATTAATATGCTTCGCTTTAATATATATTATTATAGTAAGCTGGTACACACGGAGACGATGATAATTAATATATATTTTGCCTTCATTACATTAATAGTTGTCCTAGCATCTTACATAATCAGCCTATAATGTTCCCACTGTTGGGACACAGGCCTCCTCTCTGTGAGAGGGAGTGGACCGTAATCTACCACGCGGGCCCAGTGTGGGTTGATAGATGTTACATAATGTCTTCGAATTTTTGGTTCTAGGATACGCCGGATTCCTGACGATGTTTTCCTTCACCGTTTTGGAAGCAGTGGTGATGAAATTATTTACACAAAGTAATGCGCCTGCCTGGGTTCGAATTGCATGACCTACAAATCGTAAGTCGGGGCCGTTAACACTGGGCCACCACTGCTCTTTGCCTAGCGTCTTGCTATACCATAATAATATTATAAATACTAAATAGCTTTTGTCCGCTGCTTCACCCGCGTTGATGTCGGAAATTGTTAAAAAAGTATCCTGCATGTTAATCCAGGTTATAAACTATCTGTGTTCCAAATTCCATCCAAATCCGTTCAGTAGTTTTAGCGCGAAAGAGTAACAAACATCCATCCATCCTCACAAACTTTCACATTTATAATATTAGTAAGATATGCAATAATATAAATTGGGAAGTTATATGTGCGGCAACAAAAGTTTTCTTTAGCACCTTCAACCTAGCGTCTTTTTTTATATGTAGGCGACGAGTTAATAGAACAGCTTCAATTATATTAATTCATCATCTTTACTATTCCAACAGAATATCAAAAAACCAGCGTCAATTTACGAGCGTAAATTAATATGACTCAGAGCTACCGATGAATATATTTACTTCTGAATTGATAACTCAAGTGACTAATGTTGTAAGTGAGCTACTAAGCGAGCTCGGGACTTAGGGCACCCCGACTCGGACAGGTTAGGTTAGAAGGGAATGGCGGGGTCTAAAAGACCCCGCCATCCCCTTCGTGGTTATTTTTTTTAAACCACCCAGAAGTAGGAGCCCCGACAAGCGGGGGGCTAATTAAGGCAGCTTCTTTAAAATGTCATTCTTGTCTTCAAATGTATTTAGTTGTCTAATGAATTAATAGGTCAGCGACGAACTTTTAGCGTCTAATAAATGGTTTTCAAGCGACCATTATATATAGTAAACCGAGCTACTGTTAATATGACGCAGCATGGTGATAATTCTTAAGCAACGTTATGGACCAAGTAATAAATAGAGGCATTATTCATAATGCCCGCGCATTATGACGAGGGTAGTCGACGGAGCCACGCTATGCGAGGCTCCTACATCTGGGTGGTTTAAAAAAAATAACCACGAAAGGGAGGGCGGGGTCTTTCGGACCCCGCCATCCCCTTCTAACCTAACCTGTCCGAGTCGGGGTGCCCTAAGTCCCGAGCTCACTTAGTAGCTCACTTACAACATTAGTCGCTTGAGTTATAAATTCAGAAGTAAATATATTTATCGGCAGCTCTGAGTCATATTAATTTACGTTCGTAAATTGTCGTAGGTTTTTTGATATTCTGTTGGAATAGTAAAGATCATGAATTATATATTGAAGCTGTTCTATTAACTCGTTGCCTACTTATAAAAAAAGAGGTTAGGTTGCAGACTGCTAATGAAAACTTTTGTTGCTACGCTCATAATTTCCCTAATAATATTATCTATAGCTGCGTGTGCGGTCACTCAATGATAGTATTGAAAATATTTATATCGTAACTGTGATTTATATTATAGCTAACATAATTATATTATAGCTAAGTCTGTGATTGGCTTCAAACAGTATTCTATCCATCCAGCATTTCACGTGTCCCTTTCGCTAACGAGCTGTGGTCGGCTCTAAGAATAGATTACCCTTTCAACCTGCGTGGGTCTCGATAGAATTAGCGACATCTAATCAGGTAGAAGGTGGAAGGAAACCGCTTTATCTACTTTACACCCTTATACAGGGTCAAATTAAATTTGCTAGCAAAACTCTGCATACATTATGGGTATCAATATTTAAACACGATAAAATGAAATTAAAAATTATTAGATTTTTTTAGGGGTTAACGACCGCTGGTACTATTGTTACATGAAGTATAAGTTGAAAAAATTATGTTTAATCGTATTTAATTTAGTTGTTGAGCAGTGGTGGCCCAGTGGAGAGCAGTGGTGGCCCAGTGGTATCGGCCCCGACTTAGAAGTTGAAGGTCGTGGGTTCGAACCCAGACAGGCGCTTTACTTTGTGTAAATTATTTCATCACCACTGCTCTCAAAACGGTGAAGGAAAACATCCTGAGGAAACCGGCATGTCCTAGAACCAAAAATACGAAGACATGTGACATCTACCGACCCGCACTGGGCCCGCGTGGTAGATTACAGCCCATTCCCTCTCAAAAAGAGAGGAGGCCTGTGTCCCAGCAGTGGGAACATTATAGGCTGATCTGTAGTTGTTGATACCAATCACGTATGTTAAAGTTTACACAAAAAAACTGATTTTTAAACTGATATTTCAAGTGAATACTCTAAAGCGGTCGAAGACCCCAAAAAAAATTAATGATCAAATTTATTTATTTTTTGTTAATCATGTTTAGATATCGGTACCAATCACGTCTGCGGAGTTTCGCTAGCTAATTTATTTTGACCCTGATATATTCGTAGATAGGTACTGCTAAAATCTGGATTGTCATTTAGTTTCTACAAGCCGTGTCCCTGATGGGCTTTCCAATCGGCAACTTCTCTTCTTTTGGAGCCTTAGTTAGGGGATCAGTATCCAAAAAACCGGCAAGTGCGAGTCGGACTCGCACGCGAAGGGTTCCATACCACCGTACAATATTTAACACTTCTTTTTTAGGGTTCCGTAGTTCTGACAAGGAACCCTTATAGTTTCGTCATGTCCGTCTGTCTGTCCGAGGTTTTGCTAAGAGACCGTTAGTACTAGAAAGCTGTAATTTTGTAGGAGTGTGTATATCAATTACGCCGACAAAGTGTTTTTTTTTTTTTTTAGGATAGCTCCCCTACATGTGCAGTGGGGATGAATATTGTTTTCATCGTCTACCCCGTGTGAGGGATCGTTGAATAGGTCTTCTAAAATGACTTGAGGGTTGCTAAAATTATTTTGCCATTGAATGCTCCATTTACGAAATATTAAACTTTAAAGTGCAAATTATTGTTCCAGTAGGGATTGTTGTTATAACGTCAATTTCTATTGACGTTATAAAAACAAATATTAAAAATAGAAATTTTCACAAGGTTTGTATTTATATACACACCTTGTGAAAATTTCAACTATCTACCTATAATTACGGTTCATGAGATATAACCTGCTGACAGATAGACGCACTGGTCGGACAAAAACTTTGTCATCGAAACGAGAAGAAGATTTCGTGGTTAGAATTTTAGCCAGTTTGCAACATGGTAGCAGCGGGGTAATTGCGTAATACCTGCGTCCTGGGTTCCCAGGTCGGGCAAAGTGTTATTAGGTTTTCCATCTGGAATTTCTCAATAGCAGCCCGGTGTCTGGATTTGTGCCCGGTTGATCGCAATAGGCTCGCTCCCTATTACATGGGACTTAAACATAACTGGCGAAATGTGGGTGTACTATAGGTACACCTCCGCCTAACCCTTCGGGTAATACAGGCGTGATGTTATGTATGTACAAGGATATAAGAGTTCATAAAACAGAAGTGCCCCACACAGTGACAGGTTCATCCCTGTACTAAGCAATATTGTTGAATAATGTATGTATGCCACGCTCTATTAACTTATGGGAAGACCTCACCCCCTATGACGTCATAGTGCGTTTGACAAGCTGATCACAACATGCTGGATTTAAATTTCGAACATACGTCGTACTTTCAAGCGGCTAACATAGCAGTATAGTACATACTAATTCCATTCATGGCAGAAATGACTACGGATTTAAAAAAAACACACATGATATTATGATGAATTGTCTGAATTTCGGTGCAAGGTTCCGATTTGTCAATCAAAATTAGAGAAGCTCCAGTCAGTTTTTTGATAGCAGTGATTGCGATTACGACCTAGCAACAACGGGGTAATTGCGTAATACCTAACATTAGGAATAGCTTTCATTTTGACAGTTCAACAACATTCATTGCGTTATTTACTTTGTCGAGTAGACAATTTTTTCGAACATATGAAGCAATGGATTAGGCATAGGCTTCAAAATGATTTCGATTGTGATAGATAGTGTCTTACACAATTAAGGTGCAGGTTAGTTTTCTGAAAACCTATTCCCGCTATAAAAAAAAGCGTACAACATCTAGTAACAGCCCATTCACAGTTATTTTACCTCTGACAGCAGCAACCCAATAGCAACCATAGTTGAACAATTACAAAGATCATTGTCAATTTGACAGACTTGTCAATGGCACCAACCCAACAGAACAGTAACCTTATTGCGACAGTATTAAAGATCACTGTGATTTTGACAGTGATGCAAACTCAGAGGTGAAATAACTGTGAACGGACTGTAATCATAATCTCATCTCAGCGACAAAAAATTACAATAACTTGTAAAAAATTAAGTTCAATTAAAGGTTTTGTGCCAGGCCAGATTGAGACAGAGCTAAGAATGTGAACGTTTGAAAAAATACAGGAATTATCCCTCGATGTCGAAGAAGTAGATAATTATCATTTGTGTACCGTCAAACGGGGTGAATAGGGATGCAGGGGTGAATCTAGACGAAACATTAAAAGGGATTTTAACATTGAAAAAATATAGTTTGTTGCCAAAAAGGACTAATGTGTTTACTGTATTATAATTAAGGATTCAGTGCCGTTGTTGGCAACAAAGTACATATATTAATTCAATGTTAAAATCCCTTTTATAGTTTCGTCTCGATTCACCCCTGCATCCCTATTCACGTCGTTTGACGGTATGTAAGTTTTCCGTACAAACTGCATCTAATTAAACAAAATTTTACAAAAACCTTCCTCTTAGCAACTTTCAACAAATTTTCCAGTGGGTATTGAAATAACACGAATAGGTAATTGAAGCTCACAAGCAGTGGTCCGATTTTACCGATCATTAAAAGTTTTATTTATCAAACAGCGAGTGGCGACGCTATGGCGCGTCGCTACCCACCCCCGGAACATCGCCAAACTTATACGATGTAAGACGAAGATGTAATAGGGATGGATGTGCCAGAAATAAAATAGATAATTTATTAGTTTCAGTGCAAATTCTTTGAATAATGAGGAATACAGGATCTTAGTAGTAGAACATACATAAAATCACACCTTCGTTCTATGGGAGTAGGCAGAAACTACAGAACGCGACCTGCTACACTCCTTACATACCTAGTCCTTTTGCTTCGTTTACGTTAATGAATACAGCTGGTTATCCACGTACGCCGGGAAATATTAGGTAAAATGCTAGTCAAGTATAGTCGAAAGTATTGTCGCAATAAAACAAGTATTACTCGAGTAATAAGTTGAATTAAATAGTATATAAATTGCCACCAAGGTAATGCCATGTCACCAAATTTAATGAACCCACAAAAAAAACACAAAATTATATGAATGACGACAGCACTTCCAGAAGCCGTAACATATTTTAATAAAACGTAGAGCAAGCAAAATGCGTGCGATACGCCACTTTCTGCTAACCGAAATTGGTCAGGCACCGGGCAACCAACTTTAAGTGATTGGAAGAATTTTCCTTAGCTCAAAATGTATGGACGTCGATTTACTTATTGATATAAAGCGTGACCAAGAACGAAGAAACGGGATTGATTTATTAACTCGAGATAAGAATGGATAAATTGGTTGTGTGTTTATGTAAAGTGAGTAAATTGCAATCTTGTCTATTGTTAAGTTTGGTAAATAAAATAATACATAATTGGTGATTGGAAGATCGCTGATGCATTGGACTCAGTGTACCTAACGCAGAGCAAAACGGCGCTGGAGGCTAGACTTCACAGCCTGGCTCATCGGCGAAATTTGCTTGCCTGTCGGTTTTCTACAGACTGTACTTCTGAGAGTATGCGCACATGCTCCACGACCTGATCCCAGCATCGCCCTTTCAATATAGGACTACAAGACGCGGTATATCCACAACTGGTCGACATACCGACTAGTCGTAGGTACCTACTCAACGCTTCTCCTCCACAGTTATAATGCGCACACCAAAGTTTGGAACACTCTGCCAGCCTCTGTGTTACCTTCCACGTATAGCCCGTCAGCGATCAAAACAAGAGTGAAGAGGCATCTTCCGGGCACGCTCGTTCCATTGTAGACTTCATCCATCGCTTTCCACCAGACGAGACCGAAGTCAAGTTAAGAGCAGCACCCTACTTGCGTAACACACTATTGCTAATTCATTGCTTCATATGTTCGAAAAATATGTCCGCTCAACAACGTAAATAACGCAATGAATGTTGTTGGACTGTCAAAATGAAAGCCATTCCTACTGTTAGGCCCACATGCATGAAAAACTTAACTCGAGTTAGTTGCTAACACAAATTTAAATTGTCAGTTTGTCATACAATATTGTCAATTTAACCTCATGTTAACAACTAACTCTGAGTTAAGTTTTTCATGCAAGTGAGTGAGCCTTAGTGAGTTACGCAATTACTTACCCCGCAGGCCAATTTCGCTATAAAAATAAAAAAATAAAAATTTGACACTTTATCGGTAAAATAATATGGAAAAGAGTAAATAAAAATTATTTGTATATACCTAGGTAAACCATCTACATATATTAATTATTGCTTCATTACAGCGGGTCTTCATTTTAATATGGTTTCTCACGATTTAATAAGAACCGTCATGTTCGTGAACGGGCGCCGTTAGTAGGGACTGGTCATCTCTAAGCCTTATATTATAATCTAAGGCTTATATTAATTTAATTTAATATTTGAATTGTTTTTATCTTTTTATTACGGACGCTTTTAACGTTCTGCGTCGTTCTCACATGCATAATGTCAACATGAACGATGTAACCAATATTTTATAACCATATTTTGATTTAAAAGAGTGTCCTTGGAGTTTTTTGCCCGTTCTTCTCCAAAGGTACCTACTACGCTTTGGAATGGGCAACTAACTTCATCTTTCTGACTGACGGACCCCTTGACTATTCAAGTGCCTGTAATGGGTTTATTTAAAATAAATGCTTTGAGTTTGAGTTTGAGATTTGAACCCTCCTATCTCCGTTAATAGATGACTGAAGAAAATTATTAGGATTATGGGCAGCAGTATTCTTCTTTTGTACGTAACAAACCGCTTACTTTGTTTCCTTCTATTACTTAATTAAATTAGCTATTCAAATTAGTTAAATGGCCATCGTCTTAGCTAATATGGACCTAATACATTAACGTTACGTAATTTGATTGCTTCCTATGGACATTATACTTGTATGCACATCGTATACCTGTTGAATACATACTATAATACCGATAGACCTATTCATCAATATAATTCTACTACCGTGAAGGCCGTGGTATATTCAGATTGCCAAACCCAGCAAACCTGCAGTTGGCAACAATGGAATCCAAGATTCACGGTGTTCGGTTTTCAAATTAAGGGAAATTCGAATGGAATTACTATGTACCTACTTTATAGAGTTAGCGCATCCCCCATAACACATAGAATTGGCCTCAAAAGTTCATGATTTTATGAAATGGTTTGCAATAGTGTAGTTTGATCTTAGAGAGTTTCTTTTTTATATTTTTTTCTTTTAGTAGGGTTTGCTCTTGACTCTAGTCTAGGTCAGAGATGACAGAGACAAAGTCGACGATGATGTCGTTGATGATTTTTATTATTATTGTTCTGTAAATAAGCACCTTCATACTTGGTCATGCAATCTAATACCCTGACCTGTAAATTGTACAAAACGTAAGAAAAAAATAATTTCATGGGCTACACTGATGATTTCGCCATAAGGGCAGTGTTATAATAATATTAGATCCTTACATATGAATTTGATGTTTTATAGAACAGGCCCCTTTTATCTCAAAAAGCCGGTGTTTGGTTAAGAATTCCAAATTCTAATTTATTTCAATTTCAAGCGTGTCTATTTGTGTTTTGAATGTAATAATTCATTTGTTTTCGCGCCATTTAATTTTGCTTTGACATCGTTCGGTACTCAATATGTAAAACATAAAATATCGCATTATTTTCGAATACGAATTCCATCGTGGCACTAGCGCTGCAGAAACAGCTCGAAGGATTAATAATGTGTACGGAGAAGCCATTGTAAAAGAAAACACAGTACGTTTTTGGTTCCAACGCTTTCGTTCTGGAAATTTTGACCTCCAGAACAAACCTCGTGGACGGCTGGAGACCCTAGTTGTCAATGAGGAATTGAAAGTGATCGTGGAAGCGGATCCATCTCCAACCAGGTCAGAGTTAGCTGCAGGCTTCGGTGTGAGAAATTAAACCATTTTAAATCATTTGAAACAAATTGGAAAATTGAAAAAGCTTAAAAAATGGGTACCGCATGAACTAAGTGAAGCAAACCAATAAACACGAGTCGACTGCTGCGTCACGTTACTCAACCGTCACAACAACGAGGGGATCTTGAATCGTATCATTACTTGTGATGAAAAATGGATCCTATACGATAATCGGAAACGCTCATCACAGTGGTTAAATCCAGGAGAACCGGCTAAATCCTGCCCCAAGCGAAAGTTGACTCAAAAAAAGGCACTGGTTAGTGTCTGGTGGACCAGCGTTGGTGTCATCCACTACAGCTTCCTAAGATCTGGTCAGACGATTATGGTAGATCTGTATTGCCGACAATTGGAAACCATGATGGAAAAGCTAGCCGTTAAACAGCCGAGATTGGTCAACCGCTCTAACCCACTGCTGCTTCAGGACAACGCTAGACCACACACTGCACAACAGACGGCGGCGAAACTAGAGGAGCTAGGATTGGTCACGTCATCCGTCACCCACCATACTCCCCGGACCTTGGCCTACCGATTACCACTTTTCTGCGAAACAGTCATTTCGCAGAAGGAGGCTGCGGAAAGGGAGCGAGAGATCTCATCCTCTCACCCGGCCCGCAGCAGGCGCACTGGGCGTTGGCGGAGGGCGGACAACGCCCTCTTCCGGCCTCCCTACATGGGTCCAGGGACGACGGACTTGGGGACGTCTGTCGCCCCCCATACATCAGGACCCGACGCGGCGGCGCGTAGTGTTCCACGAGCGCCCCTCTTAGACGTCGCGGGGGAAGTCAAACACCTCACTCCCCCCGCTCGACCGGACGGGGCCCGCATAGGCGGGCCGGCACCAGTCGGGGGTTGCGGAAGATACGTACGTTCCCGTGACCCCCGGCGCAGGTGTGAGATGGAACACCGGGGTGGTTTTTAGTCAGTAAGAGTCTGACAGACCCCCCGCCCCCCAGGACGGGGGACATCATTGAGGATTTTCCACCCTGGATCAATAAAAAAAAAAGGTCAACTCTAGACCACACACTGCACAACAGACGGTGGCGAAACTAGAGGAGCTAGGATTGGAATGTCTCCGTCACCCACCATACTCCCCGGACCTTGCTCCAACCGATTACCACTTTTTTCGGAATTTGGATAATTTCTTAATTGGAAAAAAAATCAATTCAGTTGAGGCCCCAACCAAGCCACCAAGGTGTTTGAAACACCTTCAAAGATTTTGTTGATTCTCGCTGCCGCAATTTTTTCAGCAAAGGAATCAATGAACTCCCTATAAAATGGCAAAAGTGCATAGATCACAACGGTACCTACATTGATTGATTAAAAAAAAAATGTAAAATAAAAATGTTTTGCTTTTTCCATAGAAAACATCAATTTCATATGCAAGGACCTAATAATAAATTTATTGAAACGAAAAACTAGTTTACAAAAACTCTGTGTTCGATAACAACTGCATTAGTATAATACTGTGTCGCAGTCATTAACGCCCACCTCCAAAAAGTCGGGACAAAAGGAAAACTAAAAGACTAAAATTATACTAAAAAGAAAAATTCAAAACTAGAACTTAGAATTAAAACTGACCATTATTTATTATAAACTGTGTAATTTTACGTGAGATTGTGTGTAGAGTGTAAATGTGAGTGTGCGTGTGTGTGTCTGTGCACGTGTGTGTGTGCGCGCGTGTGTGTGGGGGGAGGAGTGATGTCGGTTTGTGCAGGGGGTGTGCGTCTGCGCATGTTATCCATATAAAGGGCAATTGGAATGTGAGTTTAAGTTTTTACAAATGTTTCTAATTCTTCTTAAGTAAGTGTATGAAGCCATTTATCCGTGATCCTTTGACATTCTCTCAGGGTCAGTGGATAAGTTATAAGGGGGTGGCCAGGGCTACCCCTAGGCTATGTCTTTGTAACCTACTTCAAGCAAATGTGCAGGCTCCATAAGACCAAATAAATATCCTGTAGGTCTTCCGAATAGCCACATACAAAATCCATTAAGTATTTACTTCTTGCTCATGCATAAAAAAAATTTTTTTATTTTATTTTGTATTGTGATTATAACATCCTAAAAGTATCCGAACCAATATTTTCAAACGCTGTATTGCAGATTGTTTACTGTCATTTAACTGTAGACAAAGGACAAACGGTCAATTGAAAAGCGAACTACGAGTATATTTAAAATATTCGTTCTACACTCGAATATAGTGAACGCGGGAAAACAGAAAATAATACAGTTTGAACTAGACATTAAATGATAAATGATAAATGATTTTATTTCTGTAAGTAGGTTTGTACAAACACTTTTACACGTCAATCATATTTTTAAACTAGATGAGGTCGGCGTTTCCTATCTGACTACTCTGAGAAGAAAGGCCGAAACAAACTCAGAGGTCACAGTCTCTTTTAAAGTCCAGACATAATCTTGGTCAGATCATGTGAAGACCATGTAGATTGGTATCTGAAATGGTCTTTTGAGGAAAGAACCACACAGATTGAGTGGACCTGTCCAGTCAGTGCACGCATTTGTCAGTAATCGTGCAGCTCAACTCAGAACTTAAGGAGCTCAACGATTCGACGAACAATACCAAAGAAAGGACATTCGGGTAGGCCGCATAAACTACTTAAACTGCCAGATCAAGAATATAACTGAAACAATGACCCACATAGTCCTCATATTCTCAATAATTAAAATAATATAATACTTTTTACAGTAAATATTCATGTCTAAAATAGCTAGCAAATTAAAATCAACATTCACCGTGTAAATTTATTGGAGCAGCTCAATCCCAAGCCTTTTTGTCCTCAATATAGTCTTTCACAGTATAATAGGCTTTCTGGCATAGTTTCCGTTTTATAAAAGATTTGAATTTATTAAAGCTTAGATCTTGAATGTGGCTAGGAAGTTTATTATAAAAACGTATACATTGGCATCTAAACGAGCCACCTATTTTCTTGAGCCTGGTTGTAGGAACAATAAATTTGTGTTTGTTTCTAGTATTTATATTGTGGATATCACTGTATTTTTTAAACAGATTAATATTTTTATGTGCATACAAAAGATTTTCATAAATATACTGAGAAGGCACTGTAATTATATTAATCTCTTTAAATCAGTTTAAATAAAAGTGAAGTGTCGTCTGCAAATAACACTATATCATGTTTATCCTTTATGAGATAAGGCAAGTCATTTATATAAATAAGAAATAAAAATGGCCTAAGAGTTGAGCCCTGGGGGACCCCCATTCTTACTACCGATCCGGGTGATCTTTTTCCATTAACATCAACTCTCTGAATCCTATCACTTAAGTAAGAAGTAAGAAGATCCAGAGAGGCGTTTAGGATTCCGTAGTGGTGCAGTTTCCTGATCAATGTCTCATGAAGAACACAATCGAATGCCTTGGACAAATCGCAAAAGATTCCCAAAGCATCGCATTTGTCCTCCCATGCATCATAAACATGTCCTAAAAGTTCAACTCCGGCATCAGTAGTCGAACGACCCCTCGTAAAACCGAACTGTTTGTTATGCAGTAATTTGTGATTATTAAAAAATCCTTGCATTTGATTCAAAATAAGGTTTTCAAAAATTTTACTAAAGGTAGGTAGTACTGAAATAGGTCTATAATTAGTAGGGTCTGATGTACTACCCGATTTAAATAACGGTATTATTTTACTGTTTTTCATAAGATCAGGAAACTCACCACGATCAATACAATTATTAAAGATAACAGCTAAAGTAGGTGCTACAATGTTTATTATGGACTTAGCAACGTCCACAGAATTACCCCATAGATCTGTGGTCTTTTTAACATTTAATGTGTGAAAGGTTTTAATTATATCTTTGCAGGTGACATATTGGAAATTAAATGCAGAATCACATACAGGAACGTTTTTCTTAAGTAAAGACTCTGCAGCAGTGGGTGATGAGTTTAGAGATTTAGTAGTGGATACGGGAACATCAGCAAAGAATGTTTCAAAGGCCGCGGCGACTTGGGAATCTGAATTAATTATATTGTCATCAATATCAAGCGTGTAGTTACTACATCGGTTGCATGACCTTCCCGTTTCGCTGTTAATGATACTCCATGTCATTTTAATTACATTACTACTATTTTTAATTTTTGAACTCAAATAACGTGACTTGGCCATACTGCAAACTTTTTTAAATAATTTTGAATAATTCTTAACATATAAATTGAATTCAGCAGTGTTTATACAAGTCCGTTCATCATATAATTCATAAAGTCGTTTTATACTTTTATGTATACCAATGGTGGCCCAGTCACTGAAGGAAGCGTTACTATTCACAGAGAAAGTCTTTGGAATGAATGTGTTATCAAATTGTGTGCAATACATATTAAAAAAATCATTATATTGTTCATTAGGGTCATCATTAGTCGACAAAAATGTTAATTTACTTAAAAGTTTAGTTTTAAATGTTTCCAAGCGATTACTAGTTTTTGGGGTAACAGTGATATCTTTTTTAATAACTTTTTTGTTAATATTAGGAATAATGATCAATTGTCCGCAATGATCAGAGTCTATTAAATTAATCATTTCTTTATGGGTTGGTGTAACATCTGTGTAAATGTTATCTAGGCATGTGGCACTAGTGGGAGTTATTCTAGTGGGCTCCAAAAATTGGTTAGCAAGATTGTATGACTGAAACAAACTTATAATTTTAGTACTTAACCCAGAATTTCCTAACAAATTAACATTAAAATCACCACAAGTTATGATAGACTTGTTTGAATTACAAGTTTTGTGCAACACTTCATCCATAATCTTTTCAAAACAATCATACAATCCTGAAGGTGGTCTGTACACACTTAATATAATGAACTGCTCCAATTCTATACAGGCTATTTCAATTGTCCGCTCAACAGATAGGCTCACAATATCCTTGCGGTCTTTAAATTTAAGTTGGTTATTTACTATAATTAATGAGCCACCATGTATAGCATTTACTCTGCTGAACGAACTACCAACCTGGTGATTACTAAAATTGAACATGAACTGGTGGCTTTTAAGCCAATGTTCTGTCACACAAAGAATATCTATATCATTCGACATTGACATAGTGAGAGCTGGTGCCTTAAGCCGGTTTTAGAAAAACATGTACCTATTATATATAGGTCACCAGGCCCCGCTTAGTGGCATCATACAAATAAACAGGCAAGTAACATGTATTTCTAATAAACAATTAAAACAAAAAATAAATAAATGAAAAGAAACAAAAGTAGAATCTGATTTACATCCGTCAGCTGTTTATATCTCGATGTGATTGCTAGAATTCTCATAATATCCACATTTCCATCTTTAATAGTAATTTTATTTAGTTAAGCAAGTTTTTATTGAGCGCCTATGATATTTTGCAATAATATTATAATTCGGTTGAAAATAATATAAATTTGGATGCTAATTTTACTATTAAAAATGATTGTTAAAATGATAGAATTAGCATTTTAAATTCATACAGAAGCGTTTCTACGGTGGTTAAGCGGCATCAAACAATATTCAGAAATAATTTTGTTCCATTGTAAGTTTTTATTACTATTTTCATGGCTTCTTAGTTCCTACTTAATCGTTAAGAATAATATAAATTATAATAATGTTAAACCTTTAAATGCTTTGGATTTTTAAACCATTTAAACCTCTCTCTACGTATTTATATATCCGTTCGTGTTATTTCCGTATTCAAAGTTCCAAACCACAGAGTTCGAAACGGTCAAAATGTTCTGAATTCCGGATGTAACTTTTGCCGCTAGCTATCATTTCCCAACTTTTATATTTTATCGGTGGTGAAAGCACAAATGGTGCAAGGCCTAAAACAAAAGTAACTAACATTTATTAGCATTTTTTTTTAGTGCATGTTACGGGAGACGTTTGCGATAGCCAAGTATTATTGTAGTTAAAAATATACCATAGAGTCAAAGCGTAGGTAAGTATAGGTTATAGATACCACAAAATTCTGCAAAACTGTTTTGTTTTAAGACTCGATGCAGTTTTCCATGCAGGAAAATCCTATGAGTTCAGAAAACAGGATTTCAGTCGACTCACAAATTAGCGATATCATAATAATCTGATAGCACGACCGCAACCACTGATCCAGCCAGAATTTCTACTATGTGCCTTGAGATGATTCCATAGCTGGCATAATAACGCTACGAGAAAGCAACCTTTTAAAAATCCCTTGCCAAGCAAATGATGCAATTAACAAGTTACATCCTTTTTCAAAGAGTTGACTGTAGGCTAGCTATTAGATCGCAAAAGTTTCATAAACATAATAATTATTTTAGAATTATTTAGTAAATAAATCATTTTCGTAAAGCATGTTTAATTTAAATATAGATAAACTACTTACACCGATAGGCAAAATCGATGTCAGTAAATCGGGACAAGTAATTAAAATCTAGGTAGGCAATCAATCGATTAATTAGCCTGGCAGTTTCGATGTATATCGCTAGTGGAATATTAAATCGGTAACTAGAACCAATTTGGGTAACATAACGAACGAAATAGGGACGTGCTGCCAATTATATAATTGAAGTAATACTAGTTCGCTTTAAATTCGGAGAAAATTAGAATGATATCGCTATGATTCGGATAGCTTCAATTACAAAGCTTCCCTTAATGACGTTTTATTCGAAACTAGTTAAATTGACTTTGTGAATTGAAATTCCAACCAAACAAGCAAACAATAGCATACAAACAGCATACTGCTAAGCCAAATTAGTCTATAAGTATTAAGTAAACTATTACTTATTCCTAATCTGTGCTTATACTATAAATAACTTACCTACCTAATACTTACTTATTACTAAATAAGTAAGTACTAGGTAAGTTATTTATTACTTATAATATTACCTATAGGTAAAAGTGAGTTTGTATGTAAAGGGAAATATTGGGAACTACTGATTTTATTTATTGAATACCGATTCTGAACTTTCTTTCTCTAATGTGAAGCTACAGTTCCTATTGCCGAGTGTCGTAGAAATTTCACGCAGATGAAGTCGCAGACAGAAGCTTAGTTAAACTGGTGGTATCGGTAGATTATTATAGTCAAACCAAATTAATGATACTGTAGCGGTATCTACATCGCCACGTGCGAGCTACACGTCACACTGACGTCACGCAATACCCTGCTTCGCGCAAGCAGAGTTTACCGCGCAACTAGCATTTAAACAACGTCCCGACATCAACCGTGGGACAGTTGCCCACCAGATACGACACTTGTCTGGTCGGAGGATCCTCCCTTTTCCATAGAGTATGAGTGAGCTTTAGACCCTGTTCCTCATACCTCTATAATACAAAATAAGCAACTGGACCGGATATACGAGGGCGGCACTGAAAATTTCGGGAATCAAGGAAGTGACACAACATTACTATTTAAAAATGTATTTATTGCTTTTCGAAGTATTCTCCGCGACATTTGACACATTTTTCCATACGATGGAACCAATCATTGAAGCAACCATTCCATTCGGAAGTTGGGGTCTCCAAAATGGCCGTTTTGTAGGCGTCCACAGCTTCTTCAGGTGATGAAAATCTCTGTCCACGCAATTTATTCTTTATTTTAGGGAAAGTATAGAAATCATTAGGGCTTAGGTCGGGGCTGTACGGCGGATGGTCTAATAATTCTATGTTTTCTTGCTCTAAAAACTCTTTTGTTCTGTGCGCGGTGTGAGTCAATTCCATTTTCTCAACGACTAAACAAGTTTGACAAAACCTTGTGACAAGACCGACAATATTTTTTAAAATAAATAAATGGTATTCGATTTTTAAAACCAAGGAGTTTTCAATTAAAAAGATTTTAATATGACAGGAACAGTTGAAATATTCCATTCCCGATAATTTTAGTGCAGCCCTCGTAAGGAATCAATGACCATTTGGTTCCATATATGGTTGACATGCTGTTGAGTGAAGACGACGAATTGGCAAACGTAGGGAAGGCCGCAATCAGGCTAGGTGGAGCGACGAAAATCTCAGGGTGGCTGGTAGCTACTTCTGAGGGTGGCCAAGCCACTAGCTAGGACGGTAAACATTGAAACATGTAGAGGACAGCCGACATGTTGCAAAATTGATACAGAAACATTTTGTACTTAATGAAATTGGTTTGTAAAACTTATCAAGACGTAAGAATCATTAAGTTCCCTTCAAAATGGTTGAGCTGAATGGTGCTGATCCATACGTCATGTTCGTGAACGGGCGCCGTCAGTAGGGACTGGTCAACTCTTGGCTGCCACGGCTTATTTTAATTTAATTTTTTGAATTGTTTGTTATCTTATTTAATACGGATACTTTAAACGTGCATGTCTTTCTACATCGTTCTCACATTTTTAATTTGAACATGAATGATGTAAACAATTTGTTTTTTGTAACTATATTATGTTGATTTAAAAGAGTGTCCATGGAGTTTCTTGCCCGTTCTTCAAAATAGATACCTACTACGCTTTGGAATGGGCAACTAGCTTCATTTTTCTGACCGACTGACCCCTTGACAATTCAAAAGTGCCTTTATTTGGTTTATTTGAAATAAATACTTTGAGTTTGAGTTTGAGTTTTTGAGAAAAGTCAAAAAAAATTGGATCAACAAAATAAGACACAATGCGAACGCGAGTACATTGACAGATAAACAGAGATTCAACGCCAGTGTAAACGCACAGTTACAATAACATAGTTCTTTGCCATACATATGATACATAGGACGCTTGTTGGAAGAGTCAGAACCTTTTCATATTACGCTCCAGCGCTGCCGCGTCCGTGATTGCTCCTATGACGTCACACAAGCAATTTATTAAACGCCATTTTGATTTTTCGCTTCGAACGAGTTCGGATATTTGTCTACATTTATGAAATGTATGTTTGTTTACAAAGACCATTCTTTTATATCGGAGATTGTCAGGAATAGAAAACTGTGACATTTTCGAACAAGGTGGAACTATTTTAAATAATAATAAAACATTTATTTCAGGTTACAATGGCCTATAGACATTTAAAAACTAACATAGGTATGTAGTCACGGACTTTAATTGATGAGCCACTTGGCACTGTTCGTATTTTAGCCGTGTATACCAAATCGGGTTTAATCAGTTATACTCGTACATAGTACAGAATGACTACCCAAAATCAACCAATTGCAGGTATAGCAACCGTAACCTAGCGACAATTGTTTTAGCGTAGCCATAGCAACGTTAGCGTACGGAAAAATTATAATTGGTCATTTCGACATCGGAAAAACTCGGACCCATGATTTTATCCGAACGCGTAGCGTAGCGTCCAGAGATGACGGTTATGACAAATAAGATAACTGTTGCACATAAACCTAAATAACACGTAACTGCCGCCTTCTTGGAAGAATTTATTATGAATTTTATTCACTAGGTAGGTATTTCTGTTTTAGCTATTATTAATGTCATAAAATTTGCTAAGATAAAAAAATAGTCAACCTTTGAAAAATAGTTTTATTTCGTTTATCAATCAATCAGTCACTGTCTTCGGATAGGTTTTCAGAAATAACGAGTATTTAATGAGCTCTAATTCAAAGAAGGTCGGTGTCAAATATATTGGATAAACGTATGCAACATTTTATTGATTCATCTTGAACAACTTAGTAGTCAACCTTCAACCTCTATGGATAAGACTATTTCCGATTATTAGTAATTTGTCATGTTGTCAACGAGCATGTGGTTTGAGTTCGTGTTTAATCGTCTAATCTCGTGAATGTATAAAACTACAAAATTGAAAAGTTGGAAAGTGGCTCATCAATTAAAGTCTGTGACTGTACTTACCTATAAAGTACCTATACATCAAAAACTTGTGTTAATATAGGTACAATATTGTATATTAGTAGGTAGTAATAGTAGTAGGTAGTATAAGTAGGTTAAAACTATGTTAGTAGCATTTCGCTCTGTGGTACTTGTTCGCGGAAGCGACGGAACACCACATGCTGCAACCAAAAGTCTTCTTCCATGACGATGGGCAGATAATAATTCTGTACGCATACCACGAACGCCTTGAAGTTGACGTTGCGGTGCGACTCCAGTAACTGCACCCTCGGCGTGTAGCTCGTCTGCTGGCGCACGTACTTTACCATGTCTTCCGCTTTACTGTTGTAGTGTAGGCAGGAGATGTACATACACCGGTGTGGGCTTTGTGGTGAGCAAGCTGACTTCGGGCTCCATAGGAGCTTTGCCGCAGCGATTCTTGTTCGTTGGCGACCGGCACTTCTTACATCGCCAAAAAGCCGTCAAAAGCCCTTTTTGGCGCCTTTTCTGGCATAGGCTTCATACTTGGAGCGCCTGGGGCACTCGCGATGACGCTAGTGAAATCCTTTTGTAAGGGCTCCGCCAGGGCTGCAGACACTGGCTAAGAGAAGGGGTGAGGGGCTCGGGCGGCGCTGCGTGGAGGAGCCGCGGTGATGGGCGCGAGGCTGCGGGGCGCTCTGTACGCTCAGCAAGCGACGGATGCGCTGGCGACGAAACTGCTGACACTGAATTTGACGGCGATACATCGAGGCGGCTCTGCGAACATGTTTACGTTAGACACATCGACTGATGACCGCCACACTGTTGCATAACTCGCTAAATTCTTAGCGCAAATCGGTGACGGTGTTTTGGTATGCATCTTACTTCATTAGAACATTAGCGAGGCGGGCCTTCAGAAAGACAATGTCCTTCAGAAGGCTCGTTACATCAACGTGGTTGAAGGTGACGGGTGGAAGCTTGTGCAGCTCCTTCGCCACAAACGTCGCCACGTCGTCCGGGTCGGTGTTCTTGAACAGCGTGACGCCCGTCACGCCGGCAGGACACAATCCGGTCGCGCTTGTTTAGCACACTGAACAACAATAGCTTGGCAGCAGCTATATCATCCTCGCTGAAGTTCGTTACGCAAATTTGGACAGCGGATACCTCGTCCATCACATCCAGCTTCTGCTGCAGGAACTCCAGCAACTCCTTCGCCACAAGTGCATTACTCATGGTGAGAAAATTACAAGCGACAGCTTACGCCGCGGTAGTCAATACACAGAATATGCAAACACGTCCACATCGATACGCGACCAGTACTATGATTTTACTGGACTGGGTAAGATAGGAAGGGTCCAGTGTTGTGAGAATCCTCTCATTATGGCTGGTTATAATAATACTAGCTTCTGCCGGCAATACTGTAGCTTCCCATTAGTGAAAGTTTCGGAATCGGATCAGTACTAGTTCCGCCGATTAACCCTTCATACAAACTCATAAATGTTACCTCTATATAATCTTAGAATGGATTAGTGGGTAAGTACTAGGGTATAAATAATGATACTGTTTTATGTAAGTACTTCCTTCAAAATAAATATGAAACATCGACCATGGAGTCTACAAAAAATACCTATTACCATAGGATCACCCATTCCCCACCACGTCCCCCATAACCCTTACAATTCATACACAAAACTTCCCCAAAAGGACACTGCCCGCACAAGAATAAAAATTAAATTACAAATGATAATAAATCGGTTACACGCAATACAAATGCTCGACCTACTTGCATTTAATTAGTATTTTGCAGATTTGCTCGCGCGAAACATTAGATTTACTGCCATCCCACTGGGGCTATGGTTACACAGAAGCAGGAAGCTACTGTATTCCCGGCGACCACACGACTGTAATACAAATATTTTGAATAAAATGTGTTAAGCCAAGCCTATACTCGAAAGGTTTAGGTAGTTAAATAAAGCTAAACAAAAAAAAACACGTGACTCATAGATGCTAAACCTTTTCTTTCAAATGTTAATTCATATTATTTTTAGTCACATAAAAATAGGCTCTATTGTGAATCTGAGGAACTATCTGTCACATTAATAACAAAGCGCTCAGTGGTATCATCAATTATTTTGTCTAATTTAAACATTTTCTGTTGTTCTTTTATGATATGACCCTCGCAATTTTTCCAATTCTCAGCAGTCACATTAGCTAAAGCCTCTGGCAAAAGAATGTTTAGGTCAGACATTTTAGAAGTTTTCTTTTTCTCTACTACAAACCCTTTAACTTGAGCCCATATTAACTCAATTGAATTGAGCTCACAGTGGTATGGTGGCAGCCGCAATACTGTGACACCATTTAACATTTTTTAGAATTCATCCATAACATAAAAGGTATCTGGTTAACCAACTATACTTAATATCTGCTATTTCAGTTGCCATACTACGTCACAGGTGTACTCTTCAATTTAGCAACGTTATCTAATTCGTTGTATTTTGTAAAAGGTTTAGGGAACCTGTCTTTTTGGGCTCTTTACAAGAGACAGATTACAAAATATTATACTATTTTATAAATCTAACAAAAAAAAAATGCTCAAGCAATTACATGTACGAAGAGTATAGTTTACGAATAAATGATAAAGTTTAACATACATTAGTGAAAGAGGAAACTATCATATAAATCGCAAATAACTTTAATTTTGTTGTAACGTGTTTTTAAACAAGAAAGTGTCAACTATAAAAACCCTTACACCTTTCGAGTATAGCTCTAATTATACGGTAATTATTGATAGGTAGTTTTCTACCTAATTTTACGTTTGTTGTCTTTTTTTACAAGCTTTTATTTAACTTGCAATGTATGTATGTACGTTTGTTCTGGTGGCATCTTGCAACTGAATTTTAAATCAGTTATCTTCAACCGATTGAGCTGAAATTTGGTATACACGCTTATTTTGGCTGACAATGCATTTTATGATGCATGACCTGTGATTCTACACCCAGGATTGGCTCCAGACGAAGGATCTCCTTAACTGTCAACGTTGCAGACACGACATTTAATATACGCATTTAATTATGGTAGTTCCTTCTAAAGTCCACCATGACCTGGCTGCTTCACCCAGTATTGACTCCAGTCGAGGGAACTCCTCAACGATCAACAGCAGAAACACAGAAAATTATATACGCATAAAAATTATGATAGCTTGTTCTAAAGTTTACCATAATCTGGCTGCTGCACCCAGGACTGGCTCCATACGAGAGAACTCCTCAGTGGTCAGCAGCACAGACACGAAATGTTGTATATGTATTCAATAAATTATGATGACAGCCCGTTTCAAAGTGTGGCATAACTTGGATAGTGCAACTCGGATGGCTTCACGCCATGACTTGTGTAAAGGCGTGTTTGGGTTATTTGGATTTGTCTTTACAAGTACCTTTCAAGAGAAGGTGATATAATGGATTTTAAATAAATATTAATGCTAAAAAGTACAAAATAAAATGTAAGTAAAGTTCAATAAAAGCTTGTTTTTAAAAGATTTTTTAAATATTACATTTTGTATTATTAGAACTTTAGAAGTTTTTATTCTTCGACACAATAAAACCCTGAAAAAAATGAGCTATGACAATTTTCCTCACAGCAAAAATAAACTTTACTGAGTTACGGTAAGCGCCATCTATTACTGAGTGGCGGAAACCAAACCACTGGGAACAGCTTCAATTTGATTAACCTTGAGTCCGTGTCTCGAAAGATGTCTCCTTATAGTACTCTTTCTCTTTGGATGTCTCGCAGACGCGGCGCGCGGCGCTACGGGCAATAAGCGACGGAGACATAACTCTATATATATTTATTTATCTCAACATCATATTACAGGCACTGGTTAGTAAAATGCACAATCATAAATAGAGGAAGTTGGGTGAGGTAGGAGGGTTGTTGTAGGAATGTTGCTAACTATTTATTAATAATTAGTTCAACAATTCAACATATTGCTGCGCGACTTCTTTCGCGCGTTTTCTTACGTCAGACGGACTCTCCTTCTTTCGCCCGTGGAGATGGTGCCTAACAATTTCCATACGAGTATGTACTACTAAGATTAACCAAAGTTTTATTAAATAGGTACCTTTGACAAAAAATGGATAATAAAAACAAATACTTTCTATATTTTAAAAAAAATTGACCTATAACAACAAAATACTTTTAGTTTTGTCGACAGGGTCGGTACAACCCGATAATAACTTGGATTTGATCCAGAAAATAGCCATTATTATAGCACTATTTTTACCGTCGTTGGCCGTGTGAATCGTATTTTTTTAGAGTGACTTGAGAGTGCTTATAAAATTTTCATATTTTTTTATAGCCCAAAGGCATTGGTATATTGACCGTTTATATTTAAGGCGCAAGCGTCAGGGTAGCCCGCGAAATTCAAATTGTGTTACATTTTTTGCAATTTGCAGGTCATCAGGTTGTATGTTGATCTAAATATGATTCGCGGCCGTAACAAATATTTATTTATGAATACGCGCGGATATTGTTCCTTGGAAATAAATGCTAGAAATGGAATCTATAATATTACCGATTATTCTGTACATGAGACATGCAATCAGGCAAGTCCCGTTGAAGCACTGTGTTTCATTAGGTGGCCTAAAACCCGCGCACACGTTTGTTGTAAGGGGTCGTATTTTCCATCAAATCAATAATTCTCATAGTGACGACATCATGATGAGTGACAATATTATTACTATATATTTTGAAGTGGGTGGGCCACGAGCTATAATCAATGACAACAATATTTTAAAAGATTTTGTGGTTCGCTGTCGTACTTAGACAAAGATCGAAGGGATAATTTTTATTTATAATTATAAATATAAATATCAAAATAATAATCATCTTTTGTGGTTTTGGTGAACGGTTAAAATATAATTTTAGTGGAACCAGTAACAGTTCGTGTTTACTTTGTGGGTGAATCCGAACGAAACGTATTGGAACGCGTCGCAACGGCAGCAGGCGGAATTTATGATTTCGGAATGTTGGCCAACCGTCTTTTCAATTTCAAACCGTTTTCGATGATTCGATCGTGTAGTGTTCTATGGCGTTTGTCAAACTAACTAAACTTTTGGAAAAGTGGATTTTATATCACAGTTATGTCTATATTTAACGAATTGTTACTGAAAATCAATGAAATATCCAAAGCTTATAAGAAAAACATCAATGATGACGTCCAGGTAAAATGCGTGTTTGTTAAAAAGTGGTGTCAGTGATGAGACGATTAATGTTTCCCTTTATAACGAATTATTCGTGTGATTTTATTGTTTTACATTTTAGATGAAAATGTAATGGTATTGTTTATTAGTGCCTTTTGAAGTGTGTGGAATTTACAACTATAGTGATTTGCAGGCTTCGTTCGATTGTTTGGATAAATTCGAAGAGGAGTTTCTGAATGATCGAAGAAAGGCGCGGGAGAAGGCTTCTAAAGATAAAAACCTGACAACTCTTCAAAGTATCCACGAGGATGAAGGTATAGGAACGACGCATTATTTATTACCATTACAAACATTCAATAATCAATTAGGTCACTTCATTCATATGAATTTATGTACTTGTCAAGTCTTCGATTTGACTTTCAATATTTCCAAGATTTTTTATTACGATTACACGTTTTCGGGATCATGTAAACAGCGCAACGAAACTACAGTATAGTAGTAGTAGTAGTTAGTCTCACACATATTAAATTCTGGCCATGTCAATGTAAACTACAAATTTTCTAAGAACATAAATAGGTTTATTTTCCCCTTATGAACAAATGCTTCAGATTGTGATTGATTAAAACCAGCAGAACTGTTATCTAGGTCTTTTAGGTCGTAAGATCATCTTATTTTTATTTAAAATTCTGTTAAACTTAACTGAACTACTGAATAGGAAGTTCATGAAAGATTCCTGTTACCTTCCACAGTACTAAATCATTTTTATAACTTTAACATACTTAAATGACGAGGCAACATGCTTGTCAGGACTTCCACTTTCTTAGTCTGTTAAACTTAATTTTTTTTATCTTAAAACAATAGTATTGTTTTCCTTTTTAAGTCTGCACTAGAACTTTTAAAGTACTTTGTAATCTTTTATGAAACTTGAAAACTGTTTATTTAATTTCTTTGTAGTTTTAGAATATTACAAACAGGAATATCTTTTATTGGATTCACGTTTTTGAGGATCATAAAACCAAAATTAGAAATCCATCATAGAAAACAAAAACATTAAAATTCTTTTAACTTTTTATAACCTAGAACCTTTGCACATGTATTTTGGAATAAAATAATAATGATTACACAATTTTCAAGTGTTTTTCCTCCTGATTGTCTTTGAAAGCATGTCTGAATTGATTCCTGGCTAGTTTATAGCCCAACAAGTCTTGCACCAGCAAAAATGAACAACTTCGATACAAACTTTCATCCCCTTGAATTTTCAAAAAACTTGCCATAATAAGGAACTCTTTTGCCATAATGTATGCTTCTGGACCAAGTGTTTTGTCTGTACATTATCTGTCACTGAAACTAAGATGTCTAATGAGTAGAACATAGCTAAGTCATACTAATTTATGAAAACTCCCCAATATTTCAGATGAACCAACAAAAATTTCAGAAAAAGACGGAACAAAGAGCAGATCTAACACTATATTTACAACCAGCCTCACATCGACACTCAGTTCGTCAGAAAGTAACACAGAAAGACCGCAACGAGCCTCAAAGAAGCGCAGCAAACATGAAGTGGACGGCATGTCGAGCCCGGAACAGGATAAGAGACAGAAACGAAATGCTTCCGTTAAAGCACAGAGCATTATTAGCAAACAGGTACTTTTGAGCTTATAAGCTTTTGTTTATCTACATACTACTGGTGTCCCACCCTAGCTTCACACGGGTATAATTTACATTGTGAACAGAACTGACTTCATATGTGTACAAACTCTAGTAGTAACGTAACAAAATGTACTAGGTTTTCAATTCAAGATGTATTATTGCATGCTTTTTTTTTGTATATGCAGTATAAACTCTATAAAGCGAACTTCTATATAACAAAAATCTCCTTAAAACATAGAAATTGCTATGGTTTGTTTGGTTTACATTGTTACCTAAACAATAGTGAATAAAATCGTCATTATTTAGTCCCCAAAACACATTAATTTCACTGACCATTTTAATCATAATATTGACTAGCTGTGCGACTTCGTTCGTGTGGATATCAGAAAACAATAATGTCTCTACTAATTATTTTTTTTAGGCATTTAGTAAAAGCTGTTATTTTAACTTTACAAACAGACACTTCAATTTTATTTATTTGTATAGTTGATAGAGTCTAACCTCCTTACTAATAAACGTTGTTTAGCATCTGTATAGTTACACAGAGCTTTGTCTTCTTCTTTCGAAAGTAAAATTACTGACGGCTGAAAGAGAAAAATTGGTGTGTAACTATTCACCTGATATAATACGTTTATTAGTGAGGAAGCATTTATTTTGTACTCACAATGGGATTCTTAGAAAGGTGTTCATTTTGTTTGTTGTAATTACCTACCACTTGTTTACTCATTACACATTCGCATGAACGTAAAAATATCGCGGCAGGATTTTGTGGCTCACTGGTCGACTCTTGGTGTTGAGCCGAGCTTTGAGAATCTAACAGAGAGCATCCGAGCGCGTCGAAAAAACACACTGTTGTATTTTCAACTCTCGGTACTAAGCAGAGCGTTGAAAATCCAGTGTGCTATAAAATCCCACCGCGACACTTTTACGTCCGGGCTACGTGGGCTTACTGCACTTCCCTACCATCGACTTGTTGCTATGGGTTGCCTTTACGTTATTATATTCTTGTTGCTTTTTAGGGTTCCGTACCCACAGGGTAAAACGGGACCCTATTACTAAGACTCTGCTGTCCGTCCGTCCGTCTGTCTGTCTGTTTGTCCGTCTGTCACCAGGGTGTATCTCATGAACCGTAATAGTTAGACAGTTGAAATTTTCACAGATAATGTACTTCTGTTGCCGCTATAACTACAAATACTAAAAAACATATTAAAATAAATATTTAAAGGGGCTCCCATACAACAAATGTGTTTTTTTTGCAGTTTTTATAGATAATGGTACGGAACCGTTCGTACGCGAGTCCGACTCGCACTTGGCCGGTTTTTTTATTATTAAATTACACTCTTTTCTTTTACTCTCCGTTTAATGAAAACTCTTTGTAAGTAATGCAATAAAATACCCGGTCCCTTCAATCCTGCAATATAAAGTTTACACTGTATTTACATAACATATAGCTTATGTCCATCTTGACTAATTTACCTTTCAAATGGTGAAAGAATTTTTCAAATAGGACCTATGGTTCCAGTGATGAAACAAAATTCACTCTCTCTCTCTCTCTTTAAAATATTATTAGGTATAGATTATTCTTGCAGTTAAAGGTGTGATCAACTTACAAAAAAACTATAGCAATGCAGTAATGTCTCGGTAGCAGCCTGGAGTCTGGATTTGTGCCCGGTTGATGGCAATAGGTTCGCCCCCTATTAAATGGGACTTAATCATAACTAGCGAAATGTGGGTGTACTATAGGTACACCTCTGCCTAACCCATCGGGGAATACAGGCGAGATGTTATGTTATGTTATAGCAATGTTTAATTAAACAAAGTATTGCATCTACTTTCAATCACACTTGGGAAAGTTTTTGGCAATACATGAGCATTGTTTAGGATATCAATATAACCATATCACGTATGGTCACAAGGACCATATTTGCTTGCAACAACCCAAGACCTAGAATACATAAGCATGGCGGGCTGCCCTACATTGTCCTAATTTTAAAAGCATAATATTAATGATATGTGAATTGCAGGTGAACGTAAACCTATCCCAGAAGCTCCGTCGCGAGGACACAGAGAAGCCATCACGCGGCCGACGCCGCAAAGAGGACGACAAGGAGAATGAACCAGTACCCAATATACTAAGTATGTGCCCCATCCACTGTTGAAGCATATTCTTTAAAAAAAACAAAATAAGGCTAAAATCAGCATTTTTCGAATGTCAAAATTCCACAAGACAGGATTGTGTTGTGTACACACTCGCCCTTCACTCAAACTCTAAAGCATTTATTTCAAATAAACCAATTACAGCCACTTTTGAATTGTCAAGGGGTCGGTCAGTCAGAAAAATGAAGCTAGTTGCCGATTCCAAAGCGTAGTAGGTACCGATGGAGAAGAACGGGCAAGAAACTCCATGGACACATCATTCATGTTGAAATTATACGTGTGAGAACGATGTAGAAAGACGTGCACGATAAAAGCGTCCGTAATAAAAAAGACCCCTCAATATCGTTAGGAATAGGCAGGTAGATGATAATGACTGTACTTCTATTAAATTAAAAATGTGTTTGTTCAACAGTCAAAGAAGAGAAGGTGTCGCTGCCGCCAGAACCAATGGACTTAGAATCGTTGCCACTCGATATTGAAGTTAAACAGGAGCTGAGTAAGGACGAGATTGCTATGCCGCCGCCTGCCATTCCTGTACCCAGTATGTTTAGATGATAATTATGAATTAACCAGCACCAGTTTTGTTCCTGTGGGTTTTCAGTTGGTCATCTTCAATAATAACATGCCAAAATCACCAGTAAATAGGGAGTATTACTGCAATACAATGCCCAAACTGCGGCCAAGAAGCTGGGCATCCTAAATAAGGTGAAGCGATACTTTACGCTTGGACAGCTTTTAACCCTGTACAAAGCACAAGTCCGATCCTGCATGGAGTATTGCAGTCACCTTTAGGATGGCTCAGCTAAATACCAACTTGTCGCGCTTGACTCGGTGGAACGCAGAGCTAAGAGGCTCATTGGCGAAATAAAACTGGTGGATGCTAAGCTTCACAGCTTGGCTCATCGCCGCAAGGTTGCCAGCTTGTCGGTCTTCTACAAATTGTACTTCGGTGAATGTGCCCAAGAACTCCACGACCTCATTCCACCGGCCCCCTTCTACCATCGGACATCTAGACGCAGTGCAAGTTATCATCCCTGCCTAGTTGCTATTCCACCAATTCGCACTAAGCGCTGCCAAATGTCCTTTATAATGCGCACAGCAAAAGAGTGGAACTCTCTACCTGCGTCTGTGTTTCCGACCGCATACAACCCAAATCTTTTCAAAGTGAGAGTGAACAGGCTTCTTCTGGGTAAGCTCACTCCATCGTCGACTTTGTCTCTGTCATCTCTGACCTAGACTAGAGTCAAGAGTGAAACCATCTTAAAAAAAAAAAAAAGAAGTTCTGCCGCCAGAGTGCAGCAGTAGCACAAACCGTAAACATCTTTGTGACAAGTCCTTCAAAGCAGTTTTTTTAGATCATCCACTTTTAAATGTCCGTAGGATGCCATAATGTCACAGTACAGGTTTTTTGATACATGAATAATAATAATAAAAATATAATTTAACATGTTTTCACTACTTATTTGTTACTAATAAATATGACATGATGCATCATGGCGGTTTGTGCTAGTGGCGCCCCCTACGCAGAGTTTAGCGTAATGTTCCCTATTGCCAGGTTTTGAGACGCGGCGACGGTGGCAACTAAATAACGATTGATTCAATTTTAAACTTAATTGTTGTTGAGCATTCAAAGTTTTTCATGCAAATTCATAGAAGAATATATATTTTCCTCAAGAATTAACAACATATTTCTTCGAACTTTACATGATTTGACCAAGATTATGTCTGGACTTCAAAAGAGACCGTGACCTCTGAGTTTTTTTTTGGCCTTTCTTGACAGAGTAGTCAGATAGGAAACGCCGACCTCATCTAGTTTAAAAAATAAGATTGACTTACAGAAATAAAATAATTTAACAACAATATTATTTTGATCACAATGTTATATAGGGTGTAAGGGACAGCCCTCCGCAGACTGATGGGGTGGATTCAGTATATCATACTAAGATGACCCGTACATGAAACAATTTCAAGAACATTATGGGAATCCAATAAACCTGATTTGTTTTATTACCTCACACGCAATGTATCGTTACCGCGGCAAAACGCACGCAGCGAACAGCCGGCAGCGCGCTCGCGGTACGTGATTTATTTCAACATCCATTGCTGTCTTTTTTATTTACAGTAATGAAGTGCTGCGCACAGAGAATGTAATTTTACATTAAAATATAGGAATAGTACTTAACTGAAAAAACTATAAAAAGACTGAAAATTTTCCTGAACAATATTCCGGTGGAATATGATTCAAAATAAGGAGCTGAATGTTAGTTTGCGGGGGGCTGTCCCTTACACCCTGTATAGAAACTTTTCCTACATACTCTATAAGGTTCAATATTTCTATGTCCAGAGCCACGTAAAGGAGCTACTAAAGAGAAGTCAGAAGAGAGCAGTGAGGAAGAAACTACAGGCAAAAAGAGAGGTACCAGGACCAAGAAACAGACTTCTGACCTTATGGCGCCACCTCCTGGTAAGAAAATATACTTACATGTCCAAGAAAATTTAATATTTATTTTATACTTACTAGCAATCCGTCTTTATGGCCCAGTAGGGATCGCCTCTCATGCACGAGGTTGTGGGTTCAAATTCAATGTGATTTTTTCAATTCAAATGTACTTTATCTTTGAAATTACTGACTATAGGTAAAGTAAAAACATGTGAAGAAACCTAAGGGGTACTTTCATAACACATATAAAATGACAACTGATCGGGAATGCCTTTCATTCTGACAGTTCATTGCGTTATTAAACGTAGTTAAGCAGATGATTTTTTCATACCTATGAAGCAATGGATTTGTAATTTTCTTCAAAACCCTAGGAGTATAATGGGTCGAAGTGTGAAAACGTCCGCCCGTCTTAAGCAGGCGTGGTAATCAATGGTCGTGCCTTCTCAGTATGGGAAGTAGCCTTCGCACAGAAGCACTAGTACAATAACAGGCTACTATTTTAACTAGCGATCCACCCCTGCTTCGTACGGGTGCAGTCCACTGATGTGGCGACATGTCAAAAACATCGAGTCTTCTGTGCTAATCAATACATATAACCTATATACAACACAAAATATGTTTCTACCTATGTCCGTTATAGACTTTGAAACCATCCAACCGATGTGCCCCAAACCGGTTCATTAGAATGGCAATAATGCGCAGATGGACCACTAAACCAATTGAAAAAGAAACTTCATGAATGGACCGATTTGTGCCTAATGCATTGTTTTATGGTAGTAGCACAAGCCGGGTATCCGCTAGTTCTAAATTAAATAATAATACATATGAACATTTCTGGAATAAATTCTCTGAATGATGATGAGAATCGTATCAAAATTCGTTGTTTAAGAACTATGTGGACAAACAGACACACTAAAATCGACTTTGCTTTATACTATCTATTATTTAGTAGACTCGAGACACTCGAGTTACAACAGTGCTTGCTACTTCTCTCAATCAACATATAGGTATAGTAATTTTATCACACGAAGCGGCGCGCGCTTTACTTGGTGTAACCACGAGTACAAACACGCTGTGAATGTGTGAGTGAAGTAGAGTAGCGTCAGCGCATAACACACACACACACACACTCACTCTTCCGACTTCGCCTGTGTCTCTGTGTCTCCTGAGTCTCTGTGTTTTTACACTTGGTAAACACAAGTAAAGCGCGTGTTATAGTGTGTGTCGGTAGTGCATATGTGTAAGTGTGTGCGTGTACGTAGGCGCCGCTCCGGCCGCGTAGCATGTAAGATAGTTTTAGTAGACTCTCCTACCTTGTTCATTCGACAACATGTACTAAAAGTTTATTATATTATTATCATCTGAAAAGTTGTTTCTATAAGAAAGTTCGCCGATTGCCCAAATAACATAATTGGCGCAGTCAATAGGATAAAGTTGAAGAAAAACAGCGTTTTTCAAAAATCAAAAACAAAGACTTTTCTCAACATTTGAAACCGTGTTCCTACTGTGGTTTTCGGCGAGAAGAACGGAAGTGGCTTCAATCATGAAGTTGTGGACCTGGGCCTTCATCACATCGTAAGTCCAGATTCTTTTGATTGTTGGTGGATTTAATATTTATTATTGTATTTTTTTTCGGAGAACTTCAGAAAAAAAAAGTAATAATTTTTGTTCTGTTTATTTTTGTATTGAAGGGAGAGATCTCAATTGTTAATTTTGATCGAATTTTGTTGTTTATACTGTGTATTTGTGTGTGTTGTCGTTGTATAGAAAATATCACAAGGTGATTAGGTAATATATTTTGCAAAATGGATTTACAAAAATTATCTTCTATCAAAACCGCTTTAATGATTATCCCTAACTATGACGGGAACCCAAATCAATTACACAGATTTATACAAACATCCGAAACTATATTAACACAATTTTATGACAGAACTACTTCAGATTGTTTTAACAATTCCCTTATTTTACACAATATTTTAAACAAATTGGAAGGCAAAGCCGAGGAAATAGTTAATATTAACGGTGTTTCATCATGGGAACATATCAAAACCGTATTGCTAAAAAATTTTGGGGACCAAAGGGATGAAAATTCGCTGAACCGAGATTTAGTTAATATGAAGCAGGAAAATGAATCCGCTCAGGAATATTACAACCGCTGCATGAACATTTTAAACACTATTATTAATTACGTAAACCTTCACGAAACAGTTGAGGCTGTAAAGGATTGCAAAAGGAGTTTTTTCCAAGCTCAAACCCTTAAAACTTTTCTAGCAGGGCTTAAGGAACCTTTTGGCACAACTATAAGAGCCATGCGCCCTGTAGATTTGCCCACAGCCCTTAATTATATTAAAGAGGAAGAAAATATTAGGTATGTACAGAAAAGTAACAATTTTTCAATGGTTAATAACAACAAGCCTTTCCAGAATAATAATAATAATTCTAGAAATTTGCCTTTTCCAAATTTAAACAAACCCTTACAACCTCATCAAAATTTCAAGTTCAATAACTCGCAACCTCTCAAACCGTTTACACCTTATTTTAACAGGAATAACAATAATAATTTTGTCGCATCGAAACCTTATTTTAATAGACCACAGAACCCATACCGACCGTTGCAACAAAACTTTAATAACTCTAATACTGACAATAAACCGAATACCCAATCTAAACCTGTACCTATGAGTGGAATATCCTATAATTCCGCACATATTCCATTAAGACCATCAGTACCCAATTATCATAGTACACAGTATCCCGAAGCAGCAATGTGCAATCAGTTCGAAGAATTGCACATGCTCGAGACTAACCCAAACAACCCCCACGTCGAGCACAGTTGCGACGTACCTTGCACTGATAAGAATGATCCGTATGCAAGTTATTCCCATGAGAATAATAATGGAAATAATGAACTCAGTTATGACGAAACACAATATTGGCCTACACAGAATGATCCAAATTTTCACCAGGGTTCGAGTGCCAAACCCGAAACTTAACTGAAATAAATATTCATACGAAAAGACAATTGCCTTTTATCGAAATTAATGAGCCACCCCTTAAATTATTAATTGATACTGGTGCCAATCAGTCCTTTTTGTCTCCGGAAGTAATTGAAAAACATTTCCAAAATACACCCTTAATTTATGAACCGTTTTCTGTAACAAACTTAAATTGTACCACTGACAATAACTACTCGTTAGAAATACCAAGCTTTCCTGAATTCAATGAAAAATGCCCTTCGAAGTTTTATATTTATAAATTTCATAATGTGTTTGATGGTTTAATTGGTTATAGAATGCTGGAAAAATTGAAAGCAAACGTTGACCTCCACAATAAAAAGTTAATTACGCCGAACGCGGAAATACCTATTAAAGTTCTGAATTCCGGAATGAATAATCTTTTTGAAGCTTTAGTTAGGTCAAATTCGACGAAATGTGTAAAAGTACCGGTTAATATTCAGCGTGATGATATATTCTTGCCCGAGACTTACATAAACAATTGTTATATTCCCGCGACGATAACACAGTCGGAGTCGGGTTACGCATACCTTGAGATAGTGAATCCTACTAAGAATGATATCATCGTAAGCTTAGTTTCGCCACTTAAGGCGCAGACACTTTACAATAATTTTGATATATTTAATTTTGAATCGATAAATGAAAATGAACAAGATATTGAGTCTTTGGTTCGCACTGATCATTTAAATTCGGAAGAAAAGTTTAATTTACTAAAACTATGCCGCAGTTACAATGACATATTTTACACCGAAAATAGTCCTTTAACTTTTACTAACCAGATTAAACATCAGATAAATACTAAAGATGACCTTCCTATTTTTACACGATCCTACAGGTATCCTCATGTTCACAAACAGGAAGTAGAAAAACAAATAACTGAAATGTTACGTCAAAAAATTATAAGACCTTCAAATAGCCCTTGGTCTTCACCTATTTGGATTGTACCGAAAAAACTAGACGCCTCTGGCAAAACAAAATGGCGTTTGGTGATTGATTTTAGGAAACTTAACGAGAAAACTGTGAGTGATAGGTACCCAATTCCTAATATCAGTGACATTTTAGATAAATTAGGTAAAAGTCAGTATTTCACTGTTTTAGATCTAAAATCGGGGTTTCATCAGATCGAATTACATCCCAAGGACATCCCAAAAACCGCTTTTAGTATTGATGACGGTTATCGTGGTCACTACGAATTTTTACGCATGCCTTTTGGCTTAAAAAATGCTCCATCGACTTTTCAACGGGTCATGGATAATGTTTTGCGTGGGCTCAAAAATGTGACAGTTTATATGGATGACATCATAGTATACAGTTCATCATTACAAGAACATATCCTTAATTTAGAAGCCGTTTTCCAACGCCTTAGAGAATCTAATTTTAAAATACAGCTTGACAAAACCGATTTTTTTAAAAGGGAAACTCCTTTCCTAGGTCATATTGTAACAGCCGATGGCGTAAAACCGGATCCAAAAAAAATTCAAGTTATACAACAATTTCCTATACCACAAACTACCAAAGAAATTAAGTCGTTCCTTGGTTTAGTTGGTTACTATCGGAAGTTCATACCGAATTTTGCCCATCTTGTTAAACCACTAACATCTTGTTTAAAAAAAGGAGCTAAAATTCAACTTACCCCTGAATACGTTAATTGTTTTAAACATTGTCAAAATTTACTTATTAATGATCCTATTCTTCAATATCCTAACTTTGAAAAGGATTTTAATTTACGTACTGACGCCTCAAACGTTGCCCTGGGTGCCATATTATCACAAGGGCCTATAGGAGCTGATAAGCCGATTGCGTACGCATCGCGGACTCTAAACGATACCGAAACAAAATACAGCACCATAGAAAAAGAGCTGCTGGCTATTGTATGGGCCACCAAGTATTTCCGACCGTATTTATACGGAAGGAAGTTTTACATTATCACAGATCACAAACCTTTACAGTATTTGATGAATATAAAAGAACCCAATAGTCGTTTAACGAGGTGGAGATTGCGTTTAGAGGAATTTGAATATAACATCATATATCAAAAAGGAAAAAGTAATACAAATGCCGACGCTCTATCTAGAGTTGAAATACATAATAATGAAATTGAATCTACGTCTTATAGTGATGAAGATGACTTACCGTTATCAATGTTTGTGAATCAGTCAAAAAGGAAACCTAATACTCAAATCGATAACCATAGCACAATCCATACTGAATTAGAAAACCCTGTCCTAGAAATTCCTATCTCTGATAAAAATGTAAACACCTTTGATAATCAGCTATTTTTAGATTTCGTACATCATTCGCCCACAAATACTAAAACCGTTATTATCTTTCCCGGAAAAAAAAGAATATTAGCTCAAATAAATGAAAATGATTTAGAAAAAAGTATTGTTACTTTATTCAAAGAACACCTAACACCAAATATTAAATATGGTATATATCTATCAGATGTTAAGTTTATTCCGTTAATTACAAGTACACTGCAAAGGGTATTTCAAAATTCCGCGTATAAATTGTTTTTTTGTAAGTCTAAAACCGAAGATGTAACCTGTCCAGATAAACAATACTTAATAGTTAAGAACTACCACGAAGGTAAAAGTAATCATCGTGGAATTCAAGAAGTTGAACAAAGAATTAAATTACAGTATTATTGGCCTAATTTAAAAAATCAAGTCACGGAATTCGTAAATAATTGTAACATTTGTCAAACTTGTAAATACGAGAGAAATCCAAATAAACAAAACTTTCAGATAGTTCCTATACCTGAAAAACCTTTTGAGGTATTGCATATTGATACTCTTACCGTAAATCGACAAAAATTCTTAACAATTATCGATGTATTTTCTAAATATGCCCAAGCATATCCTCTAGAGTCAGTAACAGGAATAAATGTGATAAATGCATTGTCTATCTTTATTTCACACCACGGAGTACCAATTAGTATTACCGCAGATCAAGGAACTGAATTTAAAAATTTACCTGTACAAGAGTTTGCAAGCCTACACAAAATTAAGTTACATTTTATCAGTGTAAACAGTCCTCAGTCAAATGGAGCTATTGAAAGATTCCATTCTACTATATTAGAACACATCCGTGTGTTATCTGTTACTCAATCTACCTTATCCACTAACCAACTAATGCTATATGCTGTTATAGGATATAATAATAGTATTCACTCAGTAACTACACAAAAACCTATTGATGTTATTAATGGGCATTCAAATAGTCGTGACCCATTTGATATAAATGTAGAAGCTACTTATCTTCAAAACTATGTAGTTAGGCACAAGGAAATTACCAAACAATTATACAATGAAATAAACAAAAAACTACTCTGTAACCGGACTAAAACTATACAGAATGCTAATAAAGACCGGGAAGAGCCCATTTCTTACGAAGAAGGAAAGGCATTATATATAAAAAACCCGCTAGCCGTTAGGCATAAGACAAAACCTCGTTACTTAGGTCGTAGAGTTAAGAAAAATTTAAGTTTAAAGGTCATAGACGACAAGAACATTGTCCACCACAAACGTATCGTGAAGAAGCCTCTGAGATATCAAAATGTCTTGTTGCAGGATTCCGATATTAATCCGGACTGAACTAATCGTGACTACGAAGTTGGTGGACAATCCTGGGATACTCCCCTTTAAGTTAGGTAGTACTAAGTTTATTAAAACTGAACATGCGTTCATACATTATTACGAGTTAGATAGGATTAAAGATAGTATTAGAAAAATAGAAGTCTATTTAGATACTTATATTGAGTACATAAAATCAGCCGATCCAATTTATTTTAGCGATACTTCATTAGTTATTAATCAGATCCTTATTAGCATGTTAGAAACAATTTATGATAAGTTCAACACTATGTATAAACACCCAAGAAATAAACGCGGACTTATCAATGGTTTGGGTTCCATCATAAAAGGTATCACCGGTAATCTCGATCACGAAGACGCATTATTTTATAGTAAAGCCATAAACATTTTGCAAAATAACCAGAATAGTTTGAAAGATAAATATAATGCTGGAATTACCTTGAATAAACAAATTTTGCAAACTTTCAATATGACCTTGTCTACTATTGTATCAAATGAGTTCAAAATACATATTAAATTAAATGAGATCATGTCTAATGTTAATATGACTAATTTTAGGTTAAGTGATTTTATTAAAATTAACAGTTTGTTTAATTTGTTAAAAATCAATTTACAAAATATTTTGAATTGTATTACATCACTAGAAAATGCTTTGAGTTTTTCCAAATTATCAGTAACTCATCACAGTGTAATCAGTTCACAAAATATTAACTTCATGTTTAATATTCTACGAAACCAATATGAACCTTCTGAGTTGCTTGTACATGAGAACACTGAGATAAGAGACTATTATGATATTATTGAGTGTGGTTCCTACTATGTAGATAATGTAATTGTATTTGTTCTGAAGTTCCCTATTATGCATTTAGATACTTTCACTTATTATCATCTATTTTCTACTCCAACATTTAACAATACAATATTAATTCCACCTAAACCTTATCTGGCAATGAATAGTAATAATTATCACTATATGGATGGAGAATGTAAAAGGTTCCAGGAAATATACTATTGCCCAGAAGTCGACCTTATAGCCACTTCGAAGCCAAACGATTGCATTTACCAGCTGATATTGAAACAAGAAATATGCAGCAGCTGCAGCTTGGTACAATTTAAAGCCGGAACAGAAATAATTCAAAAGCTGGACGATTTTCATTATATTCTGTCATTTATAAAAGAAACAAGGATCGAGTATAGGTGCGATCGGGAAGAGTACCAATCTTTACTCGGCACTTACTTATTTGAGGTGCCTGAGGGATGCACTGTCTCTACAAAATTAAACCACATAAAGAATTACAAAAATGAGATAAAAGGTACACCTATAAAGCTTTTGTCATTTCCGGTATTTAAAATCAACATTGAAAATAAAGATAAGCCGTTGTTATTGGAAAATGTCCCACTGGAACAAATAAATAAGTTACAGAATTTAATTGAAAAGGAGAATATTCTAAACCTGGATGTCCTGCAAGATAAAAGTTATCACTATTGGACCGTACCTTTATATACGGTACTGTGTATTATTGGATTGGTTGCTGGAATATTATATTTAATAAAAAGACATAAGAGGAACCAGGAAACGTCAGTAGCCCAAGCAACAGACGGAGGCCGCACTCAACCCTTTTTCTTGGGAGAAGAAAGGGCTTCGAACTAGTGCGGGGGGTGTTATAGTGTGTGTCGGTAGTGCATATGTGTAAGTGTGTGCGTGTACGTAGGCGCCGCTCCGGCCGCGTAGCATGTAAGATAGTTTTAGTAGACTCTCCTACCTTGTTCATTCGACAACATGTACTAAAAGTTTATTATATTATTATCATCTGAAAAGTTGTTTCTATAAGAAAGTTCGCCGATTGCCCAAATAACATAATTCGCGCGCCGCTTCTTGAGACAAAAATATTGTATTAATTATGATTGCATTCTGTTGTCAATACAGTACCATCAGCTCGCTCGACTCGCGCCAGTTCCCGTTCCACGCGAA
Source organism: Griposia aprilina (assembly GCA_916610205.1). NCBI lineage: Eukaryota > Metazoa > Arthropoda > Insecta > Lepidoptera > Noctuidae > Griposia > Griposia aprilina. Next base: position 17,820,042 of record OU744307.1, on the reverse strand, counting down.
AAACTGAAACAGAGGAGACGGCGCCGCCACCTGCTGAAACTAGACCTAAACGCACCAGGGCTAAGAAGGTAAGGAATTATTGTCATTATACAGTGGAATCTAAATAATTCGAACCTCGTTCAGGGCCCCAATTCTGTATGGTAATTATTATTCCCCGCGTAATCTTACCACGTCAATATCGGTTTCGTTTATTGATGTGAAACATGTATAGCCGCGGGTAAAACCGATTGTTGGCGTGGCGATGCATGCCGTAGCGACGCGTCGCCACGCTACACAATGGTATGTTTCACATCTGCCAGGCTCAATTTTTGTATCATAGAGAATACGTTACTAGCAGATGTCGTGGTTAGATAAGGAATTGACGTGGATTCGAAGTAAGGAATCGTTAAGTGGTCATAGTGAATTAGGGCCCTGTTATAATCCACAGTAAGACAAAAAAATTGCCATTCCCTGCCGCTGAACCCCTATATGCGGTATCTTGAATTATTTGGACTTTGTAATTCGAATAAAATGTTATCTCCCTGCGAGGCTGCGAGGTATTGATAATACGTATTTTATACTTTACTAGCTTTTGCCAGCGGCTTCGCCCGCATGGAGGTAAAAAAAAATTATATCACAGGAACGTACTACCGGGATTAAAAGTACCCTGTGTTAATTTAGGTAGTATGTCAGAGTATTATGTGTGTTTGATGTACTCAAAATAAACCTAATAGTATTCGAAGTAAGAAGACCGGGAAATATGGCTTCATTGATAGGTTTTCCTGGTTTTCCATAAGGCTTTCAAAGTATAAAGAATTCATTCAAATGCCTAACCTAGCCTTTTTTTAAATGTTAACATTTATTTCAGAAAGCATCAGAGGTGGCCGCTCCTGAACCTGAAACAGTTGCAGCACCACAAGAAAATGGTCTGGGTATGTATTTACTATTAATTTCAATATCACGACATTCTTATATATATACACTAGCTTTTGCCCGCGACTTCGCCCGCGTGGAGGTCGGTATATACTGCAACGTACTGCCGGGATAAAAAGTATCCTACGTGTTAATCCAGGTTATAAACTATCTGTGTTCCAAATTCCATCCCAATCCGTTCAGTGGTGTTTGCGTGAAAGAGTAACAAACATCCATCCATCTATCTTCAAAAACTTTCATATTTATAATATTAGTAGGATTATGTACTATTATTTTCGATTTTCCTACTAAGTTCTATGAGTGTTAACAATTTTTCTTTTATTCTAGCTTCACCTACTGAAACCAGACCGAAACGCACGAGGGCTAAGAAGGTAAGGAACTACTGTCATTATACATTCTTTCTCGTTGTCTATAGCTTGTAAATTAAATCTTCTCGTCCTTCGTGTCGATGGCACGACAGTGTATTAAATTTGATATTGATGTTTTATGAAATTATCATTCAATAGAATCATATGAACTTGAGGGTTGTATTGATGATTTTAACGATTACAATTCTGTAAATACATACTTGTTACGGTCGCGAAACATGTTTTGTTCAACATACAACCTGACACTGACTTGCAAATTGCAAAAAACGTAAGCAGGACTGCCCCGGGCAGGCCTGCATGAACTCCCCTCCCCCCCCCCCCCCAACGAACGTGCCCGTATTGTCGGGCAACGTATGAAACCGTGGGGCTTTAAGTTAAGGGCCATGCCCCCGTAGCTCACCTACCGCGCCCTCTGACGGGGATGTAGCGACTACCCACAGGCAAATAGAGTTAGTTGCGATTCAGATCTGGTACAAGACAGTAGGCTAACTAGACTTGAGCACTCGCTACCTTTTACACTGAAATATAAGTAATTTTATTTAAGATGGTCCACCGTACATTTTCACAGTGACTAGTATTTTGTCGAATTTCCACCCAGCACATAGTACGACCCATCAACAACTTCTAACATTCTTTATTTCAAGTAAAGTCGGTTAACGTCCTGAATCAATACTTATCGTAATCTTCAACATGTTTCAATAACGAAAAACCATACATAGTTAATGTTTGGGTTCGTACGGAGATATTCGGAAAAGGGCAATGACCGTTATTACCACGCTAAAATGGTTCGAGTATACCATTAGATTTTACAGCTTGTTTACTGACTGAACACCTTGATCGGGTATCAGAATGAATGATTACTAGCTTTTGCCCGCGGCTTCGCCCGCTTAATGGTCGGAAATTATTACACAGGAACGTACTACCGGGATTCATAGTATTCTATGTCCTAACCCATGGCCTATCCGTATGCCTTTCAACGAAATCTGTTCAGCCGTTTCGGCATGACAAGATAACAGAACCAAGGACCCCAACAACCTCCCGACTCCTAGACCTCTGAACTTCAAGATACGGATTATGACTATATTTCCAATCCCTTAAATCTCTTGAAAATGAGTACATAAGAAATTATATGTTCATTTTAAAATTATTCCCTTTTTTACTCCCTGGGGGATGATTTTACATAAACCCTGAAACACATAATGCTTTATTTCTTACCAAAAGCATAAATTTGAAAAATACCCTAACTTAAGAAATGCTGGGTTTACGATACAAACTTTCATCCCCTATATCACCCCCTTTAGGATTTTTTTGAAAGGAAAAGTAGCCTATGTCCTTCCCCAGGATGCCATCTATCTTCTTACCTAATTTTATCACAATCTATTCAGTGGTTTAGGCGTGAAAAGGTAACATATAGACAGGTTACTTTCAAATTTATAATATTAGTATGGATTCTCCTGCGCCTTTACCAAAACCGCTCAAATTATTTATTTAATTTAAAATGTATGAAGAGTTCAATCCTAGCCCTTTTATTAATGTTAACATTCATTACAGAAAGTATCAGAGGCAGCTCCTGACCCTGAAACAGTTGCAGCACAAGAAAATGGTCTGGGTACGTATGCACTATTAATTTCAATACCACGACATTCTTCTACATATAATTACTTTTCTTTTTCATTTACCAATGTATTACTGCGATTGTGAACGATGTTTCTATTATTCTAGCTTCACCTGCTGAGAAACCGCGGCCAAAGAGGACTAGAAGGGGACAAAAAGCCGCGTAAGTTTAATTATAACAACGTAAAGAAGTGACATTATGGTAAAAGAATGATGCTCATGCAAAATTTTTGTATCAATTGGACCTGGATTAATTTTTCAGTCAATTTATCGTTTCGTTCAGTCGGTAAAATCCTGATGAATATTGGTCTTGCAAAAACTCATGAATAATAAAGGCATGTATTTAATCGAACCTCAAATAATTCCCATTTTGCGCTCCTAAACATATTATTGAACACTCTAATATAATTATTGTGACTATTAACGACCAACTTGGATGTAGCACGGTTGGTCACAGTTCTGACCTAACCTAACTCATTTGGTCGGGATGCCCTAGCTTAGTTACTGCCACCAATTGTGAGAATTGGCCAGAAAGTTAAAAAAAGGATCATTTATTGTAAAAAAAAAATGTGCATCATTAGAAGGTCAAACAATTTTTAAAGGTTTATTAATTTAAAAAAGCGTGCATCATTAAGAGGTAAATAAGTTTCTAGAGGTTCAGTTGAATAGTAACTAACTTATTTATAGCCAAAACTTTATTGTAACATGTAACACAACATTTCAGTGAAAAAGAGAAGCCGCAAGCCATCACCCCACCAGCGTTACCCCAAAAAACTAACATTTTACCCAAAGAAGAACGCATTTCACAACCAGAAGTGTCCTCGCCCATATTACAAAAGGACGTACCTAAGAAGGCAGACAAAGCTAAAACGGAACCTATTGTTGAGCTCACTAGGTTGAATTTGGATGAGGTGGATGCCATGGATAAGACAAGAGTATTGGGCAAAGCCAGTGATATGGATAAAACTATGGTTTTACCGAATGGGGTGTATAACCATGCGCCCGTTACGCCTATGAATGTTGTAAGTACTATCCTAACTCTTATCTATTTATATATATCTTCTAATATATAAAAATCTCGCGTCACAGTGTTTGTTATCAAACTCCTCCGAAACGGCTTTACCAATTTTTGTTTTTTTTTTTTTTTGTGTATATTTGGTAGGTCTGACAATAGGTCGTAAAGTATATTCCATACCGCTGCGGGTGAATCCGCGGGGCGCAGCTAGTATTATATATTCCAAATGCGAAAGTAAGTTTGTTCGCTTATTACCTTTTCACGTCTAAACCGATCATCATGAAATTTTGTCTCTCTACTATATAACTCTCTAGGTCCATGGACGGGAATACGGGCCCGTCCGAAAGTAGTTTCAAACTTTTGAGTGAACTCTACACCCGATTAATTAACTTTTTCGGACGGGTAAAAACATATCAGGTATAGGCACAACTGTCACATCGTGGTGTCATTAATTCCTAGGCCGGGCCACAAACTAATATTATGTCCGTAGGTGATACGGAGTAGGAAACGCCCGTAACATCGGCCGAAACTACTGATTTCGTGCTTAGAGAGTAGACCGCCAGAAAAAGACATAGGGTACCTTGCATCCAGAAAAAAATACTGTTCCCAAGCCGTGCGAAAGAACAATAACTTTCGACGGTCACAATTGCTTTAGAACGCTAGATGGCGCTATGTGTCTTTCGAATAATGATTGAATTGTATTATTAAAATTAGAAACTTTAGCAGTGTGTTCCAACAACCTGAATTGATTGTCAAAACCGAGATAAGGCGCGGGCAAAAGCTGGTTATTTTAATATTTTTTAGCTCTAATTTTGGGACTTAGGCCTCCCTCTTTAACGGCGTCAAGCACGACTGTGTGGGCTCTGGGGTTCCTTCTCCACGCTAAGCAGTGTTAATGCGTTCTTAGCCTGGTTTCGTAGCCTGGTTCACGTCCACAGGCTAGCTATTTCATAAACGAGCTCAACATGAGCTACTTGAGACAAGCTCGACCTAGTGGGGAGTTCATAAGCAAAATGATTCCTTTGCTTCTTATTTTTTTTTTATAAACCCTTGACGCATATAGAGGGGTGTTATAAGTTTGACCGCTATGTGTGTGTGTCAGTCTGTGGCACCGTAGCTCTTAAGGGGGATGTGCCAAGGTATGGTGTGGTGATCTAAATATGATTCGCGACCGTATTAATTATGGCTTTACAGAATTATAATCATTAGAATCAGCAATACAACTCCTTAGGTTAGAATTGCCCTCAAATGTCATGATTTCATGAAATAGTCTTTAAATAGGGTAATATGAACTTATAAGAGATGTATTGCTGATTCTAATGACTATAATTCTGTACAGCCATATTTGTTACGGTCGCGAATCATATTTTAATCAAAATACAACCTGACAGTGACCTGCAAATTGCAAAAAACGTAACAAAATTTGAATTTCGCGGGCTACCCTGAAGGTTCCGCCTTAAACGGATGAATCGATTTGGATGCGGTTTTTTTATTTGAAAGCAGGTTTTCTAGCGGTGGTTCTTAGACTTGTTTTTATCAAAATCGGTTCAGCCGTTTCAAGGTCATCAGCTCTTTTGTATCGGAGGTTTTTTTTAATTTTATGCAAGCCTAGCTACTAATGTAGACTATAAGGAAATGTAAAGCACTGTTTTTGGCAAATAATCATTATCTTCTCCCTCATTAAATGTAGGTGTACACACTTCTGCCTACGCCTTTAAGGAATACAGGCGTAATATTACGTTTATTCTCTAATTCCAGCTCCATATGAACGAAACTGTAGTGATAGAAACAGCGAACAGAGAAACTATGGTGATAGAGAAAGAACAGACTAAAATAATGGACGCCACAGTTGTGATCGATAAAGGTAAGGTTTTTTTTTTTACATAATATCATTATTTTTGCCTTCACTTCATCTCACTTGGCATGAGAGAACTTCTAGGTAGTTTTTGAGTCTAAACCCGACAAATGTCGTATAAACCAGCGATAAATTTAATACAATAAATATAAACGTGAAAATCGTTAAGCACTTACATGCAAACGGCGTCTAGTAACCGATCGTTTGCCGGGTTAATATTGGCACAAACGTAAATAAATGTGTAATGTGCAGTGATCGGAGTCGGTAGATTGAACTGGGGTCATTGATCCGAAACGTATATATTACTATGGACATTCCTCCGGAATTGGTGGATTATTAAAAAAAAAACGGAACTTATGTAGGAATTGTATTCTGCCAGAGTGGAAGGAGTCATTTGATGATTTGCCATCCTCAAAAAAAAGGTAGGAATTGTAATAAAATGAGCAATTAATAAAAAAATAAATATTAAAGCTTCGATCGGAATTCGATTGTTTTTATTATTCAACAGATAAATAATGAATTAATTTAGTTTTGATACCTTCCTTTAAATTTTTGAATTGAGTAGTAATAATATCACTACCAACATTAACAATATTTAATTGAATCCGGAAATACCGGAATTACTTTCCGGAAAAATGGCTTATCCATGTTATTCTTTCTGTGTGCATTTATGATACAAGTACTAAAAATCAATCTACCTACTCCGATCACTGGTAATGTGTCCTTAATCAAAATATAAAAAATAAAGTGAATCTGAAAACTTTAAATGTCATCATTATCATCTTTGCGCGTCCACTGATGGACAAGCATCGTCTACATTTAGAAAGTCATATTTTTATTGAAAATTAACTTTATGCAACTTGTTTAAGGCGGAACCTTCAGGGAAGCCCGCAAAATTCAAATTTGTTATGTTTTTTGCAATTTGCAGGTCACTGTCAGGTTGTATTTTGATTAAAATACGATTCGCGACCAGCAATACATCTCTATAAATTCATATTACCCTATTGAATGACTATTTCATGAAATCATGACATTTGAGGGCAATTCTAACTTATGGAGTTGTATTGCTGATTCTAATGATTACAATTCTATAAAGCCATATTTGATACGGTCGCGAATCATATTTAGATCACCATACAACCTGACACTGACCTGCAAGTTGCAAAAAACGTAAGAAAATTTGAATTTCGCGGGCTACCTTGTCGCATCCCCCTTAAGGTTCATATTCCTAAACACAATCTAATCTTAACAACAATTTCAGATCCCAAGCAAGTGAACTTAACAGACGACAACTCTCTTCTGACGGACGACAGTGACGCGCAGGAGATGGGCACGCCGCCTAAGAAACAACCTCCACAATTACAACCCACGTAAGTAAAATGATAGAATGTTATACAGGGTGTAAGGGACAGCCCTCCGCAGACTGATGGGGTGAATTCAGTACCGTAAAACCTTACAAGATTGCCGAACTAATCTGAGTTTGCCCAGCAAGGTACTTTACAGAAATATTTAAAAAACCGGCAACATTTTTTTTGTTGCGTTTATTATTTAATTTATGGAAGAAATTTGAATATGTCTCTAGCAACACTACGTAACTGATTTTATTTAATTGCACTTCAGTCGACTGTCAAACTGTGTCAAAGTTGGTGGTGTATTTTGCGGGCCAAAAGTTGTGTGAAAAACTTTTTTTTAAACTCTGTTTGTGATAACAGCAGGTAAGTAAGTTTTTTACCACTGTTCGTTTGTAATAAATACACAAGAAAGATCGAATATCTAACGAGAAATCTCTCTTGAATTTGAAAATATGATGGTGGGCAATGTCAAATTAGTTTTTCTAAAGCAGTTGTTACGACTTTGCCCACCAAAATATTAACGTTAGGGTTGTCACCTCACTGTTAAATTAGATCGGAGATAAGTAGGTATGTACTTTGTTTTACATTCATTTCGGAACTACCTAAGTAATGGTGATAGAATGAGAGAGTATACAAGGGATTACAATAATTACATGTGATAAAAACGAAAATATTGGTGTAAATAGTACATGGCATATATTTGCAAACGAATAAGAATGAGCAACAAAGTTAATTTTTATTACTTTTCTAGGTTTTTGTCTGTGTTTTCTAAACAGATAACGATGAAACTTTCGTTTTAGTGTTACTAAAAAGTCTGAGAAACATCTTATATAAGTCCTATTACGCTATCTCTTAAAGGTACTGAGCAGTATACTAAGTCTGGCATTGTGTTATGTACCTGCACTTTTGATGCTATTAAACCGAATATTTGTTTTTTTCACACACATATGAAGTGGTTTCTTGGGAGCTCAAAACCTTGTTTTGGTTAAGCGTATTTGTTAATCTTGCTGGGGTATTTTTTTTTTTCAAATTTTATCTTCATTTACTTCAGGATGAATAAAAACTCAAGAAAAAAAAGAAGAATATTAGGATCGAGAGCATACAGAAATTATTCAGATGAAATGTTAGAGTTAGCGGTTGACATGGTAAAAAATAACAGGATGTCAAGTCGGGAGGCAGAAAAGAGGTTCGGGATCCCTCAAAGGACGATATTGAACAAAGTTAAAAAAAAACACCTGAAAACAGCTGGAGGACAAAAGAAACTCACTGACGAAGAGGAAGAAAAACTGGCAAACGTGTTTTTAGCTTCAGCAGATTACGGCAGCCCCATGACGAAAATGGATGTCAAAATGTTAGTCTATAAATATGTCGAAAAAAATTCACGGACTGATTTGTTCGATGGCAAATTACCCAGTGATACGTGGGTGGAAAGATTTTTAAACAGACATCGTTCGAAATTAACCATCAGAACGACTCAAAATATAAAAAAGGTACGGGCTGAGAAAGGATTAGAAGAAATGGAGCAATTTTATGGTAATTTAAGTGAAACGCTACATGATGTATCACCGATGAACATACTGAACTACGACGAGACTAACTTGTCCGACAATCCAGGCACTTCAAAATGTGTCTTTAGAAGGGGCGTCAAACATCCTGAAAGGGTTCTAAATAGCACAAAGAGTTGCATTTCCATCATGTTCACTGCAAGCGCAGCTGGGACATGTCTACCAACATATGTGGTTTATAAATCCTCAAATTTGTATTCCGAGTGGCTTGAAGGAGGCCCAGCTGGGACTAGATACAATTGTTCCAAATCCGGTTGGTTCGATACGGCTTCATTCGAAGATTATTTCAAGACTATAGTGATTGAGTGGGCAAAACAAATTCCCGGGCCAAAAGTAGTCATTGGTGATAATTTGTCTTCCCACATAAATATTGAAGTTGTAGAGTTGTGTCGAAACCACAATATAAGGTTGGTATTTTTACCACCAAACTCCACTCACCTAACACAGCCGCTGGACGTAGCGTACTTTGGCCCACTAAAAAGGGAATGGCAAAAAATCCTGTTAGATTACAAATTGAAGAATCCAGGACAAACCACCTTGAACAAAAAACACTTTCCAAAACTTTTGGCCCAATTACTAGAAAATATGAAACATAAGGAAAGCAATAACATAATAAGTGGCTTCAGAGCCACAGGAATATGGCCTGTAAATCCACGAAATGTTTTTAAGAGAATCCCAGAGTATTTCGACGATTCAAAATATGGAATTGATACGACTTTATTGGATTATCTCAAAGAATCAAGGGCTCCTAAGCCAATGCAAGTGAAAAGAAGTAAGAAATTACGCACCGAACCCGGAAAGTCAGTATGTGCTGACGATATCTCGACAATAAATAGTCAACTAACAGCACGAATAAAGCGATCAGCAAGAAAAAATACTAAGGAGGAAACAATAAAGACTGACCAAGAAAGAGAAACAGAAGAGATTATTGGGTCGTGGGATACAGAAAATGAGATATACTTAGATGAAAATACAGGTGAAGTGATAGGATGGGAGGAAAATATTGAATACGATATGCCATCGACCTCATCTGGAATCATCGGTTGCGGAAAACTAGTGCTACCACCCCAATTTTCCCCGGTGATCTATAATCCAGCCAGACTTGACGCACTTAGTATAAAAATTATTAACATGCATTTAACTTCACCAGCGCACGATACTAACGCTCAACTACCCGACGTCTGTATATTAAATAAAAAATTGAAAAGTGACAGCCAAAATCGGCCTTTTGTGGCTCATGATGAAAATGATACTCCAGGGTGTTTACGATCAATCACGAATAGTTCATCTAAATCTAAAGTTGTAATAACCTCAGATGTTAAAGTAACCCCTAAGGAAATGAAAGACATCAAGAAGAAATTTAAATTAGGGACCGAATTCATTGGAAAATCAGCTTTACAGATGAAAATTGTTACGAAGAAAGTGGACAATGAAAATGCGTTACATGAAAAAAATAAAAGAAAACGGAAAAATTTAACTACTGGAAGAAAAACAAAGGTTGCGAAACGGAAGAAATTGAGATCATATTATAGTGAAACCAGTTCTGAATCGGATATTCAGAGTATTGGAAACACAGATGATTCTGAATATGAGACATATGATTCTGAATATGAGACATATGATGAATATCTATCAACATGTTTACAAGATAATATAGATATAGACAATGTGGAAAACTGTGAGCCACAAAACTTCACTGCATCATTTGGGTTCAGTGACATCAGCTATTTTACAAGCGACGCAGATTTAAAAGAAGAGGACTGGATTGTTGTAAAATTTGCGACAAAAAAAGCATAAAGCACTTTGTCGGTCGTATTTTAAATATGAAAAACAGTATTCCTACTGTAAAATTTGCAAGAAAAGTGAAAAATGCAAAAGATGGTAAAGTGATTTTCAGTTATCCGAACGTGGAGGACGTGTGTGAAGTGAATCGTGATGATGTGGAAATAGTATTACCTCCACCAAATATTTCTAGACGAGGCCAAATAATTTTTGATATTACCTTTAATCCTTCCTACAACATACAATAATAAAATGTTTTAATTAATATAAAGGAATCGCCAACACGTGAAGCCAAAATCTTCCTGCAATTAGATAATTTTAGGGAAATAATGTTCCCATATTATTATAATTAACCTCAAGAAGTACCTCAATGATTATTGTTGATTTTTATTACTAGTTTGTTTCGATAAAAAAATGTTCCTATTACTTAGGTATGCTAAGAGTTGCTAATAAATCTATTATTAAGTATATGGTTTGTTTTTGAAAACTTTTTTATTTAATTTAGATTTCACTAGTCGTATAAAGTTAATGTTCCTATTAAGACTTAATATTAATCTAAATCAACATATTTTATTTCACATAAACCAACATGGGCACTTATGAAACGTCAGAAGTTAGGTGCATACAATATTATATTGTTTGTTTTAAAACTAGAAACATTGCATTTGTTTTAAAATACTACTAATTTTATGATTGTGCAAATATTTTTAGATACATGTTTTAGAGCGATCTACGTGATCGGAACGTACTTGCGTCCACAGTACCTACTGCTTAATAATAAGAAGTGACAGCCCTAGTTCAACGATTTATTTGAAAGAAAAATGACAAAAAAAGAATTGCGGCTTTGCCCGCTCAAATTTGACAGGTAATATGAGCGTTAAAACGTTTAGTATTAAGGTCCTATGGTAGAATGATTATTTTTCTAGAATGGTTCTTAAGGTAGAAAATATCAAAGTTACAGAGGTTTCTGCAAAATGGGCAAACTTGTAAAAAGTACTATATATTTGGCCTGCTGTCCAAATTGAGGTTTTTAGCACATAAACATTAATTGTCTTGATAATATTATATATTCTATGCAAAGAACATTACATTTATCAATGATGTAGCACAAACACAAATTGAAAGAAGCATTATTGAAAAAAAAAATTAAAGTGGAATAAAAAATCACAACAAATCTGGGCAAAGTTGTACGGTTTTACGGTATGTCATACTAAGATGACCCGTACATGAAACCTAAAAACGAAAAAAAATAACCAGACTTTTTCCGGTGGAATATGATTCAAAATAAGGAGCGGAATGCACCTTGTTAGTTTGCGGAGGGCTGTCCCATACACTATAAGAGAAACAAAAATCAGAGACTCTGGAATACTCTGAAAGACGACACAGATATGGAAAGGGAGCGGAGGGCATAGGCTGTGAGGGGAAATATGGTGGCTCGAAGGTTGCTGGTTGCTCAGTACCAGTAAAAATTACACTATTCAAGGCTGACTGCCAAACATGTACACCATACGAATTACAGATATAAATGTAGAAATATTATATAGGGTGAAACAATGGGCGATCTTATCGCTAAAAGCGATCTTGTAACGAGCAACATTCAGCGGATTTCTGCAATGCATACCTACATACAGCTAGGCCAGCATAAGTAAAAATACCTGAGTGTGCTATCTTCGTCGACAAAGTACTCCTATCCTACTTCCTACTAATATTATAAATGTGAAAGTTTGTGAGGATGGATGGATGGATGTTTGTTACTCTTTCACGCTAAAACTACTGAACGGATTTGGAACACAGATAGTTTATAACCTGGATTAACATGTAGGATACTTTTTATCCCGGTACTACGTTCCCGTGGGATAATTTCCGACATAGACGCGGGCGAAGCCGCGCGCAAAAGCTAGTAAACTATAAGCATTATAAATAGATGTGTTTCGAGTCTTCTTCATACTAAGAACTGCATTATTTTTCTAATTTCTTATTTTTTGTTATCCCAGGTCTGCAGTGAAGGAGAAAGTTCAACAATTTGAAGAGTTAGCTTCCAGAGTTACTAGGACCAAAACAAGAGCCATGGCTAAGAAGGTAAGTTTCGACGATTCAGTAAATGTGTGATTCTGGGATATTAAAAACTAGAAAGGATCTTTCGTTGATCAAAATAACACACTTCATATGTCTTTATCACTTAGCAGGATGAACAACCTGAGGAAAACCACACGCCGCCCGACAAGATAGTGAAACCAGTGCTATCGGCAGAGACGCTCACCAAGATGAACAATATGATATTCAATGGGAAGGCGCCTCATGTATGTTATACACATAATTACATAAAGTGTAATCCTAGTACTTTTAGGCCTGCTTGCTCCACAAATCACTGAATGCATTAAGTGCTTAACATAAGTTATAGTATTTTTTTTCTCACAAAGCGACACGCGCTTTACTTGTGGTTACCAAGTGTAGAAATACGCTGCGGATGTGTGCGTGAAGACGAGTAGCGTCAGCACATAACACACTCCCTTCCGACCTCGCCATTGTATCGTACGGTACCAAGAGCTCCTGCGCTTACGCACACATTTACAGCATATTTGTACATTTTGGTAACTACAAGTAAAGCGCGTGTCGCTTGGTGAGATAAAAACAAAATTTGGAAAATCCAAAAGTGCACGACTCATAATGCTCATTTAATTATGAAATATAAAAAAAAAAAACTTAAGTCGTTCAAAATTAATTGCCGAAAAAACAGCTGTAGTAGGAAGAAGGTACTGCACAAGCGCCCCTGGTGGAATAAATGTACATAATATCTATAGATATATATCACCATCCATATGTTAATTTTCTATGGATATAAATAGATGTACAGTCTTGTAGTTTTCGTTTTTTATTAATTGTAATTAAACGACACTGAATTAATTAGCCATTCGCATTCAGTGACCTACAATCGTCGATTAGAATTAAAAAAAAAAAAAATAACTCTAATAATGGATTTTTTCACAAGTTACAGTGTTTCCGGGTTTCACACATGACGGACAGCAATTTTTTTTGACCTATTTTGGTGTTTTTTTCCAATTCTATTGCAGGAAATCAATTTTAAAAAAGTATCAAATTAATCTCCATTAAATTATCTCGACAATAGTATGCAAAATATCTTGATTCCGTGAACTAACAAGGCTATAATAATAAAAATAGCCGCCAAATAGAGGCGAAAAAAATTTTTCGATCGTAAAGCACTCTGATGCTTCGCATCATGAGTCGTGCAATACTCTAAGGCATTGAGGTCCACCTTTGTACGATTATTTATACTGGTGCATAAAGTGTTAATTTTAACAGAGCAGTGTTTTAAAATACGTTTGCACAATTTGTAATTGGTGGTGCAAGCAGGCCTCAGTCGATACGAAATAATTGCGATAAGTCATTACAATAGCCCTTCTCATGGCTAAGTTATAACAGCCGCATGGGTCGATCCATCAGGTTAAGCTTCGCTTGCCGTGATCGGTCCGTGGATGGGTGACCATCTTTACATACCGAGACCTCCGTGCCTCGGAAAGCAAGTTAAACCGTTGGTCCCGGCTGTCATTCGTGGATCTTTGAACGTCGTTACGGGTCGTTAGAAGCCCGAAAGTCTGACAACCAGTCTTAACAAGGGGTATCATATTACCCATTTATTGGGTTGTGGAGGTCAGATAGGCAGTGGCTCCATGTAAAATACTGGTATTCAGCTGCATCTGGTGAGACTTGTGAGACTGATGAATGCAATAGCCCTTCTTTGATGTAGAAACATCTTGATTAATTGTTTCAATTATGACAGCCATAGATTGACAGGATAAGAAATACTATACTCATTTTCCTTTTATCGTTCATTCAGATATCCAGTTCAGCCACAAAGCCTCACGCCAACATAGTCACCTCATCTAAAACCATGATTCCCTCCTCCACATCTAAACTGAGCAGCATCAACCGTGCGAGGGAGGCAGAGGAACTGAAGAGGGAGAGGGAAGACGCGCGCAAGAAGAAGGAAGCCATGCTGGAGGCCAAGAGAGAGCAGCAGAAGCGGTAAGAGATTTTGTGTTACAGATTCATCATTAAAACTTAGGTTATCGTCCGTATCCAAAAAACCAAAAAAAAATAATAATTAGAGAAAGGATGACTGATGGATTAAGACTTAAGTCAAAGGACTTTTAATATTTACATAATTTAAAAAGCTTATAAATAATATGTTACAAGTACAGGATCTTCCAATGGGGACTTCCGAACTTTGACAGTTGATAGCAGTGATATTGTTGAAGCTACATCTGTCAGATTAGCTGTCATCATTTATTCAGTCTATTTTGCCAAATCACCATGGACGGATATAGCGTTCAAAAACACGTGCAAATGACAAAATTGTTTTATCAAAATGGGTGTTCTGTTCGGGCAACGTTCCGCGCGCTTCGCCCATAGGCTAGCGAGCGCTATAGGTCGATGATTACCAACTTTATTTTGGCGTTAATTGGACATATGAACACCAACGCACCCACATTACTTTCACTTCGCGCCATGGTAGGGGTATGTATCTCGAGTGCTATGCAGGCGCGATAGATCTCCACTAGTCATGGTGTCAAGAGATCAATCCCCCATTGTAGTAGGCCTGTGAAGATGCCATCAATTCTGCGGATTTATGGGGCTGAAAGGTGTTAATAGCCCACTTTATCCTGTCTTCTATTACTACGCTGTGGGCCTTAAAACCAGTCTTGACTCGTTGGGGTCCATTCTGGTTCAGCTTCCCACGCCCTGTCCTCTAGGAGTTTACAGTCTGGGAAGTGAGTCTCGAGAAGGAGGACCTTGCTGGTTTCCTGGTCAGTTACCGTGTATGAGTTATCGGGGTTTTTCAGCGCGCCGAGTGTACGGTCCCTGATCTGTTGATAGGATTTTCCTTACCTTGCGGCTTTGTTGTTGGTTTCAATGGATTCACAGAAATTACGCCATGCTGTTCTTCTGGAAGTTCTGATTTGCTTTTTGTATGTATGTATATATTGGGTCTCTTTGTATAGCTCCCAGTCTTCCGGGATTCTAGAGTTTTTGGCTCTGTTGAATTGTTTACGATTGCATTTCTGAGTTTACTTGGCGCCCTTAGTTTGCAGCATGCATGGTATGCTTCGGTTAGGTACTCTGATAGTTTTGTCACGGTGTATTCCAGTTGTGAAGGATTTCTTATGGTTACTTGTGATAGGTGCCTGGCTAGTAGAGAGGCTAGGAGGCGTTTATACCCGGGTACAAACACTGGTGCGCCGCGGGTTTCGTCTAGGTATTTGTCTTGTGTTGGTAATTAGTGTGAAGAGGATCCTTCTATGGTCTGAGCAAGAAGGCTCGTCCGATACGTGCCAGTTTGTGATGAGGTAAGTCGCGTTTTCCGTTGCAAGCATTAGGTCTATGATTGTTTGTCCTCGGACTGTGACCCAAGTGGGTTCATAGCCTCGGTTTACAATGTTAAGGTTAGTAGATAATAAATAGGTGGATACGAGGGCGGCACTGAAAATTTCGGGAATCATGGAAGTGACACAACATTACTATTTAAAAATGTATTTATTGCTTTTCGAAGTATTCTCCGCGAAATTTGACACATTTTTCCATACGATGGAACCAATCATTGAAGCAACCATTCCATTCGAAAGTTGGGGTCTCCAAAATGGTCGTTTTGTAGGCGTCCACAGCTTTTTCAGGTGATGAAAATCTCTGCCCACGCAATTTATTCTTTATTTTAGGAAAAGTATAGAAATTATTAGGGCTTAGGTCGGGGCTGTACGGGGGATGGTCTAATAATTCTATGTTTTCTTGCTCTAAAAACTCTTTTGTACTGTGCGCGGTGTGAGAACTCGCATTATCGTGATGGAGGATGATGCAGCGGTTGCAGTTCTCTTTACGGAGTTCAGAAACGACCTGTGGCAAACAAATGCTAGCATACCATTCTGCATTAACTGTTCATTGTCCCTCAAGAGGAATAGTCGTAACATGGCCGGTTTTGGAGACAAACGTGGCCACCATTTTTTTGCACCACTCCATGAACGAACAATTTTTGTTGGCTTTAACTCATTTTCGAACACCCAAACTCGTGACTGGTTTTTTGTTTCGGGTTCGTACGCGTATATCCAGGATTCGTCACCTGATACGATGTTGTATACAGCATTTGAGGATCCTGCGTGGAATCTTTCGAGAGTTCTGACGCACCAAGTAACGCGAGCCGCTTTTTGCTCTTTACAGAGCGAATGCGGTATCCATCGGGAAAACAACTTTTTTACACCTAATTGTTCATGCAAGATTATTTGTATTTGACTCATGCCAATGTCTAAAGTTGCCTGAATTTCGCGGTATGTCACATGTCGATCTTCCTCAATCAGCTTACGCACAGCATCAACGTTTTCTTGGGTGGCTGCAGTTTTTGGACGACCTTGACGGGGATCATCACTGAGCTTGACACGTCCGCGTTGAAATTCAGCAAACCAGCGATAAATTGTGGTTTTGGATGGGGCTTCATCACCAAATGCAGAAATCATCCGGTCAACACACTGTTTTTGTGTTAAACCACTTCGGAAGTCATAATAAATCATCGCTCTTGAATTTTCTCGAGTCAATTCCATTTTCTCAACGACTAAACAAGTTTGACAAAACCTTGTGACAAGACCGAGAATCTTTTTTTAAATAAATAAATGGTATTCGATTTTTAAAACCAAGGAGTTTTCAATTAATTTTTTTTTTAATATGACAGGAACAGTGGAAATATTCCATTCCCGATACTTTTAGTGCAGCCCTCGTAGTACCTCTCCTCTGGAGTTCGGTGTGACGCTGCCCCAGAGCAGGTGATGGGCGTTTGAGTCGGTGCAGATGGTCAGGTCCAGTTTAACGATGTCATATTCCATAAGCAATGGCATCGATAGGCCTTTCTTACGAATAAAAAAAATCGATGGTATTTCACACACACTTTGTTTTATTTAAATTTAAAGATAGGAAGCCCGTTTTGAAAGACTTTGTACATCGAGGAAAGGCATAACTGAGCACCGTAAAGACTATTTTTGCTTGCAGCGCTCGGCCGCTATAGCAATCTCATCAACCAATAGCATCGCAGTATCAGGTTTTTGATAAGTCCCTTGTTTTTGTAAATGAAAAAAACCAGTAAAAACCAGTTGGGGTGGTGCGTTTTTTTTTTAATGGTAATAAATATCAATGGGAACCTTCGTTCGGTCTTAGTTCGAGCAGGGTTGGGACAAGGTTTTTTTTTGATGAATGGGTTTTCTATGCTATCCGATAAGTATAAAATTAGCATCTCAGTTGAGTAGATTTCTCACAATTAACAGTTTTTGGATGAGAGACGGAAAATTTCCATAAAAATTTAAAAGCGCAAAAATCGATAACCACCGGTCATATTGGTTTGTTTTAAATTAAATTTTATTATTTATTCTATATTTATTAATACAAAATAAAATAAAATACCAATTTCTAAGTCAAACAAATATCAACATTGCCTACCTTAAAATAAAGTCGAAAATAAATAACCTGAGATGCGCACCTTTTTCCCCTATAGATACGCTCTCGAACTAATGGAAGTTTTTTATTCTCAACTTTATTGCAACTGTAGCAAGGTTGATATTTGTTTGTCAGTGACGACCGCGCTGCGTTCGATTTCGCCAGATGTACCCCGGCTCTAAATGGTTAAGTAGAGAGGCTAGAAAACTAGGTATTCCAAAAAAAAAACAATAATCACAAAACAATTTTTATATTAATTCAGCTATAAACAAGGGGAAAGTGGTATGGAAAATTATTAATAACTAGCTTCTGCCCGCGATTTCGTCCGCGTGAAATTTCTTGTTCCTTCGCATCGCGCGCCTGCGCTGTTACTTCGCTTTCACTTAGCGTTTTTTTTTTCCAACTTTTTTACTTTTTGCTCGGCTCTTAAGGGTAATGATAAAATCAACTTTGATTATGAAACTATTTAGTTGGATAAGAATTAAAATAATTATGATACGAATATCATCATCTTTTGATTCTACCAGTGTTTTGAGTTACTAATTTGAACAAAAAACGGTTATTGTGACGTAACTATAATAATTAGACATATAGCCTCGTGGACTTTTTTGTGGGTTATAATGAGTACTATAAACAAGTAATACATTATTTTATGTATCATCAATAGTTTTCGCAACACACGCTAAATAATGACCTTTATGTGCAAATTTTTGATACCTTGGGTTATATTATTGGAAGTTTCGCAGAGATCTCTATTTTTTTAATAAATTAGATACGCCCACATTACTCGCTGATAATGTAGCTATCCATTGCTGAAAGAATTTTTCAAATCGGTCCAGTAGTTTTTAAGTTTATCCGTTACATACAAAAATACAAATCTTTCCTCTTTATAATATTATAAGTAATAAGTATAAGTATAGATATATTAATATTATATATTATTAGTTTAGATTATAATCCTGCAAGGGTTCCGTTTTTTCATGAACCCTAAAAATGACAGTGTCGAATAAATGTAAATAATACTAGGGTACTATTTCAACGACAAGGCGAAGCGGGATATAAACAAACATTGAAATCTAAAAAATAATGTCGCCTTGTTCCTTAGAAATAAACATAGGGTAATTTCTTAATTAGTGAAGCTAAGAAGATGTGAACCCGAGAAATTAGTTGAAACAAAGTGTAAAGTATAAAAACATTAAAATTAAAATCTTTCTCATCTTCTTCCTTTTGTTCTATTCCTAGTAGTCGAAAAAGGGTCGGACATCTGTGATCAACTGATCATTGTATAAGGGCCTAAAAAAACACTAACATCAAAAAAACAAAAACGACAAAAATATTATTATGTATTTTCGTTTCATTGGTCGATGCAAAAGGGGGCGTTAAACAGATGTGGTCATCGTGTTCACTGGATTTTGTTTTCGAACTGCTTAGTTATGGCTTTCTCCCATAGTACATAGGTACTTGCACATATTAATGGCAAGACAAAAAACAAAAACGTGTGGTGTCTACAACTAAACAAATTTGAAAATTTACGCAGCCGGCGTTTACCATATTTTCATTTTGACCTCACTATCGACTTCGGCACCCTCCACAGTGTTTTTATTGCCCCAAAAAAGTGACATCAGCTTTTTATTGAATATTTCTACTCAATAGTTCACTAAAAATGCAGGAGTAGAACTCGCATGTGCCAATAAGTTTTCGTTACTTTGAAGGTCAAAATACTGAAAATACATCGTACAAAAAAAATCTGTATATGATTGAGTTTTATTGGAATTACATATTTATGAAGCAATTCTAGGCGCACATTTTCTAGTTTTTATTTAATCAGAAATCTTAACAGAATCCACAAAAAAAAAATGTTGAACCGAAATCAGTATTTATTTATTTTTATTTTTTCTAGGTCGAAGTAGAACCTGTGTCTGGTACAAATAGAGTCATTATACTAATGTTTATCACCCACAAAAATATATCTTTCAACTTGGGCCTTGACCTTAGTACATAAAAATCATTTTCTCGAAACCTATTCGAGAAAATGATTTTTATGTACTAAGGTCAAAATTCCAAATTTAGGGTTATCACAAAAAGGTCAATTGGCTTTTTTATGATTAACTAAAATTAATTATGGTGATGTATGCCCAACATTTGAAATCACTTCCCTCGTTGCCATTGTGTTTGGCTATTAATCAAATAAATTTGCTTCGTCTATTGAATCAATCACTCTTGCTCTTGCACATTTTTTGCTTGTACATTTTCATCTGCAACCGAGATACTTTCTTCACCAACGGCTTTCAGTAAATCTCGTACAGCAGCTGGCAGAGGAAGACTTTTCGAGAAGTTTTGACGACGGTGGCGGCGAAGCAGTGAAATTGCCGGATCTGATGGTTGTAGTGCGCGATAGAAGAGATCAATCATGATTTTTTTCGTGTCCATTTTCCGGCAGTGTAGCTCTGTTTCTACGCCAGAATTAATTTCTGGATTCGGCTACTTGTTCGGAGAGCTTAACTAACGGAAGGGAAGGAGTTTGTACTTGGCATAGTTTTAGAGGCACGAGGTTATCCGACAGTAGTCAACCTATTTTTTAATTTCACGTAAAAAGTGTTTTAATATTAATTGTTACTATTCTATCGTATATTTAAGATAAAAAGCTGCTGATTTATGTAATAAAAACTATATGTATCAAAAGGTCAAAATAGTGTCAACCCTAACACATATTTTTGAAAATCATTTACTCGAAACCTAGGCCCAAGTTGAAAGTAATATTTTTGTGGGTGATACACATTAGTATAAGGAATCTGTTTGTACCAGACACAGGTTATACTTCAACCTAGAAAAAATAAAAAAAGAAAAATACTGATTCGGTTCAACATTTTTTTTTGTGGGTTCTATTGCCGTTTTTGATTAAATATAAATGGGCAAATATGCGCCTATAATTGCTGCATAAATATGCAATACAAACAATACTCAATTATATACAGGCTTTTTTAACCGACGAAAAAAAAAAGGAGGAGGTTCTCAAGTCGACCCGTATTTTTTTTTTTATGTATGACCACGCATAAGTTTTTACCGAGTAGTCCGATTTTCATGATTCTTTTTTTAATGGAAAGAGTATACCCCAAAGTTGGTCCCATTTAAAATTGAAAAACGAAATCCACCCCTAAGGGTAGAAAAATAGGGGTTAAATGATTTTTCACCTACAGAATGTTCCCTTGTGAACCGATTCTGTTGAAACTTGGCATTTATACATAGTTCTAATGATGCTTCAACAAAAAAGAGACCTGAAGATCATCTGATGATGGAGACGGAAGACAGTTGAGAGGACTCCTCGACAGCTTACAGCAGTTAGATCGTGTTTGGGCTTATTTCATTCATCTTGATGAGAACTTTAAGCCTAGCTGGACTATGACTGTCATAGAGGGTGTGATGTTGGGTACGGAAGGCAGTCGACGGAAGTTCTAATTATTAGCAGTGAGCTCAAAACATTCAAAAGCTTATAAATTAATAAAGGTAATATTTATTACAGCTATAAACAGCAAATCCTTAACTTCTGGCATATTCCCTATAAAATGGAAAGTGGCAAAGATGGTGACTATACATAAATGGGATAACAATTTCAACATAAAAACTATAGGCCATCTCAATTTTGAGTGGGAAGCCGATAGTAGGATTCAGCTGGGATGGGCAGCATTTGGTAAATTTCATCAGGTCTTCTCCTCGTCTATACCGCAGTGCCCAAAGACGACAGTCTTCAACGCGGGTGTCCTACTGGTTATGACTTACGGAGTAGAAACGTCGACACTCACGGTGAGACTGGTCCATAAGTTTAAAGTCACTCAGCGAGCTATGGAGAGAGCTATGCTTGAAGTCTCTCTGAAGGATAAAATCCAAAACGACGTTATCCACCGGAGAACCAATGTAATCGACATAGCCCAAAGACTAAGCAAGCTGAAGCTGCAATGGGCTGGTCACATCTCTCGTTGAAGTTCAAGAGTGGAGAACGCGTTTAGGCAAACGTAGTGTGGGGTGCCCGCCGGCCAGGTGGACTGACGACTTGCGAAATGCGGCTGGC
Organism: Griposia aprilina; assembly: GCA_916610205.1. Taxonomy (NCBI): domain Eukaryota; kingdom Metazoa; phylum Arthropoda; class Insecta; order Lepidoptera; family Noctuidae; genus Griposia; species Griposia aprilina. Next base: position 17,798,025 of record OU744307.1, on the reverse strand, counting down.
AGAGACTGGATGACGAGAGCCAAGGATCGGGCCCAATGGCGTTCAGTAGGAGAGGCTTTCGTCCAGTAGTGGACGAATATAGGCTGATGATGATGATGATGAATGGTGCAAAAATAAAAAAAAATTATTTGTACTCAATGAAGTGTTACTACGTTAATATACAGGAACAAATAATCTTATAATTAAAGGCAAAGTAATAATAATAATAATATTAAAACAGACTATACACATAGACACAATCAGGTAGCAAAAGTCATCCATCAAAAACTAGCACTCAAATATAAACTCATACAAGATATGAACACTCCTTATTACAAGTACGTACCACAAACAGTTCTAGAAAATATCACTCTAAGACGAAGTACCAAAGTAAAATATGTTAACTTCAAATAAAATAAACCCTCTCTATACCGAGGTGCCTAAAGAACAACGCCTTAAGTTCCAATATAATTATACACTCATCAGAATAATTGTACGTGTTGTATTTATATTCTTATTGCCTACCAAAATGGATAAATGCTCACCAAATCTAACCATAGACGGTCGACATCAGGGGCACCCCGAGGTTCGGTTGGTTAGGTTCCTTTAAACTCTTTAGACAGAAATAGGAGCCCCGCGAAGCGGGGCTCCGTCGACCTGCTTATTAACCCTAACCCACGCCGGTCGACGTCAGGGGCACCCCGAGGTTTGGTTGGTTACAGAAATAGGAGCCACGCTAAGCGGGGCTCCGTCGAGCTATCTTGGCAGGTAGTAAGAAATTAAAAGACGTTTATTAATCCTTATGGCATAGAATAAAAAGGAAAATAGGTTCATTTCTACAATACTTTATGAAACACAATTTGGTGAGCATTTATCCATTCTGGCAGGTATTTCGAATTTGTTGGTAGTAAAATAGGTACTTTTCTGGTAGGCGTTTAAATACAAGCCCCAAAAAAGCGTCCAAGATGCTAGGTTTTTGTCATAAGACAGTGTAATTTACACTTTGTAGTTGATATGTAGCAGAATACTGTAATGTGATGTGGCGGCCGCACTGTGCTACGAATAGTTTGCGTCTAGAACACGTTCAAATACGCTTTGATTGGCATCTAGCTGTTTCTGTTGGCATAGCTAAAAAGACATCTTCTTATAAAAAAAAATAGCTTGAATTTCTTCAACACTTGTTTGTATGTAAATTTCATAAAGGAAGTATCGACTAGCCTCCACTGCTCGCACTCAATATCTTGCGTGCTCCGTCCGTCAGGAATTCCGCGTAGACCTGTTACTACTCTTTGTCCTCCACAGAGAAAATCGGTATAGCATATAACTGTCTATATGCTAGGTTTTGCAAGGTTTTATTATGTAATAGCGATCTAATCGATTTACACTTTGATTCCCTAAGCTGAAATCTAAAATTCTTGACTGTTTGTCTGATTTGTTATGAAACCTTTATGATGACTTTTGAATCTATCATATTTTTCCCCGGTATTAAGATTGCTTGAAAAGTTGTCATGTACCCAAGTTTTCAATTAACATAATTTAATTTGGGTAATGTGGTGTTTACCTAAAAGTACCTAATTAATCCACTGTACTAAGTTTTAATTTCATGTTTTTTTTAAAGACATCTGTAGTGTAAGCCATTGTTGGTAGTCCTAAATAAATAAATTAGTTCATTTATTTGAAAAGCGAAAAATAAAAAACTTTTTTACAAAAAATTAAACCGACGAAAAAAGAAACTGAAAAGCAAAAAATAAATCTTTCAGTCTAACTAAGCTCTTAAATTAATGTAAATTACAAATTTTGAGTCGGCGCCAAACATACAAGGCGCCATGAAAACTTATGGCAGCTTGATTGTTCCTCGTTAATCGATCTGCGGTGATTGTTTGGCGCCGACTTGAAATTTGTAATTTACATTAATTTAAGAGCTTAGTTAGACTGAAAGATTTATTTTTTGCTTTTCAGTTTCTTTTTTCGTCGTTTTAATTTTTTGTAAAAAAGTTTTTTGTACGAATTATTTTCAGTATTTTCACCTTTATGGTCACGAAAACATTAAGATAAAAAAAAAAATTGAGTATACAAAATTGGCACCTGGGAGGTCTACTCGTGCATTTTTTGTGAACTTTTGAGTAGAAATATTCAATAAAAAACTGATGTCACTTTTTTGAGGCAATAAAAACACTGTGCCCGTGAAAACCATAAAAACGACACCATGATGAAAAATGAAAATTTTCGCAGCCACCATCTTGGATTTTCATTTTAACCTCACTTGACTGTCGGCTTTAGCCTTCTCGAAAACCATGAAAACAACAGCCACCATAAAAAAAAATCGCAGCCGTCATCTTGGATTTTCATTTTGACCTCATTGTTGGCTTCAACACCCTCGATAACCATGACAACTATCGATCTCTCTTTCTCTCTCTCGATCTCTTTGTATTATTTTATACTAGCTGTACCCGGCCTGGCTACGCACAGGGAGCACTAAGTATCTAACACCTACCCTACGTACCTACTCTACCTACCTACCCACTACCTACCTACCTTACCTACCTACCCTACCCTAACTACCTACCTACCCTACCCTAACTACCTACCAACCCTACCTACCTACCTACCTACTGTACCTTCCCTAACTACCTACCCTACCAACCTAACCTACCTACCTACCTCTTCTGACTCATTCACTGTTTTTTTTATTTTTTTTATTGTACACACCTTGTCCTGAAAATAACGATCACAAAAAAAATGAATTATCCAATTTAGTGCAGTCATTCGAAGTTATGCGAGTACATACATTTCGGCGATTCATTTTTATTTATATATAGATAGCAAAGCGCGCCAATATATGTTTCTCATCCAAAGAGGAAATAATCAAAGGGCATCCAAAAATTCGTCTGCTTCGCTTTTAACAAGGAAAATCCCCAAAAGGCTTTAGCTTTGTCATATTGCATGGCAATGCTGATTTTTTGGCCAAAATATAGGCCAGCCCTCTGGTCATGTGAAGAGTCGCCCAACCGCTAGGCGATGTCTCGAAAATTTTATTAATCTAAGTTAAAGTAATTAAAGAGGGTTGGAGGATTCATTATTTAGTGCTATTACTTTTTCGGTGATTTTAGGTATTGTGCGCGGGTTCTTTAGCAATTACGTGATGCGTTCGAAGAGAACATGCGTCGCTGAGGAAGGGAGTAAAAACTGACCTGGAATACTGGTGTAAAGTTCCAGAAATTGTGCGCGCGCTTACGTAATTATGAATATGCGATTTCAGCGGTGTCATCAAGCGAAGTGTCCTACGTAAAATATATCGACTCCATACGCGTATTGCGAACGGAACTGCTTCGACATTAGTCGGAGATAGACGAACGCCTTGAAGTTAACGTTCCGGTGCGATTCCAGTAACTGCACCCTTGGCTTGTACATCGTCTTCGCAAGTATTCCACGATGTCCTTTGCCTTAGTGGTGTAGTGCAGGCGGGAGGTGTACACCGGTCGTTGGGTTATTGTCAACCTGCATCATCCTCACTGCTGGGCAGAGACCTTTCACAGTGTCTTCCAGCGATTTTAGTTCAGGGGTAATGCGTAACATTGTTAGTAATTAATGATATTCCTACAGGAAACGCGAAGAAAAGATGGCCGCGGCAGCCGCAGCGCGCGAGGCGGCCGAGCGCGAGCGGCGCGCGGCCGTGCAGGCGGCGGCCAGGGAGCGCATGGAGAAGCAGGCGCACGCCGACCTGGGCAAGCTGGAGCGGCTGAAGGAGGCGGAGAAGGTGGGTGCATCGTGTGCATACTAATGTTATACACTCGTCGCGCGGCCGTGCAGGCGGCGGCCAGGGAGCGCATGGAGAAGCAGGCGCACGCCGACCTGGGCAAGCTGGAGCGGCTGAAGGAGGCGGAGAAGGTGGGTGCATCGTGTGCATACTAATGTTATACACTCGTCGCGCGGCCGTGCAGGCGGCGGCCAGGGAGCGCATGGAGAAGCAGGCGCACGCCGACCTGGGCAAGCTGGAGCGGCTGAAGGAGGCGGAGAAGGTGGGTGCATCGTGTGCATACTAATGTTATACACTCGTCGCGCGGCCGTGCAGGCGGCGGCCAGGGAGCGCATGGAGAAGCAGGCGCACGCCGACCTGGGCAAGCTGGAGCGGCTGAAGGAGGCGGAGAAGGTGGGTGCATCGTGTGCATACTAATGTTATACACTCGTCGCGCGGCCGTGCAGGCGGCGGCCAGGGAGCGCATGGAGAAGCAGGCGCACGCCGACCTGGGCAAGCTGGAGCGGCTGAAGGAGGCGGAGAAGGTGGGTGCATCGTGTGCATACTAATGTTATACACTCGTCGCGCGGCCGTGCAGGCGGCGGCCAGGGAGCGCATGGAGAAGCAGGCGCACGCCGACCTGGGCAAGCTGGAGCGGCTGAAGGAGGCGGAGAAGGTGGGTGCATCGTGTGCATACTAATGTTATACACTCGTCGCGCGGCCGTGCAGGCGGCGGCCAGGGAGCGCATGGAGAAGCAGGCGCACGCCGACCTGGGCAAGCTGGAGCGGCTGAAGGAGGCGGAGAAGGTGGGTGCATCGTGTGCATACTAATGTTATACACTCGTCGCGCGGCCGTGCAGGCGGCGGCCAGGGAGCGCATGGAGAAGCAGGCGCACGCCGACCTGGGCAAGCTGGAGCGGCTGAAGGAGGCGGAGAAGGTGGGTGCATCGTGTGCATACTAATGTTATACACTCGTCGCGCGGCCGTGCAGGCGGCGGCCAGGGAGCGCATGGAGAAGCAGGCGCACGCCGACCTGGGCAAGCTGGAGCGGCTGAAGGAGGCGGAGAAGGTGGGTGCATCGTGTGCATACTAATGTTATACACTCGTCGCGCGGCCGTGCAGGCGGCGGCCAGGGAGCGCATGGAGAAGCAGGCGCACGCCGACCTGGGCAAGCTGGAGCGGCTGAAGGAGGCGGAGAAGGTGGGTGCATCGTGTGCATACTAATGTTATACACTCGTCGCGCGGCCGTGCAGGCGGCGGCCAGGGAGCGCATGGAGAAGCAGGCGCACGCCGACCTGGGCAAGCTGGAGCGGCTGAAGGAGGCGGAGAAGGTGGGTGCATCGTGTGCATACTAATGTTATACACTCGTCGCGCGGCCGTGCAGGCGGCGGCCAGGGAGCGCATGGAGAAGCAGGCGCACGCCGACCTGGGCAAGCTGGAGCGGCTGAAGGAGGCGGAGAAGGTGGGTGCATCGTGTGCATACTAATGTTATACACTCGTCGCGCGGCCGTGCAGGCGGCGGCCAGGGAGCGCATGGAGAAGCAGGCGCACGCCGACCTGGGCAAGCTGGAGCGGCTGAAGGAGGCGGAGAAGGTGGGTGCATCGTGTGCATACTAATGTTATACACTCGTCGCGCGGCCGTGCAGGCGGCGGCCAGGGAGCGCATGGAGAAGCAGGCGCACGCCGACCTGGGCAAGCTGGAGCGGCTGAAGGAGGCGGAGAAGGTGGGTGCATCGTGTGCATACTAATGTTATACACTCGTCGCGCGGCCGTGCAGGCGGCGGCCAGGGAGCGCATGGAGAAGCAGGCGCACGCCGACCTGGGCAAGCTGGAGCGGCTGAAGGAGGCGGAGAAGGTGGGTGCATCGTGTGCATACTAATGTTATACACTCGTCGCGCGGCCGTGCAGGCGGCGGCCAGGGAGCGCATGGAGAAGCAGGCGCACGCCGACCTGGGCAAGCTGGAGCGGCTGAAGGAGGCGGAGAAGGTGGGTGCATCGTGTGCATACTAATGTTATACACTCGTCGCGCGGCCGTGCAGGCGGCGGCCAGGGAGCGCATGGAGAAGCAGGCGCACGCCGACCTGGGCAAGCTGGAGCGGCTGAAGGAGGCGGAGAAGGTGGGTGCATCGTGTGCATACTAATGTTATACACTCGTCGCGCGGCCGTGCAGGCGGCGGCCAGGGAGCGCATGGAGAAGCAGGCGCACGCCGACCTGGGCAAGCTGGAGCGGCTGAAGGAGGCGGAGAAGGTGGGTGCATCGTGTGCATACTAATGTTATACACTCGTCGCGCGGCCGTGCAGGCGGCGGCCAGGGAGCGCATGGAGAAGCAGGCGCACGCCGACCTGGGCAAGCTGGAGCGGCTGAAGGAGGCGGAGAAGGTGGGTGCATCGTGTGCATACTAATGTTATACACTCGTCGCGCGGCCGTGCAGGCGGCGGCCAGGGAGCGCATGGAGAAGCAGGCGCACGCCGACCTGGGCAAGCTGGAGCGGCTGAAGGAGGCGGAGAAGGTGGGTGCATCGTGTGCATACTAATGTTATACACTCGTCGCGCGGCCGTGCAGGCGGCGGCCAGGGAGCGCATGGAGAAGCAGGCGCACGCCGACCTGGGCAAGCTGGAGCGGCTGAAGGAGGCGGAGAAGGTGGGTGCATCGTGTGCATACTAATGTTATACTAGGCACCAAACATCTGTCTGGACTACAAGAATGCTGTATGTACTGTGTGTAATTACCAAAATGAAGTACTGTCGCTGTAAATCAGCTATATTGCCCTGATTTCTGCTAGTGCAACAATAAAATTATGAGCGATGGCCTGTTAAACATCATATTTATTTTTTATACAACTGTGCGTCATTTCTTGACAAACCTAGATAAATCACAAGTTCGCCTTCATTCAGCCACTTTTTAAGGCGAAGACATTGTTCGTAGTTTTACTTGGCTATCTTGCCTTATCAAACAGCAATTCCTATTTCCCTCTGTATTTATGGTTAGTTCTAGTAACATTCAACTATCTGAAATTATCTTCAGCCTGGAAGACCAATTCTAATTTCCATCAAATTCTTTTAGAAAAAGCAAGAGTTAGCCCGCAAAGTAGCAGAAACTGAAGAGAGACGGCGAGCCGAGGAACAAGCAAGACAACAACGACTCGCGGAGGAACAGAGGAGAGCCGACGACGCGCGGAAGAAACAGCTGGAGGAAGCTGCCGCGTAAGTACAATATTCTAATCATTTATTTCACATAAACCTACATGGGCACTTACGAAACGTCAGAAGCTAGGCACTGTTACAAATTGGTCGTTTCCTATTGAGAAGAGCCGGCTAGAAAATCCACGGTTACTCTTTTAAAAATATGGGTTTTTACAATGTTTTTGAAATTACAGTGTTAATAGGTGTGGGAGGACTGTAGGCCTATCCACAATTTCAACGTTTTCATCTGCCTAGCTCCAACTTTGTTGGGCTCGGCTTCCAGTTTAACCCGATGCAGCTGAATACTAGTATTTTACATGGAGCGACTGCCTATCTGACCTCCACAACCCAGTTACTGAGTAACACGATACCACGTGGTAAGATTGGGTGCCAGACTTGGGCTTCTGACTCCCCGTAACGACTGTCAAAGGTTATCGAATGACAGCCGGAACCAACGGTTCATGTAACATATTTTTTGAGACACGGACAATTCACCTAAGTTGAAAATCAATCAATCAACTCAACCTATCGCAGTCCACTGCTGGACATGGCCTCTCACCAGGCTGCGCCGCAACACCCACTCACCAGCCTGTCCCTCTGCGCACCTCCTTCAGCTCGTCGATCCATAATCGCTGGGCGCGTCCCACACTACGCTTGCCGGTACCTGCCTCCACTCTAGGACAAACTTGATCAGCCCAAAGCCACTTCAGCTTGCTTACTCTGCAAGCAATGTCGATAACTTCAGTTCTTTTCCGGATAATTTCATTTCTTATGTTATCCTTATAGAGACTCCGACCGTAGCCCGCTCCAGAGTGCGCTGAATGACCTGAAATTGTAAACATTTAATTAAAATTCAAAAAAATTACAGAATGAAGAAAGAGGCAGCGATAATGGCGAAGGAAATCGAGAAGAGACAAAAGGAGTACATAGAGAAACAGAAGATGAAACAAAGAATGGAAGATAAATGTAAGTATTAACCGTTTTCTACAAGTTGCCTTAGATAAAACACTTTCTACACCCACTGCCGCCCCACAGACAATGCGACTACCACCTCTACACCTCATCGTGCGGGAGGACATATACAGAACATGTATGATATTATACAGTACTAACTTTTGTCCACAACTTCATCGGCGTGAAATTTCTTGTTTTAACATAAAATATAATATCCTACTAGCTTCTACTCGCGGCTTCGCTCGCGTGGATGTCGGAAATGATCCCACGGGAACGTGCTATCGGGACAAAAAATGGCCTATGTCCTCCTCCTTGCCAAATTTTATAGAAATCCGATCAGTGGTTTAAATAGGCGTGAAAAGGTAACATACAGACAGAATTACTTTCGAATTTATAATATTAGTATGGATGACATTCGGCAAAACTGTAGCTTCGCATTAGTGAAAAAAAAAACTAATCTTGGGAACTACTATTCCGAAGATTACCTCCTACATAAACTCACAAATTTTACCTCTTTCTTGATTTCCAAATAATATCAGTTTCGAATACTGTGTATAAAACACTAGCTACGCTCCTCGATCCCGTGAGAATATCGGGATAAAAAGTATCCTATGTCCTAATCCAGGGCATGGTCTACCCATGTGCCAAATTTTATCCAAATCCGTTCTGCCGATTTAGCGTGAAAGCGTAACAATCAAACATACATAAAATCAAATATTTTCTCTTTATAATAAAATAGAATACTCTTTATTATGTAGACCATAAAAATTACAGATATAAATGTAGAAATTTTACATAGGGTGACACAATGGACGGTCTTATCGCCATAAGCACACCACCATGAACCACGACCCTATCCTCTAGTTTCGATTTTCACCAGAAGTCAGTGCTCTATAATGCCTTGTAACAAAATATCCTCTATTAATGTCCATAGGCAGCTAATTTTGCTTGCGTCATTTGGACACCATGCAGTGCAAAGAGGACTCTGTTGATCTGCTAAAGAGTATGCATGCTTTTGTTTGTGAAGTGGTTTTACCCGAAGAGGTCCGTCTCGGATGTGTCTATCACAGACTCTTTCGAGGGTTTCAGTAGAAAGGATAAGGCTTATGGGAATATATACCTTGGGTTGTTTACAGTCGGTTTTGTCAGGTTTGGGTATGAAAATGAGTTTCACTTCGCGCCATGTGAGAGGTATGTATCTGAGTGCTATGCCTGCTCGATAGATCTCCCCCCAGCCATGGTGTTAGATAATAATAATAATATCATTTATTTGCTAAAAACATGGTATAAAAGATGGTAATGTTAATAATGTGAACAGACATGTTTTGCTTTATAGATATAAGCGTGCAAATTTTACATGCATAACGATAAATTCAGTCATCATGGGATTTTATGTTCCAGGAACTCTTTAATACTGTAAAAACTATTAGCTGATAGCCATTTGTACATGATGATGTTTGTTTGTTTGATGTATGATCTATCCCCCACTGTAGTAGGGCTGCGAAGATGCCATTCAGACCTGCGGACTTATATGGCTGAAAGGTATTAAAAGCCCACTTTATCCAGTCCTCTATTACTATACTGTGGGTTCTAGACAAGTCTTGATTCGTTGGGGTCCATTCTGGCTCATTTTTCACGTCTTGTCCTCTAGGAGTTCATAGTCTGGGAAATGAGTATACAGAAGGAACTACTGGTTACATGGTCAGTTAGTGTGTATTCGTTTTTCGGGCTTTTTCAGCGTGTCGAGATTTCGGTCCTGATCGGTTGATAGAATGTTCATTAACCTTATGGCTTCATTATTTGTAATAATAATAGTCCATTTATTTGTCAGAATATTCTTACAGAGATGTTACATAATTTTTACAGTTCATAATATTCTGCCGTTTCCGGCGTACAAATACATTGTCGGGTGTTGGTTAGCTTCTCAGATATCACATTGAATTAAATGAATTTGGATAGCATTCAAATTGCAAATTAGACAAATGTTAGTAATAGAAATGTCAAAAGGATTGAATTAAGTCAAATAGATAATACAGATAATACCTAATATTTATGTTTACTTTTCATTCATAAAATCATTAGCCAAGTAGTAGCATTTACTTATGAGATAATTGAATCATTTACGTTGGAACTGTATCATTTTGGTTTGGCTTACATTAATGTGGATATTATTTTGTTTGAGCCATGTGATAATGTTATTTAGTGTCTCGTTAATTTCGGCCTGGTATTCACCTACGTCATAATTGTCGTTCATAATGTTGAGGGTCGTGTCGTCAGCATATAGTATGCATTTATGGAAGGTTACGCTAGCTAAGTCATTAGCATACAGTAAAAACAAAAGTGGTCCCAGTATGGTTCCTTGGGGAACATCACAACTATTTTGCCGATAGGGAGATCTACAGACGATTTTTTGGTGCCCTGTCAGTCTCGAGATCTCAACACATTGTTGTTGATCGGTGAGGTAGCTTTCGAGCCATTTCAACGCGTTTCCTCTAAAACGTATCGATCCAATTTGAAAACTAGCAGTTTATGGTTGACGAAATCGAAAGCCTTGGACATATCTAGGAAAACAGAGGGAATTGGTATTTTATCATTAAGACTTGGTTATCAATTTTAATAAAGCAAAACAAGCCAATGTAGTAGATTTATTTTTCGTAAAATCTAATTGATCTTCATTTAAGATGTCATACTTTGATATGAAGTTGTAAAGTTTTTCGTGCATTACTTTCTCAAAAACTTGAAATTATCGGTATGAGCGTTATGGATCGATAGTTGTTCATATCACTAATGTCATCTTTCTTGTGGATTGGTTTAACAATAGAGAGCTTTAGTCTCGATGGATTCACAGAATTTCCATCGTGCTGTCTTTTTTGCAGTCCTGATTTGCCTTTGGTATATTGGGTCTCTTTGTATAGCTCCCAGTCATGCGGGAGTCTAGTGCTTTTGGCTCTGTTGAATTGCTTACGTAGTGCATCTCTGTGAGTTAGCTAAGTGAAGCGGTCCACCAGGGGTTCTTCTCGCTCTTAGTTTGTGGCGCCCTCAGTTTGTCGGTTAGGTATTCTGATTGTTAAGACATGAAAAATAATACTATAACAATTTCATACATTGTATAAAATACTAGGGCGCTTTACAACGTGCACACGCGCGTTCGCTACATACAGCTCGCACGCGGCGTGCTGCAGCCGGGGCGGTGCGCGCGTGTAGGCGCGTTCACTGTGTATTACAATTGTGCAGGCTCAGTCGAAGTAGTTTTTACATGCTTTTATTATTTAATTACGCACATGAAAGGCACTTTTGAATGTCAAAATGTACAAGAGAAAATAGAATTGATTCTAGTTATCTCTTCCATTAGGTAATAATACAATATAATTATAAAATTTATTCAAGTATAAAATAAAATTATGATTTACATTAATTACAATCGAGGAAAATGTAATGTAGACCTGCCTGATCTAGGTTTATAGAACCTGTGTTTCAGGCCATCAATTCACATCAAATATTTAAAAAGAAGACAACTATACATTTATTAGAAGCTTAATTAAAAGAAGACATAATATTTTCAATGACTTAAAGAGTTATTATAGAACTAAAAGAAACTAACTAATTATATTATTATAAAACTAGATTATGTAAATATATTATGTTTAAATAAATTAACGAATAATATTAAAGTAGATAAAGTGAAGCCTATTATTAATAAGGTAAAAGAAGAGACTTATATTAGGTAGATAGAAAAATTATTTTAAAATCTCTAGTAGTTTTTCCGTGTCTGCATAATTGAGTTTTGCCAAGTATTCCTGTACTAGTACATTACACCTATTATATGTTAAACTATAAATCTTTAACACTGTTAAACTGGTTAAACAAGTAGGGTCCTAAAAATAAATAAAATCGACTAGCAAAAGCATGTTTAGTCTGAGAGTTAGCACAAACCAAATCTTTTCTTCTCCTGTCTCAAGGTAGTTTCGTATAAAAAGAAACACCAAGAAACTCCATATTTATTCTTTTAAAAAGTTTTACAATACTGTATATACATTAATAATATAATTAACAGAGCAAAGCTAAAGTCAGTAATAAAGGATGACCTACCTTTATCCCTGATGCGCGAACTCATCGACATGTGTAATCTGCCCATACTAACCTACGGAACTTAAACTTGGTCCCTGATCAAGCCTCAAAAGTCCAAACTCAAAGTTTGCCAAAGAGCGCTGGAGCGTAGCATATTGTGCTACCGGTAAAAAAATAGCTTATGTGTTTCTTCAGGATGTCATACATTGCCAAATTTTATCGAAATCCGTTTAGTGGCTTAGGTGTGAAAAGGTAACATACAGACATAGTTACTTCCGAATTTATAGCATTAGTATGGATTGGCCGGAGAAGGCAACACACAGGGAAGACTGGAAAGCTATGGGTGAACCTTTGTGTGAAGACGAATTTGCTAAGTTATCCCCCTCTATTCCACAGCGCACACCCCTCTGAAGACCCCGGGCACGCCGGTCGCCTGGCGAGATCCGATCTCTCCCGTGTACATGGCGGACGGCTTCCAGTACCTCAACTCCGACGAGGACGAGGAGCCCGTCGACAGGCCTGTGCCCGAGTGGAGCACGGCCAAGGTAACTATTATACTCCTCTTAACATTTACGTCAATAAATAAAACATCAATGCAGAAGTGCTGGCACACCATCAATTCACATTAGTGTTAAAAGTGATGACTAAGTTCCTTTAACGGTAAAGTTGACCAAATTCTCAGCATCTTTTGAAAACCAAGAAAATTGTCATTTTGAATTTGAAAATGATCATTTTTGTTATTAGAACCCCCAAATTAACATGGAAACGTTACCTGTAGAAAGTTGGAAGATAGTCAATGAAACTGTAGCGTTTAAGGTCAAATAAATGTATTTAACGGACCAAAGGATATAATATAAAGGAGCGAGGGTGCACACGCTCATTTTGCAAGAACTTATTTTAGGGTGAATGTGACTCAAATTACAACGTTATTTTGACGAACAGAGCGAGCTACATCTTTGACTACAAAATACTAGGAATGAAAACGCTTGAACCAACTTTGTGCTATACTTATTGATACTGCGTGCGTTAAGCCTCTTAACGTCACATATTATTTTTGTGGCTTGTGTTGCATTTTTCTCTTTTTTGTAATAAAACTTCAAAATGAATCGAGTTTATCGTTAGATTCACTCATTTAAGCGGCCAGAAAAGCAATTGAAAAATGGCGGAAAGTTGTCTTATCATTTTTCTTTTTTAAAATATCATCCATTTAATGGTATCAAAACCAGCCATATACAAACAGTACAACCAAAGAGATTTTACTACAACTTTATGCCTATAAAATACGAAAAACCTTTTCTCCCGACCTTATTACATTAATACTTGACTAAGGTATAGCACAATAATCTCAATGTTTTGACATTTTGCCACATCAAATGAGTAGGTCGCACCTGTACGAAGCATGGGCGGGTCACTAGTAAGGATATCATTGTATAAGCAACATTGTCCGTCCACAGGCCCGCAAAACACAGCTGTACATCCAGAGCCAGCTGGCCCAGGAGCACGTGGACCGGCTGTTCTCGGTGCGCATGCACTCGCCCGACCTGCGCGTCTTGTTCCCCAACATCGAGCGCGCGCGCCTCAAGCGCACGTCGTCCGCCGTGTGGCGCACGCCGCCCGCGCGCCTGCCCGCGCTCGCCGAGTGACGCGCGCCTGCCCGGTAAGCTAGCGCACTGCCCGACCTGCGCGACATGTTGCCCAACATGGAGCGCGCCTGCCCGCGCTCGCCGAGTGACGCGCGCCTGCCCGGTAAGCTAGCGCACTGCCCGACCTGCGCGACATGTTGCCCAACATGGAGCGCGCCTGCCCGCGCTCGCCGAGTGACGCGCGCCTGCCCGGTAAGCTAGCGCACTGCCCGACCTGCGCGACATGTTGCCCAACATGGAGCGCGCCTGCCCGCGCTCGCCGAGTGACGCGCGCCTGCCCGGTAAGCTAGCGCACTGCCCGACCTGCGCGACATGTTGCCCAACATGGAGCGCGCCTGCCCGCGCTCGCCGAGTGACGCGCGCCTGCCCGGTAAGCTAGCGCACTGCCCGACCTGCGCGACATGTTGCCCAACATGGAGCGCGCCTGCCCGCGCTCGCCGAGTGACGCGCGCCTGCCCGGTAAGCTAGCGCACTGCCCGACCTGCGCGACATGTTGCCCAACATGGAGCGCGCCTGCCCGCGCTCGCCGAGTGACGCGCGCCTGCCCGGTAAGCTAGCGCACTGCCCGACCTGCGCGACATGTTGCCCAACATGGAGCGCGCCTGCCCGCGCTCGCCGAGTGACGCGCGCCTGCCCGGTAAGCTAGCGCACTGCCCGACCTGCGCGACATGTTGCCCAACATGGAGCGCGCCTGCCCGCGCTCGCCGAGTGACGCGCGCCTGCCCGGTAAGCTAGCGCACTGCCCGACCTGCGCGACATGTTGCCCAACATGGAGCGCGCCTGCCCGCGCTCGCCGAGTGACGCGCGCCTGCCCGGTAAGCTAGCGCACTGCCCGACCTGCGCGACATGTTGCCCAACATGGAGCGCGCCTGCCCGCGCTCGCCGAGTGACGCGCGCCTGCCCGGTAAGCTAGCGCACTGCCCGACCTGCGCGACATGTTGCCCAACATGGAGCGCGCCTGCCCGCGCTCGCCGAGTGACGCGCGCCTGCCCGGTAAGCTAGCGCACTGCCCGACCTGCGCGACATGTTGCCCAACATGGAGCGCGCCTGCCCGCGCTCGCCGAGTGACGCGCGCCTGCCCGGTAAGCTAGCGCACTGCCCGACCTGCGCGACATGTTGCCCAACATGGAGCGCGCCTGCCCGCGCTCGCCGAGTGACGCGCGCCTGCCCGGTAAGCTAGCGCACTGCCCGACCTGCGCGACATGTTGCCCAACATGGAGCGCGCCTGCCCGCGCTCGCCGAGTGACGCGCGCCTGCCCGGTAAGCTAGCGCACTGCCCGACCTGCGCGACATGTTGCCCAACATGGAGCGCGCCTGCCCGCGCTCGCCGAGTGACGCGCGCCTGCCCGGTAAGCTAGCGCACTGCCCGACCTGCGCGACATGTTGCCCAACATGGAGCGCGCCTGCCCGCGCTCGCCGAGTGACGCGCGCCTGCCCGGTAAGCTAGCGCACTGCCCGACCTGCGCGACATGTTGCCCAACATGGAGCGCGCCTGCCCGCGCTCGCCGAGTGACGCGCGCCTGCCCGGTAAGCTAGCGCACTGCCCGACCTGCGCGACATGTTGCCCAACATGGAGCGCGCCTGCCCGCGCTCGCCGAGTGACGCGCGCCTGCCCGGTAAGCTAGCGCACTGCCCGACCTGCGCGACATGTTGCCCAACATGGAGCGCGCCTGCCCGCGCTCGCCGAGTGACGCGCGCCTGCCCGGTAAGCTAGCGCACTGCCCGACCTGCGCGACATGTTGCCCAACATGGAGCGCGCCTGCCCGCGCTCGCCGAGTGACGCGCGCCTGCCCGGTAAGCTAGCGCACTGCCCGACCTGCGCGACATGTTGCCCAACATGGAGCGCGCCTGCCCGCGCTCGCCGAGTGACGCGCGCCTGCCCGGTAAGCTAGCGCACTGCCCGACCTGCGCGACATGTTGCCCAACATGGAGCGCGCCTGCCCGCGCTCGCCGAGTGACGCGCGCCTGCCCGGTAAGCTAGCGCACTGCCCGACCTGCGCGACATGTTGCCCAACATGGAGCGCGCCTGCCCGCGCTCGCCGAGTGACGCGCGCCTGCCCGGTAAGCTAGCGCACTGCCCGACCTGCGCGACATGTTGCCCAACATGGAGCGCGCCTGCCCGCGCTCGCCGAGTGACGCGCGCCTGCCCGGTAAGCTAGCGCACTGCCCGACCTGCGCGACATGTTGCCCAACATGGAGCGCGCCTGCCCGCGCTCGCCGAGTGACGCGCGCCTGCCCGGTAAGCTAGCGCACTGCCCGACCTGCGCGACATGTTGCCCAACATGGAGCGCGCCTGCCCGCGCTCGCCGAGTGACGCGCGCCTGCCCGGTAAGCTAGCGCACTGCCCGACCTGCGCGACATGTTGCCCAACATGGAGCGCGCCTGCCCGCGCTCGCCGAGTGACGCGCGCCTGCCCGGTAAGCTAGCGCACTGCCCGACCTGCGCGACATGTTGCCCAACATGGAGCGCGCCTGCCCGCGCTCGCCGAGTGACGCGCGCCTGCCCGGTAAGCTAGCGCACTGCCCGACCTGCGCGACATGTTGCCCAACATGGAGCGCGCCTGCCCGCGCTCGCCGAGTGACGCGCGCCTGCCCGGTAAGCTAGCGCACTGCCCGACCTGCGCGACATGTTGCCCAACATGGAGCGCGCCTGCCCGCGCTCGCCGAGTGACGCGCGCCTGCCCGGTAAGCTAGCGCACTGCCCGACCTGCGCGACATGTTGCCCAACATGGAGCGCGCCTGCCCGCGCTCGCCGAGTGACGCGCGCCTGCCCGGTAAGCTAGCGCACTGCCCGACCTGCGCGACATGTTGCCCAACATGGAGCGCGCCTGCCCGCGCTCGCCGAGTGACGCGCGCCTGCCCGGTAAGCTAGCGCACTGCCCGACCTGCGCGACATGTTGCCCAACATGGAGCGCGCCTGCCCGCGCTCGCCGAGTGACGCGCGCCTGCCCGGTAAGCTAGCGCACTGCCCGACCTGCGCGACATGTTGCCCAACATGGAGCGCGCCTGCCCGCGCTCGCCGAGTGACGCGCGCCTGCCCGGTAAGCTAGCGCACTGCCCGACCTGCGCGACATGTTGCCCAACATGGAGCGCGCCTGCCCGCGCTCGCCGAGTGACGCGCGCCTGCCCGGTAAGCTAGCGCACTGCCCGACCTGCGCGACATGTTGCCCAACATGGAGCGCGCCTGCCCGCGCTCGCCGAGTGACGCGCGCCTGCCCGGTAAGCTAGCGCACTGCCCGACCTGCGCGACATGTTGCCCAACATGGAGCGCGCCTGCCCGCGCTCGCCGAGTGACGCGCGCCTGCCCGGTAAGCTAGCGCACTGCCCGACCTGCGCGACATGTTGCCCAACATGGAGCGCGCCTGCCCGCGCTCGCCGAGTGACGCGCGCCTGCCCGGTAAGCTAGCGCACTGCCCGACCTGCGCGACATGTTGCCCAACATGGAGCGCGCCTGCCCGCGCTCGCCGAGTGACGCGCGCCTGCCCGGTAAGCTAGCGCACTGCCCGACCTGCGCGACATGTTGCCCAACATGGAGCGCGCCTGCCCGCGCTCGCCGAGTGACGCGCGCCTGCCCGGTAAGCTAGCGCACTGCCCGACCTGCGCGACATGTTGCCCAACATGGAGCGCGCCTGCCCGCGCTCGCCGAGTGACGCGCGCCTGCCCGGTAAGCTAGCGCACTGCCCGACCTGCGCGACATGTTGCCCAACATGGAGCGCGCCTGCCCGCGCTCGCCGAGTGACGCGCGCCTGCCCGGTAAGCTAGCGCACTGCCCGACCTGCGCGACATGTTGCCCAACATGGAGCGCGCCTGCCCGCGCTCGCCGAGTGACGGGCGCCTGCCCGGTAAGCTAGCGCACTGCCCGACCTGCGCGACATGTTGCCCAACATGGAGCGCGCCTGCCCGCGCTCGCCGAGTGACGCGCGCCTGCCCGGTAAGCTAGCGCACTGCCCGACCTGCGCGACATGTTGCCCAACATGGAGCGCGCCTGCCCGCGCTCGCCGAGTGACGCGCGCCTGCCCGGTAAGCTAGCGCACTGCCCGACCTGCGCGACATGTTGCCCAACATGGAGCGCGCCTGCCCGCGCTCGCCGAGTGACGCGCGCCTGCCCGGTAAGCTAGCGCACTGCCCGACCTGCGCGACATGTTGCCCAACATGGAGCGCGCCTGCCCGCGCTCGCCGAGTGACGCGCGCCTGCCCGGTAAGCTAGCGCACTGCCCGACCTGCGCGACATGTTGCCCAACATGGAGCGCGCCTGCCCGCGCTCGCCGAGTGACGCGCGCCTGCCCGGTAAGCTAGCGCACTGCCCGACCTGCGCGACATGTTGCCCAACATGGAGCGCGCCTGCCCGCGCTCGCCGAGTGACGCGCGCCTGCCCGGTAAGCTAGCGCACTGCCCGACCTGCGCGACATGTTGCCCAACATGGAGCGCGCCTGCCCGCGCTCGCCGAGTGACGCGCGCCTGCCCGGTAAGCTAGCGCACTGCCCGACCTGCGCGACATGTTGCCCAACATGGAGCGCGCCTGCCCGCGCTCGCCGAGTGACGCGCGCCTGCCCGGTAAGCTAGCGCACTGCCCGACCTGCGCGACATGTTGCCCAACATGGAGCGCGCCTGCCCGCGCTCGCCGAGTGACGCGCGCCTGCCCGGTAAGCTAGCGCACTGCCCGACCTGCGCGACATGTTGCCCAACATGGAGCGCGCCTGCCCGCGCTCGCCGAGTGACGGGCGCCTGCCCGGTAAGCTAGCGCACTGCCCGACCTGCGCGACATGTTGCCCAACATGGAGCGCGCCTGCCCGCGCTCGCCGAGTGACGCGCGCCTGCCCGGTAAGCTAGCGCACTGCCCGACCTGCGCGACATGTTGCCCAACATGGAGCGCGCCTGCCCGCGCTCGCCGAGTGACGCGCGCCTGCCCGGTAAGCTAGCGCACTGCCCGACCTGCGCGACATGTTGCCCAACATGGAGCGCGCCTGCCCGCGCTCGCCGAGTGACGCGCGCCTGCCCGGTAAGCTAGCGCACTGCCCGACCTGCGCGACATGTTGCCCAACATGGAGCGCGCCTGCCCGCGCTCGCCGAGTGACGCGCGCCTGCCCGGTAAGCTAGCGCACTGCCCGACCTGCGCGACATGTTGCCCAACATGGAGCGCGCCTGCCCGCGCTCGCCGAGTGACGCGCGCCTGCCCGGTAAGCTAGCGCACTGCCCGACCTGCGCGACATGTTGCCCAACATGGAGCGCGCCTGCCCGCGCTCGCCGAGTGACGCGCGCCTGCCCGGTAAGCTAGCGCACTGCCCGACCTGCGCGACATGTTGCCCAACATGGAGCGCGCCTGCCCGCGCTCGCCGAGTGACGCGCGCCTGCCCGGTAAGCTAGCGCACTGCCCGACCTGCGCGACATGTTGCCCAACATGGAGCGCGCCTGCCCGCGCTCGCCGAGTGACGCGCGCCTGCCCGGTAAGCTAGCGCACTGCCCGACCTGCGCGACATGTTGCCCAACATGGAGCGCGCCTGCCCGCGCTCGCCGAGTGACGCGCGCCTGCCCGGTAAGCTAGCGCACTGCCCGACCTGCGCGACATGTTGCCCAACATGGAGCGCGCCTGCCCGCGCTCGCCGAGTGACGCGCGCCTGCCCGGTAAGCTAGCGCACTGCCCGACCTGCGCGACATGTTGCCCAACATGGAGCGCGCCTGCCCGCGCTCGCCGAGTGACGCGCGCCTGCCCGGTAAGCTAGCGCACTGCCCGACCTGCGCGACATGTTGCCCAACATGGAGCGCGCCTGCCCGCGCTCGCCGAGTGACGCGCGCCTGCCCGGTAAGCTAGCGCACTGCCCGACCTGCGCGACATGTTGCCCAACATGGAGCGCGCCTGCCCGCGCTCGCCGAGTGACGCGCGCCTGCCCGGTAAGCTAGCGCACTGCCCGACCTGCGCGACATGTTGCCCAACATGGAGCGCGCCTGCCCGCGCTCGCCGAGTGACGCGCGCCTGCCCGGTAAGCTAGCGCACTGCCCGACCTGCGCGACATGTTGCCCAACATGGAGCGCGCCTGCCCGCGCTCGCCGAGTGACGCGCGCCTGCCCGGTAAGCTAGCGCACTGCCCGACCTGCGCGACATGTTGCCCAACATGGAGCGCGCCTGCCCGCGCTCGCCGAGTGACGCGCGCCTGCCCGGTAAGCTAGCGCACTGCCCGACCTGCGCGACATGTTGCCCAACATGGAGCGCGCCTGCCCGCGCTCGCCGAGTGACGCGCGCCTGCCCGGTAAGCTAGCGCACTGCCCGACCTGCGCGACATGTTGCCCAACATGGAGCGCGCCTGCCCGCGCTCGCCGAGTGACGCGCGCCTGCCCGGTAAGCTAGCGCACTGCCCGACCTGCGCGACATGTTGCCCAACATGGAGCGCGCCTGCCCGCGCTCGCCGAGTGACGCGCGCCTGCCCGGTAAGCTAGCGCACTGCCCGACCTGCGCGACATGTTGCCCAACATGGAGCGCGCCTGCCCGCGCTCGCCGAGTGACGCGCGCCTGCCCGGTAAGCTAGCGCACTGCCCGACCTGCGCGACATGTTGCCCAACATGGAGCGCGCCTGCCCGCGCTCGCCGAGTGACGCGCGCCTGCCCGGTAAGCTAGCGCACTGCCCGACCTGCGCGACATGTTGCCCAACATGGAGCGCGCCTGCCCGCGCTCGCCGAGTGACGCGCGCCTGCCCGGTAAGCCATAATATCGAGTTTCGTCGGCCATTAGTAATATTGTCTGGCCGTCGACGGCTCTTGAATTTTATTGAATTATTTTTATTTCTCTTTCAGGTAACAAAATGTGTGAATACTATCTCCGTCGCGGGCGGCGCCGCGGTCTGTACATAGAAGCATATTACAAATAATCACAGTTTACAACGTAACTACCTGTACGCGGTCAATACTGTGCTATATTACACGCTATGTATATCAATTTGTATGTATTCTCACGTTATAATTGAAGAGGGAAGCTGAGAAGTATTACATAAGATAATTTGGGGTTATTGCATGTCGCCTATGAGGCTATGATGGTCGTAATTGGCAGGAAATACGCCCAAAACACTGAAAAAGTGTGTATATGGAGTTCCAGTAATTTTACCAATTATTGCACGAATTATTGGTGAGAAGCAGGATTACACCCACACGTGGCCGGTTATGTTGTAATAGAGCCTATTGCCATTATTCGGGCACGAAATTTGATTAAGCACTGCTGCTAAAAGTTTCCTTATGGAAATGCTCACTAGCACTGCCCGGTGCAACCCAGATACCTATGCTCAACAGTCGTACTCAGTTATTTCATGTGCTTACCTCTAAACTTATCGAAGCGTGATAATGCTTACTCTATAGTGACGTAAATAGATCAATAATTATAATATATCAAGTTTTTAATAGTTATTGTTATGTAATGTTTTATGTTAGGACATGTTTGAATATTTTTCTTAATATTTAGCTTGTAGTTTACATTTGGAGGCCTTTTGTTCATCATGTTGAAATATTCCATTTGGATACACGTGGTAAATACTTACATCGATTTTTAACTGTTCTCTTCACGAACATCTAGAAAATATATATTTTTGTAAGTAAAATAATAGCGCCAAGTGAGCGTATTACATTATTCGGAAATGAGAAAGTATTTAGATAAATTTACAACACTACAGGGTTGTATCGGCGCTTGGCCAAAATCGGAACTAACGCCGCCATCAATACAACTTCTGTGACACAATTTCACAAAATTTCTATACAATAATAAAACCACCAGCCACAGGAACAAGCGATCAAAATGAGGACAGGATTGACCTTAACGTAAATTGATACATTTTTTATTAACTTCATTTACTGCGCGTAAGTTAATATTTGTTATCTATACAGTGGCGCGGACCTTATCAAGTTAAATTATACCACGTATACTACATAGTATACTTAGAAATCAGCTGTTCCATACACTATGTCGAGCTACGTGTAACTAAACGTAAGGAACAGCAGATTTTTTTTTGGGATTGGATTTCATTCAAATTTTGTACACCTTAAGGTTTGCGCTACTTTGTATATTATACTAATATAATCACCTGAACATTTTCTTTGATTAGCGCACTCAAACAAACTAGAACTACCAATCGGATTTGAAAAATTCCTTTTGCATTTCATAGCTCAATTCTCGAGGAAGGTTAGGCTAATTAA
Source organism: Griposia aprilina (assembly GCA_916610205.1). Classification (NCBI taxonomy): domain Eukaryota; kingdom Metazoa; phylum Arthropoda; class Insecta; order Lepidoptera; family Noctuidae; genus Griposia; species Griposia aprilina. Next base: position 17,776,291 of record OU744307.1, on the reverse strand, counting down.
CACGCCACGACCCTAACCAGCCTAGCAAAAAAAGTTTCAGAAAGAACTCAAGCGAAAACGAAGTATAGCTCGGGCGAGCGATGCGATACGACGCTGGAGGCCGATGGAGTTTTATAAAAATGTGTCTGTTATTTTAGTATATTGTCGTGTCGGCGTCCTATTCTTTGTTTGATCGCGAAGTAAATTCAAAAAACCCTAAGTTCTTTTTAGCGTGTTGTTGGCAGTCTATATTGTGTCATCCCAGAACGTATACCTACGAGGTTTGCATTCAGAAGTTCCTTCCAACGAGCAGCACTCCAATTGCTGAACACACTATGAATCGGAATCCAAAGCATTTTGAAAGAAATTCCCAATCCTTTGCGTCATGTATTTGAAAAATGTGTCTGCTCGACAACGTAACTAACGCAATGAATCTTATTGAACTGTCAAAATGAATTGGATTGCTACTGTGTATTAGGCACACGGGGCATGATGGTAAATGATCCTACGTTCACTAGATGTATCATAATTCTAATTCGTACAATCATTTTGTAAATATTTTCACTCTGTTGATACCAAAATGTAGTAAATCATATCTCTGTGACGAGCTCACGACTTTTAGAATAATTTTAACGTTAAGACTGCTATGGAATTTTGATTGTAAGTTAGAATAAAAAATTACAGCGAGTATTTGAGAATTTTATTTTACTACACCTTTTTTTTTCTCCCAGATAGTTTCTGCCAATCAAATATAATCCTTCCAACATAAAATGGGTTAATCTGTTTATCCACTCAACAAATCCTCCATAAGGTGGATAAACGGGATAACCGCATAAAAAGTGATAAATCAGACCTAAATAACTACCGTCGTTTTTAATAACCCCTGTTAGACGCTGAGCAGAAGATGGACAATTTGTCCGCGACGATAGAACATAATTATAGGATTGCTACTACTGTACTTAATTCACGTCGCTGCCTGCAGTGTAAGAGCAGGGGCACACGATGCGTTGCGGCGCCGCACCGCAAAGATTTCACCGTATCGGCGGGCACACAAGCGTTGCTGCGCTACGGTGATACGGTGAAATCTTTGCGGCGCCGCAACGCATCGTGTGCCCCCGCTCTAAAGGACGACAATATAATATAGGTAGCCGACGCCACAGATAATAATAATACTAGCGCAAAAGCTGCCAGTCAGACTTTATTGGGTCGTGCGTATGCGCAACCTTCCACTCATTGTTGCGGCTCTGGTACTTAGGTACAGCTGCTGTTAACTTTTGTTTAGAGCTACTGATCCATTAAAGGAAACCTCCCTGTCACTTAAGCAAAATAATGGAAACAGTTTGAATTCTGATTTCTGACCTATGGATCCCATCTTCGTGTCGCTGGCACTTTTTCGTCGGCGGTGGCAGCGCAGATGTCACTTTGACTGCAAGTTTTGGGACACAGAGTGCAAGATAAAAGGTCGAGCATAGTTTGCGACATAGCTCCACATCCACAACCAGGTGCCGTTCCATCGCGGTAGCCCCAGTTTACTAGGTTGGAGTTACATCTTCCCACTTGCGTCCGGAGACGGTTCAGGGACTTCCAAGTGGACCACGAAAGGTTACACCCTGCAGGAAGATGCTCTTTTGGTGGTAGATAGTAAGTGGGAGGGGGAATAGTGTCTTGCCACAGTTTGCAACGGGCGTCGGCCGGGTTTCCTGGTAGAGACGCTGTCGATTTCAAGAAGCTGTGGTTGCTTTTTAGCCGTTGCGTTGGGAGTTGTGCGCCAGATAGTGGGTGTCTAGTATCAGATTCCTGTTTGTGTTTCTCCACTGCGCTTGCAACTTCTCTTCGGACTTGTGGTGGTGCTATGCCAGCTGTGGGATATAGTGCGCTGACTGGGGTCGGTTTCAGGCAGCCGGTAATCGTTCGGCAAGTTTCGTTTAGAGCAACATCTACTACCTTGGCGTGTGCGGAACGATGCCACACCGGGCACGCATATTCTCCCGCAGAGAAGCAGAGTGCTAGCCCAGTAGTCCGGATTACCTGAGCTGAAGCACCCCAGGTAGTTGAGGGTAGGCGCCTGAGCAAGTTGTTACGGGAGCAGGTTTTTTGCTTAGTTTTGAGACAATGGTTCTTAAATGTCAGCGCTCTATCATGGGTGACACACCCAAGTAGGTAGGGTTACTGCAGTGTTCGATGGTGACACCTTGCCAATTGATATTCAGAGTGCATCTTACCGAATGGTTGCGGAGATGGAAAGCGCATGCCTGTGTTTTTGTGAGTTTCGGTCTGAGAGCGTTATCAGTGTAATACGTTCCAAGAATTTCTAAGCCTGCCTTTAAGATGTTTTCAGCGTCCCATAATGTATTTGTTTGGGTAGCCAGGGCAAGGTCATCTGCGTTTAGGAACTTCTCACAATGTTTAACAGTAGGTTGGTCGTTGGTATAAATGTCGAAGAGAATGGGTCCCAAAACACTTCCCTGTAGCAGGCCATTCTTCGGTGATCTCCATCTACTTCTTTCAGAGTTTAAAATAAGTTGGTAACGTCGATTACGTAGCATCTCACCCAGTATCCGAATAAACCCCTGGTTGTGGATCATACCAGTTTTGCCAATAATCTCTTGACCTTGACAGTATCATATAGCGCTGACAAGTCGACAAGGTCGACGCTAGTGACCTTACGTGCCTCATACCATCCTCTATATATTGTGAGTCTGAATTTGCCCGGAGCATGACATATGGATCCCATGTGTTGGCCATTAACTTTTTGCTCGTCGGAACGCAGTGAAAATGCCATACGCATGTCAATATTAGTATAAAATAAAACGCATACTTCTATAATGGTATTTTATTGCTAACCACCACTGTATCCTTACATAACATTTCGCAAACACAGAATGAATCGACCAGTGTCCTATACTTCAGTGAAAGGTGTTGAAGCCAGTTGAGCGATATTTGCGTGAGTTTCCACCGAAATACAGTCCACTCTGTCGGGAATGTCGGCACCGTACTGACATACTATTGCAAATATTATAGTCGAAACGGTTATAATAAATATTGTGTTAATATTGATCAGATTCGTTCTACATCGTTTTGTTGAGATCGATTTCAATATTCCCGCTATAAAATAGCTGTAAAAAATTCGCGATCGGATAAATGCCCCAAAACATTTCTTAGCAAAAAGAACTGAATAAACTAAAGTTAGTGCAGTAGAATTCGTTTAGTCTGCCTTCAATTTTAGCATGTCCCCCGTGTCTTTAATTTAGCCAAACTTCTCATTTTGATAAAATTACGACAAAATATCCGATAAAAATCATTCTTTACGAATTCCACTACCAAGATAACAAAAAATACTAGAAAAAAAACACCCTAAAATCTCAGCAAAACGATTCAAGACTGCATTTAATCAAGGGCGGCGGCACCAGAGATGATCTCAATCAGTTCCCTGGTGATGACGGCCTGGCGAGTTCTGTTGAAGGTCAACGTCAGTTTCTCAATCATCTCGCCGGCATTCTTGGAAGCGTTGTCCATAGACGTCATACGTGAAGACTGTTCGGAACACGCGCCTTCCTTCAGCGCGTAGAACAACATGGACGCCAGGGAGAACTCCATGTAGTTTTGGATCACGTCCGCGTCGAGAGAGTCGTAAGTCGCCAGTTTGGGTGCATTCTGAAATTTTAGTGATTTGTAATATAAGTATAGATTTGGTTAGTATTTATCCATAGGTACAGACACCGTCACTATGTGGGCTTTAATATCTTAAATATTTTTTTAATAGTAGAACTAGCTGCGCCCCACGGTTTCAACCGCATAATTCTCAATCCCGTGGGTATATCGGGTTAAAAAAGTATCGTCCTAATACAGGTCATGGTCTATCCATGTGCCAAATTTCATCAAAATCCGTTCAGCCGTTTTATAATATTAGTTAGGATAGTTTAGATTTTGAGCCAGACCGAGAGGATGTATTGAGGCTGACTTGATGTGATTCTATTTTATAACAACTCTATGAAGCTTTGAAACTTTAAAAAAGTGATTGTTAAAAAAAACCAAAAAAATTGTGTTGAAAATTTTTACACTAAGAGAAGTCCATTTTCATTAATAATTATATTTATTGATAAGACACAATTGATTTTGTATTGTTATGGCCCTCTAGCGGGCCACCTATGGCCTGACTAAAATTCACAGGATAAAATGGAGTTGGCATTTCCTATCTTATAACCACCATCAGAAAACGCCAAAAAATAAAGTCGAGGACACTTTTAATTCTAAAAATAACATCACGCCTAAACCCTGAAGCGCTAAGGTTAAGCAGAGGTGTTCCTATGGTGTTATTTTTAAAGTCTACATAATTATCAGAGAATTATTCGAATGGCCGCAGTACTCTCTGCAGAAAATGCTTTGTATAGGTAGAATCACCAACTTCTCCACCACACTTTGGGCGTAACCTATATCCAGCAGTACTCACCTCCACAGCCTTCTGGCTGAAGAGCGGCAGGTCGGCCTGCTGGTACGACACGACGGAACGGAACTTGTTGTATATGATCTTGCCCGAAGCGAAGTCGTAGTCGGAGTTCAAGATGGCGCCGGCGATCTTGCACGCGTCGTTGAAAGTGGGCGGCAGGCGGCCGATCTGGTGGGGTAACAGGTTGTGTAAATAATATGTTTTTAATGCTAGGATTCATCACCATTCTCGTCTTTTTCTTCCATTAGTCGTCATCTCGATAGTCATCCCCTTCCTTCTTTTTAATGATTTTTTTTTTCACATATTTTCGTTGTAACATTGAACAATGAAAATCTGAGCCTTCTGTTGACTTGCATTTTACACCACTATCACTGCACTTATGAAAAAAAAACATTTCCCTCAAAATCACTCTGTCCAAAGACAGAAGTATCTGTGCCAATCTTATAAAACACTTGTAGGAAGATAGAAGGTTGGAGTTTATAAATCAAGCCTTTGTTTTCCTCTTATGCAGACATTTTTTTTTATTTGATAATCATTAAGAATGTTGCCACCTTTCATTATAAGTTTGTTTCTACTTTTTAGCCAATGTTGCAGTACTGACCTCGTTGCAAACACTGATGATGTGCTTGCTGTACAGACGCTGCAGGATCGCACGCGACTTGTCTCCCACGCAGATCACCTTGATGTTCTCCGCGCCGGGCTCAGCGAGCCGCGTGCGGATCACCTTGGACACACCGGTGTGCACGGCGCCGCAGAGACCTGACAAAGAACGGGACGATTTAGTATCGAAATGTCACATGATCTGACCAAGATAATGTCTGGACTTTAAAAGAGACTGTTACGTCTGAGTTTGTTTAGGGGTCGAAGAAGATTAGTCGGATAGAAAACACCGACATCATCTAGTTTCTTTTTAGACATTATTGGTGTGTAAGTGTTAGTCTTAACCTATTTACAAAAATAAACATCATTTATAACCAGTCAGTAAGGATCGTGGCAAATGGCGTTTTGTAGTTTCTCCCTACCCCCATGAGAAAAAGGCTTGAGTATACTCGTATGTATGACTCTCGGTAAAATGATTACTTATAAAGTCAACCTTGTAGTTGATATAGTTCTGAACAGGCTTTGCTTAACATTCATGAGATAAATGTATTTTCTTTCTTTCTTTAATTATTCAAGATTTGTTGACCATTTTCTATATTGTTAAGAACCTGGTACTTGTTGACCGGCCTTCACTGTCCTCCCAAACCTATTAACACTGTAATTTAGAAATATTGTAAAATTCAATTATTTGTAAAAGAGTAACTGTGGAGTTTCTTATCAGCTCTTCTCCATAGGAAACAACTAATTGGAACCGTGCACCTAGCTTCTGGCGTTTCATAAGTGCCCATGTTAAGTTTAAGTGTTTTCTTTTTGTTTACAATGTGAAAATGCGTGAGGGTAATCGATGCAAGCGTAATGCAGGCGACAATATTATACAAAAATGTTAATGAAAAATTAAGTAAACGAAATCATACCCCTGTCAGAGGTCATGGCGATGTACAGCTGCTTAGGGTCATCCTCGGGGGCAGCAACCTGGCACCAATAATAACATATGAGAAACCTATTAAAGTCAAACGACAATCAAAACTATATTTGTACAAATATTCGCAGTGTTTCGGTAATACAAAATCAACTTCAGTCCAGTGAACATACAGTATATTTTGTGGTAAGTAACCAAGTAGCCCGAATACTTGGACTAATTTGCCAAGGAAAGTAAGATTATACGAGTTACTTAAATAATAGACATTCCATCACATGACTGTAGACACTGTAGTGCCGCTTCTGAGAAACATCATTTTCAAGTAACATGGACTAACAAGTTAGTAGTATATATATATATTTTTTATGGTCACATTACCTCAGCCCTCTCGTAGAACTGGACAGCTCCCTCGCCATATGGGCGAGCGGCCCTCAGGTCACGCTCAGCACGGGTGTACCTGCAAACAAGGATATAAGCATATTGTACTGACATATACAAGAACGCAGTCACCACATACACTAGGAGGGAACGCCCTAGAACGACATATTATCATAGTGACCTTATTGGTAAATTGCTTCTGAAAGGTCAGGTGTGTAGTATTGGTAACCGGCGTTTGTGTGTGATCAGATGCATGAACGTAAAAGAGCAAAAGAAGTATGTGGATTAGTATAAGGATTGCAGCGGGTGGCGTTCTGTAGTGTCTGCCTACCGCCATGGGAAGAAGCCGTGAGTTTATATATATGTGTGTGTGTATATTATTCAAGAAAGGAATACACCACACAAGATGATGGAACCACAGACTTGGTGTAAGTCTCGAGAAACAACAGGATCGGTTGTTATGGCTATACTTTGGGGTAAGTCTATGGTTAGCAATGGACGACCTTCCTGTGGCTTGGACATGAAGTGGGAAAATGATCTAAGGCATTTAATCTCCAAGTCTCAACTGACCATGCAATCTTCTCTTTTGTAAATGGTCACGATTTAGTCATTTTCATAAAGAAAAAGTTCCCCATTATATGCAGTATCTATTCTGTAAGGTACTAGTCGGATAAACAAAAGTTATAGGCTTAGGGTGGGTTCTCGGACATACGTTTCTGCATATCCACTTTAGGGTTGATTTTTTGGGGTGGATAAACGGAATAAGCAAACAATCTTCTGAATGCTTGACATTTCTGTAGCGTTTCGCAAATATGCTCCAGTATATTGGAGATGCAAAAAAGGAGTCAGGACATCTCTATTCTACATGGAGCTACACCCATACTCTAGCGCTATGGCTCTGTCCCACATACTGTTACAGCATTATGCAGAGTGATGGCCGTTTTGCTTGTCACGTTTAGTGCAAATAAATGTGGTCTCTTTTCTTTTTTTTCGTAAAACCTGCCTGATAAATAATAAGATAGGTTTCCTATATATAATGACTAGCTTTTGCCGATGGTTTCACCTGCGTGGATATTGGAAAATATACCCATTGTTTTCATATAACTATAGAATTAAACCAATAGTGGTTTACAAAGCGCACGCTAGTGCTAGTAACGCTCCCAGTCAGCATGACTTTTTCTGTCATTTTCAACAATCATCATCTTATTTCTGCCAATTTACACAACACCGTAATGAATTGAACCTTTCACATTAATCACTCTGTCCATTAAAATCAGTTGGGAAGTTTTTGAGTTTATTGCGTTCAGACAGACAGATGTTGAGGGGGGAACTTTGTTTTTATAATAAACTAGCTTCTGCCGTCGGGTTAGCCCGCGCTTTTGTCGGAAATTATCCCACAAGAATGTGCTCCTGGGACAAAATTAGCTATGTCCTTACCCAAGATGTTATCCGTTCAGTGGTTTAGGCGTGAAAAGGTAACATACAGAGTTACTTTCGAATTTATAATATTAGTATGGATTAATATGTAGTGATAAGACTGGTTTATCAGGTCAAGAAAATCATTAAATTATTTTTACCAAATTTATCAACAGAAATTATAGCTTTTGTGAAGAGAATAAATATTATGTTCCTAAACAAAACTTGAATTGAATACTTTGAATTTTGATTATCCACAGGCTGACAATCTGACAGAAAACGAGACGACAGAGATTTGAAATCAGTCAATTTTATATGAAAATTCCATTTACAAAATGTTAATTCCATACTTGTTAAATAAGGCTAGGCACTCACTTAGCAGCTGACACCATCTTCATGGATTGGGTAATCTTCTGAATGTTCTTTACAGACTTCAGACGCATGGAAATGTGTTTTAATGTAGCCATATTCCTGTTCTGCTGCTGGTTGGCCATGGCCACCACTTGGCAGACACCCGGTGCTGCACGTCCCAACATTTTTATGGCTCTGAAATATTAAACACAAAAATCAGATGATTGAAATGCAGGTTATGTCCTTAGATTCCAAGTTATGTAAGAGCATTACACTAGCCGACATTGAGGCACAAATTTTCATTGATTTGCTACACTTGAACTGAAAATGACCGATCAAATAAGAATGTAAGCGTTTAACACTAATTTAGAGATGAATACTAACTTTTCAGGGCGTTTCTTTGGCCAAATTCTACACCAGCCGACGAAAAATGTCGCTGGCTGAAACGATTAGTACGGGATGACAGCAAAAAAAAATTATGAACGCGACAAAATTACGGAAAAAATTTCGCTGCGATCAAAAATACTCAGAAGTTTTTTAATGATATTAATAAATATTCTAAATTGGAGTAGTAAAGTTAGATAATTTAAACAAGGATTTTTAGCTATTTTATTAAGAGTAAGTCCAGTCAGTACCCAAGACTTTAGTGTAAAGTCTATACAAAAAGAGCAATGGTTTTTAAATTGTGTCACACAAGTGTTCTGTGTTTCATTTTCTATAATTCATTACAGTTTTTTTATTAAATAGATTTATTATTTAATTTCATAGCTTTATTTAGATATATTATTCAAATTCGACTTTATTTTATTTTTTGTTTGTTTCCATCGACTCGTTGAAACAAAACGCAATGACTGACATCTGCCATTTTCCCGAAAATTGATAAACTAAAATCCGACCAAATTAAAATGCACTCATCTATTCACTGAAATGCCTGGCTTTTTTATACTTTTAATTTAAACGCATTACCCTACTTATTACTTTTTGTTGAAGTCGACTTTGTTTTATTTACTGATTTCATAGATAATTTATCACTTCCAAGATGCCAGAACCCGACAAAACTGCGCCTGTGAACCCCGAGAACATCCCTGAGCAACCAACAAGGGAGATTAGTCTAACAGACCATTTAAACAAGAAGTTATTAACTTCTTTGTTCAAAAGGATGGATGAGGGAGGTGACTCAGTGCCTAACAACCTGGAAGACGACAATAAAACAGAAGATCATGAGTGGGAAGACTAATGTGCTTCGTATTATTAGTTCGTAAGATTGTTTATAAGCATTCCTTCAAAAAATAAAGTGATTTTTTCATGATTTGACATCAACTTTTTATTTTGTTTACCTATGTGAAGACAGCAACTACGCAATTGTAATTGCAACAAGCTATTTCTAGCTTGTTGCAATTACAATTGCGTAGTTCATTTTATTATGCCACTACCCCGGTGATCGTTTTTGTCCTGAAAGGTTTATTATAGGTTAGTTGGACTGCACTTTTGTCAATAATTTACTGTAGACTTTAGTAGACAACCAAGTACCTACTAGTTTTAGAAAACTGCCTCATTGTTCAAGCGGGTATGTTGAGTGTGTGGTCCTGGGCTCAATCTCCTGTCAGGGCAGTGTTATTGCTCAATATCACAGGAGCAGACCAGTTTGTGGTCAATTAATGGCAATACACTCACCATGTATGGATTGTGTTTGTACTGTATCTAGCACAAATGTAATGTTTTTTATGTGACTGTAAAAATATTACTACAGCCACATCAATTCAATTTAAATAAATAAATAGGTACTATTATTTCACATCTGCCAAACCCTTCAGAAAATACAGAAATGTTTTCCTAGTAATTGATCTAACAGCGATCATTGCGCTTAGTGATTCCATGCCATCATCATTCTATTGCCTTGATCCAAATTTATTTGTGGTTGACGCAACATCTTTTTCTTCCATACTTACTTTTCTATTAATCGCCCCTTGCTAGCCATATCATCTTTCACACAGTCCAGCAATTGCTTCTTTGGTCCATGCCATCCATTAATTAAATATTTACATTATAACATGAGATGTTCAATAGTAAACATTTATTTCAGAGGAAAGAATGATAAATCTCGAATCTAGAGCCTCTAGCTAGAGGAAATTAATTCATAACAACAATTTAATCAGTAGGTAACTACATTTTTCCTCCTAGCCAGTATACACGAGGTCATAGGTTGTGCTAGTTTCTAGACAGATAGTTTGTGAGTCACAAACATATTTTATTGTTCACAACTGTACTAATGCAACTAATTTCTTTATTCATTCAAATTGAATGGGATTACGCAAAAGGTGTGGTTTCTGCCTGTCCCCATGGGAAGAAGGCGTGATTCTTTGTATGTGGATGAGATTTAAAAATCCTGCAATTTGTGAGTCTTTAAATAATAACATAACATCATGCCTTGTTTCCCGAGGGGGTGGGCAGAGGTGTACCTATAAACACCCACATTTAAAATAAAGATTCTTAAGTACCTATTGAGCCATCTTACCACTCAGACCGCCTCCGAAAGCGACTACCAGTCAGTCAAGTTGCATACCTATGTACAAATAATCGCGTATTGTTTAGGACGCAGGGAGCCCAGAGGGTTTTTGAGCAAACATAAACAGGGCGAAAAGTTGATAGCTGAGTAACTGCGGCATGATGAGAGAACACTGAAAATATATATGGCCAACAGGGGCATATTTACTTTCCATGCGCAAATTTACCCATGAGTACTGTACCTACTTAATATTTATCGATTACGGAAAATCTTTTGCCGCCATTTAATAGCACAGCGATACAAAAGTAGAAAAATCGACTATTTGTGACAGATTTTTAGTAATCGAGAGATAGCCAAGTATAGTATGTACCTACTCATGGGTAAAGTTGTTCATGGAAAGTAAAGATGTCACAGTTGACGGTAGGTACTTATTTGGATGTCACAGTTCACGGTACTTATTTGAAAAGTCTCAGATGAGCCCACAGAGTACTATTCAAAGATGGTATTATTATGTCCGTGTCTACCGCAGGACCACCAACGCCAATCGCTTCCATATTTGTTAAATAATTAGTACTCAATTGGTACTAATTAGTACTCGAACAACAAAATTGGTACCTGAAGGTGGTCCTGCGGTAGTCACGCTCCCTTCAGTAGGACCACCACGAGCGCAGAAAAATGGGGCATGCTTTAGCTATTCTAAGTATACAAGTAATTAGTACCCATAAATATTATTCATTTCATAAAAAAAACATAACTTAAACATTTGTATTTACCGAGAAATCAACGATGATAACTTTCGCGCGCTCGTTCAGCAGGACCACGACTTTGAATGTTGATTCCAGGTTTCAGGAGCTGGTCGCTTCCCTCAAACCTACATAGAAAATTAGTACCCTGCAAGATAAAATTAGTATCCAAAATTCAAAATTAGTACTCCAGTAGTTTACGAGATATACCATGCCATGGGCATGGTGGGGTGGCGGTAGTCACGGTGTTAAATTTTCATTTCAAGATTTCCTTAATAAAAACTGTGTGATTTCTTCCCGAATTGATACAATAATTAGTACTCCTAGAGAAGTTATAGTGACCAAAAATTCAGATTCCTAAGTGGTTTATTTTAAGAGAAATTAGCTTTCATTACTTTTCCATACTAAATCTCCGCGTACAACCCGACCACATTAAGTTGTCAATGGTATTGAGCTGTTTAGATGTACACTCGTGCACATAAATTTATGGATGTCGGAAAGTAATAACAACAGTTCAATATCTATAATTTTTATAACTGTGTACCTGTGTACATTTATGGGTACTTATTATTTGTATACTTACAATAGCTGTAGCATGCCCCCTGTTTCGGCGCTCGTGGTGGTCCTGCTGAAGGGAGCGTGACTACCGCAGGACCACCTTCAAAGACGATTTTCTCGAAAACTACTAAGGTACCAATTTTTTTGTTCTAGTACTATCTAATATGGAAGCGATTGGCGTTGGTGGTCGTGCGGTAGCCACGGACATGGTATTATTGGTATTATTCAAGACTTTCAGATTTCGAAAATGGACCAAAAATAAAGTCATCTTCAGAGCCGTTGATTTTGGTATGTTCGTGTGCGGCCGAACCCATAATGACTTAAATAGGCAAATCTGGCGAAGAAATTGTGGGCTTTCCCTAAATCTGACAACTTTGAAAACTCGGGTTTGGAACAAATTTAAAAGCATATTAAGGGCACAGGGCACTTAATCGTTAATTATAATACAGTAAGCACATTTTTGCCAATAAACTAAATTATTTCAATGTTAAAATCCCTTTTATAGTTCCGTCTCGATTCACCCCTACATCCCTATTCACCCCGTTTGACGGTATTTACAATTCGGAACTTGTGATTAGTGCGCAAAAGTAAAGGAAAATACTTCTGGGATTTGGACAGAAGTTTGTGAGCAAGTAGTATTCAAAAATACTGTTAAAATAAAACGACAAAAAACAGTAACTTGAATAATATTTTATTATGTACTACACACATGTATGAGGAATGTTCTTATTTACATAGCTTTGCATCTGATGTTATTTACGTTTAATATAAATTGCATGCGTTACGCTAAACTACGCAACTCAAGTTTAATACTGAAATCAATTCACTTAAACAGGTTTTTAACATTCAACAAAACATCAAGCCGTAAGCTCTATCAGGATTATTGCAACAATTTTATATTTTTTTTCTCAATTCAAAATGGCATCTTATTTATAAATAACATATTATATAAATTACACAAACATCTATAGTTACCAACAACCTGCATGGTAAAACGAAAAAAAATATGATTTAAAGATGTCACAAAAAAAAAAAGATTTCAAAAAATCTGTACATATAGAAAAATATGCCTTTTTTATTTTTTCAAGGGCGAATAGTAATTTGGGGATAGGTATTTATAAGATATGTTGTATAAAGTAAAATAAATTGTACGATGAAACTTCATGCTATTGTGTGGCCAATACGGTTGGTCGAACACACGAGATGAAGAACCTGGTAACAGTACCTGCAACAAATGATTCCAAATAAGTATACACTTTTATAATGGATATGTAGCGGTATCTACACCTCCACATGCGAGCTACACGTCACAGTGACGTCACGCAAATCCTGCATCGCGCAAGCAGAGTTTACCGCGCGACTAGGATAATACACAACGTCCCGACATCAACCGTCGGGCAGTTGTCCACCAGACACGACACCCGTCTGGTCGGAGGATCCTCCCTTGTCTATGGAAGTATGAGTGAGGTTTACAACCTGTTCCTCATACCTCTACAGATACAATAATAATTTGAATCAAGGCGTGACTTTTATTAAAAACTACGATCTACCAGCGACTTCGTTCGCGTGGAAGTCGTAAAACATCACAATATACTAAAATTACAGTCACATTTCCCGCCTGCGCTATTTCTTCGTTTTCGCTTAACGTTATTTCTGTTTATTTTTTCTTTTTGCTCGGCTCCGTAGTGTCTTAGCGTGATGCTAAATACCCTATAGCCTTCCTTAAGAATGGGCTATCAAATGCAAAAACAAAGCTGGGCACAAAACCGTTAATCGTTAATTAACGAAGCTACAACATTCAGTAACGTATTAATATTTCAGTTAACTATAAAAATTGTTAACGGATTCATTAACTTTCCATAAGTCCGTTAATCGTTAATTAAGTACGTACTATTCGCCAAAAGGACATCACGCGGAACGCGCTGCGTCGCGAAAAACACGTTCTGACAATCTCTAAATAAACATTATTATTAAAACTCTAATGATACATCCTTCTATTGTTAATTCTTCATGTCATACCGTCACTTCCATAGCCCACACCAAGATTTTTTTTAATAATTAAATCACTAACGCAACGACATATAAAATGCAATTTCTATCACGAGTTAACGATTAACGTTAACTTCCGTTAAATCTTCCAAAATGTAACGATTTAACGTTTAATGAAGTTAACTTGTTTAGTTACGGATTACCGATTAACATAGTTAACTATTTGATTAACGGTGCCCAGCTATGAGCATAAAGAATTTTTCAAAATCAACTGGTAGTTGCAGAGATTAGCGCGTTCAAACAAACTCTTTAGCTTTATTAGTAAGTATAGATATAGGTAGATATCCAATTGGCCGTAAGTATTTCGGATATAACTGACAATAGAACTGTGTACGAACGGCCCCAAAAATCGACAATTTAAATCAATAGCTTGTAGTCCAGCACAATTATTTCATTTCAGAAGAACATACGGATTTCGATAAAAATTTGGCAAGGATATAGATGGTATCCTGGGGAAGGACATAGGACATAGACATACTTTTTGTCCCGGTAGCACATTCCCATGGGATAATTTCCGACATCCACGCGAAGCCACGTGCAGAAGCCAGTTCTTATTATTTTTCCTCTAACGAAATACAAATGTAAAAATTCAGTTGCTACCTATTTAAAAAACTCTTAAGACTATCAGGGAACCGAGAACTTGTAAGTCTAAGACTATACTCGTAATAATTAACTTTAATATATCTTTATTTTCTCTCTTCACAAAGGCTCACACATTTATAAACATAGAGACAAGTGTTTTGACAACAATACACATAATATGATCCTTTGTGAGAGACTGGCGTCCATACCAGGATACCCTGTGTGACGGATCACCAGGCTATCACCCCGAATTAAATAATTATAATTAACATTGCAGTGGTAAATTTTAAAACTCTAACTATAGTGTAATAATAATTAGAGTGCCTTACGCATCCCCTCGGCTGCTTCTGCATACCATCAACCATACTCTCACCACACTCACTCAAGAAACCTGTCACATAATACTCTTACATCTCTTTCATACACTTTCTCCGGTTACTCACTCTCTGGTATTTCCACTTTTTTTTTGTATTTTTTATATGTTTCTTAATTTATGGTTGGTTAAGTATGATGCATTGTTATTATATCTTGTATCCAAATAACAGGCATCTATCTAGCCGCGGGTGGGCCTTGGTGACTTATAATACAGGTGTTAATATAAAACCACCACACACCACGACCCCACGACACAGGGAAACCTAGTCTAGGGTTTTTGTAAAAAAAAATACCAACTAAGTTTCCTATGTAATCTGTTACTAGTTATTTTTTTTTAAATATTGCACTGTTTTTTTTTTCTGAACTGAATAAAGTTTATTAATATTATAAACCTACTTTAGGCATCAAGCTCTCACAAAGTTAGCTCCTTGTTCGTGCATAATTCATAACTTGTGTAGAGATAACAAAGGTTTTTTTATTATTTAGCTTACCTAATATAAAGGATTGTTTAGCGGCGCCGCGCACTAGGCCTTGTCGAGCATGTCCACGTTGATCTTGTAGAACACGTACGGGAAGTAGTCGGACGAGCCGAACCCGAGACCCGCTAGCTCAGCGTTCTGCAACATGACACGAATAACATTAAGTTGGGAATATAACTTTATGATCATTGTAGCAACGCTGCTTCCCTGTGCGAGCTCCCCCGAGCCGTGACCAGCGTGTCACCCGCGTAACACGTCAGGTCCACTCCCGATTTGGTGTAGTTGGCCTGCACCAACATGTACACTCACCAAAAGTGATAAGTAACCACGGTTGACCAGTTTAGTAAGAAATCGAAGGATTTTTTCGAATAAAATTTAATTTAATTAATAGAAAACAAACAGGTTAGTTATCAAATTAAATTTCATTCGAAAACATCGATCGGTTTCTTAGTAAAGTTAAAGTCTATCGACGACCCTGCCCCTGCAGTCTCGACATAAGATAGCGACAAAAATTGGTCGCTAAGTCATAACGTTGTCAAATTCCTTTAATAGATTTTCAACTTTATTTCGAAACTATAAGGTTGAAAATCTATTAAAGAAATTTGACATCGATTAGATTTAACGACCGATTTTTGTCGTTATATTTGTCGAGACTGCAGGGCCTGGTCACTTCTGTGTACTCACGTCGGCGGCGGTGCTGGAGTTCTGGTGCGCGGAGTGGTCGAGGTGCGCGTACAGCGACTGCAGCACCTCGCGCAGGCGCTTGGTGTTCTTGCGCCCCGGCACCATCACCACGGCCTGGAAGTTCACCGGCAGCCCGTATCTGTGGGGAGCACTCGTTCTATGTTAGCACTTTAGCTTCGAGGATTAGGGGTTAGGGGGAGGGGTGGGGGAGTTGGGGGGGGGGGGCTTTTTCTTCATCTTTGTCGTCTTTCATTCGACCTCTTTCACTAAAAGTGAAACGTCTGAACATAAAAGAAATCAAAAGACAAAAAATAATTCATTAGTGAAGCGATCCAACGGATCCATTGGACTTCGGCACTTCGCAGTGCCGAAGTCCAATCTATTTTTCACTCGCCTACCGAATGATCGAAAACTGTAATAAAAATGATGCAGATGAACGTTCATTCCTATCTAATTTTGACGAAACGCAGCGGTATTATTGACTATCTTCCAACCTTCTACATGGTCCTTCGAGCCGGATGAAATGTGAGCTGATGAGCTTGTTGAATTATTACAGTACTAAGCCGACTGTCATGAGGCAATATCGTAAGATGCTTCATTTCCATATTCATGTTTGCTTTGTTCAAACAGCCTTTAACTCGTAAAATCCCCTCGTGATCAATTCAATTTATTCACAAACAATTTATATATATTGTATTTGAAATCGTTCTGTATAATAAAAATAATTAATTCTGCAACTGAATTTAGTGTGTGGTAGAATATGGAAATCTGCGATATTGCTTCATGTCAGTTTCCTTACTACTCTAATAATTCCAAAAGCTCATCAGCTCACCTTTCAAGGTGGAGCGCGATTAATGCATTACAAAATTACTCAAGCAATAATGAGAAGGGCAAGTTTTAAAAAAACTGGCTAAATTCTTACAATGCTCATTTACATGAACTTAATTTCTAGGCATTTTTGATAAGATTTATTGTAAGTAAAGCTTATCGGTGACTAGCAAGCTCACCTCAACACGGACTCGACGAAGACACGCAGCGCCTTGACGTGTATCCAGGCGCAGAAGCACTCCGAGAAGTTCACCTTCAACCATCGCACCAGCGGACCCTGCGGAGACAATGTTATGTTATTATGAGCTCTATTTGTAGCTGGTTAAGAGCCAGGAGCGTAGCTACCGGCGTATCAGCTGTATCAATGATACGGGACCCCAGGCTACAGGTCCTGACCCCTCCCCGAACGAAGATTCATAAAATGTTCCACAACCACAAATTCTTAGAATAGAATAGAATATTCTTTATTATGTACACCATAAAAATTACAGATATAAATGTAGAAATTTTACATAGGGTGACACAATGGGCGGTCTTATCGCTAAAAGTGATTATTGATTGAAGAGGCCCGTAATTAATTAACACCTAATGAAAATTAACGTGTCCGATTCAGGATTCTCCAATTTTCACTATTAGTAGGATCCCATAGACAGCTTAACCGTCCAAGAGTCAGGATACTATTTTATTTACTTCCTATACCCTCCTTTTCAGCTTTGCGTCAATCGGAAAAAAGGGGCCCCCAACAAATTTGATACCGGAAAACTTTAGCTAGTCAGCTACGCCGCAGTTAGCAGCTATACTAATTGACATTAAATAAAATAAACAAAACGCTACGGGTATTCGGAACACCGAAAGTGACAACCAGTGTTACCAGGGGTATCGTAGTACCCAAAAACTGGGTTGTGGAGGTCAGATAGGCAGTCGCTCCATGTAAAATACTGGTATTCAGCTGCCTAAGGTTAGACTGGAAGCCGATCCCAACACACTTGGGAAATGGCTGACGATGATTCTCCCAACTGTATGGTCCCGCCCGCGAAGCTACACATTCTATTTGGATACCAAACTATTCACCGTCGTTCTTCCTTACTCATGTTCATTGTATTTTGGTCAGAATGACCGAGTTTGGAAGTGTGTGTACAAGTGGTTGTTCATTTGTCCACAGATAATGAAGAAAACACACGAGTACGTGTGAAGATGCAGGACGGCCGTGGCGGCGCTCGATTATTTAGTCGATTTATTGTAACACTTTTTTAAAAGTTGTAAACGATTACTTTTACTTCTTTCGTTTAGAATTTACTTCTTTAGTGGTATTTTTAACTTAGAGCGGGTAACACCGAATGGGGTCGTGAGTGTCATGGTGGCGGTGGCGAGCACATTGTTTTGCGATCGTCACGCGGTGCACACGCACAAATCCATTGGCTCTAAATGCAAGATTAACCATTATTGTGATTAGACTTAATCAGTGATAATCATTGTAATCACACATTTAACATTCATGGATACCAAAAAGTATCCATGAATGTTTAAAGAAATCTTATCTCATGAATCTTAGTTATTATCATGTGGTCTGTTCCAAAAGTATCTCATGAAAATGTAAATAAATGAATCAGAAAACGTACCTGTATAATTAAATAATGTGATTCACACAATAATTAATATTTAGGGCATGTGGCCACGGGTCGATCGATGGGTAAGCTACGCTTGCCGCGGTCGGTTTGTGGATGGGTGACTATTACGTCAAATCGAGACCCCCTGTGCCTCGAAAAGCACGTTAAGCCGTTGGTCCCGGCTGTCATTCGTAGATCTTTGACAGTCGTTACGGGTAGTCAGAAGCCCGAGTCTGACTACCAGTCTTACCAAGGGGTATGGTGTTACCCAATAATTGGGTTGTGGAGGTCAGATAGGCAGTCGCTCCATGTAAAATACTGGTATCTAGCTGCAACCGGTTCGACTGGAATGCGATCCCAACATATTTGGGAACATGCCATGCTGATTTTGATATGATTCAAACAATAATTACTGGAAAAAGTGGTCCACAACTAATATATTTCAATGTGTTACTAATACCCTTTAGTGAGCGACAGAGTAAGAATTAAACCTGACCGGGGTTTGTTTACACTTTCATCAGGTAGTTTTTGAACAGACTATCTAGCTCATAGGTTATCAACGCAGGCGCAGATACAAGGGAGGGGGGGAGGGGGGGTGCAGTTGGCGCCTACCAAACTGAGTCTAAAACTCTAAATTAGACATAAACATAGTTATATAAGAGAATGTACCTATACTAAGTGACCCGTTCAGGGGGGGAGGGGTCTTCAAAAATACTACGCTTGGTCACAGGGGCGAGAGGGGGCCTTAGGTATTCGTCATTCAAAAATGGCGCGCAGTGTTTACCGCTTTCTAAACTCATAGGTGGCAACACTGACGTCACCTGACTTAAATGCAGTTCAGTTGTCAAGCAAGTCGACGAGAGTTCGTGCCGGTACAATAATGTTGTACGATCGGCTGTACAATGCGTTTATTAAATGTCACAAGTCATTGCAAACAATACATATAAAACATATTTATGAATTACTACGTGAAAACTAGAGGGGTTGGGGGTGCGGGGGGTTCTAGGCATATACTACGGCTGGTCACCGAGAGGAGGGGAGGTATTTTTTTTTTAAAGTGAGTCTCATGGTATGGGTACGTTCCCTAACCTGTATTTTACTTTGTCTACAGTATACTAAGATGTATGTAGACAAGCCGTAGTCATCCTCGAAAAGGGGGGCACATTATTAAATAGGTGCCAAAGGTTTTTAGAGGCTTTCACGGCTTGATAAATCCCTCTCCCCCTTCCTCATAGAGAAACATTTGCCACCCTTTGGAAACCTAGATCTGAGCATGTCTTAACGAGGGCGATAACGTCCCCTCGTGGGCGTTTGGGACTTTCAGGGGAGCAGTAGAAGACCCAGAGAAAATTAAGGGCCTTGAGATGGGGTCATATGACGATAATATAACATTACACGTTTAAATATAATCGTGATATCTGTTTCAGATTCGCGACATATGGTAAATAAAAAAATTGGGGGTCTTTAGAAAAAAAAAACCTATCATCTAGCCTTATCCACAAAGAAGTAACAAGGGTTTGAAAATGTCCTGAATGGGTTCGAGAAAATGATGGTACGGTCTATGCCTTTGTTTGTTTTTGCTCGAATTGGCGGGGACACTGTCGTGCCCCCAGATAGTATCGATGTACTCACGAACTGCTTCTTCTTGTCGGTGACCAGCTTGGTGATCTCGTTCTTGCCGGCGGCGAGGTCTGCCTCGTTGTACGAGAACTCGCGCACCACGAACTTGCGCTCACGAGCATGATGCTTGAACTCCTCTACCACCTGTGATATTAAAATTAAACAAGTGGTGTAAATACATCGTCGTGAAAGAAAACCTGGATTTTTTAATAATACTAGCTGCGCCCCGCGGTTTCACCCCCTTAAGTCGCGATCCCGTGGGAATATCGGAATAAAAAGTATTGTATGTCCTAATCCAGGTCATGGTCTACGAATGTGCGAAATTTCTTCCAAATCCGTTCAGCCGTTTTAGCGTTAAAGTGTAACAAACAGCCATACAAAAAAAAAAATCTTTTGTCTTTATAATATTAGTTAGATAAGTAGAAAATCGCCAACCAGCCTTGAGTGGGAGTGGTGATCAATGCTCGTGCCTTCTCAGTATGAGAAGAGGAAATGCCTTGCAACAGTGGCTCCGTATCAACGTCAGTCGAACGACAAAATAGCATATTCAAGATGGTTAAGACTTTTGGGGCTCTGTAGCGGTATCTACATCGCCACATGCAAGCTACACGTCACACTGACGTCACCCAATGTCCTGCATCGCGCAAGCAGAGTTTTCCGCGCAACTAGCATATAATACAACGCCCCGACATCAGTCGTCGGGCAGTTGTCCACCAGTCACAACACCCCCCTGTTCTACGGAGGTGTGAGTGAACTTTACACCCTGTTCCTCATACCTCTATAGCTGTATGTGTTATTCAAAAAGTGCTGATTCTCAGCCTGATTTTGATAAATAAACTAGCTTCTGCCTGTGACTTCGCCCGTGAAATTTCTTGTACCCCAGTCCCACCGCGTCGCATCGCATATCTTCGCTATATCTTCGCGCTATATCTTCGTTTTCGCTTAGCGTTTTTTCTGACTTTTTCTTTTTACTCGGCTCCTAAGGGTCCTAGCGTGATGTTAAGTAGCCTGTAGCCTTCCTCAAGAATTGGACTATCAATTGCAAAAATATTTTATTTAAATCCGACTCGTAGTTCCAGAGATTAGCGGTTTCAAACAAACAAACTCTTCAGCTTTATTATTAGTATCCTACTAATATTATAAATGTGAAAGTTTGTGACGATGGATGGTGGATGGATGGATGTATGGATGTATGGATGGATGGATGGATGGATGGATGGATGGATGGATGGATGGATGGATGGATGGATGGATGAATGGATGGATAGATGTACGGATGGATGGATAGATGAATGGATGGATACATGGATGGATGGATAGATGTATGGATACATGGATGCATGGATACATGGATAGATGTATGGATGGATGGATGGATGAATGGATGGATACATGGATGGATGGATGGATGGATGAATGGATGAATGGATGGATGGATGTATGGATGGATGGATGGATGAATGAATGAATGAATGGATAGATGGGTGGATGGATGGATGGATGAATGAATGAATGAATGGAAGGATGTATGGATGAATGAATGAATGAATGAATTGATGGATGGATGGGTGGTTGAAGTTTGTTACTATTTCACGCAAAAACTACTGAACGGATTTGGATGGAATTTGGAACACAGATAGTTTATAACCTGGATTAACATATAGGATACTTTTTATCCCGGCAGTAAAGAAAAGAAAGAAAAAGTATTTATTGGGACTCGCACAGGATTAACAGAAACTAAACTAAACACACTCAAAAAAGAAATATAAAAATAATAAAACAAAAGTAAAAGCAGGCAGCAAGTAGTAGTACGTTCCCGTGGGATAATTTCCGACCTCCACGCAGTCGAAGCCGCGGGAAAAAGCTAGTAGAGTATATATATGTACCTTCTTGAAGAGTGTGACTGAGAACAGTCCGTAGTCGTTGTCCTGGTGGATCAGCACGCTGGAGCGCGGCACGATCATGTCCGTGATCTTCTCGTAGTTGGCGTTCCAGTCGTTGAAGCTCGACCTAAGAAGTACATTGGCTTAGATTTCGACATAAAGCCACAAATAATGAAATGAGTAATGATATTTATTTCTGTAAATTGTTTTATAAAACACTTTTCACAGTAGCAGCCCGGAGTCTGTATTTGTGCCCGGTTGATCGCAATAGGCTCGCCCCCTATTACATGGGACTTCAACATAACTGGCTAAATGTGGGTGTACTATAGGTACACCTCTGCTTAACCCTTCGTGGAATATAGGCGTCATGTTGTGTATGTAAAACACTTTTACACGAAATAAATAATAATACATACATACACTCACGCCTTCCCATGGGGGTAGGCAGAAACTACAGAACGCCACCTGCTACGATCCTTACATACTCCTTTTGCCTCGTTTATTTATAAATAATAATAATTATTGAAGTGAAAACTTCTTCAGGCGCGTTGAGCACTTTTTGGGTGAACAAAAATCATGGAACTCGCGTCATCGTCACCGAACGGTTTCCATGAGCTATATGTATACTGTGTATATATGTGTACTTTATGTGTGAACAAAAAGCGTGAAACTGGCGTCATCGTCACCGCACGCTTCGACGATAAAATTCACAAGTTATTTAGTTTTCACTTCTATCCCCAAAGACAGCCCCAATTTTTTTTTAAACTAGATGAGGTCGATGTTTCCTAACTAACTACTCTGAGAATAAACACATCGGGGATTTGGTGACCTCTGAGTTTGCATCGGCATACTCAGAGGTCACAGCTTCTTTGAAAATGCAGACATTATCTTGTTCAGATCATATGAGGACAGTGCCTGCCACCCTGTGTTATTAATGTTTGTGAGATGTGTGTCTGTAAAGTGTAATCGCTGAAAACCAGCGCTGGGGCTCTGTCTCGCATAGGGTCGTAGCATTATGCTGAGCGATTGCCGTTTTGCGTGGATGTGACGCAACTAACCCAACCAACTCGTTCTTTTTTGTATTTGTGTGTTTTTTCTTTGTGTCATGTTTACCGCAAATAAACGTATTTTCTTTCTTTCTTTTCTCTAAATAACCGGCGTTTTAGAAGTAACCAAAAGAAAAGAAAAAGAAAGTAAAGTATTTATTGTTTTTTTCTTTTTTTAATATTTTTTGCAGGCTCTTTAAATGTGGAACTTACTTGGCCACGATGACGAGCACCGTAGTGAGGTACTCGCTGTCCAGAATGAAGTGTTCCTTCTTCACCAGGTCTGCCAGGTTGCGCGTCAGCAGACTTCCACTGGAACGAGAAGGGAGGATTATTAGTACATAAACTATACGGGGTCAAATTAAATTAGCTAGCGAAACTCTGCAGACGTGATAGGTATCCATATAAAATAAAATAAAATAAAAATAATTTATTTCAGACAAAAAAGTCCATAGGCAAGGTAAGGTTGTTAGTAACAAGAATTTTGCTTATAACTAATGTTCGTAATTAAAGTAAAAAGAAGAAACTAGACACCGTCTACTCCTGCACAGTAGGCTCATCGGTTTCGCAACACGTGGAGTTCAGTGAACTTACTGAGCAGAACAGTATCGGTTCTCTCGCCAATCATCCTCAAGGGGCCAAGTCTACTAGTTTAGTTTTTGACAAATTTTGTATGGTAAATCTGTCAAAAACTCACAAAGCAGAGACCATTGTGACGTTTGTAAATTAGTAGACTTGGCCCCCAGGTCGTTATTCGGGCTCCCAGTTTAACCCGTATAACCCAGGCAGGCATTTTATTTTGTGTAAATTATTTTATCACCACAGCTTTCAAAACGGTGAAAATCGTGAGGAAGACGTGACCATCACCAACCCGCACTGGGCCCGCGTGGTGAATTACGGCCCACTCCCTCTCACAGAGAGGAGGCCTGTGTCCCAAATGCAGCGCTAAATATATTTTTATTATAGATCGAAATCTTTATAAACTAACAGACGTTAATTTTTATGTGCTAGCATACATTGAATATTTTAAGTCATAAACTGGGATTTGTGACTGAATCTATCAAGATGAAGAATTTTTGCTATCAAAGCAAACAAATGGATATTTTCAAATATGATATAAAATATTAAGAATCGGCTTCGTTCGATTTAGTGTACTTACTATAATATAGTTGATGACTGCGATTTAATGTAGTTCAGGCATTGCTATTAAAATTAATATTGTAATGGCGGTGTCATTTTTGCTATAGTATTTTTATCTCACGAAGTACCACGCGCTTTACTTGTGGTAACCAAGTGTACGAATATGCTATGAATGTGTGCGTGAAGACGAGTATCGCTAGCACATGACACACACACACACACACACTTCCGACTTCGCCATTGTCTCGGACGGCACTGAAAGCTCCTGCGCTTACACACACATTCACAGCGTGTTTGTACACTTGGTAACCACAAGTAAAGCGCGAGTTGCTTCGTAAGATAACTCAAAAGTGGTACTTATATAGAAATTGTGGGTGTTTACTATTGCAAACCCAAATTACAGTGATAAACGGATGATGCCGGTCGTTACTGGCCACCAAACGTTTTATAACGAGACCCCTCCGTGCCTCGTAGAGCACGTTAATCTGTTAGTCCCTGCTGTCATTCGTGGATCTTTGACAGTCGCTACGGGTAGTCAGAAGTCCGAAAGTCTGATAACCAATCATATCAAGGGGTATCGTTCTACCCGGTAAGTGGGTTGTGGAGGTCAGATAAGCAGTCGCTCCATGTAAAATACTGATATTCAGCTGCATCCGGTGAGACTGGAAGCTGACCTCAACTTAGTTGGGGAAAGGTTAGACAGATGATGAAAACTTTAACTAACGGTCATTACAGAATCATAAGTGAATGACGAATGCCTTGTTTCTTCACCCTTGGATAGGTCCCGGTTTACATAATCTAGCACAATTATTCATGTGAAACATCTATAGCCGCGGGTAAAACCAACTGCTGGCGTGGCGACGCGTCGCTACGGTGTTTCACATCTGCCAGGCGCCCCGTGACGGCTCACAATGTTTTGATGTGAAACATCTATTGCCGCGGGTAAAACCGAATGTCGACGTGGCGACGCGTCGCCACGATGTTTCACGTCTGCCAGGCGCCCCGTGACGGCTCACAAATTCACAATGTTTTGATGTGAAACATCTATTGTCGCGGGTAAAACCGGTTGTTGGCGTGGCGACGCATGCCGTGGCTAAGTGTCGCCACGCTATACGATGGTATGTTTCACATCTGTCAGGCGTCCCGTGACGGCTTAATTTTTTATGTAACACTAGCTTGTCCCCGTGGCCGTCCACGGGGACGTACTACCAGAACAAAAAGTATTCTTTGTCCTAATCGAGGTCATGGTCTAACTGTGTCTCAAATTTCATTAAAATTCGTTCAGCCGTTGAAGCGTGAAAGGTAACGGACAGACAGAGTTACTTTCACAAGTGTAATATTAAAATATTAACGTATGGTTTTTTTTTATATCGGGTATATAATGCCTATCAGAATAGTGTGAACAGGCTTTTAAAAGAAGTACTTACGTCTGTTTCTTCTCCAAGTTCTGTAGATTGCCCTTGAGTGAGTTGTAAGCGGATGATTTCTGTTTCAAATCCGCGTCGATCTGTCCCACCTAAACGCAACAATTCAACAATTAGTTTAGTCTGTGTATATATGTAATGATGAGCGAAATTGACACATACTAGAGAAGTTCATGTTTGTTACCGCATAAAATAGCTAAAAGTAATTAAATATTTTGACACGGACCAGTAATAAAATAGAGTAGTAAATTAATCCAATATGTATTTCAATGTTTGAAAAACTTCCTCAGATTGAGAAAATGAACGCGTGTGTAAATTTCTGATCACTATTGTGTTAAGCTCTGACCACATGAGGCGAATCCCGTGTGATCACAGCGGGTTCTATCAGAATAACAGCGCTTAGGTATTTATTTTTTAAATATCGCAGCATTATGCTGAAATAGGAGCCTTTTAAGCCTCGCACAGGTATTTTTTTTTGTTTTAATGTTAACTTTGTTAAGTTTAAATGCTATTTTTTTTTCAATTATTTCCTGTGCGGGTACCAAATAAAATAATTTTCTTTCTTTCCATACAGTTAATTGACACAATCGACGCGAGCAAAATCGTCTCGCATCCCGCCGCGCGGGGAATTCGCTTCAGTTTAACCAGAGCTCTATGCAATCAGGGTTGGCGATATATTTTGACTTCAAATAAATAATACCTATAGACAATTTTCTCGGTTATAAATAAAGACAAGTTGGAAAGCGACACC
This sequence comes from Griposia aprilina, assembly GCA_916610205.1. NCBI lineage: Eukaryota > Metazoa > Arthropoda > Insecta > Lepidoptera > Noctuidae > Griposia > Griposia aprilina. The sequence continues at coordinate 17,749,926 of OU744307.1, read as the reverse complement.
CACCTGTTTACTGATAATATCAGCGATGTTGCGCAGACTCTGCTTGATCGGGTATTTCGCCATGTCCCATTGGAAACGGGTTAGGTACGACGGCAGGTCGCCTGTAATGTTAAATATTTGTTAGATAACAGAAAATATTTAAAAAAATATCGATATTTATTTTTTCTTTATTTTTTGTGCATATTTCTTTCTTTTTTTTCAACTTTAAGCGACTCATCCCAACAATAACTGTTCGTTTCCAGTGGAAATATTATTTTATTATTGAAATATTTTATGTCTAATTATAATATAAACTAAAATCAATACTAGGAACATCCTTAATCCTTATTAAATAATCAACATACAACAAAAAATGTATAAGTACACAAAAGTATTTTTTTTATGTTTATAAAAATGTGCTTAACAAAAAAATAACAAAACAAACGAATGGTAAGCCTTGGTCCAAAAACTGAAAAATAAAACAGACTAGCTTAACGTGCATTTAGACAAAGACTAAAAAAGAACTCCTGTACACATTGGCTGAATATAAAATCTACTTAATAATTGTAGGTGCACAGCACATTATAATTTTGCGGTTTGACAAGCGACCCGTGCATAATCAAAAGATATATGATAATAATTAACAAAAGTATGTAGGTATGTTTTTAATCCATAATAAGAGACTAGTATTTTATATGAGCATAATATTGCCAACAAACAAAACAACAAATGAAAAGTAAGGCCCATCGTCCACGACGCTACTCAATAGTAACGTGTTACAAACTCAAATCACCAATGATTATCCAGAATGACACGGCATGCATGATGATGCGGCATTGGTGATGGCGGTCCGTACACGGCGCGACTTACGAACGCATTATTACACCGCCTTTTTTACAGTCCGTTCAGCCGATTTTGACTTCTATTGCGTTGATGGCATGACAAATGGCGGATACAGTAAAAAGTTGGTATTGTAACCACGTTTTTGCTTTTAATGCCATCCTTATGCCTACGGTATAGAAGTCAAAATCGGTTGAACGGACCGTAAAAAAAGGTTTATTTCAATTTCTAATCTTATTTCTAATTGAGTCTAGTTTGTGATAGTTTGCGTCGTTTACGGACTGCCCGCCGTTGAAAACCCAAACCATTTACAGGCACTTTTGAGTCAGTCAGAAATAGGATTGAGTAGCGTCGTGGACGATCGGCCTAAGTGTTAGCCGTTTATATCACCGCCAATTATGTCGTCAAAGTAACCTCTGTGTATAGGGGCCTTAATACATTCACAGCATGAGTCCATAGGATATAGAGACATGCATTATTTAACAATATATTAATAAATAATTATATCATGCTAAATTCCATGCTGGACAACCCGTATTCAAAATTAACTTTGATGTTAACAAGCGGACCGAAAGCGATATTTAATTGTGTAGTGTGGGTAGTATTTAAAAATAGTTTAAGATCTTTTGATATCAAAGAAAACTATTGACTTTTTTTGTGGAATTCTTTGTTTGTTTAAATACGGGTACCAGAACTACATTACATATTATAGTCCAAATATATTAATTTCATGCTGCTTATAATTCTATATTTCTACTAATTAGGAAATTATCCTGTTCCTTTTAATATACCTCAATATAATGTAGTTCTGTTGTTAGAAAAAATACAACAATCTATAATACTATTACGAATCTAAGCACATATACCACATTCATATAAGAAATATAGTTTTTATATCACGAACCTAAAATTACAGATCTGTTGCTTCAAATTTCTGAGTCCATTTTCCTATAAAACTATTTGAGTATTTGAAATTATAGATAGAAAAGTACCCTAAATATATTTATTGATAATGGGAATTTACGCTAAAAATATAAGTATCCAGTCTATAAATATGTACCTACAAATGTATATTATATTTGGTGAGTTCATCAAGTTTGTGTGACCTTGAATTATAATAATTGTCTCGGCCGATAAGCGAAGAGATAAATTATTTACTTATCACAAAAACAATTTTTTTATCATATTCGAGACTTATTCACTTTTCTCACTTAGTGCGAGTTTCACCAATGTAACTGTACGCGATCAAGACATCTAAACCGCGTTCAAGAGCTGTCAGTGTCAATATAATTATAAGAAAACTAGCGGATACTTGGCGTGTGCTACTACGATAAAACAATGCATTAGGCACATTCGGTCCATACATGAAGTTTTAGTATTTTATTTTAGTGGTCTAAAACCATCTGCGCATTATTGCCTTTCTAATGAACCCGGTTTGGGGCACATCGGTTGGATGGTTTCAAAGTCTATAACGGACATAGGTAGAAATACTTTTTGTGTTTTAGAAAATAAAGACACTGACAGCCCTTAAACGTAGTTTATGTGGTGATCGTGTTTCGAGTTTAGTTTCATTGGTGAAATTCGCCCTTAGTGGCCTTAGTCACTCACTAACAATAGTAACAAAAAACACCAAAAAAAAACTTGCCGATAAAATAGGTTTAAATATAGCATATGAAAAGGTTCGTAAACAAATCGTTACCGTATTTAGGTGGGGATAGGCTTTCAATCTACCAAGAAAGCCACAGAACATCAGTACTTTAGCTAATGAGTCTTATTTGAGCAATATTTTTTTTTCTTAAATATCCTAGCATTAATCCTATTTTCTTGTAAAATTTGACGTCCAAAACTTCCTCTTCATGGCCTACTTGAAATAAATGGTTCGACTTTTTTCCTTTTATTTGTGTAACCAGACTGAGACCCCATTGTTTAGAGGTAAGATAAATACTCGAACTTTGCTGCCCATTATTCTTCTATCATGTTAAATTATATCAGACAACTATAAATCAGGGATGTTATGGAGCTCCCTAACCGTAACCGTATCCGTTTCACAAGTTTCTAACTAATTATTAAAATCTTTCACCTAGCAACAAATGGCACGACATTAAATACATACAATACGAATGATTCCCCCACGCTTTCCTATTCTTTTAGCTTCAAACAAATCGTTTTTAGGGTTCCGTACCCCTTACTACCTATTACTAAGGCTCCGCTGTCCGTTCGTCTGTCACAGGGCTGTATCTTTGGAACCGTAATATATACACACTCGAAAATTTCACAGAATGCGTAGTACTATGTCCACTATAACAACAAATAATAAACCTAAATTAAAGTTAAAAATTAAATGGGGTCCCAATACAAGATACGTATTTTTCCGGAGTTTTTTTTTTTTCTACCAAAGTAAAAAAGAAGTAGTGTCCATTATTGTAAGGTACGGGACCCTTCGTGTGCAAGCCCGACTCGCACTGGGCTGCTCTTTTAGTCATAATAAACAGTAGAACACGACCCAAACGCGATTAATTTCGTACGCAAATAACTTACATGACGGATCAAGGTTATGATCGGGCTTTGTAAAGGCTATTTTTAGCTTTACTATAACTATATGTGAAATACTGGCTAGCGAATTACGTAGGCGACTGAAAAATGGATTAGTGAACCGGAAAATTGGAAATGTGATCGGGAATAAGAACAGTGGGCCTAAAATGGACGCTTTGGCAGAATCATAATAGGTCTTTACCTATGAAATTGCCGTTTTGTATGAAAAAATTTAAACGAATTTTTTTCATGAATTTTTTATTTGTATTAATCGAAGTAATCACCCATGCAATCAATGCATCTTTGCCATCGCAGTGGCAGTTTATTGATGCCCTTCTTAAAGAAATCAGCTGGACGGGAGGCAACAAATTCTTCAAAGGCATTTTGTACTGCCTCTCGGGTATTAATTTTTTTTCCCGCCAAGAAGTTATCCAAATTCTGGAAAAAGTAGTAGTCTGTAGGCGCAAGGTCTGGTGAGTAGGGCGGATGACGGAGAGCTTCCAACCCCAGTTCTTGCAACTTGGAGACCGTCTGCTGTGCAGTATGAGGTCGCGCGTTGTCGTGCAGGAGCAGCGGAGACGAGCGATTGACCAATGCTGGTTGGAGATGCGCCAGCTTCTCCATCATTGTGTTCAGTTCTTCACAGTACACATCTGCAGTAATGCTCACCCCGTTTGGTAAGAAGCTGTGATGAATCACACCGGCGCTAGACCACCAAACAGTGACCATCACTTTTCTAGGGGTAAGTTTTCGTTTAGGGCATTGTTTAGGTGCTGAACCAGGATCTAACCAACTTGCTGAGCGCTTACGGTTATCAAACAGAATCCATTTTTCATCGCAGGTAACAATGCGGTTCAAAATTCCTTCATTTGTGTGTCTGTTGAGCAGTGCAAGGCACGTCTCGACGCGTACTTCGCGCTGGCGATCATTGAGTTCGTGGGGCACCCATTTGTCAAGCTTTTTTACCTTGCCAATTTGACGCAAATGGACCAATATTGTTTTGACGCTAACGTCGAAAGCTGCTGCTAATTCAGCCGTAGATTGTGTATCATCAGCTTCCACAATCGCCTTTAATTCGTCATTGTCGACCAAAGTCTTCGGACGACCGCGAGGTTCATTTTTCAGGTCGAAATTTCCAGAACGGAAGCGAGCAAACCAATAACAGGTGGTGCGTTGGTTTGTAGTGTTAGCTCCGTAAACGTCGTTGATGTTGCGTGCCGCTTGTGCCGCGTTGCTGCCACGACGGTACTCATATTCCATAATTACTCGAATTTTTAACGTATCCATGATGACGAAAAAGATTGAAATGCGATGAAAATGTAACACTAATCAATAAAGAAATGACTACTTTTAGAAAAAAAAAACCATGTTTTTAAAATAAAATTAATTTGAAATTAGAATTCTTAGCCAAACAAAAATTATTTTGATTTGAAATGGCCAGTACTGCAGAACGGCAATTTCATAGGTAAAGACCTAATATTATTGATCTGCGTACAATTAATATCCCGCAATTCATCTGTTTGGCAGTTTTGTATGAAGTTTCGTAAAATGGTCCACAAATTATGAATTGCTATAATGAAGTCTAATGTCAAATAGCAGCTGTCAAACAGATAAATTGCGCGATATACGAATTGTACGCAGATCATATTATGATTCTGCCAAAGCGTCCATTTTAGGCCCCCAGATTACCTACAGAAGTGAAACTTCTTAGAGGGCGATTCGAGAATTCGACGAGAATAAAATTGAGAGTGAAATTTCAAGGACGCGTCACGTTTAGACACATTCCGTTACATAAGAGAAAAGAAAGATATAACTCTGCTTCACATACTAAATCGCTATTATTCTTTTGTTTTTAGTTTCACTTTTATCACGTGTACGGTGCCGTAATCTTTTTTCAGTTTAGCTTAAAAAAACATAAAACAATAATCACAAATATTAGTAATCATGAAGGGTAGTAGATTTTTCTACACTAAATTAATGTTTTCTACAACTTTTAATAGTTTCGCTACTCCATAGAACGTTCACGCACAAAAGCAAAAGGGTATAACTTATAAATATACGTTTTTATTAAAAATAAGTAAAAAAAAAAATACAATAAAAAATACAACATCGACAATATTAATAAATTAAACATCTAAGCAAACTAAAAATAACTTAAAAAGCTATAATATAGAACACGTTCAACTGTGTGTAAAGCTTCTACCGGGCAATCCGCGACATCTCTAGTTTCAATCAAAAATAGTTTCGCGAACTGCCCGGTTAATGTTAACTACACATTATAGAACATTACTTGTTTCGACGCATTCACACAGTGATGTGGTGCAGGACGTACATTTTGTGAATTTATTTTGTCTAGCCACAGCTTCGTAGCGTCACCCTAAACTTTTTTTTACTTTAACCAACAACAGTACAGACAAAATTCAGGATGGCGCTCGCGAAATTTAAAATACGGCCAGCGCCATCTGCTGTTTAAAGACAAAAACAGTAAAAATAGAGAAATAGAGGAAGATAATATAGAAATAGCAATCACTGCCTTCACATGACCTACTTCCGCGTCTGCAAATAGCGCTGAACGTAACAAACGAAACTTTAGGCAGTGTAAAGCTTCGTTCACCTAACTATTAGGAAGTACAGGGCCTACAGGGCCTACCGGGAATTAGTTTGAATAGAACTTGACTCACATACTCTCCGAAAACGTCCAAACTTTAATGGATAAAAGTTAACTTGCAATTGTTTCAAGTTCCGTCCAAAATCAAGGAGTTAGGTTAGGCGTGGGTTAGGTCTCCTAAACCTTGTGAGAGTATATGGTGGTGGCGTTCCTCGTCGTCGTCCTCGTCCCACCGCGGCGAGCTGCGGCCGCTGGAGTGTTGCGAGGGCTGCGAGGCCTCGTACTCCTCGTGGTCGCGGTGCTCGCACGGCCAGCAGCCGTGGTGCTCCGAGAACGCAGAGTCGCACACCGGCGACGTCGGCGTGGGCGGCGGCTCCCCCCCCCCTGGGTCCGCGTACGAGTCCACGCCTAGAGTCGCCACAGTCCATAACCCATCTCATAAACCTCTACTAAGCTCCCATTTTATTACTTCACACTTTCACGACCATTCACTAACAACTGCTACTATAATCCGCTTTTATTCATTGTTTATCCATCGTTTTATGGCTGTTGTAAAGCTATTTCAATGTTTTATGTCCTTGTTTCTGAATAAATCTCATATCAATCTCGAAATGGATTATCGAAATATCGCTTTTATCGCTTCGGTGAATTTAGGATGAAAATAAAGAGGATTTAGTATAGGACAGGAGCAAAATAAAGAATATATTTTCATAAAAATAATAAATAAACTAAATAATAATAAAAAAATTAAGAAGCGCAAAGCATAGACAATTTTTAAAGCTTGATATAGCTAAGCTATGAATGTCTTGTGAGGCAGTGATTGCTATTATCTATGGTATGGAGACATTATATTCAGTAATCATAGGTATTATAACATAATGTGCGACAACTTACAACGTCTAGTAGTTTAATTATGTTAAAGCAAAATGTGGTTATATTTAAGAGCTCATGGAGATATGTAATGGATATGGATTTCCTTATGTTTGAACAAATCTAAATAATGTATATCATCTGAAAAAGTGTTGGACTAGACAACACCAAACTAGAGAGAAAGTTAGTATCTCATAAGTTAAAAGCAGCTCGTGACATCTCAATTACGTAGGTACTTTAGATTGGTCCAATAACCTCATATCCCATTAGTATTCCTTAAGTGATGACGTGAGTTAGTAGCAAGTGCCATCTATAAAAAATAACTAGTTGTGATAACCCTCTAAAAGTGTAGAATATCGTTGTTTTTACAAGAAGTTATGAATTGCTGAAAATTAAATTCCATGACCCAAATCCAACAAGTCTCTTGTTCGACTGTATAAAAGCGGAAAACACTTAGTTTTCCAAGAAAATTTGTAGTATACATACACATACATAAACTCACGCCTGCGTCCCATGAAGGTAGGCAGAAACTACAGAACGCCACCTGCTACGATCCCTGCATACTCTTTTTACCTCGTATTTGTAGTATATCCATTACATATCGCCTTAAGAGGGCGCACAACGGTCCACTAGCGCCACTCCTTTAAAAACATATTATCTTGTGACTGAGAAGGAATTATGAATAACGGCTTGTAAGGACCCTCGGTAAGTGTGTCTATAATTTTAAAATACCTTTTATAAACTTTCATATTGAGACACGAAGCAACAAAACACAATGTAGAGGAATGTGGCCGCTTTTCTTTAGATCAAATTTTGTGGCTTCGTGTCTCAATATGAATCTTTATAAAATGTATTAGAAAATTCTAGACACACCTACCAAGGGTCCTTACAAGCCGTTATTCATAATTCCTTCTCAGTCACGAGATTATATTTTTTTTAAAGTGTGTCGCTAGTGGATCGTTGTGCGCCCTCTTAATAGTACATATTTAGCAATATGTATCCTATCTATAGTTATCTCATCTGATCTGAATTCACACTTTCACTGTCGCTGTGAGCCTATGATAACAGTACTTTATCTCAGTTCTTCACGAGTCCGACACTGAAAATGTGATATAATACATATTATGTTCTACCTAAATCCGACACTCAATGGCGAGAATCAATATTTAAAATAATATGGTATAGCAAATCATTATAATACTGAATTCGACTGTATCGTAGAGATAAATCTTGAAGAATGCGAGTACGTCATTGTTATGTAATACACCACGCATAAACCTATCTTTTGAATCTAAAGTAATTTGCAGATCATCACCAATTTTGATATTTTTCATAGACTATTGTAGACCGTTCTTCGAAATTATTTCCTTTATGTCTTGTTAGTATAAGCTGTGCACCTAAACAAAAAACTAAAAACCTAAGATTTGCAAAAAAATGCCATAAAGTGTCGAATCAATTACACGCCATGACACACGAGTACTTAACACATTATTAACATCTTAGAAATGACGTTTTACATTACATTACATTGCATTAGCATATTTACTTACAGAACGAAACCATTGAAACGAAATATAATGCTTATTGAAACCTTCAACTTAAAAAAATATATTCATACCGTCACCAAAGTAAAACAAATACAATAGAAAACTTATTTTCCGTATCGTCGCTGTTCAAAACTTGAATAAATATTTATAATGCCTAAAAATCACCAAAAAGCTTCATATTTATATATTAATAAATAATATCTTACATATATATACCATTTTCTGTAAAAAATAAACGTAGCAAAAGTAATTGTTTTCAAAATATCATAATAATATACAGATATTTGAAGCGTAGATATTATATTTGAAGCTCGCACAATATTACTAACAAGCTCAATTTACATAAACTACGAAAAAAATATTACTCACTGCCGCAAACTTTTTTCCATTTCTCAGACACTGAAATGCAATCCCAAAAACTAACATTCTCAATCTAAATTATATTTTAAATTAATTCTAAACACGATTGTGTCATAACAAACTCATTAAATATGAAAAATAATAGTAAAAAGCGACACTATATTGTGATATAATAAGCATTATGTACATATATAAAAATATTATCTATGTATCGCATCAAATTAAATATTATAGAAAATAAACACAATAAGATTTTTTTGGAAAAATCAATGTATGCGCAATTTAATCAATTCTTCTCTCTGATCTGAAAGCCAATCGCCTACCTACATATTAAAAAAAAAACAATTTGGAAAAGAATCTTCGTAAAATACCATATAAATGTTACCTTTATTCGAATGCGTTCCATCCTAATTTTGTCTAACAAATCGTTGAGTTTCTCTAATTATTTCTTGCCGCAACGCAAAATATATTAAACTGATATTGCTAGCCGTGATTCCAATAAGGTGAATATGCAACATAAATTGTTTTCTATACATTCCATTAAATCTATTTACATATCACACATAGGTGCAGTGGTGCAAAGAGGTTCGACATGGTCGGACGTTGACGAACCTCAAACTAAAAATAAATGTACAAACACTGTCCACTCAACATTCTTAGCCTTTGATTTTAAAAGTGATATGTTGAGTATTTTTACTGACGAAACTTGTTTTTTTTTTTTACCAGAGTAAGAATGAGGGTAAGGCAAGTTTACCATTTAATTTTTTTATAATAATTTTTTGCTGTCAATTTCATTTTCATGAAAATGTGAGTTATGCTCACTTTGCAATAGGGCCGGAACAAAGTTTCGTCAATAATCATTATACAATGTAATAATTATTACACATTAGTGCTCAAATATAGATACTTAAGTGTGTATTATTGGGGTTGAAATGAGATGTGTTATGTGAGAGAAAATGTATATAAAATAATAAACATTCTCGGGTATTACGCAACTGTATAATTGCAAATTAATATAAAAATATAATAAAATTAAAAACACACTGGCTGACTTGTAGTGGCAGGCAGTGTGGTTAGAAAAATGGCATGCAAAAAAAATAGGTAAATATCAATAAATAAATTTAAAAAAAAAATATAAGAAAATATAAAAAGATAATTTTAACCATTGAAATTCAGCGACATGCTAATAATTTTTCGCACTACTCTGTGCTTTTAATTTATTTATTTCTCTACACCAGTTCATTCTTTTTCTATTTTAAAAATTAGTTCTCATGCTGGTAACATCATAGGCCCAATTCCTTAGCTTTAATTCTTCTATAGTTTCCCAAACATGCCATAAATAACTCTTTTCTCTATGTTTTATTTAAATCATGCAAGAAATCCTATATTGTTGTTAAACTCATGTTTAATTTCTTTAAGTCAAACCTTCTTTTTTCAACTTCCAAAAATGTCTATGACTAAATGGCACCAAACAATCAAACAAGTTCATAAGAATTACAAAAATTAAAATAAATGTTTAGTGCCATAAGAAAAATAGAAAAAATAACTTACTGTTGTTTGCCATAAGGTTCTCATGGAGCTTATCGCGTTGATCTTCTAGTACCTGTGAAAGAATAACAGAAAAATTAAATTTCATCAACAAACATTAATATACAATCCCAGACTCCTAAATCGAGCCACCATGCAATTCTCTGTGAGGTCTATAGGCCTAAAACATCAAAATAATGATGAGTTAAAGAAAAAGTTTTTAAGCAGTTTTGAAGCCGACATACTTTTAGTGTAGTCATTGTACCAATTTTAAGTTCACAGCCATATAAAAAGTTTTAGACTTCTATAAGTACAAAAAGTTCTATTAGTCCGTCTAAACGTGATGCTGGCTTATGTCAGGGTACTATTATTAGTCAATATTGGCTCAAATGGAAAAACAAAAAAAAAAGTGTAGCTCGAGTTAGGCGTCCGAGAGTGTATTTTTTTTTAGAGAATTATTTAAACTCTTCTCAACGTAACATTTGAACTACGGAAAATGCCCTTACTGCTAAAATAAAGGACCTGTCAAAGTCAAATTGACATCATGGCTGTGCGGTTGACTGTACAGATATTGTTTAGGATTACAAGCACTCTTTCATTTATTTAGTGTAAATAAAACAAAACTCTTTACTCACCTCACCCAGGTACTGAGCGACCTTCCTTGTGATTGTCTCAATGAATGTGTCGAGCTTACCCAAGTCATCGGACAGTCCCACCAACTGATCCAGTGTCCCCACCTGGAAACAAATAGAAATAAACAATTAGTGTCAGGAAAATTAATTGTTTATCAAAATTTACATGCTTTGTTGATTTCTCGTATTATGTCATCAACTTCAAAGGACAGTTGTAATTTGTATAGATGGATTTATAAATTGGTAGTCAATATGATTAATTTCCCTGACTTTACCCTAATTATATTTATTTTGCAAAAATAAAAACAATAAACTTGAAAAACTCTATAGAAAATGCAACCTACTCTGTGAAGTTGGTTGAAGAATACTTTTGTTCAGTAACTTCGGTACTTAAAAATTATAGTATTTTTGTTTGGGCAAAATAAACTTATAGATTATTTTCATAAAAGTATTTTCTCCTGATATATGGAAAAAACAAGAAATAAATTATATATTTTTGCAGTTATTGTCACTATTTAGAGAGTGATATAGTACATCATAAAAAATTACGAATTGAATAGTTTACAGTGAAACTCAAATCTGTGTGGTTTTCCTCAAAAGACCATTTTAGACAATAATCTACATGATCTGACTAAGATTATGTCGGGACTTTAAAAGAGAATGTGATCACTGAGTTTGTTTCTTTCTTCTCAGACTAGTCGGATATTAAACACCAATCTAGTTTTAAAACATAATTTATTTTTGATGTTAAAAAGTATTTGTTCAAACCTACTTACAGAAATAAATCATTTAACTTTAAAAACTTATTGATTAAACTGTGTATGCTTTCAGAGATGATTGCTGCGGGGGCCTTCTTGATATAATTTACAATTCAAGAGTGAACCATTCTAGAATTGATTGATTAATTAAAAGTATAACAATACTGAGAACTCAATGTTATGATAACTTGGAAAAATATAGATGCATAGAATAGTTAATAATGGTCATTAGATTTATATAACACCATTGTGCACATGATTTGTTTCAGAGACATACTTAATAGATTTGTTAAATGAATGGCCTTATGACCTACATAATTTTACATCATTAAAAGTTAAGTTAAATTTTTGATCAATCAATAATTTGGCGTATCACTGATGATAACAGATGGTAATACGCAAATAATATCCTGATGTATGCCTCATCATAAGATTTCATCTTCTCTTGATTGGAATAATACTGATCTGAATTTTTATAGGTCATTTAAAATTTGTTCCGTACAGTGATATAGTATAAAATTGTACTTTTTCTCACTTAAAATATTGATTCTGGTATATTGATTTGTTATTACAAAGTAACAAACTGGAAGTTTATATTGGCTTTAATCCATGCCCATTATTTAATCAAGCTTGAAGAAAATATAAAATTCAAGGACATTTTCAGTCATTATTCAATAGGGAATAATGAGATGACATAATTTATCTCAGAAATGTTCTTAGATTCAGTAGTTTTTGGATAGACTATAAATTAGTAGATGAATAAATAATTCATAATTACCTTCAGGTCAGGGATTGGAAATTTGTAGTTGGCGCTAAGATTGCCTGACTTGGTGGCATTGTTGAGTTTGTCCCAGGTCTGCTGGCAGGTCTTGTCGCCGGGGGCGCTGATCACCCAGTATTCAGACGTCATCTTCACCACTGCAATCACACAAGATGGTGTAGTATCAACTCATATGACCAACTAATTATAAAGATTCACAATGAAAACGCACGTAGCAACCGCCGTTACACGTTTGGTACAGACGAAAACATTTTCATTGTACGAAAAATCGATTTTGTGTTGCGAATATGCAGTCTAGATCCCGCGGAAGCGGCCGACTGTCTGGTGTTTTCAGCCAGAACGCTGACGCAACGGGCTCGTGCACCCAATCGATACTGAGCCCGGTCCAACGGCGCCCGCTCGGCGGTCAGACATCCTGGCGCCCGCCGCAAGCTAACCCAAGAAATTCACCCCAAACCACCCCTTACACTCCGTCACTGCCGACTTTGACATCTTTCAGTCCCGCGCAAAAGCATTTAACGGCAACATCTCCACATATATTCACTCTGTTACAACACAACACTCACCTGGAACTTATAAATTACTGCTGTTTATCACTAAATATTCGAAACAGCAAATAATTTGGCGAAATCACAAGACAATTCGGGACTAGCCCTTCAACGCCATGAAAATTCACGTGACGCGGTGCTGCCACCTACAACGACTGATATTGGACAGCTGATTTACGTCAATTGTCTATGTGCGATTATACGAATGCATTTTTATTCCTTAAATAATTTAAAACTAATTCATGGTGTGCTTCAAATAATCCGGGATGTTAAAATATTATCACAATTGTACTTTGCTATGAATTAAATACTGAACATGACATTTTTAGGAAATTTTTGAAGAATACGATAGCAAATTTCAATTGTTTCGGATAAAAAAATATAAAAATCACTTTATTGTCTATGTAAAACGTTCCGTTGGCGTTGCAATAAAAAGTTTACACGACGAAATAAATTAATCGAGAAATAGATGTGGGATAATTAAAGCCAACTTAGAATGGGACTGACAGATCATGTGTCACATACTGGACAAACTGTGGGCCCAGCCCAAATAGCAAAATGGACCTACTGCCCTAAGACCAATGCCTGAGAGTGAGACCGGTTATATCCGGCCACAAAGGAGATAGCAAGGGCCATGGAGCGACGAACTGGATAAATTCGCAAAAAAATTGAAGGAAGTAACGCGGTATGGTGACAGATGAAGAAGTGGAATAGAATAGGTATATTAAAAACTATCGATTAGAACCATCATTGGCTCAGTAATCAAGAAGAAATTATTGGCGACTTGCAATCGTTGTAGTATACTTAAATGAAAAAAAACTGCTCGATTATGCGGATAATAGTAGGTATCTCGTTGGTTGCATCTAGAGGTTATTCTGTTTGGCTTGCTGCTAAACGAATATGAACCTATTTGGAAGTGGCGAGCTTATGGGTCAATATTTAATTCACTGTCGTGCCACTGACACAACGAAGCAGTAGAACTATTTTAGCGGAGACGGCACGTTTTGCTAAAATGAGGTACACACGCACGACTTCACACGAGCTTTGTCGCTAGCGATTTCAAAATCTGTGTGACTGGGTGAACGTGAGATTTTGAAATACGAAAACGACTAAGAAACTCCATGCCGGTAACGCCGACCATGCCCTTAGTTTAATGTCACCATGAGCGCTGTCAAAAATGACAGTTGTGCTGTTTTGTTTTGAGTCGCATTGTACCTTTAAACTAACGTGGCATTTTCCAAATTATGCTGTAAAATCCAAGATGTAACATCGTACTTGATATGAGTCTTATACAATATATAACAAAAACTCTGTTGTTCCTTTTAGGGACGTATACATTTAACTACAAGCACAACATTGATGAACTTATAATTAAAAAAAATTAAGTATTGGCTAGTCGAGAGGTCAAAATCAAATAACTATTAAAATCGACACATTCAAAAAAATGTTTAGAGTATCTGATTTTACTAGTACATCATTATTTCGCTAAATAGCCTACGAGTTCGGCGGCGGCTTTCTTTGATGCGTCAGAAGATGCCGCCAATAACTACCGCAGCGTACGGGCCCCACATCGGTATCACGTGCCTACCTACCCCTTTAAGGCTCGTGCACACTGGCGCGACGCGACAGGCCGACACAAAGGCGCCGCCCATCACGCTGCACGCGGTGCCTTTGTGTACGCTGTCGCGTCGCGCCAGTGTGCACGAGCCTTTACCCCGCCACCCGCCGCCCTGCAAATCACTTCCTTTAGTCTCCCGCGCAGATTACTTCCGAACGGATGTTATAATTGTTGACCTACAGTAGTCAGTGACTTGTGTTTTGTTTATGTAAACGTTGACCATGTCTTATTCTAACGTACATACATACATACATAAACTCACGCCTACTTCCCATGGGGGTAGGCAGAAACTACAGAACGCCACCTGCTACGATCCATACATACTCCTTTTGCCTCGTTTACGTTCATACATCTGGTCATACACGCACGCCGGTTGTGAGTACTACGCACCTGACCTTTCTGAAGAAAATCTACCAGTAAGGTCACTATATGTCTTCCTAGGGCGTCCCCTCCCGGCGTTTCCACTCACGTCTGCCTTGTAAATACCTTTTGTTAATCGCCCTTCATTCATCCTCTCAACATGACCAAACCCTCTTTGCATACTCTTTTCAATTTTTGTCACTACATCTACCTTTAAACCGCGTCTTATCACATCATTCTTCAGTCTATCATTCATAGTCACACCACACATGCTTCGCAAGGAACGCATTTCCACAGCATTTATTCTACTTTCATGCTTCTTTTGCCACACCCAACACTCACTTCCATACATAAGCGTAGGCACCAGCACACCATTGTGAACAGCCAGTTGTGCTTTTTTGGACATCAACTGGTTGGTTACAATTGCATGTGTAGCACCATTCACTTTATTTCCCGCATTTACCCTTCTTTCAACATCTCCATCAATCTTTCCATCCCTTGTAAATAGACTCCCCAAATATACGAACTCACTTACTTGCTCCACACACTTATCATTTAATTTCACATCACATACCGATACATCCTCTTCTCTTTCAAACACCAAGACCTTCGTCTTATTCACATTTATATTCATCCCTTTCATTTTAAATGATTCATCCATCACAGTCACCATGCAACCCTTCCGCTGACGATGCAAGTAGAATTTGATCATCTGCGTAGAGAAGGCATTTGACAAGCAACTCATTCATCGTCACTCCATACTCACCCTCTTTCAAATCTGTCAGACAACTATCCATGTACAAGTTGAACAGCCATGGTGACGCTACACAACCCTGTCTAACACCCCTCGAGATGCAGAACCAGTTCGTGTATGCCCCATTTATCCTAACACAACCACTGGAATCCTTGTATAAAGATTTCAGTGCCCGTACTAAGCGCCAGTCCACACCGTATAAGGATAGTGTCGACCACAGTTCTTCCCTCCACACACTGTCATAGGAGAAGGCCTTATTCTAACGTAGAATATTTTAATTATGTTGATGTGTCTTGGGAAATGTGACTGCAATTATGCAGAAGCACGCAGACTCTACCAAGAACGTTTTGCGAGTCTACCAGTACCTCGGCGACGGCAGTCCAACATTTGGACATGCGTATGTACAATACCGGCAATGTGCACGGACGAGACCAACATCGAGCTGACGCAGGCAGACCGATGACTCGAGACAGTGACATCGAGGAGCAAGTCTTGAAATTGTTTGAGCACGATCCAACGCGAAGTACGCGCTCAGTGGGACTCGAACTCGGAGTAAACCATATGCACGTTTGGAGAGTACTCAAAGAAGATGGCCAGCACCCATTTCACTATCGTCGCGTCCAATCACTACTTGCCTCTGACTACGGGTCAAGAATAGAATACAGTAGATGGGTACTCGACAAGATCGAACAAGAGAGTGATTTCTTGAGATGGATACTGTTCACCGACGGGGGCTCAATTGTCAGAACAGGTGTATTTAATTCGCACAATGAGCACGTGTGGTCGATCACAAACCCGTATCCTATTAAACCAAGTCACTTTCAGCATCGTAAACCAACATTTTCAAAGATTCATTCGTTAAAGTGATACTGATAAACAACAGCTGACAAGGTCACGAACTTGTGTAGAAAAAAAATGGTAGCTAGTGGCGGCGCGGCGGTGCAGCGGCGCGGCGGCATCGATCAAAGAGATTGGCGGGAGCGTTGTACCTATTTCTGGTTTCGCGTCATCGCTTCAAGGCTCGTACACACTGGCACGACGCGACAGCGTACACAAAGGCACTGCGTGCCGCGCTACGAGCGGCGCCTTTGTGTCGTGCTGTCCGTCGCGCCTGTGTGCACGAGTCTTTATACAGAATTGCAGAGGTAAGAAATCAATTAAACAGTACAAATATGAATAATTAAATATTTATTTTAATTATTTTTGTTGAACAGTTTTTATAAATGACTTGCATTATGTATACCGATTCTTAAAACGTAGGTAGAAGGAACAACATCGTATTTATAAGCACTTCGTCATCCTCTTCATCGCTGGACGAATTGTCGTTCGTAAACTCAAAATCTGGGTTATCAGCACCGATAGACTCAACCAACAAAACAGAAGTGCCAATGCGTTAAAAAAATATCCAATCGGTCTTTCTTGTGTAAGTTGTTTAAATAATTAAGGTTTGGGTTGATGTTGAGCGAGTACAGAACGCGTTCAAGAGCATTCCGAATTGTTAACAGCTCGTAGCTGTCATAATTCTGAACGCTTTTTGATATGAGTGCTATGAGCGATTATGGCATCATTTGGAATTTATGTACCCAAAGAAAGTGTCACATCACACTGTCACTGTCAAATAAACAAATTCGCGAAAAGGTTACGAAACAAAACAAAGAAAATGCGAATATACGGGTTTTTAGCGAAGAAAGTTGGCGATTTGACTGTTAAATATTCAAATTTCCCCGAGTCATACGTTAAAAGGAGCTATGAACAGGTACATAATCCTATTCAAACATAAAGTTTTCTTCGTTTGAAAAACATAACCTCAAAATTGTTTTATTGTATTTATTTTGCATTTTAGGTGTATTGGAAGAACCCTTCGAACTATCCACAGTACCCAAAAGCTCAGATAGCCCGTAAGCATTATCGTTTCACGACCAACAGGCCTTGGACCAGTCAGTTTCGTATGCAAAATGACCGCAATATGCACAGGAAGAAAGTGTTTGTTGAACCCGTTACCGAATGGAGCTTTTTCAAGTAAGAATGGAATAGATCCTACTATCCTACTAATATTATAAATGTGTTTTTTTTTACGTTTGGATGATTGCTAGTCAATCGCGCTAAAACGGCAAAATGGATTTTGATGAAATATGGCACACAGTTAACACGCACAACACAGAGGTTACTTTTTATTCCGGGTAGTACGTTCCCGTGGGATAATTTATGACCTGCACGCGAACGAAGCCTTGGGCAAAAGTCAGTTTTTAATAAATAAAACCCTATAACAAACCTTTCTAGTATTTACGCTACTATGTTGTTTATGACCTTTGTTTACACTTCAAAGTGTGCTATAATTAGTATTATCACTTATCTATCAGTTAGTACATTGACATCAGCAGACACTTTAAATTATCATCACCATTAATTAGTATGAAGCAAGTAACAACATGGTATACATATAAATGTAAGATGTATTTAGAAACAGTAAGCTCAGCTACAGATTAAAAAAAATAAAAACCAAAAGTGCACGACTCTTAATGCTCATTTAATTATGAAATATAAAAAAATAAAAAAAACAAAACTTAAGTTGTTCAAAATTAATTGCCGAAAAAACAGCTGTAGTAGGAAGAAGGTACTGCACAAGCGCCCCTGGTGGAATAAATGTACATAATATCTATAGATATATCACCATCCATATGTTAATTTTCTATGGATATAAATAGATGTACAGTCTTGTAGTTTTCGTTTTTTATTAATTGTAATTAAACGACACTGAATTAATTAGCCATTTGCATTCAGTGACCTACAATTGTCGATTAGAATTTAAAAAAAAAATAACTCAAATAATGGTTTTTTTCACAAGTTAGTGTTTCCGGGTTTCACACATGACGGACAGGATTTTTTTTGACCTATTTTGGTGTTTTTTTCCAATTCTATTACAGTAAATCAATTTTTAAAAAGTATGAAATTAATCTCCATTAAATTATAGTAAGGCGAATAATAGGGCGAATTTATACAACAATTGGTGTAAATAGTATAAATAATAACTACGTAGGAATTATGTAGGTATGTACATTTTAAATTATTGTAAATAAGTTGATTCTAATTTCCACGATAACATGGTAAGCCATTTATCCCGTTTATCACTCAGCCACTGCGAGGCGAGAAACAGCGTGTACCTACTACAGTACTCGTATGTCCACGTCTGCCAATTTAAGGTACGATTTTTGATCAAATAAATCCACGCCACGCACTTAGACTTCTTAATGTTCACATCTGTACGAGTAGGGAGGTAGGCAAATAACAATCAGCTGACGGATATAAGTCGATGCACTCGTAACGTCACAGAGGTCATTAACTTATGCGAATTCGAGTTGCACCTATCAGCTGTTTATTAGTATTTACCTAATTTACCTATGTGTAGGTACAGTAGATTAGGATTAAAATTTGTTTTAATCACACCTAGGTTCCTTTTCGTAAAACTTTAGGGAGGGAATTTAATAAAATTTAGGTGGTTTTGTATTTTAAATTCACATTTATTATTTTTGTAATCGATAAGCTATTAAAATAAGACTAGATAGAGTTACGAAGTCTACCTACGTTGGTTTTATTTTTAACATCATCACGCCTGCATTCCCCGTAGAGATAGGCAGAGGTGTATTTTCATACGTCTACTACAGTTCACCAATGATATTGTTAGGGCCCATGTAAAAGGCCCGGGCAGGTGTTTGTGTCCAGCAACTTGCGCGGCCTCGCGGATACGTGCATGCGAACACAACCTCACCAACACGCTGCTCGGCACAGAATAGATGAGACGCCTCGCTCGATGCGGCGGCGCGCCGCTTCCCTCGCCGCGTCGGGCGGGTCATTCATAGAATGGGGAGTAAAGGTTTTATGCAAAATGTCTCAAGCAGTTTTAAAATTATAATAATTGCGAAAAATACAAAACATTAAGACAATTTTTTTTTTTTGGTGTCTATAGGGTCTGTATCAGCTATAGATGTATCTCTTAAAATATTTCGTATATGAATAGATACACCTTTTATACAAAATAAAATTATGAGTTACATTAATTACAATCGAGGAAAATGTTTAATTCTAACTGTAAGGTAGACTTGCCTGATCTAGGTTTATACAACCTGGGTTTCAGACCAGATGATATTTGTTTCTGTAAATTGGTTCAAAAAACACTTTCATATCTCAAAATAAAATTGTTTTAAAACAAGATGAGTTCGGTGTTTCCTAACCGACTATTCTGTGATTAAAAACTAAAAAAATTCAAGGTCACACTCTGTTAAGTCCAGACATAATCTTGGTCAGGCCATATGAGGACCGTGCAGATTAGTGTCTGAGATGATCTTTTGAGGTAAGAACCACAGAGATTTGAGAGGATCTGTCCAGTCAGTGCACGCTGTACCATGTAGTCATGCTGTATCATTTCCATGTATCTTTGCATTTTCTGTCTACTATTACCCTGGTTACAAACATATTTAGTAACGTGTCTCATAATAAATCTAGTGACCCACTCTTGCTTCACATGATTTTTACGGTTTGACTTATGGGAGATATAAATTACAATAAATGTTAGAATAGAATACTTTTAATGTCTCTTAGGCCCACTTGCATTAAAAACTTAACTCAGAGTTAGTTGCTAACACGAGGTTAAATTGACAATATTGTATGACATACTGTCAATTTGACTTTGTGTTAGCAAAGTAACTTACTCTGCGTTAAGTTTTTCATGCAAGTAAGCCCTAATGTTATAAATTTTAAAATTTGTATACATAGATGAAGATGATTGAGGGCAATGCCCTGTGGTATCGGCCCCGACTTTGAGTGGAATTAAGGTGGAGGTAGAACCCAAGCAGGCACTTTACTTCTTGTAATTTATTTCATTACCACTACTCTTAAAACGGTGAAGGAAAACATTGTGAGGAAACTGGCATGTCCTAGAACCGACGAAGAGATGTAACTTCCTCCAATCCACACTTGGCCTGTGTGGTGGATTACAGCACACTCCAGCTTACAGAGAGGAGGCCTGTGTCCTCTGCAGTGGGAACATTATAGGTTGATTATGCTTTATGCTTATAGATGATTCATTTTGTTTCCAGAGGTGACCGTGTGGAGGTAATGGTGGGCAAGGACAAAGGCAAGCAGGGGCTGGTGACGCAGGTGATTCAGGAACGTAACTGGGTCATTGTGGAAGGACTTAACACACATCTTAGAGTTGTGAGTACAATTAAATAATTTTCTTTTGATTTTAAAAGTACCTTAAAACAGTGGTTTTTATGGTTCCGTACCTGAAGGGTGCCAACAGAACCCTATTACTAAGTTTCCGCTGTCCATCCGGCATTCTGTCAGCGGGGTTTATCTCATGAACGGTAATAGGTAGACAGCTGAAATTTTCACAGAGTGTGTATTTCTATTGCCGCTATAAAAACAAATAATAAAAATAGAATAAAGTTAACAATATAATAACCCTTCGTGTGCGAGTCCGACTCGCACTTAGGCGGTTTTTTCTAAACCTTCAGCCACCAACTATTACAATGTAAATTATATAGTGAAAAAAAAAAACTGAAAACTGATTACAAATGTTTAAGGTTACAAATGTTTAATTCCAGGTGGGTAAAGACAAGAAGTTCCCCGGGATCACGATCCAGTCAGAGGCGCCTCTCCTCGTGACGACAGATGTGAAACTGGTGGACCCAGAGACTCTGAAACCGACCGAGTTCGAGTGGAGATTCACTGAGGAGGGAGATAAGGTTAGCTAACACTATATTCGCTGAAACCTTTCTAGTGGTACATAACTGCAACAGCAGTCTTAAGGAATACGAAAAGCTCTGGTCAAATTGAGGCGAATCCCACGCGGGAAGGATTTCGCTCGTCGATTGTTTTAATGACTAAAAAGTCACGCGACTATTCGCGCCAGTTTGAGCCGTACAAGTTGATTGACACAATCGGCGCGAGCGAATTTCTTCCCGCATCCCGCGCGGGATAAAAATTAAAAGCCATTTATTCAAATTAGACACAGAATCACCACTTTTTGAACGATAAAATTACATAAGACGCTCGGTTTTGATCGGCTCATAAGGGTCATAGCGTGACGTTACATTCTACATTCATTACACACATTCATATTATTATTTGTTGTTTTTTGTAATATTCATTAGCGTATTGTTATTGTTTGTTAAATTGGGCTATTAAATGCAAAAATGTTTTTTCAAATCCGACCGGTAGTTCCAGAGATTACCCCCTACCTACATACAAACAAACAAACAAATGACTTTTCTCAAATTTTGTTGCCCAAAACCTCGCCACTTCTACGGCGACATCGATGGCAGCGCAGAGGTCACTTTGACTACGAGTTTTGGGACACAGAGGGCAAGATAGAAGGAGGAGCATAGTTTGCGACATAGTTCCACATCCACACCCAGCTGCCGTTCCATCGAGGTAGCCCCACTTTACCAAACTGGAGTTACATCTTCCCACTTGTATCCCGAGACGGTTCAGGGACTTCCAAGTGGACCACAAAAGGTTACACCCTGCAGGAAGATGCTCCTTTGGTGCTAGATAGTTAGTGGGAGGGGGAGTAGTGTCTTGCCACAGTTTAAACGCGCGTCGGCCGGGTTTCCTGGTAGAGACGCTGTCGATTTTAAGAAGCTGTGCCTGCTTTTTAGCTGTTGCGTTGGTAGTTGTGCGCCAGATAGTGGGTGTCTAGTATCAGATTCCTGTTTGTGTTCCTCCACTGCGCTTGCAACTTCTCTTCGGGCTTGTGGTGGTGCTATGCCAGCTGTGGGATATAGTGCGCTGACTGGGGTCGGTTTCAGGCAGCCGGTAATCGTTCGGCAAGTTTCGTTTAGAGCATCATCTACTTCCTTGGCGTGTGCGGAACGATGCCACCCTGGGCACGCATATTCTCCCGCAGAGAAGCTGAGTGCTAGGCCAGTATTCCTTAGTGCTGTAGTATAGTGCTTAGCAGTAAGTTGAGTTTAATAAGTAGACCACTTGTTATGATGTTGAAAACATTATCCTACATCAAAATATCTAATCGCCCTACAAAATTGATACATAAATACAAGTATTAAGTCAAGCCATATATTATTTGTTTGCACCTAATAGTAGACATGTTGTTTATTTTGTTTCAACTTCAACTATTACAATGCCAACAGTTGTAATACATCTGTGTTTTGGCATTCAATATTTTTGGCGAAACAGTCTAACTCCACCTGCCAAATGGTAATTTAATCCTTAACGTCAGCTGCACTATATTTGCAGAACACACTATCAATCACAATATGAATCATTTTGAAGGATGTTGCCAATCCATTGCTTCATAAGTTAGAAAGAATTGTCCGCTCAACAACGTAGATAACACAATGAATGTTGTTGAACTGTCAAAATGAATTGCTACTGTAAGGGCCCGTTGTTTGATACATAGTTAAACATGCCCATTAATCAATTTATCAATTAGTCACTTGACAATAGTCTATAGCTGTCAAAGTTTAACTACTTTGTCTGCGCATGGTTTAATTTTATAGCAAATTGATTTTTTTTTAACTATATTTAGCTTAACCATTTGTCAAATAACACTTCTGTAATTTTCAACAAATAGTTAGTTTAACCAACGCATTTTAACTATTAGTATGTTTGACTACTGATCAAACAACGGGCCCTAAAGTGTGTTACACAATCACCCCGCAGGTTGGTATTTCTATCTGACTTAAATAGTTGGTGTGCCTGCAGTTACTAATTATAGGCTGAAAAGTGTTGGTCCTTACAATAAATTCCTTCCTTTCAGTTGTAAAACGTAGCATTAAGATAAGAGAGTAATAATTACTGACTTCTTGGTCTAGTGGTCGTAAGCGCGACTTCATGGGTTCGAACTTAGGGAGAAGTTATTGTTATTGAAAGAAAGAAAATACGTTATTGGGTTATTCCTATAGGAGAATGTGTGGTACATGGTATAGAATCAAGTTCCTCTCACTGAACAGACAGCTGTACTGCTAAAGCACTAGGAAGTGATGAAGGGCAGGCGTGTCGAGGGACTGTCTTATGTAATTTTGACGTTCAAAAACTGCTGATTCTCAGCCTAATTTGAATAAATGACTTGTGATTTTGAATAGGGTCGCTCTCTATTTCATAGAACGGTGGTATTTAGGCGCAGTATGCACGGTTGGTTACCCCTTTGGGGGGACTGGTGATTTTAAGTTTGTATTAATTATTTTAAGTATGTTCAAGAATGCTTAAGTCAGCTATATTTTATTTTAATTTCTCATAAACTTTGTCTTCCAGGTGCGCGTGTCTATGGCCAGTAGCAGAATCATCCCCATACCAAAGACAGCTGAGGAGACCATGGACTTCAAGAGTAAAGAGCTATACGTTGAGAATTTAGATAAGGACACCATTGGCGATTCCGCTGTCAAGGTATACTATACTCTATACTACTGTGTTTTAAGCCATACTTTCGTTTGGTTTCTAATAAAGTAGGACTCCCTTATAACCCGCTTCTGTCGAAAAGGGCAATTTATATGGTGACAAGTGACAAGTGCGTTTTTCACAGCTCAAGAATTATAAATATTGCGACTTTCCAAAAATAAATAAAGTGGCTAACGGCATACAGCTTTGTTATGCAACCTAAAGAACCATCTCGATGATATCTCCTAAAAGGATGTTTAACTCAAGTCAACTCAAAGCATTTATTTCAAATAAACTAATTTACGGGCACTTTTGATTTGTCAAGGGGTTGGTCAGTCAGAAAAATGAAGCTAGTTGCCCGTTCCAAAGCGTAGTAGGTACCTATGGAGAAGAACGGGCAGGAAACTCCACGGACACTCTTTTAAATCAACATAATTATAGTTACAAAAATATTGGTTACATCATTCACGTTGAGAATATACATGGAGAACGATGTAGAAAGACGTGCACGTTAAAAGCGTCCGGAATAAAAAAGATAAAAACAAAAAAAAAATACAATTCAGAAATTAAATATAATATAGGTATATAAGCCGTGGCAGCTAAGAGATGACCAGTCCCTACTGACGGCGCCCGTTCACGAACGCTGTGCTGACAAGTCTTCCAAGTTCCAAGTGCAGTGATTTCATCATTTCATTTTCCCCCTTTTTATTTTACTTATTCATTCGCTCTCTTTACAGGTAACATTCGCGCCAAAACTGAGGACATTTGAAATGGATATAATGGAAGAGATGGGCATCAAAGAGGACAGAGTTCCCGCCGACTCCTACTGGTATTAGACAATGTAGAATAATAGTGATCATTGTAAATTTATTATAGTAATAATTGCGAAATAACGTGTTTTATTGTTTGAAATCTTTAAAAATAAAAATGAAGTGTTTTTCGTTGGTCAGTTCACCACTTGAGAACGGCTGGACCAATTTGGTTATTTTTTAACCGACTTCGAAAAAAAGAAGGAGGTACTCAATTCGACTGTTTTTGTAAAAAATATTCTATTTTTCACTTTTTAGTTGTGGCACCTACCCCACACTAATTCGTATACCACTACCTGATATTTAAGTAAATAACAGTGACAGGAAATTATTAAAACATCATCAATATAAACTGAGTGGAAAAGATATGCAGTATTAAGGATAACTCAAAAACTTTTGGTCGGAACTTAATCCAATTTAAATGGGACTACAAGTGAAGTACCAGCTATCAAATAAAAAAGAATCGTCCCAATCGGTTGACCCAGAAAAAAGTTCTGAGCTAACACAAAAAAATACAGTCGAATTGAGAACCACCTTTTTTTGAAGTCGGTTAAAAAACAACTGACTTCCAAGAAAAACTTCTTTTTCTTTCAGACTAGTTTTCTGAAAGACAAAGAAGTTTTTCTTGGAAGTCAGTTGTTTATTAACCGACAAAAAAAAAAAGCAGCATTGACGGAGTTCGATAGGGCCGATGCCTGCCTGGGTCGCGGATTGTTCGAAAGAGTTACCGTGGCCCTGGCGCACAGGCAACTGAAGGAACACGGGTGGGTTTTAGTCAGTAAGAGTCTGACACGCCCTTCGGCTCCGCTCAGAGCGGAAGAGGTCATTTGATGATTTAGCACCCAAAAAAAAAAAAAAAAGACTAGTTTTCTTAATTGTTTGAGGGTTATTTATAAACGTTGCATAAAATTTGGCAATATTTAACTGATCCTCTAAAAACTTATTGACCTTCTAATAACCTTTAAAATCAATACGAAATGCAAAAAAGCCAACGTCACGTGGTGTTCCCAGGCGGTCACCCATCCAAGTACTGACCACGCCCGATGTTGCTTAACTTCGGTGATCGGACGAGAACCGGTGTATTCAACGTAGTATGGACGTTGGCATTTTCAGTTCCGAATTTTCTGGTTCATATCTACTTTATGCTTCTACGGCATGGAGCAGAGGATTTTTTAGCATCGACTTTGAACTTTAAAGACAAAGATATTTTTGTAAAACATGAGTAAGTACAATACATGTGCATTGTGGATGGAATTAAAAATAAATAAAAAGGAGCTACATGTTTTGCCAGATAAAGCGTACAAAACATACTTACAGAATTTATTGTTACCATGCTTATGCCTAACGATACATTATCAATACATCAGTTTAGAAATACTTACAACAGCTTATTTACTAGCAGTAAAGTAGGAGAAATGTCGCAATTTACTTAATTTCGCTCATTTAAGAACTCTACTATGCTGTAGTACTTTAATTTCGGAAGTCAGTGTCTTTGGTTTTTGTATTGTAGGTATTTTCGTTTTTGGCCACCGACTTCCGAATTAAAGTTATTTTTCACGTTTTTTTGTGTTTTTTTTTGGAAGTCGTTTGTTTTTTTGTAAAATAGTTTTTATTTTTCACTTTTTAGTTGTGGTACCTGCCTCACATAAATTCGTATAACACTACTTGATATGTAAATAACAGTGACAGGAAAAATAACTTTAATTTCGGAACTCGGAAGTTGTTTTTCACTTTTTTTGTGTTTTTCTTGGAAGTCGGATAATTCTTTGTAAAAAAGTTTTTTGTTTAAAAATGTTCGTAATAGTGGAAAGCATCATTGGAAAAGTTTCCGGTAAAATTATCAAATTCGGGAAAAACTGAACGTCCTTTTTTATGAATTATTGAAATCTGGACCAATAGTTTGTCGGGTCAGCTAATAACAAAGAGTATAATAACTATGCTAGTAATTATATAAATTCCGACACGAAATGTACTTGAACATCTTGTACGTTAGCGCCATCTATAGATTTTAACAGGATTCACTACGCCTGTATAAATGTATGCCAGCGCCATCTTATGGCGTTCTTATGAAAATAGCATTCTTGCAAACAGCGCCACCTATTTCATTGTTGCGACAACTTTAGTTTTGCTTCCAGCCAATTAAAAGTAATAAAAAATGTTGTTTGCATCTAATAAACTAGAGTAAACAATTTCTTGAATGGTTTTTTTCGAAAAGTCAACATTATTTATATAAGAAACTGATCTAGTATTTTAACTTAGCTTTCGCCAACGTCCATACTACGTTGAATACACCGGTTCTCGTCCGATCACCGAAGTTAAGCAACATCGGGCGTGGTCAGTACTTGGATGGGTGACCGCCTGGGAACACCACGTGACGTTGGCTTTTGCATTTCGTACTGATTTTTTACATTACTATCATAAATATAATAATAACGTAGTAATAACGTTTTAATAAAGCCTCTAATCTAAAATTTTATAAAACAGACATTGCGAGCAGCGCATAGCAGAGGAGTTATCAATACAATACCACAAAGTGTTAAGTTGTACACACAGGAGGTTGCAGAAATCCAGCCCCGGAACCAGGAGGGGGGGGGGGGGGGGGGCAAACCGGGACCCACGCCCCGGCCGCCAACTTCGGGGGCGGCAAATTCAAACGTGGCAGACAAGTGCACCACCCAGCGCAACGCAACTCTGCGAGAAGTGCGGGTGGCGCACTGAGGAAATCACTACGTGAATTAGCGTAGGCATGCGGTCGTCAAACCATGTGAGCGGGTTGCGGGCGGAGGAGTTGAATTTTGCCAGGCACTTTCCGTTTTTTAACCGACTTCAAAAAAAGGAGGACGTTCTCAATTCGACTGTATTTTTTAATTTTTTATGTGTTAACTCAGAACTTTTGTCTGCGTTAACTGATTTAGATGACTCTTTTTTTATTTGAAAACTGGTACTTCACTTGTGGTCCCATTCAAATTGGATTAAGTTCCGACCAGAAGTTTTTGAGTTATCCTTAATACTGCATATTTTTTCCACTTAGTTTATATATATTTAAGATGATTTTAATTATTTCCTGTCACTGTTATTTTCATATCAAGTAGTAGTATACGAATTTGTGTGGGGTAGGTACCACAACTAAAAAGTGAAAAATAAAAACTATTTTACAAAAAAACAAACGACTTCCAAAAAAAAAACACAAAAAAAACGTGAAAAATAACTTTAATTTCGGAAGTCGGTGGCCAAAAACGAAAATACAATACAAAAACCAAAGACACCGACTTCCGAAATTAAAGAACTTACCACAGCATAGCAGAGTTCTTATATGAGCGAAATTAAGTAAATTGCGACATTTCTCCTACTTTACTAGTAGTAAATAAACTGTTGTAAGTATTTCTAAACTGATGTATTGATAATGTATAGTTAGGCATTAAGCATGGTAACAATAAATTCTGTAAGTATTTTTTGTACGCTTTAACTGGCAAAACATGGAGCTCTTTTTTATTTATTTTTAATTTCATCCACAATGCACATGTATTGTACTTACTCATGTTTTACAAAAATATCTTTGTCTTTAAAGTTTAAATTCGATACTAAAAAATCCTCTGCTCCATGCCGTAGAGGTATAAAGTAGATATGAACCAGAAAATTCGGAGCTAAAACTGCCAACGTCCATACTACGTTGAATACACCGGTTCTCGTCCGATCACCGAAGTTAAGCAACATCGGGCGTGGTCAGTACTTGGATGGGTGACCGCCTGGGAACACCACGTGACGTTGGCTTTTTTGCATTTCGTGTTGATTTTAAAGGTTATTAGAAGGTCAATAAGTTTTTAGAGGATCAGTTAAATATTTCCAAACTATGCAACGTTTATAAATAACCCCCAAACAATTAAGAAAACTAATCTGAAAGAAAAAGAAGTAAGTGAGGCATTTAGCGTTAACACAATAATACCACGTCTTATGCAATTTCTGCAATATCATTACGATAAGTAGGTACCTACCTACTTAAGGCGCTTCCCTGACCAAACGACCTTGAGCGTTCGGTCCTTCTCTGTCCCATCGCTGAGTCTCGCTCCCTGCGCACGCTCATTTATCATAGAATTCACAAAAAAAAAATGAAATTATTTTAATAAAAAAACGTAATCGTGAATTATTTATATTTTTAAATTATCTATCCATTAGTGTAATCCTCAAATTAATAGAACGTCACCTTTAGCAAAAGATGCATGCAATGAATAATTTTAGGCTCTTTTACAAGGAGATTTTAAATTTACCTATTTATAACACATAAATAGGTAAATTTAAAATCTCCTTGTAAATACTTAAAAACAAATAAGAACGTGCAATGTGATGATAAGATATCGAACATTAATAATGTGCTTTTAGATGTAGTTTATTACCCATAGTAAATGAGTTAATAGCCTCTGAATAACGCAATATGGCAAGGTTTTGGTCGGGGTACCGCCTTAAACAGCATTCTGGTAAAATTATTGATAAGGAGCGCATTCTTCATTTGATCCGATACCAATGACTTTGAAAGGTTATCACCGGATTATTTCGGCTTGGTTCTTGAAAGCGGTAGGTACTTAAACAGTATCCAAACTGCTATGGCCTTTGATTATAAGCTGCGCTCAAGACTCCATGGTGATTACAAATCGTTTTCTTAATTAAACTTTTAGCCATTACAAAGTCTAGTCTGAATATTTAGCAGTACCTAGATTTCGATGATTCGAAGAGGGGAACGCACTGTGAGAACAAAGTACTAAGTAGTAAAACAGTAGTCAGATGCCATGCAATCAATGTAGCTGAATGAAAAAACTTATTTGCGAAAAAATCACCGACTTCCAAAAAAAATAACACTAAAATACGTGAATAATAAGTTAACTTTAATTTCGGAAGTCGGTGTCTTTGGTTTTGTATTTTCGTTTTTGGCCACCGACTTCCGAAATTAAAGTTATTTTTCACGTCTTTATGTGTTTTTTTGTGAAGTCGGTTGTTTTTAACCGACTTCAAAAAAAGGAGGAGGTTCTCAATTCGACTGTGTTTTTTGCAAAAAAGTTTTTATTTTTCCGTTTTTAGTTGCGGTAAGTACCTACCCCACACAAATTCGTATAGGTACCACTACTTGGTATCAGGGGCGTAGCTAGCGCCGTATTAGCCGTATCAATTATACGGGGCCCCCAAGCTACAGGGGCCCCCCGACGCGAAGTGAAAATTGGTAAAATATATTCTTATTGATAAGAGGCCCGTAATGAATGAGTACCTAATGAAAAAAATCAAATGAGTGAAATTTGCTTGTGGCTTCAAAGTCAAAGCATTTATTTCAATTAAACCATTTACATTTGAATTGTCAAGGGGTCGGTCAGTTAGAAAGATGAAGCTAGTTAGTTGCCCAATCCAAAGCGTAGTAGGGTATCTTTGAAGAAGAACGGGCAAGAAACTCACAATAATAGCTATACTTTCCAAGTCAGTGTGTTATTTTGTTAAATCAATACCTAGGGTAGGTATAGTTTTTTGAAGCTTCGCCAGCCAGGCATATTATAAGTTGGGGGATCACATCTCTGATAAAAATGCTTGGCTCAACGCTGGTCCTGCTCCACAAGGGCGCATAAAATAATTGATTAGCATTTGAAACTACTGTTGGAGCTGCTGAAGATTTTAAAAACTTATCTTTGCATTGTATAAATTCAATGTTTTAGTATTGTATAATTGCATAGCACAGGTGTGAGTACTATGCACCTACTATAAAGCTACCATTTAATAGGTTTTTCTTTCATTGACTTGAATGTGCCCTGGCGGCTGAGAGTTTGTCATGCTCACTCTAATGTCTCGCTGGTGGTGGCGTGTGTGTTGGATCATTAAGTTCCCTTCAAAATGGTTGAGCTGAATGGTGCTGATCTATGCGTCATGTTCGTGAACGGGCGCCGTCAGTGGGGACTGGTCATTTCTTGGCTGCCACGGCTTATTTTAATTTGATTTAATATTTGAATTGCTTTTGTCTTTTTATTACGGACGCTTTTAACGTTCTGCATCGTTCTCACATGCATAATTTCAACATGAACGATGTAATCAATATTTTGTAACCATTTTTTTGTAACCATTTTTTGATTTAAAAGAGTGTCCATGGAGCTTCTTGCCCGTTCTTCTCCATAGGTACCTACTACGCTTTGGAATGGGTAACTAGCTTCATCTTTCTGACTGACCGACCCCTTGACAATTCAAAAGTGCCTGTAATTGGTTTATTTGAAATAAATGCTTTGAGTTTGAGTTTTTGAGTTTCGCTGTAGTCGCGTAAAAAGGGCCCCCAACAAATTTTGATACAGGGCCCCGTTAGGACTGGCTACGCCACTGCTTGGTATGTAAATAAAAGTGACAGGAAATTATTAACACATCATCAATACTAAGGGGAAAAAATATGCAGTATTAAGGATAACTCAAAAACTACTGGTCAGACCTTGATCTTTAAATGGGACTACATGTGAAGCACCATCTAGCAAATAAAAAAAGAATCATCCAAATCGGTTCACCCAGAACAAAGTTCTGACCTAACAGACATAAAAAAAAAAAAAGACATGCAGACGAATTGAGAATCTCCTCCTTTTTTTGAAGTCGTTTAAAAACTATCAATGAGTGAACTACAAATGAGTTTACAAAAAAAAAAAGATTAGGTTATGTTATGAACAGAAAATTACGTACAAAGGTGATGCTTATTTCTAAAAAAAATCTCATCCAGCTTACAGCGATAGTAGAGTAGATAAAAAGAGATGTAGACAACGTGTATAAGAGTGGAAGGGAAAACAAAATACATAAGTTAAAAATTCTATAACCATCTGGGCCGGCAGTCTCGACTAGATAGCGACGGTGTCGCAAACTACCGATCGCTAAATATTAAGGTGAAACCTTAGTTGTAGCCCGCAAAATTAAAATTTTCTTTAGTTTTTTGCAAATTGCAGCTCTGTTTTACGTCGTATGTTTATCAAAATGCGATTTTCGACTGTGGGAATTATATATTTATCGAATAATAATCATTAATCATCAATTTTATATCAATCGTCAAATTCAAAGAAAATTTGAATTTAGCGGGCTACAACTGAGGTTTCACCTTAATATTTAGCGATCGGTAGTTTGCGACACCGTCGCTATCTATGTCGAGATTGCCGGGCCCTGCTCACCAATTGCACATTGTACAGACAGAACAAAAATCTGATCAGTGGCTTTGGGTTGTGAGAAGTATCTATGGCGTTATGCACATCCACAATCAGAACCCTAACTGCGTAACGCACTATCAATTTTTTTGTCTATTGCTAATCCATTGACTGACAAAAGCGTGCACTGACTGGACAGGTCCACTCAATCTGTGTAGTTTTTCCTCAAAATACCATTTCAGACACAAATATACATGGTCTTCACATGATCTAACCAAGATCATGTCTGGACTTTAAAAGAGACTGTGACCTCTGAGTTTGTTTCGGCCTTTCTTCTGAGAGTAGTCAGATAGAAAACGCCGAGCTCATCTAGTTTTTAAAATATGATTGACGTTTATAAGTGTTTGTACAAATCTACTTACAGAAATAAACTCATTCATCATTGCTTCATTTATGTTCGAAACATTTGTCTGCTCAGCAAGGTAAATAACGCAATTAATGTGTTTGAACTGTCAATGAAAGCTATTCCTACTATTAGTGTGTTACATTTTGACCAACTTATCTGTGAAACGGACGTTTTTGGAACTAACATTTTAAATAGGACATAAAATCGGTTTTTGTTTATCTTTTATATTTTTGGTGACGAACAGCGCCACCAATAATTGCACAGTAAAGTTGGTCGAACAGTACGCAATTACCCCGTTGATGTGCCCAATATCACATTACCCTTGTTAGGATGTCCACCTGATGGTTGATAGGTACTGGGGCCTAAGTCTACTATTTACAAACGTTGCAATGGTCTCGTCATTGTGATTTTTTGACAAATTTTGTATGGCAAATCTTTCAAAACTCACAATAGAGAAACCATTACAACGTTAGTAAGTTAGTGGACTTGGTCCCCTGGTAACAGGCAATCTAAGGCGGTTATCACACTGCACCGGATACCACTCCGGTGTGTGGCGGTGGGGGTGGTGCCGGACCACGGCTATCCTCTGAACATCACTATGATTAATGTAAGAATACATAAAAAAAGGATTGTTTGGTTTTATGAAACCACGGTATAAGTGAAACTTTTTTTTACATTATAGACATTTAACTAAAAACCTCCTTCCTTTCACTTTATCCCTACTCCGCGGCCGACCGTCACGCGACATGCAACACACAGACGAAAAAGTTTGAGACGATGTAATAAAAGTTTCACTTTAATAGATTACGTACAGTGCCTAAGTTGTTTATTTAATAGACAATAATGTTTCATACTTTTTAGAGCGTGGTTTTTCAGAAGTCGGGTTTTAGTTTTTGAACTTGTTTTTTTTATTGTACCCCGGGATAGGGTTACAGACATTTTAATGACAGACCTGTAACAACAATAGGTACATCTTCTTTACGTAGTATAAAACAAAGTCACTTTTTTGTCTGTACGCTTAGATCTTTTAATCTTCGCAACGGATTTGCGCATGCGGTTTTCATCAATAGACAAGAGTGATTCGAGAGGAAGGTTTATATGTATAATACATGCATATTATAGTAGAGAAAAGTAGAGAATTTCAAGGATTAGTAATGTGATGTCGTAAAAAACATATTTTTGTGCGCTTACATTGCAAACGCTGGCTAAACTTTACGAGATAGATCAAAATAATGTATTACGGAATTGTATATTTTAAAAAGTATCTACAAAACGTCCACAATGGTATATATCTATCTCCTAAAGATAACCCACACTAACCATTTTTATCTTCTACATATTACAAAAAAATTATGGGTTTTACGAAGCTACTTTAAACAATACAGTATTATTCCTTATGCAATTAAATACCTTATATACGTTACGTATTTAATGTAGATCAAAATTGTCCTTTACAGCATATCATTAAAATGAATATCTTAGAAGATATCAGAGATTTAAAATGCGTGGGCAGAGCCGCCGTTAAGCTGAACGTCCGTCCCGGGTGGTAGCGGCCGGCGGGCGCAGCGCGTGCATATTTATGTAAATCAATAAATAAAATAAAATAAGTTTATTTTATATATCGTATTTGGCTTTCATTGCATGTCGAGGAGTCTCCATTTGGGCATAGGAAATGCCTGTAATTGAAGGCTCCGCTCTTCCCTTACATTACTAACGTACGAGTACAAACGGGTACCTATATAAATAAATAAATAAAAATACTTTAATTCGGACCTTGATCCATATAACGTTAGTAAAGCACAGTACTTATGCTATGTTAGTAAAAATGCAACTCAAATTCTTAATTGAAATACCTGTTGCACTCACTTGACGTACCGGGTACATGCACATGTACACGCACCCAATGCGCCACAATGATGCAACACGGCTTATCACTAATGACCTTCAGAATGTCGTTGACGCGCCCACGAACTCTGCGCATCATGGACGCAATCCTTTTTCGCAGGATGGCACTGAAACCATCAGTATGTGCTTCGGCAAACATCCCAGAGGGCCTAGACAAATGGCATTCGCTTCGGAGCGATTCTATTTCTACAATCGCTATCGCTTTCGCTAATGATTCCAAAAACTAGCGATAACGCTCGTCAAAAAGTGTCTCTTGGCTATGCATCTCTGTGGAAGTACCTAATCTTTCGACGCTGTCGATTCATTTCATAATCGAATGTTGTTAACATTGTCTAGCTAATTTTTATTCGTTGACCTATGATCACGTGACATTTCGATAGCTTATGTTAACCCCATACATTTTAACTTTTCTACTAGCGTCATCGCTAATCGAATGTTACTTTGTCTAGGCCCTCAGATGCACTGCAGTAACGTGGAAGCCCCAAAAACATTCTGAAGGCATTATTATATTGAACTCTGAGGGCGTTATATGCCCTTTGCGTATATCGAACCCGCAGAGTGCACGTGTACAAGGATTGGCAAAACGCCTTAGAAAGGGTTATTTTCGCTTCTGGTGTACAACGAGCAAACCTGCGGACCAACATATTGCATCGGACAGCCAATGCCCTCCGTTCTCTTTCCATGTCGGCATCATCTTTTAAGTCCTCAGTAACTATTGTGTCCTAAGTACTTAAAATCTAGCACCCTATCAAGAGCCCACATCATTTAACATAACCGGTGGGATATGTGCTGTTTTTTTACGTTTCACCACAAACATAAGTAGTTTGCTTTTCTGTACGTTATACATGAGTCCATGTGCTTCTGTATAAGTCTCGCAAACCGCCAACAACTTCCTGAGAGCGCTAACTGACTAACTAACTGAGCGCTTTAAAGAAACAAAGGAAAAAATAAAAGATCAATCCAATGTTACTTATTATTAGTAACATAATATTATTAATAACTCCACACTGACACCATATTAGTATCTACATTGCACCCGTGGGAAGCCGGGGCGGGTCGCTAGTTCGACTATATTTCGACCGGACGTGTAGCTATTGAATTATTTCAATAGTGTAATGTGCAAAACTTTAAAAATATTATGATTATGATTTAAAGATACTTACTTATCTTATTGAATAACGTGGGATAGGTAGAAGTACTTAGATCAAAAGGAATAATAAAGTCAAAGGCAAATAATTTATTTCGAATAGGCACGAACTACGTTTTTACTTTTGAACGCCAAATTTTCAAAAAAAAATTAAAAAAAACTGGTGGCCCCTTCCAAAAGGTAGTTTCGTATGGAGAAGAATGAGCAAGAAACTCCACCAGTGCTCTTTTAAAATGTTTTACAATAATTTGTATACCTACGTTAATTACATAATTATATGTGAAAACGATGCATCTAGAATCAAAATTATTCTAGATTAAACTATACCACGAGTGTACGACTAAACGCCGACAGACTGATCATCGACAAGACTTTACTTCGACGGAGCTCTTCGCCGACAGGACACATCGCCGACAGTAGACTTCGCCGACAGGACTCTTCGCTGACAGGGCTCATCAGCGACGCAACTTATCTCCAATAATAATAAGGTGTAGTCGACGGAGCCCCGCGTGGCGGGGCTCCTTCTTCTGGATGGTTTAAAGAAAAGGGAATGTGTAGGGGATGGCGGGGTCTGAAAGGCCCTGCCAACCTCGTGGTTTTTTTTTCTAACCTAACCTGTCCGAGTCGGGGTGCCTCAAGTCCCGAGCTCGCTTAGCTCGCTCTTGCATTTCATCCCACCCTTGAATTTTGAAGCTCATTTAATACAATTATCGCTAAAATATTTAATGCGTCGCTGATGAGCCCTGTCGGTGAAGAGTCCTGTCGGCGAAGTGTCCTGTCGGCGAAGAGTCCCGGCGAAGTAAAGTCTTGTCGGTGATCAGTCTGTCGGCGTAGTGTCTGTTGGCGTTTAGTCGTACAGTGCTATACCACAATAGGTAAAAATAATTAAATATAAAGCATAAGCAATGATAGCAAATTAATTATGTGGTAGATATATGGTGTTCACATATTTACAAATATTGTAGAAGATGATTTTCCTTAAATTTTAACAAGTAATAATTTAATGTGTGAGTTAAAATAATTATTAGTTAATATAATAACGAGAACAATTTCAATAGGTAGGTATGTAACTGAATTAGAATAGCACACGCAGCTGAAATGAGAATGCTAAGAGGGATCTGTGCTGTACACGAATGGATAGAATAACAAAGGAGTACTTACATAAGAGGAAGTCTTGAAAGTGCCACCGGTGATTGAAAAGTTGAGTGGGAATCGGTTGTCATGGTATGGCCATGTGATGCGGAGGGATGAGGAAAATGTCGTCAGGAAAGTTTCAAGTAGGATATGGATAAGAGAGTAGACCAAAGAAATGATGGATGGACTGTGTGAAAGATGATATGGCTAGAAAGGGGCTGACTACCGAGATGACGCCTAATGTTGCGGCAACCACAAATAAATTGGAATTAGAATTCGACTCTTGTTTTTTTCGGTTACCCCCAATCCAGAGGGCATAGAGGTCACTAACCGATAAATTTTATTTTTGCGCTACTTATCGAATAATCTTGTTATTATTAAGCTTTATTATTAGATAATTAGTGATAACAAACTCAGTGGGGGCTACAGATGACGTTATCAAATCTAGCTGACGCATGTACAAAAACATGTTTTGCATGATCTTAGTTTACGTCATAATAATTCCTGATTATTACGATACAAATATTATATGTAGGTAATTTAATTTGATTAGATTTTCACTAGCATATTTGCAACGTTTAGAACTTTTCCCGGAGAGTTTAATTGAACGTTCCTCTTGCCAACGTTTTTACTATTTGGTAGTTGAGTTCTTCGTGAAGGCGCCAGTTCTTGGAAGTACTTATTCCAGTATAAGTACTAGAGTTGGCTTCGGCCCCTCGTACGCCTTCCAAAGGTCCGGGACCTTATGGTCCCGAGATATGTTAACATAAAAATAAAATAATAATAAACATTTATTTCAGAATTAATTCCATATTTGTTAGTAACAATGTAAACTTATGAAACTAGTGTTAGTAGTAATTATTCTAAGCTGCATGAGACACGCCGATCCTGGGGAATGTCTACATAACTGCGTGCAGTCGTATCCACCGCTCCAAGATCGGAGAGTCCCACCATTAGTCACAAATGCGTACACTGACTGGACAGGTCCACTCAATCTGTGTGGTTCTTTCCTCAAAAAACCCAATTCAGACACAAATCTACATGGTCTTCACATAATCTCACCAGGATTATGTCTGGACTCTAAAAGATACTGGGATCTCTGAGTTTGTTTTGGCCTTTCTTCTCAGAGTAGTCAGATAGGAAACGCCAACCTCATCTAGTTTTAAAAATATGATTGACGTGTAAAAGTGTTTGTACAAACCTACTTACAGAAATAAAATCACTTATCATTTATCAGCCAACGTTCTAAGAATGGTGTTGGGGCTGGCGCGAACACGGCGTAGTAAGGATGCGCATCTCTTGCGTATGATGGCCCAAAAACTATCAACTTCCGCGTCGGCAAACATGTCAGACGCGCTACAAAAACGCGGCAGCCCTATCAACACCCGGAACGTGTTGTTATATTGTACGCGCAGGCCACTGTATGCCCTTAAGCACCGTGTTTCCAGTATAAGCTGACTTCTCATTGTACGGAAATCCTCTACAACGCGAGATCAGCTTATACTAGAAATGTATAGCTTGATATGTAGCCGTGTGTACTGTCCGTTCACAGTTATTTCACCTCTGAGTTTGCATCACTGTCAATATCACAGTGATCTTTAATCATGACAATGAGGTTGCTGTTGGGTTACTGCAACTGTGAAGTCTGTCAAAATCACAGTGATCTTTATTGTTGTTGTAATAAGTTTACTGTTGGGTTGCTACAACTGTCAAGTCTGTCAAAATCACAGTGTTCTTTATTGTTGTTGTAATAAGGTTGCTATTGGGTCGCAGCTGTCAGAGCAAAAATAACTGTGAAAGGACTGAAGTACCTACTGTATCTTTAGTGATGTACTTTTCGGACCGACCATAGACTAAAAGAGTGTAAAAAGACTCATAACGAAGCCGAGAGTCACTTGTATTCCCCGTCATTGTAATCATTTTTTTGAACTGGACCATACCTGGGAACCTTCTGGTTACGGAGATATTGAAAGTCAAACTTCCAACTTTTAGTTACTTATGTACGTTTTTTTTTTTTTTTTTTACTTATGGTCGTTTTTTATGTTATAACTTTTAAGTGATATAAGTATAACATAAAAATTATTATATGTTTTCGTTAATGTTTTCGTAAATTTGTGTTATAACATAAATTTAAATACCCCCACGATCCCTGCACCATTGCATGCACCCCTATGCACAATGTTTTGCGTGCGTTACGTTTCGCACTACCGTAAACAAGGATGTTTCAAACCAAAAATAAAATTCGTTTCCCAGCAATTATTTGGTGTTATGTTACTTAGTTTGATGTACAGAATGCGTAGTTGACGGCTTGGTGATGATGATGGGCCTTTTTACACCCTGTATAGGGTCGTTGTAGAGTAAAAGAGGATCATTTAAGCCGCAATCATGATAGACTTTCCAATTGATCTTTATTCCTTTTCTTTATTACATCAAATTGTGAGCGTCTAATCCTTTACTAACATAATCCGACCTATTCCAATTGATAAGAAATTGCGATACCAATTCAGTGATCACTCTTGACTTACGTGAATGGTGTATGTACTATCAAATGCATGTAATCAGCTGTTGCAGTAATCACTACATTCGAATTTAAACTTTATACAACTGAAGATTAAGTTGGTTTTCAGTGTAAAGTGTTAGTTTCCTTCTTGTGAGCAAAATAATTGTAACAGGAATTTGATTCTTGTTCAGTGAGATACAGAGGCGTAATTTCTGTGATAATATAGGGTAGGGTTTTATCGTTTTATCATGCATTGCCCTCACTGTTATGGAAAATATTTTGTTATTGCAATAAAATTATTGCACATTTGTTGGTAATTGTAATAAAGTAGAGTAAGGTATGTGGAAAAGAACCGGAGTTACCGACATAGCCAGCAGAGCTTTTTTAAAGGTGGCTTAGGTGTAAAGTTATCATCAGGCCCGTCGATCAGGTGCATGCTCCCCAAGGGCGCCAGATCAAAAGGGCGCCTGCATCACTTCCCTAATAAATCACTATAGAGAAAACAGAAATTGTAAATAACTTACTGACGTGAATCGCTTCCTTAATTATTTTAATCGTTGAATTATTTACCTTAAAGGTCGTCAAGAGTGGTGTGACCACTTAAAAAACTCACGCTACGAAATACTATACCGTGGGTCTGTTTATAAACGCAAAACTCACATGCTACATGCATGTCACATTTAGACA
The DNA here is from genome assembly GCA_916610205.1 of Griposia aprilina. Taxonomy (NCBI): domain Eukaryota; kingdom Metazoa; phylum Arthropoda; class Insecta; order Lepidoptera; family Noctuidae; genus Griposia; species Griposia aprilina. The sequence goes on along the minus strand of OU744307.1, from coordinate 17,710,091 downwards.
AAATATTTTTTCTACACGGGAAATAATCTCACGACCTAACGAAATAATATGTTCGTGAACGGGCGCCGTCACGTCAGTGGGGACTGGTCATCTCTTAGCTGCCACGGCTTATTTTAATTTGAATTATTGGTTTTTTGTTTTTATCGTTTTTATTACAGACGCTTTTAACATGCACGTTTTTTTACATCGTTCTCACATGTATAATTTCAACATGAATGAAATAACCAATTTTTTTTTTGTAATGTTATGTTGATTTAAAACAGTGTCCATGGATTTTCTTGCACAATTCAAAAGTGCCTGTAATTGGTTTATTTGAAATAAATGCTTTGAGTTTGAGTTTGACCGACACCGAGCGAATAGGTGGGAAAGTTTTCAGCTAAGGCAACCAAGACCATTACACCATTACATTACTGGTGTTACACAGGCCTCCTCTCTGTGAGAGGGAGTGTTTTCCACCACGCGGGTCCAGTGCGGGTTGGTGGATGTCAGTGTCACATGCCTTCGAGTTTTTGGTCCATATTCCTCACGATGTTTTCCTTTACCGTCTTGCAAATAAGCATAACATAACATAACACAACATTAGGACTGTATTCCCCGGAAGGATAGGTAGAGGTGTACCTATAGTACACCTACACCCACATTTCGCCAGTTATGTTTAAGTACCATGAAAAGGGTGCGAGCGTTTTGCCACCAACAAATCAAATCAAATCAAATCAAAATATTTTATTTCACATAAACCAACATGGGCACTTATGAAACGTCGGAAGCTAGGTGCACCTTTCCAATTGGTTGTTTCCTATGGAGAAGAGCCGGCAAGAAACTCCACGGTTACTCTTTTAAAAATAAGGGGCTTTTACAATGTTTCCAATTACAGTGTTGATAGATATGGCAGGACAGTGTAGGCCTGTCAAGAAGTAACATGTACTCAACAAAATATAAAAAGGTCCACAAATCTAGCCTACAAGTTAGGTCTACAAAGTTCTCACATTCACAAAATATAAAAGAATCTATATAAAAATAAAAGCCTACCTAGCCAACCGGGCACAAATTCAGACTCTGGGCTGCTACTGAGGTATTCCAGATAGAAAAACCCAATAACACTTTGCCCGACCCGGGAATCGAACCCGGGACCTCATGCTCGGCAGTAGCGCTTGCCACCACAAGATTAACGACGCAGTTAATAAGCATATTCTCATGTATTAGGGACATACTTAAGGCATAATAATTTAAACTCCATACATTACACTTTCGCCAATTCAGGTGTCGAGAACGGAAAGTCACAGGAAATTGGAAACAGTATTGCTCGAACATTTGCCTACTTGAAAATTGTAAATAAAATCATTCTCTCATAATTTTTGTGTTTCTGACAAATGCCATTGGATAATGTATCTGCTCAACAATTTTCGAAACTATATGAAGGATTAAAGGAATGGAATAGAATATAAGCCTTTTATTATGTACACCATACAAATTACAGATATGAATGGAGAAATTTTAAATAGGGTGTCACCATGGGTGGTCTTATCACTAAAAGCGATATTTCTTAAAGACAACCTTTGGATGATAAATGATTTTATTTCTTTAAGTAGGTTTGTACAAACACTTTTACACGTCAATCATATTTTAATAACTAGATGAGGTCGGCGTTTCCTATCTGACTACTCTGAGAAGAAAGGCCGAAACAAACACAGCGGTCACAGTCTCTTTTAAAGTACAGACATAATCTGGGTCAAATCATGTGAAGACCATGTAGATTGGTGTCTGAAATGCTCTTTTGAGGAAAAACCAAACAGATTGAGTGGACCTGTCCAGTTAGTGCACGCATTTATCATTTGCAGCGCAACTCAGAACTTAAGGAGCTCAACGATGGATAGGAAAACCTAAAAGTCTATGGATGGATGAGAAAGAGGGTGGAAACAGAAGATGACGACTGAGAGAGATGTATATATTATGGAAAGTTAACACAAGCCCAAAACAAATATTGAGATAAGGGCTGGAAGATATAGATAATAATAATAACCAACCGGGGGTTGTCCTCGGGTGCACTTGCATAGTCCGAATAGGGATAAACGTGAGTTGGTGCTTCATTTAATTAAAAACGTCTAACGGGCCTCTGCGAGTTGGCTTCGGCTCCTCGTACTCCAAAGGTCCGGGATCACAGGGTCCCGAGAAATGTCAAGAGACATAATATTAATATTTATTTGACATAAAAAGTACAAAGATACACACACAGACAGATACACAGTCAGTCATAGATATTGTGTGTAATGTGTGTATGTCTACAAGGTGCAATTGCCTTTATATAAATAAATATTTATTTAAAAAAAAGGTGCAAAATTAAATAAAACAAATTAGAATGAGGAGTGTTGCTGTGGTGAGTCGAGTAAGTGCGTGTGCGTGTGTAAGGGTGTGTGGGCATATGCAAGGGTATGTGTATGTGTATGCGAGTGTGAGTGTACCTGTGTGCATTTGAATAATACGAAATAGGGTTACTTTTATGTAAGTGTCAATAAGTATTTTTCAGTCTCGTCGTATGTTTTATTCAGGAGAAATACGCGGTATAAATAAATAAACTAGTAACCCTGTGAGCTGTACACCTCGCGAGTCTGTCTTGAGTTCACCGCACAACTTAAAACAAAATCCTTAAAACAAAAAGCCCACGCAAAGAGCTCGAAATGCCTGAAATGTGTTATTTTTTACATTTTAAAACCCCATATCTCCGCCATATCGAAAATCTGAATCGACATGAAAAATCCATATACTTAATGGAACCTGCTCACAAAAATTCACGTTAATCGGTTGAGAAATGCGACCTGTAGAGGAGAACTACCGAACATCCGGGCATACGAAAGCATTTTTGCCCAAGCTGAAACGGAGACACTTCGCTCACGCTTCGCGCTCTCTCGGTCAATAAACTAACGATTAATAATAGCCACTAGACATCTGAATACTAGATTAAAGTAATTATTGACAAATTAATCAATACATTATCAGTGTCACGCATTCACCACGCTGTTAGCTATGCTTCGTTTACACGCTCTTAGTGACGTCACTGCTCGTCAGGTGTAGTAAAGCGATAATCTTCAGATGATGTGTTCGTTGATAGTAGATTATCTAGTGATTGATTTGTTTTGTCACGTACGTGCCATGTGCTTTTTGAAGGACAGTGGTGTATGTAGAACAAACACCTGTTAATGCAAGGTGGATAGAATCGTATCGACTGCCCTGAGCTCCATGACCTTTTCTGTCGACTATTTGTGCTCGACAAATACGTCGGTCACCGCCAAAGCCGCCGACACAATCAGTTCGTGCAACTGCCTTGCAGAACGGTCGCCAGAGCTGAATCGCCTGTGTGCCGTACTTTAAGGATGCTCAATGCGCTACTGATGGCCAACCCTGAATGTGATGTGTTGGCGGACGAATAGAATTAAGTAAATAGAATGGAACTTTTAAGTGCCCTGACTGGACAGGCCCACTCAATCTGTGCGGTTCTTTCTTCAAAATACCATTTCAGACACTAATCTAGATGGTCTTCACTTGATCTGACCAAGATTATGTCTGGACTTTAGAAAAGATTGACCTCTAAGTTTGTTTCAGCCTTTCTTCTCAGAGTAGTCAGTTAGAATACGCTGACCTCATCTAGTTTTCAAAATATGATTGACGTGTAAAAGTGTTTGTACAAACCTACTTACAGAAAAAAAAACATTTCTCAAATTGACGCTTGCATTAAGTGGGTGCCAATAGCATGTAGTATATTGAGGTCCAGAAAATTACAGTTCTAGCACAGCGCCTTACGAAAGAGCTCATATAGAAAATACAAATACAAAATAAATTATTGGCTAAAAGAAAAGGTGATGACAGACAGTAATTTTACTTAATAAAAACACTGTTAAGTTTGTACATCACAATTTTTTCGATTGACCATTGATCCCGAAACTAAGCAGGGCTTGTATCTTGAGGCTAATAGTGCGAATGAGCAGAAAAAAATATGTCAGTTATAAAGGCTAGTTTAGTAAAACGTGTATTATGTTGTGAGTGTGAGATTGAGCGAGTGTCTATGAGAGTGAAAGTGGGAGAGAGGGATGTTGTTTGTGGCACTTTAGCTTGTCTTTAAATGTTAGAGAAATTATTCTGTTTTGATGTATGTTATTTCCAGAAGTTTCTTTAGTACACTCTTTAGTCGAGCAGTTAACAAATGTTTGATGTCCAGTGCCACGATTTGTGGACCTTGTTAAATGTGTGTAGGTGAGAGTAAGCTGCCAACGTCTGGCCAAAAGGGACTTTGCAGGCGGAGTTGGGATTCTGCAGAGGAACTTCACTATAATCAGCTCCTTTGATAAGGGTCTGGAAAAAGAAATGGGCTTAAGGCTACCACCACCATTACTATTTCAGAAAAATAACTTCGTTCCAGGTGAATTTAGTAGTTGTTTCTAATCAGGGCCTTCTGTTCCATTGGCCACACTCTGGGCAAACTCAAACTCAAAGTATTTGTTTCAAATAAACCAATTACAGGTACTTTTGAATTGTCAAGGGGTCGGTCAGTCAGAAAAATGAAGCTAGTTGCCCATTGTAAAGCGTAGTAGGTGTCTTTGGACAAGAACGGACCAGAAACTCCACGGACACTCTTTTAAATCAACATTTAGATACAAAAAAGTGGTTATATCATTCATTTTGAAATGATATAGGTATGTGAGAACGATGTAAAAAGACGTGCACGTTAAAAGCGTCCGTAATAGAAAAGATAAAAAAACAATTCAGTAATTAAAGATTAAAATAAGCAGTGGCAGCTAAGAGATGGGCAAGTGCCCAGGGACCCTCGATTCATGGGGCCCCCTATTTCATACCAGCGTCAGAGCTAGGGGCTATCGCAGAGACAGGGTTCTACAAATTTCGACCTCACATCGCTCGCTCTTGCATCCTAGACTCTCCATAGGGCCCAGTATCTTATAGTGCCTAGGGCCTTCAATAGGTTAACAACAGCCCTTGTTCTAGTCACATTCTACGAGATAGTGTACCAGATTGTTCGCTAACCATCTGCTGTTGAATTGCTGCCGAGAAAATCCAAATTCAATTCAATTGTCTATTTAATTCAATTTTCAATTTCAATTCAATTGAGAAATTCCAAATTCAATTGCTGCCGAGAAATTCCATACTGAAAATTCACTCTCTTCTCTATAGCTGAATAGAATATAATTTATTTGCACATATGGGTAATACATAAGTAGTTGTAGGTATCTCAATACAGAGTTCTGTCATATTTCACCATTCGGCATACAAACATTTTCATTAAGTACGAGTATAACAAGCTGATCAAGAATAACATAAATAAAACATTAGCCGATCTATTCTGTAAAAATCCCACCGTGAAAACTAAGGTGAAGAGAGCTGTCATTCCACCTGATGGCAGCTCACTTCAAGCTCACTTCACTGAAGGTGTCACGGTGAGATTTTTATAGATTAGACCAGCGGATTCCATAGAAGAGAATAGAATGTTCTCTAACAATACTTGACTAAACGACCAACTTCCGTAGTCCTAATTGAAAATAATGAATCGTTATTATAGTAGGTGTACCCGTGTAGGTACTTACTATCAATCACGATTTATATGTAATTTTTACTAAGTGACTCATCTCACAGTAGCTTCTCGTACACAAGAAACTATACATAAATAACGTTACTTATTTATTACATAGAGTGATACAAGGGTATTTTAGCGCCAGAATGATATTGCCAAGGGGGCGCGTTGTTGGTGAATATTTGTGAAATTGTGTCCCACAAATTGTATTGACAAAACAATATGGCGACTGTTAGGTGGTACAACCCTACCACTCATTATTATAGTGTAGCAACACTGCCGCCAGTCATTACTGCAGTCGCAATGGCGGACACAACTTCCAGTCCATATTTGAGCAGGACCAATGGAATGATAGAAAGGGCAATAAGTACTATTACATACATATATACATAACATCACGCCTGTATTCCCCGAAGGGTTAAGCAGAGGTGTACCTACAGTACACCCACATTTCGCCAGTTATGTTTAAGTCCCATGTAATAGGGGGCGAGCCTATTGCCATCAACGGGGTGTGCCCCGTTCAAAAGTGGAATACACCAGCACACACCATACATAGCTGTGATGGATCATACCTGTCTTTTTCGGTGTATTCCTATACATTAGAAGTGTTAAATACGGATCTGTATTATCAGCTTTGCATTTCTTTAGTAGGGTTTTAATACCACCCGTACCCCGTACTCGCACTCGCGCACTCGTTGGTCTAGTGGTCGCAAGCGCTACTGCTGAGCATGAGGTCTCGGGTTCGATTCCCGGGTCGGGCAAAGTGTTATTGGGTTTTTCCATCTGGAAGTTCTCAGTAGCAGCCCGGGGTCTGGAGTTGTGACTCCAGACCCCGGGCTGCTACTGAGAACTTCTACCTAGAGAACTTCGACCACTAGACCAACGAGTGCGCGAGTGCGAGTACGGGGTACGGGTGGTATTAAAACCCTACTAAAGAAATGCAAAGCTGATAAAACAGATCCGTATTTAACACTTCTAATGTATAGGAATACACCGAAAAAGACAGGTATGATCCATTACAGCTATGTATGGTGTGTGCTGGTGTATTCCACTTTTGGCCATGCGCCAAAATAACCTTCTAGTGTTGTTCATCCATCGACTGACGCCTGTTCATAATGAGGGTAGGCAGAAACTACAGAACATCAGGTTCCCTTGTTCCACACACTGCTTTTAGTTTCGTCAACCTTACAAGTCAGACTTGCTGTCGAAACTATGGTTGAGAGTAGGTAATATTACGCACCTAACCTAGATTTAAAGGACTTCACCAATAATAGTAGATTGTTATACAAGGGGCTAAAATTATCCATTATGTACGAGGTAGTTTTACTCCTGAACTTTAGTGAGGGATTAAATAAAAACTGAGTTATAATGGGTTTTTAGCGCCGTGTGTTACAATCTACTTTTCATTACGATTGCGAGAAAATAAAGTAATCCAATACAATATTAAATAGTTTACTTTTTATTTTATTTCTTCTGTAGCCGCAACGCAATTTTCAAGTTCCATGTCCAAAATGTTCATTTTTATGAAACAGTAATAAGTCGAGTCTTTGTTCATGATTATTCTAGTTATGAATAAAGACTTTTCGTTTTCGTAGGCTCGTATGTAACTGAAAATAAATAAAAAATAAACTTTTTCCCCTAGAGGAAAATATGCTATTTTATCCCCGCTCTGGTACGCTACAATGACGGACTTTTTGAGCAAGAGGAGTGAAAAATCACTTATAGCTATACCATTCTATAAATGTCAAGTCCCATTAGTGTCAAGTTTCCCACTGCCATTTATTTTAATTCATTTTGTTCGGAAAAGTTACAGCTAACTCATTACATTGTTAGCCGTGTGCGTTGCCCTACTCGCCTTTATTCACTAGTTCAACATTTTAAATTAAATTTTATGTAGATACGTATACTACGTTTGTTTTCTATACAGTGATGTTACTATGCAAGAATGATATGCCCTTTTGTACTTTAAAAGTGGACGGATCAACAGTCACGTAGCACATACACGGCAGACCGTAAAGTAGCAAGAAATAATTAGCATATTAATAATAAAGGTGCAATCATGTTACAAAACAGAAATTTGCAATAAAGTGGTTTGACGGCGTAAAGTGAATCATAATTTTATTGAACCAAACTCTGTTCTTTAGTTTGCATTGCTACGCGGTATCTATGTAGTTTCAAAGCATCTGCTACGCTGTTACTGTGCTGCGAAACGCTGCTGCTACGCTCAGCCTACGCAGCTACGCCGTGTAAAAGTTGCTACGTCGCGTAACGGTACTGCTACGCTGAGTATGCACCGCTACGCCGCGGTAGCAGCTGCTACGCTGCGTCTACGGATATGCTACGCTGCGTTTGAGCATCTTCTATGCCGCGCATCGAGTTCCTTTCCATAGTTCAGTTAAATTGTCAACTACTCTGCCATTATTCAGATCTGATAATTTAGAGTAGCATACTTTTTTCCTTAACCATGCAATCTTTTCAGTCTAAATCTAGTAGGTTTCGGCTAACTATTTATTATCACATCGATAACAATGTTGTTCTTAAATAACTGAAATGTTTTTAGTTATTAACACATTTGCTTTGAACGGTGTTACTAATTCACGAATTCACGATGATTGTGTAGTTAAGTTATCGTTGTCGTGATAAATCTAGATAAAATTAATTATGACATACGGTTATCTATAATCCATTGTCATTGATGACTGAACATTGAGATTTTTGACACCAAACTATAGATTTTAATTCATATCGTTATTACTGGGAGTTTCGGATTCTATTGGAGAAAGTTCTGAGAGAATCTGTGGTTCGTGATAAAATAAAATAAATGAATAAATCAGCCTGTGTTGTCCCACTGCAGGGCAAAGGCTTTCATTTCCTTTTTTATCACTCAACTTGATCCTGTGCCAACATGGACCAATCCTGTCTAAAGGCGTCAAGTTCATCCCGCCATCAAATATTTTTCTTTCTTTCTTTTTTTTCTTTAAGGTTTGCATTCCTCCTGCGCTGAAGTCGGTCGCGTACGTCCGTCGCGCGTATGAATTTTCGATATAGCACCACACTGCCACGCTGACGTCAGTGGCGCATACGTTGCTACGACTGGTACGCAACCGACCATACGCGGCCGACATCAGCGTAGGAGGAAGTCAGGTCTAAGCCTGGGTAGATACTTGGGTCGTGATACTCATTCTTTTCTAATTTCTTCTTTATAGTATCGGCACAAGATTTACGAGAATAGCTCAAAAGGTGGTAAAAAGATGAGTCAGCCAGCAAAATTGATGAGAGTGGGCTATAATCCATCACGCAGGCCTGCGGGTTGTTGCATGTCACATGTCTTCGAATGTTTGGGTTCTAGGACATGCCGGTTTCCCTATGATATTTTCCGTCACCTTTTTGAGAACAGTATACCTACACATAGAATAAGATTTCGTAATTTCCTTGGCTTCTCCACATTATTGAATGTTGTATTTTCTGAAATGCTCAAATTGTTGTGGTTTATTTACATTGAATTATTAACTGAGGTATGTCAATGGTGACTAACTTATTGAACCAGTACCTATTTTGATACCTATGTGGTCATGATCACGTACGCAATAGTTACGTACAGACGTTCGTCTCAATATTTCAATGAAAAAGCGTTGGTATTTACCTTTTATGGACACTAGCACAAAGTCCAGAATATGTAAGAATTGGAATGAGAAGAAAACAATACTATTACGAGCTTTTATTTATTTTCACTGTTTATTAAGATGGATACTTCGTGAGGGAAGTTTTGAGTATGAATGTGGATAAGAGTAGGGGAAACCAAAGAAACGATGGATGGGTTGTGTGAAAGATGATGTGGCTAGAAAGGTGGTGACTACCGAGATGACGACCGATAGAGAAGTGTGGAAGAAAAATACATGTGCCGACCGCAAATAAATAAAAGGGCCAAGAGGCGCAGGAGGGCCTTAGGGGCACGAGAATCACGATGACTTTTGCTTCTTTTGAAAAATCTGCTCTTAGTCAATAAAGTACTTTTGCAGAGATCACTTGATGGTGGCAGAATCGTCTTTGCATGAAGGAACTCTAAAATGTTTACTGATAACGTGTTATAATTAATGCACGATGAGATTGGATAGATAGACAGTTTTAATTCTCGTGATGACCTGTACGCGTAGCATGACCACCATAGAAACGGGTTTTGTCGACGGAAGAGTAGACATAAAGACAGATAGTAGAAAAAAATTCTTTAGATATCTGTCAACAATCTGTAATTTTGTTGTTTTATGGTGATCATGCTACGCGTGCTGCAGTATTTTAATAAAAGCTTATTTAAAAAACATCTTACCCAACACACTTTGCCCAACCCAGGAATCGAACCCAGGACCTCATGCTCAGTAGTAGCGATTGCCACCACAAGACCAACGAGGCAGTCGACAGGCGGTAAATTATGTTATGTGACGCATAAGTATGTAATGATTGTTTAAATAATCTATTTACTCAAGTAACCCGAATCAGTTCCCTACTGTACTCCATTTAAAATAAAATTATAAATGTAAATAAACCTTTTTTTAAGGTCCGTTCAACCGATTTTGACTTCTATTCCGTAGGCATATTAAGAAACGCATACAAAGCAAAAACGTGGTTACAATACCAACTGTTTACTGCAGCTACCATTTGTCATGCCACCAACGCAATAGAAGTCAAAATCAGTTGAACGGACTTTATAGAAGGTTTATTTAAATTTCTAATCTTATTTCAAATGGAGTATAAATCTTTCGGATTTAAATCATATTATCACGGTAAAATCATTCATTCACCACCATGTTGTAAACACGTGAGTATCACGAGGACACGTTCTTTATCAACACGTATCATTTCTATTCAATGTCATAAATTATATATGACTAGCTGATGCCCGCAGCTTCACCCGCTTGGACGTCGGAAATTATCCCACGGGAGCTACCGGTGACTGTAGAAGGTTGGAAGATAGTCAATGATACTGCTGCGCTTAAGGTAAAATAAATGTATTTAACGAACCAAAGGATATAATATAAAGAAGCGAGGGAGCACACGCGATGACCGCTAATCATGTGCTAATTGCTCAATTAATATTCATTAAGTAACTACTGCCCGTGGTTTCGTCTGCGTGGACGTCGGAAATTATCCCACAGGAACATGCTACCGGGACAAAAACTCCAGCCATTTCGGAGATTAGCCGGAACAAACAGACAGACAGGAAGACAGAAAAGTTATTGTATTTTGTTAAGTATCGTATATACTTTCATGCGAATTTAGTAAAAAGCTGTTATTTTGACTTTAAAAACAGACATTTCAAGTTTATTTCACGCATCCGACGTGTCTAGGAATCAAGATAGTTTTCATTAAAAAAAAAATTGCCCAATTGAAATTAAATAAAAATGTCTATTTAGATGATTAAATATAATGTTTTCGTGTGTACTCGTAGATCGACGAAGCACTGTCTGCTTTTGCATTAATAAAGACTTCGCGATTTTTGCTTATGCTAGATTTTTCATCTTAGTTAATCTTGACATTTAAATGTGATAAAAAGATAAAAATAAAAGTTTTAAAGGTTTTTATTGCGTAAAATAAACAATTAGTAGTCTGTATTTCTGCCGTCAACGCGTATTTAACACAATCGCAGCGAATCGGCCATACTCAATATGAGTTCATACAAATCAGATTGCAGAATGGCCGCCCACGTCCGTTGTAACAGGCGAAAAAGAATTTCTGGTGTGTGTACGGCATCCATATTTGGCAGAACTCTTCTTTCAAGCATATCCCATGCGTGCTCAATGGATTCAAGTCTGGCGATTGAGCTGGCCATGGCAGGACGTTCATATTAGCTGCGGTAAGTGTGTTTGCAATGACTCTGGCAGTGTGTGGACGTGCAATATCATGCATAAGCAGAAATAAGGCACCAAATTGGGTCCGAAAAGGAATGATAACATCTAATACAATCGTTTCAGCATAAATCTGTGTATTGGGATTGCGTCTGTTCCAAATCAGTTCGGTTCCTTCGGCGATCCAAATACCTGCCCATATCATGATTGTTCCACCACTGAATGTAGGACTTTCTGCCATGATTTTAAACGATCTTGGCGTCAAGGGGTCCTCCAATTCCGTATACGTCTAGTATCTGGCCTCATACCAAAGCGAGATTTTTCAGAAAAACACAAAAACGCCACTCTTCTTCTGCCCAATTTCTGTGTTCACGAGTCCATTTAAAACGGGCTTTGCGATTGCGGGGCTCAATAGGTGATACACCTAGCGGCATTCGGGAATGGAGATTGACTTCATGCAAGCGATTTCTTATGGTTTGAACGCTTATTAACATCCCTGAAGAGCTATGAAGCGTCGAGCAGTAATTTGTATGTAAGGATTTTGTCTGCGTGTGGTGATGCGAGATCGTCCTCCATGTCACTCTGCCACGCTGCTAGTGAAGCAGTAACGTGTCCAAAGTCTACTTATAACACTCTGCGTAGTGCCCAGAGCGATTGCCACAGCACGTTATTAAGAACCAACTTCCAACATTCCCACGGCTCTGATAATTTATTCTCCGATCAAATGACGGCTTCTCTCCACAATAACGTTATTTTGTTTTGATTCCACTCAGAAGTATCGGAGAAATTTTACTGATTTGGCCTCCAACCCGTTGCAGTGTATAAGTAATACTACTTGATAGAAGATTTTCATCTTTTGACCGAAATTCAAAAACTATTCCCTATTCAAATGACGAAATTTACTAACTTGGACTAACTTAACTCCTATGGAGTTACAAAAAATATAATAAAAAAACCTGACTTTTAGCAACTAGCAAAACGTGCTTTATCCCTGGACATTACATAATTCAGCAAGGGGTATCGTGTTACCCAGTAACTGGGTTATGGAGGTCTGATAGGCAGTCGCTCTATGTAAAATACTAATAGATTAGAATACTCTTTATTATGTACACCATAAAAATTACAGATATAAATGTAGAAATATTACACAGGGTGACACAATAGGCGGTTTTATCGCTAAAAGCGATCTTTTACAGACAACCTTTGGATGCATTAAAGGGAGAAGGGGAGACAATAATGCAGGTAGTCAGTGGTGTACAAAGTACATATACATAAAACATATACTTATCTACATAAATATATATACAATAATAAACATGAAACAAGGCCAAGGAAATAAAATGTAATGATGATGTTTAAGGAGAGAGGAAGTCTTTTTTAACCAGCAGGCCTTATCGACACGGACAAGGCATTCCATAACCGTACTGCTTGAGCTGTAAAAGACTTGTCATAAAAACTGGTGGAATGCATCAGCATTCGCATCTCTAGTCTTAAGTTTGCCGATGATCTATTAAGTGTGTCATGAAGGAACTGAAAACGTTCTTTAAGATAAATGGAGGTACTGATATTCAGCTACATCCGGTAAGACTGGAAACCCTGACCCCAACATAGGTGGGAAACGCTAGGCAGATGTTGACATAATTCATTGAGCTCATCTTGTCTATGGATGCTAACCGGGGAGAATGGCGTAGAAGAGAGGAGGCTTATGCACTGCAGTGGGCTGAAAGTCTGTGAACAGTTATGAATGATGATATTATTCTAACTGCTACTAGGTACTTCCCTTGTCTCCGCACCCCAATAGCGTAGCGTCTATACGGCTGTCACTGAAACCCAGCGCTGGGGCTCTGTCTCGCATAGGTTCGTAGCATTATGCTGAGCGATTGCCGTTTTGCGTGGACGTGACGCATATTTTCCACCAACTCGTTCTTTTTTGTTTTTGTCTGCTTTTTCTCTGCGTCATGTTTATCGCAAATAAACGTATTTTCTTTCTTTCTTTATTTATCATAATCTGAAGGATTTTGATGGAAATACCTGATCCATTGCTTCACATGTTTTCAAAATGTGTGTGCTCGAAAATGTAAGAGAACGCAATGGACATTGGTAAATCGGCAAAATGAATTGCATGGGCATTGAAACTGCGTTACAGAATACCCCGCAAACGCGCCAGACCTCATTCCTCAGTCTAGTCCACGACCCTCTGGTTATGGTTGTGTATTTCCCGGTACTGCCACACACACTATATCGAATTAAAAAAACCCGAAGCTAGCAGTATCGTATAAGCTAGCACAATGCGTTGAAAACAAGAAGATCAATGACATTCCCCACCAAACTTCTCTAAAGGAAAAGAAACTTCATTAGATTCTCGTCATTACCCTAATAATACGGTGGTTAAGTTTCACTAAACTAGTAAGAACCACTAATGGTCAATTAAAGACTAAAATTTATGATGGAGTAATTTACTTCAGTCGTTCACCTTCATCTCACGGCCCCCTAATCTCTTTCCCAAAGTAATTTCTGTTACAATGGCCATGACGCTACGAATGTCTATTAATAGTGTTTAACATTTGAACTCATAGTGTGCGATATGATCTGTTTGGTTATGCCTTACTGTTTAGTGCAATATCTGTTCCCTGAATCATCTTCTTCTTAGCGTGCCGATGCCAAAAATAATATGAAAAAATATTTAAAGCTTTTAAATTTGTTTAGCCCAAAATTCAGCAACGCGAATACCGTTCGATGACGATGTCATTAGGTCCTCACACTCCTCACGTGTGCAGGTGACAGCATGCGGTGCAAGATGGGAGGTGAGCCATTATTTGTGTAGAGACAGCTGTACACACCGGAGGTCTGAGCCGTCCATGAACTCCCACTGTCCTTGCTGCGGCCTACTTATGTTCAAAATCTATTTAAGGTTTTCCAAGAAGGCCACGGTAACTTGTGTCTGAATGGAAGGCTACCTGATGGTGCAATAAAGAAATCAGGAGGTTTAAGTAGTTCTTGCCAAAGACCACAACCTCTTCCCGTGGAGCGATTGTCATTGGCTCACGCACCCAAGATTTTTTTTGCGGCTTTTAAGCCTCTTTGGCATTGGATTAATGCGCATTATTGTGCGTTATTAATTAAAGTTGTGCATTGGGTGGCGTGGGTCATCCTTTAACTTCGCCCTCTCGATGTGGCTGGCTGTAGTCCTGCGAATTTCTGGAAGCGTGATGCCAGTCTGTTTCATGAATTAATGTCTGTAGTTTTACTTTTGATAATTGGTGTTTTTGTCTGGCCATGTCTACGGGATTCCATAAAAACTATGTTGTTGGCGTACAATTTGACCGTCTAGCTATAAGATTCGATTCCAGCCCTGGCATAGCTAGGTCGCGAAATATCGAGAAGATGATGGCAGGCCGCCTTTGATACCTTCTTCAAGAATTGACGAGAAGTAGCACAATCAAGAGACATGGATGGAATGAGAGGAGGCCTTGGCTGTGCCTTTGCCCAAGAGTGGAGCAGAAAAGGCTATATAAAAATTGGTGTGGTATGGCGGTATCCATAGCTGGTCTTTTATAGAAAGAAGAAATTAAGGGATGACATAGCTAGACCTCAGAAAGTTCGTAGGTAATGTTGGGTATTATTATAATACTTAGTTCTGTTTCACCTGGCAGTCCATAAAACGTTACCGAGCAAAGTATCTAAAGAGGACTTAGTCAAATCATAACCCCTGCAAGCCGCAAGATGCAAGAAAGACTCCTATTCAAAGTTACCCAAGTTATTTCAACAGAACACCAGGAGTTATTGAAACTGTCCCATACACCAACAGCTTGTATAATCTGCAGCATGCGTTGACCACTTCTATCTCAACTCTACGAAGAGAAGACAAATCAATTTCTTAACAAAAAGTATATTTTTTTTTTTAATTTTGACATCGCGCCGAAGAAATCTTTCTACAATCTGTAATTTTGTCTTCCGTTTCTAGAGTGGTCATACTACGTATGCAGAAGTGACATTAACCTCCACACGATTTACCGCAAGATAAGCAGTAGATTACATCATATAATAACACCCGGCGATAACCAATTCTTGCCTGCTGTTTACTGCCCTTTTCTCTGTACCACGCAATCGATAGCACCCGGCTTATTAGTATCGTTTAAATCTTAAATGAAAATATCGTGGTACCGGCCACAATCAGATGCAATATTATTCTGAGTTTCCGAAGCAAAACACAGCATAACCGTGCCGCGCGCCATCTGGGAAGGACGAATTTCCTCGCCATTTTGAAAATACTTTTTTTTTTTTTTGTTAAATTGTGCCAGTGATAAAAAAAAAACAATGAAGGTTTTGAGTATTGTGGTTTGTTTTTTGTGTGTGAATTCATTGATGGCCAGTGAGGTGAGATTTTAAAATTTTTGCTATTTATCTTTTTAATTTATTTCTTAGTTAATTTTAACACAAAAAGAACCTGATGTTCCAGTCTTCGCGGATGCAGCTAAATACCATTATTTTACATGAAGTGACATTTATGTACTTGTTGCTAAGTCAAGTATTTTTTACTTATTTTTAGAATAATATAATATGTGGGTAGAAATAAAAACAATGGAAAATTATTAAAAACTTTTTGAGTTGTTTTCTCATTAAAGAAAAATCCTTGAAAGGCTTTAACCCTTGAAAGGCTTTAGCCTAGCATAACCAAATAGGTACTTTATATTCAGTAAAACATCATCTTGATGACAGCTATTTATTCACGTGTTTTTATTATATTTTAGCAATAAAATATTCGAAAACCTAACGATATTATTTAATAAAAATTACGCATTTTATTTGACACCTGAAAAAAGTACGAATTAGGTACCTAAGACCTATAATAATCAATAATTTTTCTGTAGGTCCGGTACCTACTATTGAAATTGCCTCGATAAACTGCGTTTTACAGCATTATTTTATAACTATAAAATAAAACAAAGACATAAAAAAAATGACATTATTCATAGAAATCTAAAAATAAAGCTGTAAATACATAACACCACTTTACAGACAAAGCTTCCCAATCATGCATTCCCCGCGTGTTGTTGCTCCGTCTCTTTCTAACGCACACGTTATAGTTCATTGTTGTTGTTCGATCTCGCTCTAGAGGAGGAATCTCCGTGCGCCCTAATTTTCAAATTTCGAAGCATGCGTGGGCCATCGTCACGTAGGCCCTTTCATTCGGAAAGAGATTCATCACAAATTGGTGACATACAAACTGTTGCTAGGTGCATATGTTGTACAGAGACGTAACTGAGGAACACCGGGGACCGGGATTATGAACAAATGGGCTGTCAAAGGGTAATCCCTTTGTTGCTATGCTTGGAATTAGTATGTATAATATAATAAAGGTTCCTATGACCAGATATGGCATTTTTTTTTCTATTAAGTATTAATTTCTTGGTACCAAATACATTGGGCCAGCCAGTTCAGGATTTTCTACCTTTATGATTTTAATTAATGGATAATAAATCGTCATAACCATCTGAAATTTAAATAGTAATTTAAATGGTCCAATAATTTAATTACCCGAATGTTTTTTATGTTTAAGTACTTTTTTTACAAACCAATAAGTATATAACACTCTCGATCTCTGAATTTCAGAGTCAACAAATAATTAAAAAAAAACGTGAAAAAAAGTTTAAAAATAATGTGTGTGTGTGCAATGTGTGTGTCTGTGTGTGTGTAATGTCTGGTAAAAAATAATGTGACAATACATCTTTGTTCCAGACCTACAAAGCAGGTGTGCTGCACCTACAAAACAAAGAAATCAGCGAGTTCATACCTTTTATTCACAATGCTGGCATAACGGTGAGTCATAAATAAGAATATCTAAGAGAATGTAGAAATGACTTTGCACTGTCTGCCATCGTACGAATACAAATAGACTAAGAATAGAATACTAATATAGGTAGGTATAAAGAGTAATCTATTACTCATACATCTATAATTCATATGGTGTAAAATTGTACACTATATAAATTAAGGATGTAAAAGAAGAAATTCATCGTGTATTTAAGTCTAGAAAAAATATAAAGAAAGTAAAGTATTTTTTTATTTTAAAAACATTTTTTTATTGTTTAGTTTATTTATATTGTGTCTATTTATTTTCGAAAAAAAGGCTACGTTTTCATGTGCACGAAGACTTCTGTAAAAATATGACATGTATGACAGCAATGTTTGTAACGACCACATGTGAAGCACCACCTATCAAATAAAAAAAGAATCATCCAAATCGGTTCACCCAGAAAAAAGTTATGAGCTAACACACATAAAAAAAAAAAAAACATACTGTCGAATTGAGAACCTCCTCCTTTTTGTGAAGTCGGTTAATAAAAAGTAGTTTCATGTTCCTACGGAAGGGCAACAAAGTTATCATAGACTAGCTTTTTCCCACGGCTTTGCCCGCGTGGAGTTCGGATAGTATCCGACGGAGACGTAGGTAACGGGGATAAAAATATCCTATCTCCTAACTCGGGTCATGGTATACTTGTGTGCCTGTCATTGAAATCCGTTCAGCTATTAAAGTATGAAAAGGTAACAGATAGAGTTACATTCGTTTTTTAATAATATTAGTATGAATATGGATAGTATGATAACAATCTTGGGAAGACATGCTTCATCGTACGTAACAATAGGAAATGTGTTGTTGATCTCTGTCATCAATCCGCTTGCTACAATTTACAAAACACTTATTTCGTAACGCACAATCGCCTTCATTTTGACATCGTAATCTAAGACGAGCTCTGTCTGATCAAAGCGATTGTGATTACGAGTGTTTTACGCAATTAGGGTGCGGCTGACTGAATTGCCGTACTATTCAAAATAACTTCCCCTTAAGTCTTAGTGCCTTATTCTCCTCCAGTTACCTCAATAGGGGTATCAGGGACCACAAGCATGTTATGTTACGATAACAATGTTTGCAAAACAATCTCACGTAACTCACATTTATATACGTACGCAGAAGAAAAACAAAGATAACCTTCCAGCATTAATTGTTTTTATTTCAAAGGAATAGCTCACACGATTTATTTTCATAAGCATTTTGAACTCGAAACTAAAACTTTCTGGACAAACAACGCGACCTAAACGTCAAAATTTAAATTAAGAACGTTTTCTTCACAGCGTGGAAGCCACGCTGTGTAATCGTGGAAATTCAAATTCGGACCATCTTTGTAAATAAACACCACGCGCTGATCAGCTGATAGGTCATTGACCGTCACACGCATGATCAAAATGCTTGTGATTTCCGCGCTCCTTTGAATGCTAAAATTGTTTTAAAGTTTTTTAATGATGTTCTCCGCTATATTGATGTAGGATATTTTAAGATTTTGTATACTTTACCAGTGTGTCATTAACATATTTTTTGCAAGTATTTGAGTAACATCTTCCAGTTTTTTTTTTCATAATTATCTTCCCATAAAATTCTTATCAATTATTTTATTTTCAGGGCATTGATATTCTGGTTCTGCCTCCGTTGGAGCCAACACAATCTACTGATAACTACGATGAGGTAAGTCCTAAAAAACACAACTTTTCAGCGATCAATTTTCACGGCATAATTTTTAAATACCGTGAGGTACATCTATCGATTTTAATTACATCAATTAAATAAAGTAAATAATCGTTGGCATAGCAACGATTTATTGTGAACCCGCCTTAGCAACAATAAACCACGTTTACAAAGCTTTCCTACCATGCAATCTCCACGTGCTATATTCCATCTCGGTCTAACGCAAGTCGAAATGTGCATTGTTGTTCTTCTCTCTCGCTCTAACGAAGCCCACCACCAAGTTTTGAAACATCGGAAGCTCCGTCTCGTAGACGACTCACATAAATTACTTTAAATTACTAAACCAAACTATGTTGTGCACTTTTGTATGAAAACTAATGGTACGCACGGCGACATAATCAAGCTACGAGTATACATTTTATAAGCTGACTTCTCATTGTACGAAAGGCTATACAATGCGAACTCAGCTAAAACTGGAAATGTACAGCTTGATATGTCGCCGTGTGTACTGAGATTTTATTGTTATGAATCGGAAAAGTGTGAATAGAGTCAGCCCCTTTTTTTTTTTGGTTTGGGACATCTTCAAATGACCTCGCCCGCTCTGGGCGGAGCGGAAGGGCGTGTAAATATTTAAGTCTAGAAAACATATAAAGAAAATAAAGTATTTTTTTCCTTATTTTGAAAAGAAAAGACAATAAAGAAAAAATAAAGAAAATGTGTATAGTTTATTTATAAGTTGTCTATTTAATTTCGCAATAAAGGCTAAGTTTCCATGTGCATGAAGAATTCTGTGAGAAATGTATAACAGCAATTGTGTAACTTCCAAGTAGTTGCATGTTCCTACTCTTACTGACTAAAACCCACCATAGTTCCTTCAGTTGCCTGTGCGCCAGGGCCCCGGTAACTCTTTCAAACAATCCGCGACCCCGGCTTAATTACGAAGCTTATTTTATACGTGCTGTTACTAACGTCACGTTCAAGAGTCACCCACTTAACTATTGAACGTGATAAATTGAGCTTCTGACAAGTCTTACAGCCGGTCCTTATCATCTTTCTGCTCATGTACCATGTTACCTGTGGTCGGCGCAACACGTTTTCGTCTTCCATTCTCCCCTGTCAACTGTCACGCTATCATTCACTCCCTTCTCTATCATATGATTCCTCACACACTCCATCCATGTTTTCTTTAGCCTTCCTCTCCTTCTCCATCCACCAAAATTTATATTAATCACTCTTTTAGTCCCATACGTTTCCTCCCTCCTCATCACATGCTAATAGTATAAGCATAAGCATTTTTTTGGGTAAGGTCACTCCATCGTCGACTTTGTCTCTGACATCTTTGACCTAGACTAGAGTTAAGAGCAAACCCATCCAAAATAAAATAAATAAATAAAAAAACCGTCTATACTGATCCCACTGCTGGGACACAGGGCGTCCTCTCTTTGAGAGTGGGCTGTAATCCACCACGCGGGCCCAGTGCGGGTTGGTAGATGTGACATGTCTTCGAATTTTTGGTTCTAGGACATGCCGGTTTCCTCACGATGTTTTCCTTTGAGAGCGGTGGTGATGAAATTATTTACACAAAGTAAAGCGCCTGCCTGGGTTTGAACCCACGGCTTTAATTTGTCGGGGCCGTTACCACTGGGTCACCACTGCTCACATGCCAATGCCACGTGCCAATAAATAGCTTACATAATGGCATGCAGATAGGTTGCATTTTCCCATAACAACTTTATGATTAATGGTAAAGACAATGGTATTGGATATGCATCTACTTGCATGCTATTATGTAAGCTATTGGCAGGTGTATTCCAGGCTTGCCTTTCAGTGCGTCCATCGGGCTCTAGGTACTCAGGTCCACTAACAATCTGGCTGATTAGGTAATTTCTTGACCACGTCAAGAGCTATGAGCTGTTCTCTTATACAATACTACAAGAATAGAATTGAATAGAATACTCTTTATTATGTACACCATAAAAATTACAGATATAAATGTAGAAATTTTACATAGGGTGACACACACCCCCCCCCCCCGCCCCTTGTTCGACGAAGCGCCAGGCCGCGCCGTAGCTGAGCCTGTAGCTTTAATTTCCCCAATTAATAATAATAATATAATTTCGATCCAGCCTGTCCCACCTTGCTGCCCTCCCCTCAGTGACGCCCTAAGCCGAGGCCCGTACCCCACAGGGGATGTCCTTAGCGTACGGTCACCTAGAAATTAAGTAATTCGCCCCTGGCTGGAGGCTTTAAGTTAGTAGCTTAAGGCACCACAGGACAGACCGGTTAAGTAGCCAGGACCTCAGAGGCCACAACTACGAGCCAATTAGGAAAAAAGAAATGGGGTGACACAATCGGCGGTCTTATCGCTAAAAGCGATCTCTTACAGACAACCTTTGGATGGATTCAAGGGAGAAGGAGAGACAATAATGCAGGTAGCCAGTGGTGTACCATTTACATATACAACAAATACATACATACATAAAGCATATATTTATCTACATAATATAATATATACAATAATAAACATGAAACAAGGGTAAGGAAACTAAATGTAATGACAATGTTTAAGGAGAGAGGAAGTGTTTTTTAACCAGAATTTTAAAAGTGGACAAAGATTGAGCACGATTTATCGACATGGGCAAGGCATTCCATAACCGTACTGCTTGAACTGTAAAAGACTTGTCATAAAAACTGGTGGAATGCCTCGGCATCTCTAGTCTTAAGTTTTCCGATGACCTCAGATATCTATTATGTGTGTCATGAAGGAACTTGAAACGTTCTCTAAGATAAGAGGGGGTTTTAGGGTTGAACAGAATACTGTAGAGCTGAAACAAGATATGAGAAGGAATATGATATGTGAAGAATCTTTTGGCCATCATAATGACGTTGCTAGGAGGGCGCTGTTGGTTAACATTTGTGCAATTGTTTTGTGAAATGTATTAAAAAACAAGATGGCGGCATTAGTTCCGATTTTGGCCACGCGCCAAAAGAACCTTGTAGTGTTATAGCCAGAGATCGGATATTCGGATGCATATTCACCTAAAGTTGAGATGTTGGTTAATATGGAATGCGCTTTTGTATCGAATAAATCTTAACTTTAACTAACACACACCAGCCCTCCTTTTACACCCTACATACACAATTTTGCATCGGGGGTTAAACACTAATTTTAAATAAATATACATCTGAATAGTTATGCAATCCAAGAACCCCGGGGTATTTTTAATAAATATTTTTTTAGGTTTCTCTTTTATACTATTGTATAGAATAGAACCTATTTGGCAGATAGAATACAGTGCAGTAAATAAAATTGAATTTTTCTCGTGTGTATTGGTTAATAAACATCGTAATTCTTTTGTTTCAGGTCATAAGCGTGGTATCGAGAGCGTCTAGACGAGCAGGCATGTACGTGGTGGTACATTTGTATGAGAAGGCGAGGTGCCAGCTAGGATATGAGATGGTGAGGAGTAACCTGGTGTTCGATAGAAAAGGAGCCATTGTTGCTGTGTAAGTATTTAGTAACTTTTACACACATTATACAGTCTTTAGGGTCGGCACGTTGGTGGTATGTTTTGAACAAAGTCGTACCGAAGCAATACATATTTGGCTCTTATTCGGCTCGTGCCGTTCGGCACCTATCCAGTTCGGTTATTTTAATTATTGTGAATGTGAGAACTATGTGGGTCAACGGTTTTTTTTTCTCAGTTAATTTTAATCAGTTTGAGTAATTTATGCGGCCTACCCAAATGTTCTTTGGTATTGTTCGTCGAATCGTTGAGCTCCTTAAGTCCTGACTTTCTGAGTTGAGCTGCGCGATTACTGAGAAATCCGTGCACTGGCTGGATAGGATCCACTCAATTTGTGTGGTTCTTTCCTCAAAAGACCATTTCAGACACAAATCAACATGGTCTTCACATGATCTGACCAATATTATGTCTGGACTTTAAAAGAGACTGTGACCTCTGAGTTTGTTTCGACCTTTCTTCTCAGAGTACTCAGATAGGAAACGTCGACCTCATCTAGTTTAAAAAATATGATTGACGTGTAAAAGTGTTTGTACAAACCTACTTAGAGAAATAAAATCATTTATCCGCGCTGAATCATGTTCGGTTCGCCTCGGCACAACTCGGGTTACGCCGAGCGTCTTTTTCCCCGATCATATTATATCAACACATCATGTTCGATTTTGACACTCGGCTGGCTGTGCCGATTCATGTTTACCATTTTGATCCTAATTAGTGCCTAGTAATGACTGTTGCAATGCATATAATGATATCTCATGGTACTCAGACAACCCCAAATGTATAATTATCTCTTAAACTTTTCCATGTTATGATAAGGTGTTTATCTACTTTGACATAGTTTTTAAATATGATAATTTCAATCGATACTTTCAAGGTTTCATACAGTCAAGTAATACCAACCAATGGTTTTATAAATGGGCTTTGTAAAAAAATTGGTTTAGGTACAATAAAGATTTGAAATATTCTATCTCTAGGCTCAGACCACTGTCACCAGTGACGTGAGGTTGGTTTCGGTAACATGTGTACACTTAGGGCCGGTTGTTTGATACATTGCAAAAAATGACTAGGTAATAGTCAATTTAACAAATAGTCACTTGACAATAATTAAATTTTAACTACTCTGTCTACGCATGGTTAACTTTCATAGCAAGTTGTAATTTTTTTAAATTATAGTTAGCTTAATAATAGGTCTTTACCTATGAAATTGCCGTTTTGTATGAAAAAATTTAAACGAATTTTTTTCATGAATTTTTTATTTGTATTAATCGAAGTAATCACCCATGCAATCAATGCATCTTTGCCATCGCAGTGGCAGTTTATTGATGCCCTTCTTAAAGAAATCAGCTGGACGGGAGGCAACAAATTCTTCAAAGGCATTTTGTACTGCCTCTCGGGTATTAAATTTTTTTCCCGCCAAAAAGTTATCCAAATTCTGGAAAAAGTAGTAGTCTGTAGGCGCAAGGTCTGGTGAGTAGGGCGGATGACGGAGAGCTTCCAACCCCAGTTCTTGCAACTTGGAGACCGTCTGCTGTGCAGTATGAGGTCGCGCGTTGTCGTGCAGGAGCAGCGGAGACGAGCGATTGACCAATGCTGGTTGGAGATGCGCCAGCTTCTCCATCATTGTGTTCAGTTCTTCACAGTACACATCTGCAGTAATGCTCACCCCGTTTGGTAAGAAGCTGTGATGAATCACACCGGCGCTAGACCACCAAACAGTGACCATCACTTTTCTAGGGGTAAGTTTTCGTT
Organism: Griposia aprilina; assembly: GCA_916610205.1. Classification (NCBI taxonomy): domain Eukaryota; kingdom Metazoa; phylum Arthropoda; class Insecta; order Lepidoptera; family Noctuidae; genus Griposia; species Griposia aprilina. The sequence continues at coordinate 17,685,881 of OU744307.1, read as the reverse complement.
TAGGGCATTGTTTAGGTGCTGAACCAGGATCCAACCAACTTGCTGAGCGCTTACGGTTATCAAACAGAATCCATTTTTCATCGCAGGTAACAATGCGGTTCAAAATTCCTTCATTTGTGTGTCTGTTGAGCAGTGCAAGGCACGTCTCGACACGTACTTCGCGCTGGCGATCATTGAGTTCGTGGGGCACCCATTTGTCAAGCTTTTTTACCTTGCCAATTTGACGCAAATGGACCAATATTGTTTTGACGCTAACGTCGAAAGCTGCTGCTAATTCAGCCGTAGATTGTGTATCATCAGCTTCCACAATCGCCTTTAATTCGTCATTGTCGACCAAAGTCTTCGGACGACCGCGAGGTTCATTTTTCAGGTCGAAATTTCCAGAACGGAAGCGAGCAAACCAATAACAGGTGGTGCGTTGGTTTGTAGTGTTAGCTCCGTAAACGTCGTTGATGTTGCGTGCCGCTTGTGCCGCGTTGCTGCCACGACGGTACTCATATTCCATAATTACTCGAATTTTTAACGTATCCATGATGACGAAAAAGATTGAAATGCGATGAAAATGTAACACTAATCAATAAAGAAATGACTACTTTTAGAAAAAAAAACCATGTTTTTAAAATAAAATTAATTTGAAATTAGAATTCTTAGCCAAACAAAAATTATTTTGATTTGAAATGGCCAGTACTGCAGAACGGCAATTTCATAGGTAAAGACCTAATATTTGTTATGTAATTTTTAACAAATTGTTAGTTTAACTAACGCATTTTAACTATTAGTTTTTTTGACTACTGATCAAACAACGAGCCTTAAGTGAGGTGTAGTTTGGTTGTAAATGGGGTTGTAAATGTGTAAGCGTGTATGCACAGAGAAAGGGGAAGTTTTGCATGCTTCACTGTATTGTTCGCAGCGCTATGTCTTAATTTTGTATTTGGTCTGAGTCTCTATGTATCTAAACATCATCATTATCTTTATCAAAGTATTTGTGGTCGGCGCAACTTCTCATTTGCTTCCATACTTCTCTCTGAGTCGTCATCTCGGTAGTATCAGCATGCGTTGGGAACCGCACGCTGATACTCTAACTGCCAATGCGAATGACACAGCTCTTTTGTCGGTACACGATGATTCCGATATAGCATCAGCCAAACTTCAAGCCCACGTCCATGAAGTGGAGAAGTGGCTAGATAAATGGCGTATTAAGGCAAATCAGGGAAAATCTGTCCATGTGACTTTCACCCTGAGTAGGCAGACCTGTCCCTCAATAAAACTTCATAATCAGGAACTCCTATTAATATATTATTGTGTTTAACATAAATCGCCGAGTTACAAAATTATTAAAAAAATAACAACTCGGTTGTCAACCTCTTTCTAGCCATAAGTATAATCGTTAACGCAGTCCACGCATTGTTTCTTTGGCCTCGATGGTCTTTGGTCTCTGATCTAATATCAACCTTCAAACATTTAGTTACAGAAAACCTCAAAATGGAGTTGCCAACTGCACGACATCAGAATCAGACCTGGTGACGTTTACCACAGACTTCGGAGTGACTTTCGGTGTCCTTATAGAGGAGGATATTGTTCTATATGATGAGGAGCATTTAAAGGGAGTGAAGAACTTCGTTTTGACTGGAGACTGGCAGTCTGAGGTGCCTTTCTTAAATGGTGAGTTTTGGAAGAAGAGTCAATTTTTTATTTAAAACATAAAACATCACCCCTGTGTTTCCTGAAGGGCTTGGCAGATGTATTCACCCACATTTCGCCAGCTACATTTAAGTCCCATGTGTAACGGGGGCGAGTCGACTGCCATCAATCGGGAACAAATCCAGACTCCGGACTGCTACTGAGAAATTCCAAATGGAAAACCCTTATAAAACTTTGCTTGACCCAGGAAAAGAACCCAAGACCCCATGCTCCGCTGAAGCGCTTGCGACGACTACACCAACGACTTTTAGACTTTCACAATAAAAAATCCTGTCATTTTTAAAACAGTTGTTATAAGGTCACCCATTCTTGAAGTAAGATCTAGAGATAAATTCACAATTTCTTGCTTTAGAAGATACAATTCTGTCAAATACTGGTATTCAGCTGCATCCGGTAAGACTGGAAGTAGACCCCAAGATAAATTCAAAGTCAAATCATTTACTACAAATAGGCACATAAAAGGCACTTAAGAACGTTAAAATTTACAAGAAAATAGAATGGATTCTAGTTGCCCCTTCCAAAAGGTAGTTTCGCATGGAGAAGAATGGGCAAGAAACTCCACCGTTACTCTTTTAAAATATTATGTATACATTAATTATATAATTATATGTGAAGACGATGCTGATGCATAGTTGGGAAAAGTCTATGCTGACGATTAGGACACAACTCTGTCAAGTTTAACCATGGCAGGAATCCAGTAGTATTTTGTCCAAAACCAACTTATTTTAAAGCTGCTTACTGCCTCACGATCAATGAATCTATTGCAGAGGTTATAAACAAATATGTCTTTGTTACAGCTGCCCAGTTCGCGTCATCGTGGTCCTACGTCACTAACGCTAACTTGGTGTCTACTTCTGGAATTTATTCTGGAAAAGCTGGCTTGAAGACCGGAACTGACAAACTAGCAATTGCTGAGCTACACAAAAATGGAGAGACTGGTAAGTTCGTTGTCATTTTCTCCAGTATTCTGGGCTTTTGGGGTTGACACGTTTTTTTCATCAACCCAATGCGTGTTCGCGATAAAATATTATGCTTCGCATATAGGTCGGTTGATCACAGCGGTAGTAGTTTGTTCTTTTTTCAATTGACCAATAAAAAACATAATTGATGTATCGGGAATAAATGAATGTGACAATGCTTCCATGATATGTGCCAGTAGCATCGTCTGCTCAAAGTTCGAAGATTTTTTATTATTACCGATTTATCGTGTTACCCAGTGACTGGGTTATGGAGGTCAGATAGGCAGTCGCTCCATGTAAAATACTGGTATCAGCTGCATTCGGTTAGACTAGGAGCTGACCTCAACATAGTAGGGGAAAGGCAGACAATTTGATTTATTTATTTGACATAACATTTGATACGAACCACGTAACTTGTTATTACCCGATTGCCAAGAAGGAAACTGGGTAGGTAATGTTATCCGGGTGTATATTTATCTGTTACCTCCTTCCTGAAAATCTTGGCGATGTTTAAAGGGCGAGCTCTATCTGCTTGTAAAATAACTAAAAGTATGACGTAGGTAAACAAGACCCAAAACATATTCCCATAAAAAAAAAACAAATAAACCTGCATGGGCACTTATGAAACGTCCGAAGCTACGCACGGTTCCAATTGGTTGATTCCTATGGAGAAGAGCCGGCAAGAAACTCCACGGTTACTCTTTTAAAAATAAGTGGGTTTTAATGTTTTCAAATTACAGTGTTAATAAGTATGGGAGGACAGTGTAGGCCTGTCAACAAGTAACAGTTCCTCAACAAAATAGAAAAAGGTCTGCAAATCTACACACATCCACTGTCCACATGAATGTGAAGACTATGTGGGTAATTGTTGCTTTTTTTTTTCCTCTCTGCTAGTTTTTATCATAGTCTGGCAGTTTGAGTAATTTTTGTGGCCTACCCAACTGTCCTTTCTTTGGTATTGTTCGTCAAACCGTTGAGCGCCTTAAGTTCTGAGTTGAGCTGCACGATTACTGACAAATGCGTGCACTGACTGGACAGGTCCACACAATCTGTGTGGTTTTTCGTCAAGAGACCATTTCAGACACAAATCTACACGGTCTTCACATGATCTGACCAAGATTATGTCTGGACTATAAAAGACACTGTGACCTCTGAGTTTGTTTCGGCCTTTCTTCTCGGTGTAGTCAGATAGCAAACGCCGACCTCATCTAGTTTTTAAAATATGATTGACGTGTAAAAGTGTTTGTACAAACCTATTTACAGAAATAAAATCATTTATCATTTTATCATTTACACAGTCTACAAGTTAGGCCTACAACGTTCTTAAATTCACAAAAGTCACTGAAAATATTACTAATCTTAATCTAAGGACGTCAAGGCGAGTTTTCATAGATTTGATTAGGTACAAACATGTTTTCCTAAGTTTATCGTGTGCACAGATACGTCGCGTGAGCATCGCATGATGTTAGATAACGATCATAGAAACGATGACGTCACTCGTTAGTATATGAATAGATGTTTTGTAATTTAATGCACAGGGCCTGTATCTTTTGAATCATAATACAACGTTTAGGCTCCCACAGACAGGCGCGACGCACGGTGGATCGAAAATCGGCTGTAGAAGACATAGGATCTCGATTTCTTAAATGTTATTTTTTTTGCTGGAAATGACTTCTGCTGATCATTACTATGTACAAAAATGACACCCGAGTTAATTCTGCCCAAAAACGAAGGAAATATATTTTTTTTACGAAAAATTTGTATGAAGCTAGTATGAAAAATCGAATTATCTCCTAAACGGCATGTTTAACCGTAATATCCTTGGAGGTGGTCATAGTGCTAATTATTTATGATTTTTTGGTTGCCAATTTGACGAAAAATTTAATGCCGTTTTTTTAAAAAAAATCGTCAAAATATTTTTATTTATTTTTACATGTAAAATGATCCCTTTTAGTGTACAAGTTAAAAAGTTCGATATGTTATTAACCCAAATATTAAGAACACACAAAACAAGAAAAATTAAATAAAAAAATTGCTGTTTTTTGACACATTTTTACTAATTTAAATAAAAAAAGATTATCAAACTCTTATTTAAGTAACAAAATAATTAAACACAATTTTTTTGTATTATATACAAAATAATTTAATTTAAGGAATTAATACTAACTCATAGCACTGCTAATTAACAAATTAGCTTACTTATCAGGAAAAGTTGAATGTAATCCATAGTTGGCATTGTCGTGAGATATTGAAAATCATTAAATCACCTATAAAGACTCATTAGAAGACCTAATCAGTGTAGTTACTTAATCACTTCTTTTCGGACTCATTAGAAGAGTAAACAATTGGTAATTTGGTTGTATGAAAAGTTTTAAAACTCATGATGTGTTGATAAATATCTAGCTCAAACATAGTTGTCTACGTGTGGGTGTACTATAAACCTCTGCCAACTCCTTCGAAAATATAGGAGTGATGCTATTTTATGTTACGTGTAGTTAAAAGTCCGTGTTCTTCAACATAAACACTAAAAGGAATCGTTTCATATGAAAAAACAAATGAAAATATTTTGACGATTTTTTGAAAAAAAACGGCATGATATTTTTCGTCAAATCCGCAACCAAAAAATTATAAATAATTAGCACTATGACCACCTCCAAGGATATTACGGTTAAACATGCCGTTTAGGAGATAATTCGATTTTTCATAGTAGCTCCATACATTTTTTTCTTATAAAAATTATAACTCTTCCATTTGTGCACACATTTACTTCATATGACATTTTATAGAACAGTAATGATCAGCAGAAGTCATTTCCAGCAAAAAAAATAACATTTAAGAAATCGAGATCCTATGTCTTCTACAGCCAATTTTCGATCCACCGTGCGACGCGACGGTGCGACGCGATTCTGGTAGAACAACTTCCATGAAGTTTTCATAGAAATTGATCTACTAAAGTCGCGTCCCGCCTGTCTACAAGAGCCTTTGTACGTTGAGTCTTTTCAATTTTTGAGTGTCTACTGCTATGGCCGCTTTAACGACAAAAAATAAAAATAAAAAGGGGGAGGGGGGGGGATTATAAGCAACGTGTTAAAAATGTGTAGTGTTTATATTGCACGGCGGTACGGTACCCTTCTTGTGCGAGTTCAACTCACACTTGGTCGCTTATATGCATATATATTTTTTCTGAAAAATTGTAGGCAATTTAGAAATTTAATGTTTATTTATAATTGCTTCTTGAAGTTTCAATTGTTGAAGGTTGTGAGAAAATTTCGCCATTGTAGAAGGACCTAATAATGTCTCTCGCGAACTTCTTGTTTCGTCAGTCGCTGGATTTCTATCAGTTGCCCTTTGCACATGGTGCAAACCGTACGCTCTCAATCGACTTGGAAGTATATAGAGTTGTTAATACTTTATTTAAAAAAATGGGAGGAAATTAAAGTAACATGATGTTTGCCGGGGGACTTTAAGAAAATAGTTGTACTTTACCTATATCCTAGTCAATTATATAGGCTTAGCTGATACCAATATTAAAAGTAATTTTTTAATTTCAGAAACACCTGTGGTACCTTCGACCATCAACTTCCCTGGTGAAGATTTGAGTCAATACGTCATTAAACAGCTGGATCTTAAAGCCAGCTCCAAGGGTTACAAGGAGACTGTCTGCCATAGGAGTTTCTGCTGCGAATTTTACGTAAAGACTGGTTCTCCAGGTAAAGTTCAATCCATTTTTCGTCATTTCTAATTAGATATGTGGGGAATGAGGGGCAAGCTTTCGTAAAAATTCTTGGCAAACCTTAACTCGCTCTAAGCGTTTCCAAATGTCTTTTATAATAATGCGCACAGTAAAAGAGTGGAACTCTCTACCTGCGTCTATGTTTCTGAACGCATACAACCCAAATCTCTTCAAAATGAGAGTGAACAGGCTTCTTCTGGGTAAGCTCATTCCATAGTCGACTTAGATTAGAGTCAAGAGCAAACCCATCTCAAATAAAAAAACATCAAAATCAAACTCAAAGCATTTATTTCAAATAAACCAATTACAGGCACTTTTGAATTGTCAAGGGGTCGGTCAGTCAGAAAGATGAAGCTAGTTGCCTATTCCAAAGTGTAATAGGTACATCCATACTAATGTTATAGATCCTAAAGTAACTCTGTCTGACTGTCGGTCTGTTTCCTTTTGACGCCATAACGGCTGAACGGGATTCGATAAAAATTGGCACACAGGAAGACCATGATCATTTTTATCCCGGTAGTACGTTTCGTGGTATAATTTCCGACATCCATGGTAGCGAAACCGCGGACAAAAGACAGTGTTAATAAAATTGCGGTCAAGAAACAGTCTATCAATCACTATGATTAATATCTACCACATTGGGACCAATGAACGTTTGGAGTCTCCAAAGAAGCGGTTGGAGACAAATGCTGTTGATGTCAATTGATAAATGAATTGTTATTGGAACAAGACAATTGATGGTGATTGTTACGTTACTTGACTCTCAAGCAATCTGCCTGCCTTTCTCAACTAATTTGGGGTTGGCCTCCAGTCTATCTACAGTATTTTACATGGAGCGACTGCCTATCTGACCTCCACAACCCAGGTACTGGGTAACATAATACCCCTTGGTGGGACTGTTTGTCAGAATTTTGGGCTTCTCGGCTGTCAATGATCTACGAATGTCAGCTGGGACCAACGGCTTTACGTCGCGACTTTGAAGACTGCAAATTCCATCTCGAAAAAAGTGAAGGACACACTTTTTAAATCGAACGTGTTTTTAATATCTCCCCTTCTTCTTTTCAGATGCTAAACCCGAAGCGAGCTACAGTTTGGCAGCATTCAACGGCATCCGTCCATTCAGTACCAACCACAAAATTGGTACCCAGATCTGCGTGATTTCAGGGTAAGCTAAAGTCTTTTTCCAAATAGGTTTGGCTCCCTCACAAAACTGCGATGCGTTGCGATACGACGCCGCTTCGCAGGAACCGTCCTGGAGCTGCGTCCTGCGTGCTCGCAGATTTATGCAATGCGAGGCGAATTCGCAGTTTTGTGTGGGAGCCCTTAAAGTCAATTTTGGTCCTACTAAAACCGGTGGTAGTTACTTAGAGGGTTTGAACTGAATACTTATCGATTATTTGATAGACAATGAATAGGAGATATCAATACCCTGAGGCTAGAGCGGTTAGCCGGTTTTAAGATGATTGTCTAACTACCCGATAATATTACTTGTCATCGTTGAGATGATGGCGGATTTTAAAATTATGGTCTACCAACCAACCAACCAACCAACCAACCAACCAACCAACCGACCAACAACCAACCAACCAACTATGCTCTAGCATAGTTGGCTTCAGGATCGAAATTTCACAAATGATCTTTAATTAAGAATTAATACATAATTATTCTTGTTGCAGGTCTGAAGTATCAAACATTATTTTCGAAATAATTTCCATCACTGCCAACTTTACGAAACAAAACTCCCAATATCCCATCATCCAATCAGCGACAGTGCTACCAACTGAAAATTTCAAATTCGAAACAAAAGTCAACGGCATTCCCCATCAGGTGACATTAGAAATTGTTGATAGCCAAAATTTTGTAAACTTTGGTATTTTTGGCAAAGATCCTACAAACAAATTAGAAAATAATTATGTTTTTGGAGAGAAAAATAGCACGGAAAGCGCAGAAAATCAAATCTACAATTATATTTTCAATGAAGATGTTCAAGAATTCTTCGACTATGTATGGATTCGTATAAGAATATTAATCGTTGTTGTGTCCATTTATATTTTAGAAATGATGTAAGAAATTCTAAAGTCTGAAAATTATGCTCCAACTTGAGAATTTTTGAAAGTTAAAGCTCGTTGCAAGCCTGTATAGAAAATATAATTAAGGGGTTTGATTTAATGTTTTTTAAATGTATCTTTTTCACAAAGGTATTTTTTAAGTAATTATTAAAATTCGCAAATTTTATTGACATAATATGCGGGTTTGTTATAAAATGTGGTGATAAATTGCTTAATGAGTGATAAGACTGTAAAAATGTCTGCGTTCCGTCAGTTTAAACTATTTTTAATTGTGTAAATAGTAGCACTGATATGTATATTCAAAGAAAATGAAAGTGTCTCTGAAAACTTTGGCTGAAAACCATGAAAATTATTTTATATTAGTAGGGTATCATGCAACACAATTTTCATCGTAATGTTTATCCGAACTAAAAATAAAGGACGCATTCAAAAACACTTCAAAACAAAAGTTACTTTCGATGTCCTTCCGAAGGTGATTTCTAGCCAAACAAATGACATTCTGAATACACCTGTGTTTGCCAATAGCCTGTCGTTATAAATATGATCAGATAGAAACAGTGCATTTTTTAAATAAGCGACTTATTTTGTGGGATGCAAGTAAAGGGTGATTTGTATAGGTCGTGGAAAAATACATTTTAAACAGAAAGTATAATCAACATTTTAGATGCAACTTTCTACTTAAATGTACAAAATATTTTTTTTAATATTTTTTTATAGGTACGGGAAGATCATTGTCCTTTCTTGTTTTTTTTTTTTGTGATCTAACAATGTGTACATACTATTAGTATTTTAAAACTATTTAGTTGTCGACTGTAGCGAGAGATAAGTCTGTTGCTATTTCACCATTATTTAATGTATATAATTATAATCCTAGCTTTTTCCAACTACATATTTATTATCTTGGGGTTGGCTTCCAGTCTTACCAGAGGTAGCTTAATACCAAGCACTTTACATGAAGCAACTGCCTTTCTGACCTCCATAACCCAGTTACTGGGTACCCCTTGGCAAGATTGGCCTGGCCTAATTTATGTATATTTTTATTTTCATATTATGGTGAATTAGTACATAAGGAGAGAAATAGTACATTTTGATAATGAATAATAATGATTATTAATGTGTTTTATAGAAAGGACAGTCGCGATAGACTGCTGTGATATTAGATTTATGCATGATTTAAATATATCAGATTTTATATAAAGAAAACTTTGTTTTATTTTCTCTTCCTATATTTGTGCCGAGCTTTTTATAACAGACAAAAGTCACCGCTAATACATCTATAAATAATATTAATAGAGTACTTGAGTACTACTATCAAAAATAAACATTAATTAGTACTTATTTTAAAGATGGTACTAAAAATAAAAATAACTTAAGTGGAAAAATGGAGAAGTTACCCACTTTTGAAATTATTCTTCTATCCTTGTCACGCAAACCGATCATTGTACTGAATGGCGCGAAGTTACTATGGCGTTCCTGTGTTGTGACGTCAGATGCTAATAATGCTGTTTCTGTCTAGCATCGACTTTAAAACGCATATAACATTACCATTTTTCGAGATTTAAAAAAAAAATACTGCTGTTTGATATTTTTCTCAAATCAAACAAAAGGATTGAGTCACATAGTCTATTAAAGTTTGTTTTCCCTACTTTCCAGTCTGTCTGGTCACAAAGACGGACGCGAAAAGCGAATTTAACACTTTCACTGACGTTACGGCCAGAAGCGTATTTTTTTCGTGTTTAATATATGACAGGCGTTTTTTCGTGTTTGATATGACGCTACGCCCACAGGCGGTTAATTTTACCAAGTCAAAACAGACAAACCGTCCATAGCCGTGTAAATTTGCGTACATTACTAAGAAGCCAAGATCACAAGATCCAGTGTCGTATTGCACTCACTGTTTTTTTTTTGTCATATTAGAGGTACCTACCTTGACTTCTTTTTTACGGCGGCGGCGGCGGTTCGGCTATAGGCGTGATGAAGATTTTTTTAGGGTCATTTTCAGAATGTCAACTTCATCTCAGTGTCCGTGAATGTGTTAAATTATTTTGTTGTTGTTCTCTGAACTACGCAACGGGTTGTGATGCAATTTTCACCATAATTTAGAAAATTTATTCCAAAAGGTTTACGTATTTAAATATCTCGATGATTTCTGAAGTCGTAAAAACCGAGCGAAGCAGGGACGAGACGCTAGTTTTGGAATACAACTGCTTCTCCAAAAATCACGAGAAACAAAAGAAATTACTCGCAATACTTAGTTAATCTCATTATTATTTGCTTCACTTAAATTCTGTACAACAAACAAACAAATTAACGATAACAATAAACAGGTACTTCAGCTCAATGCCTATTAGTTCTTCGTTGATGCTTGTGGCGGTGGATGTACTTCACGTGGTCTTCATCGTCATCGTAAAGGGTCTTCTCTATCCAGCGCATGAAGGCTTCCACCTGGGGAGACGAAAGACGGTGTAAATGGAGATAGAAACAGCAGTATCAGTATTGGTGTTTGCCTCTCGCTTAAACGTATTGTTTTTGAGTGAGAGATCAATAATAAGAGCTGTCATTTTTGAATCCATTTTGTTGTGGATTTCTCTAGTGTGGATCTAAGATCTTAGACTGTCAGAATTCAGATTTAAGCAGGAGATACTCATAGCTGCGCACCGTTAATCAAATAGTTAACTTCGTTAAACGTTACATTTCGGAAGATTTAACGGAAGTTAACGTTAATCGTTAACTATTGATAGAAATTGCATTTAGTATGTCGTTGCGTTAGTGATTTATTTATAAAAAAAATGTTCGTATGGGCTATGGAAGTTTAGGTAGGACATGAAAATTTTATAAATCAAGCGTTTAACATTAGAGTTTGTAATAATTATTATTTAGAGATCAAATACAAATCAAAATAGAGTTAAGAACGTGTTTTTCGCGGCGCGCAAATAGTAGGTACTAAATAACGATTGACAGAATTATGGTTAGTAAACTAAAGTTAATAAGTCCGTTTTGACAATTTTTTAAGTTAACTTAGGTATAAGTTAATCCGTTTCTAGAAATGTTAACTTCGTTAAATAAGGATTAACGGATTAACGGTCTTGTGCCCAGCTTTGGATATCTCTAAGGTTTATTTCCGGAATATAGGCTGATGTAGCCACTGTGGTAACTGTCAGGAGGATTAATCCTTCAGGTAACATAATAATATCATCTATAGGGTGTTATAAATCTTTGTGAAACCACCTCCTCAATTCTCGCAAAACCGTTTTACAATAAGGATCGTCTAATCTAAAACTGCACGCCCCTCCACAAACATTTCTATATGAACATTTGAAATTTGTATGCAGCAAGCAGTGGAGGGGCGTGCCATTTGAAACTGAATGATCTCTACCAAACTATCCAAACGACACTAGTACCTATTTCGTCTAGGACTACCACCTTAATTGCGTAACACACTATCAATCACAATCTGAATCATTTTGAAGCCTATTGCTAATCCATTGCTTCATCTGTTCGAAAAAATTGTCCGCCCAACAACGTAAATAACGCAATGGATGTTGTTGAACTGTCAAAATGAAACCCATTCCTACTGTTAGCGTGTTAGGCAATTACCCCGCTGGACGGTGTTACCTTTGTATAGACATCGGGCTTGCCTCTAGCGCAGGGTATGCCCCACGACACGATGCCGATCTGACGTCCTTCCCTTACCAATGGGCCACCGGAATCACCCTGGAATAAAGAACCATTGTAGATAGATGCATATATAGAATACTTTTTTCACTCCTCTTGCTCAAAAAGTCCGTCATTGTACCGTACCAGAGCGGGGATAAAAAACCATATTTTTCTCTAGGGGAAAAAGTTATATATTAAAAAAAAAACTGTTGGCTAAAAGCGGAGATCTCTTAGGTAAAATGCATTATTTTTTTTGCAACACAACGCAACTCTTTATTATTCTATTGGATTATTTTATTTTCTCGCAATCGTAGTGAAAAGTAGAGTGTAACACTGCGTTACAAACCCATTATAACTCGGTTTCTATTTACTGCCTCGCTAAAGCTCGGGAGTGAAACTACCACGTATATAATGGGCCATTTTAGCCCCTTGTATAACAATCTACTATTATTGGTGAAGTCCTTTAAATCTAGGTTAGGTGCGTAATATTACCTACCCTCAACAATTGTTTCGACAGCAAGTCTGACGTGTAAGGTTGACGAATAATTGTAATGTAAAAATAACTATATTACAATCTGCTATTATTGTACACCAAAATAAATTATGAATAAGAACTTTTGACAGTTTCATGGTGTGGTACAATGGGCGGTCTTATCACTAAAAGCAATCTGTTACAGACATCCTTTGGATGGACCTTTGATTTTGAGGAATTAACAGTTTTTATCTAGTCTGGTGTAGTTCCTGTCTAAATCTTGTTATTAATAGGTAGGTACACAGCGCTATTCTCAACACTAACCTCCACTCCGATTTATTCTTCGTTCGTCCCGAACTTTTGTCCCACATTCCAAAATAATCTTAGTTTGTCCCATATCACTATTGAAGTTGTGCTTCGTCCCAAATTACAAGTACTTTTAATGTACAGTCAACAACAAAAAAATACTTAATTGAAGTTTTTTAAACAATAATCAAAATAATCTCCACTTCTAGCAGTGTGAAAAAGAAAGGAAGCATTCTATTGTTGAAATTAATCACCTATCGTACCTCCCAGTCTTTTAATTCATACTGCAAAGGCTTTATTTTGGCACAGCTAACAAGATAGCGCGCGGTTTCCAAACTTGTTCTTTTTGTGTTTGTGTCCTTTCTTTACGTCATGTTTACCGCAAATAAACGTATTTCTTTCTTTCTTTATAATAAGTAGTATCAAGCAAGCAAGCCTTAGACCGAGGAAAACCTTCAGGGACCAAACAAATTGAATAGTTATAAAGTTTCTTACATGACACGCTCCTTCTCCAGTCTTTGTCAACGCACAGATCTGTGTTTCGAACACAGCATTAACACTTTTGTGCGCTTCCTTACACTCCTCGTAGGTGATGGACCTCAGGTCAAGCTGCATCAGGTCGTTGGGCAGGCGGCCTGGGTACTGTGGACATGAAGATTTGGTGTTAATACTTGCTTGTAACTCTTTGTTTGGACGTAGGATACCGTAAAACGCTCAGTTCTTGGTCGCACAGTTAAGACGTATTGGTAGTAATTGGTACATATAACAAGTTAGGAAAAAATGTAATGTATTGTCAAATATTCAAAGAAAAGACTTTACAAAAATATTTCATAAAAAAAAAAAAACGCATCATGATAAAAAAAAACGTGAAACATTTTTTTTCGTCGCTTGGTACTCAAAATGTTTAAAGTAAACTATCATATTTTATGTAATGATAATAAAGGGAGTTCAATCAACTAAAGAAATACTTAAAACTTATCCCACTGAGCAGTGTATTTATTTTTTAATTTAATTAAAACTGCAATATTACTTTTATTTTGGTGGTCATTCTATTAAACTAACATCAAAAAATCAAATTTGATTCTTACCGCGCCTATAAGAAAGCTGACCAGCGAGTCCTCTCAACCCAGCCTGCCAAGCCAAGTCACCGCTAACCAAATAGCCCATCAACTGTTTGGTAATGATAAACACACGACTTGCTTTGGCTAACCTGGAAGTCTTTAAACAGATTCCGGACTCAGTTTGCCCTAGGCAAGGAAAACCTGTTCAGATGGAGATTCATAGACGACTCCGCCTTGGAGTGCAAATGCTTTGCTGTTCCATAAACGAAGGGACACTTAAGATCATGTCCTACGTGTCCTGTCATCTGCACATAACAGGAACTGATGGATGCTAGTGATGGCGCCAAACACGTTGCCAAATTCTGGGCCGAGTGCATTTAGATTGCCATCGACATGCTAAGACGAAGACCGCGCCTTATGATCGTTGACAGGAGCTTGGAAAGATGTGTGTGATAGGGACTGGTTGCTTTTAAATATTTTATAGGCACCAACTTATTTTAAACTTTTTTTTTCCTTTTTATTAGTGTCCAAATAAATGGCATACTTATGCTTTACTTATCTTTGTATCCTAGATTCTAGTGCATATATATGAATAATACTGTAGGCATCTAAGGTACTTTAAAGGGACTAAATACTTCATGCATCTTGCTAGACACAAGAAGTAGTCCGAGCAAGCAATCGTACGTAAGTAATTGGTTGCGTTATTTTTGACTTGAATAAATTAATCAATCGAACGAAAAAAACATGAAAGCTCGTAATAGAAACCAAAACGCTGCATGACGAATTTTAATTACTTACTGATTTTTAAAATGAAAGATAAGAATAGCTTTCTTGACAACAAGAAAACTAACACTCACCGACGTAGTCCCCCACCCGGTCAGCACAAGCTCTTCTCCCTTCTCCACAGGCTCATCATTCAGCTCCACAGCATCCACTTTGCTTCCGAAGTCCATCTCCTCTTCAGTGAATAGGAGGGCGATGTCGTTGCGAATGACATAGTCATCGTAATCCTCATGGATGACTACCTTTCGGATGTCATATGCTGTGCCGCCGGCACGGAGTTGATTCGTGCCTACTACTGCTTTGAAGTATTGTGGTTTAAGTCTGGAAAGAAGTGGAAGATTTGATGGCTATGAGAGTACCTATAGTGTGCTGACTTTTCCCAAAACTATCTCATCATTATCATTATCAGCCTACAGCAGTCCACTGCTGGACATAGGCCTCTCCAATTGCACGTCATTCTGCACGATTCTCGGCAACTCTCATCCAGCTGCTACCAGCCACTCTGCGAAGATCGTCGCTCCACCTAGCCTGAGAAAGTTCTACGTTACGCTTGCCGATTCGAGGTCTCTACTAAAGAACACGTTCAAAATTATCCATCTATAAATAATCCTAACTAATATTTTAGATACGAAAGTAAGTTTGTTTGTTTGTGTGTTACCTTTTCACGCCTAAACCACTGAACAGATCATCCTAAAATTTTGCATATACGTTGTCAGGTGTACAGAAACGGACATAGGGTACCTTTCATCTCGAAAAAATTCTGTTCCCGAGGAAAACAACAATAACGTTCTTATGATAATAGATGGCACCACGTGTCTTTCGAATCATGATTGAATTATAATTATTATTGTAGAAACTTTAGTAGTTTGTTAAGTGTTTTTTTTTATTTAAGTAGGTACTTAATACATTTCGTGAGTCTAGAGTGTCGATAGACCGGTTTTTCATCTATATGACTATAATTCCCCAAACGATTGACTAATTCTAAATTAAAGCGAGCGAAGCCGTGGGCAAAAGCGAAAATATTATAAATTAAAGTCACTTTTCGCGTGTGTCTATGTGAATGCGTTGTTCTTCAAAATTTCGCAACGTATTTTGATGAAGTTAGATAATTTATTCGGAAAAGTTCATATGTATAATACAATAATGTTAATTTAACATATAATAAAGAAATCTCGATGTTTTGTCAAGTTTTAAACCCGTGCGAAGTAGGGCCGGGTCGCTATGTATGGAAATGTAGCTTTTCGTGTGACCGCTTAGATCTTCTTAACTACACAATGAATATTGTTGCAATTTTTACCATATTTATTTCACCATATATTTTTTTTTGTGTGTGTTCTATAGGTACACCTCTGCCTAACCCTTCTGGGAATACAGGCGTGATGTTATGTTTATGTTATTATGTTTATTTTTACCATAATTTAGAGAATTTACTCCAAAGGGTTTATGTGTAAGTAGTTATACTTCTACATAAACCTTCTGGAAAATGTTTTTAAATTGTCGTACAGACCGTGCGAATCAGGGACGGGTTGCTAGTATATAATAAAATACAATATTGAATCTGTCTATGGAGAACTAATGCTGACTATGATGAGTATCTTGGTAACTTGGCTTAATAAAAGGTCAGTCCGTATATTGGCTTTTAACAAAGTCAATCTTACTGTATACCGAAATGGATCGATTTTATTTCAATCATGACAATATTAAACAGCGCCTGCAAATTATATCATAGCAGACAAAAGCAAGACAGTGAAAGCGTATCTAACCGAACTTGCGTTTTCACACAGTTACAAGATATCACTACAGGCAGAAGTTATGTTATACGCGTAAAAAGGTATTCCACTTTGCAAACAAAATAGGTCATCAATCAGAAAATCCAACAATACTTTCTTTTCTTACCTGTCAACACAATGAGCTGCAGTGAGTATAACTCTAGGTGTCACAAGAGAAGCCCCGCAGAAGTGCCAAGTTCCCCATACGCGAAGGGAGACCTGGTAGGGAATGGAGCCATTGGGAGCCTTAAACCCCCCCACGATGCGTTCCCAATCCTCGCGAGCTTCAGGAGTTGCCGAGTCGAAGAATTCTGATGATACTGGAAGAGTAAGAATTAAGATTTTTAAATAGACTGGAATATAAACTGTATTTTTGAGGTTTAAAATTTGCAAAACATTATTATAATAATTATGCGGTTGCGCTTTGTCTTCAAACTACGAAATAAGAATTGAAAAGCAAAAAGTTTTTGTCAGAAGTGGGATTCGAACCCACGCCCACAGAAGTGGACTGCGACCTGAACGCAGCGCCTTAGACCGCTCGGCCATCCTGACATGTATTACGTAGTTGAAATTATCGATTCATACCCACGAATCTCTCTGAAAAGATAAAAATAGACTCTGACGTCACAGGTCTGTTGATAATTCACTTTGCTTTTACTGCATGCAATCAATAACACTGTTTCAAACGATTTTGAACTTAAGTACAATTGAAATAAAGGTTAACTATTAAATTTTGTATGACGTAGGCGACTCGGAAATTGAGGTCAGTACAATTTGAAGGTCACTGAATCGGTTTATATGTAGTTACGTTGTTACTATGCAGGGATTTCTCTTGGTAAGTTTTGTGCATTGCAGATGTATGTATTGAGATTTATTTATAAATAGGTGGAAGGAACTTAGTTGTTATTGATCACGCCTCGTTAATTTAATAGAGCTACACCGCTCGCAAGTTAATCTACGTTAATCTATGCGTTTGCGTGAAAGAGGAGAGGAAAACTATTTAAAATTCTTGAATCCATACATTATTAGAATTCCGTAATATTTTTTATGTCTTTCAAAAGTTTTGTTTTGGTACTTAGGTTCAGTAGGTAGGTACAAAAGGAAAATATTTTGAAGCTTGTTTTGGGTTTTCTGAAAGTTTTTTTTTTTTGTTCATCTCTTGGTTCAATTAACATTTAAGGCTCCCACAGATAGGCGCGACGCGACAGTGCGACACAAAGGCGCCACACGTCGCGCGACGAGCGGTGCCCTTGTGCCGCGCGCGACTGACGTCGCGTGTCGCGCCTGTTTATAGGAGCCTTTAGACAATAAATTCTCCTGTTATTTTAATTAGTATGTATTTATAAGCTTACATTCATCATTCCTAGGTTCCTTTTTAACTTGGTAAGGTATTTGATATCCTGTCAGACCATTTACTAAAATCTCCACATCAGGGTTTTCTGGTGAAGTTATCAATTCTTTTAGATTTAATATAATTTCTTCAATAGTGTTATTGTTTTTATAATTTTGGGGAATCGATTCAGTGTTTAGTTGTTCTATGAACGTAGAGCCATCTGCGAATGGAAACAGAATGATTCATCAAAATGATTTGATTATTTTACTTCTTGGACGAAGAAAAAGAAAGTCGTACAGAATCTCGTACACATTCACACATTAGTCAGCCGATGGTCGGCCATTACACGCGTAAACGGTAACACTCAAACATAAAATTCACATATAAACGGGACTCAGTTTTGTCTTAGTGGAGTCCCGTCCGACTTTTTTTGTTCGTCCATGTTTTACGAGTACTTGACGTTTTACTTGACCCGAAAAGATCACTTGATTTAAGATAGTTTTAAGTATATTGTGCAAATTGCAAACGAACTGCATTATTGTGGAGTACCAGAAGATACAGGAAGAAGATACGGAAGTGGGGAAGACCTGGATGAGGCTCGCACAGACCAGGGAAGCATATTATGGCACAAAAGGGAGGAGGCTTTTACTCAGCAGTAGGTTCGCAAGCCTAATGATAGTGATAATGACCTACATACCTTTCGAAGAATCAAATCAATCTGTCTAAGTTATTTATTAGGTACTGCGAAGGTCACATAAAAGTCGCACTGCACAAACTTAAATAATCAAGAAATTCGTAATAATTCATGAAAGTGGTCAAGCAAAGAGACAAAAAAATTGACAATATTCCTTTGTCTTGATTTGAAGTCCTGACCATTTAGTTAAGATTAATCATTGCTTAATTTTTTATTATTTTTAGCTATTGTGGTATAGTAATTTTATTCTAGGTGCATCGTCATCACATATAAATGTGTACAAAATATTATAAAACATTTTAAAAGAGTAACGGTGGAGTTTCTTGCCCATTCTTCTCCATACGAAAATACCTTTTGGAAGGATTTTTTATATAAATGATGACGTTTAAAGTGTCTTTTATTATAATATAGTCAAAGTCAAAGCATTAATTCAAAATGCTTTGAATTTGACAGTTGTGTTATTCTGGGTCGTAAATAAATCCTAAGAAAGACCAAATACATATTTAGATAAAGACGTTATTAAGAGATTTAAAGATACTTCTTACCAACTGAATAGCTGATCCCGATCAAAGTGACAATTATAGAACCGTACACTGTCATCTTATTACACAATATTACAAAACTGTGGAAAAAACTAGGAAACTCTCCTTTATATAGCACATAGACAATTGTTTCTGACGCAATCGTTTTTGCACTAAATTCTTATGGTGATACCCCTATGGCCATTCTGTGAATTACGTTTGTGATACAAAGATAATAATCATGCCGTCATTCTTTCAAGGTGGACAGATTATTCTGATAATGCAATTAGGCTGCAAGTCCTGCTGAAATCCAAAATCCTTTAAAATTTTGTTGCGTATAATATGATATGTGTACCTGTAAATTGGTTCAAAAATACACTATTACACGTAAAAATAAACTGTGTTTTAAACCTAGATGAGTTCGTTGTTTCCTATCCGACTGCTGGCGTTTAATACGTACACCCCAAAAAAAAAAGGAAGCCTTTGAAACTTTGGAAACAATGTAATAACTTAAATGTTTACTCAAAAGACCATCTCAGACTCTAATCTTCACGGTCTTCATATGATCTGACTAAGTTTATGTTTGGACTTTAAAAGCGACTGTGACCTCTGAGTTTGTTTCGGCCTTTCTTCTCAGTGTAGTCAGATAGGAAACGCCGACCTCATCTAGTTTTTAAATATGATTGACGTGTAAAAGTGTTTGTACGTACGACTACGTGTCAAGCTATACATTTCCAGTATACAAGTGTATATACTCTTTAATTCGGACACATAATCGCAATCCATAGCAAGCTGACTTCTCATTGTACGAAAAGCCTATACATGGTGGGGTCAGTTAAAACTGGAAATGTATAGCTTGATATGTAGCCGTGGGTACAAATCTACTTAAAAAATATTGGGGAAGTCTTTGGGGACTGCCGATAAAGTGAAAATTAAGTAACTTGTAAACCCGCTCATGGGAAGCGTGCGGTGATGATGACCTGAGTTTCGCGCTTTTTGTTCACCCAAAAAGTACACATATATACACAGTATACATATAGCACATGGAAAGCGTTCGGTGACGATGACGCGAGTTCCATGATGTTTGTTCACCCAAAAAGTGCTCAACGCGCCTAAAGAAGTTTTCACATCATTTATCATTAAATACACTCGCAATCCCATAGCCATTCAATTTATCCATTCAACAATATTCATTGCGTTATTTACATTTACATTGAGCACACGAATTTTTCATACATAAGAAGCAATGTATCATGAATTTTATTCAAAATCATTAGGATTGTGATGGAATGGAAAGTGTTTTAGGCAATTCGGGTTCTGGTATAAAACTTAATTTTAATTAGAGCTGCCATAGACATTCGAATGCCAACACAAATGCTGCGACTGCGACCTAGTTCCGTTCAATACAAAGTAATAAACTATTGATATATAAGCTTTGATATTAGCATTCGCAGCTCGCCGGGTACAGGATATGGTCCATTTTGTCACACCGTATGAAGTATGAGCACTTAGTTAACTAATAGATTGTGTGTATTGCATGACTAATGTAGTCTTGGATTTATAAGAAACCCAGGACTCATATCAAATGTATGACGAACTAGCTGATGTAGGACCGTGGCTCCGTCCGAGGGATTTTGTCTTTATAATCCGGGGTGATTTAGAAATGCTTTACATTATTTTCAGTTATCGATATAACATTCGTTTCACAAGGATTTGAAGGAACAAACGATAGTAATTTCATATGTTCATAAACTTATTGGATGAACTCTTTCTCTTTCTGTGTATAAGAGAAGAGGTAATTTGCTCTCGAGTGAGACAATTACTTACAATGGCAATATTAATAAACAAATTGATTATGTATTAGAAGGATTGTTGTTTTGCAAAGCTCCAAAGATATTCTTACCGACAATCGAAATTTCACCATAACTTGGATGGTGGCTTTGTTATTGTAGATCAATCAGAACTATGTATACAGAGAAATAATAGATAACGAGGTTATCATCATCATTTTAGTCGATAGACATCCACTGCTGGTCATAGGTCTCCCCCAAGCACCGCCACTTCCATCGATTAAGTGCTTCTGGCATCCAGCGGATTCCTGCTGGTAAATAGAAAGAATATATTCCAAAAATCGTTAGACCAAAACCAAAAATCTGGTCGAAGCTTAGTCTAGAATCGAAGAAGAAGCATAATCG
Organism: Griposia aprilina; assembly: GCA_916610205.1. NCBI lineage: Eukaryota > Metazoa > Arthropoda > Insecta > Lepidoptera > Noctuidae > Griposia > Griposia aprilina. The sequence continues at coordinate 17,664,628 of OU744307.1, read as the reverse complement.
GCCTATAATGTTCCCACTGCTGGGACACAGGACTCCTCTCTGTGAGAGGGAGTGGGCTGTACCACACGGGCCCAGTGCGGGTTGGTAGATTTCACATCTCTTCGAATTTTTGATACTAGGACATGTCGGTTTCCTCATGATGTTTTCCTTCACCGTTTTGAGAGCAGTAGTGATGAAATTATTTACACAAAGTAAATAATAATAAATATTTATTTCAGACATGAACACATACATGAACAGTCCTTATGTTGTTTAGTGATGGGTTAGTAACAGAAAGTACTTATAGTCTATATTAGCATTGTTAATAAGGACACTAACACAGTTATATTGCCAAAGCCTGCCCTTGAGGCTCAGTGTGGTAGCACCATAGGTACATCTACTAATTGATTATCTTTGTGTACCTATAGGTAAGTCCACCCAGCGCCATTGTATAGGACAGTCTGGTCTGATAAAGAGCCTGGCTGGATTCGAAACCACGACCTACAACACGTAAGATGGGGCCGTTACCACTGGGCCACCACTGCTCTAGCTGTGTAGAATCGAAGAATAAGAATAACAATAATTCCATCGACCCAGAATCACCGATCATACAAAATATGACAAAGTAATAACCTCGCTATTAAAATTCGCGCCTCGCCATGTACAGGATGTGCACAATTTGTGAGTGGTGCTAACACATAGTCTGCACTTACAAGCCTAATCAACGGTGTGCAGCGCATAGCCAATGAAACGTCGGGATTTAAGAATATAATCGTCCATTTTCCGTCTGTAGAGATGATAGAGAAAATGAAGATTTAAAGAATATAGGTTGTGGTTGCTCGGACAGTCTGACCGTTAAAAGTGAAGATATCAATCGAAATACGATCAATCAAATTTGACTGATAAATAGATAGGTAGCTGCTACCTGATGTGGTGGACTCTACCGAAGAGAAGAAGGCTTTCGAATTGATGACTTATGACGACTATACGACGAAGGCAAATTCTAGGGATCTGCTTTTGGGCGATTCAAAAGTTTTTTTTTGATTTTGTCACTCAATAATCCGCAGTTCCTTAAATGCCTGTCTTAGTTTATTTACTTTTGTTAGACAATGATAAGTATACGATAAACTTTTACTTTTTTTACCGATTTCAAAATTGAGGTTTTCAATACTTCGTTTGTAAGTTTTTTTTTGTATGTTTATTACGTGATATCTCCGGCAATTGTGGATAGATTTCGAAAAAAAAAAATTCAATACATTTGGTATATCTCAGGGGTGGTCCCATATAAATTTTATTAACTTTTATTCGGTAGTTTTTCTTTTTTGCAAAAAAATAAATAAATAACCGACTTCCAAAACATACACTACAAAGTGAAATATTACTTTATGTAATTTCGGAAGTCGGTGGCAAAAAACGAAAATACAAAACCAAAGACACCAAAGACTTCCGAAATTTCTCAAAGTTAATGTTCACTTTGCAGTGTTTTTTTTTGGAAGTCGGTTATTTTTTTTGTAAAAAAGAAAAGCTTGTCGGGTTGTTATCGATTATCTAATAAAACTTTGCTTGCTCGTTTTCTTCTTTTCAGCTATAAAGCAGTAAAAGGCTTGAAAGGGTTGAAGGTTTGTAAAGGTTTTTCTTCAGCCTAATTTGTTTTGATATCCATATATCGCCTCCTCCAAAAAATGTCTCTTTTAACCTCTCTGTGGCAACAGATGACTGCGCCGGCGCCGATTGGACCGCGCTGCATATGAATGCATGTCATAACGCTATTACACATGCCGACATGAACGCACGAGCGTAATAAATGGCGCGATCATCATGGGTTAGTGTGCTATAGGGTTTTATAGAAGAGTTTCTTGCTATAATTATGTATGGTAATTTGTACTTGATAAAAAATCTTAAATTCAATCACTGATATACAGGTTGTAATTTAAAACACTAACCACCTCTTAAGGGGTCATTGTATTCTTAGTGTTTACTATTTGTTTTATTTTATTTTGTTACCTATCGTACCAATCATTATACCTGACTTGGTTTCCGTACGTCCTTTATGGGTAACCACTGAAAATTAGCGCTGTGCTGTGGGTGCCCCATAGCACAGCATCATGTTGAGTGGAAGCCTTCTTGTCACAGTCATGACGTGCGTCGACTATTTCTGTTTTGTGTTCGTGATCTATTTTGTTTTTATTTTTCTTTATTATAAGAGCTAATTATCTTTTTTAGCACGTTTTTCTGTGACAAATAAACCTACTTTCTTTCTTTCTTTCTAAACGTCAAAAATGTATGCTTAAACAGCCGCTAATTATTACTTAATTTTTATAAATAAAGGGGAATATGCTGTTGGTTTTGCTTACGGCTGTTTTTCCTGCAAGGTTTCGGTTAAAGCTTTAACTTGATTTTAAACCTATTATAATAATATTCTGTGTTTTTCATTTTACTGTCAATCAGTTGGAAAAGTCTGCATTTTACTACTAGCTTTTGCTCGCGTTTATGTATATTTTTTTTGGATGAAACACATTATGAACAACTTTTACTATGGAACAAAACGTAAAACCGCGAAAAAAAACAGGTGTTCCCTACATATAAGTTTGCATAACTCGTCAAAATGTAGAGAACAGCTGATATTTTAATGCGGAGAGCATCCAGCCTAACCGGATGCAGCTGAATGCCAGTATGTGATCAGATCTCCATAACCAAGTTACTGGGTAATGCGATACCCTTTGGAAAGACTGGTTGTCGGACTTTCGGGCTTCTGACTACCCGTAATGACTGTCAAAGATCTACGAATGACAGCCGGGAGCAACGGCTTAAAGTGGTTCCCGAGGCACGGAGGGGTCTTGATATGTAATGGATAGCCACTCATACACGAACCGACCGCGGCAAGCGTAGCTTAACCTGATCTATCGACCCGTGCGGCTGTTATTAGTTAGGCACGAGTCCCCTTCATCACGAGTTGAAAAAGTTGAGAAGTTAAAAGTTGAGTTGAGTTTGCGGGGCGAGCGAAGTGTTATTGGGTTTTTCCATCTGGAATTTCTCAGTAGCAGCCCGGAGTCTGGATTTGTGCTCGGTTGATGGCTATAGGCTCGCACACTATTACATGGGACTTAAACATAACTGGCGAAATGTGGGTGTACTATAGGTACACCTCTGCCTTAATCATTCTTGACATTATATTTAATCATTCTTAACATTATATTTAATAATCCTTGACATTGGACATTGTATTGACTAATTCTTTATATTGTATTTAATTATACATAACATCACGCCTGCATTCCTCGAAGGGTTAGGCAGAGGTGTACCTATAGCACACCCACATTTCGCCAGTTATGTTTAAGTCCCATGTAATAGGAGGCCTATTGCCATCAACCGGGCACAAATCTATACTCCGGGCTGCTACCGAGAAATTCCAGATGGAAAAACCCGGTAACACTTTGCCCGACTCGGGAATCGAACCCAGGACCTCATGCTCAGCAGTAGCGCTTGCGACCACTAGACCAACGAGGCAGTCGACTGTCGATTGTATTTAATCATTCTTGACATTATATTTAATCATTCTTAACATTATATTTAATAATTCTTAACATTATATTTAATAATTCTTAACATTATATTTAATAATTTTTAACATTATATTTAATAATTCGTAACATTATATTTAATAATTCTTAACATTATATTTAATAATTCTTAACATTATATTTAATAATTCTTGACATTGTGTTTTTCCTTATCTTTGACATTGTATTGTGTAATTTTGATTATAGTAGCATTTGATTATAATTCTTTGAAATATTTTTACGCCGGAAACAGCAGAATATTATGGACGTCTTATTATATATAACACCTTGTAACAACAATATTCTAACTAATAAGTTGATTTGATTTGATTTGGTATTTTACAAATCTGTCGTTCAATCCTTTCTGAGAATTCTTTAGGCATTTCATAAGACTCTGATCATAGGATCACGCGGGCAAGTGTTATCAAATTACTCTCATGAATTTGTTTCAACTTTGTTTACTGTTTTGATACGACTTGTTGTCTAAAGACTAGTGCGATTCTCGCACTCTTTTCAGTGGTTCTGTATGAATGAATTAATTAATCCTAATCCTAACTAATATTATAAATTTTATGCGAAAGTAAGTTTGTTTGTTTGTTTGATTGTTACCTTTTCACGCCTAAACCACTGAACCGATCATCCTGAAATTTTGCATATACGTTGTCAGGTATACAAAACGGTCATAGGGTACCTTTCATCCCGAAAAAAAATACTATTCCCGAGAAAAACAACGATAACGTTCTTATGATAATAGATGGCGCCACGAGTCTTTCGAATCATGATTGAATTATAACCCAAATTGATTTAGAAAGTCTAAATAAAAAAAAAAAAGCTAGTGAATGATATATTTAAATACTACTTTTGTATTCTTTTTAGCGTGTCGATGGCAATCTAAATTGAGTCGGCCCAGAATTTGGCTACGAGTTTTGGCGCCTTCGGTACCCTCCATGAGGTCCTGTAACTTGCAGACAACAGCGGGGTAATTGCATAACACACTAACAGTAGGAATACCTTTCATTTTGACAGTTCAACAACATTCATTGCGTTATTTACGTTGTTGAGCGGACAAATTTTTCGAACATATGAAGCAATGGATTAGCAATAGGCTTCAAAATGATTCAGATTGTGATAGTTTGTTACGTAATTATTGTGCAGGACACGTTGGATACTAAGTCCCATCGTTTGTGGAACAGCACCAGATTTACACTCGAGGGTGCAGTCATCTGCACTTATTATCAATTTGAATTTTAATGTGGTGTGATGACTGTGACTTGTAGATGCAAGATTTTTGTACTAGGATAATTATATAACATTATAGAGGTATGAGGAACAGGGTGTAAAGTTCACTCATACTCTATAGAAAAGGGAGGATCCTCCGACCAGACGGGTGTTATGTCTGGTCGGCAACTGCCCGACGGTTGATGTCTATGCTAGTCGCGCGGTAAACTCTGCTTGCGCGATGCAGGATTTGCGTGACGTCAGTATGACGTGTAGCTCGCATGTGGCGATGTTGATACCGCTACAACATCACACAAGCCTATCAGACTGAAGATTATATAGTCATAAGTAAAAACCTCAGGAATGAATCTAGGAACTGACTTTGAACTTGTAAAATAAATCTAGATTTCGATTTATTTTTGTGGTCTCAATACTACGCTGGACTCACACCGCAAGTTGATTTAACACAAGGTAAATCAAATTTTACATTTAAAGTTTCGTTCAAGACAGTGACATGAATTAAGGCTCTCGTAAACAGGTGCGACGCGACAGCGCGACGTGACTCTAGTAGAACAATTTATATGAAAACTTCTTCATGGAAATTGTCCTACAAGAGTCGCGTCGTACCGTCGCGTCACGCCTGTCTGCAGGAGCCTTCAATAGTTCTACATAAATCCAAACTGAGGCCCTAGCACGAACACGCGACGTAAACGTAACGTTGATTCAGAAGATTTTTGAATCAAAAATACAACTATCTTACAGAGCTATATTATTATAGTTATTTTTTTTGCGACAAACATAATTAGTATCAACCATAGATAAAATGTCTTAAAACTAAGCTAAACTAATATTAAGTGCCAAGCGAGTGTATTCAATTTTAAAATCGTACGAATTTTAAAAGCGTTCGTGTTTGGCCCACTGTTCTCTTCAACGTTAGCATTGAAGCTAAATAATGAACATAGGCTTTCAATAACTTCGGGGTCCGCTAGGGCCGATGTCTGCCAAGGTCGCGGATTGTTCGAAAGAGTTACCGTGACCTCTGGCACAGGCAACTGAAGGAACACGGGTGAGTTTTAGTCCGTAAAAGTCTGACACGCCCTCCTGCTCCGCCCAGCGGGAGAAGTTATTTGATGATTTGCCCCCCCCGAAAAAGAAAAAAGCTTTAAGGCTTTCTCATATTAATGACTCCGGCACTAAGCAAATGGATTGATCAATATGAGCATTTACTAACAGACTAATAGTCTGCTAATGTCAATCCTTAAGGGGAATCTGTCAAGGTAGCCCGCGAAATTCAAAATTGCATTCGTTTAATGCAAATTGCAGTGTTGTTTTAGAGCCATACCTCACCGGCACCCTACTTAATTACGTAACACACTATCTATCAAAATCTGAATCATTTTGAAGCCTATTGCTAATCCATTGCTTCATATGTTCAAAAATTTGTCTGCTCAACAACGTAAATAACGCAATGAATGTTGTTGAACTGTCAAAATTCCTACTGTTAGTGTGTTACACAATTACCCCGAGGGACGCCACACGCCATGGCGACGTCGCCAGGTCGCGGTGCTAACTAAATGTATACAGCTATGTAGAGTGGGTGGCTCACCGCCTGCGTAACCAAGCAGACGCCAGGTGGTGCGTGGCTCACCTGGCGTCTACCTGGTTACGCGGCCACCCATTCATTTTGATGGCGACGCGACCTGGCTGCGTCGCCATGGCGTCCCGGTGAGGTATTGGTGATAGCGTTGTAATGTTGATCATAATTAAAATACACGGCAAATTTGATAAAATAGATAAATGATAAATGATAAATGATTTTATTTCTGTAAGTAGGTTTGTACAAACACTTTTACACGTCAATCATATTTTTAAACTAGATGAGGTCGGCGTTTCCTATCTGACTACTCTGAGAAGAAAGGCCGAAACAAACTCAGAGGTCACAGTCTCTTTTAAAGTCCAGACATAATCTTGGTCAGATCATGTGAAGACCATGTAGATTGGTATCTGAAATGGTCTTTTGAGGAAAGAACCACACAGATTGAGTGGACCTGTCCAGTCAGTGCACGCATTTGTCAGTAATCGTGCAGCTCAACTCAGGAAGTCAGAACTTAAGGAGCTCAACGATTCGACGAACATAGATAGAGATATAGCTCACGAAGTAATATTTGCTGGAAATCGTCATATATTCAAGAATAAGTTTTAAAAATTTGGTTAATTCATACAGCACCCACAGGTTGCCTTTTTAACTTTTTGGAGAATCACAAACTCTTCTTGACATTAATCGCTGACCCTATTATATGCCTGGAAGCAAAACCTCCATTGGTGGCTACTAAGCGTCCTCTTCTTTGCCATATACATATAACACGGTTCCTAAACTAAATACCCCTTTTTTGTTTCTTTTTTGGGGAAATCCTCATGATTATTCTTCTTCTGGGGAGAACGGAGGGTTACGTCGGACTCCTACGTATACTCCCACGTTTTCTTTAACTACCATGAGTCGGGGGTCCGGTAGATACTCGTAAATTCACTGCACCCTCGACTGGAACTACATACCTACCCCTAAAAATACCTAAGATATTGTAACACAAGGTTCACAATAGTATTTCTGTAATTTTGCATCAATCTTGATAGTAAACATGCATTCTTTGATCATCAATGTAAACTGTACCACTTACTTCATTCTTTGGTGTATCAGTTGTGAGATCATTGTGTTTAAAATGAGGTGTGAGCTGTAGGTTTAAACCTAGTGAAATGTGGAGGAATAAAGTGTTCATCTTTTTAGTATGCGTTACTTGTACGTACTTTTATTCATCTATACAGATAAATAAAATTGGAGTGTCTGTTTTGTAATCTATACAGATAAATACAATTGGAGTGTCTGTTTGTTTTTTTTTAAAAACACTTTTTACTAAATGCATATGGATGTATACTCGGTACATGTACCAATTTTTTTTTTTAATAATTGACTAATCTCCGAAACGGCTGGATCAATTTTGACGGGAATTTCACTGGCAGATAGCTGATGTTATACTACTACTACTTTTTTTCGGCTACTTTTTTATCCCAGTAGCACGTTGCTGTAGGATAATTCCCGACGCCACGCGGGCGTAACCGCGGGCAGCAGCTAGTAATGTATAAGATTTGCTCATTTTCTCAGCGTAGCCCGCGTACTTAATTAAAATTTTCTTAAGTTTTTTTCAATTAACGCAGTATCAGATTGTATATTGATCAAAATGTGTTTCGCAACCGTAACAAATATGTATTTACAGAATTATAATAATTAAAATCACCAATACAACACATAAAAGTTTAATTTACCGTATTAAATGACTATTTATACCAAATCTAGCTTTAGAGAGTTGTATTGATGATTCTAATGATTATAATTCTGTAAATACAAATTTGTTACGGTCGTGAATCATATTTTGACAAACGTCTAGCCTGACATTGACCTACAAATTAAAAAAGATGTAATAAAATTTGAATTTCGCGGGGTACCTTAGCGCGTCCTTCTTAATAGTCTTCCAGAACGAATTTCGGCCATGGCGGCCAATCGCAGCGAAGATAGCCTTCGGTGCGGGAGATATTATAGTGCAAAATTGTGTGCGCAAACACAGGTGCACTCTCTCTTCCTTCACTGTCCTCCATAAAAGCTCCCGCAGTAAGGCGCGAAAAGATGGTGCGACGCGATTCTTGTAGAACAATTTCCATGAAGTTTTCATAGAAATTGTTCTACTAGAGTCGCGTCGCGCCTGTTAGTGGGACCCTTAATGCGTGAGCAGACCAAAATCGTGCTGACAAACGGCTGCCACGCGCACGCTACTCCCTCAGCCTGTCTGTCATCTTCCATAGAATTCCATACATTACAACCGGTGCGTGCATGCACACGTCACACAGACGCCTTGTGCACGTATTTTGTTTGCTGGCTTGTTGAAAGTCAAGATATTGCAAAGGGTTTATCAGTTCTGTCGCCTAGTTTTCTTGTTTAGTAACATAATGTATCATGTAACACATCTCCTGTAATTTTTGAAGTGAAAACTTCTTTAGGCGCGTTGAGCACTTTTTGGGTGAACAAAAATCATGGAACTCGCGTCATTCGTCACCGAACGCTTTCCATGAGTTATATGTATACTGTGTATATATGTGTACTTTTTGGGTGAACAAAAAACGTGAAACTTGCGTCATCGTCACCGCACGCTCCGACGATACAATTCACAAGTTACTTAGTTTTAACTTCTATCAGCAGTCTCAAAAGACTGCCCCGCTTTTTTAAAAAAATCATGAATGCACTCTATATGTTTACTATCTCATCATATTGTTTCGCATTAACTCCCTCTGTTCTCTCTCACCCAATCTTGTTCCATTAGGTGTGGTGGTCATCAAGGGCCAGTTCTTCGACTGCCACGACGACCCAGGGTACAGTCCTGATGAGGGGCCGCTCGCAGAGCTGCAGTTCACATGGCTTGGAGCCCTGCAGTACATTCATGGTAAGGGATGTTTATTAAATAATATTGCAATGCGTTTAGGGATGATGTTGATGACATAGTTTATTGCTGAATCTTGTACTTATTACTATTTATTGAATACTTTAAGCACACCAATGTACAAACACGGAATAAATGCCAGTAGTTTAAAATGCTCTCGATAATTTTTGCCATCTTTAGCAGTGCCATGATGGCTACTGATCTCATTCCGGAAGTTTCATTTGACAAGAAAAGAGGGAGCAATGTATGGGTACTGTAGAGTCTGTTCTGTAATGGTGGTTTCGGGATCTAATAAACACGGCTCTAGGTTAGTTATAAATAAAAGCAATTACCGTGAGAGTTTAATATCGTGAAATATATCGTGAAAAGAGTATATTGGACACTGCACTCATGGTTTTTTTTTTTTTTGTGAGTTGCTACTAGTTGTTGTTACCCTGAGAGGTCTTGGCTACTTAACCGGACTATCCTGTGGCTGCCTTAAACTAACTCAAAGCCTCCAGTCAGGGGCGAATTTCTTAAAATACTAGGTGACCGCACGCTAAGGGCGCACACCCTGTGGAGTATGAACCTCGGCTTAGGGCATCTGTGAGGGGAGGGAAAGCAAGGTGGGACAGGCTGGTTCGAATTTTGAACATTATTATTATTATTCGGGGAATTTAAAGCTACAGGGTCAGCTGCGGCGCGGGCTGGCGCTATGTCGAGCAAGGGTCGGGGGGGGGGGGGGGAGAACTCATGCTAGCTCGTGAAAGAGCTTTTATATCCTTCTAGCGTGGGAATATGTTGACCTTGAATCTGCCACGATGCGCCACCTCCTGTTTCTCGATGTTCGACCAAAACGCCACCTTTTATGGTAATGTTTGGAGCTGCACGTGCCAATGTTTTTCCATTTACAGAAGTAATGTAGGTACAGCTTAGCTATTTATAGCCTACAGGTACTTTGACCAATTTTTGTACCACTCTAACCTTTAGTTTAGTTTTGCATGGTCTATCAACAATGTTATGAACTGCTGAACACCCATCATCACTTGCCTAGCTTTTTCCCAATTTGGGTTGGCTTCCAGTCTAACCGGATGCAGCTAAATACCAGTACTTTGCAATGTAGAATTGCATAGCACATGTGTGAGCACTATGTACATACTATAAAGCTACCATTTACTAGGTTCGTCTTTTATTGACTTGAATGTGCCCTGGCGGCTGAGAGTATGTCATGCTCACTCAAATGTCTCGCTGGTGGTGGCGTGTGTGTTGGATCATTAAGTTCCCTTAAAATGGTTGAGCTGAATGGTGCTGATCCATACGTCATGTTCGTGAACGGTCGCCGTCAGTAGGGACTGGTCATCTCTTGGCTGCCACGGCTTATTTTAATTAAAATTTTTGAATTGTTTTTTTTTTGACGCTTTTAAAGTGCACGTCTTTCTGCATCGTTCTCACATGTATAATTTCAACATGAATGACGTAACCAATTTTAATTTTTGTAACAACATAGGTATAATATTTTGATTTAAAAGAGTGTCCATGGAGTTCCTTGCCCGTTCTTCTCCATAGGTACCTACTACGCTTTGGAATGGGCAATTAGCTTAATTTTTTCTGACTGACAGACCCCTTGACAATTCAAAAGTGCCTGTAATTGGTTTATTTGAAATAAATGCTTTGAGTTTGAGTTTGCATAGATTTTTCTCCACAACCCAGTACTGGGAACCACGATATTAAACCCTCTGGTAATACGAAAGATCTACGAATTACTGCTTACCGCCCATTGTCCGTATTTGTTGCAGTGAAAAACGGAACCCCCCACTACTTCAGAGTACCACGAGTTATCCTCATCAGCCGACAGTTCGTGTTGTCCACCGCCATAGATGCTGCGCAGATACCTGTGGGATACGCACTGTTAGTATTATTTAGTTGAAAACCAGCGTCAGGCACTAGTTGTCTGGCATTTTTGTTGAACTGGGCCTATTTGGCGCAGCCGCACACTTTCTAGCTAATTTCTCAGAACGCACCTTATACTTTTTATTTTTTACTTCTGTATGTTATGTTGTGTGCCTTGTAATCTGTGTTAAATAAATGTGTTTTCTTACTTCTTCTTCGGCCTTTATTTATTAGCTATTTGTGTCCTCGCTGCTTCTTCCACTTATCCCCATTTATTGCTGTCTGTGGCCAATACTTATACAAGATGTAAGAAACGGCTTCAGTTTGATCACAATAATGCATCCAATAAGCTGGGGAATGGTAGCTAGCTTTAGAGTTTTTGCTGTAAAGCGAACATAGCGTAGTTTCTTTGACAAATTACATGTTTATTGTCTCAACCCTGAGAATGGAATTCGTCACTGAAGGAAGATGCGAAAATCATTTGATAATTTTTATGCTGTCCAAAACACGGTTAGCGATTAGCCGCAACAAATGGAGATTAGAACAGTAATAAGACCGGGGCCCGCACCCTAATTACGTAGCACACTATTAATAAATAATAATGTGAATCATTTTGAAGGACATTGCTAGTCCATTGTTTCATATGTTCGAAAAAATTGTCTGGGCAAAACGTAACTAATACTATGAGTGTTGTTGAACTGTCAAAATGAAAGCCATTCCTACTGTTAGTGTGTTACGCAAGGACCCCGCAATATATGGAGGATTTAGATCAACAGTTCAACATTAGCAGTCTTATTTATAAACGTCTCTTAAATTTTAATCAATTTCTAAGCAATTGATTAGCAAAATTCTTATTCATACACGCTATTAAACGCTAACAGGTAGCTAAACAATTGATTAGTAGCTGTCAAAATTAATCACCACCGGTGCACTGTTAAGAGAATGCTAAGAGGCAAGATGGCGGATTTTATATGAATCAGCTGATGGATTTAATACAATTATTGTGGGCTTCTAGGTTATTTTGTTCCCAATATCGAGTTGTGTCTTAGTAAATATGGAGTTCGACAATCTTTTACGGGATTTCAGAACGACACAAAGAATTAAATAATTTTGAGACGCCGCCGGCGGGAAGTAGACGGAGTAAGACCGACAAACTTCGTTTTAATACACTACGAGAATGATTACCTATTACATAACTTCTTCATTCGCAGTACCTACACATGATGATAGGATTTATAGGGAAAGCTCAATCAGGACGAGGCTCAGTAGGTACTCAGGAGGTTTGAAGGGAATGAGTCCGTGAGGAAGCTTATCGGACATTGTGATTATCCAACGTGTTATTCTATGTGCCCCCTCATCTTATGACGTCAGTCTTAAGTCTCCGAACTAAAGAAAAGTCACGTTGTGGCCATCACACACAAAAACAAAAGACATTTTGTAGCAACTATTTATTTTGACCCATAATAAAGCTATATTTTTGTTATATAATTATTATTTTTGATTTCCAATATTCTTCCTCCAAAGACATGGACCGTGCCATTCTTTCTCATGCCACTCTCATTCCTCATCTTTTTCACGTAGCATGGTCTCGTCCCTCGCCGTCTTTGCGAATAGTTGAATAGTATTATTGGTGCTAGGTGCCAGTGTGGCTGTCATAGCAGCACTCAAACTTGTCTCTATAAACAACCATAATAATTTATTGATATTAAAAGGCACTGAAACCTCGGTGCAAAAGCAATAGGAAGTAATATAATAAACTTCCATGCCACGTTCAATATCTAAGCGTTAATAAATTCAATTCATTAATTAAACGTAAGTTGTGCTAGAAAGCCTTTTATAACGTTAAGGATTATATTGAGGACAAAAAGGCTTGGGATTGAGTTGCTCCAATTTTTGCATACTGAATGTTTTTTTTTTGATTATTTTTTATTTTTGCAATATTTTTAAGTTTTTTATTTTACATAAATTTTGACATTTCGATAATTATTATATATAATAATGTCATGACAATTTACTTTGTGAAGTATAGTATTATTATTTATTTATTGTGAATGTGAGGAATATGTAGGTAACTTTTATTTTTTATTTTGTTTTATCACTTTCTCAGGTAGTTTCAATGATAATCTGGCAGTTTGAGTGCTTTATGCGGCCTACCCAAATGTCCATTCTTTGGTATTGTTCGTCGAGTGGTTGCGCTCCTTAAGTTCTGAGTTGAGCTCCACGATTAGTGACAAATGCGTGCACTGACTGGACAGGTCCACTCATTCTGTGTGGTTTTTCCTCAAAAGACCATTTCAGACATAGATTTATGTCTGAAATGGTCTTCACACGATCTGACCAAGATTATGTCTGGACTTTAAAAGAGACTGTGACCTCTGAGTTTGTTTCGGCCTTTCTTCTCAGAGTAGTCAGATAGGAAACGCCGACATCATCTAGTTTTAAAAATATGATTGACGTGTAAAAGTGTTTGTATAAACCTACTTACAGAAATAAAATCATTTATCATTAATCAATATTAAATAGACACAAGTACGTACATACATTTCTAAAAGAGTATATTCGTGTTAAAAGGCATATATAAGACATCAAAGAGATTTAAGTTGTTATGTAATAATTTGTCTTTTTAAGACATGAAAATACGCAGCTATTATCGGCTTTGGTCAGTAGATATAAATTCAAAGATAAAATACCTTTACCTATATAATTTGTGCAGAACGCATAATTTCATCTCTATTTCTTACATAGCGACCTATAAACTTTAAGAACTGTATTCACCACCTATGTTACACAAATAAAAAATGATTATGATTATGATTCTTTTCGCAACTAATCACCTGCTAACTAGCGTTTATAAATAAAGAAAAGTTAATCATTGATTAAGAGCTAACTAATTAGTTAGCTAGTCAGTGACTGTGGTCAGTGGCTAATCAGTGATTAGCGAGATTTCTATAAATAAGTTTATGGCTTCATCATATTTTTTTCAGTAAAATGACTATTCTATGATTCACATTACTCATAGCATACTTCTTGGTTCAGTATTTTTTAATTTAATGCTGTATTTGAACTTTTTAATTTACAGTTTGTTTGCTATTTAACTTTCGTGACACATGTGTTAAATGAGATTCACATATATCAAAGTTTTTTTAATTTTCCTACCTAACATGGTTTGTCAGGTAAAATCAAATACCATAGAAAGTCACAATGAAGCTAATTTCAGAGGCAACGTAGTTTTTGGCGACTACGAGCGAGACGAGGTCGAGTGTCACGTGACTCTAGAAGATATTGCGGCTGGCACAGAGTGCTCGCCAGCCATTCTGCTGATGCCCATAGCTGATGTGCTGCTCCATCCGGAGTATAAACACTTTGGGGCCAAGTACAGCGTCGCCCTCATGAAGCTGATCACGCCTGTCAAATCTAGTAAGTTTGTGGTGACATCTGTGGCAGTTTAAAGGAACTTTATCTGTCCTTTCACAGTTACAGTACAGTACGGCGCGGCGGCGTGAGTATGGCCGATGTATGATGGACGGTCCGAACTTTGCGCAGAAGGCTGCGCGATAACATTTTCATGACGGAAACTTTAACGTATAAAATCTAGCATTTGTTATCACAAATTTAATCAATCCTTTTGCAATAATAATAATAAAATTAAAGCTCCATGGAGTTATCGAGAATTCCAACGACAGAATGACAGTTTGAAAATTTTCTAACAACTTGTTTTAAAAAAGTCTATTTTGAATTTTCCAAAAAAAAATACGAATAATAACAAGCTGACCGATTGACGCGTTAAAAGTATTTAATCGATTTGTGAACAAAAATTATGTAACAGCAGGAATATTACGAGTATGTAAGACGAGTCCATTGTCATTCACATAAGTAGGTAATCCTTCATGTAAATTAAATAAATAACATATAACGCCTGTCTTCTTCGAAGGGTAGGGCAGAGGTGTACCTATAGTACACCGTCATGTCGCCAGTTACGGTTAGAAAAAATACAAAATTACACATTTTCATGCATTTTCAGAATACATGTTGCCTGCTTGTCTACCGTTCAAAAATTATCTGCTTGACGAAAATGGAAAGCTGATTAGGTCGAAGTTATTCCACGTCGATTTTACAAGTGGTAAGTATCTACTTTTCCTGGAATAAATTGGAAAAAACTGCCGTTAAAAAAAATGCGCTTTGCAAGCAATTTGTTGTTCTTAAGGCGCTTCCCTGACCAAACGACCTTGAGCGTTCTGTCTTTCTCTGTTCCGTCGCTGAGTCTCGCTCTGTCCCGCTCCCTACGCACGCCCATACATCATAGAATTCTCAAAAATCGTGGCAAGTGAGCTTTTAAAATAAAGTAAAACGACAATTATTTAGATTTTTAAACTATCTATCCATTAGTGTATTCCCTAAATTATTAGAACGTCACCTTTAAGAAAAGATGCATGCAATCAATAATTTTAGTCACTTTTTTATAAGGAGATTTTAAATGTATTTACAACACATAAAAACAAATAAGCACGAGCAATGTGATGATAGGATAACGAACATTATTAATGTGTTTTTAGATGTAGTTTATTACACTTAATTAATGCGTTAATGGCCGCTTAATAACGCACTATCGCAAGGTTTTGCTCGGGGTAGCGCCTTAAGCCCCATTTACACGATGCAACTTTTATTGTTGCTGCAACATATTGCATGCCACTGGCAATTAAATCACACCGTGTAAATCAGGTTTTACTTCATTTGTTTTCAGAGGTACCGCGAGATTTTGTAGAAGAAGACAAGACCGTGGAAAAAGTTTCTATACTGCCGAGAGAACTTTGTTTTTTGTATGACGGCATGGAGACCGTAGAGGTAACGAAAATCTACTACTTACTCGTAATTAAATTCTTAAATACACTCACTGATATAAAACACACAAATTTAACCCCTTCTGGGTGTAGAAGCAAGACATTTTGCAGTTCCTCATAAATAGCAAACTTAGCATTAAAGGTAAGGAATTTTGAAAATTCATCCTCTATACATATACAGGATGTAAAAAGACCCATCACATAGCCGTCAACTACGCATTCTGTACATCAAACTAAGTAACAATGCACAAAAATAATTGCTGGGAAACGACTTTTATTTATAACAGATTTCAAAAAGAGGAGGAGGTGCTCAATTCGACTGTATATCTTTTATTTTTATTTTTTTATGTGTGCTCATAATTTTTTTCTGGGTGAACCGATTTGGGTGATTTTTTTTTATTTGATAGCTGGTGCTTCACATGTGGTCCCATTTAAATTTTATCAAGTTCTGACTAGTAGTTTTTGACTTATCTTTAATACTGCTGTAACAAACATACAGCGCCATCTAGTGAAACTTACCCTAAGCACTACGATGAGCGCCTTCATAAACATGAAACAGCAACTACGAACGATTTCTGTAGACAAGTGACGCCATCTACAATCTCTGTGTACAACAATCTGCGCCAGCGCCACCCGGCTAGTTATCTGCATCACAACTACAGACGACTACGTGTAGATATTGTGCACACATGTCAACTATCCGTCTTTATAAGCAGAGCTGTCTTCAAACAAGGATCATTCACTAGCTAGAGGTTCTGAGCCCGGTAGCCACGCAGCCAGCTCTGATCCTTAGTACGACTAGTTCCTGCTTCGATAGCCTAGCAGTCTTCAGGAAACTAGTCAGCTAGGGGAGGTCTGAAGGGCGATAGCCACGCAGTCCCTTTCATCCCTCCACTTAGGGTTGCCACCTGATTTAACAAATGTAACGAACTATAAGTTGCCAATAAATCATCAAGTTCAACGGGGCTTTAATTTCACAACCAGCAACCCTACATTGGCGCCCAACGTAAATAATCTACGGATACCCACATAATTGGACGGCCTACCCACATATTTGGACGGCCTACCCTCAAATTTTGCACGGCCTACCTTCAAATTGTATGGAGTACCTACATTGACGCCCAACGTAAATAATCTACGGATACCCACATATTTGGACGGCCTACCCTCAAATTTTGCACGGCCTACCTTCAAATTGTATGTAGTACCTACATACTTACTAAGGTTACCCACATAATTTTGGAAAATGTCAATCACTATGACGCAAGAACAGTTCACTACGTTAATGAATACGATTACTTCAACTCAAAGTACCATGTCTGGGAAAAGTTTTGCAAGTTGTACCAGAAAATATGATGGTGAAAGAGACCACAATAAGGTGGAGGAGTTTATAAACAGTATCTCAGTGTACAAAAAAGTGGAACATATCTCCGATGAAGATGCGTTAGAAGGATTGCCGTTATTGTTAAACGGCACGGCAGCAACATGGTGGCATGGTGTAAAAGCAGACATTAAAAAGTGGAATAACGCGTTAGATACAATACGGTCAGCGTTTGCTCCGAAGAAGCAGCCACATGAAATCTACTTAGAATTGTTCGGCAAGAAGCAAACTACTGAAACAATCGACGAGTTTGTTTGTGTAAAACGTGCGCTTCTTTCTCAACTGCCATCTAAACGTAACAAAGAAGAGGAACATCTCGACTTCGTATATGGTTTGTTGAAGCTGAGCATCAAAAAGGAAGTCGCCAGATCCGATTTTAAGTCATTTACCGAGCTACTCGAAAAAGTTCGCCATTTAGAAAGTTTGGAGAAAGAATCACAAGCAAGTACTTCTTCGATGGGAGAACGTTATGATAAAAAAACAAAACGTTGTGCATTTTGTAGTAAGAAAGGACACACAACGGACGAATGTCGAAAACGCTTGGCAGAAGCTAAGAAACAACCAGCAGTGACAGACACAGCTACCGAGACTAAAAAGGTATCGTGTTATGGGTGCGGTGAAGCAGGAGTATTCAGGAGTAACTGTAAGAAATGTCAGAATAAAGAAACTCCACCAAAACCGGTTGCATTTTACACAGTGGATACCACAGAAATAATACAGGACCATGTTAAGATACCTACAATAGAAATCATCTGGAAAAATAAAAAAGGTTATGCTTACATAGACACAGCTGCAAGAACGAGTGTTGCAAGTATGCAGCTGTACAAGTTGTTCATCAGAAATGGAGCGACGTTCAACGAGAAAACGGCTGACACAATCCTAGCCGATGGGACGGTTCAAAACCGAAAACTGTTAAGTACATCCATGAACATCACAGTTGGTGGACGTTCTCTACCTATAACGTTCACAGTGATACCCGACGCCACTGATAATCGTACGCTACTCGGCATTGACTTCTTAGAAACGGCGGGAATAGTGCTCAATTTGCCACAACGAGTTTGGCATTTCATAGATGAACCTCATGAATTACACACCTTTCTACAATTGAAAAATGAGAAAATACCCTTGAAAGCAGCTGAATGCCTAACATTTAATTCAGGCCAGTCATCACCGGAATCCCTATCAAGCTTTATGCAGTGGGCCAAAGAACTGCACATGATTTCTCCACTTCCACAAACACCGTCACCGTTGAACAATCTTGAAGACAGTCCACCGCCTGAGAAAATTGCAAAATGGTCAATACAGAAGATGGATACACCGCCTCGTCCTGTCCGTCCTCGCGAACCAGCGGATGAAGCATCTCAAAAAGATCCACGCATTGATTATGTTACAATAAATCAAATCATTTTATTCGTTTGATATTTTATTACGCTCCTGTGAAGGAACACTGTTGTCTGAAGTTGAAAAGTCAGATTTCAACCAATTACTAACTACTTATAGTGATATCTTTGATAAAAATACAAAACCAACACCATTTATCCTGCATAGAATAGACACAGGTAGTCATCTACCCATAGCTCAAAAGCCATACAGATTATCACCACACAGACAACAACAATTGAGACAAAAATTAGATGAAATGCTAAGCAATGATATAATAGAAGAATGCGATTCACCCTGGGCAGCTCCTGTTATAATGGTCCCTAAAGGTACAGACGATGTCAGAGTTTGTATCGACTATAGGCGACTCAACGAAATAACAAAACCAGATAGATATCCGTTACCACGGATTGACGATCTATTACATCAAGCAAAGGCAATGCCATACATGTCCACAATCGACCTTCAATCAGGCTACTGGCAAATAATGGTACATCCCGAAGACCAAGACAAGACTAGCTTTGTTTCACCTTTTGGAACGTTCCGTTTTAAACGCATGCCATTTGGGTTACGGAACGCACCGGCCACGTTCCAGAGACTAATAGATAAATTCATTCAAAGATTAGGAACGAGCCCACAGTGTGTACTATCTTATTTAGATGATTTGATTACACGATCAGTCACATTCACCCAACACATTGAGGATTTGAAGGAAATATTTGGAAAACTCAGAGAATTTAACCTAAAAGCTAACAGGAAAAAGTGTAAATTCATTTGTTCCGAGATAAAGTATTTGGGACATCTAATAGTCCCAGAAGGAATTAAAACAGATCCGGAAAAGATTTCGGCTATAGCGAATTTATCAAAACCAAGAAATATAAAACAATTGATTACATTCCTACAAACTGCTTCATGGTATCGAAGATTTATAAACAACTTCGCAGAGATAGCTCGACCACTAACAAACTTAACTAAAAAGAAAACATGTTGGGAATGGAAATATGAACAACAAGAGGCGTTTGAAAAACTAAAAATAGCGTTAACTACAGCCCCAGTACTGAAACAAGCAGAATGTGAGACTCGTTTTACAATCAAAACAGATGCAAGTCAATATGCAATTGGAGCAGCTCTAGTGCAGGGGGAGGGCGAAAAAGAACACCCAGTTGAATATGCAAGCAGACTTCTTACACCAGCGGAATGCAATTATACCGTGACAGAAAAAGAAGCCTTAGCAATTATATGGGCCGTTTCAAGATTTCGTGGTTACATTGAAGGTACAAAATTCATTACAATCACTGACCACCAACCATTAAAATGGTTAATGAATTTGAAAACACCAACCGGTCGGCTGGCCCGTTGGGCACTGCAACTACAGCCCTATAATTTCAATATACAATATACTCCAGGGCGTACTAATGTTGTAGCAGACACACTTTCAAGACCACCATGCACACATGACAGTGAAGAATGTAATTTATGTTATGTAGAAATTGAATTACCAAAGTACAGTGAAAAGCAAATACGTGAAGAACAACTAAAAGATGATGAGCTCAAGATGATAATAAATGCACTTGAAGAGGAAAAACAAACAGAAAATTATATAGAATGGTCCAAAAAGGGTTATATACTTAATAAAAATGTGTTATATCGGTATACACCAGAACAAGAAGACGATAATGCAAAATTATTAATACCTATACAAGAAAGACCAAATATATTAAAGGCTTATCATGATGATCCAACAGCCGGCCATTTAGGAATAGAACGTACAGTTCAACGTATCAACGATAAATTCTACTGGAAAGGATTAAGAAAGGATGTAATTAAGTATGTGAAAACTTGTGTGGAATGTCAGAAATATAAACCATCAAATAAGAAACCAGCGGGTTTATATCAATCAACTGCAAATAATCACAGATTCGAAGTACTATCTATTGATCTGTTTGGTCCCTTACCAAAAGCAACAACGGGAGAAAAGTGGATCTTTATTGTTGAAGACACAGCTTCTCGATGGGTTGAACTTTTTGCTATAACAGAAGCCACAGCTTTTTTTTTTTTTTTATTTTTTTTTTTTGGGTGGGAAATCATCAAATGACCTCTCCCGCTCTGGGCGGAGTGGAAGGGCGTGTCAGACTCTTACTGACTAAAACCCACCCGTGTTCCTTCAGTTGCCTGTGCGCCAGGGCCACGGTAACTCTTTCGAACAATCCGCGACCCCGGCAGGCATCGGCCCTATTGGACCCCTTCAATGATGCTGACATCTCTTTGAGGCGCGCGTGGAACACGACGCGCCGTCGACCCGGGCCTGGTCCTTACCGGACGGCGAGCTGCCCATTGCTCGCCGTCCGCAAGCCCGCGCCTACGGTGGCCGGGAGTCGGCAATTGACTCCCGACGCCCAGGGTGTCTCCTCCTGCGGCGACTAGGGGCGTGAGGGCGCATTGATTGCCTCTCCCTCACGCGCTCCGCCTCCTCCTTCGCGAGCATTACTGCTTCGCAGAAGGAGGTGACTGCATCCCATTCTCTCTCGCTCCGTACTATGGCCTGAACCAGGGCCGGACGCGAGAGATCGCCGCCGCCGATCGCCGCCACGAGGACACGGCGGTGCTCCGCCCAAGCCGGGCAGACCTCCACCGTATGCTCCACCGTGTCCTCCGGTCGATCCACACAATGCCAACACCCGGGCGTTTCCTCCCGCCTTATCCGAAACAGGAACCTCCCGAAACAGCCATGTCCGGTGAGGACCTGCGTCAGGCGGAAGGTGAGGACGCCGTGGCGCCTCTCAAGCCACTCCTCAAAGAGGGGACTTACCGCCGCAATTGTGGCGTGCCCAGCGCTGGGTTGCGACAGTCGCACTCTCCATGCCGCCATGAGATCCCGCCGGAGCTCTGTCCGCTGTGCCGCAATTTCTCGCGGCAGCGGAGTAACGCCCCGGCGTTTCGCCTCCTCGCGCCACTCCCAAATGTGCGCGAGGACTTTTGCCTCCAGATCCCATGGCGGCAATCCGGCAAGGAGGCTCGCCGCCTCGCAGGAGACCGTGCGGTATCCCCGGACCAGCCGAATGGCCATGACCCTTTGGGACGCGTTCAAACGGCGTGCTGGTCGGAGCCTTAATGAACGCGCCCACACCGGTGCCCCGTAAAGGGCCATGGACCGCACGACCCCCGCGTAGAGCCTCCGACAGGAGGCGTTTGGACCACCTAGATTGGGCAGGAGCCGCTTCAATGCAGCCCCGGCCCGGTCCAGTCTGGGAGCCAAACGTCGGAAGTGTTCAACGAAGTTCCACCGGCTGTCGAGGACGAGTCCCAGGTACTTCATCGTCGACTCGACGCCGATGTGAACCCCCCCTGCTGTTATTTGGGAACCCGACAGTGGCGCGTTCCGAGGACCATGAAAACACATGGCCTCGGACTTGTGCAGGGCCACCTCGAGTCCCAATTGCCGGATCCTCTCAACGACTGTCGCAACCCCGCGTGTCATTAAGTCGGCCGCCGCCTGGTGCGACCTCCCCTGCGCCAGGACTAGCGTATCGTCAGCGTAACAAACGACGCTGACGCCGCTAGGGAGGTCGGCGCGCAGCACCCAGTCGTACCCGATGTCCCACAGATGCGGCCCCAGGACCGATCCCTGTGGAACACCGCACGACATCTCTCGCCGGTTCCATTCTCCTTGGTGACCAGGGTAGATGACGGCCCTGTCCGTCAGATAGGCCTCGACTATACGACAGAGGTAGGTCGGCATCCGGTGATACCGGAGTGCCTCCCTGATGCAACTCCAAGGCAGGGTATTAAAGGCATTGGCGATGTCTAGAGACACCGCCAAGACGACCCCACCCCGGGCCACCGCATCCCCCGTCGTGAGGGCTCGTACGCGCATGATGGCGTCCACCGTAGAGCGCCCCCTGCGGAAACCAAACTGATTCTCCGCCAAATCCGGCCCCACCCGCACCAGCCGCCCGACGAGGCGGTCTGCAATGACTCTTTCAAAGAGCTTGCCCAACTCGTCGAGCAGCACGATGGGCCGGTAAGCGGACGGAGTGTCCGCAGGGCGCCCCATCTTCTTAATGAGGACCAGTTTCCCCGTCTTCCAACGAAGTGGGAACTGGCCCCCCTCCAAGGATGCGCTTAGGAGCCCTCTAAGTCGAGGCCCGAGAGCCTCTAAGGCCAGGACCCAGGCTTTTCCAGGTAGGCCGTCGGGTCCTGGGGCGGTATTTTTGGCACTCAGCCTACGTACCGCCACTCTCAACTCTACCTCAGTCACCTCAGGAGCATCGTTGTCGTCGTCCGTTGTGTGGTCCACAGTGAGCACCGCAGGAGGCGGAGCCATGGGCGGAGGAGTATGCTCCCCTCGCGAAGGGAACAGAGCGCCCACCACGCCCTCCACGAGCTGGGGCCGGAGACTCTGCGTCAGCGGGGGCGCCCATGGGCGGAGTTTCTCCCGCACCAATTTATATGGGCGTCCCCACGGGTCCCTGTTCAGAGTCCCCAGCGACTCTTCGCGGGCCAGTCCCCTGGCCCGTAGGATCTCCGCTCGGAGGGCGGTCTTCGCCGCTCTGTAACCCTCGTACAGCTCCGCCTGAATGGCTTCCGTGTCCGCAGGGCGGATACGGAGCCTGCGGTGCCTGGTGTACAGGCGTCGCGCAGCAACGCACGCCTCACGCAGAGACGTTAGCTCCGGCGACCACCAGTACACCTGGCGCCAAACGCGTCCGGGCCGGACGCGGGGCATTGCCACGTCACATACTTCGGACATGGCCTCCCGGAACCACTCCGCCTCGTCGTTAATATCAGCAGGCCTGTCCGGTGATGACACCCAGGCCTGCACGATCGAGGCTTCCAGGAGGAGCTCCCGGTCCAGCCGCTTCAGCGCCCACTGCGGACCACTCGGGGCCTGTTGGACCAGCGCGCTCGAGGTCTGGGCGGAGACGTCAAACCGGATGTACCGGTGGTCGGAATACGTCTCCACCCCCTCCATAACGCGCCAGTCAATGACACGTGGTGACAGAGCGGGGCTGGCGAACGAAATGTCCACCACTGACTCACCCCGCATCCGCACACACGTGGGGACAGAACCCCGGTTTAGGACGACCAGGCCTGTCTCCAGAGCCCAGTCCTCCACCATCCTGCCCCGCGCGTCCGTATACCGGGAACCCCAAGCTGTGTTCTTGGCATTGAAGTCCCCGAGTACGAGCACGGGGAGGGAATGGTACCCGACGACGACGACTCTCAACTCCGCCAGGGAGTTGTGGAACTCGGCGAGAGTTCGGTTCGGGGAGAAGTATACCCCTACGACAACAATCTCCCCGAACCGTGCTGCTACGCAACCCCGTCCCCTCTGGACTGCCTCGAGCGACGGGGTACCGGCGGCGGCCGATGAAATTAGGGTCACTGAGCCGCTCAGGTCCTCCACCCAGTCATCCCTGGGCGGGACAAAGTACGGCTCAGCGACCACGGCGATGTTAATCGACCACTGCGCCATGCTCTGGAGCAACAGATCCTGAGCGGCGACGCAGTGGTTGATGTTCGCCTGGAGGAGGCGTAATGGGGCCATTATTGGCATTCCATATCAGCCCCCTCCCGAGGCCCTTGTGAGGGCCCTGCCACGGTTTCTGCAGCGGCGACGACGGTGGAGGCGGCAGCAGCTGCGGCAGTGGCGGCGGGTGCGGCGGTGACGGCGGTTGAGGAGGGTTTACCCCTACCCCTGGCTTTGGCGGGTGGGGCGCAGGCCTTACTCCCAGCCCGGTGATCGGCCGGCTTGCCAGCTGCCGCACATATAAAACAGTGCGGCGTGGCATTGCACGAGCCGGCCTTGTGCCCGGGCTGACCGCAGCGGAAGCAGTGATCGCTGCGGTCCACCTCCGAGGTGCATTGGACTCCCACGTGGTTCCCCACCTGGCAGCGGAAGCACCTCAGAGGCCGGGGTTCCAGCAGTTTCACCTGCGCGGAAACCCAGCCCACCAGGAGCCTTCGGCCCTCCCCGGAAACTTTCCTTGCCGCCGACACGGGGCAGCTCACCGTAATGGCTCGCATCCCCGTGTGGTCAGGACGAATGATGCCCGCCCTCACCTGCTCGGCAGAACACCCTCCAGTCCTAACGACGGCGGCCACCACCTCAGCCTCCGTCACACAGTCGTCCAGGCCTAGGATGCGCATGTCAATGCACTTGGTGGGCCTGGACACTCGGGCCTCGTCCGCATTTAGGGACGCCCTAAGCCTTTCGGCCAGAGCGTCAGCGGTCGGGCCACTGGCCGCACCAGGGACCTCCAGCATCCGGGCCCCAGTGGCAGTAACCCTTACCCGGATGCCATTGGTGACGCCCAGCTCTTCGAGGTTCACCGCCGCCCTCGCCTTCGTGAGCACGTCGCGGTAGGACACGCCCTTCTTCTCCGCATCCGGCTGTAGTGTAATCACTACAGCTGCGGACTTCGGAGCGCGGAGCCTAGCCGCGACGCTTCGCTCCTTGCGCCGCTGCCGCCTCTCCTTCCTTTTGACTGCCCTTGCTGCCTTACCCGCCTTCTTCTTCTCCCCAGCCACTTGCCATCCGGCGTTGGCCGGAGGAGAATTAGGTGGTGCGGGGGGCGGCTGGCTCGCCGCCAGGGCTGGGGCCCTCGCCGCCTGCGCAGCCACCCCACCCTTCTTAGTCTTGGGCGGCGCCGACTTCGCCGGGTGCGGCTCCACGGGTTTTGGCACGGACCCGCCTTTAGTCCGTTCTGCATATCCTGGCTTGGCCGCAGCGGCAGCAAAAGAGACCTGCCGGCTCGCCGCTAGCGGGGGGCGCAGGACAATGGCCTCGAGAGCTGAAAACCGGCTCTGAAAGGCAGCAAGCTCCCGCCGCACCAGGGTCAGAACCCGGTCCTCAGCAGGCACCGGCACCGGCCGGCCTTGCCCATGTTGCACCCCCTCCTGTGGTACTTCCCGGGATCCGGCTGCCCGAAGGCCGGCCAGGTCCGCTCGGAGCTCCTCGTTCTCTTTTCGGAGAAGCTCCATGGTGGCTGTCAAGCGGCTGACCTCCGCCCGCAATTCAGACACCCCGTCCAATGGAGGCGTGAATTGAATGGCCTCCACTGCCTCCATAATGGAAGCCGCGGCAGCGGGTATGGCCTTGTCTTTAGAGGACTGAATCCTCTTCAAGGCCACACGCTTTAGCGCAGCTACCACGGCCACCTCCAGCCTGACCAGTTGCTCCGACTTGGAGCCGCCAGCGGCGTCCGGCTCACCGCCTGACAACTCCGAGTGGGCCGCCCTGCCACCGGTCGCTCCGGGATGGTGCCCCTCCGTGTCGAGCCCTTCGGCGGGCTGAGACGGCTCGTCTGGGCTGGTGAGGCCTCTGCCCGCATCCCTATCCCAAACTCCACTCCGCCGACTGGTCTTCCCGATTTTTCGGGTGGAGTTCCTCCCACCATCAGAGGATGACCCCTGGCCATCCCCTGGTTTGGGGCGCTTCTGGAAGCGCCTTTGGTTCTTCGCAGAAGCCCCCACCACTACGCACTCCGGGCTCTTAAAAGAGTCCTTCGCGCCCGATGCGGCGTCGGACCCCGACCCCGCATCACTCCCCTCCTCTTCGCTGCTATTTATTTGGTAAAAATTTTCCATATTGTTCCCACGAGTGTGGGGGATGTAAAAAGTCCATCCTAGGTTCACCCCCTGTCCCTAGGTAAGTGTACATTTATAACCCAACCAGAGGGTCCACTGGTACTCTGGCTGGGGGTGCGCTAGCGACTGATGCGCCACCTACAACTACAAAGTTGTAGATGACACTACTCCTCAGCCATTCATACCCTCGCCGCGCACCAAAACTTGATATTGGAGGATTTTTTTTATAGAGGTTATCTTCCTCGCGGCCCGGGCGGTTAAGCCAAGACCCTCGACCCCCGTCAAAAGTCAGAGATATAACCTTGACAATCTTCGGGGCTACGAGACTAACGGTGGCAGAAGGAGAGGACTCCTTCCTGCCTGCCCGGCGGCAGAGTTAGTGCACACCGAGCCCGCTCTTACTCCGCCGCTGTGCGTCTCTGCTTAAACAGAGAGACACACGTTGGAGCGTTCCTCCGACAGGATATTAGCGTACGGGCAACTAGACCCATTAGGCACACAATACCTAATGGGGGGTCATTGCCCGCACCCCAGGGTGCACCGTCCCGGTGACTGGCCTTTCCCCCAGACGCATCTAAGAGAAACTCCAGCCCGCGGGCACACGGGGAGGTTTCCTGTCCTAGCACCCCAACAGAAGCCACAGCTGAAACCTGTGCACTCACTCTTCTACATGAAATATTTCTGCGCTATGGTTTACCAAGGAAAATTATAAGTGATAATGGAGTACAATTTATATCAGCAATAATGCAAAAACTTACTTATTGTCTAGAAATACAACACATTCTGACACCAGTATATCACCCAGAACCTAATATTGTGGAAAGGAAAAATAGAGACATGAAAACTCAAATCGCAATTATGGTGAAGAATCAACACCAGAAATGGCCAAATACACTGCCTGCTATCAGATTTGCAATGAACTCGGCTATATGTCAAACAACAGGATTTTCACCGTCCTACTTGACTTTTGGACGTGAATTAAGAACTCCCTATGATCTTACACATGATTTTAGTACAGTTTTAACAAAAGAAAAATTTATATCACAAATCACACCTACTTTGAAGCAGTTAGCTGAAGATTTATTAATTGCAAAAGAAAACATAGAAACCATGCAAGACAGTAATAGGCAACGTGCAAATCAAAGAAGAAGACCAGATCCATGCTATAAAATAGGAGACTTAGTATTGGTTGAGACACATCCAATAAGCAGTAATGAAAAACAGTTCACAGCAAAATTTGCTCCACGCAGAGATGGTCCTTATGTTGTCATAAAGAAACATGGAGCATCCACATATGAGGTAGCAAACCCAAAGTTACCAGAACAATCCATGGGAAAATATCATACTTCAGCAATATGTAAATTTGAACAAAGAGATGACAATGTGCCCAAACCATTAAATCCCATAAGGAAACGTGGGAGACCAAGGAAGATGGATCCTGGTACTCAGTCGGGACGACTATAGAGTACCAGAGGGGGAGAATGTAACAAACATACAGCGCCATCTAGTGAAACTTACCCTAAGCACTACGATGAGCGCCTTCATAAACATGAAACAGCAACTACGAACGATTTCTGTAGACAAGTGACGCCATCTACAATCTCTGTGTACAACAATCTGCGCCAGCGCCACCCGGCTAGTTATCTGCATCACAACTACAGACGACTACGTGTAGATATTGTGCACACATGTCAACTATCCGTCTTTATAAGCAGAGCTGTCTTCAAACAAGGATCATTCACTAGCTAGAGGTTCTGAGCCCGGTAGCCACGCAGCCAGCTCTGATCCTTAGTACGACTAGTTCCTGCTTCGATAGCCTAGCAGTCTTCAGGAAACTAGTCAGCTAGGGGAGGTCTGAAGGGCGATAGCCACGCAGTCCCTTTCATCCCTCCACTTAGGGTTGCCACCTGATTTAACAAATGTAACGAACTATAAGTTGCCAATAAATCATCAAGTTCAACGGGGCTTTAATTTCACAACCAGCAACCCTACACTGCATATTTTTTTCATCTTAGTTTATATTGATGATGTTTCAATAATTTCCTGTCACTGTTATTTACATATCAAGTAGTGGTATACAAATTTGTGGGGGGTAGCTACCGCAACTAAAACGTAAAAATAAAAAAGTTTTTCAAAAAAAAAACAACCAGCTTCCAAAAAACCGTAAATGTGATTCTACTATTCCATAATACGCAGTAAGAAGAACATCCGTGTTTATTATAGGTGATAATGTGTGTAGAGCGTATGCAGACTTACTCGTCTTCTTACACCAAGTATCAACGTGACATTCCCAATTTAGTTCTTTATCTATTTCAAGACTCAGGAATTTTGTAGTTTCAACTTCTCCTTTGGTATCATTATTATAGTGTATATTTAATAATAATAACAATTTATTTATTTCAGAGATAAATGTAAGACCAAAAAATCGATCTTATTTAAGTTAATAGTAGAGGTCTGTGGTCTAAAATGGATAGCTTCAGTTTTACTCAACTTTATTTTTAAATTGTTTTAGTCTAGCCAGTTTACCGTCTGTTTTAAACTATTATTAATTTCACTCTCATACGTATCTATAGTTTTAAAAGCTATTGTAATCGTGCTATCATCCGCAAACAGTGTTATAGGTAGTTCAATAGATTTCGGTAGGTCATTTACGTATAAAATAAATATAAAGGGACCCAAAACGCTCCCTTGCGGTACCCCAAATAATACTTTACGCTCTGAAGACCGAAATATCTATATATATATTAGTTTTATTGACTATGCCTTCAGTTATTTGTTCTATCTTGTAGGTACGAACTAATCAAATTAAGAACATAGCCTCTAAACCCGTAGGCTTCGAGTTTTTTTAAAAGAGTAGTATGATGTACATAGTCGAATGACTGGGTTATTTCGCAAAAAATACCACATACAATATAAAATTCACAAGACCCCAACCAAATCATTGTAACGAACCCATAGCGAGTTATAATTCGACGCCAACGCCATCTAGTTCGACAACGTCGTGTACAACATTGGAAAAAATACAATTCATTTAGTTGACCTGATGAGCGGGTTTTAATCATGCATGATCATTAACACTGCGTGTATCAAATAAAATATATTTTTTTCTTTCTTTCTTAAACTGAAGCAAGAAGCCTAGATTTTTTTAAATTCATCTGCGAAAGGAGAGACGTGCGTGTATGACCAGATATATGAACGTAAACGAAGCAAAAGGAGTATGTAAGGATCGTAGCAGGTGGTGTTCTGTAGTTTCTGCCTACCCCCATGGGAAGAAGGCGTGAGTTTATGTATTTATTTATTAAGGGGTTAAAGGGATGAAAGTTTGAATTTAAGGTCAATTTTGCAGATGGGTTGCCATATACGGCTTGCAACAAAAAAAATTATAACATTAAAATTATCTATAGCACCTTAATTACGTAACACACTATCAATCAGAATCTGAATCATTTTGAAGGATGTTGCTAAACCATTGATTCTTATGTTTGAAAAATTGATTTGCTCAACAACGTAAATAACGCAATGAATGTTGTTGAACTGTCAAAATGAAACCCATTCCTACTGTTAGTATGTTACACAATTACCCCGCGGGGTCAAATTAAATTAGCTAGCGCAACTCTGCAGACGTGATGGATATTGATACCTAAACACGATAAAATAAAAATATTTGACGGTTTTGGGGGCAACGACCGAATCCATCAAATTAATAGATTTTTTGTTTTATCATGTTTAGATATCGATACCCATTACGTCTGCGGAGTTTCGCTAGCTAATTTAATTTGACTCTGTATTTTCTTACATAATTAAGTAACTATATAGGTACGAGTAGTACGAAGTTATCTGCCAAAAGTTAACAAACTATTATCCGAAGATGATTAAAGAGGCTATAAGAAATAGTTTTCCCAAAAATGATTATGATTTTATTGTATCAGTTGAGGTTAATGGGGGTTGGTTTGCAATAGTTTTTTTTTTTGTATTGGGTGTCTTGTTAGTGCAGAATAAACAATTTTTCTTTTTCTTCTTATTTTTTTTGTAATCGGAATAACTTACTGTTGGGGCAGCACGCCTGCTACCCGGCTCGGCCCGATGCTCACATCGGGCCGAGCAGCATCGTCATCACCACCACTTGCTTCCACGGACTCACCTCTAATTTAATTATTAACTGCTTGTCCGAGAAGTTATAATATTGCTAAATCAGATGGTAATATACTAACACTTATTTAATACAGTCCACTCTTTTATTGCACCCCGAGCAAACACATACATTGACTTATTTTCAAATTAATACGACCACTGAGAGGGTCACATTAGAATTCTTAGAATATTCTTACAAATAGGCACATTTTCAGGTCAGCCATATAAGCGTTTCATAAATGGAACTTCTGTTCTCTTCTTTATCGTATTCTTTATGAATAATAAATTTCAACATGAATGATGCAGCCGTTATTTTGTAACAATATTTTGATTTAAAAGAGTGTCCATGGAGTTTATTGCCCATTCTTCTACATAGGAACCTACTCCGCTTTGGAATGCGCAACTAGCTTCATCTTCTTGACTGACCAACTTCTTGACAGTTCAAAAGTGCCTGCTTAATTAAAATAAATGTTTTGAGCTTGAGTGTGAGTTTGATCCACAGAACGCAACGAAGATGACACAGAACAGGATGGCGTGCACCACCGGCTGTGGTTTCCGATCAGGAGCACCGATGCTTGTCCACGAGCATACGGGGCACTGGTCCATAGTGGCTCTGTCACAAGGTACGGTCTCACACATAGAGAATCATTAACTAATGAGGTCTAGGACGTCCTCATGTCACCTGCTGTTTTTAATACTGAAACCATCTGGTAGGCATCACAGATGGTTCTAGTATTAATTCTTCTTCATTCTTGTTTTCTTTTATTTTTTACATTCTCGTTAGTCTTTACGGTCGCAAGAGCACGGTTTTCTATCCCCATGCGACATCTTTGAGATCGAGAACCATCTGTAATACTATAGGCATCACTAATGGTTTGGCATCCCAGAAATAAAACCGAAATGTCTATATATCCTTTTAATTATACCGACAGTCCCACCTTCCACCATTTCATCACCATCATCAGCCTACAGCAGTCCACTGAAGCCTCTCCAATTGCACGTCATTGAGCTCGATTCTCGCCAACTCTCATCCAGCTGTTACCAGCCACCCTGCGAAGATCTTCGCTCCACTAAGCCTGCCGGTGGTCCTACCTTACGTTTTCCGATTCACGGTCTCCAACTCAAGAACACGTATGGGTTCTGCGGCTAATATGGCCGGCCCATTGCCACTTCAGCTTGCTTAGTCTGTCAGCTATGGCGACAACTTTGGATCTTTGCCGAATCATCTCGTACCGGACTCTATACCTCAGAAAAATTCCAAGCATAGCTCGGTCCATAGCTCACTGAGCGATTTTGAATTTATGGGCCAGCCGTACCATGTGTGTCCACGTTTTGGCTCCGTAAGTCGTAACAGGCAGGATGTACTGATTGAAGACTACTACCTCTACGGTGTACGTACTGTCTTTAGGCTCTGTGGAATACGCGAAGAGAAAACTCGACGAAGCTTCCCGAATGCGGCACCCATTCCGTTCAAACTGGAGTACGGCAACGCTGCTTAGTGGCAGATATAAGTATGGTGGTAGTTCTTTAGAGCCGTGTAACCCAATAACTAGGTTGTGGAGGTCAGATAGGCAGTAGCCCGTTGTGTAAAATACTGGTAATCAGCTGCATCCGTTTAGACTGGAAGCCGACCCAACCATAGTTGGGAAAAGACTGGGCAGCTTGGTTGGTAGTACTTTAAACCATAGACGGCTAACTTTGTGCGCAGGTGGTCATCAATGCCCGGACCCGCTGCGCTCGCGCCGCCCCCCTCCCCCGCCGCAGCACATCATGATCCACCCCTACGTGCCTTGGATCACCGCCGCCATAACTGGGAAGGCAGTGGGAGCCTTCGCCAAAGACGATCCTTTCGGTAAGAAGTCTAAACTCAACTTTGTTCAGGCTCATTCAAAAAAAAATACAATTATTCACTTCTATGAGGAAAAACATAATAACTATCAAGTTAAGTTTCGCCCGATGATAAAACATAAAATAAGTTATAAAAACAGTTGGTAAAAACTTACAACTTAAGCATTTTAAAACCATAATCAGCCTATAACGTTCCCACTGCTGGTCTCCTTTCTGTCTACAGAGGAACTGGGTGGAAGTCAACCAAGCGGGCTCAATGCGAGTTGGTGGATGTCACAAGACTTCGAATATTTAGTTCTAGATCTTGCCGGTTTGACCTCATGCTCAGCAGTGACGTTTGCGACGCTTAGACAGATTTGTTAGATCAAATTGATGTCTCCATCGTATATGGTAGTCTTTAATTATGACTCAAATTGAACTTAGCAGTGGCGTAACTAAACTATCTGAGGCCAGTGGCAAATTCCTTTGATGGGGCCCAGTAAAAATCGTCACGTTGTAATTTAATTTTAATAAATCACTGAAGTAGTTACCCAACAATATTACTGTGTAAATTTTAGTTAAATATATAATAAATTTAATTTCAAAAGCATAGATAGGTATTACATATTTATAATAAAATAGCAATTTCATATTATCAACATATTTATTAACAAAATTGTTTTCTCCGAGCTTTCTGTTCCGCAAAAGTATCATAAAACAGCATCAAAGTTTATAGTTCGGGCCATAGAATTTTCAATAGACAGGATAGCTAAGTTTCGTAGCCTGTCTTGTCCCATAGTTAAGTACTTACCTATATAAAAGTTATATTTTTTAGTAAATATTGTTAAAAATGTTAGGTTAGTTCTGAGCTTGCGGCCTCTCGGGCCGAGGGCTCCGTAGGGCCGAGGTCCCGTGGCATTTTGCCAGACCTGCCAAATTTTTTTTTTGTTTTTTGGTTGGGAAATCATCAAATGACCTCTCCCGCTCTGAGCGGAGCGGAAGGGCGTGTCAGACTCTTACTGACTAAAACCCACCCGGGTTCCTTCAGTTGCCTGTGCGCCAGGGCCACGGTAACTCTTTCGAACAATCCGCGACCCTGGCAGGCATCGGCCCTATCGGACCCCGTCAATTATGCTGACATCTCTTTGAGGCGCGCGTGGAACACAACGCGCCGTCGACCCGGGCCTGGTCCTTACCGGACGGCAAGCTGCCCATGGCTCGCCGTGCACAGGCCCGCGCCTACAGTGGCCGGGAGTCGGCTATCGACTCCCGACGCCCAGGGTGTCTCCTCCTGCGGCGACTAGGGGCATGAGTGCGCAATGATTGCCTCTCCCTCACGCGCTCCGCCTCCTCCTTCGCGAGCATTACTGCTTAGCAGAAGCAGGTGACTGCTTCCCATTCCTTCTCGCTCCGTACCATGGCCTGAACCAGGGTCGGACGCGAGAGATCGCCGCCGCCGATCGCCGCCACGAGGACACGACCTCCACCGTATGCTCCACCGTGTCCTGCGGTCGATCCACACAATGCCAACACCCGGGCGTTTCCTCCCGCCTTATCCGAAACAGACCTGCCACCCTACAGTTACGCCACTGCTTAGGCTCTTACCACGTGTTCATTAACTCCTTCAACACAGGTTTCATCATGCCCCGCGCCTCTATCTACGATATGATTGCGCACGGCTGGATTGGCCACTGGTGGATGGGAGGCCTGCGTTGTTACGACCGAGGTGAAGCAGCCGATGACATGTTTAAGTTTTACCACGAGATTTTCCAGTTGAAACCTATTACCGAGACCTTTCTTACCTATTACCTTGAGGTATGTTTTCTTTAGACGCGTTTTGTTATAATGTAATATGTACAAATTATTATTATAGTGATAAATTATTTTATTTTTGTAAGTAGGTTTGCACAAACACTTTATACACGTCAATACGGACTAATGAAAAAGAAGGACTCCGTGCCATTCATATCGAAATTGAAGCACCGTACCGATCTATGTGTGTGTGTGTGTGAAAATAAGTGTCTCTTGTGATATGTTATTCCTTGACCATTTTTCTGGGGTGTAGAATTATTTTTACACCATTTCACAACACAAGAAGGCATTATTTTATTTTTAACAGACTTCAAAAAAAGGAGGAGGTTCTCAATTCGTCTGTATGTTTTTTTAATATTTTTTTATATGTATTAGTGCTCAGAACTTTTTTTGGGTGAACCGATTTGGATGATTCTTTTTTATTTCATAGCTGGTGCTGTACATGTAGTTACATTTAAATTTGATCAAGGTCTGACCAGTAGTTTTTGAGTTATCCTTAATACTACATATTTTTTCCACTTAGTTTATATTGATGACGTGTTACTAATTTCCTGTCACTGTTATTTACATACCAAGTAGTGGTATACAAATTTGTGTGGGGTAGGTACTGCAACAAAAAAAGTGACAATTTTTTTTTTTTTACAAAAAAACAACCGACTTCTAAAAAAAGCACTAAAAGACGTGAAAAATAACTTTAATTTCGGAAGTCGGTGGCCAAAAACGAAAATACAAAACCAAAGACACTGACTTCCGAAATAATTTTTTTTTTTTTTTTGTAAAAAACAAAAAAAACTTTACGTAAACAGTATCTACAATGACGCCGTAGGGGCGCGTAATGGCACCTTATGATGTAAATGTGTGCGTGCGGCATGGTTGTACAAACTGTCAATACTTATAGTGCTTCACTTTCGTTAAGCGTGGCGCGGGGTTCTTCTTTTTTTTCTAGTTCGTGCACGTCAATAATATGTTATAAACTAGATGAGATCCATGTTTCCTATCTGACTACTCTGAGATGAAACACAGAAACAAACTCAGAGGTCACAGTAGGCAAAAGCATTTCAATTCCTTAGTTTGGCTCCCGAAATATCTCAAACCACGGAAACCACGGTGTTTCGTATGCGTTTCCAACAGTAAAAATAGATATTTCGATAGTCCTAAGAATTTGTAACTTATTGTACAGATTGACTCTGCTCGCGACACTTTGATCATCTGCGTGAAGGTGGGCCTACCGTACCGAATCGGCCAGCCACGGGTATGGGAACTCGACACCCCTGTCGTAAAGGTATCATTACTTACTAAAACGCTACAAGATTCTTTAGGTGCGTTGCCAAATTCGGAACTAAGGCCGCCATGTTGTTTTGTCAATACAATTTCTGTGACAATTTCACAAATGTTTACCAACACCATTACGTAGATGTTATGTACCTATGTATGTAGGATCACGCCTATATTCCGCAAAAGGTTAAGCAGAGTTGTACATATACATATGTACACCCACATTTCGCCAGTTATGTTTAAGTTCCATGTAATAGGTAGCCAGCCTATTGCCATCAACCGGGCACAAATCCAGACTCCGGGCTGCTACTGGGAAATTCCAGATGGAAAAATAAAACACCACTTTGCCGGACCCGGGTATCGAACGAGGCAGTTTTCGGTTATTTCAAATTACACTTTGTATAATAATTATGCCTATTGTTCCGTATGTAATGGTAGTTAACTTATGCCTGCAGGTCCGCGTACCCTTGTTGAGGTTCTTATACATGTACCGGTTCCAAATCGAGGCTTGGGCCTACAACACCACTGACTTGGAGTCGTCGACGGAGGAGTCCTCGACGGCAGAATCCCAGGAAACCCAGGAAGATCAATTAAGACAGGGAAGGCTAGGACCTAGGGAGCAAGAAGGTGGCCGCGGTGACTAAATACATAGTAATTTTATCTCACGAAGCGACGCGGGCTTTACTTGTGGAACTTACCAAGTGTACAAACACGCTGTGAATGTGTGTGTAAGCGCAGGTAGCGTTGAAAATTGCGAAAGATACATTTAGTTTTTTTCGAAACTTTTTCTATAAAATACATGTAATTTTCGAAAAAAAAACATATTTGAAGTCTAAAAAATACAATCATACACGTATAATAGTTGTTAAATACTGTGTATTTTTCATATTTAAAAATCATAGGGAAAAATATTGCGGAATGATTTCTGTATTTTATCGAAAAATACAGGGGCATTTGAAAGATACTTACATGAATTTTTTATATGTTATTTTCAACACTACGCAGGAGCTCTCAGTACCGGCTGAGACAACAGTGAAGTCGGAAGTATGTGTGTGTGTGTGTGTGCATGTGTGTTATATGTTGACGCTACTCGTCTTCACGCACACATTATGACGTCATGCTCACTTAAATGTCCCACTGTTGGTGGCGCGTGTGTTTGATCATTCGGTTCCCTACAAAATGGTTGATCTGGATGGTGCTGATCCACGCGTCATCTCTTAACTGCCACGGCTTATTTTTATTATTCTTATTTTTTCATTTCTTTTTTAATATATTGTTTTTTTTTTTTTTTTACATTGTTCTCACATAAAGAAGCAATAAGAATAATGTACCCAGGATTTTGTAATATCTTGATATAAAAAGAGTGTCCTTGGAGTTTCTTGCCCGTTCTTCTCCATAGAGACCTACGTTTTGGAATGGGCAACTAGCTTCAACTTTCTAACTAACTGACCGACTCTTTGAAAATTCAAAAGTGCCTGTAAATGGTTTAATTGAAATAAATGGTTTGAGTTTGAGTTCATTCACAGCGGGTTTGTACACTTGGCTACCACAAGTAAAGCGCGCGTCGCTGCATGAGATAAAAATACTGTACGCTTCGACGCATTCGGTTGCTTTAACGTTTAACACACCATAAAGCCGATATCAGACGCTTCACTCAAGTGAAAGTTCGTTTTTTAACCGACTTCAAAACAGGAGGAGTTTCTATGTTCGTCTGTATGTTTTGTTTTAATGTATGTTCATCGATATTTTCGTCAGTAAAATTGTGGACCGATTTTGTTTTTTTTTATAGAATTTAGTACGATGTAACGCTCAATAAAATTACTGAAAAAGACCTAACTTTTTTTGACTTTATCAAAAATTTTGACCATCAGATGTCGTTTTATTTATTCCTGCAAAAAAATCAAATTCTGTATCAATCGTTCGCCTACCACGTTATTCATAATTTCATAATCTGGTCATGCCACAGCTGAGCGCGATAGTATTCAGTTTTCAGAATAAAATTTAAATAGAAAAATATTTCGTGGCAGATAAAAACTTTTAATTCCAATCTGTCCCCATTTATAAGTTCGGGGACAGATAACACGAAAATTCCCATCCGTACCCTTTCGGGGACAGACACTCGGGGACAAATGGAAAACTCCCCTCTTTCGAAAAGTCGACGTAATATCGACCTGATAATCATGTTGCTGGTGGAATCCAACTGAAAATTGTTTTTTTTTTCGGCTAAATACGATAGCGAAATTCGGACTCTAGTTGCATGTAATTTTAAAAGCATTGAAGGAGAAAGCATGCTGTAATTCGGATACCTACATAATAATTAAATTTAATCAATCTAAATAGATTAAAATATACAAGCTTACACTAAAATATATATATTTACTATGTATAAGTATATAAATAATTAAAAAAAAAAGTGAAAGCTCATAGGGCAACAAAAAATTCAGCCGCGTCGCTGTCAACGGGATAAGTGCCCAAAAGGCTGGCAGTTTGAGGTTTTTTGCTCCTGCAGCCGCCGTTCCAGCACAGCCCGCCGTGCTAGGAAGATGGGATGGCAAGAGGGTATCGACACAAGTTGCATCCCACGCCAAAAGCCTACCTAGCTTCCAAGGCAATATATTTACAAGCAACACCTCGCAACTACGGTAGGACAAGGGCGTAACTGACAAAAAACTAAAATGATATAAGTATGCCAAAGTGCTTTAAAAAGTCCCTTTTACCCGGAGGAACAACGACCTTTTTTTGATTATCTTGGCGCGTCAAGATCTTAAAGGCTCGTTCACACTGGCGCGACGCGACATCGTTACACAAAGGCACCGCGTGCCGCGCGACGGGCAGCGCCTTTTCGTCGGGCTGTCGCGTCGCGCCTGTTTGCGGGAAGCCTAAGGCGGTACCCCGACCAAAACCTTGCCATAGTGCGTTATTCAGAGGCTATTAAATCATTCACTATGGGTAATAAACTACATCTAAAAGCACATTATTAATGTTCGATATCCTATCATCATCCTATTGCACGTTCTTATTTGTTTTTATGTGTTATAAACAGTGATCGGAGTAGGTAGATTGAACTGGGGTCATTGATCCGAAACGTATATATTACTATGGACATTCCTCCGGAATTGGTGGATTATTAAAAAAAAACCGGAACTTATGTAGGAATTGTATTCTGCCAGAGTGGAAGGAGTCATTTGATGATTTGCCATCCTCAAAAAAAAGGTAGGAATTGTAATAAAATGAGTAATTTTATTCTTTATTATTCTTCCTATTTATTTTTTTGTCACGTTTTGACAAAACCCAACGACCAATCAGAACAAAGGATCATGGGTGGTACAATAACCGGTTATCAGAACAATGCGTACGCCCGCCGGAAATACTAAATCCGGAAATACCGGAATTACTTTCCGGAAAAATGGCTTATCCATGTTATTCTTTCTGTGTGCATTTATGATACAAGTACTAAAAATCAATCTACCTACTCCGATCACTGGTTATAAATACATTTAAAATCTCCTTGTACAAAAGTGACTAAAATTATTGATTGCATGCATATTTTGCTAAAGGTGACGTACTATTAATTTGAGGATTAAACTAATGGATAGATAATTTAAAAATCTAAATAATACACGTTTTATTTTGTTTAAAAACATCGCTTGTCTTTTTTATTAAAATAATTTAATTTTTTTGTGAATTCTATGACAAAAGAGCGTGCGCAGGGAGCTAGACAGAGCGAGACTCAGCAACGGGACAGAAAAGGACCGAACGCTCAAGGTCGTTTGGTCGGGGAAGCGCCTTAAAATTAGTAATTCATCAACTCGTCCTACATGCCTTTTTTTATTTTTTTTTGGTTGGGAATTCATCAAATGACCTCTCCCGCTCTGGGCGGAGCGGAAGGGCGTGTCAGACTCTTACTGACTAAAACCCACCCGTGTTCCTTCAGTTGCCTGTGCGCCAGGGCCACGGTAACTCTTTCGAACAATCCGCGATCCCGGCAGGCATCGGCCCTATCGGACCCCGTCACTTATGCTGACTTCTCTTTGAGACGCGCGTGGAACACAACACGCCGTCGACACGGGCCTGGTCCTTACCGGACGGCGAGCTGCCCATTGCTCGCCGTCGGCAGGCCCGCGCCTACGGTGGTCGAGAGTCGGCTATCGACTCCCGACGCCCAGGGTGTCTCCTCCTGCGGAGACTAGGGGCATGAGGGCGCAATGATTGCCTCTCCCTCACGCGCTCCGCCTCCTCCTTCGCGAGCATTACTGCTTCGCAGAAGGACGTGACTGCTTCCCATTCCCTCTCGCTCCGTACCATGGCCTGAACCAGGGCCGGACGCGAGAGATCGCCGCCGCCGATCGCCGCCACGAGGACACGGCGGTGCTCCGCGCAAGCCGGGCAGACCTCCACCGTATGCTCCACCGTGTCCTCCGGTCGATCCACACAATGCCAACACCCGGGCGTTTCCTCCCGCCTTATCCGAAACAGGAACCTCCCGAAACAGCCATGTCCGGTGAGGACCTGCGTCAGGCGGAAGGCGAGGACGCCGTGGCGCCTCTCAATCCACTCCTCAAAGAGGGGACTTACCGCCGCAATTGTGGCGTCCCCAGCGCTGGGTTGCGACAGTCGCACTCTCCATGCCGCCATGAGATCCCGCCGGAGCTCTGTCCGATGTGCCGCGATTTCTCGCGGCAGCGGAGTAACGCCCCGGCGCCGGCGTTTCGCCTCCTCGCGCCACTCCCAAATTTGCGCGAGGTCGTCCTACATGCCTACGGCCCATTTAGGACGACTTGCAGAAAATCGAAATAAATAATATTTTTATTCTGCAACTCGTCCCACGTTATTATCAAAATGAGAAAGGTACAATCAGAAGCAAAAGTGTTAATGTGGAAATAATAATAATAAAAAAATGTTATAAAATATTTAATCATCACAACATTGTCACATACAAACAGAAAATATTAAATCATCACAAATTTGACACCAATTAACACACGAGGTAATAATGAACATTCACACATGTAGATTTAATAATAATAAACCTAAAATTATAAAACAATAGGGGAGTTTTTTTTTTAAATTATAAAAAGGGGAGTAAATAGCCCTACCAACATCTGAAGAGCCTAAGTCAACCTCACCTGCCCGCGGTACACCCTGCTGAAATTACCAACGAGGCTCTGACGAATCGCCACTTATGAGGTTTTGTAACAAACTTATCCTCGTTTGTGGCCCGTGCGGTTTCCGGATAGAATGGAACCAACCCATTTCATCCCGTGGGTGTCGTAAAAGGTGACTAAGGGAACAGCTGAGGCATTCTATTGTTTTCCTCTGTGTGGTACTAACAACACACACCCAAGCTAAGGTTGCCGTGCCGAGAGCTGCATGTCTAGGGGGGCGCCTAGTCGCAAGCGTGCCTGTTGTCTGGGATCGGGCGCTCCCAGGCACTAACAAGCCTTACCTCTACGTACGGGGCTCTGTAGAGTGTCGACAGATTTTTTCCTCTGCTTTTCGTGGGAACTAAATGAGAATTTCAATTAATAATAATCAACTCGGAGGCGGCGGTGATGCTCGCCACACACCACGTCAGTTGTTTTCACGGGGTAAAAGCGAGCGGCAGAATTTCGCTTAGCTACGCTGAATGTGCAGGGAGGTATAAAAGATAAGATGGATGAGGTGTGTGAGATGGTGAAGGATAAAAGGATAGATGTGCTTTGAGTGAATGAGACGAAAAGAAAGGGAGTGGACATATCTAAAGACGGTTCTCTGACCACTATCTGATCCGGTGTTCAAGAGACACATAGGGCCTGTCAGGGTGCGGGGGTGGTCCTCTCCGAGCGGATGATGAAATGTGTGAAAGATTATGTTTGTGTAAAGTGGGGCCTAAACCCTATCTTTATTTTGTGCGTTTATGCACCCGATATTGGAAGCTCCCCTTCGGAGAGGGATGAATTTTGGGGCAGTTTAAGGGATTTAGTGAATGGATGTAGGTCAAACGAGAAGATTGTTATGCTTGCAGACTTTAATGGTTGGGTTGGTGTGAAGAGGAATGGGTACGAAAAAGTATTAGGTGCGTATGGGGATGATAGAGTGAATGAGAATGGGATGAGTTTACTAGATATATGTGTAGAGAATAATTTGTCTGTTATGAACACTATGTTTA
This sequence comes from Griposia aprilina, assembly GCA_916610205.1. Lineage (NCBI taxonomy): Eukaryota > Metazoa > Arthropoda > Insecta > Lepidoptera > Noctuidae > Griposia > Griposia aprilina. Next base: position 17,623,136 of record OU744307.1, on the reverse strand, counting down.
ATCATAGAAAGGTTCACAGGTATACGTGGGAAAGGCAAGACAGCAGAAGTATGATCGACTTTGTGATTGTGGATGAACGATTAAAGTGTAAAGTTACAGATACTAGAGCATATCGGGGAGTTAATGTAGGGACTGATCATTATCTGGTTATGTGTCGGGTGGATGGTCTGTTCAGGCATTGGCGTCATCGAGTTCGAGTTCCTGTGACTGCTCTAGAAAGAATAAAAGTAGAAAGACTGCAAGAATTAAAAGTAAAAGAGGAATATATGAGGGAAGTAAAAATGAAGACGGATAAAATATTTGATGATGCGAATGACTACAGCCTACAAATATGGGATATAGCAAGAAATTGTATGGTGCAAGTAGCCACAAAAGTATGTGGTCTGGCGCAGAGAATAGGTGGTAGTAGAACGAATGATTCTTGGGCAGATGGTGTAGTTAAAGAGGTTGTGAGGAAGAAAAAAGAGGCCTGGCTTAATGTGTGAGCCTGTAAGGCCCAAAATAGAATGAATCAGGCAACGAATGTGACAGATGATTTGGAAAAAGTGAAGAAAAGATACTCCGAAATGAAAACGAAAGTGAAAGAGATGGTAAAAATTAAAAAAGATGAAAAAGAAGAAAAGTATAACAGGAAGTTCTCTGATAACTTCAGGGCCAATGTTAAGCTGTTCTAGAAACAGGTAAGATTGGCTCGCGGAGTGACAGGAACATCGAGTATGAATGTTACAAGAGCAGAAGATGGATGTTTATTAAGCGAAGAATGTAAGGTTTTGGAACGCTGGAAGGGATATTTTGAAAGTTTATTTAGTTGTCAGGATAGTGTGCAAGGAGTGGGCAACTGGGCAGACGCCAGTTCTGAAGACCCAAGCTCAGATGTAGATGAAGAGAATGAAATAGAAATAGATGAGATCGTAAGAGCGCTGAAAGGGTTGAAAGCTGGGAAAGCTGCAGGGTACGACAGAGTGTCTGCTGAAATGCTGAAGGGAGGTGACGGGGTGGTAGCAAGCCTGCTGTGCCGGATCTTTAATATGTGTTGGAGATATTGCCGTGTGCCGGATGATTGGTGTAAGGCAGTAATCGTACCACTATATAAGGGAAAAAGCTCTCAGCAGGAATGTAAAAACTACCGCGGCATTAGTCTTTTGAGTGTTGTCGGCAAACTACCGGCCGCGGCAGTCTATATGCGAAGATTTTAATAAATAGAGTGATAAGAGTGACAAGTGAGAGCATATGGGATGTGCAAGCTGGATTTAGAAAGGGAATGGGATGTATGGATCAGATCTTCTCCCTAAGGTGCATAGCCGAAAAACATCTGGCAAAGCACAAGAAAGTCTACTGTACTTTCGTGGACTTGGAGAAAGCCTATGACAGTGTGTGGAGGGCAGAACTGTGGTCGACACTATCCTTGTACGGTGTGGGCTGGCGCTTAGTACGGGCACTGAAATCTTTATACAAGGATTCCAGTGCTTGTGTTAGGATAAATGGGGCCTACACGAACTGGTTCTGCATCTCGAAGGGTGTTAGACAGGGTTGTGTAGCGTCACCATGGCTGTTCAACTTGTACATGGATAGTTGTCTGACAGATTTGAAAGAGGGTGAGTATGGATTGACGATGAATGAGTTGCCTGTCAAATGCCTTCTCTACGCAGATGATCAAGTTCTACTTGCATCGTCAGCGGAAGGGTTGCAAGACATGGTGACTGCGATGGATGAATCATTTAAAATGAAAGGGATGAATATAAATGTGAATAAGACGAAGGTCATGGTGTTTGAAAGAGAAGAGGATGTATCGGTATGTGATGTGAAATTAAATGATAAGTGTGTGGAGCAAGTAAGTGAGTTCGTATATTTGGGGAGTCCATTTACAAGGGATGGAAAGATTGATGTAACTGTGGAAAGAAGGGTAAATGCGGCAAGTAAAGTGAATGGTGCTACACATGCAATTGTAACCAACCAGTTGATGTCCAAAAAAGCACGACTGGCTGTTCACAATGGTGTGCTGGTGCCTACGCTTATGTATGGAAGTGAGTATTGGGTGTGGCAAAAGAAGCATGAAAGTAGAATAAATGCTGTGGAAATGCGTTCCTTGCGAAGCATATGTGGTGTGACTATGAATGATAGACTGAAGAATGATGTGATAAGGCAACGGTGCGGTTTAAAGGAAGATGTAGTGACAAAAAATGAAAAGAGTATGCTTAGATGGTTTGGTCAGGTTGAGAGGATGAATGAAGGGCGACTAACAAAAGGTATTTACAAGACAAATGTGTGTGGAAACGCCGCGGGAGGGAACGTCCTAGGAAGATTGGTGATGTTCTTCAGAAAGGTCAGGTGCGTAGTACTCGCAACCGGCGTGCATGTATGACCAGATGTATGAACGTAAACGAGGCAAAAGGAGTATTTAAGGATCGTAGCAGGTGGCGTTCTGCAGTTTCTGCCTACCCCCATAGGAAGAAGGCGTGTGTATGTATGGTTTTATAATACAACACTTTCTGTTGAATATTTAGTTACTTTAAGAAAATTTATGAATCAATGCAAAATAATCAATGCATTATGTGTACCTACCTACTAAGCTATGTATGCAGTTTAGTAATTTTAATGTTTAGATATAACTAGCGTACTATATGTAGTTATCGGAATAATAAAGACTTAGCGATCAATTCACGAAGTGTACACAGTTGAGAATAAACAGTAAGTCAAATTAGAGTAGTGTTTTACTTTATTATAGTTAATATCCTTTTTGGTTTGGTCATGTTGAGAGGATGAATGAGAGGCGGCAAAAATAGTACATTACTACAGCGGCCGACAACAGAGGCATTGATGGACACACGTGGAATATGGGCCGAGGTGATATCGAGGCACACATATGTGAGTCCTTCCATGCCTGGTTGCGGCCAAGGCTTGTATAGTAGGGAAAATCTTACAGTACCGGCCGGCATCCAGTACCGGCCAGTTAGAATTTCCTGAACTCTATAAGGGATGGCGCTGATATGGTATTTGCCATTAAAGTAATACGTTCTGTCGCGACACGCTTACTGACAGTACGCCGATTTGTGTTGCGCTTGGTGAACGCACGATACACAACTAAAGTTCTGTGGGTGATTACAGAAGTTTATAGAACGAGTTCAAAAGAAGTTAAACCTGGTATGTAATGGTTATTTATATAGCTATTATAAAATATTATATGTTTAATTTGAATATTTATTTGTAAATTATTTTCTAGGGTCGCACATTATATTTTTTTCGCTCCCTACAGTACCGGCCATAAAATTGTCCCCCAGTACCGGCCACTATTTAGGTTTATTTTAGAGTGATTTTATTTTCTTCTAAGTACACAAAGATGCCAGGCGATAATAGTGATGGTGAGACGCAGAAAAAGAAGGGTGATTGGGATTCAGCCAATATGCATAAAGCCGTGCAAAAAAAAACAGAAATAAAACCGCAGTCCTCCTCACAGATCGAACCAGGAAGAGACAATTTGTCGTTTGTGCCTTGAATCTCATGAAGAGGAATGGATTCAATGTAGAAACGGCAAGGTTTGGGTCCACGAGGCTTGTGCAAATAGATCAGAGCTAGCAAATCAATACGCTTGTGATTTTTGCGTGTAATAATTGACCATTTTTATGCTGGCCGGTCAGGAGGCCAAATTTTTTTAAGTTGATTTTTCATACTCTTCAAATTTTATTAATAAAGTTGATTATTTCTAAATATAATAGTATTTTATTGTTTTTATTTACAGAACTGAATGCCTTAACACATTTTAGCTGATATTTAACATACAACCTGGGGGATTTTTATTTTATCCTGCTTAAACCTTAACGTGACGGTGCTGCCGGACTCTCCCCTACTTTTCTCAAATAATCCGCGGAAATTCAAACTATAAGTAAATGAATTTATACCCTAAAATCCAGCATCAATGATGAACAACAATACATTTTCTCGCGCCAATATGTTCATTTGTTTCTTTTTCACTTTAAACAGCTCTATTTGTTAAGCTAGTTCGAGATTTAAATAAAATCTTTGATAACTTACCTCCTTGGTTGCCATGGGTCGAAGTAAAAAGTTCGTTCCATTTTTTTATTACACGACAGATATGAGTTTTCATAGTAATTTATTCGGCCGCTAAACACGACAGATATGGATTTTCATACTAACATTGCCGGCCGCTGCTCGCATGTATTTGACCAGTACAGCCTTCTCAATTTATCTCAAAAGTTTTCAAAATAATGCTCGATTTTCCAAGCATGTTCGAGAAAATATATTTAAAAGGCAGATATAAGTGGAAACGCCGGGAGGACATATTGGTGATGTTCTTCAGAAAGGTCAGGGGTTTAGTATTCGCAACCGGCGTGTGTATGACCAGATGTATGGACGTAAATGAAGCAAAAGGAGTATGTAAGGATCGTAGCAGGTTGCGTTTTGTATTTTCTACCTGCCCCAATGGGATGAAGGCGTGAGTTTATGTATGTATATATATGTGTGTGTCCTATCCTTCTTAGCAGTAGCAGTGGGTACTATTTACTACCTGTCTGATATACTAGCTAACTAGGTCGGTCACCTCCTACTAAGAAGAACTTAATTAACTTAACAATGGTACCGATTCTCTTGTCACAAAATTCTCTAAACTAGACTAAAAATCACTAAAATTTTGTTTAGTCCTGTCAAAAGACGATTTCTCATTCTGAAATAGACTAAAGTGACACAACTTAACTATATTTTAGTTTGACAGCACCAAGATGGTACTGAATAATTAGTTTAGTGAAAATGGCAATTTTGCTATTCTGAATTTGACGGTTTTAACCTAAAATTTTGGTTGTCTTACCTAAATCTGGCTATTTTTAATCGCGATTAAAAAGGTGTGGAATAAAATTAGTTGTCATGAACTAAGATTCACCACAACACCTCGACTTCAGGGGCAAAAACAGTACTGTATTTTTTTTTAATTTTGCTTATATCTCGAAAACGGTGTGTCCTATCGCAAAAATAATGAAAATTTCGACCCCCTTTATAAAACCCTTAAACCCATATAACTCTACACGAAGGTATTTTTTTTTAAATATTTTCCGTACAAAAAGTGAAAAATTCCATATAAAACACGCCGAGGCTGCAACCAATGCGCGCCTCCGACTCTAAAAAAAAATCACGTGGTAGGGTAAACAAGTAGGTACCATGTGGAGTCGCGATTGTCAAATTAAATTTTAGTTGCGTCAAAATGATTTTTAAATTTAGAGATATTTTATTGCAGAATAGCTCTAAGATTCTCATAGCCAAAAGTAAGGAATTTTAGTGATAGTTTAGTTAGTTTAGTTCGGTGTACAAGAGAATCGGCACCATTGTAGTTTACTCTTCACTAAAAGTTAGAAACGTCATGTGTCTCTAATTCAGACCAGCGGGGTTATTGCGTAACACACTAACAGTAGGAATGGCTTTCATTTTGACAGTTCATCAACATTCATTGCGTAATTTACGTTGTTGAGGAGGCAATTTATTCGAACATATGATGCAATGGATTAGCAATAGGCTTCAAAACCAAAATCCCAAATCCAAATCCAAATCTCTTCTAAGTGAGAGTGAACAGGCTTCGTCTGGGTAAGCTCACTCCATCGTCGACTTTGTCTCTGTCATCTCTGACCTAGACTAGAGTCAAGAGCAACCCGTCCAAAGTAAAAAAAAAAAAAATAAGATTAGGGCTCCCGCTGCTGGGTGGTTAACTAATAATAGTCCTCCACATTTTGGCCTTGGCGGCCAACCTCAGCGGATACAAGCCATCGGCGCGAGAGATATTATAGTGCACAAGTGTGTGCGCAGACACAGGTGCACTCTCTCTTTTCTCACTCTCTCAGTCCGATGGGACGGCAATCCGACACGACCGGAGAGAGATCAAGTGACTGAACTCCGGGCTGCTATTGTGGAATTCTTAATGGAAAACACAATAACACTTTTGCCTGACCTGGGAATCGAACCCAGAACCGCAGCACAGCAGTCGCGCTTTCGACCACGAGACCATCAATATTAGCTACTTTATCACGTACCACGAGAACAACAGAGCATTTAAAAAAAAAAAAAAAAGATGATTCGCAATTAAAAAAAATACAAAAGGAACACTTCAATAATTGGACGTAGTTAAACGAAAAGGATCTATAGCGGTATCTACATCGCCACATGCGAGCTACACGTCACACTGACATCACGCAAAATCCTGCATCGCGCAAGCAGAGTTTACCGCGCAACTAGCATATTATATACAACGTCCCGACATCAAATGTCGGGCAGTTGCCCACCAGACACGACACCCGTCTGGTCGGAGGATCCTCCCTTTTCCATAGAATATGAGTAAACTTTATGCCCTGTTCCTCATACCTCCATAGATCCAACCCACAAATGGCCAAAAATGAATTGTGTGTACCAAAACACTCTTTGTAGTTAAAACTTTAACAATATCACAAATACACGAAACAAATCCAAGTAAAATTTATTGCAACATCATGTTGCATTTAAATTTGACTTGTTTGTTTCGTTCCTTCTTATATCCTTTTCGTTTAACTACGTCCAATTTAGTTTACTAAGGGCCGATTTTTCAATCCTCAGATAAAAGTACTAATAGCTACCTGAAGAATAAAGTTATTAGACTCTGTGGCGTCACGTATTTTGCATTTGTGAACACACCTTAGAATACGTGGCGTCGCCGGTATTATGTTTACCGAAGTAGTTCTAAGTTAGTCAGGAACGCACCCTTGTTAAGTGGCAACACTAAGCCACAATCCGGGACGCGACTCATAGCGTTTCTCAAGTGGGATTATTATGCTTGTCTACCGTCATGGGACACTGACTAGATTTTAAGTCATTCGTTTATTTTGTCCCTACTAGTTTAATTAATTATATGACTGTGTTAAATAGTGCAACTACCTGTGAACTATAATACCTGTATGCAATTATACTATTATTATCTGCAAGTTGGAGTTTCACTTCCGCTCTTCGACCACAACTGCACCTCCTTACGCGTAAGAGGAGACGGGTAGACTACCTTCCACCTATGTCTCCAAAACTCTTTATGATAAGTGATTGTCAATTTTTCAATTATCATTAACTTAGGAATAACTATCTGACCGATTGTCTCATCTGTGAAAACGCTAACTTCGGGGAGGTGATAAAAATATACAGATTATACTAATGTTAGAACAGGGGGCCTAGACAAAATCTCTTTTCTGTAAGCGTTAACGCCAACGGAAAATCAAATTGTATGGAGTTGACATTTGGTTAGCACGTGACATTACGTGTTCTTTCCACACGATATTCATTTTAATATTGTGAATGTGAAGACTATGTGGGTCATTGTTGCTTTTTTTTGTTCCTTTCAGGTAGTTTTAATCTTAGTCTGGTAGTTTGAGTAATTTTTGTGGCCTACCCAAATGTCCTTTCTTTGGTATTGTTCTTTGAATCGTTGAGCTCCTTAAGTTCTGAGTTGAGCTGCACGATTACTGACAAATGCGTGCACTGACTGGACACATCCACTCAATCTGTGTGGTTTTTCCTCAAAATACCATTTCAGACAAATCTACATGGTCTTCACATGATCTGACCAAGATTATGTCTGGACTTTAAAAGAGACTGTGACCTCTGAGTTTGTTTCGGCCTTTCTTCTCAGAGTAGTCAGATAGGAAACGCCGACCTCATCTAGTTTTAAAATATCATTGACGTGTAAAAGTCTTTGTACAAACCTATTTACAGAAATAAAATCATTTATCATTTTATCATAGGTAATGTCATTGCCATACATTTTGACGTTAGCATCTGGCGTTAACGCTTTCAGAAACGTTTTTGTCTAGGCCCCCTGGACTGACTATTTCTTTGATTGCTGTCAATGTCAAACAAGCAAGTATCAGCGTCATGTCACTTATATTACGTTACGAGGTTGTTTGTTTGGCTTGGGTATATGGTGTTTTTATTTGTGATTTCGTGATTTTATATTATAAATAATGGAACTAAAAGGAATAGGGACTAAATATAATGGAAAAAAAAATATTACTCATTCGACTACCTCGTCGCGTCGCTTTAGTGGTTGCAAACGCTAGTGCTGAGCATGAGGTCCTGGGTTCGATTCTCGGGTCGCGCAAAGTGTTATTAGGTTTTTCTATCTGGAATTCATCAGTAGCAGGCCGGAGTTTGGATTTGTGCCCGGTTGATGGCAATAGACTCGCCCCCTGTTACATGGGACTTAAACATAAATGGCGAAATATGGGCGTACTAAAGGTAAACTACTGTCCAACTCTTCGGGGATACATGGCGTGATGTTATGTTATGTTAATTACTCATTATCACAATGTAGAGTGTAGATTATGTCGGTTAACAAAGATGTGGATCATCGACACGGCAATAAACCACAATGTTCAATTTATTAATACCAACCGACTGTTCTACTCACCCCGTTTGAACAAAGGAACATAAATACTAACAATTCGAGAGATATTCCAATAATATTGACATTAATTTCATTAATCGTTGTTTATTGATATAACATATTTTCTTTCTGCAACACATTTCTCATTCCAAATCTTTTACTTGCACCTGTTTCTGTCGTATTAATAATGACCCAAATAATGTTTTTGGAATGAACCGATTTATCAGTGCGATCGAGGAAATGGCAAAATAACATGTCAGTGTCTGAGAAATTACTTGGGATTTATAAAACACATGGTATGGGCCCTGGGCCCAATTCTTTATGGTAATTATTATTCCCCGCGAATCTTACCACGTCAATATCGTGTCTTGTAGAAACGGTTTCGTTTATTGTATCATAGAGTTTACGTTATTAGCAGATGTTTCGATATGGAATTGACGCGGTTTCGTAAGTAAGGAATCGTTAAGTGGTCATAGTGAATTAGGGCCTTGATGGGTTGTGGTGGCACCAAAGAGAGTAAGTTAATATTAATCTTGTTCCTTTTTTGAAAAAGTGTTACATAAAACATGCCTGTATTCTCCGCCGGTTAGGAAGAGGTATACCTATAGTACACCCACATTTCTTTATCTAGTAAGCGGCGCGTGAACAAAAATCTATCACCTCACCGGTGGTGCGTGGACGGTGAGCTACCAACTAGTAAGCGGCGTGTGAACAACAAGCTGTCACCTCACCGGTGGCGCGTGGACGGTGAGCTACCAACTAGTAAGCGGCGCGTGAACAACAAGCTGTCACCTCACCGGTGGCGCGTGGACGGTGAGCTACCAACTAGTAAGCGGCGCGTGAACAAAAAGCTATCACCTCACCGGTGGCGCGTGGACGGTGAACTACCAACTAGTAAGCGGCGCGTGAACAACAAGCTGTCACCTCACCGGTGGCGCGTGGACGATGAGCTACCAACTAGTAAGCGGCGCGTGAACAAAAAGCTATCACCTCACCGGTGGCGCGTGGACGGTGAGCTACCAACTAGTAAGCGGCGCGTGAACAACAAGCTGTCACCTCACCGATGGCGTGCCAGCAGCGAGTGGTCGTCTTGCTGACGGCGCGTGGGCGACAAGCAGGTGGATTTTTTCGAGGTGGTTATGGACCTTTACTGCGCTGGAGTGGTGCGGTTATAATGAGTGATGACCTTCACTGCTGTGCAAAAGCCTTTTGTTGTCTATGAAATGGACAGTGGAACAGTTGCCTACATTTAAACTAGAGGCTCTATAAGCTGTAGACCTTGCGAGTCTGTCTTTGCATAGCTTAAAACTGAATAAATTTTCAGAGAGCGCAATGGCTGAAATATGTTTTTTTACGTTTTCAACCCCCTATATCACTCACAGCCATTTAAAAAACTGAATAGACAAAATAAGTCCATAAATTATTAAACCTGTTCACAAACATTTCATGAGAATCGGTTGAGAAATGCGACCTGTAGAGGAGAACAGCCAGCCGCCGGATATCCGGACATACGAAAGCATTTCTGCCCAAGCTGAAACGGAGACGCTTCGCTCGCGCTTCGAGCTCGCTCGGTCAATTATAATTTTAGCCTACTCATCAAACTGTACTGTGTCAAGACATAATATTTATGATTGCTGCGATTAAAACCTAAGGGGCGGGGCCACTAAATCGTTTTACTAACAGGCGAATGTAGAAATAAAACAATCACAATTAAAACACGACTTTATCTTGTGAATGGTAAGGTAGGTTTTGTATTGTAGTGCTAAATGAAGATGCAATAACCAATGTTTGATAAGCGGAATGCAAAGATACAAACAAAGGTAATAAATGTTTCCGAAGTACGGTCAGACGGCACAGGCTGGAATATAATAATAATAATACCATTTATTTCAGGCAACACAGGCCCCTAGATAAATACCTTAACCTAAACTTAAATACCTATTTAAGGGCTCCGTAGTCAACCGTAGGAACCCTAGTAAAGTTAACGAGTAATAGTCGACCAACTTACATTTGCAATTAGAACGTATGGGAGAACATGTTTTTCAACTACAATGTTACGTTTGTTCTTGGGATAAATTCATCCTAACTACGGGGCCCTTCATTGTGCGTGGTACGAAACGCACTTGGCTGTGTTTTTTTAACATATTCAATACTTGTGTTAATAAAATAAGACTTAAGAGGCTTACAAGAGCTAAAGCGCGGTCACTGTCGGATTGCATAGAAAAGAAAGAGACGCGCGATGATACAACTCTGGTAATTTATTGCAAAATATGAAGCAATTATTGATTTACAAAAAATCTATTCATTGGACTAAAAAATTAAAACACTATCACGTCAGTATTTTACTTGTAGAATAATCTGACAAAAAATCTGAATGTTTGCATGTATATTAGTATGGTTTTAAATCGTTGAAAGAATTTTTTAGAGGTATATTCGGGATTTTTTTCTAGCATATCAAGTTAATTGTATTATGTTTTCAACACACTATCTAACTAGCATATATCTAGAAGAATGTCATATATTTTTTTGATTTTGATTACTGCAGTGGATCATATATTTTTAGGCATTATAAATTTGCGTTTAGGTCATGTAGTCCCCTTAAGACCATGTTAGTAGCACTTCACTTTGCACTCTAGCTTGCCTTTGGACTTTGGCTTGGTGCTCTTGCTGTAATTTTGAGGCATTAATTTGATTTATTTCTCCATCATCGACGTGCATTAAAGCCTCCACAAGAGGCAAATTCAATTAAATATAGGTAAAGTATTTTTATCTGACGAAGTGAATCGCGCTTCACTTGTGTTAACCAAGTGTACAAACACGCTGTGAATGTGTGCGTGAAGTCCAGTAGCGTTAGCATTAAGGCAACAATAAGTGCCAGCGACCTTGAGCGAGTGGGAGGAGCATACGAAACTTTTAAGCGAATAAAGTTGCACAGAGCGTTAGCGTCTACCCGGACATTGGTCAGCGGTGCACTGCCGCCTGTCGCCCGCAAGAGCTCCCGCTTCAACGCGCATCAAGTTTATTCGCAAAAACAACCCACCTTGATTTATCAAACACAATACAAATAAAAGCCGTATCCGAAAATTTGGGTACTTAAATTGTCTTTTAGATGGTGGAGATTTCATGAAAATACGCCCGATAGTTTTTGCGTGATTATCGTTTTTGTGTTCGCGTTAGACATTACTGTACGAATTATTTACACTATGTTATAAAAATATAATTTCAAATTATTCACATATCAAATTACGAAGAAAATTGTCTAGTTTATCATATTGTTTTTTCAAGCAAATAAGACGATGTCCAATTTGAAATCATTAAAAGTCGTATATCTGCGCCTTAACATACCCTAAGACACACACACACACACACACTTTCGACTTTGCGGCTGTCTTAGACGGTACCGAGAGCTGCTGTGCTTACGCACACATTCACAGCTTGTTTGTACACTTGGAAATCACAAGTAAAGCGCGCGGCGCTTCGTGAGATAAAAAATACTGTACGCTCGGTGTACCCTGGTTAGTCAGCTTCGCTATCATCTTTTGGACTGGCAAATATTTTTGCGATTGATTCGAAAGTCAAAGAAGAAGATTATCAATTCCGAGGTTTCTGGCTGCTAAATATAGCAGCCAATATAGAGCCTCTTTCATTAGCCAGAAGCCAGAAGTGAGCCGTCCTATTTTGCAGACAGGCCTTTTCGAATAACGTCATTCTTTAGGCACCGTTTTCTAAAACCTAAGAAGCACAATTCTTCTTCTTAATGATCATTTTTGTAAGTAGGTTTGTACAAACAGCTTTTACACGACAAAAATAAATTATATTTTAATACTAGATGAGTTCGTTGATTCTTATCTGACTACTCTGAGAAGAAAGACCGAAATAAACTCAGAGGTCACAGTCTCTTAATGATTAAAATAATATTCTTCGTTAAAATGTTTTTGCCATCACTCCCAGCCATCATCAAGACTTGCTAACCGAACATGGCGTTGTAGATTGCATACCTTTTATGCGTCGCAAGCGCAACTCGTAATATGAATAATGACAGCTGTCAGCATATAACCGACTGTGATAAAGATAAGGGAGTAACGTGTTTTACTACTTTAATATCTTCGCGGAGTTGTTGGACGTGGAACTACACAATTAGCGAAAACTAATGATGACACTTGGTTGGTGAAAAATATATTGAAATTAACATGAACTGAAAAGTGGTGATTTTCTTAAGCGAATACTTAGATGGATAAGTGCATTCTTTCCTTGATTTCGCATTGTCGCTTCGCTTTATTTTAAAATTTCTCTTTATTTTGCATCGTTTTTTTTATTAATTTAATATTCATTCGATGGGTAAGTACAATTTTAATTGTATACATACAGTGCATTTATTCATTGTAATTACCCATGGATCAAAATTGATTAAATTCAACAATTTAGGGGGGCAGGTCTGCTGTAGCTGTCAGACTTATAGAGGTATGAGGAACAGGGTGTAAAGATCACTCTTACCTCCATAGAAAAGGGAGGATCCTCCGACCAGACGGGTGTTGTGTCTGGTGGGCAACTGCCCGACGGTTGATGTCGGGACGTTGTAAAGTTAAAGTCAAAGTCAAATCGTTTATTTCAAATAGGCACATAAAAGGCACTTTTGAACGTCAAAATTTACAAAAAAATAGAATTGATTCTAGTTGCCCCTTCCAAAAGGTAGTTTCGTATGGAGAAGAATGGGCAAGAAACTCCACCGTTACTCTTTTAACAATGTTTTATAATATTATGTATACATAATAATTATATGTGAAGACGATGCACCTAGAATAAAATTATTATACCACAATAGGTAAAAATAATTAAATATAACGCATGACAGGTAAATTAATTATGAGAAAGATACATGGTGCTCACATATTTACAAATATTGAAAAGTAAATGATTTTTCAAAAATTTCACAAGTAATAATTTAGTGTGTGAGTTAAAGTAGTTACATAATGTAAAAAACAATGTCATAAAAATTATAAATTATACAATTAAATAAGCAACCAGTTTGATATTGTCTAGGAAATGTATATAAGGTGTATCTATTCATACACGAAATATTTTAAGGAATACACCTATAGCTGGTACAGAACCTTTAAACACGAAAAAAAAATGTTTATCTAACTATATTATTTAAAAAATTAAATAATTTAATATTACTTGACACACAAAATAAATACTGGCTCCTTCCTATTTTTTTGCCATTTGCCATTTTATGGTTGATTTTATTGTATGTCTTGAGGTAGAAGCAAATAATAATAATTTAAAAAAACATGAATTGTTTTTTAAAATATTTAAAAAAATATATATATAAAATGTCAAATTACTCGAAAATGGTTGACATTTGCATAGGGGCCATCGGGGGTCATTCGGTTGCAAATAACATCTCCTACATCCCCTTAATGGATTGCCGACATAATTATAACCAATAACCATGTATAATCAATCAAGCAAGGAGTCCCTATATTGTATCGTTGTAGAGTTGGTATCAAGATTAATACCAACATTGAAACAAGTCACTACCAATATCTTCACGCTTCGCATTACGAGGACTGACAGACGCGTGGGTCGGACGCAGCTAACCGGTGCAGACGTGATAATTATAACTTTGTATATTATTTCATATTTGTAAAGCTAGAAGACTGTGAAATATTAATTTAGAGGCTACTGTAAAGATTAAAAATAATAATCTAGTTTAATCTATGTTTTTCGAATTGTTTCGTTCCACCGAACGGCTATTAACGAACTTTGTTTCGGTGCCATAATTGGAATAGCTAAGGTGCCATTCACTGAAGTCTTTTTAAATCGGTGCTCTAATTGTAATACCTAGACATTTACTAGGCAGATGACATAACGTAATGACGACTTGACGTAACGTATTTTCTTTCTTGTTTTCTTTCTTTGTATAACTATTTGTATGAGTCAGAGTATATCTATCTATCTATATATTGCTTATCTTTTTACCTGTTGTGGTATAGTAATTTTATTCTAGGTGCTTCGTCTTTACATATAATTATATAATAATGTATGATAATGATGATGTGTGATGATAATGTGTGTTATTAATGTATGTTATAATATTGTAAAACATTTTGAAAGAGTAACGGAGTTTCTTGCCCATTCTTCTCCATGCGAAACTACCTTTTGGAAGGGGCAACTAGAAGCAATTCTATTTTCATTTCAATTTTGACGTTCAAAAGTGCCTCTAATGTGCCTAATTGAAATAAATGATTTGACTTTGACTTTATATGAAAGTAAGTTTGTTTGTTTGTTTGTTACCTTTTCATGCCTAAACCACTGAACCGATCATCCTGAAATTGTGCATTTACGTTGTCAGGGGTACAGAAACGGACATAGGGTACCTTTCATCCCGAAAAAAAGTACTGTTCCCGAGGAAAACAATAATAACCTTCTTACGATAATAGATGGCGCCACGTGTCTTTCGAATCATAATTGAATTATAATCCGAATTGATTTTCAAAGTCTAAATTAATGCGAGCGAAGCCGCGGGCAAAAGCTAGTAATCATAATAAATAAAAGTCCCTTTTCGTGTTTGTCTGTGGGACCGCATTGTTATTCTAAACTACGCAACGAATTTTGATGCAGTTTTCACTGTCATTTAGAAAATTAATTCCGGAAGGTATAAGTGTATAATAAATGAATATTAAACTAACATGCAGTAAAGAAATCTCGATGTTTTGTCAAGTCGTAAAAACCGTGCGAAACAGGGGCAGGTCGCTAGTCTTATATGTAAAAGGTGAGTTTATTTCTAAACACCACCAAACATCAATTAGCTGTAGCAATATCAACGTCGAAAGAAAGTGTAAACACCACATTTCAGGGTTGTCACTCAAGCATTATTTACTCAAACAAAAACAGCAGTTTGTACAAATGTTCACACGAAAACACGTGTTTTCTTTAAAAACAAAAGAATTAAGGCATATGCGCGGTTCACACACATTTGTCGGCTAATTATACTCAAACAAAAACATTGTATTGTGTTACTATATGGATCAGGTGCTACTGGCACATTTCTCGCTTAAGCTATGGTCTCCTAAGAAAGCGGTGAACGGTCACACCATAAGGGCTGTCCAATTACAGAGCGTGTTTTACACCTTAAGGTCAAATACTGGTGGTCTAAAAAAAACAATGCTTACGTCACTATCCAGTTGCCACTTTATTGCAAAAAAAACACGAATTATGGAAACATTTTCAGTCACCATTCTGTTAAAATATAAAAAAAATTAACATATACCAACGTAGTTAGTTAAAACCTCTTTGTTTTATCGGATTCGCACAGGTAATAAAGGCGATTGGGGGAGTTATTATTACACACTACTGGTAACACAGCGGTGATGACTTAGGCTTGTGTCACGCCGATGACCGGAATGCTATACCTGGCTAAGTATATTATTACACCATGGTGAAAATTACACATCTTCATGACGGAGCCGCTTTCCTAGGAAACTAAATCTTTAGCTCCAGTGAGAGAGGATAAATCATCTTATTACGACTAGATTCATGGAGATGACGGTTGGTGATATTAGTATTGATTTTGTAGCAGTCTATACTAGTGGCTCTGCTAGCTGTAGACCTCGCGAGTCTGTCTTTGCATAACTTAAAACTGAATAAATGTTCACCGTGCTATATAAAACAAAAGTACGCGAAATGGCTGAAATATGTTTTTTGTTTACGTTTTCAACCCCAATATTTCCGCCATTTAGAAGAATATCGAAAAACTGCATCGACAAAAAAAAAAAAAACATAAATATCGAACCTGCTCACAAAATTTCACGAGTATCTGTTGAAAAATGCGACCTGTAGAGACATCCGGACATCCAGACATACGAAAGCTTTTTTGACCAAGCTGAAACGGAGACGCTTCGCGCTCGCTCGGTCAAAAAGCATGGAATTGTTTGATAATTTTCAGAGAGTACAAACAGAATTTCAGTCGGAAATATGTCTTAACTTGAAACTGTGAAGTCGTTGCGTAACACATACCAATTCTTCATCATTCCCCTGCCCTTATTCCAACTTATTTGTGATCGGTGTAACATGTCTTTTTCTTCTATAATTCTCTATTAGTCTCTGCCTAACCTTTCAGGGAATGCAGGTGTGATGTTATGTTCTCTATTAGTCATCTTCTTGGACGTCACCTCCTTTCTAGCAACAACATCTTTCCCACAGTCCATCCATCGTTTTTTTGGTCTTCCTCTACTCTAATATCCATCCATGTTCATACTTAAAACTCTCCTCACATTTTCCCTCATTTGTTTTTCATTTTACAACAGTTTTGTTTTTCAACAGTTCATGTGATGTAATGCAGTGTAGGCAATAGTGAATTGGGACTCTTGATGTAAGCTCCTATGTTACTTTCGCCTCGCTCAGCCGCATCCGCTCATTTCCGCATTTCTCGCTCATCTCGCCGTACCACCTCGCTTGTCCCGCGGTGAAATCAGGGCAATTTGTCCACAGTAACACGCGGTATCTGATTCCTTTTGATATCCGATACAAAATTATAATTGGTCTTTGTGAATGTGCCTGTCAATTACAAACGTTATACTATAGTTTATTTCGGGGTCGTTGTATAAACAAATCATAAATATTTCACAATCGCTTTCTTTTTTACGTGCTTTGCAGCTAATGAGTTAGGAACGTCCTTCTCTAGTATCTCGTGTTCTTTGTACGGTTCGGGAAGTTAATTGTTTATCAAATTTCAATTTTATGCTAACTGTCAAAAAATTACAGTTGTGATTTGAATATATGGACACTTAAAGTTGGTGGACAATTCGATAAATAATAAATTTTCCAGACTTTACTATGATAATGAGATTAGATCATGCTGTGGTAAAATGTTAGCCAGTCAGTGAGGTTGCCTGCTCAGGGTGTGCTTGGGGATGTGAACACAGTTTCTCTTTGTACGACAGTCGTCATCAATAATCATCATCAGCACCGGGCGTCTCCAACCGTGCGCTTTTCAACTCGATCTGTCATCAGAAGAGGAAACCCAGTTTTCTGAAAAATAATTACATAACGATGGATGGAATTTGTCCACCACCTTGAAACAGTGTAACCCGTATGTCCTTCTCGGGTAATCACTGAAAATCAGCGCTGTGCTGGTCCTCCATAGCACAGCATCATGCTGAGTGGAGTGGAAGCCTTCTTGCCACAGTCACGACGTCCAGCTGTCGACTATTTCTGTTTTGTGCTCGTGGTTATAGATCTATTTTGGTTTTATTTTTCTTTATTACTAGAGCTAATTATCTTTTTTGTATGCACGTGCTTCTGTGACAGAAACACACCCACGCACGTGTATTTTCATGTGTGTGTGCTTTTCTTTTTAAAAAAACCTGGCCCTAAACAAATATTTTTGGTCTACTTTTTTAACAATATTTTCTATATGTTCATAGCGGTTCTCAATTTATGGCAGTTTATAAATAAACGGCACGCGCATGCCAGGTGTATGGGGTCCAAAGGGACCGTGGATAATACCCATTGTGTTCGTCTGAAGGGACCCTTGAATTAGTTGGGTTACCATATTTTATGGGGTTAAATGTACCGTGGTTGATATGTTATAATTGGGGACTGTTTTGTTCAGTTTTTTTTTTTTTTCATTATAGCAAATCTTGATTGGTTTGAAAAATTTTCGGTTTGTGTTATCTTACTTATAGTTATATAGTTTATATTATATTATTGTTAATACCTATTATAAATGTGAAAGTTTGTATGTTTGGATATATATTACTCAATTACGCAAAAATGGCTAAACGGATTTGGATGAAATTTGGCACACAGATAATTTATAACCTGGATTAATACATAGGATACATTTTATTCCGGTGGTACGTTCCCGTGGGATAATTTCTGACCTCCAAAGTTAGTTAGAAATACTTTTGTCCTAAGATTCACTTGTTGGACAGATAATTTCGTACGTATTCCGTTTCATTTTCAATTTCTCTGGTGTATACTTATAAAAATGATAATTAGGAACGTAGTTATGCTTCTCTTCCCATACATACAATATTTGATTATTAACAGTAAATTTTTTTTTTTTTGGTTGAACACCACTTCGTAAATAATGCCAATGGTTAGTTTGAATAGCGCGGTAATTGCGTAACACACTAACAGTAGGAATGGCTTTCATTTTGACAGTTCAACAACATTCATTGCGTTATTTACGTTGTTGAGCAGACAAATTTTTCAAACATAAGAAGCAATAGGCTTCAAAATTATTCAGATTATGATAATAAGTGTGTTGCGCTATAAGGGTGCTGTTTCAAACTATTTACCTTTGCCTACGCTAAACAGCATTTTTTTTACTTTTTTGCACAAAACAAATAAACTTACCCTTTTTAATCAATTCAAAACTGCATTCGAAGTTTGAATGAATCATCCTTCCTTTTTATAATATGGCCACCCTACCGCAACGTTAGGGTAGGTCTACACAATAGGATTTAAACTAATATTTGTTGCAGTGGCGCCCTCTTGCGGTGAACGATGAAGGGCTACTAATTGTTATTTTGTTATAACATCCCTTTATATTCCGTTTGCCTTTTGGTTATTATTATTTTTGATTGTGATTAAACTGATTCGCTACGGCTTGACCTTTTGGTGATTTATTTTAGCGTCAATCATTCACGCTTCAGAATGTTATGTGGAAAGGAAACATATTTGGGCATAATCCGAGAGTTTAAGGTGCTTTGAAAGAACTTAATTTTACAAGTTAATTATAGTTGTAGTCGGTGCTAAATAAATGAATGTTCTTTCTTTCTTCTTTTCAGTTTCTGCCGCTACTATACACCTAAAAATGACAGTAACAGAAGAGTAGTATATAGAGCAGGGATCGCCAATCAGTGTTATTACGGTCCGTTTTTTTTTTAATAATATGACCGTCACGGTCCGTTTGGTGGACGAGTACTAGCAACATATATTAAAAACATAACAAAGTAAGTACCGTAATTAATAATGAATGTGATAAATTACATTTTTTATTTTGCACAATCTGTCTAAAGACTGGAGTAAAGTTGGTGCAAGAAAACTCAAACTTTTTATTTTAATATTAAGTTTTCGTTATAAATGTTATTGTTTACTTAAAGTCCGCAAAATAGGTCGGCAGTCCGGATCCACGCCGCGGTCCACCATTTGGCAACACCTGATATAGAGTCTTAGGAATAAACATAAAATACCAGGCAAATGTGTCCACTAATTAAAAACATTTAAAAATCGAATTCCTTTCCTACCACTTCGGCTAAACGATACCGCGCTTAACCCTCTACGACTCAATTTGTTTAATGGCACAGACTAGCCTTTACCAAAAGTGGTCATCGTATTAGTGGTTTCGCAGGTTTAATATCATCAGGATTATACCGGAATATAGTAGTTCGTCGAGGGCGTGGTACGATAGCAACGGCTTCCCTAAAATCATTTCAATTGATTTCAGTCATTAGAAGACAGCCACCCTGCAACCGTCGCATCGCTGCGACGGCGACGCTCTGCTAGAGTGACAGTCACCAACCAGTATCACTGTTATCTGACCTTTTTGCTGATTCCAGTAACTTCGTAACAAATCTAGACAGCGCCACTCGCTGCACCGTCATGTTTATATATGCTCGTATATCTCGTTCGTTAGCTATCTATCGGATCTTTGAAGCCAAGTTTTTACCTAGAGGTAGGTAGGTACCTAATCGTTACCCTAATCGGCCCAATTCGTCATCTTCTGGCGCCGAAGCTTTTATCTGTCTTTGTTTAATGTTGATTTACATCATGAAATATGGGTACAGAAGGACCATTTGGTGCACATTTTTTCGTTGTCTTCGTGAGCTCTTACATAGTTG
This sequence comes from Griposia aprilina, assembly GCA_916610205.1. Lineage (NCBI taxonomy): Eukaryota > Metazoa > Arthropoda > Insecta > Lepidoptera > Noctuidae > Griposia > Griposia aprilina. The sequence continues at coordinate 17,602,889 of OU744307.1, read as the reverse complement.
GTCGTGAGCGTATCCGCAGTTACGGCCCTTTATTTATTTATTTCAGAAAACATGCACAATATTACAGACGTAACTCCAAGAACAGTTGCAAGACATGGTTACTGTGTTGGATGAAGCATATAAGATGAAAGGGATAAATATAAATGTGAATAAGACGAAGGTCATGGTGTTTGAAAGAGAAGAGGATGTATTGGTGTGTGATGTGAAAATAAATGATAAGAGTGTGGAGCAAGTGAGTGGGTTCGTATATTTGGGGAGTCTCTTTACAAGGGATGGAAAAATTGATGAAGATGTGGAAAGGGGAGTTAATGCGGGTAATAAAGTGAATGGTGCTACTCACGCAATTGTGACCAACCAGTTGATGTCCAAAAACGCACGACTGGCTGTTCACAATGGCGTGCTGATGCTTACGCTTATGTATGGAAGTGTGTGTTGAGTGTGGAAAAAGCAGCATGAAAGTAGAATAAATGCTGTGGAAATGCGATCCTTGCGAAGCATATGTGGTGTGACTATGAATGACAGGCTGAGGAATGATGTGATAAGGCAACGGTGTGGTTTAAAAGAAGATGTAGTGACAAAAATTGAAAAGAGCATGATGGTTTGGTCATATTGAGAGGATGAATGAAAGGCGACTAATAAAAGGTATTTACAAGGCAGATGTGAGTGGAAACGCCGGGAGGGGATGGTCTAGAAGGAAATATAGTGACCCTATTGGTGATTTTCTTCAGAAAGGTCAGGTGCGTAGTACTCGCAACCGGCGTGCGTGTATGACCAGATGTATGAACGTAAACGAGACAAGAGGAGTATGTAAGGGTCATAGCAGGTGGCGTTCTGTAGTTTCTACTTACCCCCATGAGAAGAAGGCGTGAGTTTATGTATGTATAACTCCAAGTTGTTGCACAGTTGCAAAACTGTTTGCAGGATACAAGCCACGCATGCTTTGGCGTTGCTTCTATTGAAAACATTCGACATTCGAATTGTCTATTTTGATACCGGTGGATCCTGTCGGTAACCACTTTAAAACAGGTCAGAATCGCCCCTAGACCCCAGCACAACCAAGGGTATTGTATCAGCTATTGTCGATGCCCTCGCAATGCAAACATTGAACCGAAAGTTGATACGTATATTCATTGGCAGAGACAAGACAAAAGATAAACTATTATAATTCTTTTGTTTTTTGAGTCATAATATATCTAGGGAAAAGTGTATTCAGAGGTTATTCCCTGCCTTTCAGCCACCTAATTACGTAACACACTATCTATCACAATCTGAATCATACTGAAGCCTATTGCTAATCCATTGGTTCATATGTTCGAAAAATTTGTCTGCTCAACAACGTAAATAACGCAATGAATGTTGTTGAACTGTCAAAATGAAACCCATTGTTAGTGTTTGACGTAATTACCCCGCAGAACTTGGCGCTACGATTACAGTTCTTATGTATATTGTGACGTTTGTAAGAGTTAGAAATTGTCTGCTTCCCTTATGATTAGTTTGACATTGTTGTCTCTGTATAGCTGGCCTTCTGAATCTTTTTACTCCACGTCCGCTCTCGTGTGTGCTGTGCCGCTGTTCACGTAGACACCATTACCCCGAGTTCGGCGGTACAGTTTATTTTTAACAGGTGCACGTGAATCGTGGCAGATTTTCGGAGAATATGCTCCAGACGCGAGTGTTGCATTGAAGCATGACATGGGTTTCATTCTGGTGGGTTTGTGCGAAATGATGCATAATACGTCGTAGAGATAGGATCGTATGGTCACCAAATGTGATAAGTAACCAGGGTCGTCGGATATAGTTGAACTTTACTAAGAAACCGGTGGATATTTTCGAATAAAATTTAACTTAATTAATAGAAAACCAACAGTTCAATTATCAAATTAAATTTCATTTAAAAACATTCATCGGTTTCTTACTAAACTTCAACTTTATTGACGACCCTGGTTACTACACTCTTTTGGTGACTGTACATGGTTCAAATACAATACATATTTAAATTATCAATACTCATTTTTTCATTTACTTTTTTTTTTTCTTTTTTCACGTACATAAATTCACGCTTTCTTCCCATGGGGGTAGGCAGCAACTGCAGAACAGCACCTGGGACGATCCTTATATACTCCTTTTGCTTCGTTTACGTTCATACATGGTCATACACGCACGCCGGTTGCGCGTACTACGCACCTGACCTTTCTGAAAAACGTCACCAATAAGGTCAAAGTATGTCCTTTTAGGGCGTCCCCGTCCAGCGTTACAACTCGTTTTTAATTTTTTTTTTTTTCTTTATTAGCTTTCGCCCGCGTCGATGTTGAAAAATATCCAACGGGAACGTACTACCGGGATTAAAAGTGCACTATGTGTTAATCCAGGCTACAAACTATATGTGTGCTAAATTTCATTTAAATCTGTTGAGCCGTTTTTGCGCCAATCCGGAACATACATCCAGACAAACAAACAAATAGACAAAAACTCTAAAAACTATATTTTCTGCATCAGACTCGATCGCACTCCTCGCAGCAATTAAGTAGTTGGTTTTTTTCAAAAATATTCTGTATAGGTACAGACTTCGTTACTACATATTTTAAATGTAAATGTAAAGATTAATTTTCAAGTTCATTGTAGAAATCAATCAAATCTATTTCTAGATACATGCTTGTGACTCAGTTGTGAGGCAGAAATCTCTCATCAAGACTGCAAATCGAATAGCGTTGAAAGCTGTATAGCTTAATAATGTTACCAATCAAAACCTAGGTAAGTATCGCTGTAGACTGTTATCCATACTAATACCTATTATAAATTCGAAAGTAACTCTGTCTGTATGTTACCTTTTCACGCCTAAATCCCCGCACGGATACGCTTAAAAGTAAATGATTTTTAAATTTCACAAGTAATAATTTAGTGTGTGAGGTACACTAAATTATTACTTGTGAAATTTGAAAAATCGTTTACTTTTCAATATTTGTAAATATGTGAGCACCATGTATCTATCTCATAATTAATTTACCTGTCATTGCGTTATATTTAATTATTTTTACCTATATGTAATTTTATTCTAGGATGCACTTAGAATAAAATTACTATACCACGTCTTCACATATAATTATCTAATGTATATATACATCATATTGTAAAACATTTTTAAAAGAGTAACGGTGGAGTTTTTTGCCCATTCTTCTCCATACGAAACTACCTTTTGGAAGGGGCAACTGAATCAATTCAATTTTTTTGTAAATTTTGACGTTCAAAAGTGCCTATTTGAAATAAATGATTTGACTTTGACTTAGCATTTTGATAAAATTTGAAAATGATATGGCGTCCTGGGGAAGGACATAGACTACTTTTTGTCTCGGTAGCACGTTTCCGTGGGATAATTTCCGATACCCACGCGAGCGAAGCTAGCCTAACCTAAAAGTAGGTACCTATCGATGTAATAACAGTTTCAACAACCCAGAACACCAGCAGCCGTTCTATTTTGTAAAAATCTCACCATGAAAACTTGGTGGTGAGCAGCAAATGAGCTGTCAAGTGTCTATCCCTATTAGCACCAGGTGGAATGACCGCAGATTTTGGAACGAAGTTCCTTATCGCGCGTTGTGAAAGGGGGCTAGACGGAAAAAATTCTTACGAAAAGTTGTCACGACACTTTTTGCTATAGTAAGCTATTGTAAGCTGTGCGGCGTCGCATGTTTCTCTGTCTGTCTCTCTCTCTCTTATAGAAAGCAAGCCAGATATTTTGACAACAACAACAACAACAACAATCCCAACAACAACAATCCCAACAACAACAATCCCAACAACAACAAACAACAATCAAACAACAACAACAACATCAATAATTCCTTCACTAATTAATCGAAAGGAACTTCGTTCCATCCGGGTGTCCCTTGACACCTCTCAAGTTTTTTTTTATAGGACAAAAATTAAACCGGTGCGCAAACTGTCACCATGAATTCAGCATAATTATGATTCTAAACCAATTAGCGTAGAAATTTTCTGTCGGTTATAAAACAAAAAAAACAAAAAAAACAGCCTGTATATAGAGTTTTCTCTGAACAACATTTTTTTTTTTTCGATTACTGACGAAAAGTTTCTACGCTAGTTCGTTTGGAATCATATTTATGCTGAATTTATGGTTACAGTTTGCGCACTGGTTTAAAAAAAAATCCTGTATAAGAAAGAAAGAAAGAATACATTTATTTACCACATACTACAAAGCACATACTCGTAACACAACATTTATACAAGTAAAAAAGAAAAATAAAACAAATAAAATGTGTAAAGTGCGTTGTGAGAAATTAGCAGGAAAGTATGCCTCGCGGCTGCGCCAAATACCTAGGTCCAGTTCAGAAAAAATGTCAGACAACTAGTGCCTGACGCTGGTTTTCAACTGAACTGACTGGTATATAATATATGGGCAGGGATAGAGATGGCATATTTAAATATTTCTACCGGGATATGCCAACTAGGGCACACATACTTTCATTCCCCTCACTTTTACCGTGACTCATATGAGAATAACACTATTCCGTCGCCCGGCCTCGCCGACCTATTGCCGAAAATCGAATTAATCGAATTTCAACTGCCGTTCGTCCCGGATTCAAACGGACGTCGCCGAATATAGGCCGCGAATTTGTATCTACCCGTGATCCCAGACCTCCCAATCTACGTATTTACAACTTTAATTTATAGATGATAGGGTTCTTTTCTGTATGGAACTGTAGTCATATAAGCTTGGACTTTATTTCGTGGAAATAAGGGTGTGATTTACATGTTATCACAGCTATGTTAACATCAAAACATTATTAATGTCAAAATTGTTTTAGTAATAATATATAACAAAGTTTGTTTGAATTTCGAATTGGATAGTAAGCGACTGCGAATTGTTTTTATACGTCGGACGAAAGTATTATGGCGTTATATTTTTGTTTTAATAATTTTGCTTTATTTATTTTTTTGGGCCAAAATATTTAGATGCAACAATGAAAATGAAAATTCTAAGCGTTATCGTCAATTGATTTGCAGTTGCAGTAAGTAATATAATAGATAGATCAATCAGAATGATTGAAATTTTCCATGCGAACCCAGCCTATAGTGTTCCCACTGCTGGGACACAGGCCTCCTCTCTGTGAGAGGGAGTGGGCCGGGATCCGCCACGCAGGCCTAGTGCGGGTTGGTGGATGTCAATCATTTGTAGACAATTCAATATTCTATCGAAATACTATCCGTCCGGCGCAGTGGGCAGAAGAAAAGAAGCAATTGTCACCATAAATGACTACCACACACCTTTTGTGCTTTCTTAGAACACGGAAGTTAACGCAAACAATTTACTTATTGTTGACATTCTTTGCAATTTCTAAAACGAATCTTATCCGTGACCATCTTAACATTTGACCTTTAAGTATCCCGCTGCCTTCCATAGAGATGTTTATTTTTTTTCTACAAATTCACGGCACATATATGGACTATAGATAAATAAGGTCTAAAAAAAACTTTCTAACATAAACAATGGGTTTGAACTTTCGTGGCGGGGGAGCAATTTGTCATGCGAAGGGCCATAGGCAAACAAACTGAGGGAACGTGGTGTGGGTGATAAGAGGTAGCGACAGCGAACGATTGTTCATCGAGTAGTTGAGTTCCTTAAGGCGGTACCCCGACCAAAACCTTGCTATAGTGCGTTATTCAGAGGCTATTAACTCAGTCACTATGGGTAATAAACTACATCTAAAAGCACATTATTAATGTTCGAAATCCTATCATCACATTGCACGTTATTATTTGTTTTTATGTGTTATATTATTGATTGTATGCATCTTTTGCTAAAGGTGACGTTCAATTAATTTGAGGATTACACTAATGGATAGATAATTTAAAAATCTAAATAATTCACGTTTTATTTTATTTCAAAACATCGCTTGTCTTTTTTTTAATTAAAATAATTTCAATTTTTTTGTGAATTCTATGATAAATGAGCGTGCGCAGGGAGCGAGACAGAGCGAGACTCAGCGATGGGACAGAGAAGGACCGAACGCTCAAGGTCGTTTGGTCGGGGAAGCGCTTCAACTTCTGAGTTGAGCTACACGACTACTGACAAATGCGTGCACTGACTGGACAGGTCCACTCAAATCTGTGCGGTTCTTTTCTCAAAAAACCATCTCCGATACTAATCTGCATGGTCCTCATTCGGCCTGACCACGATTATGTCTGGACTTTAAAAGATACTGTGACCTCTGAGTTTATTTCGTCTCTATTCTGAAAGTATTTGGATAGAAAACACAGAACTCATCTAGTTTTAAACATAATTTATGTTTGACGTGTAAAAGTGTTTTTTGGACTAATTTACATAAATAAATATCATGTAAAGTCTGACACGTGCAATGACTATTCTAGTAACAATTGCATTAAGGCTCTCGCGGACAGGTGCAACGCGAAGACGCGACGCGACTCTAGTAGAACATTTTCTAACAAAACTTCATGCAAATTGATCTACCAGAATCGTGTCGCACCATCGTGTAGTTCCTGTCGGCGGAAGCCTTTAATCTAATGAATTGCCAAGAAGAGGGTTATATTCCCTAAATCCTTACGAATGAGTGTTGGCGTGACTGCAAGCATTGCCTTTCTTTTAGAACGAATTGTTTCCAGTTATGCATTGTGATACTCGAAGAAGAGTGATGCTTAACGTAACCTCATCCATCGCTTTCTATCAGGCGAGACTATGATCAAAAGCAGGCCCATTAGGTAATAATACAAAAAAAACAACATTGGCAAATGTACATATGTGGGACTCGTAGTTAATTAAGAGGCTGACAACAGTTAAAGCGCGGTCACTGTCGGACTGCATAGAAAAGAAAGAGAAGCGCGATGACACAACGCTGGTAATTTATTGCAAAATGTGAAGCAATTATCTATTTACAAAAAATCTATTGATTGGACAAAAAAAAATACTATTATGTATGTTGCTGTAGAATAATCTGACAAAAAACAGAATGATTGCATGTATATCAGTATGGTTTTAAATAGTTGAAAGAATTTTTTAGAGGTATCTTCGTGATTTTTTTCTAGCATATCAAGCTAATTGTATTATGTTTTCAACACACTATCTAACTAGCATATATCCAGAAGAATATCATATATTTTTCTGATTTTGATTACTGCAGTGGATCATATATTTTTAGGCATTATAAAACTTAGGTTTAGGATCTGTAGTCCCCTTAATATAGCTAATCATAGCTGGAGCGCGGTTGGCGGATGTTTGTTGCTGCTGGAAAATAATGTTCACGAACCTGCACCCTAATTACGTACCACACTATCTATTGCAATCTGAAACATTTTGAAGCCTTTTGCTAACCCATTGCTTCATATGTGATGCGATGATATATGATGCGATGTTTTGCGCGCATGGACTTGGAGAAGCTCCGTCCGGATGCGTCAGACCTCAGTTGGGAACACCTGACAGCAGCGGCAGCTGTAGACGAAAAACTGCGTATTTTCGATCGGACGGTCCTTGCTCTCTACGACAAACACGCTCCTGTTAAGACGACTAAACTTCGGCGTCCTCCTGCTCCTTGGATGACGACAGGTGTATGAATGGCGATGAGGCGTAGGGATCGGGCCTGTCGTAAATTTAAAAAGAATCGCAGTGAAGAAAATCTGAACTTTTTCAAAGCTGCTAGGAACCGGTGCAATCAGATGATACGCAACGCAAAACGCCGCCATATTCTCGAGAACATATCTTCTTCTTCACCTGCTGATATCTGGAAGTTCCTTGGTACTCTGGGTATCGGTAGACCACGCCATGTGGATTTTCCTAATACGATTGGTCTTGATGATATCAACCGTCACTTCACAACCACTTGCCACTTTGATTCCCAAATGTTATCCCAGACGGTCGATTTCATTACTGGCCTATCTAGTCCCATCATAGAACCATTTCACTTCTCTCCGGTCATCTTGGACGAAATTAAAAAGATCATCATGTCCATAAAATCCAAGGCTGTGGGCCATGACGGCATCAGTCGCAATATGGTCGTTTGGATCCTCGATATTCTTCTCCCTCCGATTACTCACATCATCATGTTTTCTCTCGATTCCGGACAATTCCCATCCCTGTGGCGTATGACCTTGGTCCGCCCACTCTCCAAAATTTCAAATCCCTCCCTATCCAGCCATTTTCGACCTATTTCCATTCTCCCATTCCTGTCTAAAGTGCTTGAGGCCTGTGTACACAAGCAGTTTTCTGGGTTTGTTCACCGGAACAGCCTTGTTAGCGCTTTTCAGTCTGGATTCAGGCCTGGGCACAGTACAACCTCCGCTCTCCTTAAAGTGACTGGTGACATTAGAGAAGCGATGGAGGATACCAAGGTTACCGTTTTGGTATTAATTGATTTCTCCAACGCCTTTAACGCCGTCAGCCATGATATTCTCCTTTCTATCCTCTCTCATCTTATGGTTTCACCCGAGGCCCCGGAATGGTTCTCTTCTTATCTTCGGGGACGTCAGCAGTCGGTTCGCGTTGATGAGAGCTCATCGAGTTGAAGCGACCTGGATGCTGGTGTTCCACAAGGCGGTATTCTTTCTCCATTGTTATTCTCCATTTTCATCAATTTTATAACTCACTGTCTTCGGTGTTCGTATCATCTTTATGCTGATGATCTTCAATTGTATACAGCTGCGCGGGTAGAAGTTTTATCGGACGCTATAGCTGATGTAAACCGAGACTTAGCTGCTATCAAGAAGTGGTCTGATAGTTTTGGGGTATCAGTAAACCCTTTAAAGTGTCAGGCCATTATAATTGGAAGCCCGCACATGATGGGTAGGGTGGCGCTTAGCTCTCTTCCTCCTCTTATTTTTAATGGTACCATCATACCTATTACCCCTACGGTGAAAGATCTCGGTTTGCATCTTGACTCAACGCTTAGCTGGCAGCGCCAGGTTTCTAGTGTTAGTCAAAGGGTCAACGGTACTCTGCGATCCCTGTATCGTTTGAGAAACTTTTTGCCCGCTAAGACGAAAACTATGCTTGTGCAGACTTTGATTTTCCCCATCATTGACTATGGTGACGTGTGCTACTTTGACTTGAATGCGGTTTTGCTGGATAAGCTTGACAGACTACTCAACAGTGGTATCCGATTCATATTCAACCTCAGGAAATATGACCATGTGTCGAGTTACAGGACTGAGCTCAAATGGATGTCCATCCGCCAAAGGAGAAGTTTGCGCTCTTTGACCACACTTTTCTCGTTTCTCAACTCTCCCATCCCTCCCTCTTATCTTACGTCTCACTTTCAATATCTATGTTCTTCACACGCTAAGAATCTGCGTTCTTCCAACAATCTTCTCCTTCTCTGTCCTTCTCATACTTCTGATTTTATTCATTCTTCCTTTCATATTCAGTCCATTCTTCTCTGGAATGCGCTTCCTCTTGAAATCAGGACGGCTACCAGTCGGTATGCATTTAAGCGGAAATTGCGGAGTTATTTTCAAAATAAATAGCGTAGAGTCATCTCAATCCTCCTTCCCTTTTTGTGTATATATATAGTGTATGTATAATGTAGATATATATTATAGTAAATATGTATGTATGTGTATTATAATTTTATATTCTGTTTAGGTACTTGTATACCTATTTTATTTATAAATACTTATGTTATCTTTTTAATATTTTATTATTATTATTAGTAATGTCGGTTATATAGGGCACCTGCCATCTTATCTCTTCACCACCCTTGGGTGCCTGGTAGAGAATGCCTAAGGCATTAAGTCCGCCTTTGTATACTATTGTGTGCGAGAAGTTTTAATAAATAAATAAAAATAATATGTTCGAAAAAATTGTCTGCTCAACCACGTAAATAACGCAATGGATGTTGTTGAACTGTCAAAATTAAACCCAATTCCTACTGTTAGTCTGTTACGTTATTGCCCCGCTGTTCAAATCCATTAAAAAAAATATTCAAACTGTGGCCAGAGGCACCATTAATTAAAACAAAGTCCTTAGCAGGGCCCTTCTCTCTCCTAGGAAAGACATCAGACATTATTCTGCTACCTACTATTTCTTTTTACTGACTGACTGCCTCGTTGGACAAGTGGTCGCAAACGCTGAACATGGGGTCCTGGGTTCAATCCCCAGAGGGCGTAGACAAATGGCATTCGCTTCGGAGCGATTCTATTTTTACAATCGCTATCGCTTTCGCTAATGTTTCCATCATACGAATCGAAAATTAACGATAACGCTTGTCAAAAAGTGCCACTTGGCGACGCATCTCTATGGAAGTAATCGTTCGAAGCTGTTGGTAAGGTTCATAGAATCGAATGATGTTAACATTGTCTAGCTAATTTCTATTCCTTGACCTATGATCACGTGACATTTCGATAGCTTATGTCAACCCCATACATTTTTTGGCTTTTCTACTAACGTCATCGCTAATCGGATGTTACTTTGTCTAGGCCGCTATTGGGTTTTTCAATCAGGAATTTCTCAATAGCACCCCGGAGTCTGGATTTGTGTCCGGTTGATGGTAATAGGCTCGCCTCCTATTACATGGGACTTAAACATAACTGGCGTAATGTGGGTGCACTAAAGGTACACCTCTATTTATTTTACTCCTGCGCAGTTGATAATTCGCTGTCGCTTATAACTTGTATAGTGATTAGCGTTAATTTGGGCCCGAACTGAAAGCTTTCGACACCCAAATGTGGCTTCAGTGTGACGTTTGTACTGTCCAAGTTATGTCATTTCACTGTAGTTATTTTGACTAACTGTCCTTTAATGGACGCTACTTTTATAGTACGTGTTAATGGAAACAATTTGAGACGGTCTATGAGTTTTGTAATGTACTGCCCTTTTATGAAAGCAGTAGAAACATGTTATATTCAGGGGACGGACTCTATAAGTCTGCCAACGAAAATTCGGACCCGTCCGAAAGTAGTTTGAAACTTTGGATTGAACCCTATACCTGATTAATTAACTTAAAACAGGTACAAATACATCGGGAGTAGGGACATCGTGGTGTCATTCATTCTTAGGTCGGGCCCCAAACTAATCCTAGGTCCGTAGGTGATGATACGGAGTAGAAAATGCCCGTAACGTCGTCGCGTTTAGAAAATAGTCCCCCAGTACCTAGTAATTGTGTCAAATGAGATTCTGTTTCTTATTAAGTGTAATGACAAAAAATGTAAATAAGTTAGGTAATGACCTAACTTTTTTTCAGTAAGGAAATAGGGAGTATTATTGCAATATTCTGCCGCCAGAGTGCAGCCCTAGCTTGTGCTTGGGCTGCACTCTAAAAACTAAAAACTGTTTATGGTTTATACCATAAACAGTTTTTTGACAAGTACTTCGAAGCAGATTTTTTAGATCATCCACTTTGAAATGTCCGTAGGATGCCATAATATCACAGTATAGGTTTTTTAATACATGAATAATAATAAAACTATTATAATTTAACAATTATTTGTTACGAATAAATATGACATGATGCATCATGGCGGTTTGTTTACATTTTGTGCTAGTGGGGGCGACCCTACGCAGAGTTTTGTGTAATGTTTTAAAAGTTTCTGAGTAGCAGCATGGAGTTTAGAATTGTGCGCGGTTGATGTGATCAAGTTCGCCCCCTATTAAAATGGAACCTAAAGTCAGGAAAATTTATTGTTTGTCAAATTGGTAAGAAGCAAATGTACCTACTTTTTTTTTTTTTTTTTTATGAATTATGAAAAATTGTTATCAATGACCTTTGCGCTTCTAGCTTATGTTTATTTTCCGGAGTTAGATAACGAACAAATCATTTATTTCAAATAAAAGGCACTTTTGAACGTCAAAATTTACAAGAAAATAGAATTGATTCTAGTTGCCCTTTCCAAAAGGTAGTTTCGTATGGAGAAGAATGGGCAAGAAACTCCACCGTTATTCTTTTAAAATGTTTTACAATACAATTTTAAATTATACCTAATTCTATGTGAAGACGATGCACCTATACTCGAAAGGTTTAGGTAGTTAAATAAAGGTAAACAAATCGTAAAAAGGGTTTTTTATAGTTGACACTTTCTTGTTTAAAAATACGTTACAACAAAATTTAAGTTATTTGCGATTTATACGATAGTTTCGTCTTTTTAACCGACGAAAAAAAAAGAGGAGGTTCTCAAGTCGACCCGTTTTTTTTTTTTTTTTTTTGTTTTTTTTTTTTATATGTATGACCACGCATAACTTTTTACAGCGTAGTCTGATTTTGATGATTTTTTTTAATGGAAAGAGTATACCCCAAAGTTGGTCCCATTTAAAATTGAAAAACGAAATCCACCCCTGAGGGTAGAAAAATAGGGGTTAAATGATTTCTCACCTACAGAATGTTCCCTTGTGAACCGATTCTGTTGAAACTTGGCACATATACGTAGTTCTAATGATGCTTCAACAAAAAAGAGACCTGAAGATCATCTGATGATGGAGACGGAAGACAGTCGAGAGGGCTCCTCGACAGCTGACAGCAGTTAGATCGTGTTTGGGCTTATTTCATTAATCTTGATGAGAACTTTAAGCCTAGCTGGAGTATGACTGTCATAGAGGGTGTGGCGTTGGGTACGGAAGGCAGTCGAGGGAAGTTCTAAATATTAGCAGTGAGAGCATACTCAAAACATTCAAAAGCTTATAAATTAATAAAGATAATATTTATTACAGCTATAAACAGCAAATCCTTAACTTCTGGCATATTCCCTATAAAATGGAAAGTGGGAAAGATGGTGACTATACATAAATGGGATAACAATTTCAACATAAAAACTATAGGCCCAACTCAATTTTGAGAGGGAAGCCGATAGTAGGATTCTGCTGGGATGGGCAGCATTTGGTAAACTTCATCAGTTCTTCTCGTCGTCTATACCGCAGTGCCTAAAGACGACAGTCTTCAACGCGTGTGTCCTACTGGTTACGACTTACGGAGTAGAAACGTCGACACTCACGGTGAGACTGATCCATAAGTTTAAAGTCACTCAGCCAGCTATGAAGAGAGCTATGCTTGGAGTCTCTCTGAAGGATTCAATCCAAAACGACGTTATCCACCAGAGAACCAAGGTAATCGACATAGCTCAAAGACTAAGCAAGCTGAAGCTGCAATGGGCTGGTCACATCTCTCGTAGAAGTTCATGAGTGGAGAACGCGTTTAGGCAAACGTAGTGTGGGGCGCCCGCCGGCCAGGTGGACTGACAACTTGCGAAATGCGGCTGGCAGAGACTGGATGACGAGAGCCAAGGATCGGGTTCAATGGCGTTCACTAGGAGAGGCTTACGTCTAGTAGTGGACGAATATAGGCTGATGATGATGATGATGAATGGTGCAAAAATAAAGAAATGTATTTGAACTCAATGAAGTGTTACTACGTTAAATATACAGGAACAAATAATCTTATAATTAAAGGCAAAGTAATAATAATAATAATATTAAAACAGACTATACACATAGACACAATCAGGTAGCAAAAGTCATCCATCAAAAACTAGCACTCAAATATAAACTCATACAAGATATGAACACTCCTTATTACAAGTACGTACCACAAACAGTTATACAAAATATCGCTCTAAGACTAAGTACCAAAGGTAAAATATGTTAACTTCAAATAAAATAAACCCTCTCTATACCGAGGTGCCTAAAGAACAACGCCTTAAGTTCCAAAATAATTATCATTACTCATCAGAATAATTGTACGTGTTGTATTTATATTCTTATTGCCTACCAAAATGGATAAATGCTCACCAAATCTAACCATAGAAGGTCGACATCAGGGGCACCCCGAGGTTCGGTTGGTTAGGTTCCTTTAAACCCTTTAGACAGAAATAGGAGCCCCGCGAAGCGGGGCTCCGTCGACCTGCTTATTAACCCTAACCCACGCCGACCGACGTCAGGGGCCACCCGAGGTTTGGTTGGTTACAGAAATAGGAGCCACGCTAACCGGGGCTCCGTCGAGCTATCTTGGCAGGTAGTAAGAAATTAAAAGACGTTTATAAATCTTTATGGCATAGAATATAAAGGGAAATAGGTTCATTTCTACAATACTTTATGAAACACAATTTGGTGAGCATTTATCCATTCTGGCAGGTATTTCGAATTTGTTGGTAGTCAAATAGGCACTTTTCTGGTAGGCGTTTAAATACAAGCCCCAAAATTGCGTCCAAGATGCTGGGTTTTTGTCATAAGACAGTGTACTTTACACTTTGTAGTTGATATGTAGCAGAATACTGTAATATGATGTGGCGGCCGCACTATGCTACGAATAGTTTGCGTCTAGAACACGTTCAAAAACGCTTTGATTGGCATCTAGCTGTTTCTGTTGGCATAGCTAAAAAGACATCTTCTTATAATAAAATAGCTTGAATTTCTTCAACACTTTAGAAGAACGAAGATGTTTAAACGACGCAATGTTTGTATGTAAATTTCTTAAAGGAATTATCGACTAACCTCCACTGCTCGCACTCAATATCTTGCGTGCTCCGTCCGTTATGAATTCCGCGTAGACCTGTTACTACTCTTTGTCCTCCACAGAGAAAATTTGTATAGCATATAACTGTCTATATGCTAGGTTTTGCAAGGTTTTACTATGTAATAGCGATCTAATCGATTTATTGATTCCCTAAGCTGAAATCTAAAATTCTTGACTGTTTGCCTGATTTGTTATGAAACCTTTATGACGACTTTTGAATCTAGCATATTTTTCCCCGGTATTAAGATAGCTTGAAAACTTGTCATGTACCCAAGTTGTCAATTAACATAATTTAATTTGGGTAATGTGGTGTTTACCTTAAAGTACCTAATTAATCCACTGTACTAAGTTTTAATTTCATATTTTTTTAAAGATATCTGTTGTCTTAGCCATTGTTGGTAGTCCTAAATAAATAAATAAGTTCATTTATTTGAAAAGGAAACTGAAAAGCGAAAAATAAAAAACTTTTTTACAAAAAATTAAACCGACGAAAAAAGAAACTGAAAAGCAAAAAATAAATCTTTCAGTCTAAGTAAGCTCTTAAATTAATGTAAATTACAAATTTTGAGTCGGCGCCAAACATACAAGGCGCCATGAAAACTTATGACAGCTTGATTGATCGTCGTTAATCGATCTGCGGTAATTGTTTGGCGCCGACTCAAAATTTGTAATTTACATTAATTTAAGAGCTTACTTAGACTGAAAGATTTATTTTTTGCTTTTCAGTTTCTTTTTTCGTCGGTTTAATTTTTTGTAAAAAAGTTTTTATTAATGTATGTTAAACTTTATCATTTATTCGTAAATTATACTCTTCGTACATGTAATTGCTTGAGCACTATTTTTTTTTACATTTATAAAATAGTATAATATTTTGTAATCTGTCTTTTGTAAAGAGCCCAAAAAGACAGGTTCCCTAAACCTTTTAGGAAATACAACGAACTAGATAACGTTGCTAAATTGAAGAGTACACCTGTGACGTATAGTATGGTAACTGAAGTAGCAGGTATTACGTTTAGTCGGTTAACCAGATGCCTTATAAGTTGTGGATGAATTAGAAAAAATAATGTTATAATATAGTGTCACTGTATTGCGGCTGCCACCATACCACTGTGAGCGCAATTCAATTGAGTTAGTACGAGTATGGGCTCAAGTTAAAGGGTTTGTAGCCGAGAAAAATAAAAGTTTTAAAATGTCTGACCTAAACATTCTATTGCCAGAGTGATGTGACTGCTGATAATTGGAAAAGTTGTGACGGTCATGGAATAAAAGAAGAATAGAAAATGTTTAAATTAGACAAAATAATTGACGATATCACTGAACGCTTTAGTATTAATCTGACAGATAGTTCCTCAAATTCAGATTCAGAATAGAGCCTATTTATGGGAATCAAAATAATATGATTTTAACGTTTGAAATAAAAGGTTTAAGTTAGTAAGTAAGTAAGTAAGTATTTATTTGCATAAACCATGGTATATACATGGTGTTAACATCTATGAGTCCCGTGTTTTTTTTTGTTTACCTTTATTTAATTACCTAAACCTTTCGAGTATAGAATAAAATTACTGTAAGTACCACAATAGGTAAAAATAATGAAATATAAAGCAATGACAGGTAATTTAACTATGCGATAGATACATGGTGCTCACATATTTACAAATATTGAAAAGTAGATGAACACCTGAATGACCATGAATTGACCACCAACTTAAATTGTCCGTATGTTCAAATTACAACAGTCATTCTTTGACAGTTGTCTGAAATGACTTTACCACGGTAAATTGACGGAGTGTGTCAGTTTGATAAGCAATTGATTTCCTTGACTGTTAATAGGTATAGGAAGGTGGGGGGGGGGGGGGGTAGGGGGTAGGTAGGTTTGTCCGAAGTCACAGCATTTTGCTGAGCAACGACCTGTTCTTGCACAGATGCGACGCACGGCTAAATTTTTCATAATATTGTTGTTTTTTTGTTACAAAAGTAGCCATATTTCCACTCTGCTATCGGCGTTTTGTTTTTGTTTTTATCGTTTGTTTGTTGTCATTTGCGAGTGTCGTAACAATGTAACATAGAGCAAATTGTCTATGTTCCTTGCAGAGCAATGTGTATTGTCTTTGGTCCCTGACCCTAACCTCAAGCAATGGACTAAATTGTAAAACATTTAATTTTTGGGTACGAGCCTTTTGGCTATTTTGTACGTCTGTATTTTTATTAATGTGTCATTTATTTGTAATGTGCGTTTTGTTTGTGCAGAATAAACTATTTTTCTTTCTTTCTTTTCTTTCTATATACCTACACGGTATAACGTGGGTTAAAAACACACCTTTTAGCCTTCCCTCTGTTTCTAGGAACTGTGAATGTCATTAAATCGTCATTAGTTCAGACTACTGACGATTTTATGACAGAATTTTATGATGTAAGCACGGTAGGTACTCAGTAACATTATATTCTTTGCTGGCGACCCGCCCCGGCTTCACACGGGTGCAATGTAGATACTAATGTGGTGTCAGTGTTAATATTATTATTATGATTAGTCTATTCTATACTAACAATATACAACGTTTACAGCTGTTTTTACCTGCGGGGTAATTACTTAACACACTTAGAGTGAGTTGCACCAACTAACTTTAACGATAACCAATGCCTTGTCAGCCGTCAAATCTCCGGTGATCCGTAATACAGGTTGCACCATTTTAACAATTGTTAAAATTACGTCACAAATAACGATAACATTAACCACTCAACTTCGGGCGGTCAAGGGCTATAGTTACGGTTTGTGTCATCATTTCTTTGGAGTGGAGCATTGAGTTCCTTTTCAATGTTTTCCCATGCTTGTTTTTTTTTGTTTTGTGCTAGTTCGGTCTGTTTTTATGCACATCAAAAATGTGTTTTTGGCACGGATCTGTAATCTAGTAACTTCTCTACCTTGCCAAAATGAACACTTCTTTCTCTGGAAATATATGTTTGTTATCTTATTAATAAAACTAATCATTTATAAACATCAGAATATGGATGGATTATAGTTTTACATAATTGGACGCTCACCCAGGTGGTATTTTTAAGTAGTGGATATATATATATTATAAATCAAAGGTATTTCAGTAATAATAACATTAATTTTAATTTTCGTCTTCAGCCTCCGAGTTGACTCAGATACTAGACGATCTTAGCACGGCAAGCCTAGAGGTCGGACTTCAGATGAATATGTCAAAGAGCAAGTTGATGACGAACAGCGTGCATCGCAGGATCACTGTGGCGGGTCGGGGAGGTTGAATACGTTGATGAGTATCTCTATCTTGGATAAATAGTCTCTTTCCAGGCAAGACAAAACAAAGAAGTTCCAAGACGAGCCGAAAATGCCTGGAAGAGCTATTGGGCCATGAAAGATCTATTGAAGGACGATCTTCCGTTGTCCCCTAAGAGAAGACTCATAGACGTGTGCATACTTCCCATCCTCACATATGGTGGTCAAACATGGTCTTTCACAAATCAGCAGAGGTCCACGCTCGAGGTTAGCCAAAGGCCTATGGATGGCTATGGTATTCTGGGTAACAAACTAACAGACCGGTTTAGCTATACGACCATCCGTTCCATCACAAAGATGATTGATGTCACTTGGAAAGCTGCCACACTAAAATGGAATTGGGCTGGACACATCTGCTGCATGTCCGACGACCAATGGGCCAAATTTACGACATCGCGGCAAGCCCAGACGGAGGTGGCGGGATGAGCTGGACTCCTTCAACGAAAACTGGTCCTTAGCAGGTTTAAACAGAGAAAAGTGGAAAGAGGTTAGGATGGTCTTTGCTCTGCAGTAGGACATCACAGGCTTTTAATTAATTTTGACATTAATTTGCATAATTCTGTTGTATGTGTAATAAGACCTTACGTTGTATTTTATTACGTAGGATGAACGAGGAACCGAAGAAACAATATTTAAAAAAATATGAAAGCAATACCTAGTCACTTTGTATTGAAGTTGTGGAGCAAATTGTTATTATATTTTAACTTAACTTTTACCTTTCTCTACTTATAATATTTTGCAGCAGAATTTAAATACCACGCGTATAATTAATAACCCTGCCGAAAAAATAAGTTTCAATTTGGTTAATTTTGAAAGCGTGATGAGATGATAACAAGTTTGCAGTGTAGCCCTTGTCAAAAAAAATACCCATGTACATTTTGGGGAAATAAAACGACTTGTCACTTGTCATCCATTTAACTTTAACTTTTACACTTTACATGATGGTGCAACGGTAGGTCGTTCAATTCTATGGCCATTGTTAATGTTACTGTT
The DNA here is from genome assembly GCA_916610205.1 of Griposia aprilina. NCBI lineage: Eukaryota > Metazoa > Arthropoda > Insecta > Lepidoptera > Noctuidae > Griposia > Griposia aprilina. The sequence goes on along the minus strand of OU744307.1, from coordinate 17,584,136 downwards.
AAAATTAACTTTGACGGAAACTTTAACGGAGCTCTTGGTGCAACCCACTCTTACAGTAGGAATGGGTTTCATTTTGACAGTTCAACATTATTCATTGCGTTATTTACGTTGTTGAGTAGACATTTTTTTCGTACTTATGAAGCAATAGGCAATAGGCTTCAAAATGATTGAGATTGTGATAGATAGTGTGTTACGTGTGTATGTGTGTTAATTAGGGTGCTGCTGCTGCTGTACTGTCTGGACCTTAAATATGACAACCTAAAGTATACCCAAAGTGGTCTATATCGACCCCCATAGTTAGATGTTACACTTTTAAATCTGTGATATCTTCTAAGATATACATTTTATTGATATGCTGTAAAGGGCAAATTTTATCTACATTAAGTGCACAACGTATCTAACGTATTTATTTAGATAAGGATTAATACTGTATTGTTTAAAATAGCTTCGTAAATAACCCATTATTTTTTTGTAATATGTAAAAGAAAATAATGGTTACTGTGGGTTATCCTTAGGAGATAGTCATATACCATCGTTGACTTTTTTGTAGATCTTTTTAAGATATATAATTCCGTAGTACATTATTTTGATCTATCTCGTAAGGTTTAGCCAGCGTTTGCAATGTAAGCGCCCAAAATAAATAAAAATATATTTTCTCTACTATAATATGCATGTATATACATAATATAAACCTTCCTCTTGAATAACTCTGTCTATTGATGAAAACCGCAATAAAAACCGTTGCGTATAGTTTAAAAGATCTAAGCGTGCACACACGAAAAACGACTTTATTTTATACTATGTAGAGACTAATATGGTAACACAATGATGACTTTTTAGTTCGGTAGCTAATAACAAAACCATGATTATTACATGAAAGTGACTAGAACAACTATTCTTAGCGAGGAATCATATTCATAACAAACCTAACAAATGTACATCGTATTTCCTTAGAACGTTACGTCCAACAGGAAAATAGCGGAAACAAACAATTAGTTATTTAGTAAATAATATGAATTTATGATTGACGTAACATAGATGTAAACAGATCATTTCCGTTCCCAGCTGGCAAAGTTACTCAATCACGTTATGTAAATAAACTTTCTGCCAAAAAATTTTGTGTTAAAAAGTAAGCCAAGTTCTTTTTAACGTAACAAATCTAAAAAACATTATTTTCAACTTCGAGAAAAAAATACACAGGGGAGCCCAAAAACCATTTCAGCTTATAACGATCTTAAAAGACATACCACATTGTTATGTAGAAGCTTCAAAATTTTAAATTAAGTTATTAAGGAAACTGCGGGTAATTGCGTAAAACACTAACAATAGGGATGACTTTAAATTTGACAGTTCAACAATGTTCATTGCGTTATTTACGTTGTTGAGCAGACAAATTTTTCGAACATATGAAGCAATGGATAAGCAATAGGCTTCAAAATTATTCAGGTTGTGATAAATAGTGTGTTGTGCAATTATTATTAAAATTTTAGAAAATTTTAGAAATCGTCACGTTACGAAAATGCGTTATGTCCCATCCACGTGACTTTTTATTATATATAATAGAAATAGACAGAGAGAGATATAGTTTTCATGGTTTTCAAGGGTGCTGAAGCCGATAGTGAAGTCAGAATGAAAATCCAAGATGGTGGCTGCGAACATTTACAATTTATCATCATACGATGTAAATCTCGAAAAAGCATAAGGAACCTCGTTCCTGACGGGGTCCCCAGACCCCACACGTTTTTTTTAACTACCTATCTTATCAAGACACTATATGGTTAAATATTGCAAGGTTTGAGAACTTGGCCTTCGCACTACTGCTTCGATAGCTACTGATTAACTGTTTGACGTGCAAGAATGACGCATGCGTAGTAACTGTACGAGGTAGGTGAGCGATATGAAACAAAAATAGACTTTTTTTTATTAGTTTTCTGCACAAGTTATGTTGGTGTCTATATTTCAAATAGGTATCTATCTATATTAACTGGCACGTTGGGTCAGTAGTCGCAAGCGCAGGACTGAGCATGAGGTCCTGGGTTCGATAACCGGGTCGGGCAAAGTGTTATTGGGTTTTTCCATCTGGAATTTCTCACAAGCAGCCCGGAGTCTGGATTTGTGTCCGATTGATGTCAATAGGCTCGCCCCTGTCACATGGGTCTCAAATATAACTTGCGAAATGTGCGTGTACTATAGGTACACCTCTGCCTTACTCTTTGGGGAATACAGTCGTGATGTTATTTTTACGTTAATGTATCTATCTAGAAAAACGGTTTAGCATGTGCACCTCCAATTGTGAACACGTGCTGAACGTGAGCTTTTAACATGATGTTTTTACTCAAAATCTATGTGGATCGGTTTGATCTGGAGTCATCAAAAGAGCTCGTAATTCAAGACTACGAAGGCCTTCTTAGGCATGAACGTAGCTAGAATAAGATCGCTCATATTACAATAATTTTCGTGTGAGAATTTAGGATCTACGACTTCACGCACAGGCATGCTGATCGTTTCGCGACCTCATCGCCATTGAATGACTTTAGTCGAATTTAAAACTAGTCGATACATCGGTTTCATAAAACGTTCATGCTGCAAAGCGAAGAGACATTCAGATTTTCTCCAATAAAATTCTTAATGCAACTAAAAACCATAATCGTCGAATATCGATGCACAGGACCCTTTCCATATCAAACGGAACTGTAGTGGTTAAATTGCATTATATTGCCAGCACGTCACGTCAGACATACCTAGACACCACACCACGTATGACAGTGGCACGTATTCGTGTATTATTTCCGCCCCAGTTTCAGAGGCTGAACGCTACACGTGTCGATGTATCTGTATATCGCTAGACTGATCGACGACTGATTGATTTGCACGCCAAGGAGTGAACGTGTGACGTTATATCTTCTCGAATATTAGCAGATATCATTGGGATATTTGGAGCGAATTTAGTTGGCGTGATTTTCGTAGAATATGAGTAAGGGAAGTGGATGTTTAATGTTTGGCCAGGAATAGTTGGTTATCTTGAATGATGACTATGGAATTGTAAAAAGTATATCAGTCGATCTGCGAAATGTTTAGTGGCCGCATTACGAGAATGGAACCACAGCCCCCTACATCTAAGGTGGCAGTCCTACTATACGCCGCTTATCTAATTTGCTGCCCCAAAGCATTTAATCTGAATGTCTAATATTGTATTGTACCTACTGTTTACGTTTATTTCGTTATCTATGTATTTATTGTAAGTTGGATGTATATCTGGACAATAAAATATTTCATTTCAGAAAATTCCTGTGTGTACAAGCGGTGTTACTTATTCGTAATTTCCTTCTGTTTTAAAGTCAACTAGAATACTTGTGGTCAGGGCCTTCTTTTCCATTGGCCACTCTAGGCAAGTGCCCAGGGCCCCTCGATTCATGGGGCCACATTTCCTGCCAGCTTCGGAGCTAGGGGCTATCAGAGGCAGGGTGCTACAAATTTCGAGCTCACTTCGATCGCTCTTGCATTCTAGATTATTCATTGGGGCCCCGGTATCCTAAGGTGTCTATGGCCTCCAATAGGTTAAAAATGGCCCTGCTTTTGGTAATGCCGAAGTTAAAGTAAACCTCTAATATCTTCCTTACAGAATTTGAGATCAAAGCTGACCTTGTTAACACTGGAAATTAAATCTAAGGAGATGGCATTGAGAGTTGAGACAGCAAATGGTTCATTGTGTCCCTTTAGAGTTTTAAACACAGAATTTCTATGAATCAAAAGTTGTTAAAGATTTAAAAAATCTTTAATTTTTTCCCCCCAGACTGATAACAAGAAAGTTTCCATCAAAGTGTGTCAAGGCTAACAACTGATGTCTGGAGATGTGTCGACAGAGGGTGGCGATAGCGTTATCTATGAAATGACACAAAAACTGCAGTGTTGACATATGGAACACATAAATATGTTGCACTATCAGATGGGACTCGTTTGGCAGAGACCGCCGGCGAAGGTCTCATGTGATAAGTATGGTGGTGGTGGTGGTGGTGGTAAGGTGGTGTGTCAAAGTCAAATCATTTATTTTCAAATAGGCACATAAAAGGCAAATAAATGATTTGACTTTGACGAGGTGAAAAAGTTATTTCGGGAGCAGCATTCTATTTAGTAGGGAGCAACGATAACGCTATCGGTTGCGTTAACAGATGCGAAACGTAACTCAATAATGATGACAACACATTTTTTTGTTGTTTTCGGTTCCAACTTAATAGGAAAACAGTTTTTTTTACCTTATTCTGGCAAAAAAAGGTTTTCTAAGAAGTTGGACTGAGCAGATGTGTGCAATATGATATAACTATGAATTTAAGGCGTCAATTTGTCTACAAATACTGGAAATATGAAGTTGATAGTTGATATCTAGGTATGTCAGTCAGCAATCTTACCTAGATTGCTGATGATTATCGTGAAGGTTTACTGGAAGTCAATTTGTAATGTAAACATAATATGTTTTTTCTTTTTAAGTAGGTAACGAGCGGCCGACCCCATTCTTACGACTTGACAAAACATCCAGATAAATCCTTACTTCCTTACTAATATTATAAATGCGAAAGTAAGTTTGTTTTTTACCTTTTCACGCCTAAACCACTGAACCGATCATCCTGAAATTTTGCATACACGTTGTCAGGTGTACAGAAACGGACATAGGGTACCTTTCATCCCGAAAAAAAGTAATGTTCCCGAGGAAAATAACAATAACGTTCTTATAATAATAGATGGCGCCACGTGTCTTTCGAATCATGATTGAATTATAATAACCCGAATTGATTGTCAATGTCTAAATTAAAGCGAGCGAAGCCGCGGGCAAAAGCTTATTTATAATATGTATAGAAGATATCGAAGTAGGTACTTACCTACAAATTTTTGATACCTAAATGTGTAGGTATTCTCGCGAATTCTTGAATTACATACATACATACATAAACTCACGCCTTCTTACAATGGGGGTAGGCAGAAACTACAAAACGCCACCTGCTACGATCCATACATACTCCTTTTGCCTCGTTTGCGTTCATACATCTGGTCATACACGCACGCCGGTTGCGAGTACTACGCACCTGACCTTTCTGAAGAACATCACCAATAAGTAACTATGTATGTCCTCCTAGGGCGACCCCATCCGGCGTTTCCACTGACATCGGCCTTGTAAATACCTGTTGTTAGTCGCCTTTCATTCATCCTCTCAACTTGACCAAACCATCTAAGCATATTCTTTTAATCTTTGGTTACTACATCTTCTTTTAAACCGCACCGTTGCCTTATCACTTCAGTCCTCAGCCTACCATTCATAGTTGTGTCAGTCACCACAGATACTCAGCTCATGTTCATTCTTGAATTGAATACTTATAATACTGAAATTTAAAGTTTACGGTCAGCTACCTGTTTTCTTTCCAGGATGTCTTGCAGTACCTACCTAAGATATACTTGATTGATATGTAGGTAGGTATTGTAGATTACACCACACCTATTACCGTAACCTTATAGTAACATAACATAACATCACGCTTGTTATTCCTGAAGGCTTAGGCAGATATGTATAGTACACTCGCATTTCGCCAGTTATATTTAAGTCCCATGTAATACGGGGCGAGTCTGATGCCATCAACCGGGCACGAATCCAGACTCCGGGCTGCTACTGAGAAATTCCTGATAGAAAAACCTAATAATACTTTGGCCGACCTGGGAATCGAATCTAGGACCTCGTGCGATCACTAGACCACAGCAGACCTTATAGGAAGTAATAACAAATACACTGGAAGCATACATGTGTGTGTTTCTGATCTAATTTCAAAGTCGCATGCGGTGCCACGGAGGCGTCATATTGTCTGCTTGATTGGTAACTAGGGGGAGGTACTTGATATTGTTGTCTATCTGCAATCTGATAGAATGCGACTCCACTGAATTGGAGTTCCCAGACTTTAAATAAATAAATAAAATATTTTTAATTCAGACCTAAATTAGTCCATTCATCCATCCATTAGTCCAAGTTGTTAGTGGTTAGTAACAGATTGTGCTTATACGAGTATGCTATGCTAGTATTGTTGGTACTTGAATTAATTACTCTAATTTAGCACATACCTATTGCTATTTTTACCCAGTGCCTTTGGATGGGGCAGTCCGGTCTGCCAGCAATCATTTTCAGAATAACGTTCCGAGTGTTACGGAAGCATTGTTATAGTAAGGGAGCCGCTTTCTAACGTATGTCTTTCCAGACACACTTAAACGCCGCAGCAACTGCAACAGCATACTGAGAGCGTTGTAAGCGCAGGACGGTATAGGCTCGACCGTATATGACATCCACAGACCGTTTGAGTAGAAGGACTGACAAACGCCTTAAATAAACTGACTTTGACGTCTGCCGTGCAGCGAGCGAACCTACGGGCGAGCATATTGCTCTTCACCGCCAACGCCCTGCGCTCACGCTGCATACTTTAATTGAAACAACCGTTATTTGGTCATTTAACTTCTTAAGCTGTTCTTGGATCATCAGATAATTCTTGTTGAATAACTTTTGCAACGATTACTTAAATGAACATCCTATTTGCTTAACACACACTGGTAATATCTTTCATATTTGCATTTCAACAATATTCATTGTGTTCAATACTCAATTCTTTACTCTCTCTCTCTTCTTTTTTTCTTTCTTTTCCTTTTATTATTTCTTTTCTTTTTTCTATTTTTTTCATTGTGTTATCTATAGGTACGTTATCGAGCAGACGATTTTTTAAAACAAATACAAAATTTATATTTATTGTAGTCCACTACGTGAACTTTGGTGGTAAGTTTTATAAGAATAAGAATCATTTATTTGCAGAAAATACAGGTGTTACCAGTTCTAAAAGTTGGTGGATAATGTACGCACGACTACATATCAAGCTATACATTTATAGTACAAGCTGACTTCGTACTTCTTATTGTACGAAAAGCCTATACAATGTGAAGTCACCTAAAACTTGAAATATATAGCTTGATATGTAGCCGTGTGTACAGTACATATTTTGCCAGTTTAGGGCATGCAAATTAATTTTACATGTATACATAATAGTTACTTATATTAATATGATTTACAATAATAATAATATAAGTTATATAAGATTTACAAAGACATGTTCATGGTGGACCATATCGGGCACAGCAGAGTCTGAAAGAGGAAGTGGGCTTTGACTAATTAATTGTTAAATGAAGCAATAGATTATGAATTTCTTTCATAACCCTTCTGTTTGTGATTGTGTGTTACACAATTAAGGTGTAGACCACAATTTTACCAATCTAAAAAAATACCAAATTCGAGGCTTTCATTTTTAAAGGGATTAAGAAACTTGCCAGCACTGCAGTATGAGTTTAAAAAAACAACCGACTTCCAAAAAAAACACTAAAAGACGTGAAAAATAACTTTAATTTCGGAAGTCGGTGTCTTTGGTTTTGTATTTTCGTTTTTGGCCACCGACTTCCGAAATTAAAGTTATTTTTCACGTCTTTTAGTGTTTTTTTTTGGAAGTCTGTTGTTTTTTTGTAAATAACTTTTTATTTTTCACTTTTTTGGTTGCGGTACTTTTCCCACACAAATTCGTGTACCACTACTTGGTATGTAAATAACAGTGACAGGAAATTATGAACACATCATCCATGTAAACTGAAAGGAAAAATATGCAGTATTAAAGATAACTCAAAAACTACTTGTCAGACCTTGACCAAATTTAAATCGAACCACATGTGAAGCATCAGCTATCAAATAAAAAAGAATCATTCAAATCGATTCACCCAGAAAAAAGTTCTGAGCTAACACACATAAAAAAAAACATACAGTCTAATTGAGAACCTCCTCCTTTTTTTGAAGTCGGTTAAAAGGAACAGTCTCTTTAAACACATCGTTTTCAATCAATCATCGTGATCAATAAACAAATTACAAATTAATTCTGAATTCTTTGAATATCTTCCTGTATCCGATGCAAACAAGAGAACTTGGAATTTATGAATGTCTTTTGGGATTTCCGAATCCTTAACACACTCACTACAAAAAAGGCCGAGGGTCAAGGAATACCTACAGCTGATAACCTTATAAGGCAACACGATAAACCGATTTTCCATAGAAGAGAAAGGGAACCTGCCTCTTCGCATAAAAATTTAAGGCATAATATTGCACTTTTATAAGCATAATGATACTGTGGCCTAATAATACTTTGACATAATGCAATGGTTAGGTAAGATTAGGTAAGGTTATAAACAATAAAAATAAACAATAAACATTATGGCAAAACATTTATGCTTAATAATATTATACGTAATGATCATTATGCTGAATTTCGTTATGCCAATGTTATATTAAATCTTAAAATTTATGACAATGGGTAGGGAACCAAAGAGAAAAAACAGTTTCCATATTTAATTTTAAAAAATCCATAGTTTTAATTCAGCTTTCGTCAATCTCATCCATTATCTCAATAGGTATCTCTCTCAATGTGCTGATGTCAATAATTGAATCATAAAGTCACAAATTCACGGCATTGAACGTCAGAGTAGATTTTGCTGATCGAACACTTTGATCAACCCTTCAAATAACAGAGGATCTCCATAAGGCTACCGTGGTCATTTCTTTTGCTGCCTTGGATCTGATCAAAATCCTCGCTCCATTTAATAGCAGCTCACGGCCTGCCATGCGACTCTAACCTCTCTGTGCACATTCTACTTAGCAATGGACGGTCGACTTTACGGCGTGAATATCGATCATCTACAACGACAATTTATATTCAAAGAAACATTACGTGTATCCGGTCAAATCGAACTGATGCAGGTTCATCTATTCATATATTTTATCACTCTATGGTAACAATAACATACTTTATTTTTGCACACAACATAGCGCAATAATTCTCACACTTGCGTGCGCGCAGTCTGTCGCGCCAGCACGTGTCATTGGTCCTCGCCCCTAATGTAACACTGACCCATTTCTCTTCGCGTTTGGCATAAACAAACTGCGTATCAATCTCCCTAGCTTTGTATCTGGATCAGTAGGTCTAACCTGTTGTTACAACCTGCCGGATTAAAAGCTGTCCTGTCTGTATCCTCCTCCTGTTTAATAACAATCTATTTTAATCATGATCTATCTGCGAGGTAATTGCGTAACACATTCGCAATTGCAATTCCTTTCATTTTGACAATTCTATAACTTTCATTGCGTTATTAACATGTCGAGCAGACAAATGTTTTCAAACATATGAAGCAGTGGTTTAGGAATTTTCTTCAAAATACTCCGGATTGTGAAAGAAAGTGTGTTATGCAATTGGGGTGATACTCAATCGTTTCTTTTTTTACCCATCCATCCATAAACTCACGCCTTCTTCCTATGGGGGTAAGCAGAAACTACAGAACGCCACCTGCTACGATCCTTACATACTCCTTTTGCCTCGTTTAGGTTCATACATCTGGTCATACACGCACGCCGGTTGAGAGTACTACGCATCTGACTTTTCTGAAGAAAATCACCAATAAGCTCACTATATGTCTTCCTAGGACGTCCCCTCCCGGCGTTTCCACTCACAGCCTCCTAAATACCTTTTTTACCCCACTGCACGATATCAAAGACGGTTATGTTTTTCTCGGGTATCTACCTAGTATCTAAGTGTCTTTGCATGTGAGATTCTTTATACCCTTGAAGCATCCTACCGGCTGAGTGAATGATTGTCGTACATGAGGCGTCTATCGACTCGTCTAGGTCACGCTCTATTGTTTTTTGTAAAATAATAATGGCGGATTTTAGTCGTCATTAAGTAATGGCTTGAAAAGGATTTTTATTGTACCATGGCCTTGTGGGTATCTAAATAAAGGGCTTGAGGAGAACACACCTAAATGATAATGATAAATGATTTTATTTCTGTAAGTAAGTTTGTACAAACACTTTTACACGTCAATTATATTTTAAAAACTAGATGAGGTCGGCGTTTCCTATCTGACTACTCTGAGAAGATAGGCCGAAACAAACTCAGAGGTCATAGTCCCTTATAAAGACCAGAAATAATCATATCAGATCATGTGAAGACCATGTAGATTTGTGTCTGAAATGGACTTTTGAGGAAAAACCGCACAGAATGAGTGGACCTGTCCAATCAGTGCACGCATTTGTCAGTAATCGTGCGGCTCAACTCAACACTTATAGAGCGTAGATAAATAAAAATTGATTCTATCCAAAGTGTGTCTGTAAAAGTAGTTGTTGCTTTTAGTTTGCCTTCAGCCTTCCTAATTCTCAAGTCTGGAATTGGAATCGAAATGGTGTACAATAATTTCATTATATTCTGTCTATCTGCGATCATGGAATGTTTGCCAAGAATGATAATGATGGCAATATCAGGCATTCAGGCAATCCGCGAGGTAATTTTCGTAACACATAATCCCAATGACATTCATTTTGACAATCCTATCGATCCTATCCTACTAATATGTATTATACATGTGAAAGATTGTGAGGATGGATGGATGGATGGATGGCTGATGGATGGATGTTTGTTACTCTTTTACGCAAAAACTACAGAACGGATTTGGATGGAATTTGGAATACAGATAGTTTATAACCTGGATTAACACGTAGGATACTTTTTATCCCGGTAGTACGTTCCCGTGGGATAATTTCCGAACTCCACGTGGGCGAAGCCGCGGGCAAAAGGTAGTTCAATAATATTCATTGCGTTATAACGCTACAAGGCTGAGCAGTGGTAGCCCAATGGTAACGGCCCCGACTTACGAGTTGCAGGTCGTGGGCAGGCGCTTTACTTTTTGTAAATAATGTCATCACCACTGCTCTCAAACCGGTGACGGAAAACATCGTGAGGAAACCAGCATGTACTAGAGCCAAAAAATCTAAAACTTGTGACATCTACCAACCCGCACAGGGCCCGCGTGGTAGATTGTGCCCATTCCCTCTCAGAGAGAGGAGGCCTGTGTCTCAGCAGTGAGAACAATAAAGGCTGATTATGTTACAAGGTTCTTTTGGCGCGTGGCTGTTATCAGAACGAATGCCGCCATTTTGATTTTTCAATACATTTCAAGTGACATTTCACAAAACAGTTGCACAAATGTTTACAAACAGCGCCCCCATCAACGTCATTTGAGCGGCAAAAGATCCTTGTAGCACTGTATGTCGCCAGCAGATCAAGCCACATTGTGACTGTCAAATTTCTCCAAACGATTTTAAACCTCAAAATGTTCATGGTTAAGTTTAAAATCGAATGAGAAAATCTGACACTTTGTGGTAACTTGATGTGTTGGCGACTATTCGTTGTCATGCAGAAGAATTTTTCAAACATTATAAAATAATGAATTATGAATTTCCTTTAAAATACTTCGAATTGTAATAGAAAGGGTGTTACGCCGTTGGGGGGCAGGACTGTACGGTCCCTTATTATGAGACTTATGTTTAGTGGAGCAACCAAGTAGGTAACATATCAAAGGTTTTATTTAAATCTCGAACTGGCTAGAGCTATTTAAAGTGACAAAGAAACAAATGAACATATTGGCGCGATAAAAGTTATAGTTGTTCGTCATTGATTCTGGAATTTATAATTAATTTATTTAGTTTGAATTTCTTCGCATTATTTAAGGAAAGGTACTTTAACAGGCTTGGCCGCAACCAGGCATTAATGGACTCGCGTATGTGTGGCTCGGTTTCGCCTCGGCCCACAATTTCACGTTCGTCCATCGATTCCTCTGTTGTGGGCCGCTGCAGTACTGTACTAAGTATATTTTTTTTTTACACATTTACACTTATACACGTAAAAATTAATTATGTTTTAAAAATAGATTGGTTCGGTTTTTCAGAGGTCACAGTCTCTTTTTAACCGACTTCAAAAAAAGGAGGAGGTTCTCAATTCGACTGCATTTGTTTTTTTTTAATGTAAGTTAGCTCAGAACATTTTTCTAGGTGAACCGATTTGGATGATTTTAATTGAAAGCTGGTGCTTCACATGTGGTTCCATATAAATTTGATCAAAGTCTGACCAGAAGTTTTTGAGTTATCCTTAATACTGCGTATTCTTTTTACTTAGTTTATATTGATGATGTGTTAATAATTTTCAGTCACTGTTATAAACATATCAAGTAGTGGTATAAGAATTTATGTAGGGTAGGTACCACAACTGAAAAAAAAACCATCGACTTCCAAAAAAAACACTACAAAACGTGAAAAATAACTTTAATTTCGGAAGTCGGTGTCTTTGGTTTTGTATTTTCGTTTTTGGCCACCGACTTTCGAAATTAGAGTTATTTTTCACGTTTTGTAGTGTTTTTTTCAGACATAATCTTGGTCAGATCGTGTGAGGACCATGCAGATTTAGTGTCCGAAATGATATCTTGAGCTAATAGATACTATTACAAGAGTGCGCGCAAGATACCGGTTTTTCTTGTCCGATTTAGAAGGTAAATTTTATAAAAGAGTACTTTTTTGACATTTCTCTTTTTGTTATCGTTGGATGATAATAATAAAAACAAAAATGCCCAAGCAAAAAGCCAACGTCACGCGGTGTTCCCAGGCGGTCACCCATCCAAGTACTGACCGCGCCCGATGTTGCTTAACTTCGGTGATCGGACGAGAACCGGTGTATTCAACGTAGTATGGACGTTGGCGACCACTTAACCGAAATGTGGGTATAGCTCACAGAATTCAATTAATTCGAATAGCGGTTATGGGCAGTTAGGTAACATTTTATTTTTCTACACCGGTATAAGATATTAGAATTCCGTTCTTAATTACCTAAAGACCTGGTTTTAAAACTGTAAACCTATTCTCATTGTGTGTACATAATGACGAGAAGAAACTTATCTGATTATCTTACTGGGTGTGGTCCGAAATAGGTAAAAATTTTGCTATCACCTTGGGAGAGGTCAAAAACCTCTGTACAGGTAATACTTATGTTGTTTAATTTATGGAACTCTCCAAGGTATAAGCAATTAAGCACCCCTTTTTGAATTTGCCTGAATCGAAACTGTGAACGAAAAAACTTTTGGTCCAGGATTCATAAATGTATCAAATGTATCAATAAAGATTCCTTTTATTCATTAACATGTCTTAGATGATGTTATAGTCTATCGCCGTCTCGCTACATTCATATAACATTCATATAAAAATGACAAGCAGAGAAAGTACTACATAACGCAAACGTCCTAAATGCACATAGAAAGAAAAAAAGAAAGAAAGAAAACACACACACACATACGCGGACATACGTGCGTGTTAACAGGACTTATTGACAGAGATAAAGAGAAGGCCACAGCCACTGACTCATCGATTTGGGCGATTGGTGACTGGATAACATCTGATAACATCGGGCGAACGTGCGCACGAGCAGGTGACGCGTGCCATCTTATGACGTCACGTTACCAAAGATAAGTGAGAAAGAACAGAAGGATCACCATATCTTGTGCAATAATAAGCAACAGCAAGCAGCTCCATTGAAGATGCAAGTGGTTTCAGCTTTGCGGGTTTCATCGCGAGGTCAAGTGACGCTATTCTGTGGTTCTTTAAAGATGGTGAATGTTACAGAGGTCATAGATAGCATAAATTGATATGATACGATAATTTGTTATAACAAGCAGAACATAACTTCAAAACATGCCGTCTTTTCGTTTGAAATACTTCGACATCTTCTGAAATAATTCAGCAGCATAAAGACTACTCTAAAGATTACATGGTTACAAATAGGCCTTGTAGGCTGTACATTTGTAGATCATTTTCTATTTTGTTAAGTACCTGGTACTTGTTGACAGTGCTTAACTGTCCTCCCATACCTAAATTTTAAAACATTGTAAAAGCCAATTATTTGTAAAAGAGTAACCGTGGAGTTTCTTGCCGGGAACCATGCATCTAGCTTCTGACGTTTCATAAGTGCCCATGTAGGTTTATGTTAAATTATATATTTTTGATTTTGATTAAACCTTCTGCAGCAGTTAATTTTGTGGGCTTTGAATTTGAAATATTTCAACATGTTTCGATGTCCTTTTCATCACATATGTTTATGAGGTTCTCTCGATATTTCTTTGTATGTGAAGTGCGATTGCTCCTTGTTTCTTAGCGAGGGGCTTGATAGAGTACGTCATATCCAATTAATAATTACGTCAATTCTCTACACACATGGCAGGCTTACAAAATGTGGGATAAACAGTACCCTACAATAATAATAGGAAGTGTTTAGTTAATGTAAAGTACCTACCTAGCAGCTTCGTAAACATATATTGAGAAGTACCGGCTCGTCTTATACGCGAATGTATAGTAATATTAGTTTTCATAGCTCCTGTCTCTTTTCTTTAATACGTTCTACTTCGATATTTGTAAATGTAATTCTAATTGGGGTTAGATTTCACTGTGATAGACTCGTGACATATATAGGAACTGATCATAAAACAGCACGACTTTGACACACTAAATAAACAGTTTCTCGCATATATATGTATATATCATATCTTAATTTATTTGGGGTCGTCGAAACATGTATTTTCTTCCATACTTCTCTATCAGTCGTCATCTCGATATTCACCCTCTTTCTAGACATATCATCTTTCACACAGTCCATATTTCGTTTCTTTGGTCTTATCCTACTCGTATAGCCATCCACATCCAGACTTAAAACTTTCTTCACGACATTTTTCCTCATTCTTCCGCATTTGCAAAACAGGTTATATCGCAATATTTCAACTATTTTAAGTCCACTGCTGAATTTATGCCTCTACCAAATTTCATTAGCGGTCCTCCAATCTAAATCGATCCTAGCTACCGTCATAGATCCATCTGCCCATAGGTTATCCCACCCAAAGTTCCCATAAATAACACCATCAAAACACGGGCCAATCAATGTGGAAGGAATCGAAACGGAACGGAACAGTTTAAAAACAAAAGCGTTTGGGTTTTACCCGGCTTCCGAGAAAGGTTTCGGCCCATGTGTTCATACGAACACACAAACACAATAGACGTAAGTACCTACCCACACGGTACAAAGAAACTGTGGCACTCGATGAGCTATGAATCGACAATAGTGATGGAATTCCAGAGAAAATATAACGGTTTGTTAGTTCAATTGTTGAAAATGTCAAGAATGGAAATAATTTTGTTGGTGTTCTTCTTGTAGCCCTGCTCAAGGTGTTATAACACCTGTCATTTGACACATTAACGACAAAGAGTATATTTATAAGATCATTATAGGTAAATGCGGTCAGATTAGTAATGAGGAAGTCGTCGTAAAGACTGACTGAAATGATGTGGTGAAATGAATCTCTCACTTTCATTCGTAGTTATACGAGCTTTACCAAAATAACTAAGATTAATATTTATACAGTAGCAAGCTGTGTGACCGATGGGATTTCCTATCTGCATAAATGACGATCTTCCATATAAGCATTCATTCCGTACTTAACCCCTTTAGGGGGTGAACTTTCAAAAATCCTTTCATAGTGCTCACTTTCGTAATACAAAGAACTCTTGCGCAAAATTTCATGCTTCTAGCTAGACCCAGCGGTATAAGATGTGTGTTGGTTGTCAGTGAATTCAAGATTTTTATTAAGTAAACGTAACTTCGGTTCACAAGAATACAATGCGTGATTCACAAGGCAGACAGGCAGGCTGTGGACACATTAGACAATTGAGACATATCGAACAAGGCGAGGTTGACCTAATTCTTGTCAACGATGGAGCGGGTTGAGAACTGTTTATTTTTTATAAAAATAATTTTGGTTTTTACAATGATGCCAATGTACTCGTAATTGTCAAGGTTTAATGAATTTATTTAATTAATAATCCATGAACTAAATTAAAACTTGTCATCACTGCTGCCGTTCTTATGCAAAAGAGAAACATTTAAATCAACTTACTTAATTCAAACGTCACTTCAAAACCCACATAAGGTAAACTGACAGAAAAATTATTACCACCAACAAAAAATGTTCAACATTTTAAAGAATATTTTGCAAATTTTCAACTCCGAAGCTCTCAAGGTGGTCCAAATTACCATAAGATGCGTGTAACTGACAATTTGGGAGCGAATAGCCGTGTAATGAGTGAACGAATTATGTTAAATCACGAGTGTGAAGAAATGCTGTCAGAGAGACGTGGGCGATGTGTGGTCTTCATTTAAATTGGGAGGCTATGTTAAGAGGGTTCTTTATAAAAATAATTCATTTTACTTTAGTAGGTTAGTATATGCCTAATTCAAATGTGATAGATCGGATTTGGTTCACGAACTTGAATTTTATACTAGTCCAAAGTGAATGTAGAAAATCATAGTGAGAAAACCGAGAGTTCTAATCATCTTAGATCATCAGACAAACGTAGTGATCAACTCTAGCGAGTTGGACTTTTTTCTGGGTAATTCCCCCCAATGTAAGGACGTACTAAAATCAAAGATAAAAAGCCACATTAAGACTTCTATCAATAAGCTAGTTGTGGCAATGATATCATCAGATTAGGTGTATTCTGTATTTGAATCTACTTTTAGAACTTTTGAATAATACCGCGGGGTAATTGCGTAACACACTAACTGATAGTAGAAATGGATTTCATTTTGACAATTCAACAACATTCATTGCGTTATTGACGTTGTTGAGCAGAAAATGTTTTCGAATATATGAAGCAATGGATTAACAATATCCTTCAAAATGATTCAGATTGTGATTGATAGTGTATGACGCAATTAGGGTGCGGTCATAAGGTCATCGATTTCAAAATCATTTACGTTATTATTAATAACTTTTAGGGTTTTATACATAAAAATAAGAGATTTTCAGAAAAGTATACTTAGGTGTCTTAGACGAATCAATAATTTTGAAATCTCCAAAGTTTTGTTGGAGCATTTTGTAAGCTACATTAGAGCTTGACCATTTGACATCAACATGGCACTTGACCACAAATTATCACTTGATCACGGTATTCCGTGTCTTGGAAAGCAGGTTAAGTCAACGTCCCAGCTGTCATTCGTAGATCTTTGACAAATCAGAAGCCTAAAAGTCTGTCAACCAGTCTTACCAAGGGGTATCATATTACCCAGTTATTGAGTTGTGGGGGTCAGGTAGACAGTCACTCCATGTAAAATACTGATATTCAGCTGCCGATGGTAAAACTGGAAGCCCCATTATAGTTGGGAAAGACTAGGCAGATTGATTTTTGAGTTGGTCATAGTATGATTTCATGCAATGGTGGTAATTTCAAACATGTGGTTGCATGTTTCTAAATTTTAGTTTTCACAGCCTCTTAATTCCACTCAGCCATTCTTAATTCTTCTGTGTCGGGTTCTTAAAAATATTCTATACTAGCGACCTTGCTTCACACGAATTTTAAGACTTGACAAAACATAGAGAATTCTTTAATTTATGATAAACCTTCCGGACTTAATTCTCTAAATGGTGGTGATAACCGCATCAAATTTCGTTGCGTAGTCGAGAAAAACAACGCGGCCACATACACATACAGACACGAAAAGTGACTTTATTTTTTATAATATTTATATATATATATGATGGAGAAGGTACGTGTCTCTCGTTATTATCAGCCATATTATAACTACTGTGGGCGTTCTATGGGTAGTGCTGGTTATTGCGCAATAGAAAAACCGTTTGCAGTTCAAATCAAATTATAACTTACGATCAAATTAATCACACTTGCGAATCACACACTGTAGGTACACGACACAACTATACGGAACGTGCGACAGTTTCTAAACGTCTTCACTGCTTAACCGCCAACAACAAACTCTGCTGTACTCGTGTCAAGCGTTATCGTTATAGACTCTGTCCAGCGCCACCTGGTGGCACCGGCATCCCGATTAGTCAAGTCAAACGATTGATTTAACGTATTTCATATATATATATATATATATATCAAGAGTCAAGAGAAAATAGAATTCGTCGATAAAACTGTTTTCCTGGGGATCACGCTCGACTCAAGGCTTCTTTCCTCATTTAACATCCCTTGCAGGATGGCTAAGTTAAGCAGCATATGCTGTGAGAAAAATCCGTCAATTTACTGACCGCGAGGCTAGTCTATTTTATTATGAGTATTTTATATATATACGGTATTTTACTATGAGGACCGGCTCCAGACATCGAGTATATTTGTATTCTGCAGAAAAGAGTCATCAGAGCCATATATGGTCTCCGCTGGCGCGACTCTCTAAGGGAACTGTTTAAAGATATTAACATAATAACGGTACGTTGTCAATATATCTATTATAATATCATGTATGTAAGGAAAAATCTACATCTTTTCAGTAAAAGAGGTGAAAGACTCAATTATATTACTAGAAATAGGGACTAATTAGTTCAATCTGGCTTCAGGCTGGCTAAAGTAGACTCATCTTTCATGGGGTACTGTTTAAAATGTTACAATAAAATACCTCCCCACACACATCAACTGAACGAAACGAAACTTTATTCTTGTATAAAACGCACACTATGCAGCCAAGTAAGTAAGTAAAAATGCTTGGCGCAACGCTGGTCCTGCTCCACAAGGGCGCATAAACTAATTGATTAGCATTTGAAAATACTGTTGGAGCTGCTGAAGATTTTAAAAACTATCTTTGGATTGTATTGTATAAATTCAATATTTTAGTATTTTGTATAGCACATGTGTGAGTACCATGTATGTACATACTTTAATGCTTCCATTTACTGGGGACGTCTTTCGTTGACTTGAATGTGCCCTGGCGGCTGAGAGTATATCATGCTCACTCAAATGTCTCGCTGATGGTGGCGTATGTGTTGGATCATTTAGCTCCCTTTAAAATGGTTGAGTTGAATAGTGCTAATCCATGCGTCATGTTCGTGAACGGGCGCCGTCAGTAGGGACTGGTCATCTCTTGGCTGCTACGGTTTATTTTAATTTAATTTAATATTTGAATTGTTTTTATCTTTTTATTACGGACGCTTTTAACGTTCTGCGTCGTTCTCTCGTGCATAATTTCAATGTGAATGATGTAACCAATATTTTGTAACCATATTTTGATTTAAAAGAGTGTCCGTGGAGTTTCTTGCCCGTTCTTCTCCATAGGTAACTACTAAGGTTTGGAACGGGCAACTAGCTTCATCATTCTAACTGACCGACCCCTTGACAATTCAAAAGTGAACGTAATTGGTTTATTTGAAATAAGTGCTTTGAGTTTGAGTTTAACTGCTGCTACAAGAACTCAGTTAATTGATTAAGTCTTTTTCGACTACTTCGGCATTTTTATTTTCTTCATTGTAGTTTGTTTCATAATTTACCCAAGGAACCCTGCATATATTTTTCGGCGTTTAACAGTCTGTGTAAATGTAAAGATTAACTTTCTCGTGAAAAATTAAAGGCTTTATTATGTAGATATTAAGTACGGACTTCGTATTAGTCTTGGTACGTTAACTTTCAATTGTTATTACTTTCTACAATTTATGGTTCCTCAGAATATTGCCTGCCTTGTGTTTATCGGGCCTTACGTGTGGTTTTGACACTGAAGTGTGTTTATTATAACCTATCATTAGGTAGATATAATTATCTTGATTAACAGATTTTAGTACTGCTTTAATTAAATAAAGCTCTCTGCCCATGTGTGTTGGTAAATCAAGAGATCGTGCCAAGACGATGAAAAGGAGCGTCCTTGTGTGTTTCTGTGTTTCTGTGCATTTTAGTGCGCTAGTTATTCAGACAAGGTCATGTCGAGTTGTCGCCATCTTTTTCTAGGCCGGCCTCGGCGGCACGGTCTATCTTCAGGCACCCACTGTGATAAGACTGTTGCCCAGCGGTCATCGTGCATTCGGCTGATGTGACCCGCCCAATCCCATTTGAGCTTTTTTTAGCAGCCTTTTTTCCTACATCTAGTATGCCCGTTTTGGAACGTAGCGTGGTGTTCCGAATGGGGAAGGTCGGGCATAGCTAATTGTAGATGGCGTGATTATAGCTAGGTCCTTACGGCCTACAATAAATTTGACATTACGTTCCATTTCGTGTTCATTCATGAGTTTGGTTTTATTTAAATTTTTCGTTAGTTTCGGTGATTTCAATATTTTAAATCAAGAATTTGACATGGACAGTGCCAGAATTTTAAACCTTAAACATTTTCTTGTAAGTAAACACTTTCTTCAAAATGATTCCGATAGAACCTCGAACTCTGTTTAATGTAAAAAAAACTCTACGAATAGCTTTGAGCCACAATATTCTAATTTTAGGATCTTTCGGGAAAACGTGGACTCCAATTTTGGAGTACTTAGGAAAACAACAACGCGTCATTATCGAAAAAATAAAATAAAACCACCATAAATTATAATAAACTTATGTTTGGAACTATGTACGACAGCGCCATTTTAACAGATGCCGTCCCATTCTGTCCTGTTTTTTTACACCCAGAATGCTGCGTTCCATCGCTCTTTGGCGGAAAAAGAGTTCTTCGAACTATTTAGGAAAAGCCTTTGCCGAGGTATGGGACAGTATAGACAAGCTAACAAAAAAAAAGTTATTACGGTTGTTTCTAGCATAAGTGCTTTTTAAAATAAATAAATAATAACATATTGCATTGAGGAAACTGTCATAATTGATCCTACCAGTTGCACCCTAGACGCCATCGGTACAGTCGCTATTCTTGTCCAGCTCAAGCCAATACGGGGGAAGAAGTAGTACAAGATAATCATGGCAAGGTCCTTAAAAGGCCTGTATTTGGAGGATGTTTGTCTGTTACCTATATGACGTAGGTTCTTTCCGCACAGTTATAAATTAAAGTCGCTTTTCGTGTCTGTCTATGTGACCACGATACTCGTATTCTTTTAAACTTCGCAACGGATTTTGATGTGTTGAGAATTAAAGAAATTATATATTTTTTTAACTTAAGTATAGAATTTATTGCGGAAGGTTTAAATGTGTATTATATATTATTATTTTAGTTAGATATAGCACTTAAGGCGGTACCCCGACCAAAATCTTGCCATAGTGCGTTATTCAGAGGCTATTAATTCATTCATCAATAGCACATTATTAATGTTTGATATCCTATCATCACATTGCACGTTCTTATTTGTTTTTATGTGTTATAAATACATTTAAAATCTCCTTGTAAAAAAAGTGACTAAAATTATTGATTGCATGCATCTTTTGCTAAAGGTGATGTTCTATTAATTTGAGGATTACACTAATGGACAGATAATTTAAAAATCTAAATAATTCACGTTTTATTTTATTTCAAAATATCGTATTTTTTTTTTTTTCTTTTTTTTTTTTGTGTATTTTATGATGAATGAGCGTGCGCAGGGAGCGAGACAGAGCGAGACTCAGCGACGCGACGGGATAGAGAAGGACGGAACGCTCAAGGTCGTTTGGTCGGGGAATCTCAATGTTTTGACAATGTCGCCATTGCATTCACGCGGAGCCGGGGCGGGTCGCTAGTCCATACTATAATACTATAAATTCGAAAGTAAATCTGTCTGTATGTTACCTTTTCATTTCTAAATCACTAAATGGATTTCGATAAAATTTGGTAAGGAGATATGTGGCATCCTGGGGAAGGACATAGGTTTTTTGTCCAGGTAGCACGTTCCCGTGGGATAATTTCCGACATACAACGCGGCCGAAGCCGCGGGCAGAAGCTAGCATTGTATAAACAAAACAGCGCAGTGCCATTACGTCTGCTCACCTTATTTGGATTACTAGATCATGAAATATAGACTTTATGATAAGTGGGGTTCTCCCATTGTCTTTCGTCGTATTCTCGTGTTTAATATTTGCTTGACACTCATACATTACTTAAAATTTACAACTGTACACACATGTTTCACATCTGGACTATCTCAAGAATCTCGCCATTGAAATATGATGTCACACATGTGTCTTCTATATTTTCAAGAAAAATTGACGTACTTCCTTCCTTGTAATTTTTTTAAAATAGTTGTCTAGTAATGTTAAGTCTTGAAGGAATGGCATGTTTTATGACAGAATGAGTCATGACATCTACCCGTAGTGCAGGGTGTGGATTGTAGTCCATCCCTCTCACAGAGACGAGGCTTGAGTCCCAACAGTGATAATTATCATCATCATTTCACGTCCACAGCTGGACATAGGCCTCCCCCAAGCACCGCCACTTAGACCGGTTTTGTGCTTCTTGCATCCAGATGGTTCCTGCGGCCTTCAAAAGTTCATCGGTCCACCTTGTGGGAGGCCTCTCAACGCTATATGTTCCGGTACGCGGTCGTCACTCCTCCAGAACCTTTGGGCCCCATCGGCCATCTGTTCTACGAGAAATCTGCCCTGCCTTTTGCCACAATTCTTCGGGCTATGTCGGCTACCTTGGTTCTCCTACGGATCTCTTTATTTCTAATTCAATCACGTAGGGATGTCTAGGTCTAGCCCTCTCCATTGCCCTTCGGGTGGTAGGCTTACTATGTTTTGAGTAGCACCTGGTATTCCTTAAAACCCCATTTGCTTAGGTTCATGTTTGCTCTAAGACTTGGTTCTTTATTAGTGCAACTGTGTTTCTGTGAAATCACCATTTCGTGCCTTAACCGTTGAGCTACTTCTACTTAATTTCTTTGAGATATGGTTGTCGTTATTACAAGGAAGTTCCTTATTAAGTTGAAGTTATTGTGTTATTTATATGAACACACAAAGTCGCCGACAAACAATGGCATTACTGCTACAGAATGCTAATTAATCCTCTATAACAAAATCAATGCGTAGTTCATGTTTTACTGGATACTCATACGCTTCAGTATGATTAGCCAGTATACATTGATCTGTCCACTTAAAGACTAGGTAATGTTAGTTTTCTTTAGCTTCTTTTGAAATACCAGCGTAGTCTGGTCTCCACGCTTTATCAATGGAAGGGTCAAGTAATATGGTAGTTAGAACAAAGTTGTTAAAGGTCCAAGTTTACTTGACCCGTCAGTAGAGAAAGTGAAAGATTTAACGATAAATCAAAGGTATTTAAGTAACAGTAATGTTTAAGCAGGTGAAGTGAGGTATGTTGATAAGCTTCCGGTATTTAGTTTATTAACAAAATCTATGACTGTTTGAATTCGATCGGATGCTTGGCATGCCGCGTGAGTTTGTGAATTAATACAAGCGGATAAAGACGTTCACAGCTCATTCATGGATCTTTAGATAAGGGTCATATCACAGGTTATTATGTTATTTGGCATTTTGCCATTATAATGTTCACCAATATTATCAAACAGCGCGGTAATTGCGTAACACAGTAACAGTAGGAATAGCTTTCATTTTGACAGTTCAACAACATTCATTGCGTTATTTACGTTGTTGTGCTGACAATTTTTTCAAACATGTAAAGCAGTGGATTAGTAATAGGCTTTAAAATGATTCAGATTGTGATAGATAGTGTAACATGCAATTATGGTGCAGTACTCTGTTGCTGATCATAAAAGAGGAACTTCCGTATTTAAAAGAACGTTCGCATTGTAATACAGTCTAAATCTGTAAAAAAATGGTTTGTGATTTTTTTGTCATTGATTGTGGCAGAGATGAGATGTGAGCAGATTTTGTATCGATGTCACATGCATAATTTTGTATCCATAATTATTTTGATTTAATAGAGTGTCCGTGGAGTTTCTCGCCCGTTCTTCTCCTTCAACTAGCTTCATCTTTCTAACTGACCGACCCCTTGACAATTCAAAAGTGCCTGTAATTGATTTATCTATCTATATTATTATTATTGTAAACATAAAAATGAATCTCTATTTCCCTTGGTCATCGCATCACGCGTGAAGGGATGGAACAATTTCGCTAATTCTTTTTTTGTTGTGTTAATTATTGCCAGGAGAAGGTTCTTAGGAAAGAAAAAATTAAGGAAGTTGAGCGGAACATTAGAAAATTTAAGAAAACTTAACGCCAATATTAATTTAACATAACTGTCAGTTGTTTGAAATAACTGTCAGCATAACACATACATACATAACATCACGCCTGTACCGTAAAACGGGGTGAATAGGAACGCAGGGGTGAATCGTAACGAAACTTTAAAAGGATTTTTAACATTTAAATAAATTAATTTGTTGCCAACAGGGACACGTAATCGGTTAATTATAATACAGTATACACGTTAGAGTCCTTTTTGGCGACAGACTATAATATTTCAATGTTAAAATCCCTTTTAAAGTTTCGTTACGATCCACCCCTGCGTTCCTATTCACCCCGTTTTACCGGTATAACTGTCAGCGATTGTCAGAATGCGGGCTGGAATTATCGTCACAGATGGATCGGTTGATAAATGAGTCGATAGTTTTAGTTTTAGTCAATAGTCAAAACTAAAACCAAAAGACATATATTATGACATTCATAGTTAAGACAGGACAACGTCTGTCGGGTCAGCTAGTTTGAAATAAATGTTAAACTAACTAAAAACTAACAGAAAATGTATGCGCTAGTTTACTTCATCAATTCCCAAGAAAGCAGCACCTAATTGTGTAACACACTATCTGAATCATATTGAAGCCTATTTCTAATCCATTGCTTCATATGTTCGAAAAATTTGTCTGCTCAAAAACGTAAATAACGTAATGAATGTTGTTGAACTGTCAAAAATTAAAGTCCTTTGTTAGTGTGTTACGAAAATACCCCATTGGTGATTGTTTTGCGTTTACACAGTAAAAGAAGACAAGGAAAATACAAACGGATATTATTAAGGAATTATTTTAATACAATTATCTTCAATTAAAATATCGTAGATATTATCTAAGGCCATCATTACTTCCGGAAGATTTAGGTTATTTTTATTTATCAATAAAAACATAATATCACTTAATCGAATATCCTACATTAATTGATTAACGAACATATACTTCCAATAAAATTCGTCCTAGAAAACGACAACCAATAAAATCATAGACTACAACGCGAAATGCAGGGTCAAATTAAATTAGCTAGCGAAACTCCGCAGACGTGATGGGTTATCGATATTTAAAAATGAAAACCGGCCAAGCGTGATTCCGACTCGCACACGAAGAGTTCCGTATCACAAGGCAAAAAACACAGAAAAATACACGTTTCTTTTATGGAGAATTGGAGACCCTCTTTAATTTTTATTATTTGTTGTTATAGCTGAAATATACACTGTGAAAATTTCAACTGTCTACCTATTAGGGTTCATGAGATTACAACCCACTGCAAAAAACGGAGAAAAAAAACGCGTTTTTTGTATGGAGACCCCTTAATTTTTTTTATTATTTTTGTAGCGGCAATAGAAATACATACTCTGTAAAAATTTCAACTGTCTACCTACTACGGTTCATGAGATACAACCCGCTGCACAAAACGCCGAAAAGAACACGTTTCTTGTATGCAGATTCCCTTAATTTTTTGAATGAATTATATTTTTTTATTATTGTTTTGTTATGGTGGTAATAGAAATACACAATCAGTAAACATTTCAACTGTCTACCTATTACGGTTCAAGTTAAAATTAAAGCAGGTCTCCATACAAGAAACGTGTTTGTTTTCGGCGTTTTTTACCTTGTGGTACGGAACCCTTCGTGTGCGACTTGAACTCGCACTTGGCCGGTTTTTTATTACGGGAAGTGGCCTTCTGGTAAAATTTTGAACATATTCTGAGACTCCATCCATCGGTTTCCAATAGGGGTGATCGAGGTCAAGAGCAAACTCATTCAGAAAATTAAAAATTAAGTATGTCCGAGCTAGCCAGAAGTGCTAAACAAATTGAGGGTCACAATTCTTCGAACTGTTCCGGGGAAACCCGAGCGTAAACTCATTCATAAGAGATACTGTATGATGTACGCGAGTATGTAGGCAAATAACTGATAATAAAACCCGTTCCATCACTTATCTTTATTATGTACTACGTGGAAAAGTAATTAAGCAGAATTTGTAGTCTTTCCTCCCGAGGGAGCGTTAACATGACTAAAGGCATGAAGATTTGATGAGATCATAGATATGGTTTTGCGCTGATGAAATAATGTCGTGAATTTGCGACACATAATCGCCTCTCATTCAGGGCTAATTCACTATGACCACTTAACGATTCACATACATACATAAACTCACGCCTTCTTCCCATGGGGGTAGGCAGAAACTACAGAACACCACCTTCTACGATTCTTACATACTCCTTTTACCTTGTTTAAGTTCATATACGAGTATCTGGTAATACATGCACGTTGGTCGCGAGTACTACGCATCTGACGAACCCACCCACGGTTCCTTACTTCGAAACCACGTCAATTCCTTATCTAACCACGACATCTGCTAATAACGTATTCTCTATGATACTATAAACGAAACCGTTTCTACAAGACACTATATTGTCGTGGTAAGATTCGCGGGGAATAATAATTACCATACAGATTGGGGCCCAGGATGTTGTGGTTTCTAATACGGACAAGTGATATTTTCAATTATTGTTAATTAATGTACTTTCCGAGTTTATCTTGGACGTAACTGACATTAATGAAGAAAAACATCGTGTGAAAATAAAGACTGAAATCGCCAACCCGTCTTGAGCAAGCATGGTGATCAATGCTCGTGCCTTCTGTGTATGAGATGAAGCCTTTGTCATGCAGTGGGACAGTAATAGGTTGGTATTATTATTTTTAAGCTTTTCGCATATCTCGGGACCGGGGTCCCGGTGCTTTGGTAGGCATACGAGGGGCCGAAGCCAACTCGCAGAGGCCCGTTAGAATCTATAAGTAAAGGAAGTGAAGCACAAGCCGGCGATTATCGCTGTATGCACTGTGCAAGTGCACCCAAGGTTAACCCCCAGGTTGATGTTGGATGTTGGTTGCTTAAGTGGACTGGTTATCTAGGACTATGTAAGGACTATGACTCCTGCCTGACCAATGTTTCATATAAAATACACAGTACCTATTATTATAAACTGTTATTATAAACAGTGATTATTAAAAGTCTTATTAAATTAAAATTTTCA
This sequence comes from Griposia aprilina, assembly GCA_916610205.1. Lineage (NCBI taxonomy): Eukaryota > Metazoa > Arthropoda > Insecta > Lepidoptera > Noctuidae > Griposia > Griposia aprilina. Next base: position 17,557,242 of record OU744307.1, on the reverse strand, counting down.
CCTCAAATTCAATTCCATCTGTATATTTCGGGATATTATAATTTGGGATATAATCATTTTAAAATAACACGTGAGACCCATGGGCAGACCCGTCCGCTACGGAGGTTGAGTATGAACTGCCCGAGAAAAGATGACGTCACAAGCCGTCAGGTAGACTAATAGCTGGCAGCGCCGACGAGGCGCTGATCTAGCATTAACCCTTACAGAGTTAGGGTTTAACACCTCCCCCTTTAAGAAATAACTTCGGGGTTACTACGGAGTTATGACGTAATTAATTATGTGTAAAATCAAAGCGATCATTATTTTAAACTCTAGTTCTAATAGCCGGAAGGGAGGTTTCCTCATTATCGGAATTACTATTTTCTGTATTAATTTTACAAGTCGGTTCCGGTTTCGATGAGAAGGATATTTTACTGTCTTATTTATTCAGTCACAAACGCAGAATTTGTTGAGTTATGTTGGAGCCGGACTCCTTTTTCCGAATGTTTAAACCAGGTTTTGCATAAAAATAATTACCGCCTTATTCATAATAAAGCTATACTCTCGAACTGATTTGTCCCTTTCTGTCAAACTTCATTTTAACTTGACAGAAAGGGACAAAACAGTTCTATAGCTAAAATAGGTTTATGGTGCAAATGGCTTTCTTATGAATAAGACGGTTAGTGTTTTTGCCAAATTCCCAGAAAATCATAAAAATGCATTGTCCAGCTAAAAAACAAACTAATTAGGTAAGTACCGCATTCATTCATGTTTATCACCTTATCTCATTACCTACAGTATCACTAATTACCAGGAAAAGTTAACATAAGCCATGTTAAGGCTCCCCGCAAAGAGGCGCGACACGACTCTAGTAGAATAATGAAATTGTTCTACAAGAGTTGCGTCTGCGTCGCCGCGCCGCGCCGTCGCGCTTTTGCGTCGACGGGTGATTAGCACAGTGACTAGGTATTGTGCAGAATAACCGTCGAAGAACAAACATATAAACCAAGTTAGTGTTGAGTTCAATGTTAATCGTTAAGTATTACATTGGCATAACAATATGTCGTAGAAAATATGAAAATACTACACTTAATATAACGTTACGCCTGTTTTCCGCGAAAGGTTAAGCAGAGGTGTACCTATAGCACACCCACATTTCGCCAGTTATGTTTAAGTCCACGTAATAGGGGGCGAGCCTATTGCCATCAACTGGACACGAATCCAGACTCCGGGCTGCTACTGAGATATTCCAGATAGAAAAATCTATTAACACCTTGTCCGACCCGGGAATCGAACCCATTACCTCATGCTCAGTACTAACGCTTGCGACCTCTAAATTAATACTAGTAATTAGTATACATTTGTCATATTATACATTTGTCGGCACGGTTGGTGCAGTGGTTAAGCGATTGACTGCTGAGCTGCGTGTCGCGGGTTCGATTCCCGCACGGAACAAATATTTGTATGACCTACAAATAGTTGTTCCGGTTCTGGCTGTTTGTGTATGTGAGTTTAAATGTTTGTAAACGCACCCACAATACAGGAGAAATTCCAAGTGTGTTTAAAAAAAAAAACAGGATAAAATTAAATTGGCTAGCGAAACTCCGCAGACGTTATGGGTATTGATATCTAAACTCGATATAACATATTTTTTCAACTCATACTTCAGGTAACAACACCAACAGCGGTCGTTAACCCCTAAAAAAGAACCATCAAATCTTTTTAATTTTAATTTTATCGTGTTTAGATATCATACTCATGACGTCTGCGGAGTTTCGCTAGCTTATTTAATTTAACCCTATATACCTGAGTTTTTGTTTAAATGGCATGTAAGCACATTCCCATTGATCTTATTTTTGTTGGGTAGCAAACGAGCGTGTCTTTGTGAGTTCAGAAATAATTTTTCAAATTTTTGTGTGAGTTCAGAAATACTAGAGGCATCGTAGAGATAACCTGATAAAAAGTCTCGTACACCAGCCAGCGAAACAGTGAAGGAAATCATCGTGATGAAACCGGCATGTCCTAGAACCAAAAATTCGAAGACATGTGACCAACCCGCACTGGGCCCGCGTGGTGGATTACGGCCCACTCCCTCACACCGAGAGGAGGCCTGTGCCCCAGCAGTGGGAACATTATAGGCTGATTATGTTATGTATACTTCTAGCAGTATCAACATCGGCACATGCGCGCTACACGTCATACTGACGTTACGCAAATCCTGCATCGCGCAAGCAGAGTTTACCACGCGACTAGCATATATACAAACGTCCCGATATCAACCGTCGGGCAGTTGCCCACCAGACACAACACCCGTCTGGTCGGAGGATCCTCCCTTTTCCATAGAGTATGAGTGAGATTTTACACCGTGTTCCTCATACCTCTATATGCTTATCAAATCCTAACTCGATGATGTCCGTGACCCAGCTGACTCAGAAAGCAGCAATGCAGCCCACGCTAAGTTAATTTGTCAAGTATCTATCCTACCCTTCCACAATCGTTTGCAATAATTGGTACAGTCAGAGGTATTCCCAATCTTTGTAACAGACTTGAATACAGGAATTGAGTCATAGTATCTTATGTTGGTGCGGTAATAGACAGGAACTTCTAAGAAAGACTTGTTGCAGACTGCAAGTTTAAAGTCCATCCTTTCTTAAACATATTTGACTAAAATAGGACAAAATTTGTTTTAATTAATGGAATTTGAAGACGTCATATTAGCAAAAGATGTTTACGACTCGATAACGGTTGTGGTTGCGAAAACAGTTGTTTTTAACCGACTTCAAAACAAGGAGGAGGTTCTCAATTCGACTATATTTTGTAAAAAAAAAAAATTGTGTGTTAAGTACCTCAGAACTTTTCTACGTGAACCGATTTTGATGATGATCAAAATCTGAACAGTAGTTTATGAGTTATCCTTAATAATGCGTATTTTTAACCGACTTCAAATAAAGGAGGAGGTTCTCAATTCTTCCACTTAACATAATTATATAGATGATGTTTTATTAACTTCCTTTTACTGTTTTTTAAATATCAAGTAGTGGTATACGAATTTTTGTGGGGTAGGTACTTACCGCAACTAAAAACCGAAAAATAAAAACTGTTTTACAAAAAAAAACGACCTCCAAAAAAAAACCACAAAAAAGTGAAAAATAATTTTAATTTTGGAAGTCGGTGTCTTTGTTTGTGTATTTTCGTTTTTTGCCACCGACTTCCGAAATTAAAGTTATTTTTCACTTTTTTTATGATTTCTTTGGGATTCTGTTGTTTTTTTCAAAAACGGTTTTTATTGAACGAATAGAGCTATGGAACGGAGCATTCTGGGTATTAAACTTGTGGACTTAAGAATACAACAAACCGTTGATGGCAAATGACATCGTGGGAGGCCCAGACGGAGATGACGGGAAGAGCTGGACTACTTTAATAAAGGTTGGTCCTTGGCAGCTCTGGACAGAGAGAAGTGGAAACAGAGTAGCGAGGCCTTAGCCCAGCAGAGTGGGACATTAATGGCTGATAACAATGATAATTAGAGTTGATAATATATTTGTATGCACGTGTTTCTGTGACAAATAAAACAAAATTTCTTTCTTCCTTCTTCTATTATTGTTTGACCTCAAAAAGTTGACCTCAAACCATTGGAATTCAAAACGAAATTATTAAGGTGAAGTTGAAAGGTAAAAGTTCTTAGGGAAAATAAACCGAGCAGGAAAAAAAGGGATTGAAGAACGGGGAGTCCATCGTCCAAGCATGATTTAATTTATAATAGGGAAATTACATGGACAAACTTGAATCAGTTGGTTAATAAACAGAAAGATAACATAGGTCAGTAAGATTATACCTACGGTCCCCGATTTTTATGAATCATCGCAAGATCATGTTCATTTTGTCATACTTTTATCGGGTGATTTTAGAATGGTCAACTCTTGGTGCAGGTCGTTCATCGAATGTGCGACAATTAATCGCAATAAATACCGTTATGTTTTAGAGAAGAAGATAAAGACATGTCTATTGGATGAGGAAAATGGCGTATTTATTACGTCAATAGCTTTGTGCTTCAATCATTCGCAAACGCCGTGATTTATCTACTAATGGAAATATTCGCATTTATCACCATGATAGGTAGGTAAATTATTTGATTTCTGTAAGTAGGTTTGTACAAACACATTTACACGTCAATCATATTTTTTAAACTAGATGAGGTCGGCGTTTCCTATCTGACTACTCTGAGAAGAACGGCCGAAACTAACTCAGAGGTCACAGTCTCTTCTAAAGTCCAGACATAATCTTGGTCAGATCATGTGAGTACCATGTAGATTGGTGTCTGAAATGGTCATGTATTTTTTTTATTCTTATAAGTACATATTATAACATTTTAAAAACCAAAAAGTTCACTTTGCAAGCAGTGTGACAAGGGTTGCCAATGCTACTATATAATATAGTATCCTACTATATTAGAGGCCTAAATACTATACTTCTAAAAGATATATTATATCGTAGGCGAAACTACTCTATTTTCATTTCAATACAAAATGGCGAGTTGAGCCCAATATGGCCAGTATTAATCTCATAGAAGCTGAATTAAGTAACGGTATTTTGTAACCTTAAGTGTTAAAGAGGTATGAGGAATAGGGTGTAAAGCTCACTCATATTCTATGGAAGAGGGAGGTTCCTCCGACCAGACGGGTGTTGTCTGGTGGGCAACTGCCCGACGGTTGATGTCGGTAATAGTCGCTTGGTAAACTCTGCTTGCGCGATGCAGGATTTGCGTGACGTCAGTGTGACGTGTAGCTCGCATGTGGCGGTGTAGATACCGCTACAGTGTAATAATTAAGGTTATGAATATGAGGCATAAAAAGACTCTCATTGTACGAGATCCCATACAATGCGAGAACAGTATTATACTGGAAATGTATTGCTTGATAAGTAACCGTGTGTACCTCCGCCGTGTGATTTCCGTCGAAATTACTATGAAACAAATAAATTCACGCCTGGAATCCACAAATGATTAGGCAGACGTGTAGGTACCTATAGTACACCCACATTCAACCAGTTATGTGTAGGTACCACGAAAGAGGGGGCGAGTCTATTGCCATCAACCGGGCACAAATCGAGACTCCGGGCTGCTACTGAGAAATTCCAGATGGAAAAACCCAACACTGCCCTACACGGGAATCGAACCCAGGACCACATGCTGAGTATCACTTGCGTTGCGACCAGTAGACCGACGCGGACAAGGCAGTTACTATGAAAGTCAGTGTGTGTGTGTGTGCAGTGTGTATCGAGAATCTTGACTAAGCATCGTTCATTCGACCATTAGATATAAAACAATGACTTGGCAAAGGTATAATTTATGTTATTAGTTATTAGATAGTAATACAATATCGAACCTGATATTTCCGCTGGGTGATTATTATAAAAAAAATATGTCTGAATACTAAAAGCTACCGCAGACAGGCGCAACGCGACCATTGTAGACAATTTCCATAAAGTTTTCATATAAGTTGTTCTACTAGAGTCATGTCGAACCTGTTTGCGGGAGTCTTAATTACTTTGTGTAAGCCGCCTGTTATGTATTGTTTTGAGAACTGATATGTAGGGCTCCCGCAGACAGGCACGATGCGACAGCGCGGCGCGACTCTTGTAGAACAATTTCTATGAAGTTTTCATGGAAATGTCTTCATTCGTCGCGCTGTGGCGTCGCGCCGGTTTCTGAGAGCCTTTTCTGAGTGTTATTTGAATAGTAGGGAAATATAATTATTGTCATAGGTTATGCAAGGATGGAAGGAATAATAAATAAACGTTTATTTATAAAAGGGGTACATTTACAATAAATTAAATGCCTTAAAAATTAAAATAGAAAACAGAAAGTTAGTACAGTACCTAAATATTAAAAATGTCAAGTTTTCATGGTTATAGTAAATTATGTTAGCAAACGAGAATTTTTTGAATGATAAAATTATACTCTGGATAAACTTCACATACTAAATTAATTAACAAACTTAATAGTTTGTTAGTTAATTAGGTTGTTGGTTGTTTGGTTGTTGTTGGTTGGTTGGTTTGTTTTGGTTTTTGTTTGTTAGTTTAGGTTATTAATTATATTTTTATTTTAATAAATAAATATATAATTAATAACCTAACCTAACTAAAACTATTAACAAACTAAAATATGGCGTCGAAAAATTCCTTCGCATTGCTGTCGACTGGTAATGTACCCAAGAGACTGGCGGCATTGCCACGTTGTATGGCAATGCTTAGCTTCTGCGGGTTAAGCATGACGCTATCTATCTCTTCGAAGAATAGACATGGCTATTCCCATACAAAGTGACATTTCGTTTCTCTATTTTTGACATCGCACCGTAAAAATCCTTCTAAAATCTGTCATTTTATCTTTCGTTTCTGCCGATCGTTGTCTAGGTCCTTTGTAATGTAGACTATTTCAGAAGACACTTGTCTAAGGTAATGAAGACAATTTGATTTTTTAATCGCCATGCTAAGACAGTAGAAAACTTTTTACTCGACGGCCACAAAGTATAAAAATGGAAAGGAATTTTTCACTTTTAGTATGGAAAATGTGAAAAATGATTACCTACATGTTGAGTTTTAGGGGTTTAAGGGTTTAATAAAGGGGGTCGAAATTTTCATTATTTTTGCGATAGGATACACCATTTTTGAGATATAAGCAAAATAAAGGATAAACGTGAATAAATGACTGAATTTCGTAAAAAGTGCAGTTGACTCTGCCTACTTTACTGCCGTCGCACTGTCTTCACGAAACGTCATTTTTGTCTATTCTTCCGTCGACAAGACGGTGCTTGTGCTAAGCCTGCTGGTCAAGGCAAATGTCAATATTTTTATCCTACTAGAAAGAGTAACATGATAAAAATATGTACTAATTGGCTAACAAATACTTACAAAAGAAACACCTAAAAAAATATAAAAATAAAATAAAAATAAATATCCAAAAAATTGCAAAATGTGCGTCGGCCGGGAATCGAACCCGGATCAACTGCTTGGAAGGCAACTATGCTGACCATTACACCACCGACGCATCTGTTGATAGGCAAGAAATAGACGGTCACTTTCTAACGCTCTTATTAACCGGTTTCGATGCGCTCTGACGTCATGATGGCGTGATCTCGATAGGTTTTTCATCGTTTTGTAAAAGTAACTAAATATTCTATTGAGTAAATAACTGTACCTATTTATGTATTGGGAACACCTACATTTGGATAAAAGTAATTTAAGCATGTTGGTATATTTTTGTAGTAGATAATAAGTCACAAACACTTTTCTAGTAATTTAATATGTACTTTAAGCGAATCAGCGGAATGCATGGTTTTATTTTTCAAGTCGTAGACAAACATACTTATGTGGGTACTATTATTTTGTATTCGTATTTAATATTGATCAAATGATGTCAAAGATCAAACCCTTTATACTCAACTAGCTTCAGCACGCGACTCCGTCCGCGTGAAATTTCTTGGTCTCCCTCCCGTCCCAACAAGTCGCGTCGCAGTCGTCCGGGCTGTTACTTCATTTTTGCTCGGCTCCTAAGGTTCGTAGCGTGATATTAAATAGTTTATAACCTTCCTCAAGAATTGGGCTATCAAATGCCAAAAGAATTTTTCAAATACGACGGGTCAAAAAAACAAACAAACAGACTCAGCTATATTATTAGAATAATAATAATAATAATATACAGGGTCAAATTAAATTAGCTAGCGAAACTCTGGCTATTAAGCCATTGGCTGTCTCGACTATCGGCACAATGATCGCTGAGTCCACATCCCACATGTCGACAACCTCGCGAGCTAAGTCAAGATACTTGAAAGGAAATAATAATATACAGGGTCAAATTAAATTAGCTAGCGAAACTCCGCAGACGTCATGGATATCGATAACTAAACACGATAGAACAAAAAACAAAACAACTCATACTTCCAGTAAGAACAGACCCACGGTCGTTGATCCCAAAAAAAATCATCAAGTTGTTTTTATTTTTATTTTTCGTGTTAAGATATCGATATCCATCACGGCCACGGAGTTTCGCTAGCTAATTTAATTTGACCTTGCTTAAGTAAGATACTGTTATACTTAACTAAGTTACTTCTGCTTTTTCTTCGTGTGTATATGTATAAACAAATGTATCTATTTTCTTACATTATTTTTCTGTAAGTAATAAATTTGATTTTGAATCATCATAATTTTGTCCAAAATGAAAGAGAGTACCTATGGGGCTATTGAATATGAACATAGGTTCTCTGTATATGTAGCTATACTAGTATATATATAAATGGCTTATTGGTAATTGTTTTTATAGTGTGAAAGAATTTATTGATACAAGACTAACAGAATAAAATGGTTACTGAGTTTCATATTATCACTTTATAATTTGTTTAGATTTTACTAACGTTATTATTAGACTTGTTAGAATAATAATTTTAATAAATTAATGTTTCGTTTTTAAATTTAACATGTTTAAATATTTGTATGCCAATCCATGGCGAAACATGTAAGATCTAGAAAATTCTATTTATAAGACGTTAATGTACCATGTTTTAAACCAAATACAAAATATATTCTATTCTATTGTAACCGCCACGGTTAATTCAATTAATTGTATGTTTATCAGTCATCACTCATCATTATCACACATACAATTCATACACGATATGATTCACGCTTTGACATAATTGAATTAGCAGCATAGTCGGTACATATGTATGCATTCCAAGAGACGTATTGGCTCTCTGCTGATTCTCTCTTCACGAAACTCGTCATGCACTGTGGATACGATCGTAATTTGTTTACGTCTAAAATAATCACATTTTCTATAAATTATTTTAATGAGTGTGTAGTTTAAAGTTGACGCGACAGGTGTAATCCTGAAAATTATTAAATAACTGCCTTTCAATGGGATTTATACCTTATCTTTTGAGTCATAAAATAAAAAAATCCTTTACCAAAGTTCAAACGCATTTCCTGAAACAAATTCAAGTGAAAATAATCTTTATACAAATTCGAACAAGGTACAATGTCTATTGCATTCGCTCCCCTAAAACGCATAAGACAAGTAATATTTTCTTAAGGACGAGTAGTTCCGTACGAGTGGTTTTTGTGGGAATATAGGGTTCCTTACAGGGCGGAAGTAAGGAATTATGTTGATTGCAAGAGGGTGATATTTATTTAAATTCACATGTGGCGTCTAAGTTTATCTTTTACAGGGTTTATTTATTTATTTATTTAAATAACATGGGAGCTAAAGCTAACAGATCAAGGACAGTACATTACTCTGAAAGTCAATTACAGGTCTCCACTTATAAAATACAGAAAAAAAAAAAAAATTAGGGACATTCACACTAAGTCATTATAAACTACAGCATAATTACTATGTTGGTCGCACTGCATAATAACCATCATAACAAAATGAGCTACATGAAAAAGTTACGGCTTCAGCACTTCCGGGCTGATGGTGATGACACACTAGTCAGGAACGGATCTATATCGCACTGTTTACAAATGATTAAATGATTTTATTTCTGTAAGTAGGTTTATACAAACACTTTTACACGTCAATCATATTTTTAAAACTAGATGAAGTTGGCGTTTCCTATCTGACTACTCTGAGAAGAAAGGCCGAAACAAACTCAGAGGTCACAGTCTCTTTTAAAGTCCAGACATAATCTTAGTCAGACCATGTGAAGACCATGTAGATTTATGTCTGAAATTGTCTTTTGAGGAAAAAACACACAGAATGAGTGGACCTGTCCAGTCAGTGCACGCATTTGTCACTAATCGTGGAGCTCAACTCAGAACTTAAGGAGCTCGACCACTCGACGAACAATACCAAAGAAAGGACATTTGGGTAGGCCGCATGAAGCACTCAATCTGCCAGATTATCATTGAAACTACCTGAGAAAGTGAAAAAATAAAATAAAAAATAAAAGTTACCTACATAGTCCTAACATTCACAATAAATAAATAACAATACTATACTTCACAAAGTAAATTGTCATGAGATTGTGTAAATAATAATTATCAAATGTCAAAATTTATGTAAAATAAAAAAATATAGCAAAAATAAAAAAAATAATCAAAAAAAAACATTCAGTATGCAAAAAATAGAGCAACTCACACAAACAACACGAACACGAACAAAGCTTAGAAACATAAGGGTAATTTAAGAGGCATCAAAGTATCAAGCTAAATCTTTCTATACTAATATTTTTACAAAGAGGTATGTGAGCTTGTATGTAGGGAATAATCTTCGGAACTCCTGATCCGATTCCGATAATTATTTCACTAATGGGAAGCTGCAGTATTGCCACGAGTCATAAATCATCTAGTCTCTCATCTAGTTTTAAAATATCATTGACGTGTAAAGGTGTTTGTACAAACCTATTTACAGAAATAAAATCATTTATCATTTATTTATCATTTATCATAGGATATATATTTTATATTAAAACCAGAAATTTCACGTGGGTGAAGACGCGGGCAAAAGCAGTACATACTTATATTATATTTTAGAAAACCCGTCAAACTCAAAGCATTTATTTCAAATAAACCAATTACAGGCACTTTTGAATTGTCAAGGGGTCAGTCAGTCAGAAAGTTGAAGCTAGTTTGCCCATTCCAAAGCGTAGTAGGTAGTGGAGAAGAAAGGGCAAGAATTAACTCCACGGACACTCTTTTAAATCAAAATATGGTTAAAAAATATTGGTTACATCATTTCTGTCGAAATTATGAATGTGAGAACGATGCAGAACGTTAAAAGCGTCCGTAGTAAAAAAACAAAAATTATTCAAATATTAAATTAAATTAAACGAAGCTGAGTGATGATCAGTCCCTACTGACGGCGCCCGTTCACGAACATGACCGTATTTGATACAATGGTAATTCATAAAATAGAATAGAATACTCTTTACTAAATGGTTACATTGTTCCTCGTTGTCTTTTCGTTTTTTTTTCTAGAAAAAGAAAGCGAATGTATTTTTTTTTGTATTCGAAGAATGGTGACATAAAAGCAATTAAGTAAACAGTAAAAACGTTGCTTCTTTTACAAAAAAATAAAAACAATAAAAAATCCTGTTCGCGGTCATATTTATTGAAAGTTGGTTCGTAACGGGCAGAAAGTATAGGATTTTTCATTATTATTTAATAACCATACTATTATAACGGTTTCCGACATTTGGTACATACGTAAAGGAACATTTTAGAAAGCACCTTTTTTTGAATCTGGGAACAGCAACAAACCATCCCCTACAAAATTTAGGTTTCGTCAATACTGATCGCTAGTCCCAACTCGCCCGGCCTAGTAGCTATCCATATATACATATACGGACGGAATGGACGAATCCAAAATTTGTACTGAATCATTAATTTAATGTAAATTAAATAATAGTATTAAAAGCCTCGTTGGTCTAATATTCGCAAGTACGACTGCTGAGCCTGAGGTCCTGAGTTCGATTCCCAGGTCAGGCAAAGTGTTATTGGGTTTTCCATCTGGAATTTTTCAGTAGTAGCCCGGGGTTTGGATTTGTGGCCGGTTGATGGTAATAGGCTGGTCCGCTGTTACATGGGACTTAAACATAACTGGTGAAATGTGGGAGTACTATAGGTACATCTGTGCCTAACCCTTTGGGATTACAGGGTAATGTTACGTTATGACATTATATACCTCCAATTCTTATTTCAACTCTTTACTAATGGCTTTTGTAGACAGACTTTTAATTCAGATTTGTTACAGTTGTAATGGCAATCATGTCATTTGGTTTAAATAGGCTTTTATTTTTGTTATTTTATTTATCTTTTAAATAGATTCTTCTATATTTTGTGACTGTAGATCTGTAGACATTTTTCTATTTTTTTGAGTACCTGTTACTTGTTGACAGGCCTACACTGTCCTCCCATACCTATTTACACTGTAATTTGAAAACATTGTAAAAGCCCCTTATTTTTAAAAGAGTAACCGTGAAGTTTCTTGCCGGCTCTTCTCCATAGAAAACGACCAATTGGACCGTACACCTAGCTTCTGACGTTTCATAAGTGCCCATGTAGGTTTATGTGAAATAAAATATTTTGATTTTGATTTTATGATAAATGGTTAGAAAAGCTGAGTTAAGAAACACTTTATCAACGAAGCAGGCTAGTGTACATAAAACTTGACGAAATAGCAATAAGCAACTACGTACACGCATGCTCCATTTTATACAGCGTGTATCTGAAATTTGTGGTCATATTTTAATCTCAACCAATGACATAGGTAAGACCAGTGCCAGTGGAAGCCCAGTGATAGGTCGTAGATTCGAATCCTGACAAGTGCTTTACTTTCTGTTAATTATTTCATCACTACTGCTCTCAAAACGGTGTAGGAAAACATCGTGAGGAAACTGGCTTGTCCTAGAACCAAAAATTCGAAGCCATGTGACATCTACCAACCGGCACTGGGCCCGCGTGGTGGATTACAGCCCACTCCCTCTCATAGAGAGGAGGCCTGTGTCCCAGCAGTGGGAACATTATATGCTGATTATGTTATATACCTAGTGTAGTGATATAAAAATGAAATTTCACCACACAACACGTATAATAATTTATTATTATTAAAATATAATAAGTTAATAAATATCATTAAAACAGTTGCGGAACAGTTACTTTGACCGAAATAAAAAGAGATAGCCTGGACTGACAGACTGCCTCGTTGGTCTAGTGGTCGCAAGCGCTACTGCTGAGCATGAGGTCCTGGGTTCGATTCCCGGGTCGGGCAAAGTGTTATCGGTTTCTTCCATCTGGAATTTCTCGGTAACAGCCCGGAGTCTGGATTTGTGCCCGGTTGATGGCAATAGGCTCGCCCCCTATTACATGGGACTTAAACTTAACTGGCGAAATGTGGGTGTGCTATAGGTACACCTCTGCCTAACCCTTCGGGGAATACAGGCGTGATGTTATGTGTTATGTGAAAGGAGATAGGTACGAGCAAACTTAAGGTACCTACATCGGATGGCAAATCGTTGTTACGCATTTGGTTTCCGAACTAGGGAATCGATTGCAATCGGTTTTAGGTTCGTGACCACTAAATTACGTACACTTTGAAATGAATATTAGATATCTTATAAAGATGAACCTAAGTTATCCCGATAGAAACAACCCTGGGAAAGATCAACTAGTATTAAAATGTTAATCCTGAAAGTACTAATAACTCAAACTTTTTAAACGTTAAAAAAAAAACTCAAACTCAAACGTCAGCAGCTGGTTACTGACAATGTAAATAGCGCCCTCGCAGTAGTAGTTAACTGGTTTAATGTCAAGAACCTACTTCTTAACGAGAAAAAAACGAAATGTATTAAGTTTACGATACCTCATGTTAGACAAGTAGAAACTAGTGTTCTCATATAGGGTGAAGTACTGAAACCCGAAAATACCACAGTATTCTTAGGCATAACTTTGGATACCAATCTTCAATGGGGCCCCCACATAGATAAATTGTTAAAAAAGCTTAGCTCTGCAGCATACGCCGTTAGAAAAATTCGTGGTTTAACTGATTTAGAGACAGCCCGTTTAGTATACTTTAGGTATTTTCATAGTGTGATGTCGTACTTTATTCTGTTGTGGGGAAATGCCGCCGATATCCAGACAATTTTTGTTTTACAAAAAAGGGCAGTTCGTTCAATTTATAAATTAAGTCCCAGACACTCCCTCAGAGATAAATTTAAAGAGATTAATATAATTACCGTGCCTTCTCAGTATATTTATGAAAATCTTTTGTATGCACATAAAAATATTAATCTGTTTAAAAAATACAGTGATATCCACAATGTAAATACTAGAAAAAAACACAAATTTATTGTTCCTACAACCAGGCTCAAGAAAATGGGTGGCTCGTTTAGATGCCAATGTATACGTTTTTATAATAAACTTCCTAGCCATATTCAAGATATAAGCTTTAATAAATTAAAATATTTTATAAAACGGAAACTATGCCAGAAATCCTATTATACTGTGAAAGACTATATTGAGGACAAAAAGGAATGTTGATTTTAATTTGCTAACTATTTTAGACATGAATATTTACTGTAAAAAGTATTATATTATTTTTATTATTGTGAATATGAGGACTGTGTGGGTCATTGTTTCAGTTTTATTCTTGATCTGACAGTTTAAGTGGTTTATGCGGCCTACCCAAATGTCCTTTCTTTAGTATTGTTCGTCGAATCGTTGAGCTCCTTAAGAGGCTTACAAGAGCTGAAGCGCGGTCACTGTCGGATTGCATAGAAGAGAAAGAGACGCACGATGATACAACGCTGGTAATTTATTGTAAAATATGAAGCCTTGCCTAAAATACTAAAACTACAAAACAAATCGTGTCACAACGAAAATAACACCAAATAATTGAAATGACACCACGTAACACAAAATATTCACATTGCAAAACGTATAACATCAAAGAGATTTTACAACTTGTAACACCATAAAATACTTTCTTCATAGATTACGGAACGGTGCAGTAAAACGGTTTTAACTAACATTTATGTTTAACTGTGGGTTCAATGCAAAGCTTTGAAGGCAGCCGATGTCTTTCGCAAACCTTTTTAAGAAGTTTTCTGTTAATTATTTTATTACTTGTGAGGTGACTTGTGGTCTACCTGTATTTTTATGAGATATGTGACGATACCGCAGTATCTGGTAGGAGGTTTGTGGCTCATTTGATGGTTAATAATAATAATAAATTATTCACATATAAAAATTGGTAAAATACAGTATGAATCTTAGAAATTATATAGGCCAAGCGACCAACCGCACTACACACTTAGCAAAACTTTTAAAGCTACCCGCATAAAGCAATCGCGAGTCCCAAGCTTCCAAGTGACCCTAAAATTTATCTACACTTTGCCCGTCAAAGCGTCACCGGGCAGTTTGTAAAACTGCCAGATAAGTGGAGAATGTTAAAAGGTCCCGTCTCGGATAAAGTTACTGTCAGATAGTGGAAGCGAGATTATAATATTAAGAGTTGTTTTTTTATGGCTTGACATGATAAGGTAGAGGACTATTTGTCGGGAAAGAAATAAAATTATTAAGATTCCTTAATCATTTTATTTTTGTAAGGATTATACAGCGTGTAAAAAATAATCAGCCGGCCGCCATTTGGGTCGAGTAGATAATGAAGTTTTGTATAGGACAGCAGATTACAATGTTGGTCCTGTAACGGCTAGTCCTCTGCAGGTAGCCTGTAAAAGCCGCTAGCTAACAATCTAGTGTTTAGAGATAAAATAAATACTTAAGGTTGAACTAGTCGCGGGCTCAAACTCACTGGTGGGCGTGGCCAAAAAGCACGCTGTGTCACCTGGCAACGTATCCGATAGAGATAGTATCAATGATGAGCAGTTAGACGCTAGTCTAAACGCACAATGGTTAGTTCGCACGCACACAAACACCGTTATTTTAATTCATAGTAAAACAAGCGCGGAAAATATTACGAAAAATCCTTCGGAAGATTAAGTTTAATGAAAAAACCACTGCATAAATCAATTACAAAGAAAGTTTATTGAACTCTTCGATAATTGAGCTTTGTCGGTGCTGACTTTGTTTTGAACATTTTATAAATCTTTTACTACTTATTTAAGCCCAAAGTTGCGTTAAAATTAAATTAAATTAGTGATGTGCTTAGCAACTTACTAATTATGAAATATTTAGCATCACTCGAGTATATAACGTTGAGCAGCCACACAAGGCTACAGTTCCATGGAGAAAGTTGTTAAGTTTGATGGTTTGTACCACAACCTTAAGTAGACCATAGAATCCTTTATAACATCTGGCTAATAAGTTACGATGTGATCATCATTATCGCCTTCATCCCAATTTGTTTTTAGTTGGCACAGTATTTCTTCTAAATCAAAATCAAAATATTTTATTTCACTTATACCTACATGGGCACTTATGAAACGTCAGAAGCTAGATGCACGGTTCCAATTGGTCGTTACCTATGGGGAAGAGCCGGCAAGAAACACCGCGGTTAGTACTCTTTTAAAAATAAAGGGCTTTTACAATGTATTCAAATTACAGTGTTAAGGCGCTATCCCGACCAAAACCTTGCCATAGTGAGTTATTCAGAGGCTATTAACTCGTTCACTATGGGTAATAAACTACATCTAAAAGCACATTATTAATGTTCGATATCCTATCATCACATTGCACGTTCTTATTTGTTTTTATGTATTATAAATACATTTAAAATCTCCTTGTAAAAGAGTGACTAAAAATATTGATTGCATGCATCTTTTGCTAAAGGTGGTGTTCTATTAATTTGAGGTTTACACTAATGGATACACAATTTAAAAATCTAAATAATTCACGTTTCATTTTATTTCAAAACATGGTTTGTCTTTTTTAACCGACGAAAAAAAAAGGAGGAGGCATAACCAGACCACGCATAACTTTTTACCGAGTAGTCCGATTTTGATGATTCTTTTTTTAATGGAAAGAGTATACCCCAAAGTTGGTCCCATTTAAAATTGAAAAACGAAATCCACCCCTAAGGGTAGAAAAATAGGGGTTAAATGATTTTTCACCTACAGAATGTTCCCTTGTGAACCGATTCTGTTGAAACTTGGCACATATACGTAGTTCTAATGATGTTTCAACAAAAGACACCTGAAGATCATCTGATGATGGAGAGGGAAGACAGTCGAGAGGGCTCCTCGACAGCTTACAGCAGTTAGATCGTGTTTGGGCTTATTTCATTCATCTTGATGAGAACTTTAAGCCTAGCTGGAGTATGACTGTCATAGAGGGTGTGATGTTGGGTACGGAAGGCAGTCGAGGGAAGTTCTAAATATTAGCAGTGAGAGCATACTCAAAACATTCAAAAGCTTATAAATTAATAAAGGTAATATTTATTACAGCTATAAACAGCAAATCCTTAACTTCTGGCATATTCCCTATAAAATGGAAAGTGGCAAAGATGGTGACTATACATAAAAGGGATAACAATTTCAACATAAAAACTATAGGCCCAACTCAATTTTGAGAGGGAAGCCGATAGTAGGATTCAGCTGGGATGGGCAGCATTTGGTAAACTTCATTAGGTCTTCTCCTCGTCTATACCGCAGTGCCCAAAGATGACAGTCTTCAACGCGTGTGTCCTACTGGTTACGACTTACGGAGTAGAAACATCGACACTCACGGTGAGACTGGTCCATAAGTTTAAAGTCACTCAGCGAGCTATGGAGAGAGCTATGCTTGGAGTCTCTCTGAAGGATAAAATCCAAAACGACGTTATCCACCAGAGAACCAAGGTAATCGACATAGCCCAAAGACTAAGCAAGCTGAAGCTGCAATGGGCTGGTCACATCTCTCGTTGAAGTTCAAGAGTGGAGAACGCGTTTAGGCAAACGTAGTGTGGGGCGCCCGCCGGCCAGGTGGACTGACGACTTGCGAAATGCGGCTGGCAGAGACTGGATGCCGAGAGCCAAGGATCGGGCTCAATGGCGTTCACTAGGAGAGGCTTACGTCCAGTAGTGGACAAATATAGGCTGATGATGATGATGATGAATGGTGCAAAAATAAAAATAAAGTATTTGAACTCAATGAAGTGTTACTACGTTAAATATACAGGAACAAATAATCTTATAATTAAAGGCAAAGTAATAATAAAAATAATATTAAAACAGACTATACATATAGACACAATCAGGTAGCAAAAGTCATCCATCAAAAACTAGCACTCAAATATAAACTCATACAAGATATGAACACTCCTTATTACAAGTACGTACCACAAACA
Source organism: Griposia aprilina (assembly GCA_916610205.1). Lineage (NCBI taxonomy): Eukaryota > Metazoa > Arthropoda > Insecta > Lepidoptera > Noctuidae > Griposia > Griposia aprilina. The sequence goes on along the minus strand of OU744307.1, from coordinate 17,539,487 downwards.
GTTCTAGAAAATATCACTCTAAGACTAAGTACCAAAGTAAAATATGTTAACTTCAAATAAAATAAATCCTCTCTATACCGAGGTGCCTAAAGAACAACGCCTTAAGTTCCAAAATAATTATACACTCATCAGAATAATTGTACGTGTTGTATTTATATTCTTATTGCCTACCAAAATGGATAAATGCTCACCAAATCTAACCATAGACGGTCGACATCAGGGGCACCCCGAGGTTCGGTTGGTTAGGTTCCTTTAAACCCTTTAAACAGAAATAGGAGCCCCGCGAAGCGGGGCTCCGTCGACCTGCTTATTAACCCTAACCCACGCCGGTCGACGTCAGGGGCACCCCGAGGTTTGGTTGGTTACAGAAATAGGAGCCACGCTAAGCGGGGCTCCGTCGAGCTATCTTGGCTGGTAGTAAGAAATTAAAAGACGTTTATAAATCTTTATGGCATAGAATAAAAAGGCAAATAGGTTAATTTCTACAATACTTTATGAAACACAATTTGGTGAGCATTTATCTATTCTGGCAGGTATTTCGAATTTGTTGGAAGTAAAATAGGCACTTTTCTGGTAGGCGTTTAAATACAAGCCCCAAAAAAGCGTCCAAGATGCTGGGTTTTTGTCATAAGACAGTGCACTTTGTAGTTGATATGTAGCAGAATACTGTAATATGATGTGGCGGCCGCACTGTGCTACGAATAGTTTGCGTCTAGAACACGTTCAAAAACGCTTTGATTGGCATCTAGCTGTTTTTGTTGGCATAGCTAAAAAGACATCTTCTTATTAAAAAAAAATAGCTTGAATTTCTTCAACAGTTTGAAGAACGAAGATGTTTAAACGACGCAATGTTTGTATGTAAATTTCATAAAGGAATTATCGAGTAGCCTCCACTGCTCGCACTCAATATCTTGCGTGCTCCGTCCGTCATGAATTCCGCGTAGACCTGTTACTACTCTTTGTCCTCCACAGAGAAAATCGGTATAGCATATAACTGTCTATATGCTAGGTTTTGCAAGGTTTTACTATGTAATAGCTATCTAATCGATTTACACTTTGATTCCCTAAGCTGAAATCTAAAATTTTTGACTGTTTGTCTAATTTGTTATGAAACCTTTATGATGACTTTTGAATCTAGCATATTTTTCCCCGGTATTAAGATTGCTTGAAAAGTTGTCATGTACCCAAATTGTCAATTAACATAATTTAATTTGGGTAATGTGGTGTTTACCTTAAAGTACCTAATTAATCCACTGTACTAAGTTTTAATTTCATATTTTTTTAAAGATATCTGTTGTCTAAGCCATTGTTGGTTGTCCTAAATAAATAAATAAGTTTATTTATTTGAAAAGGAAACTGAAAAGCGAAAAATAAAAAACTTTTTTACAAAAAATTAAACCGACGAAAAAAGAAACTGAAAAGCAAAAAATAAATCTTTCAGTCTAAGTAAGCTCTTAAATTAATGTAAATTACAAATTTTGAGTCGGCGCCAAACATACAAGGCGCCATGAAAACTTATGGCAGCTTGATTGATCCTCGTTAATCGATCTGCGGTGATTGTTTGGCGCCGACTCAAAATTTGTAATTTACATTAATTTAAGAGCTTACTTAGACTGAAAGATTTATTTTTTGCTTTTCAGTTTCTTTTTTCGGCGGTTTAATTTTTTGTAAAAAAGTTTTTTATTTTTCGCTTTTCAGTTTCCTTTTCAAATAAATAAACTTATTTATTTATTTAGGACAACCAACAATGGCTTAGACAACAGATATCTTTAAAAAAATATGAAATTAAAACTTAGTACAGTGGATTAATTAGGTACTTTAAGGTAAACACCACATTACCCAAATTAAATTATGTTAATTGACATTGTGCGCAGGGAGCGAGACAGAGCGAGACTCAGCGACGCGACGGGACAGAGAAGGACCGAACGCTCAAGGTCGTTTGGTCGGGGAAGCGCCTTAATAGGTATGGGAGGACAGTGTAGGCCTGTCAACAAGTAACAGGTACTCAACAAAATAGAAAAAGGTCTACAAATCTATAGTCTACAAGTTAGGCCTACGACGTTGCCACATTCACAAAATATAGAAGATAAATAAAATAATAAAAATAAAAGCCTATTTAAAACAAATGACATGATAGCCATTACAACTGTAACAAATCTGAATGAAAATCCTATTTATAAAAGCCATTCATCTCTTTGTGGCATTATCTCAGTATTCTGATAAACTTCTCTCTCGTCATATCATCTTTTACACAATACATCCATCGTGTCTTTGATCTTTTCCATCAACATTCACAGCAGGTAACGTCAAAACTTTTCTTCCGACATGTCACCAGGGCTTGGACCGGTACCAAAAGTACAGGTTTTGTACCGGTACTTAGCGGTTCTTGCCATTTCGGTACCTGGTTACCGGTTCCGGTTGGGTACCGGTACGCTACCTAACAAGTAACGGTACCAAATTCAGGTACTCGGCGCGTACCACAAATCTCATTTTTCTACGAGCAATCTCGTGCAGTTGGCAATCTTAAAGTTATTTTTCTAATGCCTATTAATGCCTTTTTACTTACTGTATCTGTTTTCTCACTTTAACTTATGGAAATATTTTTTTGGTACCGATACAGTACCGATACTGATTAGAAATACCAATAGTACAGGTGCTACGTTTGGTACCGATTCCAAAAGTATAGGTACTACTCTGGTACTGGTATCACACTAAGGTCAATGGTACCGGTACCCAAAAATACCGGTATTTTAAGCCCTGCATGTCACTCATTTAGGAGTAAGAGGTCTATGTATGTATGGCTTGTTCACATACTAATTTACAGGTAGACAAATAGGTCAACGGCCCTATTGCAGTGTGGTTCCCGCCGCCTGTAGACACCTGCAACACCAAAGGGTTGGCCAATGTGTTACCAACGACAGAGATAAGCTTGAGATTTCACTGATATCCTTCAGATCAGAAAACGGGAATACTCTTTGACGGTAGAATTTGGAAAAGTTGCAAGCTATTTCTAATTACCTTACTATTCGTTTTTACTACTACGATTAAAATAATCTTCACGATTGCCTAATTGTACGGCTGACGCAACCTGCAACTTAATTGCATAGTACACTAATAATCCATTGATTCGTATGTTTGAAAAATTCGTCTGCTCGGCAACGTAAATAACGTAATGTACTACGTTGTCGATTTTTCAATAATAATAATAATAATAATAATTTCTTTATTGGCATAAAAACAGTTTACAGAAAAATGTGAGACCCTGGCTCCAGAGCTAGGTTAGAATACCTGTATTTCAGTAGCCAGTGACTTCTTCCATTTAAATTACAATTGGGCAAGTTTTTTGCAAGCAAATGGTGACAAAATTAAATTACTCAAAATTAAGTTCATTTTACATTTAGGTAATTACTTATGCACTAAAATAGAATTAGAATAAAATCAGGATTAAAAATTTAGATTAATAATTGAATTAAAAAAACAATAATTTAAAAAATAATGATTGTAGTAAAAAAAAATAAAAGCTTGTAATAAATTAGAATAAATTGCAATTCAGATAAGATGAAGCAAAATAATATTAGAAATAAGGGTACAGATATGTCAATGTGCATGTGGGCTTGGGTGAGAGTGGGAGTGTGTATGTGTATGTGTGTGTGTATTTGTGTATGTGTGTGTATTTGTGTGTGTGTGAATACCATTTAATTGTGTTTGTGTTCAATATTAAAGGCATTGCAATTGTAAGTTTCCTTGTGGGATAGTCAGGTCTGCTATAATCTTGCTAAGGCTGCCTGTCCGCTGGAGCGGAGAAGAGAACAGAGAAGCGGAGCTGTGCCAATATTAACCAATGAAATCTAAACTCCGCCCCGCTTCAGTGGACATGGATTTGCGAATTAGATTAAAAATTCATACATTTTATACGCGGAGCGGAGAAACGGAGCGGCTAAGCGGAGCGGAGGCGGAAGCCGCTGAGGGCATTAGCATAAGGCCCGGACTCCACCAAAGTGGAGATGTGCGGAGAAGTCCAAAGCGGAGACGAGAAGAGATGTTTTTATGTGTGAATAACGAAATTCTATTGGTTGTTTAAAAAACATCTCCTCTCCGCTCGCTCGTCTCCGCTTTGGTGGAGTACGGGCCTATAGCTTCGCACAGTACACAACTCCGGTCCGCATACTCGCTTGCTCCGCGTCAATGGACAATCACAGTCCGCAGCTCCGCTGCGCATTACTCCCTCGCTCCGCTCCGCTTAGTCGCTCCGCTTCAGTAGACAGGCAGCCTAAGTGACTAATATTTTTACCGCGGTATGAGGTATCCCTACACATTATTTCGCGCAGACACGAGAAGCAGGCTGTTATTCTTAACTTGATAAAAACATTAGTTGTTTTTCTCGAACGCTCGCAGCTCTACTTAGCTTTTAAGTGAAAATGTGTAATCATTTAAGTTTCAATCTAAAGATGTTACCGAACCTGTATGGTAGGACTTACGGCAGTGCATCCGCCAAGTTTGAGAAAAAGCGGATAGATTATGGTAATAGTATAGCGGATCTTCGAATAAAGCTTACTAAGAGTTTCGTTATAGGCTTTTTTGCATCGGAACAGTTCTTTTCTAGATTACTAAAATGAATGCAGAGGTATAGTTATGGATCTTCATTAGGAAAATGTATCGTGAAGGCTGGCAAAGTTGGAGTTATCACATAGCTATAAAGTTTTTACATAATATACCGTTTTGGTTAGCTGAGGCTACGGTTTCCTAAAAGAGCGGAGGCCATTATCATCCCTCCCCCCCCCCCCAAAAAAACATTCATATACCATCATTTTCATAAATGATAGTAAGGGGGTTTGACTTCAGTGTCAAAAAACGCTGTCTACTTACTTTCTTAAATAACGGTTCAGTGACGTCATTCGCCGGAAAATTGCAGACATTATGTGGCGGCCATCGTTCTTCTAGGAAACCGTAGATTTACGGTATTCTAGAACCAAAAGAATATAAAAAAGGTTTATATAACTAAAAACCTTACCGTACTAGCAAGAATTAATTTCACGCGATAAAACTTGGCAGTAGTCACCCATTAAAGTGGCCACACTTTTATCAGCGAATCAAACTGTTACGCCAAGAACTTGGCTCGAACTCTACATTAACTTTGAACGAATAGAAATTAACGCATTTATAACTGATCGTTTGGCGGCGCCGAAGAACACGTCAACAAGGTTGTCCTTGAGACTTATAATTAAAATATGGTGGAGTAAAAACATGTATTTTCTCCTCTATCTAACGGTTGTTTATATGGTGTAGTCATATAAGTTATTAACTGAGTATGAAATTCGATTAATGAGTTTGACACACATACATAAACTCACGCCTTCCCTTGGGGCTAGGCAGAAACTACCAGAACGCCACCTGCTACGATCATACACACACGTCCACACACACACACACACACATACACAAGCATGCTTTCTTTACATGCTCCTCCTGCTTTGTTTATGTTTCAATTTTAAACCAATATTGAATCGCCTGGCATTCTTAGCGGAATAGACTGTTTCATTCTCCTACATTTTATGTTTTAATATAATTCACTAGTCTTCCATTACGTGCCATTATTTCTGAGCGTTTAAGAAGTTTTCCACGTAAATGGTGAAACGATGTTTTAATTCTAGAATAATCATGCGGTTAGCCACAATTTCGGCTGATATTGACTTACGATGTGGTCGATTATGAAATACCATTGCTTTGATGATGCATAATGATTAATGAATATAAGACTTCATGATTTCTAGGAGAAAAGTACAGTTATGAAATGACCCAATATCATAGGTGTTACAAATATAAAAATCAAGTCACGGGCAGATCAGAACGTAGAGGCTGCGAAATTATTCTATCCAGATATGGCAGAATTATTACTAAAAACAATTAAGGCGCAGATATACGCCTTTAAATGATTTCAAATTGAACATGTCGTCTAAATGTCGTCTTATTTGTTTGAATAAAATATATGATAAACTAGACTATTTTCTTCGTAATTTGAAATTATATTTTTATAACATAGTGTAATTAATTTGTAAAATAATGTCTAACGCGAACACAAAAATGATAATCACGCAAAAACTATCGAGCGTATTTTCTTGAAATCTACACCATTTAAAAGACAATTTAATCACCCAAATTTCTGTATACGGCTTTTATTTGTATTGTGTTTGATAAATCAAGGTGGGTTGTTTTTGCGAATAAACATGATGCGCGTTGAAGCGGGGGTTCTTGCGGGCGACGGGCGGCAGTGCATCGCTGACCAATGTCCGGGTAGACGCTAACGCTCTGTGCAATTTTATTCGCTTAAAAGTTTCGCATGCTCCTCCCACTCGCTCAAGGTCGCTGGCACTTATTGTCGCCTTAAGATCAATCAATTTACCTAGCCTCTTCCCAACCATGTTGGGGTCGGCTTCCAGTCTAACCAGATGCAGGCGAATACCAGTATTTTATTTATAATGACTGCCTATCTGACCTCAACAACCTGAGTAGGTAATACGATACTCGTTGGACAGACTGGTTGACTTCTGGGCTTCTGACTACCCGTAACGACTGTCAAAGATCTACGAATGGCAGCTGAGACCAACGGGAGGGGTTTTGATATGCAATGGATGATCACATCACCCATCCACGAATGGACTGCGGCAAGCGTAGCTTGACCTTTGGTCGACACGTGCGGCTGGTTATGATTTAGCCACGAGCCCCTTTTTTATTAACAATTATATCCCGTAAAAAGAACACGATGATGCCAACCCTAACGTAACTGAAACTTGAACAATAAACTGTCTTGTTAGTGAAGTACGAGAAGAAATAAATGAGTTTGAACCTGTCCTTACGATTTCAATTATAAGGCTGCTCGTAAAACTAGTGAGGGAAATTGGCATCGCCTCCGCACGGAATTACTTGTTCGCTTATAAGATGGGAGATTAATCCTTTTTGACTGTCTTCAAAAAAGGAAGAGGTTCTCAGATCGACAGTGAAAACTTCTTTAGGCGCGTTGAGCACTTTTTGGGTGAACAAAAATCATGGAACTCGCGTCGTCGTCACCAAACGCTTTCCATGAGCTATATGTATACTGTGTACTTTTTGGGTGAACAAAAACTGTTAAAGTCGCGTCATCGTCACCGCACGCTTGGACGATACAATTACAAGTTAGTCAGTTTTCACTTCTATCGGCAGTCCCCAAAGACTACTCGTACACCGCATTTTTTATTTTATTTTATTGTGTTACATCAGAACTTTTTTCTAGGTGAACCAATTTTGATGATTCTTTTTTTATTTGAAAGCTGGGGCTACACATGTGGTCCCATATAAATTTTATCAAGTTCTGATTAGAAGTTTTTGAGTTATCCATAATACTGCGTATTTTTTCTACTTAGTTTATATTGATCTTTAAAAATTTCCAGTCACTGTTACTTACATATCAAGTAGTGGTATATTAATTTGTGTGGGGTAGATACTTACTCGTACCATAACTAAAAAGTGAAAAATAAAAACTTATTTACAAAATATAAAAACAACGTACTTCCAAAAAAACAACAATTAGTGAAAAAATACTTTAATTTTGGAAGTCGCTGGCAAAACATGATTAATATAAAACCAAAGACACCGACTTCCGATATTAAAGTAATTTTTCACTTGTTTTTGTGTTGTTTTTGGAAGTTGGTTGTTATTTTTGTGAATATGTTTTTATGTAATTAGGTTTTCTGTAAACTTTTTGTAGGCTCATCTCTTCTTGTAGTGTTGATACTGAATGAGGTTAGTATTTTTGAAGTCCATGGTTCAATAATTTTTGTTTGTTTTGCCACTCCAACTTGGAACCCTATTGTTCATGGCTTGGAACACTATTGCTTACATCGCGGACGTAGTCGTTATAAGAGAAGACTTCAAATTGATGACATGAATGACACTGATGAAGATTATTTTATGGGAATCCGGGTTAACGGAGAAGTTCCCAAAAATATCTTAGACAAAATATGACTCACTATCCCTAAAAATGTGTCCAATTAACAAAAAACCGACAAATACATACATAGTCTCAACGTATCAAATACAGAACATTGTCCCTTGTTCCTACCTAGATTCGACGAAGCAATCGGACTCCAACTGGCAAACGCTAGATAGGACAAGCATCCACTCTTGACCTCTAGCGTGTCTGAGAAAGCCCGTTACCCATCCACACTTTATATAAAGTACTTCGAGTGCTTCCTAATTCTATGATTGACTGTTGACATTGATCTGTGTGGTGGTATTGTCAATTTTGGTTGCGAAGATACTGAGGATAGGGCCATGGGGTTCGAGTGCCCACTTGGTTTTTCGAGATATCGCCAAGCGGTTGGTTGACTCTTCTCGTGACCGGGGGGCTGGCCTATTTTTTGGTCAAAGAATCAGCATCGCCATAAAACGTAGCAAGGTTGCCAACCTTTTGGGCACTTTTCCTGTTGACAGAGATGCGGACGAAGTTTTTTATGCCCTATGATTCTTTCTTTTTTATACGCATGATATTATTTTTAACCGACTTAAAACAGGAGGAGTTCTAAATTCGTCTGTATGTTTGTGACGAGAAATCTCAGGTAATAATTGATCGATTTAAAAAAAAAAAAAACAAATATTTATGTATATGCTATGCCTCACGGGTGGTCTGATATAAATTGTATTAACTTTGCTCAGGTAGTTTTTCATTTAGCTTCAATAATACGTATTTTCTCCACTAAGTGTATATTGATGATGTTATAATACCTTCCTGTCACTGTTATTTACATAGCAAGTAGTGCTATACGATTTTTTGTGGGGTCGGTAAAAATAACTTTAATTTCGTAAGTCGGTGGCAAAAAACGAAAATGCAAAACAAAAGACACCGACTTCCAAAATTAGAGTTATTTTTCACTTTGTTGGGGTTTTTTTTTTTTGGAAGTCGGCTGTTATTATTTTAAGTCTGTTAGCTTATATATTATGAAAATATTTAACTATTGTGTTCTAAAAATAAAGTAGTTCTGGAAAGCCCCTGTCACACCTGTGGTGTTGGTTTATGGATGCGATTGAGCTCTGGATTATAAGGATTCTTCCTGGATCTATTCTCAAGTAAATAGAATTATTACCACGAATAAGATAAGACATTTTTTCGTGTTGACGCTTTTAGACCAAAAATCCGAGTTTTCACGGTATCAAGTATGAAATGATCTCGATACAAATTAATACGTTTAGTTCTAAAGCATCCAGCCAATCTCTTCTGTAAAAATTTCATCGTGAAAACTTAGGTGGATTGAGTTGTCATTCAGCTAACTTCACCTCTACAATTATATCTGTACATCTGTACAGTACAACTTCGGGAATCATCGCATTTCCGAACACAAACGAATGCTAATGTCCATGTCCATCAATTATTAGATTTATTGTGTATAACAATTTGAATTCAGAACTAAGTACTTTGTTGTTATTGTGATTTTTTTACAGAATATATAGGACCTCAGACCAAATAAAAAATCATGACATAGCGCTGTCACCAGTGACGTGAGGCCGGTTTCGTAAACATGTAATTGCACTTAGTGAGGTGTAGTTTGGTTGTAAATGTAAATGGGGTTGTAAATGTGTAAGCGTGTATGCACAGAGCAAGATGTAGTTTTGCATGCTTCACTGTATTGTTCGCAGCGCTGCTGTATTGATTTTTTATTTGGTCTGAGCTTAGGACCGGGACAATCGTTTTCAAAGCGTTTCGTATTTTTACGACTTCAACAGGATTAAAATCAGCTTTTCGGTAGCTTATATCAATCCAATACATTTTTGACATTTCCGTCGTCGCTTTCGTTGACAGGATGTCAATTTGTTTGCCCTCTTTTCTTGATCACTGCAGAACTCACACTGTTAGAACTAGCCCCTAGGTCAATGCCCTAATGACGTACAAGCATCATCTTTTTACTTATTTAAAAATACTTCTTCCAAGTACGTTCTTAGCTATGTTAAAAGCGGAAACAGTTTTTTGTTAATAGAGTGCAGTACTATTAAATATGGCAGTACTACTATTAAGTAGTTATGTTGGTTTTCTCTGACGTCTAGTTTAAAAGGTAAGCCTTCACCGGAAATTCCTCGTTTAGATCTGTTCATCCTGCATGTCTTGTCATCTTTAATAGTAATAAAGAGAAGTTAAATTGTTATTTTAAATAAGATTTCTTTTGCGAATTGGCATGGTCCCTTGTTGCTAAGTACAGTCAGCAGCATGCTGGTAAAATGAATAAAAGAAGGTTACTAGGTTTGCTTAAAATCTTAAAAAAGTGAGACAGGAAACGGAAATGAAACTGTAGGGCTATTGCCCTGCATCGGAAACGTAGGCTCTCAAAAAAAAACCCTTTTTAGAAGTTTTGGCACGAAACAGTAAAATGCTATTTCGGCAAGAAATAGTATGCGGAAGTTTTTTTCTTTTAAGAGATAAAAGTAAAACGTGCCGTTTCATTTTGGCAACTTAATATCGTTTGCCTGAGCTAAAAGCAAGAACTCTGATTAAGCTCGTAAATCGAAGTGGCGTGGGAACAAATAAAGAAAAGAAAGAAAAAAAAATAAAGATAATAAAGAAAAAAAAAGAAAAGAAAGAAAAAAAACAAACAGAAAAAACAACAAAAAAAAGAAAAATAAAAACAAGAAAGAAATGACATAACATCACGCCAGTATGCCCCGAAGGGTTAGGTAGAGGTGCATCTACATTTCACCAGTAATGTTTAGGTCCCATGAGGGGGCGAGCCTATTGCCATCAACCGGGCAAAAATCCAGATTCCGGGCTGCTACTGAGAAATTCCAGATGGAATAACCCAGTAACATTTTGCCCCACCCGGGAATCGAACCCAGGACCTCATGCTCAGCAGTAATGCTTGCGACCAATAGACCAAAGAGGCAGTCACAGGAAGCAAATAAATAATTTATTTATTTTCTAGCTTCTGATCGCGGCTTTGCTCGCGTGGATGGCGGAAATTATCCCGTAGGAACGTGCTACCGGGACAAAAAGTAGCCTATGTCCTTCCCCAGGATGCCATCTATATCCTTGCCAAATTTTATCGAATTCCGTGTAGTGGTTTCGGCGTGAAAAGGTAACTTAAAGATAAATTTACTTTCGAATTTATAAATGATAAATGATTTTATTTCTGTAAATAGGTTTGTACAAACACTTTTACACGTCAATGATATTTTAAAACTAGATGAGGTCGGCGTTTCCTATCTGAATACTCTGAGAAGAAAGGCCGAAACTAACGCAGAGGTCACAGTCTCTTTTAAAGTGCAGACATAATCTTGGTCAGATCATGTGAAGACCATGTAGATTTGTCTAAAATGGTCTTTTGAGGAAAAACCTGAGTGACTTGAGTGGACCTGTCCAGTCAGTGCACGCATTTGTCAGTAATCGTGCAGCTCAACTCAGAACTTAAGGAGCTCAACGATTCAACGAACAATACCAAAGAAAGGACATTTGGGTAGGCCACAAAAATTACTCAAACTGCCAGACTAAGATTAAAACTACCTGAAAGGAAAAAAAAAGCAACAATGACCCACATAGTCTTCACATTCACAATATTAAAATGAATATCATGTATTTCATCTAGCCTGCATGCTACTCACATTCACAGACAGGTTTCTCTTTAAATGTCATCAAAAAATCATAATATGTTATGTCATGTAATTCAATAAAAATGACATTATTAATTCTAAAACACATTATCACAGTAAAAAATTGATTGTTGCTTGGGGGTACATTGAAGTAGCTTAATTAATCCCAAGCCTTTTTGTCATCCAAGTAATCTTTAACTTTATAGAAACCATTTTGACAGAGTTTCTGTTTAATAAATGATTTAAATTTATTGAGGCTCAGTTCTTTAACAAGACTTGGGAGTTTGTTGTAAAAACGTATACTTTGGCGCTTAAATGAATTACTAATTTTTTGGAGCCTAGTCGAGGGCACAATAAGTAAATCTTTGTATCTAGTATTTATGTTATGAATGTCGCTGTGTTTAGAATATAGATTAATATTCTTTTTTACATAAATAAGGTTTTCATATACATATTTATTTCCTTAAATTATAATGTGGGTCGTCCTCATTAGCTGAGGTTGGTGGTGGTACCGCGCGAGCTAACTTGCTGCGTGAGGCGCCGCTGACGAGCGAGCTCCGCACTCTCAACGTCATTAACTCATTACTGATGACGTCGACATATTCTGTTGCGCTTTAAGTGAATTTGAGAGAATAGCTATCTATAGAATTTGTTATGGTACAAGCAGTGGAACTATTTATTTTTTGAGTGTACCTACTATACAATATCTGGTGGTCTTCACATGATCTGACCAAGATTATACCTGGACTTTAAAGAGACTGTGACCTCTGAGTTTGTTTCGGCCTTTCTTCTCAGAGTAGTCAAATAGGAAACGCCGACCTCATCTAGTTTAAAAAATATGATTGACGTGTAAAAGTGTTTGTACAAACCTATTTACAGAAATAAAATCATTTATCATTTAGCGCATTGAGTCTAGCCTGAAAGGGTATTAGTATGTTTGGAGTGAATAAATAAATATATAATATTAGTATGGATTGATTCTTTAGAAAGCTTACAGTAATTTGTATACATATAATGTACAATCACTTGCAAACACTTTCGGGAAGACTACGCCCGCGCCTACGGTGGCCGGGAGTCGATAGCCGACTCCCGGCCACAGTAGGCGCGGGCTTGCGGACGGCGAGCAATGGGCAGCTCGCTGTCCGGTAAGGACCAGGCCCGGGTCGATGGCGTGTTGTGTTCCACGCGCGCGTCAAAGCGATGTCAGCATAATTGACGGGGTCCGATAGGGCCGATGGCTGCCAGGGTCGCGGATTGTTCGAAAGAGTTACCGTGGCCCTGGCGCACAGGCAACTGAAGGAACACGGGTGGGTTTTAGTCAGTAAGAGTCTGACACGCCCTTCCGCTCCGCCCAGAGCGGGAGAGGTCATTTGATGATTTCCCACCCAAAAAAAGGGGTGCATTACCAAGACATCACGGCGCGGCCAAAAGCAGCTCAGCGGCTAAATTAAATATTAAAGTATTTCCGATTATTCATTCTTTATCGCCAAGGCCAACCTCGTTCTATGTAGATGTTGCTAAATCTGATTCAGATGCAAAGACTGCGCTACTTTTATAAATCCGGCACCCTAATTGCGTAACTAACTATCTATCAGAATCTGAATCTTTTGAAACCTATTGCTAATCCATTGCTTCATATGTTCGAAAAATTTGTCTGCTCAACTACGTTAATAACGCAATGAATGTTGTTGAACTGTCAAAATTAAAGATATTCCTACTGTTAGTGTGTTACGCAATTACCCCGACGGTCATTAGTTCAAGTATGCTAGTGGTGTTATACCAGCAAGATAGACCAACTCAAGATTTATCTATCTACTTTTGATCACCGCAATGACATTGGATTTTTTTGTAAGGTTTTTCTTACTTGCATCCAGGAGCACTACTTTTTTTTTGTTTTTTGTTTACGGGGTGGAAATCCTCATGGATGTCCTCCGCCCTGGGCCGGACGGAGGGGTCTGTCAGACTTCTACTGACTAAAACCACCCCGTGTTCCCTCGCACACTTGCACCGGGGGCTACGGACGTCCCCGAGTCCTCCGTCCCTGGACCCATTTAGGGGGGCCGGAAGAGGGCATTATCTTCCCTCTGCCGACGCCCGGTGCGCCTTATATGGGCCGGGAGAGCACTCGACATCTCCCTCTCCCTGTCCGCTGCCTCCTTCTGCAACATGACATTTTCGCAGAAGGAGATCACCGCGTCCCACGACGCTGCGCTGCCGACCATAGAATTAATAACAGTCGGCTGCGACAGGTCGCTACCCACTTCCGATACAAGGTCACGGCGTGGCTCCTCCCAAGCTGCACACTCTGTAAGCGCATGCCACGCCGTGTCATCCCGGCAATGGACGCAGTGATGACACCGAGCGTCTGGCTCCCTGCCTATGCGATTCAGGAGCACTACTGAACTATGTTTACAACATAGTATAACATCAGGCCTCTAATTCCCGAAGGGTTAGACTGAACTGTACCTATAGTACACCCACATTTCGCCTATGTGTAAGTCCCATGTAATAGGGGGCGAGTCTATTGCCATCAACCGGGTACGAATTGAAACTCCAGACTATTACTGAGAAATTCCAGATGGATAAACCTAATAACACTGCCCAACCTGGGAATCGAAACCAGGACCTCATGCTCAGCAGTAGCCTTTTCAACCACTATAGACAATCGAGGTAGTGTGTGAACTATGTTCATTTATGGGAAACTAGCTGTTGCTAGCGACTTCGTCTGCGATCCAGAATGAAAAGTAACCTATGTCCTTACCGAGGTCATGGGCTAGCTATGTGTCAAATTGCATCCAAATCTGTTCAGCCGTTTTGGCGTGAAAGCGTAAATAACAAACAAACTTACTTTCGCATTTATAATATTAGTCAAGTTTAGGATGGTATTTTCGCACCTGTTGAAGATCAATGGGATGAATTCAAAATTACCACGTTCTATTATCTCATAATGATGGTATAGTTTGTATGTTTACATAGGATCATACAAGTACTAATATAAACAAGTTCCGCAATGGAACTTTAAAGGATATAATTAATTCAGGTGACTTAGTATTACTCACTTCCGAATCGTTTCCGTCTGCTGTGGTCCTCAACACACTGATTCATATCGATACTTAAATTAAATCGTTATTTCCATAAACAGAGAGTCCAAATTCAGATGCGTTGGCATACGATGACGTTACATCATTAAAGTGCAATACTCCATGCTCCAAAGGTCAATCAAAAAAGGAATTTGAGCTCTACGTCATCGGAATTAGAATTGATATCGTCTGCACATTTAATTATGGCTTTTGAATCATTCTTGGTTTCCCATTCAATGGGATTCTCGAAGATTTTGACATTGTGTTGAAAAGATGTGCATTTCTTACGGTTTCCTAACGGGACAAAGACAGGAATGGAGAGGGATGAGCCGTGTTTGAAATGGAAAAGCCTATAGAAATTGCTAGCGGCCGAAATTGCTAAAATTCTTCTCTTTCTTTTCAAATACATTCCAAGTCGGTGACGGGTCGTATCGTCTCTGGTGTAAAAGAACCTATATTTATGCGTAACAACCTGTTTGACCAGCGATATGGTCAGGGGATTTACCTCTATTTTGCAATTTTGGAAGGCACCGGTCGGCTTCATTCTGTTTGTGTCACGACATTTCATTGAAGCAGACTAGCGGTAGAAACTTGTTCACTTCATTAATGAGTTCTTTAATAATGACGATTGGTCAACCTAAATCAGGCTGAGAAATGACCTTCCTTTTCTTAACACAAGGAAAGATATTAATATGTACCTTAGCAGTAAAAACTAGATCAGTCCAATGAAACGCTGATGCTTATGTTAACTTACTGATACTGTACTCTTTGCAAAGATTCCCTATCAGAAGAATACACAGATAAAAACAAGGAAGATGCTAAGAAACTAATGCAAACCAATAAAGATAGTCATCAGAGTAATGAGTATGTTGAGATGATAATATGAACTGAAGAGGTATGTGAGGTTTTCATGATAGTGATCGTTAGGTTATATGTCCACAGTGTTCCAATTAAAACAATTATAGATACTAAACATGTTTATTTATATTTCTGATATTCTTGTTGACCTTTCACCCCAGAATTTATTTTAATTGTTGTTTAAATTTAGATGGTTACATCTGGTAAGATTTTTTCCTCATTTGTCTTTTAAACATACTCGTATTCTTGGTTTTTCGAAAAATCTCATTGTTGAGGATTTGGTTTTATGTACCGTCTCCAATTTGGTGAATTAACAACAGCATCATGGTCTATATCATCAGAACCACTAATATGCGATAAGCCTTTAATTTCCGTTTTTTTTTTACATTTCGTAAAAATGGTGACCATGACACCATACCCAACTTATTAGAGGAAGGAGACTTCAAACATCGGTAACAATGATAATAATGAGATTTCTTTAAAAATAAAGCATTTCCTTTGTACGTATTTTTCTGTTCCTCTTTGTCTGTTTATATGTGTGTCATAAATGATTAAATAAATAAATAAAAGTTCCGACCGGTCACTGAGGATCAAGTGAATCCTGCCCCAAAAAATGCAGCCATAGTGACCCTCGCGCTGCTACCGACGATGCTGTGGAAGTAGCGAAGTTTTTGGGCCAACAAAATTGAATAAACTTTCGTGCCTTCAACACGACGAAGAGGAAGGAATACGTGTACTAAAACAATCTACATGCGTAGTTTAAATGTTGATCGATGCCACGTGCACCAATAACGATATCGGATACGATTGCAATGGCGCCTTAGCAAGTGCAGTACCAGAGGTAACAGGTTACAATAGTATTGCCAAGGAGGTCGTTAATTGTAAGTATTGTAACGTTCCAAGGAAAACCTTTGTAAGGGCCGAGTTGTTGCCTTTTACTACTTACATGGGACAATGATTATTTTAATCAAAGACTGCTTTTCTTTGATTTCCGGAGTAAAGTACGGCACACGTAGCCAACATTTTTACTGAGGTGGAAATAAAATCTTGCCTTCTCCTTACCCTATGAAATAGCACCTATTATCTTAAATACCTTTAATTCAAAGCTTAACAGGGTAAATATATTATTTACGATCTATTTCGTTCGTCTGATCTAGTCTATGAAATTCATTTTTTTGTTGTTGTGACGAACTTTTTACTGAAGCCTCAGCCTTTTTATATATATATATTTTTTTTTTTGGGTGGGAAATCATCAAATGACCTCTTCCGCTCTGGGCGGAGCGGAAGGGCGTGTCAGACTCTTACTGACTATAACCCACCCGTGTTCCTTCAGTTGCCTGTGCGCCAGGGCCCCGGTAACTCTTTCGGACAATCTGCGATCCCGGCAGGCATCGGCCCTATCGGAGCCTGTCAATGATGCTGACATCTCTTTGAGGCGCGTGGAACACGACGCGCCGTCGACCCGGGCCTGCTCCTTACCGGACGGCGAACTGCTCATTGCTCGCCGTCCGCAAGTCCGCGCCTACGGTAGCCGGAAGTCGGCAATCGACTCCCGACGCCCAGACTGTGTCCTGCGACGCCTAGGGGCGTGAGGGCGCAACGATTGCCTCACCCTCACGCGCTCCGTCTCCTCCTTCGCGAGCATTACTGCTTCGCAGAAGGAAGTGACGGCTTCCCATTCCCTCTCGCTCCGTACCATGGCCTGGACCAGGGCCGGACGCGAGAGATCGCCGCCGCCGATC
Source organism: Griposia aprilina (assembly GCA_916610205.1). Taxonomy (NCBI): domain Eukaryota; kingdom Metazoa; phylum Arthropoda; class Insecta; order Lepidoptera; family Noctuidae; genus Griposia; species Griposia aprilina. Next base: position 17,522,203 of record OU744307.1, on the reverse strand, counting down.
GCCGCCACGAGGACACGGCGGTGCTCCGCCTAAGCCGGGCAGACCTCCACCGTATGCTCCATCGTGTCCTCCGGTAGATCCACACAACGAGAACACCCGGGCGTTTCCTCCCGCCTTATCCGAAACAGGAACCTCCCGAAACAGCCATGTCCATTGACATAATCAGCTGAACATAATCAACTCCAACACCGTCTACGTTAATACGACATATGTCACTAATTATTTTATCTCTTTTCTTATCTAATTCAATTTAGTTCAAGATTCTACGAACTACGTGACAAGTGTCTGGTCACAAATACTTCGAAAAACTATTTTATTGGCTTTAAACGAGAGCTTAATGATTTTAATGTACTAGTCGATATAGGTTGATACCCTGTCACTTACCAGGACTATACGTTAACAATTACTAGCTTTGGCAGTAGATAAGCTGGTACTATATTTGTAGAAGTGACCATACTGTACGATGGTGACTAAGGAATGGAAGTAGAACCAAAGGATTAGTTCAGACAATTTTATATTAAAACGTCATACACAATAATATTACTATAGGCACAAGACATATTCAATAGTCATAATATTTTGTTCTTTGAGTTCTTAGTATGAGTAGCGTGGCGCCTCTTAAAATAACTAAATTATGTTTGAAATCTCATTGTAATATATTATTAATGTGTTATTCAAATACACCCATATTTCTCGCTGTTCTGGGATTAAGGTAAGGGGTCATCCATAAATTACGTCACAGAGTGTGACATCGTGTGTCATCGTGTTACAAGAATGTCACACTATGTCACATTTTGTTACAAACGAGTAATAAGCTTCGTGTTGTCACATGTAAAGTATTAAAACTCTAAACTTTAACTCTTTCGAAAAATATTACTAGCTCTATCAATATTTATTATAAGGTTTAATTTAAAATAGCATAAAATGTGACTTATTTCCACCTCTGAAAAGGGTTCCAACAATCATTAAAATTCGTGTGACGTAATTTATGGATGGTCCCTAAAGAGCACCATCAAGATTGATATATTTGTCCTAAAATAACACGGATTCAGGAATGGGAGCAAATAGTTTACATCCATAACTTTCTAAGTGGGAAGATACACGTAAGGAATATACATTTGTTTCCAAATAGATTTGTTAAACAATTCCCATGACTTCTCAGGTCATTAGTCTCCTACTAAGTACCATGATAATCCCGGTTGTTGCCAGACTCCCGGTAACTAAGTATTATAATAATAATTTGTTATTGGCGGAAGGACTCCCACGCTTCAGTATTAGTGAGTTCTATAATTAAACCAACTGTTTTTTTACAGTTCCAACCTAATTATGCACATTCACAGAGTCACATGATGTAGTAATTTATGACTGTTCAAAATGCGTGAATCTTTGTACATCTCTATAGGGAAGACCAGTGTGAAACTATAAAATCTATTCACAGGAACAATTGATGAATTTAATCATTCCTATCATGTAATACCGGGAAGATCTAAAATAAATATTTGTCGTATTAGTAGGTCAATGGCGTCCGTTTTATTTCGATCAACAGGAAAATAGCGGTACAACGAACTAATGTATTGAAATATTTTTGTACACTTGTCTATTTCTGTACATCGCATTCTAACATCTCATGGATACAAACGAAATTTATTTTAATCACACAGCAATAAAGTTCACAATGAAATGGAGGCATTTTTAAATAGACATCATTACATCTCATTTGGACACATGCCACAAATATCCAAATACTAACAAGAAACATAATTTTATATACCTACTAGATATGTTCCCAGAAATATTACGAACATAATCATGATGAACTGGACAAAATAAAAGTAATCTAAGCGTAAAGTGAATAGTGAAATGAATCATAATGTCATACGAGACTCAAACGAGCCAAGGACCGTAAGCGATATAAACATTAATTAAGGTTATGATATAAAACGAAACGAACGCATACAGAAAGCTCTATGCGTACTGTTTATTTTTCCATTCATACAAAATGACAAATACTTGCGTCGGACGGATAAAAGTGACAGTATACGATCCAAAATTTACCTTTCGCTTACAACGATAGAGGCGAAAATTCGTTAAAAGCTTTTGATAATCTTGTTCATGGCGTTATAGTAAACAGCGACGCTGGCGCAGCCCGTAGTCAGTCTGTCGTCGATCTGTGTAGAGAGCAGACCGTTATTGAAAGGCACGCCGCGTCCCGACTCGCGCGCATGTTGCGAACGAAATACGATTTTCGAATTATTAACTTGTGGTGTCCCTTTAGGGAATTTTTTAGGTCCAGTGTTTTGAAAAGTTCTATAACTTGTTTTCAATTATTTGTGTGTTTATGTGCAAGTGTTTCGTGGTCCACTGTGTTGATGCTGACATGCATGGTGAGTAGATTTTGAAATTCTTACACACTATGCGATTCAATGAGTCCCATTGTTTAGGAACGGTCTTTTTTATTCTCGTTTGTATCAGCACTTTCATCTGCATTGTTTATTTTCTAGTTTATCAGTCTTCTAATTAAAGTGCAGTGAATAGTAAAATGGTTGTAAAAGTTCTTTTAATGTTTGTGTGGAATGTGATTTTTATGGCTTGGTGCATTCTGTTGGGAATTTAACTTGACTTAAGCAGTAGTTATCTTTACATTGAAAACATTGAATTTAACCTTGTTTATACACATAGTGATTCATACGTTTGTATGTTTCCATAGGAAGTAAAAAATGCTATTCACCGGATCATTTGTTATGAAATTTACATTCCTCGATGATTTATGTTGTTTTACTTCAAATCAATCGTTGTTATCTGCGATCGTATCGGGCAGATTGTTTGTATAATTCGTATTAGTGTCAAGTGTATGATAAATATTGTATACTCCGCAACACTTAAGAGTTAATATTAAGCACTCTTGTAAACCATAATTAACAGTATGTTATGGTTCCTCTTAATAGATACCAATCGTGTAATTTCTTTGTTATTCTCAACAAAAATAAATTGGTTTTAACGTCGGAGATTCTTTATTACTAAGCTAATAATAGTATTTGTAAACATTATTATTAGACCGTATTTTTATACGATTTTTTCCGCGTGGTCAGATAAATAACAAATAGCCTTCAAGAAATAGATATATATATAAAAAAAATGTAATCGAACAATTAAAAATAATAATAACAACAAGGATTTCTCCTTGGCCATTGTTTGAATATATATATTTTAATAAAAACATCGTTTTCTATGTTATTGTTATTTTATTACCATTTTTGTTTAATCGCTTCATTGATGAATCATAATAACACAACTCCGAACTTTAAGCTTATGATTCTTCAAAAGTAATAAAATGCTTTTGGATTTAATCCGGAATTTGCCTCATTCTGTCTCATCGAAATAGATAGAAAGGTGTTCAACGATTCACTCTATCTCTTCCCTCAATAATGTTCATCGTTAACGTCTTATTACGTTACATTTTGATTTACTGCCGCATTTGATATGCACGGACAATTTGCTCCTGCATCTAGGTCAGCTGTTTGTTTAAGCATAATTGTTCACACACTGATATTGAATCATTCATTTGTCAGTTCTGTTACATCATATCTATTGTTTCAATTTGTTTTATGATTACTGTCTTCTTAATTTGTTGGGTTGTGTAGATAATAATTATTTACTTTGTTTTGATTATTATCGTAGTAATTAAGTTAGTCGTCATTTTCAGTAATATCAATTATAATAATAATATTAATAAAAATGCACTGTATTACATGTTTTTTCCTTATTTGATTATAACATGGAATTATACAGGGATAATTAAGTTGTTCTAAATTAATATGGTTATCATGATTTATTACCTACCTACTACATAAATAGGAATATAATAATAAACGGTAATACCAGCCTTCTATTGTCCCACGCACTGCAGGGCAAAGTCCTCTTCTCATAAAGAGAAGGCACGAGCATTGAGCACCACGCTTGCTGAAGACTTAAATCAACGGCGATTTTAGACTTATATCAACTGTTAGTCCAGGTTTCCTTCACCGATCTCAGTACTGTAATGTCCAAAATAAACTCAGAAAGTACAAATTAATTGAAAAACTCACAATGGTCCTTGCCCGGATTTGAAGAGAACCCACAACCTCGTGCATGCGAAGCGTGGGCTTAAACACTAGACCCATCACGAAATAGGAATAGTTAAAATGTTTTTTTTTTTTATTTCGAAATAAATAAGTTAAAAGGAAAGAATAATAATAATAATAATATCTATATTTTATCTAACTATGTATTCTAATGTTATGTGTTTATATCATTTTTTTTTCTCAATTTGTTGTTAACTAACAGGTTTATAAATTAGTTATAATGTAACGGAATTTTAATGCAGAATTTTATAGTTTGGTGAACCTAATCTACCTAACTTTTTTTGCTATGAAAAATTAACCACTCGAATGATGACATTATCAAAATCACAATCAATTCTATTGTCTAAGAGGAAATCACAGAAGATTATACAGATATACTTGTTCTAGATGAAAAACGTACGGTGTACTAACCCTTCTGACATTTAAAAGTGGAGTAAAAAGAAAGGGCATACAAAATATTAATCTACTTTTGCTCTCCTTGTAATTGGGTAAAACCGACAACTTGTGTTCTGGTTTTTAAAGGTCAAATTATTTGCTTCAATTATACATATTTAATTTTCTCCTTTTTATACCTTTATTTTCAACTGCAATTTCTTCTTTCTTATCGGCACGAGCCTTATGAGAATAGGCCATGCAGTAGTCTATATGTACTTCTATACTAATAATAATATTATGAAGAGCTAAAATTTGTGAGTTCGTATGTAAGGGGTAATCTTCGGAACTCCTGATTCGATTCAGAAAATTCTTTCACTAATGGGAAACTACATTCATTTTCAAATATCTTTATTTAACCCTAAGAATACATAACAAAATGCACTCAACCTAAACTACATTAATACATTTAAATTAAGGCACTTATGAGGCTAGCGATTTGCCTTTCAAAGCTTTTGAGACATGTCTCAAAAGCTTTGAATATAAATAATATTTATTTGCTTATAACATGGTATTTATAGTTGTTTTAAAAATACATTATAGAGCATACATACATGTTTTGCTTATAACATAGCATGCTAATATTATAGGTTACATTTTAAAATATTTCCCGTCAATAAATTATTTTACGCTGTAAAAATGATTAGTGTTTAACAATTTATGTTCACAACATAAACTCAACAGTCAATCATTATGGGTACATGATGATACTAACGGAAATTATTTAGTAATAGGTATACAGATTGCATGTAGATATATATATCAAAAAATATTATTACCGAGAGTCATACGATATATTTTGTATTAAGAGGGCGCAGATGGGTCCACTAGCGCCACTCCTTTAAAAAAATATTATCTCGTGACTGAGAAGGAATTTTGAAAAACGGCTCAATAAGCATCCTCTGTAATTATGTCTAGAATTTTCTAATACCTTTTGTAAACTTTTATATTGAGACACAAAGCAACAAAATTCGATTTAAACAAAAGCGGCCACATTCCTTTAGATCGTATTTTGTTGCTTCGTGTCCCAATATGCCTGCGTGCTGCGTGCTGCGTGCTACGTGTGTCTTCAATAGCTCTAAGGATTGCTTATAGTATTGTCATAGTGATATCAACCATAAACAAACACATTCCTTTAGATCGTATTTTGTTGCTTTGTGTCCCAATATGAAAGTTTATAAAGGTATTAGAAAATTCTAGACACACATTCGCAGGTCGCTTATTGAGCCGTTATTTAAAATTCCTTTTGAGTCACGAGATAATACTTTTTTAAAGGAGTGGTGCTAGTGGACCCGTGCGCGCCCTCTTAAAACAAGAATTTTCGGGCAGACGAAATCGTAATTATGCCCCATTATGTTCTAAGTATGTATTGATATAGTTTTGGTGTTGCGTGTTGAAATTTACAACTTTCTGGCCCAAATCAATTATTATCTTCCCCCATTGCCGATGTATTGTCTTCAATAGCTCTAAGGATTGTTTATAGTATTGCCTATTTTCATAGTGATATCAACCATAAACAAACACACTCCTTTCTCGTCACAAATATTAGTTTAGCCTACTGATATTAGTAATAGTTGTTCCGGTTGTATGTTTGTGCATGTGAGATCTGTGTCGGTAAACGCACCCACGATGCAGGAGAAATCCATGTGTAGGACACTTTAGAAGAATACAAACAAAAATTTACTTTCTTTGGCTTTGTTTTATTTAGTGCATACGTAAACTCACGCCTTGTTCCCATGGGGATATGCAGAAACTACAGAATGCCATCTGCTACGATCCTTACATGCTCCTTTTGCTTCGTTTACGTTCATACATTTGGTCATACACGCACGGTTGCGAGTACTACGTACCTGACCTTTATGAAGAACATCACCAATAAGGTCACTATGTTCTTCTTGGGTGTCCCCTTCCGGCGCGGCATTTTCACTCACATCTGCCTTGTTATCTCTAATTTTCTTTGTTTATCAATGTCTATTTAAATATAATATTTTGGGCTATTCTCCATAAGGCCTACTCCTTTTCTTCTCTAGTAACGCCTCTAGACAGAAAAACCTCCTACCAATACTCATGTTGTCCTGGAGTACTGGTTTCTTCAAGCTCTTTCTAACGACAGCTTTCTTATGTACTGGTGGAAGCCCTCGGTTATAAGCACCACCATCACCATTATTCTCTTGCCCAAACCCAATTTATTTCTGGTCGACGGAACGTCTTGGTCTTCCATACTTCTATATTAGTCTTCATCTCGGTCGTTTTCATAATCACCATTTCAGCCAAAAGACAGACTGTAAACTTTTGGAAACAGACATCCCCCAAATGTCACCACATTGATCGGTCCTGTTAACTCCTGTGCTTTTTGCAAATTTCCGTGGTTTTACAGATCTCTTCTTCATGATTGTTATTATATACGAGAGGGCAGAATATTTGAACACTATAATTTTTCTCTATAATAGGATGAAGGATATATACCTACCGGAAAACCACAGGCATGTAAGGTTATGTTTGTATTGCTGTATATGTGACGTCAATGCGTGATCTTTGAGCTAATTTGTAGTACTTATGTGGTTGTTCTATCATTCTGATTACAGTGCAAGCATTTCATTCACTGAAAACAGAATAAACTGATTGTATAATAAAATAGAATAGAATACTCTTTATTATGTACACCATAAAAAATACAGATATAAATGTACAAATTTTACAAAGGGCGACACAATGGAATAAAACTAAAACTAAAACTTAATAAAACTTAGTGATGAATGACTTTTAATGTTGCTTGAATGCCAGGAGTCACTATCTCTATCCCGTTTCTTTCTGTGAAACTATCCTGTCAAGACTTTCTATAGCAGTGCCATCATGTGCCCTAATGGTATCATTATCTTCATCCAAGATAGGTGGATGATTATCTTAGTTCGCCAAGCGCTTTATCCCCGATTTATTTTATCCCATCCTCTACTAGAATTATCAATCACCAGCCACCTCCTTGGTCTAGTGGTCGCAAGCAATACTGCAGAGCATGAGGTCCTGGGTTCGATTCCCGGGTCGAGCAAAGTCTAATTAGGTTTTGCCATCTGGAATTTCTCAGTACTAGCCCGGAGTTTGCATTTGTTCCCGGTTAATGGCAATAGGCTCGCCCCTTATTACATGGGACTTAAACATAACTGGCGAAATGTGGGTGTACTGTAGGTACACCTCTGGCTTACCCTTCGGGAAATACAGGCGTGATCCAATGTTATGTTAACTTCAGTAGCGGATGTTTATCGACTGATAATCATATCAGCTTAATATATGCTATTATTTTCTTCATCAGATATGATATCATAATGATGTCATTATTATTTGTGTTGTTTTTCTGGTAGATGTAAGTACTAACACTAGTTTCTAAGTTATGTGTACATTGACCAAATGGACTATACTCGTACATATGCGTCCGAAATAAAAGATATTTATTTTTTATTAGGCTCTAGATCCTATATCCTACTCATATGGTATTCTATAATTTGCTATCCTATATGTATAATGGTCATAGCGATGGCTATCTAATTTATCCCAGCCAAGAAACAGTATTGTAATTTATAGCTCAAAATCAAATTTAAGGCAATTATTCCCTACCTACTACGCTTTGAAATTGGCAAATAGCTTCATATTTCTGACTGACTCCTTGCCAGTTCAAAAGTGCATAAAAATGGTTTAATTGAAATAAATGTTCTGAGTTTGAGTTGAGATATTTTATCATCATTATCATCCAGTACCTATGTCTCCTCATTTTCACGCTATTTTATCAGTTTTGTGCTCATCATGTCCAGTTCAGGTCTTCAGGATAAAAATAATTTATTGGTCCATTGTTACAAAATAAATGTTAAAAATTATTAAAATATGAACGTATATGCTTCTATACTTACTGTTATTAGAATATTTAACATGGTTATTTGAACAGTGGTCCCCAAAATAGGCAGTTCCTGTATCTTGCCGTCGGTATTCCTATACCCCATGAATATATCGCTAAAAAAAATGTATGTTCTCTATAATTTGCTAAAGTAATGTATGTACACATACATACATACATAAACTCACGCCTTCTTCCCATGGGGGTAGGCAGAAACTACAGAACTCCACCTGCTACGATCCTTACATACTCCTTTTGCCTCGTTTACGTTCATACATCTGGTCATACACGCACGCCGGTCATGAGTACTACGCACCTGACCTTTCTGAAGAACATCACCAATAAGGTCACTATATGTCTTCCTAGGGCGTCCCCTAACGACTTTTCCACTCACATATGCCTTGTAAATACCTTTTGTTAATCGCCCTTCATTCATCCTCTCAATATGACCAAACCATCTTAGCATACTCTTTTCAATTTTTGTCACTACATCTTCTTTTAAACCGCACCGTTGCCTTATCACATCATTCTTCAGTCTATCATTCATAGTCACACCACACATGCTTCGCAAGGAACGCATTTCCACAGGATTTATTCTCTCTATATCGCTAAAATAATGGAAAATTAAGAAGTTTGTCATTGTTTCCTGTCAGCCACTGAGGTGAAGTAGCTACATAGATAATTAGCTTGTATAATTAGTACGCTATCTTTGTAATACGTGTTATCATTACCAAGATAATTGCTGATGGTTTATTTATAGTCCTTAATTACAACGTAATTATTGGCAAAAACAAACTAACATAAGGCTTTACTGTTGAGATCGTTAGGATCAATTATGATGGGTTGAAATAAATCATATAACATAAGCAGGTTAGGCAGAGGTGTACCTATAGTACACCCACATTTCGCCAGTTATTTTTAAGTTCCATGTAATAGGGGGCGAGCCTATTGCCATCAACCGGGCACAAATCCAGGCTCCGGGTTGCTACTGAGAAATTCCTGATAGAAAATCCCAATAACACTTCGCCCGTCCTTTTTTTTTTTTCTGTTGGAAATCATCAAATGACCTCTCCCGCTCTTGGCGGAGCGGAAGGGCGTGTCTGACTCTTACTGACTAAAACCCACCCGTGTTCCTTCAGTTGCCTGTGCGCCAGGGCCACGGTAACTCTTTCGAACAATCCGCGACCCCGGCAGGCATCGGCCCTATCGGACCCCGTCAATTATGCTGACATCTCTTTGAGGCGCGCGTGGAACACAACGGGCCGTCGACACGGGTCTGGTCCTTACCGGACGGCGAGCTGTCCATTGCTCGCCGTCCGCAGGCCCGCGCCTACGGTGGCCGGGAGTCCTCCTGCGGCAACTAGGGGCTTGAGGGCGCAATGATTGCCTCTCCCTCACGCGCTCCGCCTCCTCCTTCACGAGCATTACTGCTTCGCAGAAGAAGGTGACTGCTTCCCATTCCCTCTCGCTCCGTACCATGGCCTGAACCAGGGCCAGACGCGAAAGATCGCCGCCGCCGACTTTGCCCGTCCTGGGAATCGAACCCAGGACATTATGCTCAGCGGTAGCACTTGCAACCGCTAGATAAAAGAGGCCGTCAATAAATTATTGGTTACATTCTCTACGATCCTTTCTCCTAAATTGAGGATGCGTTTACAGAGAGAAATCTATATGCTATGCACATGCACAAGTAGTACCTAGTTGCCTAGTTATTTAAGTCATGCAAATATTTGTTCTGCGTACGTTAGTCTAAAGTTCTTAATCATTTGTCTTGCAGGTTTCTGATAGTTTTAGTGCGCTTATTTTATTATCTACTTTTTGTGAGACTTAAGACTAGAGATCGGGTTGCATTCCACCAGTTTTTATGATAAGTCTTTTACAGTTCAAGCAGTACGGTTATGGAATGCCTTGCCCGTGTCGATAAGGCGTGCTCAATCTTTGTCCACTTTTAAAATTCTGGTTAAAAAACACTTCCTCTCTCCTTAAACATCATCATTACATTTAGTTTCCTTGCCCTCGTTTCGTTTATTATTGTATATATATTATAAGTAGATAATATATGTTTTATGTATGTATGTATTTATTGTACATACATACATATTTTTTTTTTATTTTTTTTATACAAATGGTACACCACTGACTATCTGCATTATTGTCTCTCCTTCTCCCTTTAATTCATCTAAAGGTTGTCTGTAAAAGATCGCTTTTAGCGATAAGACCGCCCATTGTGTCACCCTATGTAAAATTTCTACATTTATATCTGTAATTTTTATGGTGTACTTATTAAAGAGAATTCTATGAGACGACTGTATTTCCTGTTGTCCTATATCAATATTTTAACTGCGCAGTGATCCACTAGAGAAGTGATGGCCCAGTGGTATGGGCCCCGATTCACGAGTTGTAGGTCGTTGGTTCGAACCTAGGCAGGCGCTTTACTTTGTGTAAATAATTTCATCACCAATGCTCTCAAAACGGTGAAGGAAAACATCGTGAGGAAACCGGCATGTCCTAGAACCAAAGATTCGAAGACATGTGACATCTACCAACACGCACTGGGCCCGTGTGGTAAATTACAGCCCACTCCCTCTCGATGAGAGGAGGCATGTGTGATTAAGATTATACACCAAGTGGGTAATTTAATATGAAAATGCTCTAGGAATTTACCAAAGTATAATATTATCTTACATTTAGTTACAATCTAGGCATTTACCACCTAAATATAATCTACTACTGTTTTAATGTAAATATCTATGATTTATTGGGGTCGAAGGCGCGTATTTTATCCCCACTATCACCTCGGCGCATAGATAAGGAGTGCGGAAGTCTTATTGTTCGTCTACTAACCCTGCGCAAGCGCATTGCGAAAACATATTTGCATTACAGTTTCTTAACGTCTGTCGTTTGCTAACCCTTGTGTTGGTTGGTTTGTTCAGACTTCTAGTAAACAAGTCGTGCGCCCGAACTTTGGAAATTTGTTCCACCTAAGAATTTTCATATGAAATATTCTGAAAAATTGATAGGTGGAACAAACTTCCAAAGTTTGACGATTGTTATGAAACTGATGATTAATTCAGTAACTATAATCATTCTGAAAGTCGCGAATCGCATTTTGATCAACGTACGACGTAAAACAGAGCTGCAATTTGCAAAAACACAAAGAATATTTAAATTTGGCGGGCTACAAAAATCCTTCTTCACTTTCGTTATAAATTGAACTCTTTTGAAAAATTTTATGTTTCTAGACTAACCTCCTTACTAATAAACGTTGTATAGCGTCTATATAGTTACACAACGCTTTGTCTTCTTTCGAACGTCAAATTGCTGACGACTGAAAGAGAGAAATCGGTGTGTTTATTAGTAACGAGGCTAGTGTTTAAAGATATGCGTTGTCTATCAGTGAAAGGATTTAAGATTTTTATTAAGTAGAAAATAATAAATATCTAACATGAATAAATATCTTGGACAAATACTGCGGGGTAATTACATAACACACTAACAGTAGGAATGGATTTCATTTTGACAGTTCAACAACATTCATTGTGTTCTTTACGTTGTTGAGCAGACAAATTTTTCGAACACATGAAGCAATGGATTAGCAACAGGCTTGAAAATGATTCAGATTGTTATAGATAGTGTGTTACGTTATTAGGATGCTGTTCTAACTACGTGCAACTGCAGTTACTACTTTGACCTACACCACAAAAGCAACTAAAAGGACCGAAACAAGATCAAAATTTCAATAAGAATAAAAAGCCAACGATAGAAATCGAAACAAGACCAAACATTAACGGAAAATTTAAAACATATCGATAGTAGTCCTTCAAAATTTAATGCAGCATGCCCTTCCTTGCCTTGCTATCGGGTAAAAAGGACCACATTTAAGGCTCTCCCACACAGGCGCGTTATTATTGGCGATAATATCGGATGCGTTATTGTGATAATGCGTCACGATTCCTTGCCACACAGCTGCGTTTTTATCGTCCGATAGTTAGTGATAAAAACTCTTCGTCTGATGATAATTCAATATCCATATTATAGAAAAAAAAACTCGATACTCTTACAGACATGGAACCACTACTAATTAGGATACCAGTCAGTAAAACCAAATTATTGATGTACACTAGTACTAACGTTATTAACGCAGGTGTGTGTAAGATCGTATGCGTCCAATATTAAATGTTCTAACGACTCATATTGGAATATCGCAGGCCGGAGGAAAGCAAGTGTCCTACTTCTATTGCGTTGTTATTATCGTAGCAGTGACTAACTTCGTGGCCGTCCTAATACAAAATCAACTGGAAATATATCTATTTCCAGTTGATTTTGTATTAGGAGGGATTTTGTGTTGGAGGAATAACGCATCCGATTTTTCGACCGATAATAACGCGCCTGTGGGGGAGAGCCTTTGACTTTAAGTAGGCATCGCTTTCATATATTATTGGTGCTCGCTCATATCTTTGTTGGTTTGGTGTAGTTTTAAAGCGATATTATCTGAAATACAAAGTGACGCGAACCTTATCACATTAAATTATACCACGTATACTACATGGTATACTTAGATGGCATACAAAATTTGAAAGAAAACCATTCACAAAAAAAAACTGCTGTTCCTTACATTTTGTTACACGTAGTTCGGCAACGCGTATAGAACAGCTGTTCTAGTAACCACCGACGAGATCGGAAAAGAGTGACACTTGCTGGTTATTGCCGTTCTAGCAGAGCGTCGCATTGATGGTTGCCTGGTCGCTGTCTTCTAATAAAGGATGAAGGGGAGCCGTTGGCGTACAAAGTCCATGACGAACTTCTATATTCCGGCACAATCTTCATGATATTAAAGCTGCTGAACCACTAATACGATGACCACTTCTGGTAAAGACTACCCTGCGCCGTTATGTATTTTCTTTAGTGCTTATAGATGGTATCATGACCGTATCTCACTAGTACTGCAAAAAAAGAGCGAGCAGAAATACTTACACTGCAGATTCTTGTGGTCATAATGTGGTTACCACAAAGGCTTATGATTGTTATGTGGTCTGATATGAAACTGTTGTTATGATGAGGTCAATATCAAGGAATAGTGCAACGGCTGTTGAAAAATGTGGACCTTATACGCAACTTAGTGCCCACAGTTAGTGGCCCGTCTAATACAATATCACGCCTTGTTTCCCCGAAGAGTTAGACTATAGTAGTACACCCAAATTTCGCTCCACATGTTTAAGTCCTATGTAATAAGGGGCGAGCCTATTGCCATAAAACTGGCACACATCCAGACTCCGGGCTACTACTGAGAAATTCCAGATTGGAAATTCCAATAACACTTTGCCCGACCCGGGAATTGAACCCAGGACCTCATGCTCTCCATTCGTGCTTGCGACCACTAGACCCGAGGCAGTCAATGAGATGCTGATAAGTATTACATAATGTTGTCCTTATACGCAACTTAGCGCCCACAGTTAGTCGTCCGTCTAAACAAGTCCTTAATGAAGAAATACGCGCCAGTTTAGTTCTTCGTCAGTGTTTAGAATTCCAACCTGGTTTGAATTGAAAACAGGAGTTATTTGTCATCGTTTGTAGTAAAACTATTTTAGAAATTAGGTTAATGCATTCCAGTCTGAATATAGCAATCTATTTCTTATGCAGAACTGTAGAACACATTCATCAAATTATGTTTATGATCGGTGACGAGTTAATCAGAATTTTATTGCGTGCCAGAGCATTATTTTGAGTACTGCTGCGACATTCATCATGAACCTCACCCACTAACCTAATAAAAATTATAAATTGGTCCATAGCTGCCATGAAATCTTCACGAAATGAAATGAAATTGTTTGTTCTGTAAATAGGATATCGGAATCACTTTTACACATCATATACTAGAAAAATCTGACTACCCCTGAAAAGAAATGGCGAACAAACTCAGGAGTCAAAGTCTCTTTTAAAGTCCAGACATAATCTTGGCCAGATCATGTGAGTACCATGTAGTTGTAGTCCGAAATAGTTATTTGAGGAAAGAACCACACAGATTTATGTGGACCTGTCCAGTCAGTGCAAGCATTTGTCAGTAATCGTGTTGCTCAACTCAGAACTTACTACTACAACACCAATACAAAGACAAGGTACACGCCGAGGGTGCAGTTACTGGAGTCTCATCGCAACGTCAACTTCAAGGCGTTCGTGGTGCGCGTAACGAATTGTTATCTACCCCTCGTCATGGAAAATGAACAAGAGTTCCTTATGCAGGGTGAAATTAAATTAGCTAGCGAAACTCCGCAGACGTGATGGGTATCAATAATTCAATATCACACGATAAAAAAAAGAAAAAAAAGTATGAATTGAAAAAATATGTTTTATCGTGTTTAGATATCGATAGAAATCACGTCCGTGAAGTTTACACAAAAAAAAATAACTGATTTTTTAGAAAAAAAAATGTTTTATCATGTCATTATTTGTCCTACAGAGTACCGTCTACCGCCTCTATAATTTTAACTAGCATGAGAACTCAAACATTTTCACGAACAATGTTGACATTCTTCATTGTAAAAACCGTAACGCCAGGATGTAAATTTACGTAATTATAATCGTTGGAACGTAAACTTTACTTGTTATGAAAACTGCGTCGTTTCCTAGTCACTGATTAATCAAAACATTGTCGTTTGTGCTCCATTAGCGTGTTTTTTCACGACTTTATTTTTGTTCAGACTTTATTGTGTGGTGATTTTATTTTGCTCGTTGTTTTGAACAAGTTTTGGTAGCTAGCCAGAGGGTCTAGACAAAGTAACATTTGATTAGCGATGACGCTAGTAGAAAAGTCAAAAAAATATGGGGTTGACTTAAGCTATCGAAATGTCAGTGATCAACGAATAGAAATTAGCTAGAGAATGTTAACATCATTCGATTCTATGAAACAAATCGACAGCGTCGAACGATTACTTCCATAGAAATGCGTAGCCAAGTGGCACTTTTTGACAAGCGTTATCGCTAGTTTTCGATTTGTATTATGGAAACATTAGCGAAAGCGATAGGGATTGTAGAAATAGAATCGCTTCGATGCGAATGCCAATTGTCTAGGCCCTCTGGTATACCCATAAGGGACAATACTATTTTCTGCTCGCATAAAATCTGTCTGGGTCACTATCACGGGATACCGTGACGAGGACTATACAAAAAAAACCGGGCAAGTGCGAGTCGGACTCCCACACGAAGGGTTTCGTACCACCGACCGTACAATATAAACAAAACAAAAACAAAACACGTTTCTGGTATTTTTTATTTTTTTTATTATTTATTGTAATAGAGACTGTAGAAATACACTACTACTACTACTATAAATTAGCCTGCATCATCCCACTGCTGGGCAAAGGCCGCTCCCCATGACTTCCAGCTCTCTCGATCCAGGGCTAAAGTGGACCAGTGGTTGTTTGTTTTCTCTAGCTCGTCCCGCCATCTTCTACGGGGTCTGCCGCGACGCCTTCTGGCTGTGTCAGGGCTCCACGTAGTGGTTATTTTGGCCCATAGCTCATTAGGCATACGGCAGACTTGGCCAGCCCAGTCCCACTTCAGCTTAGCAGCTTTTTGAGCAACTTCAGTAATCTGTGTTTTGGAGCGCAGTGTGTTATTGCAAATACATACTCTGTAAAATTTCAACAGCATTTTTACAGCCCGCTTACGTACAGACAGACAGACGGACGGAAAGTGAAGGCTTAGAAATAGGTTTCCGTTGGCGCCCCTTGGGTACGGAACCCTAATATATATTTCCGAACAACATGATAATGGCTCATGCTGAAGTCGGGCAAAATTCTTAGCCAGTCAGCAAGACCAGCGGGGCTGTCTGCTCAAAGGAGGTTCAAAAGTAAAGAGTATTTATTGCAAATCGTGCAAACAATTTACCCAGCCATTTCTCAACAATTTCTGGGATCGGTTTCCAGAGTTACCGCATGCAGCTGACTACTAGTATTTTACAATACATGGAGCGACTGCCTCCACAACCCAGTTACTGGGTAACACGATGACCCTTGGTAAGACTGGTTGTCAGACTTGCGGGCTTCTGACTATCCGTAACAACTGACAAATGACAGCAGGGACCAGCGGCTGTAAATGCTTTCCGAGGTACGGAGGGGTCTCTCGATATGTAATGGATGGTCACCCATCCACGAACCGACTAAAGCAAGCGTAGCTTAACCTCCTTTAGACCCGTGCGGCTGATAGTATTTATTGCAACTCGTGCAATGAAGGCTTTTTTTATTGCATCACAATTACCTTGAAATCTTGTTTCAAACAAGGAATAATTTCCTAGTGAGTTTGTAACAAGAGGGAAATATCGGGTCCTTATCGCCCTGCAGTAAAATGTAGCTGGCTGCATGTAAGCAATAAACTGATTATTATTGCCAATAGCCAATTAACAGAGCCAATGACTATTTGATTGTGATTTGTTTCTTTCGGTTAACATTCTTTTGTTTTTATTGTAGCTGCGTTTAAGTGCGATAAAAACAGAAAAGAGAAAAATTGGTCGGCCTGCGGAGAGGTTTTTTTTAAGAATTTAAAAGTAAAATGAATTTGATTTTTTTAAGTTATAGATATACATATGAGGAACAGGGTGTAAAGTTCACTCATACTCTATAGAAAAGGGAGGATCCTCCGACCAGACGGGTGCTGTGTCTGGTGGGCAATTGCCCGACAATATTGATGTCGAGACGTTGTATATATGCTAGTTGCGCGGTAAACTCTGCTTGCGCGATGCAGGATTTTGCGTGACGTCAGTCTGACGCGTAGCTCGCATGTGGCGCTCTAAATGCCGCTACAAAGTTATGACACTTATACTTAAAGTTTACTATTAAAAGGTAGAACTTTTTTTTTGTTAAAATATATTCAGTGTTTGTCTGCCTATACTTTAGTATTTCATTTTGATTTTAGTTTTTCTCATCGCTGAATCAAACGCTGAACCCAAAGCAGGGTTTGATTCCGAGATTATAGAACTATTTTTTAAAGTTTTTCTACCATTTAAAACTTCGTCGACCTAAGAACCAATATCTAAACAGAATTACTCAAAATACTCCACAATTATGACTCGACCAACTACACTCGGCGTCACAAAAATCGCACCTCTTCGAAAATAAGTTTAAAACATGTCCCGCCAGTAACGAATACATTAAACCTTATTAATATTGGTATCAATTGAAAGTATGTTTAACGACCTTTAAATTAACAACAGTTAGAATTCCTAAACACAACAGATCTCATTAGCACGTAACGTTAAAAAAAATGTTGTCAAAATACGCATTACAACGGCCACTAATTGCACCTCCCTACAAGGGTATAAAACGGGCGACCCGGGTAAGTGAACACACGTGAACAGCTACAGCAAGAAAAATACCCCAGAAGATGGATACCACTGCAGATGAAGCCGCTCAAGTCATTGCACTACTGCAATCAGGGATGCGGCAATGTGATGTTGCTCGGCAACTGAACTTGAGTCGTTTTGCCGTTCGACGAGTGTTCCAACGCTTCCAAGAGACTGGTGGCTATATCCGAAGACGTGGATCTGGAAGACAACGGTGCACATCCGAAAGAGACGATCGCTTCATTGTTTCGACGTCTTTACGTAATCGGTTCTCCAATGCTGTTGAGCTGCAACAACAACTGCGATCAGCTCGCAGAACTTCTGTAAGCGTCTCCACGATTAGAAGAAGAATGCGGGAGAAGAAAATTGCAGCTCATAGGGCTGCTACAGGGCCAAAATTAACTGCACAGCTTAGGAGAGACCGGTTGCAATTTGCCCGTGACCATGTGGATTGGACAATAGACCAATGGAGGGCTGTGCTCTTCTCGGATGAGACGAGGGTGTGTCTTTTCTGCAACGACAGGCGTCGAAGAGTATATAGGAGGCAAGGGGAACGATTCGCGCAAGCCTGTATTCAAGAGACAGTGCAATACGGGGGTGGCTCGTGCATGTTCTGGGGCGGCATGTCAATCGAGGGTAAAACGAACCTTGTGTGCGTTTCTCGGGCTGGAAGTGCTCGCGGGCAAGGGTCGCTGACTGCTGCTCGGTACATAACAGAGATCTTAGAGGAGCAGTTTGTCCCTTATGCTGGTTTTGTTGGCAGTGGGTTCACGTTAATGCACGATAACGCCCGCTGTCACACCGCTTTAATTGTAAGAGACTACCTGCAAGAAGTTGGAATCCCTGTTATGCGCTGGCCGGCGCGAAGTCCAGACCTGAACCCTATTGAGCATCTTTGGGATGAACTGAAACGGCGAGTACGGGCACGTGATCCTGCCCCTACCACTCTCCAAGACCTCCAAGATGCCGTCGTTGCAGAATGGGACAACATTCCTCAAGAGACTGTTGTCACATTAATTCGGTCCATGAGAGGACGCATGGAAGCAGTCATCAGGGCTAGAGGGGGTAACACTAGGTTTTAAGTTGTTTTTAAGGACTTCTTTGTAATTTTTGCTGATAAAATAAAATTTAGCTTTTTAATCATTTGCATTTGCTTGCTTTTTTTTATTCCCTGGTAAACAAAAAACCAAATCCATTGATTTATTCTGAAATTTAAATGAATTGCCTTTCCAATGATACCTTACAGTCATATGTCTACCATTGATTAATAGGGTTAAAATGACTTTGAAGGGAATTCTTAAAGAGGTGCGATTTTTGTGACGCCGAGTGTAATACAAAATACCTCTCGATGATGAGTCCTCCATAATGATTTGATTACAAAAACTGATCATTACACTCAATGATTGATCGCGCCAGCATTGGCGGCTATTAGCATAATATCTGATGCAGTGTCGGAATGATCGATGAGCGAAGATCATGATTGTCGAGGCTGGTCAGTGTGAGGTCTTGAGTTTGATTCCCAGGAGAGGTAGTTGTTGTAAGTAGGAGGTTTTGTCAGAAATTCTGGAGGTTGAATTAATGCCTCACCCCAGGGTGAAGCGCTTACTTCAAATATTATTTATTAAAATAAGGATTGTTGTTAAAATTAACGTATACAGACATAGAAGCTATCAGGCGTGTAGGTTTGATAATTAGTTGTCATCTATCAGATCTCGAGAAGCCAATAATGTTTTTAGGCGATTTTAGCGTTGTGGGTGGTCGAACAGAAGTTTGCTGATGCACTATATAGGTGCCTTAATTAAGCTACTTCAATGTACCCCCAAGCAACAATTCATTTTGTACTGTAATTATGTGTTTTAGAATTAATAATGTAATTTTTATTGATTTCCATGACATAACATTTGATATTTTTGATGACATTTAAAGAGATTAAATACATGATTATTATTTTAATATTGTGAATGTGAAGACTATGTAGGTCATTGTTGCTTTTTTTTTCTCTCTCAGCTAGTTTTAATCTGGCAGTTTGAGTAATTTTTGTGGCCTATCCTTTCTTTGGTATTGTTCGTCGAATCGTTGAGCTCCTTAAGTTCTGAGTAAGCTGCACGATTACTGACGAATGCGTGCACTGACTGGACAGGTCCACTCAATCTGTGTGGTTTAACCTCAAAAGACCATTTCAGACACAAATCTACATGGTCTTCACATGATCTGACCAAGATTATGTCTGGACTTTAAAAGAGATTGACCTCTGAGTTTGTTTCGGCCTTTCTTCTCAGAGTAGTCAGATAGGAAACGCGGACCTCATCTAGTTTTTAAAATACGATTGACGTGTCAAAGTGTTGGTACATACAAACCTATTTACAGAAATCAAATGATTTATCGTTTACCTAAGTTCAATTCGATCTACCTCACCAAAGGAAAGTCCATGTGTTGTTGTGTGCCACATAATCATTTGCTCTTATTTCTTCGTAATTTATGGTTCACGGCTGCCAAGCCAGATGTCATCTATCAACATTATTGTCACACACATGTCAGGTAAATATCAGGCATGTGTTGTTTACTCCTGTGCTTAGCTTGTTACGGAGAAATCGTGGTTTTATATCATAGGTTGCGTAATGAAGTATTGTTACAGAATAGACCACGACCACTCTTTGCTCTGATAGGTACGGTCAGGGAATTCGTTGGTAAAGTCGGGCATACGAATCATCATCAACAATTGCACGCCATTCAGCTCGATTCTTGGCAATTCTCATCTAGCTGCTTACCAGCCACGCTGCGGAGATCGGAAACGGATAGTTTACCGAATTGACTACCAAACCTACTTAAGTTATGCGTATATTTAAAATCACCAGCTATCATTCTTTATCAGTCGTATAAAATGGTTATAACACGACCAATTTACGTAGTGTCTCAATCTATTAATGCTGCTCTCTCGAAAAAAGCTTGAAAAAAGCATGCAGATGAAGCAACTTTTCGTCGGCATTTACAGAGAAATTACATCTGAAAAAAATGTTAGTAATCTACATGATATAATACGTAATTTGGTTTAGCCATAATTTTTCTATCGGTATCACAAAATAAAATAAAAATACACCAAATCACCTCCAAATCATTGAGATGAAACCATTTTACTCCTTCGTTTGTTTATCAAAAGAGTATAAAAAAAAATATCTACTGCTTTGCAATACAAAGAAAAAGATTGAAGATTTGGTTTTGTTACTTTTTAAAATATGTATTTTTTTTATTGTAATAAATTAAAAAGGCGTCCGATTAATGACTGCGTCTACGTCAACCCCGCATTCGTCCTTAGATTCAGTTTGTCGTTAGCTCCGCCCAAATGCTCAAGGTTATTGGCATTATTACAAACCATAAACAATTAATTTCCCTGTTTGTACAGAAGTCTAGAATATCCTTGAGCTAATTACAATATAGTGATCACCATTTTACTCTCTTCTTCCTCTCGCCGGATTACAATATAACCTTTGACCGTTCATTGTGCGGTCATGAGGCCTATGTTTAATAGTGTACTATTACGGACTGATAAGAGATAATTTTACACTTGATAAAATTATACAGCTTTATCAACGTATAATTATTTATAACACACAGGGCCCTTTATGGCGCTTTGGCGATTGTGTTTATTTAAGTCAATATTCGTTTTAGAAAGACAACATACATTTAGCAATCCATCAGAATAAACTAGATACTAAAACACTGCATAAAACCTTTTTACAGTACAATTATTTTCATAATGTCCCTCGGGAATCGTCGCATTTCCGAATACAAACGAATGCTAACTTCTATGTCCATCAATTTATTAGATTAATCGTGAATAATAATTTGAATTCAGAACTAAGTACCTACTTTATTATGTTGTTACGTCAAAGCAAAACAACAATAAAGTACTTAGTTCTGAATTTAAATTTTATTTTATTTTTTAATTTTATATGTTTTTTTTTGTGTATTCGTCGCGTCGCCTAGTATATTCTAATCAGAAATAAGTTTTTTCTCTTATAAGTGAATGTAATTATTTTTGAGAAATAATGTTCTTAATTCATAAACCATAATTATTATACACGATAAATCTAATAATGATGGGCATGGAAATTAGCATTCGTTTGTATTCGGAAATGCGATGATTCACGAAGGAAATTAAGAAAATAGTTGTACTGTACATCATTTTGCTTGTAACCAGCAAACGGGCTTTATCACGGAGGGCTGTATGCTCCATTATTCCTGAAAACCATTTCTAAAAAGCCAAAATATGATACCGGCTCATCTCAATTAATTGTGCTGGTAATTCAGGGGTTGTGGTCGTACTCTGGACCCCTAATCTTCGTCGGAACTTTCGGACTATTTTCTGCACCGACTGCGGGGCGTAGGCCTCTCTTTTCTTGTGCCAGTCCCCACGCCCCTGTGCCAATCTCATCCAGCGGGGTAATTACGTAACACACTAACAGTACAAATGGGTCTCATTTTGACAGTTCAACAACATTCATTGCATTCTTTACGTTGTTAAGGAGACAAATTTTTCGAACATATAAAGCAATGGATTAGCAATAGGCTTCAAAATTATTCAGATTGTGATAAATAGTGTGTTACGTAATTAGGGTGCTGGTTCTACCCGCATTACTACCATGAAAAGGCATGCCTAATAACAAATTCACCTACCAACAGGGTTCCTCCCAAAAAGGTACTAAGTAAGGCATAGTTGACACTACCGTTACCAGCGTGGGACCTATTGTACTTGTGACTTTGTGACCCCAAACGGGACACAAAGGGTCACATTATGCACAATATTGTTTTGACCATGAATGTTATTATGTACTTTAAACTAGTATTTCTATGGAGGGCTTTGAAAGCAGCGGGGAAAATCGTATATGTAGCGTTTCACTAATAGTGAAAGTGAGGAGGGGTTTTGTTTAAAGGTAAAGAAGGACTGTTTCTGGTTACGATATGAAGAAGCAGCTGGAATAGAAAATATTTTATCGTCCAGCACGCCTAGCATGACCACCATAGAAACGAGTTTTGTCGGCGGAAGAATTGACAAAATGACAGATTGTTGACAGATTTCTAAAGAAAATTTTCTACAATCTGTAATTTTGTCTATTCTTCTGTCGATAAAACTTATTGCTATGGTGGTCATGCTACGCGTACAGCTGCCTTACTATGACGTGCTATTACCAGCATGGTTCCATTGAGAAAAAGGGATAGTGCTATCGGTCATATAGAGATCCGTCTCTCTTTCACGCTGGAACAATGATGGCTTTAACACGTCATAGTACGGCCACAGGTAATACAGTAAGCAGGTTCATAGGTTAACAACAAGTTGAGGCGACTTGAGTAGCTTAAAATATTACCTACAGCTAGTTTATAATATACATGGTGTTTGGAAGCTGGGTGCAAAGCCTTAAGGGGGTGAAAGTTAACACCATTTAGAGCATTTTGAGCCATACATTTCTTAGACGAAGTCGGTTTTATTTTTATTTTTGACTGCTATTTCAAGTTTTTTTTAGGTAAAGAAATAGCAATTAAAAATAATAAAAAAACTGACTTCGCTCAGACATGTATGGCTCAAAATTCTCTAAATGGTGTCAACTATCAGGTTTTTTTTTTTTTTGATTGCGACATCCTCAAATGACTGAAACCCACCCGTGTTCACCCCCTTAAAACAACAAACTATGTTATTTAAATCCCTTTTAAAGTTTCGTCACCCCTGCATCCTGATTCACCCCGTTTGACGGTACTTAAAAAGTGGTCTACCGCTTCTGAGTCACCCGCTACTCTCATAGCCTCTGTAGAGCTCACAAACTGCAGTAAAACACAGTTAGTTTAACTGTAGTTTGTACAAGTGTATTACAGCAACTTGTTGCCACATACTAATACGGACTTAACCTTTGAGACACGCTCGCCATGTCAATACACGACCTTATAGCTGGCACACTGTCACAATGACATGTGAACTGGCTTGAATTGGTATCAAGTCTTACACACATACATAATATCATGCCTGGTTTCCCCCTAGGGTAAGGCAGAGGTGTACCTATGCTACACCCACATTTCACCAGTTATGTTTAAGTGCACGCACATAAAATGCGGCACCGTACCTACCTACATAAAAAAAAATATATATATTAGCTACTGGATTACACTTACACTTACCTTAGTTATGTATTTATTCGCTAAGTGAACAATGTATATTCTTTTAGAATAAATAAAGAATCTTTAAACCGAAGTCCCATGTAAGAGGGGGCGAGCTTATTGCCATCAACCGGGCACAAATTTAGACTCCGGGCTGCTACGGAGAAATTGTAGATGGAAACTCAATAACACTTTTCCCGACTAGTGAATCAAACCCAGGACTTCATGCTCAGCGGTAGTGCTTGCGATCACTAGACCAACGAGACATTCCACTTAGCTAGATTATGCTAGGCTAATACAAAACTACACTAAAACTATGCTAGGGTAACCATTACTAAATATTAATTTAACATTATGATCAGCTTCACCATTTACATTTTTGACCTATTACTTCATGATAGTTTATTAAAACATGCAATTATTGCGATAATATTAATTGTATATCTCATTATTTGATACCGTGTTGTGGTGAGAATCAATCAAGAACGGATCGTGTGGCCACTGTGATGATATTTTAATTACTATATAATATATAGCCGATACACAGTGGTTTTATTCAATTAATTCGATCTATTACGCTTTTATTAACTCATTAATAAAAGCGTAATAGATCGAATGAAGTTATGCCGCTCTCAAGCGGCATAACTTTATTGTTGTGTATATCTGAATTCTTGCCATCGACGTTTGCCGCATGTCGAACGAGACATGGGCAAAATCTACCAACATGAGGGTCCCAATAAATCGTCCGGCGACAGCGAGGCAGACCCAGGAGGAGGTGGTGGGACGAGCTTGACGCCTAAAGACAGGATTGGTCCACACTAGCTCAAGACAGAGAGGAGTGGAAAGGAGAATGGGAGGGTTTGCCCTGCAGTGGGACAACATAAGCTAAAAATAAAATAAATAATAAATAAAATAAGCTTAATGTCATTAACAAAATTACAATAGCCTCCGAGATTGCAATGTGTGTACCTATGTTGTCAGGTAGGTACGTCCAGTGCACCCCCTGGACTGTCAGACCCGCTACAGTATTTTTATCTCAATTAGCGACGCGCGCTTTACTTGTGTTAACCAAGTGTACAAACACGCCGTGAATGTGTACGTGAAGACGAGTAGCATCAGCATATAACCTACACACACACGAACACTGCAGACTTCGCCATTGTCTCCGACGGTCCGAGAGCTCCTGCGCTTACACACACATTCACAGCGTGTTTTATGTACATTTGTCAACCACAAGTAAAGCGCGCGTCGCTTCGTGAGATTAAAATACTATACCATCTTGCTGACATTTTTTTAGGGTTCCGTACCCAAAGGGTAAAACGGGACCCTTTTACTAAGACTCCGCTGTCCGTCCGTCTGCCTGTCCGTCTGTCACCAGGCTGTATCTCATGAACCGTGATAGTTAGACAGTTGAAATTTTCACAGATGATGTATTTCTGTTGCCTCTTTAACAACAAATACTAAAAAACAGAATAAAATAATTATTTAAGGGCTCTCCCATACAAAAGACATTTTTTTCCGTTTTTATAGATAATGGTACAGAACCCTTCGTGCGCGAGTCAGACTCGCACTTGGCCGGTTTTTTTGCCAGGGTGAGTGTACTCGTACCTGACGTGTTGGTACAAGAGTAAATGGAAGAAAGGCTCCACCTGTGTGTAACGTCTTGATCAAAACAAGCGAACAAAATTACGAAGACATTATTTGTCTGATTCTGAACTCTCTGGTTCTCTGGATCTGTGTGTAACTGACTTTAAAAACAACACTTAAATTAAAACCATTAAACCTACACCAGACGAGTTTTACAACACAATAATTACCGAGCGACTTAACGATGTAACATTCTATTTTCTTTAGGCTCCGATCGGGACAATTTGAAACAATTATCCAATCGTAAAGAGCTTTGTAACGGCGTGATCTATTAACGATTGGGACAACTTCAATCAATCAAATTGAAACGAGCATAAAGGCTACTTCAAACAGGCGCGACACGCGACCTGACACAAAGGCACCGGTCGTCGTGCGACAGGCTGTTTGAAGGAGCCTTCAAGGATCTGGTAGTGCCCTTTTAGACGGATTCGACGTGCGGTTGTTTTAATAAATACGTGTGTTGTCGTTTTCAGTAGTTCTGATTGTTATGAAAAGTAAATGTGTAAACGCTTGTAAACTCACCATCAACATCGCTAAACAATGCCAATTGTTTTTCTGTTTGTCTTTAAAGTCAACGACCGCGACACCACGTTTCATTATTGGATTTGAAAACGATATAAAGTGGACATAATTATAGTGACCTTATTGTTGATGTACTTCAGAAAGGTTTGGTCCGTAGTACCCCCAACCGGCACGGTATGACCAGATGTATGAACGTTAACGAAGAAAAAGGAGTATGTAAGGATCGTAGCAAGTGGTGTTCTATAGTTTCTGCCTACCACCGTGGGAAGAAGGCGTGAGTTTATGTGTGTAAATGTGTAGCAAGTGAAATGATTTAATTTGCTAGACTCAGTATAAAAATCAAGGTACAATGTGGCAACTCTAGTACCTATATCAATTTATATTTAAAATACTGGACTTTTATAGCCTCAAACTCTTCACACATTGCGGTTACCTCTGGCGCGACAAGGCTTCCTTTTTATTCCTTTTTTTTTCATGTATATATCTTACACAAACAAGACCATAACGTTACAATCTTGAACTTTATATTACCTTAGCAAGTAAGTAATTGACTACACTATATTTTTACCGATAGTGGGAATTTTTTAGAGCTATATTTAAGGCGAGGTTGCAGTACTTTTTAACTTTCTTAAATCTCTGTAAATCTAGCCAAATGTAAACTTTGCGCAAAAAAAATATTTTTGGAAAATTGAACATGCGCTCAAGCGCTGTGTGAAGACTAAAGTGAATTATAATAATTGCCTCGATTAAAAAAAAACATAAAGGTGACATTAAATCGCTATTAAAAACGTGTACCTTGAAGATATTCCATCATGAAACCATGTAAAAGTTATATCAAAAGATAAGGCTTATTGTTTTTATGGCATGTTGAGAACACAATTTATAATTTCGTTATTATTTTTATTATATACAGGGTTGGTTATATGTCGGCAGTCCATTAAGGGGATGTAGGGGTGGTCATTTGCAACCAAATGACCACTTATGACCCCTAAGCAAATGTCAACCGATGTATTACTAAAGGCCTGACGTTTATTTTTTCTTTATCGAAGCTCAAGCCGCCATATTTTGGCACTTTTTAAATTATATTCTGTTACTAATTATTGTGTGTAACCACAATGAATCTTTAAAGGGAATTTAGGTTCCAATAACATTTTGTGCTAAAAATAATATTCAATGTTTACACTTTTGGAAAGCGTGATAAAATAATAGCGTGTGTGTAAGTTTATGAAGAAACAATTTAACTCTAAGTGTCAACTGTGGGTACATAAGTACATACTTTCTAGCCCCGTATCGGTATCTACTAATTAAGCCAAACGAATGGCGCCCACGACCGTTTGTTCTTTCAATTTCAAGCAATTAGTAAGTGATGACCCGTTTCTGTAACCATGGCGACTGGTGTTGACATTTAGAAGTGCATTTGTCTGTTAATAGAAGGAGTATATTTTTTGATTTTGGGATTTAATGAATAATGATTATGTCATAGTTTTCATTGCGTAACCGTTTTTAGATTTCATTGAACGAAAGCCTATGCAAAGGATTAGTCAAAACTGCGTTCTAAATGGTTTTAATGAAGGTTGAAATTTGGATCTATCTTGCATTAAGGCATATATGGCACACCTGAAAATACTCGGCGTAAACGATAAATGAGTTTATTTCTGTAATTGCAATAATATAGTTAGTTGCTAAAAAGGAGTCTAATGTGTTTACTGTATTATAATTAACGATTAAATGCCCTTGCTGGCGACACATTATATTATTTCAACGTTAATATCAATTTTAAAGTTTCGTTCCGATTCACCCCTTCAACAAGATTCTGATGTACCATCAAACCGGGTGAATCGGAACGAAACTCTAAAAGCGATTTTAACATTGAATATAGTTTGTTGCCAAAAAGGACTGTAATGTGTTTACTGTATTAGAATTAACGATTAAGTGCTCTTGCTGGCGACACATTATAGGTATTATTTCAACGTTAAAATCAATTTTAAAGTTTCGTTCTGATTCACCCCTGCATCCCTATTCAACCCGTTTGACGGTAGTTACCCGTTCAACAAGATTCTGATGTACCGTCAAACGGGGTGAATCGGAACGAAACTTTAAAAGTAATTTTAACATTAAAATAATATAGTTTGTTGCCAAAAAGGACTGTAATGTGTTTACTGTATTATAATTAACGATTAACTGCCCTTGCTGGCGACACATTATATTATTTCAACGTTAAAATCCATTTTAAAGTTTCGTTCACCCCTATTCACCCCGTTTGACTGTACTTATTATTTGTTTCGACACTGTGTGGTCATTATAAAAACAAATTGGGTTTTATTATGTTCGTGTAAACCACAACTGAAGACTTACAATGTAGTATAATTCCCACGTTCCAACTATCAACACTGAACGATATTACTACCTAATGTTTTATATTATTTATTTGACGTGTGGTTTTGACAATAAAGGCTTTATTTAGTTTTTTTTTTTGTGAATATCATTAGTACCTACAGGTTTCATAGACAGTTTTTTTTAATAGAGCTGTAATGGATTTTTCATTACGAGGCTTACAAGAGCTAAAGCGCGGTCACTGTCGGATGTCATAGAAAATAAAGAAACGTGCTATCACACAACGCTGGTAATTTGTTGCAAAATATGAAGCAATTATGGATTTACAAAAAAAAAATTCATTGGACTAAAAAATTAAAACACTATTACGTTAGTATGTTACTTGTAGAATAATCTGACAAAAAATCTGAATGTTTGCATGTGTATTAGTATGGTTTCTAATCGTAAAAAAATTTTTTTAGAGGTATTTTCGTGATTTTTTTCTATCATATCAAGTTAATTGTATTATTTTTTCAACACACTATCTAACTAGCATATATCCAGAAGAATATCATATATTTTTCTGATTTTGCTTACCGCACTGGTTCATATATTTTTAGGCATTATAAATTTGCGTTTAGGTCATGTACTCCCCTTAATTCTCCTGCCCTAGTCGTCGGTCCGGATGACAACTGCTTAAATGTCATAATGAAGTTACAAACATAGACAATCCACAACAGGCGCAACATGTTTTGTCTTCCACACTTCTCTATCAGTCGTCATCTCGGTAGTTACCACCTTTCTAACCACATCATCTTCCACACAATCCATCCATCGTTTATTTGATCTTCCTCTACTCTCATAGCCATCCACATTCATACTAAGAATGTTCCTCATTACATTTTCCTCACTCCTATGCATTATATGCCTATACCATGACAACCGATTTCCACACAGTTTTTCCATCACCGGTGCCACTTTCAGACTTCCTCTTTAATTATTTAACTAAATAGAGATGTTATAATAATCCCAATATTATTTTTCAAAGCTTAAAAATCCATATGTAACTTTGTCGCGCGTTTTGTGCTCCGTCAGTCTGAAACCCCATAACTTCCTATTAAAGTGCTGTAACAGTTACGATCGCTTTTTGCGAGGAACTCCATTTGCCTGGAATTAGTGCTAAACGACAAATTGTTAACAAGAACAAGATGGCGATCTTCTTGTACAAGTACATAGCATAACATCACGCCTGTATTCCCCGAAGAGTTAGGCAGAGGTGTACCTATAGTACACTCACATTTCGCCAGTTAGGTTTAAGTCCCATGTAATAGGTGGCGAGCCTATTGCCATCAACCGGGCACAAATTCTGACTCTGGGCTACTGAGAAATTCCAAAAAAACACTTTGCCTGACCTTGGATTCGAACCCAGGACCTCATGTTCGGCAGTAACGCTTGTGAACACTAGACCAACGTGTACATTTTATAAGAATAGAGGTACCTTGACTCTACCTCGACTCTACCGCGACTCTACCGCGACTCTACATTGACTCTACTGCGACTCTACCTCGACTCTACTTTGACTCTACCACGACTCTACCTATATCTTTTATGGGGTACTGTATTAAATGATACAACAAAATACCTTGTGATATATTGCAATTAAATGAAAGAAAATTTAAAACTCATATTAAAATTACACTTTGTAAACAAGCATATTACAAATTAGAGGATTATATCCTAGATAAGAATGCTTGGAAACATGCTGGTCCTGCTCCATAGGACAATCTAGAGTCTAGACAAAATCAAACTGATTGCTAATTTAATTGTATAATTTATAATTTTTATGACATTGTTTTTTACATTATGTAACTACTTTAACTCACACATTAAATTATTACTTGTGAAATTTTGGAAACATCATTTACTTTTCAATATTTGTAAATATGTGAGCACCATGTATCTATCTCATAATTAATTTACCTGTCATGCGTTATATTTAATTATTTTTACCTATTGTGGTATAGTAATTTTATTCTAGGTACATTGTCTTCACATATAATTATTATGTATACATAATATTGTAAAACAAGTTTAAAACACTGACGGTGTAGTTTCTTGCCCATGCCTCTCCATACGAAACTACCTTTTGGAAGGGGCAACTAGAATCAATTCTATTTTTTGTAAATTTTGACGTTCAAAAGTGCCTTTTATGTGCGTATTTGAAATAAACGATTTGACTTTGACTCGATTTCTATATGTTTGATACTTTCTGCTGTGCTTGCCTTAATGTTGAAAGTTGCTGCTGTTTTGGGCAGGAACCTTTTCGATGTCATTATGAGGTCCATTATCAGTGAAAATGTTGTAGGACTGGTTTCAATATAAAGTCAGATCAAACTCCTGAGCATATTGATTTTTGTCAAGCATTTATTTACTTCATGAGCAAGACCAAGTAATTTTTGCTACGTCAAATTTTCTTTCTTCTGTCTGTCTTTCTTTACTATTGAAATCAGCAATTTCCAAGAAGATGTAAGTTCAATATCTAATTGTTAATTGTCAAAGGTTTTTTTTTTTTAATCTGAGTCTAAATTACAGTTTATTTTCATCTGAATCCCATTAAATAAGTACCAAACGAGTCTAAACAAATTCTCAGTAAAAAATATTTTCAACATCATTTGCACGCTAATTTGTTTACCATAATAACAAAGTGCTAATGTTTAAAGAGAAATAAAAACATTAATTAAGTACTTAGTGACTAATTAATATTGACAAACATTGTTCGTCTTAAGTGCGGTCATTCGCAACCTATTAAGCCCTGTTTACATTGGTCGAGTACTGTGGTCTAGTGCGAGAGTATTTACTATGCCATTAGTTCATAAATTAAAAGCTTACATTGTATACTTGCGGCGTAATTATGTAACACACTAACAGTAGGAATGGGTTTCATTTTGACAGTTCAACAACATTCATTGCGTTATTTACGTTGTTGAGCAGACAATTTTTTCGAACATATGAAGCAATGGATTAGCAATAGGCTTCAAAATGATTCAGATTGTGATAGATAGGTGTTACGTAATTAAGGTGCTGACGTAAGTACCATAATGTACTGTCAGCAAAAAATCATTGTTTATCAAATTGATACACTACGTCATTTTGCCGTGTTATAATAATAAATCCAAACAACTGCCAATTGATTTGAATAAACGTTATATAATTTGCTAAACATTAAATTCCTCATTAATTATCGTCTGCCTCGTTGGTGTAGTGATCAACAGCGCTACAGCTAAGCATGAGGTCCTGGGTTCGATTCCCAAGTCAGGCAAAGTGTTACTGGGTATTTCCATCAGGAATTTTTCAGTAGCAGCCCAGAGGCTGGATTTTTGCCCGGTTGATGGTAATATGCTCGCTCCCTATTTCATGGGACTTAAACATGACTGGCGATATGGGGGTGTACTTTAGGTACACCTCTGCCTAGTCCTTCGGGGATTACAGGCGTGATGTTACATTATATAATTAAATTTCCTGACTTTACACACTCCAAAGTGTCAATTTTTGTAAATGATTGATGAACGTATACGATGAGAATGGAGTATGCAAGGATCTTAGCAGGTGGGGTGTTCTGTAGTGTCTGCCTACCCTCATGGGAAGAAGGCGTGAGTTTATGTACGTATATAATCAATTTTTTTAAGTGAAAACTTCTTGAGACGCGTTGAGCACTTTTTGGGTGAACAAAAAGCGTGAAACTCGCGTCATCGTCACCGCACGCTTCGACGATACAATTCACAAGTTACTTAGTTTTCACTTCTATAGGCAGTCCCCAATGACTTTTAATAGTCCGCTTATACAGTTAAAACTTATTTTAAAACTTAACATAATATAAAGCACAAAATTATACCATAATGAGTTAGAAAATCACAATAGAGCGATAAAACTTGGAATAACATTAACTGATACGAACTTATCGTTAGCAGTTAACCTCTTGTGTTGCTCTAGCTACTGTGTATAGAGGAACTTATTGTATGAGGACTAGGGATTACATTATACACTTGCATGCAAAAAATCGATCCACCTCGTTCTCTTCGATTTGACACAAGATAATTCAAGGAGTTTAATTAACAATTACCTAATATAGTGGGTACTAAAACCTTCCTGATTGTATTTAGATTACGTTAGTCAAGAAATTATCAAAACTGATTAATTCGTTTTTGAGAAAATCGCGAACTCAAAAACGTATGGTTCGAATAAAGAACCTCCTTTTTTAAGTCGGCAAATAATTCAAGTTAATTGATGACTAAATGAACAAAATTAAGCTTTTGTTAACTTCACTCACAAAAACAACCGACTTCAAAAAAAAACACTAAAAGACGTGAAAAATAACTTTAATTTCGGAAGTCGGTGTCTTTGCTTTTGTATTTTCGTTTTTGGACACCGACTTCCGAAGTTAAAGTTATTTTTCACGTCTTTTAGTGTTTTTATTGGAAGTCGGTTGTTTTTTTGGCAAAAAAGTTTTTTTTTTTCGCTTTTAGTTGTGGTACCTACCCCACACAAATTCGTATACCACTACTTGGTGTGTAAATAACAGTGACAAGAAATTATTAACACATCATCCATATAAACTAAGTGGAAAAATACGCAGTATTAAGGATAACTCAAAAATTACTGGTCATACCTTGATCAAATTTAAATGGGACCACATGTGAAGTAAAAAAAAAAATCATACAAATCGGTTCACCCAGAAAAAAGTTCTGAGGTAACACACATAAAAAAGAAAAAAAAAAACATACAGCATATTCAGAACCTCCTCTTTTTTGTGAAGTCGGTTAATAAAAGTGACAGGAAATTATTAACACATCATCCATATAAACTAAGTGGAAAAAATATGCAGTATTAAGGATAACTCAAAAACACACATAAAAAAAAAAATACGTACAGACAAATTGAGAACCTCCTCCTTTTTGTGAAGTCTGTTAAAAAGTCACACAGTTTTTCTTCTTTCTTATATCTATGATTTTTCCAATCAATAGCGAGTGACGAGAACATCTGAAGAATCGAGTCGATCTTGTCAAGAATATTGCTTTTATCAAAGTATAGGATATGTGTAAATAAACTTTATCTTACATATCTTCACACAATATAAAATAATTAAAATATTCATCAAATGTATTGAAAAAATCGTCTCAAAAAAAACTTTTTTTTAAAAAAAAACACGAAAACTAAATCAGCTGTTCCCTACATTTATGTTCGCATAACTCGTCAAAATGTAGGGTAAAATTTGTCACGCAAATTAACTCCAAAGTAAAATTAGTTTATAATGATAAGTACAATGACCCCCTAAGAGGTTGTGCGTTATTTAAGTTACACATTGTATATACAGTATACATATAGCTCATGGAAAGCGTTCGGTGACGATGACGCGAGTTCCATGATTTTTGTTCACCCAAAAAGTGCTCAACGCGCCTAAAGAAGTTTTCACTTCAAAAATTAGTAGGTACCTAAGAACGGCAAAGAAAATTCAACAGTAATTTCAATATTTTTGTACAAGTTTTTGATAGATTTACATAGATGATAATTGGTTTTATTTCTGTAAGTAGGTTTGTACAAACAGTTTTGTACGCCAAACATATTTTAAAAACTAGATGAGGTCGGCCTTTCCTATCTGACTACTCTGAGAAGAAAGGCCGAAACAAACTCAGAGGTCACATTCTCTTTTGAAGTCCAGCGGGGTAATTACGTAACACACTAACAGTAGGAATGGGTTTCATTTTGACAGTTCAACAACATTCATTACGTTATTTACGTTGTTGAGCGGACAAATTTTTCGAACATATGAAGCAATGGATTAGCAATCGGCTTCCAAATGATTCAGATTTTGATAGATAGTGTGTTACGTAATTAGAGTGCAGAACTATAATTCCATGAATTCTATGGACGAATGAATATGCCCGAACTGTGTACTACTCAGTAAGGTCTTGAGATTGCAGTACATTAACTATTTGAATCAGACGCAAGATAAAAACGCTTTGTTTAGTATAAGAACTAAGAAACCAGCATATGCTATGCACTTTATGTTAACGTCTACTCGCCATATCTGGCCACAGACTTTCATCACAATATTATTCTATACCTGTCTCGGTCATTCTCCTAGCAATAGAAAAAGATGGCGTTAGCGATAGCTCTTGAAGTAAAAACTTAATGCAGCCAGTTTATAAACAAGAGAAGCAATGTAGCCTTCATTTGTTTTTACAACTTGCTTCGCGATAAGCTTATACGGTCCGTTTATTTTATTGCCGATACAGGAGGCAATGTTAATAATATACTCGGTCGTGGGATACTGAACTAAACTGCCCTATTTTCATTGGTAGAGTGGAGTGCATTAAAGTAGACTCTATGAATAACCATACATAACTGTAGGCATAAACTTCTTTTTTTCTGCCAAGATTACCTATGAGGTTGTCAGCTGCTTCACTGGGATGTCTCTTCGCGTTTTTTTATTATTATTATTATTATAAGCCTGTAAGTCCAGCAAACTTAAAAGCTCCGGCAGACAGACGCGATGAGACTGTTGTAGAACTGTTTCCGTGAAGTTTTCATATAAATTGTTCTACTAGAGTCGCATCGCGACTGTTTGCAGTCGTCTTGTATTTGGCGTTTGTTTATATTTTTTAGGTCCGGTTGCCACTTGGTAAAGGCCTCCTTCAACCTTCTCCATTCCTGTCTCTCTCTGGCCACTGCCCCATGTTGTTCCAGCGACCTGTCTGACCTCATTATCCCACTTTTTCTGTGGTCTACCTCTCTTTATTTGGCTGTTTCTTTGGTACCACTGGGTAACTTACCTCTACGAACGGCAGTACTTTTAAATGTATGCCGAATAACTAATATTTCAACCACAACATAAGCATTATAAGTTTTTTCGCACTTTTAAATTTGTTACGGCAATGATATGATAAAGTATACTTCGCTGAATAAGGTAGACAAAGAAATCCCACGCATACGCTTGATCAAATACGCGAACAAAACTATTGACACAGTCCAAAGTCTCATAATAGTAAAAAATAAGTAATCCTACAAAAAATTGTTAAACTCACCGACTCAAGTGTCGCAAAAAGACAGAAAAAGTTCCCATAATCCGACACGGACACGCTACAGTTACGGAGAACACGCCTGAAATCGATGACAGGCGGACTGACACGCAAGATTGAGATGTTACAGTTAACACAAGGAGATCAGAAACTTGTTCTAGTTTGGGTTCAGTAGGTATGAAGAAAAACGTTTTGGTGCAAAATCCAAGACAATTAATGGAAGTAAAGAAGTTGACGCAGCTATTTTCTGTGACATTTCTGTAATGAAGTCAACTGTTTCATTAAAATGGCCATGTTAAAGAACGAACTAATACTGTGAAAACATTATACGACATTTAACTTATAAATGAGAGAGGAATGCCTATAGAAGAAGAAAGAAAAAATAGACAGAAAATACAAACAATAAAAAAGGACATTAATAAAACTAACAAGTAATAAATTATTTTCGATTTATGTATTTTGTTTTCCCTTCTACTCTTACACACGTTGTCTTCATCTCTTTAATATACTCTCCTATCGCAGGTATGCTGGAAGAGATTTCTTTAGAAATAAGCTTCACCTTTGTACCTATTTTTCTGTTGCTTTCTTCTTGTCTGTCTATATGTGTGTACATAAACGCTTAAATAAAAAAATAAAACGAAAATAAATACCTGTGTATATTTAAAAAATAAATATCGCAGCGCTGGTATCCTGATAGGGCCCGCTGTAATGCCATGGACACACCTACGGATAGTATATAAAGAAGAAAATATCATATCTATAAAATCAAGGAAAACTTCTTTAGCCTACCTACTGAACCATGAAGGTAATTTCAAATCAAGTGAACTTTAATTCGCTGACTACGATCTCTTCATGTTTTATTTCAGTAAAAGAAACAACTTCGTCAAGCAAAGTAGCGTCAAACCACTTGTTAAATTAAACTTAGTTCTAAACATGTTTGTTCAGTTATCTGGGCTATTAACCGTCGGTAAACAGTGTTTGACTAACATGATTAAGTTTTAACTAAGAGGCAGGCGTGGCCGTGAATATTTTGTATATTAATTAATTTCGGCAACTTTGTATTAGTTTGTTCAAAGTTTTAATTAAGTTTTGAACTCATTATGGATTTTAGTTCGATTGAGACGTTTTGTAGGGTTTGGAATAAAGACGGGAAGTGTCTGAAAATGTTTATTTAAATGGAAATCGAGCAGCAACTTAATTGCAATCTGAATAATTTTGAAGTATATTGCTAATCCATTGCTTCTTAAGTTCGAAAAATTTGTCAGCTCAACAACGTAAATAACGCAATGAATGTTGTTGAACTGTCAAAATGAAAGCTATTCCTATTGTTAGTGTGCTACGCAATTACCCCGCTGTTCTCAAACGTGGAAAAAGGATAAATAAATATAGTATTTAATCGCCTAAGTACCGTACCTACCAGTGCAAGTAATTACTCAAAATAAAAGCATTTACATAACATAACATCACGCCATATTCCCCGAAGGATTAGGTAGAGGTGTACCTATAGTAGGTACACCCACATTTCGCCAGTTACGTTTAAGTCCCATCTAATAGAGGGCCAGATTATTGCCTATTTATTGCTATAATAATACAGTACCGTACAGTAGTAGTAGGTCATCGTCTCCCTAGGCTTTTCTCAACTACTTTGGGGTCAGCTTCGAGTCTATCCAGATGCAGCTGAATACCAGTGTTTTACATGGAGCGACTGCATATCTGACCTCCACAACCCAGTAACTGGGTAATACGATACTTGGTGGGACTTTCAGGCCACTGACGACCAGTGACGACTGTCAAAGATCTACGAATGACAGCCGGGATCAACGGCTTAACGTCCTTTCCGAGGCACGGAGGGGTCTCGGTATGATAAGATGGTCACTCATCCACAGTTGAACCTAGTGGCTCGTGACAAAGCATAGTTTTCTATGGAGAAGAACGGGCAACGAACTCCATGGTTACCCTTTCAAGTGAAGTTTTGATTGATTATTTAATTACATAGCTGTTTCTAGCCATATAATGAGCGTTTTCAGTTAGTAATTACTTGTGTAACATAAACAATAATAATAATTTTATTGACTTCTACCTAGAAACTAAATCCTTTGTCTTGTCAGTATTCCAAGTTCAGATCATCTTGCAGTTTTATGTTCCCCTGGTACTAAACGTCGGCTTGTTTTAGACGTTCCGACGTAGGTACAGGATCCAGGTTAGGTCTAGGTTTATAGGCCAGTACACACGGTTATTGCCATCATTAAACACACGTTATGGGGTTGTGTACAACCGGTTTAACACACTTTACATGTTTAGAACTGACCAACTGCGTGGATTCACGACTCACGTAACTTTTTTTGCTAACTGCCTCGTTACTTTAGTATGCTGCTTGTGTAGTCCAGCACTTCTGTCACAATCCGAGGGATTTTGAAAGAAATTCTTAATGCTTCGTAGGTTTGATAAGTTCGTCTGCTTGACAACGTAAATAACGCAATGAATGCTGTTGAATTGTCAAAATGGAAGTCCTTGCCGTTGTAATTGTGTTACGTAATTACCCCGTTGGTTTTATGCCTAGGTCGGGGAGTGTTAATCAGTATTTCCGTAAGGAATTTTTCAGTAGTAGCTTGGAGTCTGAATTTGTGCCAGTTTTATGACAAAAGCCTTTAACCCTTGTAACATAAACATAACAGACAATTAGTGCTCTATTTATCTCTTCAGGAAATACTGCTGTGGCCTGTGATATTATGTTTTGTAGATTTCATTAGAATATGTTCTTCTTGCCTAATGATAAATAATTTTATTTCTGTAAGTAGCTTTTTACAAACACTTTTACACGTCAATCATATTTTAAAAACTAGATGAGGTCTGCG
This sequence comes from Griposia aprilina, assembly GCA_916610205.1. Taxonomy (NCBI): domain Eukaryota; kingdom Metazoa; phylum Arthropoda; class Insecta; order Lepidoptera; family Noctuidae; genus Griposia; species Griposia aprilina. The sequence continues at coordinate 17,483,873 of OU744307.1, read as the reverse complement.
TTTCCTATCTGACTACTCTGAGAAGAAAGGCCGAAACAAACTAAGAAATCACAGTCCCTTTTAAAATCCAGACATAATCTTGGTCAGATCATGTGAAGACCATGTAGATTAAGTGTCTGAAATGGTCATGGTAGGATTTACTACATCAACAGGTCATTGTGAGGAAGGACAATATTTAATGCTTAGCTATTACGTATGTTAACAAACGTCAAAAAAATGAGTAGATATTACAAGTACGTAAGTACCTATTCAACTCACATACAGAACAAAATCATTATTAGTCCGTCATAAGTACGAAAAAATCGTTGAAAGCAATCGAAATCATGTACGGTACTCAAATAATCATGATGATTTGCAAGAATAAGATGGATGAGGTTTTATTGTTAGTCAAAATTAGAAATCATTAGAGAGATTGTGACCAATGGGAAGATTCCCTCATTTACATTTAGCAGGTCAAGATTCGACACAGTGTATCGAAGTGTGAATTTTCTTGGAAAAAGATTGAGGAAAAATTAATAAACAAATAATACATTTTTGCGAAGTAATGACGCTCTCGTGATCGCTTTTTGAGCACATTATAATTGGAAAGTAAATTCTGTGTAACTTTAAGTTTTTACTTTACTGTATGGACAATAACAAAATCATTAAGTCTTTAAGAAAAACCCAGTATGAAACGTTGTCTGTAGTGTTTATTGCGTTTATTTGCTCATCAATTTGAAAATATTTAGGCAATCAACGATCCAAGTAAATGTTTACATAACAATTTTATGATTGTATCTAAAAATACATCTCCATAACTCACAAAATAACTTAATTACAGCGTAGACTCAATCAAAAATCCCAATTTATAAACAAAAAAACCACAGACCACACATCATCAGGGGAGAACACCCACAAATTTAGATTTGCAGTTTACGTTTTCATATTCACATCCCTATACTATAGGTTTAAAGGCTATTTTTGATTACACATAAGTTTTGGTCCAGTAAAAGTAAGTTTGACTTAATGGTGTCTGTCAAAATTAAAGGTACATTTAAAGGAGTGACTGCATTATTTCTTTATAATGCATCCGAAACATTCCAAAATGGCTTTATTACGTTAAGAACTAACAATCTAAAACGAACCTTCAAATTACCCATTAAAGTCGAATTTGGTTAGAAAAGATTTTTAATGTAAGGGAGATAAAATGTTTAAACTTCGTAGGTGGTCCTTCCCTAGAATTTAGTTGTCATTAAATTACAGAAAAAATCAAGATAATAGTGTTGTTAGATGTTGACGTCGTGCGCCACTAAGATATTATGTTACATTATTTTATCTCCGTTTCTGATGTCACATTTTTTGTCCTCGTTTTTATAAGGTCGAAACCATCGTTGAAGATAATACTAAACACAGAGCTCCGACTCGGAGCAGCACGCTTGGGATTTTAATGGAGAAAACATTTTTTGTAATTATTTGAGTTCTAATTTACTTTCTTTAACAGCCGTGTTTAAAGTGAAAGATCGTGATAGAAATTTATCAGTAAAGAAATCGAGCTAGGCAAATAAAATCTCAAACCGTGAAACAGATATTGGTCTTGCGTCCAAATGTACTAAACTAACTAACTACACGTACTCGACTAAACACTGGAGATGTATAAACGCGGCAAGCCGTTGGTCCTGGCCATCATTCGTAGATCTTAGACAGTCGTTACGGGTAGCTAGAAGCCTGGAAGTCGGACAACCAGTCTTACCTAGGGGTATCGTGTTACCCAGTAACTGGATTGTGGAGGACAGATAAAAAGTCGCTCTATGTAAAATAATGGTATCCAGTTGCATCCGATAAGACTCGAGGCTGACCACAACATTGTTGGGACTAGGCAGATGATGGACACAAAGATCAAAACGTCTAAAAACAACTGAACGTCTTTAAAATCGATGGACATTTTTTATACCCGATATAAAGTTTATTTTTAGTCCTTTAAACCATAAAACGATAACAAAAGCAGTGTCTATTTTAACTTCTCTGTTATATTGATACAAGGTACTATTAACCTATTTAATGACTACTGCTTACCTCGAAATGGCTTCAATATAAACATGGGAACGTTAACACGATTTTTTGTTCCCAAAAATAACTTTGTGTTGTTTTCAGAGTTACACCGTATTTAGGTCTTGCTTTTAATTCAGTGAAACCAAAAAATCTCCAGCACGCCAATTGCGTAACACACTTTCTTAATCCATTGCTTTATATGTTTTAAAAATTTGTCTGTTCGTCAACGTAAATAACGCAATGAATGTTGTTGAATTGTCAAAATGAACAGTATTACCTTTGCAACTGTGTAACGCAATTACCCCCTTAGTATTAAGAAAGTATTTAGGAATATTTTTCAGTTCAATTAACTGAAATATTCCTTTGGAAGGGGGGGTCTACTCTCTTAGCACGAATCCGTATTTTCGGCCGACGTTACGGCTGTTTTCTACTACATATCACCTACGGACATAAAATTAGTTTGGGGTCCGACCTAAGAATGAATGACCTCACGATGTCACAGCCATCCCTACTCCCGATGTGTATTTACCTGTCCGAAAAAGTTAATTCATCGGGTGTAGGGTTCACTCCAAAGATTCAAACTACTTTCGGAGGGGCCCGTATCTTCGTTGAAGGACTTAGGGACTAGGCCATCTGAAACATAACATAATTAGTTTCAACTAGTAAATAGTTATTATCTGTTTATCAAATATATATTTTTTTGCAAATAATGAATGTCTTTCAAAATAAGGAATACTTTTATGTAAGCGTATCTCCCAAGTTATTGAAAAATGCTCAGTACGTTACCATACCTATCGAAAAAAAAAACACCTTCATACAAATTGAACAACACCTTTAGGAGTGCAGAATCAGTGACAAGCTTGTAAGTCATAAAACTTGTCCCCGTTATCTTATCTGCAGTTAACTTTAACTGCTTGCTTAGCAGATAAGCAGCTGTTAACTGTTGTTGTAAATCTTGTTTTTGTTTCACTACTCAGTTATAACGGAAATTATAAACGGCAACGTTTGTAGATAAATAATTTAATTACTGTAAGTAGGTTTGTACAAACAATTTACACGTCAATAATATTTTTAAAACTAGATGAGGTCGGCGTTTCCTACGAGTATCTCACTACTCTGAAAAGAAAGGCCGAAACAAACACACACACATACACACACACACACACACACACACACACATACACACACACACACACACACACACACGCGCACACACACACACACACATACACACACACACAGTCACACACACACACACACGACAGACAGTGGGTCACAGTCTCTTTTAAAGTCCAGACATAATCTTGGTCAGATCAGTAGATTTTTGTCTGAAATGGTCTTTTGAGGAAAAACCACACAGAATGAGTGGACCTGTACAGTCAGTGCACGCATTGTCAGTAATCGTGCAGCTCAACTTAAAACTTAAGGTTAAGGATAGAGGTAAGGATAGAGGTAAGGATAGAGGTAAGGATAGAGGTAAGGATAGAGGTAAGGATAGAGGTAAGTATAGAGTTAAGGATAGAAATTGAAATTGTAGCAGCCCGGAGTTTGGAAGTTGATAATGTGAAACTCCCTTGCTTCGGAACCCCCAAAGCCGTTGGTCCTGCTCCTGATGTCTCCCCGGTCGTGTCGGATTGCCGTCCCACCGGACTATGAGAGTAAAGGAACAGAGAGTGTACCCGTGTTAGCGCACACACTTGTACACTATAATATCGCCTGCATACTTGGCTAATCTCCGTTGAGGTTGGCCACCGTCACCGAAATTCGGTCGTGACGATTTTTAATACAGATAAGATGGAATTAGATGCCAATCGAACGTTTGAATCGCAGTGCATTTGAACTTCCTATCGCGTATGGTTATTTATTTTGAAAGGTAAATGTAATAAAATGGTGTTAATTTCTATCGACTGCGGCCAGTTTTTGATTTGTCAAGACACCGATTTTTTTTAAGTTTATTAGACTTCATTTAATGATGAAAGAAACAAAGAAAAGAAAAAAAAAAAAAGAAAAAAAAAAAAAGAAAAAAAAAAAAGTAGGCCACTGTGTGCACGTCAAAGTGGATCACTGTGTGCACGTCAAACTGATTCAATGAGTGCACGTCAAAGTGGATCACTGTGTGCACGTCAAAGTGGATCACTGTGTGCACGTCAAACTGTTTCAATGAGTGCACGTCAAAGTGGATCACTGTGTGCACGTCAAACTGTTTCAATGAGTGCACGTCAAAGTGGATCACTGTGTGCACGTCAAAGTGGATCACAGTGTGCACGTCAAAGGAAATATTTCAGCCACGGTTTATCTCTGGCCAGTTGTAAAAGTCAATTACGAAAGTCTTTGCTTTGATCTTTCAACTGAATGGAATGTTGTGATTTTAGTATGGCAGTTATTGTTAAAAGAGGAAGTGTTATGTTATGAAATCGTCATAATAGGGTTTTGTTGAGTGTGTTTGGTGTTCCAGTTTAGCCAGACTTGATATGAGAACATTATTCGATCGAAAGAATCTTCTAGTATTGTTACGTGTATCTAATAGCTTCTTGATATCAAAAGTACCTTAGTTGAGTACCTTAATTTTATCATGTTTATTCTATTTTGGAGTTCGCTTAAACATTGCTGCTCCAATTTTTTTTTGACCTGCGATTTCTTGATCAATGCCCACAGAGTTTCGGTGAATTTTACGCTGAATCGAATCGATATACCCAAGAACTATGAATAACTAAAAATTTATAAAATATTCTATTCCTCGACTAACCAACGCGTTAACATACTCGTAACTGCATCTCTCACACTTCGTCAGAGTAACCCGAATATGTTCCCATGCATGTAACGTCATAATTATCTATACGCACACCACAGGTAGGAACGCACCATATTATGCTAATCATATAGGCTGGTTAGCTCTAACGAGGCAATTAATCAATGACATTGAGTAGGTTAGGTACAGAAGAGTCACTTTTGACACGTCAAAAGTGACTAAAACTGTGTTGGATCCTGATCCAAGAAGGGATGTAATAAATATTTTTTTATTTTTTATTTCAGAGTCCATAGGGTTAGTAACAATTTGACTTAATATCTAGTGTTAATAGGTGCAGACACAGATTAACATTACAAATTCAAATTCAGCGTGGAGCTGCATCCATCTCCGCAGTATCGGGGAATCCCACCGATCTGCTAGGCAAAGAATTTCATGAGATTTCAAGTGGTTGCATATAAAGAAATGGAGTGCTTTAAGTTATATTGAAGCGAATTTTGTGCTCAGATAATAAACTATAGTAGATCATAACTAAAGGATCATGCTTGGATCCTGGTGGTAATACCGTTGTAGCTGCTGTCAGAATGTATGCGAATCTTGGAAAAAGTCTTGTTTTCGCGAAGTTTTTGTAAACAGAAGCAACGCTACAGATACCTCGCCAAACAATTCTACTATTTGGAGATTTGGGAACGAAAAACGCATCCGTATTTAATTAGAATATTGCGTGGCATATTATAGAACTCAAATGGAGTTGGATAGGACACCTGGCAAGGCGTAGTGATAACAAATAGAGTAATGCAGTGATCGAGTGGCGTCTAAGGACTGGAAGACGAAATGTCCGTCGTCCGGCGGCGAGATGGGCGAACGATATTGTTACCATCGCGGGTAGAACCTAGATGAAGCTGGCACAGAAGCGTGAGGATTGGCATTGGAAGAAAAGAGAGGCCTATGCCCAGTAGTGGGTGTAGTCGGGCTATGGGTGATGATGACGATTGCGTGGCAAGCCTCTGTGCGAAGCTAACACCAAGCTATTGTGTACCTTCTGTAACCAACCTATTTAGTGGTCAGATTGACGCGATTGCACGTCGATAACGGTTTGTTAATAACAACAGTACATCAGTTGATTGGCTTTCTGTTTATTTGAGTACTCTGTGCCCTCCCGTGATTGGTCGACGAGGGGTAATTAGACAGTTATATATTGCGTGAAGGTTCGAGTGTTGATTGAAGTGCAGTTATAACGTAAAAACTTTGATCAGGTGGTTAATTTCAGAAGGATTTTATTCATTTTGTATTAACTGTTTGGGGATAGATTGAATTAGATTTACCTCTATACTAATATTTCTGATTAAGTTTATTATTTGTATTTGATTAAAGACGCCATTTGGGAATCTGAATAACTACATACGTCTCGTGTTCCTAGATTCTGATTATCGCAATACCTGTAGGTATGCAATTAAACTAATTCTAATAATCACATGAGAAAACTACAGTAAACAACTTTTTTTTTAAACTACCTAAAGTTCGATAAACTTTTCGTCACAAGGAAAATCCCCAACAAAATTATCTCAATAACTTACTTATTTTATACTATCTTTAAAGATTTGCCCCCACAGTTCTGGTATCTGACCTTTCAAGCTCTGCCTACCTCTAAAGCGTAGCGAGCGTGAACGAATGCGCTTGAGTGTGCAACTGTCGCAGTTTGCGCAACCGGCGCGAGCTAGCATAGAAATAGACGCCCAGCCGTCTGCGCAGATAAACATACATACAGGGGGCCAAGTCTACTAAATTTACAAACGTCACAATGGTTTCTGCATTGATAGTTTTTGATAGATTTTGTATGGGATAATTTTGTCAAAAACTCACAATGCAGAGACTATTGTGATGTTTGTAAATTAGTAGACTTGGCCCCAGATATAGCGTCCTTATCATTCATATTAATCGCGAGTAAATGATAAAAGAAAATAGGAGCTCAGAGTTGGAGACAGACCAAACAGGAAGGTTTCAAATTAGGAAACTAAGACTTTCATAGAAGTTTGGAAATTTTTATACAAGTTAGATACTTTCTATTAGGGCAGCTAATGTACCTTGGTTTTGTACCTAATCTTAGTTTGGTAACTTAAGGCCTCTATACCGCTCTGTTGCAAAAATTGTAAGTTATCCCTATATTCTAGAGATTTTCAATTTTAAGATACCGAGAAAACGGAAAGGTTTATAACTAATCTCATAAAATCACGCCTTTTTGTCATGGGGACACGTAGAAACTCCAAGTACAGACCGCCACATGCTATGAATCTTAATACTCTTTTTGCATAGACTATATTCATACTTCTGGCCGTACACTCGCCAGGTGCAAGTACGACTAGATTGTGTTGAATGGTCGTTCTAGATACGAAGGCTTGTATCTCTAATTCTCTAGTTTAACAATTGAAAACAATGAATAATTATTATGTCAACCAACCTTTAATGAATCTATTTACGCGTGCAATTGCAAGTAGTAATTATATAACACATTTATATCTAAACCAGTCGGTCAACTGGCACATTTCGTTTCTATTTTGAACGCGGAGTTCAGCCAACGTTACTTAAATAGTTACTGATAGACAGACGATGATTCATTGCGTTTGGTAACTGATATCGAAGGATAAGGGGTGTGTCTGTGAGAGTAGCTTTGCCAAGTATTTGAACTATCTGAAGGGCAAACACCGAAGGGAAGGAATGTGCGCCACGATAGCAATGTTGAAGACAGAATTTGAAAGGCTGCAAAAAGGACATCTATTCTTTATAGATAGAAGACTGTTTGGTGACTGATAGGCAAATAAGGAAACCTATACCATTGCGAAAAGAAAGAAACATGCGATTTTAAAGATGTAACTATTGAGAGATTCGTCTAGTGTTGAAATAAAGAAGTGAGTTAGATCAACAGAGTCAGAGAGTGAGGAGAGTGGAGTAGAGTGAGTCTGTTGTGTGTTGTTTTAGTTTATTTTTAGGCACTATTATTGTATGGAAATAATACTACAGTAGACTAAATGTACACTTTTTGTAAATGTTTTATTCAATAAATATTATTATTATTATTAATGAGAGAAGTAAGAAAGAACTTCGAAATAACAGAGAGGATAGAGGATAGAGGTGCATATAATTATAATGATCACCATTCTTAGAAAACGGATCGGTGATGACATAAGTGCACCAAAGGACGCTACTGTAACTCATCTTCTTAACATGCCAGAAATTAATTCAGGAAACTAATTATTCAAAACTAAGTCGAAGGGATTATCGAGGTTAACAGTTATCTGTCGACAAAGATATACGTGATCAACGGTACGCATGACATCACTTATGGTGCACCACACTTTACACGCCGGCTCAAGGCATCACTTCCTAGAACCGAAGTACTTAAGTACCTTCCAATCTTTATCCTTATATTTATTTGTGATGATAAATACTCGGAAAATAAAACAATACTCCTTGCTTTGTTCTTTGCAAAATGAATGGAATCATCGATGATATTATCGTAGAATCGGCAGACAGAACACTTTTTTGTTTACCATAACAGATTACAAAAAAAAAAAAACAAATGGATAGAAAACAGTACTACAGGAATAAACCACAATTAGTCATCAATGGTAACGGTTTCACGATGAGCCTTTGAGTCCTCTGACCTACCTCTCGATACAGGCTATGATAGAATAGTGTTTTATGGTTGTGGCAATATTGATTACGCTCTTCCAGGGAACGGGGAAGTGGCAAAAGCTTAGCTCCAGTAAAAATGGCTAGGTTTCTTCTTCATCGTATCGATGATTTCATTTCGAAGGTTTAAATAAACTTCGACCACAATTCGGCCACTTCGACAGCGTTTTTGTTAGTCTCGCATAGGTCTACCAAAGTGCAGATGATAGTGCACACAGAGCACTGTAAGAGTTTGGACATAGTTTGCGATGTGGCTTCAAAGTCGCACTATGGCTCATCGGAGTACCCCCCACCTGACTAATTTGTACCTGCGGCGGATCATCTGGGTTCTTATTCGGTTAAGAGGTTCCATGTGGGTCATGGCAATTGGTGGCCCGCTGGAAGCTTTTCTGTAGGCTCAACATAGTCAGTTGGAGGCACGCTGGTCTGGTGGTCGCTGGTCACGCTGTTTGGTGCAGTTATAGGGAAGAAGATGATGATAGTGAAACATACGAGCAACCTGACGCCATAATCATCAAGCATTACGTAATAAACCCACCCATTACACAACAGCCTGATACTACCCCATTCCATATCATACAATACGCACAATATGTAGCTACACACGCATTAGCTGCAGCGCTGCAGCGGTGACAAGCAGTTATCTAAACCGCGGACAAGCACGTAGCAAGCCGGGTCAGCTTTACTGATACTCGTACGTACGTCTAGGGAGACCAGGCGGTTGGGAAATATTGAGTGATATTTAGTATGTATTTATTTATATATCGATTGTATAGCATACACCACCTCTGACAGCCTCGTTGGTCTTGTGGTCGCTAGCGCTACTTCTGAGCATGAGGTCTTGGCATCGATTCCCGGGTCGGGCAAAGTGTTATTGTGTTTTCCATCTGGAATTTCTCAATAGCAGCCCGGAGTCTGGATTTGTGCCCGGTTAATGGCAATAGGCTCGCCCCCTATTACATGAGACTGGGGAAATGTAGGTGTACAATAGGGTACATCTCTGACTAACCGTTTGGGGAGAACAGGCGTGATGTTGTTATTGCGAAGTAACAGCCTGGATACGTGGGATTTTTATGGTGACCTGTTCCAGGTTTCAGCTAAGTATATTTGAGGTGAATTCTCCTACTAAACGTCAGCGGGGTAATTGCGTAATACACTAACAGTAGGAATGGCTTTCATTTTGACAGTTCAACAACATTCATTGCGTTATTGCCATTTAGGCATATTATTTATGTTAAAGGATCCGTATTCTCGATTACAGTTTCTCACAACAACGTAATGAAATGTCGAAATGAAAGACTATGTACCTACATTCTAGCAAATAAATTAATTTGAATTTGAATTTTGAATTTATGAAGAATTATGCGATTAGAGTGCTTACTTCCAGATCCATACATTACCTTCTACAAAATTACTTCATAACTGTACTAACTGTCGATCGATGTCAATTAGTTCTCGTTAACGTTACTGACATTCAACCTTTGCTGCTGACGCCGTTACATTTAACGGGATGAGGTATTATACTTTGCCTTTTATGTCAGTCTTAATTCTGCGAGGTAATTGCGTACCACACAAACAGTAGGAATGGCTTTAATTTTGACAGTTCAACAACATTCATTGCGTTATTTACGTTGTTGAGCAGACAAATTTGTCGAACATTTATTAAGCAACGGATTAGCAATATCCTTCAAAATGATTCAGATTCTGATGGATGCAGTTCCTAAACTAACGGATGTTTTTGAAGTCATTGTGCACCAAGCTCTAAACTTCAACGATTACGTTTAGGATTTCCCTGTTAAACGGTCTGGCGAGATAAATTGTGCGAAGAGATCCGGAATGACTCGCAAGGTATAAGGTAAACTGAGCTTAGATTTAGTAGTCATTTTAACAGACTACCAACAGCTACCGGTATAATTATATTGTTTTGGTCTACTTTTAAGACCAATTATTTTATCTATCAAGGATTTGGGACACTCCTTTATCATAGCTGTCGTATGGTGGCCCTATTGTAGGCAGTAGCCAGCATTCTACAAGTGTAGTGAATGGGTGATGTGTCGTGTGGCGATTGTGTGGCCTATCAGTTATGCAGGCTTCGAACGACGTGGTACAGAAGCTCATTCGCTTAAAATGTTGGTTTTAGTAATAGTATAAGCGTAAACATAAGGCGTTTTAAGAATATTAAGCAGATTTTATTAGTTAGTTGAAACAATAGCAGCGAGGTAATTGTGTAACACACTAACAGTAAGAATAGCTTTCATTTTGACATTTCAACAATATCCATTGCGTTATACGTTGTTGAGCAGGCCAATTTTTCGAACATATGAAGCAAGGATTAGCAATATGCTTCAAAATGATTCAGATTCTAATTGCTAGTGTCATTCGCAATTAAGGTGCTGGTTATCTTAAATAAAATGTACAAGCTAACAAAAAAAGAAATATATGTACTATGTATATTAAAAATTATATTATGTATGTACCTATATTAAAGAAAGGGAAAGAACTCATGGGGCATAAAAAAAATTGTCCGCATCTCTGGCAGTGGAAAAAGTAACCAAAAGGCTGGCAACATTGTCACGTTGGATGGCAAAGGTGATTATTTGGCCAAAAAATATATAATTTTAAAATATTAAGTAAAAACAATAGGCGGTCGGTGACTTTTGTAGGCATGACAAAACTTATGAATTATTATTTGTTAAAATATATTTTTTTGCAGCATATAAAAACGTTAAGCATACTAGTTAATTAATTTTTCGTGAAACTAGCCGTGAACATAGTTTGTTAATTGATTAAGTATAGGTAAACTTTGCGGTTGAGCTTATTTGAAGTAAAAACAAAAAAAAAACAGAATTTTATTATAAGAGAATATAAAATTCCAGTTTAGTATTTTAAGAATGTTATCCCCGTATTACGGATTTTGTTAACAAACGGACACAATAGCATTGTCTACAGTCAACATCAGTGTGTTCATTTCTAAGAAACTACCTGGACCCTTTACTAATTAGTGTTACTGCTTTGGAATTTTTCGCAAAACTAGTTTCTTTTTACAATTCTTGCAAACTTTATTGAAATTCTTTGTTAACGAATTAGCTTAAAGAAGAAAGTGTTTGCCATATTATTGTAAGTTGGCCTTGGACATTGGTATTTAAATTGAAAAAAAAAAAAAACATTGAAACGTGTTGCGGCTATTACAAGTATCATGGGACAAGGGCAGGGAGATGATGACGATGTATGAAGATATGTGATGTGCAGAGAACGAATATTCGGATGCATATTTACCTAAAGAATTATTGTTATAGTTACAGCTGGTTTAAGTTCACACGTTATCACTGCTAAGACTGACTCATAAGACAATTAAGTATTAAAGTATAAAACCCAAGTGACGAAAAAAGTGATGAATAAATATAAATGTTGATGGATGGAGAGTGAGAGGAAGGCCAAAGATAAGATGGATGGATTGTGTGAGCAATGATATGAAAGAGAAGGGAGTGAATGTGGGTGACAGTTGACAGGTGAGAATGGAAGAAAGAAACGTGTAGCGGCGATCACAAGTAACATAGGACGAGGGTAGGGAGATGATGATGAAGTATGAAGATAGAGATCGGATATTCGGATGCATATTTACATAACGTTATTTTTAGCTATGAAAGTATGAAAGCGGCTTCTTAATTTATTTTTATTTTTGTAAAATAAAGCCCGGGATGCCAGAAACACCGGAAATGCGTAACTACTCGGGTGTATAGTATAGAAGAGACTTCTAAAAAAAACATTTTTGAAAAAAAAACCCGGGTTTCTCGGATTGCATAACGGATTCAGATACATATTTATTTAAAATTAATGTTTAACCCCCGATGCAAATATGTGTATGTAGGGTGTTAGAGGAGAGGTGGTGTGTGTTAGTTAAAGTTAAGATTTTTTCGATACAAAACCGCATTCCATATTTGCCAACATCGCAACTTGGTGGATATGCATCCGAATATCCGATCTATAGTGATGTGACATATTAAACCTTATAGCATTTTCAATGAAATCGAAAGCTAGAATCCCTGAATTACTGAAAACAGTTTTTAGAACCTCTAAAGTGGGTAAAGGGACTTGTAAGCAAGTTGTATGTACTTTTATTCTTAACCAATTTAAAGAGTTTTCTCTTCTCTTCCTAATCGCTCTCTCACTTGTCATGTTAACGCTTATTAAAACGAAGTTCTTGAACGCAGCTTGCGGTAGGAGTAAACTTGTAGAAAATTGTAGAAATCTTCACGTAACGAAAAAGCATTATGCCCACTCCATGCGACTTTTTATAATATATAATAGAAAGAGATAGGGAGAGAGAGTGAGACATATTTTTCATGGTTTCGAGGGTGCTAAAACCGGTAGTGGGGACAAAATGAGAATCCAAGATGGCGGCTGCAAAAAAGAAACAAACTTTGGATCATGGGTGTCGTTTTTACGATTTTTGAGGGTGCTGAAGCCGACAGTAAGTTTAAAATTAAAATCCAACATGGCGGCTGCGAAAATTTTAAAATTATTCTCCATATCGAATTATATTCGGAGCTGAAAAAAAAGCGTAAGGAACTTCGATCCTGACGGGGTCCCCCGACCCCACACGCTTTTTTGTCCATCTGTTACGATCGATCGTTGCTTGCTAGAGTTAAAATCAACACTATTCGTCTCCAAAAATCGGAAAATAAACTTATTGGTTAAGTAACGAGTCTTACACAAGCGTCTTATCCCATGAAAGGTCAGGGCTAGGAGCCATAAATATTGTAACGACAATAGTTTAGTTAACACGTTAAGGTGATCGTGAGGCCAGCGGGTCAAACCCTTTCTTAGTCAACTATGTGAAGAGGACCTCTTTGTAAACATGGTAATTTTATCTAAGTTGGTTCAGAAACTTGTTAGCAAAGCCTATAATATTAAAGAATAGTGTAATAGACTCCCTCTTTAGTCTAGTGATCACATGCGCTATTGCAGATCATGAGGTCCCGCGCCCTAATTATTACGTAACACACTATCTATCACAATCTGAATCATTTTGAAGCCTATTGCTAACCCATTGCTTCATATGTTCGAAAAATTTGTCTGCTCAACAACGTAAATAATGCAATGAATGTTGTTGAATTGTCAAAATGAAACCCATTCCTACTGTTAGTGTGTTATGTAATTACCCCGCGGAGTTGCTTTCCCAGGTCGGTCAAATTGTTATTGGGTTTTGATATTAGACATTTCTCGGTAGCAGCCCGGAGTCTGGATTTGTGCCCGGTTGATGGCAATAGGCTCGCACCCTGTTACATGGGATTTAAACATAACTGGCGAAATGTTGTATAGCTATACCTTCGGGGATTACAGACCTGATGTTTTTATGTATGTAGTAGTGCTATTTTGAAAAGTTTACTTCGTACCTCACTCAAGTGATTAGTAAACCATATTATTTCAATGTTAAAATCCCTTCTAAAGTTTTGCTCCAATTCACTCTTGCATCCATAATTCACCCCGTTTGACGATACGGTCATTGGAGTGAACTCATTTGCTTTTTATAAAACATTGCGAATTCTGTTGGAATGATAACATCAAGTTTGTATTCCTGATGGGTTAGGCAGAGGTGTGCCTATGGTACACCCAAGTTTCGCCAGCTATGTTTAAGTCCCATATAATAAGAGGCGAGCCTATTGCCATCAACCGGGCTCAAGTCCAGACTCCGGGGTGCTAGACCAACGGGACAGACTGCTGGACAGTTACTCCATGTTAAACATTGATATACAGTTGCATCGCAGTCATAGAATATCTTCACCAAACAGTAAAGGGAATGGGGGACAGGGCTTTTGAGTTATTTCCCTATAAACCTATTGATAATGATTATTTACTATCCCGTTACTGGACTCTGCTTAGTTGTCTAGAAATGTTGAATAGCGTAGGGAGACTGTGATCCTACATTTCTAAAATTCTTAGTTTGCCGACTCACAGGTGCTGTCGGCACTTTCTTTCCCTTTCATTCTTGAAACGGGACGAAAATGATTGAATTACCTGTTGACAGACAGTTATTCCTTACCTGATTGCGACAGAATCAAAAGAAAGGTTATGAATCTCACATGTGAGACCGTTTGTTATCTCATACAGTCTTTTCTACTGAATTGATTTCATCAAATGAGATGTTGGATTTCTATAAGATGACTAATAGAGAAGTAGGGAAGAAAAAGATGATGGCAGAAGAGTGATGACGATAAGATGTTGGATTTTGATCCTGAATAAAGAATCCCGCAAACAGGCGCGACAAGACAGCGCGACGCGACCCTAGTAGAACAATATCTATGAAAACTTAATGGATATTATTCTAAAAGAGTCACGTCGCGCAGTGGCGTGGCGCTGTCGCGTCGCGCTTTCGCGTCGCGCTGTCGTCTGTCTCTGGGAGCCTTAATGATCTAACTATGCCATATGATGTAAGAGGATCAATATAACTGAATATATGTCATGATGTTATACTTCAGCGGTTGGCTTCTATTTTTTTTTAAAGTTTGTTTAATAAAACCACGTCAAACAGAATCCTTATTTCGAGCAATTATCTTATAGAGTCTGAGAACCTATGGGCGTAGACCTTCAATATAATAGGCGATGTAATAAATAAAATATTACATAAATAACAGTAATTCTTTATGGTGTTATTGTTAGGAAACATGACCTCCTTGGCCATACGGGTCCAATCTCAAGTTTAGACAGTAGTAGTGATGTGTCAATGTGTGGAATATCCGAAAAATCCGAATAGCCGAAATTCCCAACGTTGACTTGAGTTGAACCTTTAAATACAGAAATATTACTACAATTTGGAAGGTTCCTGGGAGATTGTAGATATATAGACGAAGAATGGATTTAAAAAAAGAAGGAAAATATGGATATGTGCCCGATTGAGGGAAATAGGCTCGACCCCAACTAAATTGTTGAAGTTTAAATGTGAAAGTTTAGAATCCGAGTGTCGCGGGCAAAAGTTGGTACGTTACAAATATGGAGTTGTCTCAATCATGTGGTATTCAACTGTGTATTTATTATTATAATTTTCTCTCCTCTATGAATACTTAATAAAGTTTGCAGTTAAAACTTTAATAAGACGGAGAAAGTATCTTCATTATAAAGCCACATAAGTGAGAATAAAGTCCAACTTTTTGCCATAATAAAATAATCTTATTAAAATCACCGACAGCTCTCCCGACATCGTTATCTTTTAAGTGAACGAATGAGTGAACGATTGTGCAGCATTATGAATGAAAGTGTCGTAAAATTATGACTTTCTTATTTTCTATTGGATTGTGTATCGCCCTCACGACGGCTATGGAGCATTAATTTAATTTTATAATCATTTAAGAAAATTGCATTTAAATCATAATTTAGTTTTCCCTTGATGTTTGAAAGTGAGTGGTTTTAGCAGTTTTCGCGGCTAAATTATTGAGCAGATCTTTATGATTTGGTTTCGTATCAGAAAAAAAGCAATAGGTTAAAACTTATTATTTCAAAATAATACCTAAAATAAAATGGGAAATTTTGTCTTGATGCTCTAAAAACTTATCGACCTTCTAAAGATGAATAATTTTTAAACTGGAAAATTATTTTTGGTTTTATGTATTTTGTTTTCCCTTTTACTCTTACATACGTTATCTACATCTCTTTTTATCTACTCTCCTATCGCAGGTATGCTGGAAGAGATTTCTTTAGAAATAAGCATCACCTTTGTACGTATTTGTCTGTTCCTTTCTTCCTGTCTGTTTGTATGTGTGTACATAAATAGTTAAATAAATAAAACTGTAAAAACTTTTTGCGCTTCTAAATATGAATCTTTGGTGCCGTGGAGGTATGGTCGGCAAGCGCTACATCCAAGTTGGTCGCAATTATTTGGCTATTTAATATTTTTAGGACCCCAAAATAGGAATTACTTTAGGTTCACAAAAAGAAGCGCAACATTACATTAGTGTTCAATTTTTTTTTATGATAGCAAAATGGCAATTAAATACATGTCAAATAAAATATCATAAACAATTTTCTTTCATATTCTTATTACAAGTAGGCCAAACATTAAAATATGATATCCCAGAAGTGAACTGGAATGTCGATTCCACTTCTAACTTTGATTGCGTAGGAGGGACCAGAAACAGCACAATTTATGTTTTATAAATAAACGTACCATAAACTAATACTTCAAAACAATATTTATAGAGAGTAAACTTTGTGGTACCAGAACCTGTATAAAGGAAATACAGAATCACTAGGTTCTATGAAACAAGGTCTCCCGTCGTGTCTGTATATTTGTTTACAAAATACATCCAGCAATTCCTGAGATAATAGGAATTACTGGATGTATTTTGTTCTGGTCCTTACTAATGGATCCATCGATTCTGCTGATTGGTTTTATGTAAATACTTAATGAAAATTATTCTACTTATGAAAACTACGAGGCAACTGTGTAACAGTTGCAATGCCTTTAATTTTGACAATTCGACAATATTCATTGCGTTATTTACCTTATCGAGCAGACGAATTTTTCAAACATACGAGTAGAAGCAAGGGATGTGTTTTTTTTTTTTTTGGAAGCAATGTATTGTGAAAGCGATTGTGTTACGCAATTGGGGGGTGATATTCTATGCGGGATAGGTTTCTTTAAGTAGTAAAATTAAAAGAAACCGTTAATTTTGAGATCCTGTGAAATTCACAGTCACACTAAAACTTTAGTTTATAATATACAAATAAATAGCCGAAAATTTATATCCAAAAAAAAACCGCTTCAAAAATATCCGCACACTAGCAACTATCCGAACCAATCACGTGCCTGCACATGACCTGTATTGCCAGTTATAAAAACTATCATGTTTGTGCAGTACTTCTAATAAGTACGCATGGTAACTAGTATTCCCACGCGTACCAAGCTTTCTATACCAAGGAGATAGAGGCACTGGAAAGTTCATAAAATGTAATGTTTCAAGGGTGGATTCTAGACTAGATAGAACTAAATAACATAACATGACGCCTATAATCGCCGAAGGGTAAGGTAGAAGTGTACGTTTAGTAACACGCACATTTTGCCAATAGGGTATTTTACTCTATATGAGAAAAAATATAAAAATATAATTGAGAAAGCTTAGGCAAAAAGCAGTCGGAAAACGTTAGTTTTAGTTCATAAAATAGACTACTCTAATAAACTAATAATAGACTAAACTAAATTTTAAAATTCAATTCAAAGGTGTCAACTTTTTTAATGTGTTTCATAACACCATTAAATATTAAATAGTAGTCGCCATGTTATTACGTCATACGGCTATGTAAACTTAGAAGTGTCAACTGTCAACTATCAGCGTATCAACTATTGTTGACACAGCCAACTGACGTCATGACCACAGAGCAATATGGCGTCCACTGCGTCCAGCGTTTTCGTCAAATTACGCGCGAAATTTGAAAATGCAAAATTTTAATGCATTTTTATGGCACTTAAACATTGAATAAAAATTTTGTGATTTTTTTTGTGGTTCATTAGCACTATAGAAACTAATTGCGACACTTTAAAAAAATGGGCGTAATACCCTATTATGTTTAATTTATGTTTAAGTTCCCTCGAGACCCTTCCGTGCCTCGCAAAGCACGTTAAGCCATTGGTCCCGGCTGCCATTAGTAGATCTTTAACAGTCCTTACTGGTTGTCAGAAGCCCAAACGTCTGACAGTCTTACCAAGGTGTATCGTGTTACCCAGTAACTGGGTTGTAGATGTGAGATAGACAGTCGCTCCATGTGAATACTGGTATTCAGCTACATCCGGTTGGACTGGTAACCGACCCCAACATAGATGGGAAAACGATAGGCGGATTGATTTAAGGCTCATTCACACTGGCGCTTCGCGACAACGTACACAAAGGCACCGCGTGCAGCGCGACAGGTGGCGCCTTTGTGTCGGCCTGTCGCGTCGCGCCAGCGTGCACGACCCTTTAAGTGCGTACTCTAGCGCGACCAGTTCTTAGTCAGCAGATTTCAAACTCCAACCACATCTAGTCATTACACCTCCATCGCAATTTACGGCACGCGTCAATACCGGTATAAATAAATAAATAATACCTTTACTACTGACTGCGGTAAGCTTGCGGTATGGCGGGTTTCCTTACCTACATCCAACCTACCTACTTTACAATTTTTGCGGTAGGTTCAGGGAAATTTTCCTGCACTTTGTGTTACCACGGTAATGATAATTATTAATTATTGTTTTTCTTGTTGCAGGTATGTTTCCGGTTTTATTGGCGTCCATAGTTTCCTGATGCCTCATCTCGTAAGAATTGAATTTGTGGTCAGTTGACCAACCAAGTACCAATGTGAGTTTTTCAATTAATTTATAAATTTATCTTTGACTTCATTGACATCGATGAAGAGAAACATCGTGAGGAAAACTGAACTTGTAGTTAATATAAGTTTGAAATCACCAACCCGTCTTGAGCAAGCGTGGTGATCAATGCTCGTGCTTTCTCTGTATGAGAAGAAGCCTTTGCACTGCAGTGGAACAGTAACAGGCTAGTATTCATTTAGTTGACATACAGAATGTAATTTTATATCTAGATTATACTTTGCTGGAAGGAATTCCGTATCAACTCGAGCCATTCAGTATTCTTTGTATGAAACTCCCTACTGCAACGCACACTAATCGGAATCGTAACGTAATCGCCTCGCCTCGGGATATGCTCACGAACCGCGGTGCGGTGCGTGGTCAACTTGCAGCTCCCGCGCTTACGGCTCGTCGTCCCCGCGCTTACGTCTCTCCATACCCGCGCTTACGTCTCTTCGCCAACCTTGCCACTCTCACCCCGCGGCCTGCCTGCAGCTCATTACTGTTGCCACACGTGCTGTCATTAACAAGGCAACTTCCAGTCGTGTTGCGCGCGTGTTTTATTGAATTTGTGGGTTAGAAATCAAACAAAAAATTATAAAATTCAAATAAAAACCAACGGTCGGCGAGCACGTAAGCGCGGCGTCGTCGCCTAGCCATAGCCGAGTCGACAACGTATCGGAGCTGCTGATCAACTTTGGTTACGTGCTAACGTTAGGTTGACGCCTGTTTGACGGCGAGGCGAAAGGCGATACGGTGACGATCCCTTTCCGAGTTGATATGTGTGCTATGACCTTTAGAGTGTTATCTGCAACAGGCAAATGTTATCTCAAATGGGATCTTTGGGTCCAGCATCCCAACTGCGTAACACATTTCCTATCACAACCCGAAGGATTTTGAAGAAAATTCTTAATTTACTACTTCATTGCTTTGAATACTTCGTCCGCTCAACAATGTAAATAACGCAATAAATGTTCTTGAATTTTTAATGAAAGGCATTGCAATTGTAACTGTTATGCAATTACGCCGCTGATTTATCAGTTGGAATAATTTTTAGGTCATCATAAATCAATAAAATTAGTTTATCTCAAGTAACTCATAGACTCTTAGACAAACAGATACATAAAAGGATACAGACGCGTTAACAAGCGCAGACAAAAACGAACACTCACAAGGTAACAATATGTCTGCTGCAGCATTGCCGGATATATGGACAATCCAGTCTGTTGGCGATCATCGCTAGGAGATAATTAAATAATTAATCATAGGTACCTATTAAAGAGATATCAGATTATGGAAAAGCGATGGAGAAAAGCTATTCAGTGGGCTTTAGAAATTAATGCCATAAACATTATTTAACATTAGCAAAATTTAATTAAAGCTTACCATTTAAGCAAAACTTAATTAGAAATACACTGATTGATTTCCAAGCGCATAGAGATACGCTTACTAAGTTGCAAATCAATCAATATTTCAACATAAATCTATTTGGAAGCGCATCTCAAAAACGATTGCACACGATCACAACGAAACTTTCGCTTTCAAGATAGCGGAAACCAATTATTTTACACGGTTTTACATAACTAACATTCTTCATAATACGTACATGTAAATGTTCTTCTTTCATATCGATGAAATCAAGACCATCGTGATTTCATATTGATGATCGGTTGTGTGATGTCTGTTCAAAAAGTATGTGAGAAAAATGAAAACAGTTAAAGGATCAGAAAACGAACATGTGGATATAAATTTTCTGTGCCAATTACAAATTGAGTTACTTAAACTACAGACTTAAAATCGAAATTATAAATTTAAATCACCTTTAAGATTAATTTCATTAGACAATTGAGGTTAATTTTTTAACCTCCATTTTTGTCGATGATATTTCAATTACAATTTATTCATGCTAATCAAACAACAATTTTTGGAAAAAATGGTGAGATATAAAGTCGAAACCTTCTACATATAGATGAACGTGTTTCTAATACCCTTTAGTGAATGATTGTGTTAGAATTTAACCTCAATAGGGTATGTTTGCACTTTCATCGCATACTTTTGGAATAGGTCGTTTTTATTAGAATAGTTTTTATTAGGTGCTTTTGACTAAGTATTAACAGCCTCCCGGGTCGATCGATCAGTTTAAGCTACGCTTTCCGCGGTTGGTCCGAAAATTGATGACCATCTTTACGTACCAAGACCTCTCCGTGCCTCGAGAAGCACGTTAAGCTTTTAGTCCCGGCTGTCATTCGTGGATCTTTGACAGCCGTTACGGGTCGTCAGAAGACCTAAACACTGACAACCAATCTTACCAAGGGGTATCGTGGTAACTGGGTTGTGGAGTTCAGATAAGCAGTCGCTCCATATAAAATCATACTGGAAGCTGACCCCAACATGTAAGGAAAACGCTAGGCAGTTGATAAACTGTCGTGGTCAAAATATTAGCCAGTCAATAATGTGGAGAACGGAGCAGACTGCCTCGGCAGCGTACATTAAATATCGCTACTCATTCAGGCTATTCGAATGCAATATTGACATCAAACTCAGCAATGAATATCTTGACTACAACCTACTATAGCATATCTCATGTAAATAGTAATGGATACGTTTTATTCATCCAATCACATCGGAAAATAGGCCTTGGATATAACGACGCTGGATAGAATATACCGGAACTGGTCATTGTATCAGTGGTGCAGCAGCTTCAATATCATCCGGATTGTGCCGGAATATAGCAGTTCGTCGTTGACGTGGCACGACAGCGGCTCCCCTGACCTCATTTTCTGTCATTAGAAGATAGCCCCCACACAACCATCGACGCGACGCGAGAGTGTCTGTCACCAGCCAGTGCCACTCTTATCCGACCTCTTCGGTGGTTCTTAGTAGTTTTGTAACAAAACTAGATGGCGCCACTTGCTGTGGCAATGCTTCAGAGAGGCCTATGTCTAGCAGTGGACATTTTTGGCTGATTTGATAATTACTGTCAATTCTCTTGACTATTTCCTTTCGACATTCATCATCATTCTCCTCTTCCTCCAATTTATTTGTAGTCGGCGCAACATGTCTTTTCCTTCTATACTTCTCTGTTAGTCGTCATCTCGGTAGTTCTCTCCTTTCTATACACATCATCTTTCACACAGTCCATCCATCGCTTTTTTGGTCTTCCCCTGCTCCTATAGTCATCCACATTTAGGGTTGCTAGGCCCAAAAATAGAAACGCTGGACACAGATTCATATATAGCCGGGCATTTTGCCCTGAAAGTCTGGCACATTGGTTTTTAAAAGCAAAAACAGCTACCGTCGCAGCCGGCGCTATAAAAAGCGCCGGCTGCGACTTCTGCGAGATTGCGAGGCAAGCGTGTCTACGTGAGTCGCTCGTGCGCTTTTTTTCTGCATCTTTTGGCGGGGCGAGGTTGACCAATAGCATAACCAAAGCTGGACAGGCTGCACTTGTGTAT
Source organism: Griposia aprilina (assembly GCA_916610205.1). NCBI lineage: Eukaryota > Metazoa > Arthropoda > Insecta > Lepidoptera > Noctuidae > Griposia > Griposia aprilina. Next base: position 17,461,618 of record OU744307.1, on the reverse strand, counting down.
ATTTGGTCGGAAACGATTGTAAAAAGCCGTATATGTCCGGTTGGCAACCCTATCCACATTTATAGTCAAAGTTTCCTCAAAACATTTTAGACATTCACGGTAAGAAAAAGGTTGGCCTATTCCAAAGAGTCTTGTTATCGAACTATTTCTTCAATAATGCGTGACTTAAAATTCAAGTCGTCGAAGCGTATAATTTCAGCGAAAATTTTCGCAGTTGTTAAAATAATCTACCATTATTAGCACCGACTATCAAATAGTCAGCGTGTTTCCAAACAATTATAGAAAGTGAGGAATGGTTGCACAGTTATTCGCGAGAATTGTACTGTCAATAATTATATGCTTCGTTATTGCTATGGAGTTAATTGTGAAATTACTCAAGGTAGCGGAAGTTTTCAAATACATACATACATAAACTCACGCTTTCTTGCCATGGAGGGTAGAAATTACAGAACGCCACCTGCTACGATCCTTACATACTCCTTTTGCTTCGTTTACGTTCATACATCTGGTCATACACGCACGCCGGTTGCGAGTACTACGCACCTGACCTTTCTGAAGAACATCACCAATAAGGTCTCTGTCATGTCCTTCTAGGGCGTCCCCTCCCAGCTTTTCCACTCAAATTTTCAAATAGGCTCTTACAATTGCTTATTTTGTACTAGTACTATAAAAGCTTATAAGCAATACAACAAAATGCTAACGTCACGCTGTTTTCCCAGTCGGTCACCCATCCAAGTGCTGACCGCGCCAGATGTTGCTTAACTTCGGTGATCGGACGAGAACCGGTGTATTCAACGTAGTATGGACGTTGGCGATGAGCTGAAATAGTGGATCCGTATCGTTAAATGATCTCGATCTTGTTGCATTTGACTTTTTTTTTACCCACAAAAGCATATTCAAATGTTAAATCTATGTAATGAGGAGGTAAGGATCAAAACCACAACATATCCACTTTTGGCAATTTCGTATTTTTCTTTCACGTTTTCTGCACAAAATGATAAAACCTACCATTAGCAGTAACTATTTAATTCAAAACAGTCCCCTTAGTAAAATGATGTCTAATATTAAACGTTTAGTTCTAAACTTCAACACTATACAACTAAACAAAATACTGTTTTGAGGACCTATTGATCACGTACGTAAATGGCATTCTTTAAAAAAAAATTACAAAAGTATGTGCTCACTATTTATTAAGTTATTTTCGATTTCTGCTTTATTGAAAAAAAGTGAATAGGTGTGGGTGTTTCGATCCTAACCTCCTCAAATATGTGTATTTTTACAATAAGTCATACTGCTAATGGAACAGGAAAGAACGACGCCATTAAAAATCTTTATTGCATTCACAGTTCTTAGAATACAAGGCAACAAGAGATAATTATAGCAAAAAATTTGACTATCCGTCTTGTTACATACATTATACGAAGGTTACTCACCTTTAGTTTATTACGTACACACGGCTACATATCAAACTATATATTTCCAATATAAGCTGATCTCGCATTGTGTAGGATTTCCCTACAATGAGAGATCAGCGGGGTAGTTACGTAACACACTAACAGTAGGAATGGGTTTCATTTTGACAGTTCAACAACATTCATTGCGTTATGTACGTTGTTGAACAGATACATTTTTCGAACATATCGTCCCCGTAGAGCGAAAAGTCACTAAGTCGAAAAATGGCCAAAATGAGTTATCAATGTCACTAAAATCAACATTTTCTTCTTTAAATATCTGTCTAACCGACATTTTTATAGCTGCCCCCGCTTTTGTTTTACGAAATGTGGAAAGTAAGTAAGTCTACCCTTTGGACCCCACAGCATAATGGGAGAAATAACTAATTTAGTAAATTATTATACATTTGTCGAAAATTTACATCATTGGAAATTAAAACGACTTAATAACTTTTTCTCTTGAATTATTATCAATGCATACATACGCCTTTTGGTAGTCTAAAAATCACTAAAATGATTTTGTGAGTTTTTAAAATCAGTAGTTTGCAAAAACCCACAAAAGCGAAAATTAACTAACTCGACTTAGTGACTACTTCATTCTTCATTTTTAAATGATTTGTACAATACTAAAAAAGCGAAAACTCATCAACCCATTCTAATGTTTTATTTTATTTTAAAAGTGGAACATAAGATCCATTGCGAATAATAATTAAAGTCTTTTAAGTATTATGTGAATTAGGTCAAATTATGAAAAATCACTAACTACGTACGACAATTAACTAATTCAGAAGTAAGTCAGAGATTATATAGAGAACAATTAATTAATTTGATGTTTTTTAACTTTTCTCAATTAATAGAGGTTTTTCGCGTGTTTTGACTCTTATAATATAAATATTATTTTATTTCCTTCAAATTAAAGCTAAAAACATAAAGATATGTAACAGCAAGCTAAAGTCATAACGATTTTTATTAACAAAAACTTTCACTCTCATTATCTCAAAACACGATTTTTAGACTTAATGACTTTTCGCTCTACGGGGACGATATGAATCAATGGATTAGCAATAGGCTTCAAAATCATTCAGATTGTGATAGATAGTGTGTGACGTAATAAGGGTGCTGCTAATACTAGAAATGTCTAGCTTAATATGTAGTCGTGTGATGGAGATGCAAACTAGTAGGTACAATGTATATTAAGAAGGGCTAATTATTTTGCAGACGACTAACAACTTAAAGGGCTACTAACTATTTGCTACTAGAAAGCATAGGCGAGGTACTATAAATAATGAAATGGTGACTAACATTAACAGTAGGATAGGATGCAAGAGCGAGCGAAGCGAGCTCGGGACTTGGGGCACTCTGACTCGGACTGGTTAGGTTAGAAGGGGATGGCGGGGTCTGGAAGACCCCGCCGTCCCGTTCGTGGTTATTTTTTTTTAAACCGCCCAGAAGTAGGAGCCCCGCCTAGCGGGGCTCCGTCGGCTACGCCTTATTATGCAAATCAGATAAAACCCAGGATAAACCAGGATTTATTTTTTGTCCAAAAATAAAAATTCAGAAATAGGAGGCCTCGCCAAAACAGAAACTCGATGCCAGTTTAAATTAAAACAAAGCTAACAACTGATTATTAAGCTGCTACTTTCTACTTAAAATTATTCTTCACTGTAGCTGCCAACCTACTATTTTTGCTACCGGCTTTAATTATTTTTTAATCTCAATTTCAGATTAATTTGTCGCCGCGTTAAATACATGCCATTTGCAGTGTTATAAAAATAATCAGTATTTTTATTATCATTACGATACTGATCAACTATTTCAAGTTAAGCATCGCTAACGTCCATACTACGTTGAATACACCGGTTCTCGTCCGATCACCGAAGTTAAGCAACATCGGGCGCGGTCAGTACTTGGATGGGTGACCGCCTGGGAACACCGCGTGACGTTGGCTTTTTGCAGTTTTGGCCAGGTCTTGTAGTTTTTTACTAAATTGTTTTGTTTAGGAAACAATATCTATGGAAGGCCCTGCTTGTACACAAATCTATATATATAAAAATTAATCCGTATTTCCCTTGGTCACGCCATCACGCGTGAACGGCTGGACCGATTTCACAATTTTTTTTTTTTTGTTGTGTTCGTTATTGTCAGGAGAAGGATCTTATGAAATAAAAAAATAAGGAAGTTGATCGGAACGTTACAAAATTTAAGAAAACTTAACGCCAATATTAATTTTACATAACTGTCAGTTGTTTGAAATAACTGTCAGCGATTGCCAGAATGCGCGCTGCAAATATCGTTTAACACAGACGGGTCGGTTGATAAATGAGTTGATAGTTTTAGTTTTAGTCAATAGTCAAAACTAAAACTAAACGACATATGACATTCATACTTAAGCCAGGACAACGTCTGTCGGGTCAGCTTGTTAGGTATATTTTTGGATGAAATTAAGACAAAACGCAAACCACTTAAACCATCAGTAACGACCACAAATGCAACTATTTGGATCAGAATTAAAACTGACTTAAAATGCAAAGCCGCCACTGACAAAAGCATAATACCTCATCCCGTTAAACGTAACGGCGTCAGCAGCAAAGGTTGAATGTCAGTAACGTTAACGAGAACTAATTGACTTCGATCGGCTGTTAGTACAGTTATGAAGTAATTTTGTAGAAGGTAATGTATGGATCTGGAAGTAGGCACTCTAATTGCATAATTCTCAATAGCTTTCATTCTGACATTTTATTACGTTGAGATATACTATAATCCAGAATACGGATTCTTTAACATAAATATGCGTATGTGGCCTACCCAAATGTCCTTTCTTTGGTATTGTTCGTCGAATCGTTGAGCTCCTCAAGTTTTGAGTTGAGCTGCAAGATTACTGACAAATGCGTGCATTGACTGGACATGTCCACTCAATCTGTGTGTTTATTTCTACAAAAGACCTTTTCAGACATCAATCTAGGTACATGGTCTTCACATGATCTGACCAAGGTTAAGTCTGGACATTAAAAGAGACTGACCTCTGAGTTTGTTTCGGCCTTTCTTCTCAGAATAGTCAGATAGGAAACGCTGACCTCATCTAGTTTAAAAAATATGATTGACGTGTAAAAGTGTTTGTACATACCTATTTACAGAAATATAACATTTCGATTCTAAAACAACTGACATGATTTCAAATAATATCAATTGATTTTTATAACAAACGCGTTCGAATTTCGAAGTGACTGATGTTAATTTGTTTTTCTGTTTTCATAAGCTTGTGTTTTCTTTTGTCTTTACGTTTGACCACTATCTCATGTTGATAGTAATCGATGATGGGGTCGACGATGGTGTACGCTTGCCTAGGTAGAACCGACCGATTCACTCGAGACTTAAGGAATTCTATAATTGACATTCCTGTAGCTGTATTTGTTATGACCAATCCAGACCTGTTTACTAGAATATCACAAACTAACTCGACCACAGAACAATAACTTGCGCGTAAAAAGGTCTCATACAGTATTGATGCAAAAAAGGGTTTTTTGTATGGCACCAATCATTTTCAACCACATACCTAATTCAATTAAAGAATTGAACATAAACTTATTTAACACAACAGACAAAATGTAATGACTGTTTTTTGAGCTTAGTTAGTAGGTATGGTAGGTATACATAACTCGTTCCAAAATATTTTGCACTGTAACATAATCTATTAGGAATATAAATTATTACTATTACTAGGTAACTATTTTTATTGACATTGATCTCTATTGCTATTTATTTATTAATAATTAATTTGTATTATGAAATGTCAGATTATTTATAATTGTAATTTTTTGTGTCCAGGCTTATTTTATTTTAGTTTTTAGCATTGAGACTTGGCTGGCTTCATGTCTTGATTACTTATTAAATAGATTTGTACGCCCTCTGGCATAGCATAGCGCACTCTTTATTATCTTTAAATACCATTATTATTGTACCTATGTTAAACAAATTAATAAATAACTTTATGCTATTTACAAAACTTTCAGTATCTTGCGAGCATCATTATAATTGAGAGTAATATCTTTAGCTGTCTATTTATAGTTCTCTGTTATATATCATTTCCCATACTATTAATAGAGTCGTATCAACATCACCATTCTCCTGTCCTTTTCACAATTTATATTTTTATACAACATGCATATTTTCTTCCATAATACTCTATTCGTCGTCATCTCGGTAGCCACTCCCATTATCATATCTTATTACATAGTCTGTTCATCGTTTAAGTTTCATCCCGCATTTTCTATCGTTTTTTATTAATAGAGCCGTATGTCGTATTCTTAATTCTGGTTATCGAATATCAAGTGGTTACTATACTAAAACTCCATGTAGGTTGATTACATATCAGTTACACCTCGTACGACATTACTTTAATTCCAAAGATATCCAGAAAACTAGCTAATAAAACCATATAACATAATATTCCTTAAGAAAACCTGTTACAAAGTCGTGTAGGCGACTAGAACGATAATCTTACTAATACAACCTCTAATGTTATGATACCCTATACTTCTGCTTATCCCTATTTAAACATCGTACAATCCCGAAATAACATTATATCGTTCATACAAAAGTTGAACGTATTTTCAAGTGGTTCAAAATCAAAGGTATCTATATCCTGTTAATGCCAAAACCAACCTTAATGACTAAGGTATAAGGTTGATGTTGTATGGTGCTTGTGGGTTATAATGTAGTCTGTGCTCTGAAGAAAGCATGCCTTGTTACTGACACTTGACACGGTGCGCGTGTCCATTGTTCCACGGTACGGTTTTCAAGCTTTATGTGTCGAAGAGAAGGGATTATTGTTTGGCGCTCACTTTCTTTCATCGTTTCCTGCACTTATGCAAATAAAGGTCTATGCATTCAATTTAAATTAAGTGTTATTTAATATTAGTTATTTATTGTATCGTTGACGAGTGCGCAATCAAAATATTTTATCAAGAATAAAAGAATCAAGGGTAGGTATATATCGGAGTCAGTCTCTATGATAATTTACATAGGTACCCAATATTCAATTATTTTACAAAAAAAAATGAGGTTGTGGAGTTAAGATAGGCAGTCACTTCTGGTAAAATACTAGTATTCAGCTGCATCCGGTTAGACTGGGAGCCTACCCCAAGATAGTTCGGAAAAGGCTAGACAGGTAATGATGACAATATAAAAGTAGATGGATTGTGTAAAAGATGACATAGTTAGAAAGGGGGGTGAATTCTGAAATATACGGCTAATAGGGATGTAAGGAACAAAAATGCTGCGCTAACCCCAACTAATTTCAGATAAGGTCAGATGGATCACGATGATGCTTAAGTTTTCAAGATTCATCACACGTTCTGAAGTTGATTTTTAAATACCCAAAGTTGGAGGTCGGTACTCTAAAAATAACTAACGTCATTACGATACAATAACTGTCTGAAAGCCGTACAACAAAGGAGACGCACTTGAAGTGGCTTGCAGCACGGAGTTCGGTAACTCAATAGTAATCGTATAACGGTGCTCGCATATGACCCACGTATACACACCATATTTTATTGAGCCTACTTTGTAGGCAGGCACTCCAGTCTGTGTTGGTCCGTTTGATGTTTAAATAAACCTTTAGGATAGATTTTTAAATATAAAAGTTCTGTCCCTCTTCAATGTTCACTTGGTATCGAATTAGACTTCTATCGATCCGCTATCAACCATTACCGATATCTTCTTTAGCTATACTAATAATTATAAACAGCTGAAGAGTTTATTTTGTTTGAACGCGCTAATCTCTGGAACTACCAGTCGGATTCGAAAAATTATTTGCGTTTGATAGCCCAATTCTTGAAAAAAGGTATAGGTTATATTGAAAATCACCGAACCGAGCAAAAAAAATAAAATAGAAAAAATGCTAAGCGATACCGAAGTAATAGCGACGAACTCGTGGACAGAAACTAGTTGTCAATAAGGTGCTGTTAACTTCATTCGTTAGTATTAATGTTCGTTGGAATGAGTCAAATACGAAATTGTCAATGATTCTTCTAGTCATCAGAGGAATCATTGACGTTATTTTGGTTTTCGTCACGATATGTCGCGCCAATCAGTCTTCTACATTTTACTGATATATCATGACAAATTTATCAATATTCACTATACACGTGGTATCTACTATATAATCCTTCGTTGCCTCTAACGTATGACATACCTATAAGGCTGCGAACAGCCTGACTCTTCGATAGCCTATCTATTGGACAAACTCTACTACACTCGCACTTTGCGCGCACATTTGCTAGAAAACATTCTCTTATGCCAAATTAGCAAAGTTGTACTGAAAACCTCGTTCAGACTTATAGAGGTATGAAGAACAGGGTGTAAGGCTCACAACGATTGATGTCGGGTGATGTATATATGCTAGTTGCGCGGTAAACTCTGCTTGCGCGATGCAGGATTTTGCGTAACGTCAGAGTGACGCGTAACACGCATGTGCCGTTGTAGATGTCGCTACATCACTCCCCTTCGGAGACCGGAGGTCGATAGTGGGCTGAGTCCTGTGTCTTGCGATGCTTGCCAGGGCCAGTTGAGATTCCAGTGAGTCCGAACCGGGTGTCGCAAAGTTCGCGGTGGTGTTGGTGGTACATTTAAACTCGAAACAAAACTGTTATTTTTGAAGAGTCCCTACTGCCTTAGTCTAATATTTTCTAATCATAGCTTCACGGTACGGAATCAATCAATCACTATTTTGATCAATGAGAGGTATAACGTTGTAGGTACTGCTTATCTAACTCCTATCTTTATTGATGTTTTCTACAGGACGTGTTTTTAAAAAAGGTGTCAGCCATTAATAAATAATTATATCCAAAGTCTACATTAGGAGAATTTAAAACTGCCGAATAAATTTCTACCGAATATCACCTAGATAATGATGTCGATCGATCGGGTTAAGGTATGCTTGTCGCGGTCGGTCCGTGGATGAGTGACCATCCGAAACTCGGAAAGTACGCCAAGTTGTTTGTCCCGGCTGTCATTTGTGGATCTTTGGCAGTCGTTACGGGTCTTCAGAAGCCCGAAAGTCTGACAACCAGTCTTACCAAGGGGTATCGTATTACCCAGTAACTGGGTTGTGGAGGTCAGGTAGGTAGTCGCTCCATGTAAAATACTAGTATTCAGCTGAATCTTGTTACACTGGAAGCCGTCCCCAAAATAGTTGCAAAAAGCATGCAGGTGATGAGTGATGTAGTCATAAATATTGAAGGTATGATTGATTCAAAATAACACAAACTCCACGAGTTTAAATGTAGAGACACCTCCACGCATTGGTCTGGCACACTCTGGGCTGTCGATCCTGTTGAGTGGAATAGCATTGAAATGAGTGACCTTTCCGCGAAAGTACGTCATTGACTTATTGGTTTTCTTCGTAACAACTAGCATACTTATTATCTTTAGTATACTATGTAGTTACAGGAGAGAAAGTTGTATGTAGATCTAGAAGAGAAATAAACCATAACAATATTTTATTTAACTTTGATGAAAAATCGAGAAGGTTAGAAGATAGAATATCTATCATGTCCTGTTTCATGTGCTTTTACCGGGCTTCAAAAAGGAGGAGATTCTCAATTTGTCTGTATGTTTTTTATTATATGTTTGTTACGCGATATCTGTGGCAATTGTGGATCGATTACGAACATTATTTTTTTAATAGATAGGTTATACTTCAGGGGTAGTCCCATATAATTTTTTATTAACTTTGCTTCGGTAGTTTTTCAATTAGCTTCAATAATACGTATTTATTCCACTTAGTGTATATTGATGATGTTATAATAACTTTCTGTCACTGTTATTTACATATCAAGTAATGGTATTCTATTTTCGTTTTTTGTCACCGTCTTCCGAAATTACTTAAAGTAATTTATCACTTTGTAGTGTATTTTTTGGAAGTCAGCTGTTTTTTTTTTGTAAAACAGTCTTAATTTACTTGTTAACCGACTTCAAAAAAAGGAGGAGGTACATTTTTTTTTTTTTTTATGTTAGCTTAGAACTTTTTTCTGGGTGGATCGATTTGGATGATTCTTTTTTTATTTGAAAGTTGGTGCTTCACATGTGGTCCCATTTGGTCAAGGTCTGACTAGCAGTTTTTGAGTTGGTGTTTGAGTTGTTTTGAGTTTGGTGCATATTTTTCCACTTAGTTTATATTGACGATGTCTTCATAATTTCCTGTCACTGTTATTTACACACCAAGTAGTGGTATACAAATTTGTGTGGGGTAGGTACCGCAACTAAAAAGTGAAAAATAAAAACTTTTTTACCAAAAAACAACCGACTTCCAAAAAAAACACTAAAAGACGTGAAAAAGTTCGAAAGTTATTTTTCACATCTTTTAGTGTTTTTTTGGAAGTCGGTTGTTTTTTTTGTAAAAAACGTTTTTATGTATGATAATAATATACAGAATGCTTGTATTTCCTCCAAAGTTTTGCAAACTTGTGATGGTCCAATGGTAACCCACTGGGCACAACTTTGCAAAACTATGAGGCGAGGCATAATGGCCTCACCTCTGGTTCAAATCCGGTCAAGTACCAATATGACTTTTTCAATTCATAATATGTACTTCCTGAGTTTATCTTGGACATTATTGTGACCAGGGAAGAGAAACATTGTGAGGAAACTTGGACTTATCGTTAATATAAGTCTGAAATCGCCAACCCGTCTTGAGCAAGCGTGGTGATCAATGCTCGTGCCTTCTCTGTGTGAGGAGAGGACTTTGCAGGAGTGGGACAGTAACAAGCGTATTATTTATTTTTCTTTTATTAATATTAAGATGATGTAACTAGGCAGTGTTGGTTTGCGGATGGATAGCAATGGGTAGCTCGCTTACCGGTAAGTACCAGGTCCGGGTCGATGACGCGTTGTGTTCCAAGCGCGCCTCAAAAAGATGTCAGCACCATTGACGGGGTCCGATAGGGCTGATGCCTGCCGGGGTCGCGGATTGTTCGAAAGAGTTACCGGGACCCTGGCGCACAGGCAACTGAAGGAACACTGGTGGGTTTTAGTCAGTAAAGAGTCTGACACGCCCTCCCGCTCTAGAAAATTAGTACAATATTTTAAGTAAATATTGAATATTATGAATAGTTTTCCCAAGTCGTGATTTCTAAAACCACACAGTATTCAATGTTTATTTGAAGCATTAAGACAATAAATATTGATGTTTTATGTATAACTCTTGATTTCTTAAGGGAAATATTAATGGAAAAACCACTACTGTAATACTTAAATCTTGGCAAATTGAAGTAGTTATGGTCGGAACTCATTTTAATTAGAGTCACTATGAACCTTACAAGATTTGTGATATTTAACCTTTTTCAAGGTCCCAACGTTTATCACCACTAAATGATAAATGATTTTATTTCTGTAAATGTACAAACACTTTTACACGTCAATCATATTTAAAAACTAGATGAGGTCGGCGTTTCCTATCTGACTACTCTGAGAAGAAAGGCCGAAACAAACTCAGAGGTCACAGTCTCTTTTAAAGTCCAGAAATAATCTTGGTCAGATCATGTGAAGACCATGTAGATTTGTCTGAAATGGTCTTTTGAGGAAAAACCACACAGATTGAGTGGACCTGTCCAGTCAGTGCACGCATTTGTCAGTAATCGTGCAGATCAACTCAGAACTTAAGGAGCTCAACGATTCGACGAACAATACCAAAGAAAGGACATCTGGGTAGGCCACAAAAATTACTCAAAATGCCAGACTAAGATTAAAACTACATACACTCTGTGAATGCATTGAACTTATTTTATTAAAAAAAAATATAAAATGAGTCCAATTAATCCAAAAAAATATCTGCTGTTTCATATATGGAACAGCTATTTTTTTTTCATCCTACGAATAATTTCTACTCTAGGGGGTCTAGAATCATATATTATGCAGAATTCATGGTAACAGTTTGCGCACTGGTTAATTTTTTATCCTTTATGTATCAGTATGTAATCCAACTACATCCGCTCAGCAACCGGGTTTGCCAACCACACAGCACCAAAAGATACTGCCAACATAAAAAAAAAATGTTCCATGTCACGTATACAGGAACAAACATTGACCGACTTCTCATTTCATTGCCGTATAGTAAAATTCAGAGATGTGGAAATAACTGTCTCTGACAGAGAGATATATGTTATGAGGCTATGAGCTGCTTGCAAATGTCAGATTAAATATGTTGCTAGTCAAGGCAATCGTTTGATCTCAAAATGCAGGGTTGCATTTAGTATCATTACAGTTATCCTCAACGCTGACTGCAATGTGTCTGCGTCATGTAATTTAGACCGCCAATAAATAAAAACACTGGCAATATTAATTTATAAGAGTATTTTGGAACTATTTTAAAAATACTAACATCAAAAAAAAAAAAAAGTTTTTCAAACAAACTAAATAGTAGTGACGTGCCGACTATCATGGATTGCCTATGTTTGACTAGACTTCTTATCTATATAATAGTGACTAAACTATTGGATATATTTGACTGAATTTTCGTATGCAGAACGCGTACACTACAACAAAAAATTCAACTATGTATATCTCATTAGATGTACGCAGTTGGATGTCTTTTGATCGAATTTTCATATGAAGATTATACGACACTAATTTAAAATTCAACTAATAAAAAAATTAAAATTATTGTCCTATTATCGTATTCAAGGTACAAACAACAACAAACAACCAGAAATGGCAGAAAGAGATAATCTGTTTTGGGTATTTCTGAATCAAATCAAATCAAATCAAAATATTTTATTTCACATAAACCAGACATGGGCACTTATGAAACGTCAGAAGCTATGTAGGTGCACGATTCCAATTGGTTGTTTCCTATGGAGAAGAGCCGGCAAAAAACTCCACGGTTACTCTTTTAAAAATAAGGGGCTTTTACAAATTTTCAAATTACAATGTTGATAGATATGGGAGGACAGTGTAGGCCTGTCAACAAGTAACAGGTACTCAACAACTCTAGTTGCTTCTAACCTATAGGTATTGCAGCCGAAGAAATAGACGTAACAAACCCACTTTCTGTCGCCAGGCAGTATTGTTTTTGTTCCCATTTGAAAGATAGAGAAAGCTTCTTCTCTGTTTAAAGAAATGGGAATTGCTCATGCATTTGGAAAATTATAGAAGATTAATCATTTTTGGGGTACGGGTCAATCGAAGGTTAAGCTACGCTTGCCGAGGTCAATTCGTGGATGGGTGACCATCTATTACACATCGTGACCCCTCCGTGTCTCTAAGCCGTTGGCTCCGGCTGTTATTCGTAGATTTTTTGATAGTTGTTACGAGTAGTCCGAAGGTTAAAAGTCTGACAACCAGTCTTCCCTAGGGGTATCGTGTTACCCAGTAACTGGGTTGTGGAGGTCAGATAGGCAGTCGCTCCATGTATAAAAACGTTTTTACAAAAAAAACAACTGGCTTCCAGAAAAACACAAAAAAAACGTGAAAAATAAATTTAATTTCGGAAGTCGGTGTTTTTGGTTTTGTGTTTTAGTTTTTGGCCACCGACTTCCGATATTAAAGTTATTTTTCACGTTTTTTTGTGTTTTTCTGGAAGTCGGTCGATTTTTTGAAAAAAAAAAAAACATTTGTTGGTATACCACTACTTGATACCTATGTAAATAACAGTGACAGGAAATTATTAAAACATCATCAATATAAACAAAGTGGAAAGAAATGCAGTATTAAGGATAACTCAAAAAGTACTGGTCAGACCTTGATCAAATTTAAATGGGACCACATGTGAAGCACCAGCTATCAAATAAAAAAAAAAACATCCAAATCGGTTCACCCAGAAAATTGTTCTGAGCTAACCTAACACACATTAAAAAATAATACAGTCGAATTGAGAACCTCCTCTTTTTGTTGAAGTCGGCTAAAATACTGGTATTCAACTACATTCGGTTAGACTGAAAGCTGACCCCAAAATAGTTGGAAAAAGGCTGATTGATTGATTCAGCAGGCATTCATTACAAGGTCGTGTTTAAAAAATAAAATATAAACAAGTATTTTATCCACATGGTAGTTCACCAAATCACCACAAAGTTCTTAATTTTGTTTCTGATAAGATTTCTAAAGGTCCCCGCAGACAGGCGCGATGCGACTTTTATAGAACAATTTCCATGATGCTTTCATAGGAATTGTTCTACTATAATAGTCGCGTCGCGTCTATTTGCCTTAAGGGGGATGCGCCAAGGTAGCTCGCGAAATTCTGTATTGCTGATTCGCATGATTATAATTCTGTAAAGCCATATTTGTTACGGTCGCGAATGGTATTTTAATCAAAATAAAACCTGACAATGACCTGCAAATTGCAAAATACGTAACAAAATTTGAATTTCGCGGGCTACCCTGAAGGTTCCGCCTTATCTGTTATATTTATTTCTAAGCTGATAATCTCTAAAGCTTAGTTCTACTGAATCGATGACGCCATCTTCCTGCCTACCCTTTACGCGTGGGTGTAAGATTGTTGATACTACACCGCCATGTCAGGCGTCAACATGTTAAAATTAACATATTATCTAGTATTGTAGATAAGAAGGCTGATATTATGATAGAAAAGTGATAGCCTACAAATCACAATATTGTTAGCTACCTATTGTATAATACTATCTTTTGGAAGGGGCAACTAGAATCAATTCTATTTTCTAGTACCTAAATTTTGATGTTCAAAAGTGCATTTTATGTGCTAATTTGAAATAAATGATTTGACCTTGTGTTTAAGTTTAGGAGGAAAAAGTTGAAGTATATTCAAGTCATATGAAATTTTATGTTAGAAGATAATTTGTATACTATAGTAGCTTTTGCCCGCGGCTTCGCTCGCGTTAATTTAGACTTTGACAGTCAATTCGGGTTATAATTCAATCATGATTCGAAAGACACGTGCCGCCATCTATTATCATAAAAAAGTTGTTGTTGTTGTTTTCCTCGGGAACAGTACTTTTTTTCGGGATGAAAGATACCCTATGTCCGTTTCTGTACGCCTGACAATGAAAAAAGGAAAAAATATGCAAAATTTCAGTGGTTTAGGCGTGAAAAGGTAACAAACAAACAAACTTTTGCATTTATAATATTAGTTATGATAACATAACGCCTGTAATTCCCCAAGGGTTAATTAAGGCAGAGGTGTACCCTATTGTAGACCCACATTTCGCCATAACACTTTGCCCGACCCAGTAATCGAACCCAGGACCTCGTGATATTCTGATAGAAACAGAAAAACGGACTTAAGGCTCCTACAAACAGGACCGACACGCGACGCGAATCACACGCGTCACAAAGGCACCGCTCGTCGCGCGACAGGTGAGAGGCGGCGCGCGGCGGCGCCTTTGTGTCGCATGCGACTCGCGTCGCGTGTCGCGTCTGTTTGAAGGAGCCTTTATGGGCAACAACGGCTGCGAGGTTTTCTTTTGTAGGAAAAATTATAGTTTCCCTTTCACCATCACAATGACCACATTACAAATATTTTAACAAAATTCTCTACACCACCGTAAAAATCGAAAACCGTGTCGAAAAGTTATTTCCTTTGTACACTTGAGCAAATAGACGAGGTATTGTCATTGTACACACGGCAAAAAATTAAGGAATACATTCCAGTATAAGCTGATCTCGCATTGCATAGGAATTCCGATTTCAATGAGAGGTCAGCTTATGCTGGAAATGTATAGCTTGATATGTAGCCGTGTCTACAATCGCGCACAGATGCGCTTCAATGTTTGTCCGTCACTATTTGTTCGCAGGTTTTATCTTGAGCACACATTCTGGAACAGTGCGCGGACACTTGTGCACACAACTGTACTTTTTATTAGAAAAAGTATTCTTGACGTTGTTTCTGCAAACGATTTGTTATAATTAGGAATTTTTTGAACTAAAATTGTGCATTTTGCAGACTCAAATCTATGTTGGGGTCGGCTTCCAGTCCAACCGGATGTGAATACCGGTATTTTACATAGTGTGACTTCAGATCTGACCTCCACAACCCAGTTACTGGGTAACACGATACCCCTTGGTATGACTGGTTGGTCTTTTGGGCTTCTGTCTATTTTATTTCTGTAAGTAGGTTTGTACAAACACTTTTACACGTCAATCATATTTTTAAAACTAGATGAGGTCGGCGTTTCCTGTCTGACTACTCTTAGAAGAAAGGCCGAAACAAACTCAGAGGTCACAGTCTCTTTTAAAGTCCAGACATAATCTTGGCCACTATGCAACGACTGTTAAAGATCTACGAATGACAATCGGGACTTACGGCTTACCGTACTTATGTAATGGATGGTCACCCATCCACGAGCTGACCCCGGCAAACGTAGCTTAACCTTCGATCAACCCGTGCGGTGACTTTGAAGACTACGAACTACATAACTTGTGTTTTATAATTAGTAATTTCATGTAGTTTAATTACTATTTTTCAGGTCTTTATAAATATTTATGCAGCTTGGGTTTAGTTAAAATACATATCTACTTTCTATTAAGTAACTAAGAAAGAAGTACCTAAGTAAAAATGAGTGTGAAATTCTTACAAATAATTATAATTACCTATAGCATTAATTAAAAAACAAATTTCGAGCTTCGTCAGACCATTTCAAACCACTCTTAGGGCCGGCGCACATCTGGCGAGGCGCAGCGCAGCGCATTCGTCATTGCCAAACAAATATCGACCTTGAAAAATTTAATATAAAGTTGAAAATTAATAAATTTCCATTAGCTCGAGAGCGCGTCTAGGCGGAAAGGGGCGCGTGTCTCAGGTTATTAATTCTTAACTTTATTTTTAGTTACACAACGTTGATATTTGTTTGGCAGTGACAACCGCACCGCGCTGCGCCTCGCCAGGTGTGCGCCGGCCCTTAGTTAGTAGATATTTTTCAACCAAATATCCTTTAATAAGTACATACATAACATACACACACACACACACCATAAATCTTTGCACACATATAAATAATGTTAATTGTCAAGACATGTAATGCCTTGGGAACTCGCTAGGCGGCGCCACCTGCCTTGTGTTATCAACGTCGCAAAGCAAACGTAATTACATGCCGACATTTAATTAAATATGGTTGCTTACAGTGTATTGTACATATTTATTTATTTAATTGTATATTTTGTAGCTTAATGAAAGAATCTGAGCTGTTTTTCTTGCTTTTAATGAGTAAAAGCAAGAAAAACAGCTCAGATTCTTTCATTAATTCTTTCTTTCAGAATTACTGATTTATAGAAACTGAGGATGACCTCAGTTTCTATAAATCAGTAATTCTCTTGTAATAAAAAAACAAATCTATTGCGTATTTGACAGTACACTATTTGGTCATATAGCATATCATCACGCCTGTAACCCCCGAATGGTCATGCAGAAATGTACCTATAGTACACCCACATTTCGCGAGTTATGTTTAAAGTTCCATGTAATAGGGGGCGAGCCTATTGCCATCAACCGGGCACAAATCCAGACTCCGGGCTGCTACTGAGAAATTCCTGATGGAAAAACCAATAACACTATCCGACACGGGAATCGAACCCAGCACCTCATGCTCAGCAGTAGCGGTCGTGACCCACGAGTACTAGTCATAACATAACAACACGCCTGCATTTTTCGAAGGCTTAAGCAGAGGTGTACCTATAGTAAACCCACATTACACCAGTTATATTTAAGTCCCATGTAATAGGGGGTGAGCCTATTGCCGAGTACTAGTAGTCAGTACATACTTCAAGGGGATGCGCCAAGGTAGCCCGCAAAATTCAAAATTTCTTATGTTTTTTGCAATTTGCAGGTCAGTATCAGGTTGTATGGTGAGCTAAATATGTTTCGCAACCGTATCAAATATGGCTTTACAGAATTATAATCATTAGAATCAGCAATACAACTCCTTAAGTTAGAATTGCCCTCAAATTCATGATTTCATGAAATAGTCAATCAATAGGGTTATATGAACTTATAGAGATGTATTGCTGATTCTAATGATTATAACTCTGTAAAGCCATATTTGTTACGGTCGCGAATCGTATTTTAATCAAAATACAACCTGACAGTGACCTGCAAATTGCAATAAACGTAAGAAAATTTGAATTTCGTGGGATTCCTTGAAGGTTCCGCCATAATGAAAAAGATTCAGTATATCCTAAGTTTTCGTATCTAAACTTGACAGCAGCGGTAACTTTACTTACAATCATCACATTTTTTTATGGTTTTGATTTTGCTTTATCTTACCAAGGGGTATCGTGTTACCCAGTAACTGGGTTGTAAAGGTCAGATAGGCAGTTGCTCTATGTAAAGTACTGGTATTCAGCTGCATCTGGTGAGACTGGTAGCCAACCATAACATAACTGGGAAACGAAAGATAGATGATGGTTTTGTTTTCCTTTGAACACAAAAGGACTAAGGCTCCCGCAGAAAGGCGCAACGCGACTCTTGTAGAACAATTACCATGAACTTTTCATAGAAATTGTTCTACTAGAGTCGCGTCGCCGAAGCTAGAACCTTTATGTTACCTACATAAAGTGTCATAAATGAAACTTTTTTACAAAAAACAACCGACTTCCAAAAAAAACGGAAGTCGGTGTCTTTGGTTTTGTATTTTCGTATTTGGCCTCCGACTTCCGAAATTAAAGTTATTTTTCACGTCTTTTAGTGTTTTTTTGGAAGTTGGTTGTTTTTTGTAAAAAAGTTTTTATTTTTAACTTTTTAGTTGCGCTACCTACCCCACACAAATTCGTATACCACTACTTGGTATGTAAATAACAGTGGCAGGAAATTATTAACACATCATCAATATAAACTAAGTGGAAAAAAAATGCAGTATTAAGGATAACTTAAAAACTAACTACTAGTCAGACCTTGATCAAATTTAAATGGGACCACATGTGAAGCACCAGCTATCAAATAAAAAAAGATACATTCAAATCGGTTCACCCAGAAAAAAGTACTGAGCTAACACACAAAAAAAAAAACAGACGTATTGAGAACCTCCTCCTTTTTGTGTAGTCGGTTAAAAAGTAATAAACATGGAAAACTCGTGTTCATCAAATCAGAGACATTATCATATCTACTGTCTATTTCGTTAAACTACATACTTAGATATAAGTTCGATACATCCACGATTAGATAGCTACGTACATACCAACATTGTTTACTTACATAATCTTGTGTTAAGGATAGTTTATCACTATCAGTCTGTACGAAAATATCCACAAAATACTTTCTATACAAATAAAATAATAATTAGGTGTTCATTTCCAACAGAAATACCTACTTGTTTTCGACTCGAAAATCTTAAATCACAATATCCTTGTCTTAAATTCTGAGCAATTGTCTTTCCGAGATAAATATAATTTTTTCGAAAAAAAAATTGAAATTGAAGGAAAATAATTATTAACCTTGAAAGAAGTAAAGTTCTAGTGAACTACATAAATGGGAGAGCCCCCTATTACAGCCTAACGAGTAACTATAATTTCAAAGATAAAAACAAAATCCTTTCATAATATTTCTAGAAATGAATTATTCTTCATAACATAACATACATAAACTCACGCCTTCTTCCAATGGGGGTAGCCAGAAAACTACAGAACGCCACCTGCTGTGATCCTTACACACACACACACACACACACACACACACACACACAAAACAACGACGACATGCGAATCTTTCCTTAAAAAGCAACACAGGTAGTCAGACCAAAATCTAACTTATACGTATATTTTTTCCAACTTCCCATTAAACATCAATCAAACCGGCTACCTAAGCACAGCCGCGGGCAAACACTAGTTAATGATAAAGTAAAGCCTAATTAGTCCCTAATTGCCACAGAATATAAACAAAAAATCGCGCTCAAACCAGACGGAGATTCGGCGAAGCAATTAATGATTGAGCAAGATGTGGGGAGAGATATATACAGAAGTTTAATACGGGTATGAAAGGATATGTTCTTGTGATGTTTAGAGCAACATTTTAGAGCGCGGTGCAATCAAATAGCCTCCAAGAGTGACAATACTCACTGGACTACTGGCCAGCCACCACCTTGCTGTTTGACTAATTGCTAGCTTGTGCTACAACGCCACATGCGAGCTACGCATCACACTGACGTCATGCAAAATCCTGCATCGCGCAAGCAGAGTTTACCGCGCCACTAGCATATTAAAACGTCCCGACATCAATCGTCGGGCAGTTGCCCACCAGACACAACACCCGTCTGGTCGGAGGATCCTTCCTTTTCTATGGGGGTATGAGTGAAATTTACACCCTGTTCCTCTTTAATATGCTAATTTGAGAGAAAATGTGGAAAACTGTAGAGTTACGCGAGTTTTTCATCATCAAAATCATCAGACTTACAGTAGTCTACTACTGAACGTAGAACAAGGAGTAAAATAGTGTAATTGAAGCTTCCATAAATGAACTGCAGGGAGTGGTTGGCACAACATTTTAAAGCTCGTGCACACTGGCGCGACGCGACAGCCCGACACAAAGGCGCCGCCCGTCGCGCTGCGCGCGGTGGCTTTGTGTACGCTGTCGCGTCGCGCCAGTGTGCACGAGCCTTTAAGCACTTTCCGTTTCAGGACTTATTCTAATGATCATACTCCCTACAGCCATATATGACCATAGCCATATATGACCATATATGACCATATATGAGCCATATATGACTCCGTTTAGTTAGCCCCTTCGCAAAGACAGAACGACATTGTATTTTGTATTCTGAGATTCATCTCTGTTATGACGATCACTTTCCGCGAATTGACGAAAATAGCGTTTTATAGACGTTTCGAAGAAACCGCCTTTTAATTTGTACTTTATTAGCGATGAGTGATCGGCGTTAATGGCAACACTGAGTTTGATTTTAAACGCTTTATTTTTGAAGTAAAGGTTTCTGAATAAGGGATTTGGCAAATAATTTACGACATCGTATCTACGCGTGAAGGCTCCCCAAAAACAGGCGCGACGCGACTCTTGCAGAACAGTTTCCATGAAGTTTTCATAGAAATTCTGTGGCAGTCTTGAGTCGTATAAGGGATTTGGTCAAGCATGAGTGTAGCTAGCAGTGATCATGAATATTTCTGTCAAATTAGTGAGTAAAGCTAGGGTATCATTGGAAAGTGGTTCCATCTTAACGGCCGTCATGAAAATCTATAATTTTCACCAGAATTTGACATTGAGTTTTAAAAAAAACGCTTATTTAGGCAGTCTGTGTGACCGTTCACTGCTTTCTTACAAATAGGAATAACGATCATCGAAACGGTTGCCTATAGATTAGGTTTAAAGACAATTTATTTCTATCCAGAACTCAAATAACAGTTCACTTAAAATGCCATACCTAGTGCTTACATCTAAATAATAATATCATAGTTGGCCCCAGTAGATAAATTGGCCCGAGATACATACGTATATTTGCCTCTGGGGCATTGGCCCCGGTAGATAGATTGGCCCCAGATAGAGATATTCAGTATCTTACACTATTTTATGATATCCTTATATATTAAGTGGCACAATGAATTTCAAGTATACTCGTAGAAAGTATTATGCAACAGTGAATATTTGATATAAACATTACGAAATTGATCGTGTTTGAAACATGTGTCAATAAACTGGCCAGGTGCGTACTTGCGTAGGCCAGAGCATTGTGATCGTAAAACATATCGATTTCAATATTATTCATATCTTGATTTACTTGTATGAAAAAATTGTTATGTTTTTTTGAAGTTGACTACGACTACATTGAGAATAGAAAATGTCTGTATGTTACCAGAAGGCTAATGTTCGTTAAAATTCAAGTCGAAATCTCGTCTACACCAAAAAAAAAAAAAACGTAAATTAGAGAGTTTTTGACAGATGCAGGCTGAGATTTGAATGCAAATGTTCTATAAAATACGATAATTGACCCTCAGATTCTGTGAAGCGAAGACAATGTTTCAATGTTTTATTTGTGTACCTCCACTTTCTGTGGAGCCAAAACCCTTTAAACCTGGACCATTGCAATGCTGCTTGGTTCCAGAAACCAGTATGCTGGTATGCAGTACTTTCCCTACCTTTAACAAGAATCTTAAGATGCCTAAAAATATGAAATGCGAGTACAGTCGCTGACAAAAGCTAGTTCACAATAAATCACAATATTTACGATCGAAATCCATTTCTTTTATGTTTCAGGCGTACAGAAAATAATATAAAACCATTTGATTTGCAATATATAAATCAAAGCGCAGAAAATAAAGCCATCAATCAACAATAGCTATAATTTTAGTAGGAGTTATACGTCACACTTACACAAGTATAGTAAAAAGTTACTGCAACAGCTGTAATATTTATATGTTGTATGTAATATTAATATTTATATTTATTGCTACGAAATGAAGAAGCTCTCACGGTCAAGCTGTTAACATTTACGTGCGGGAAACCGTACTCTGCCCAATAAAAGCTATTTGAACACATGCAATCCCAAATCGCCGTATCATGTAAACATGTGATCCCTCAATAGGAAACACCGTAAGTAACGTGACCCGTTGCGGTCACAGTCGCGGTCGCAAACTGGTCGCAAGTGCTCTCAAGGTATGCGTGGTTTTGTAGACTTGGTGTCAAAAGTGACACATAAGTCAGTAATGGACTCCGTGGATAGTAATCATCATAAAGGGTTAGCCAATCCTGCTTGGTAATTGCGTGACACACTTAGAATGGCAATGCCGTTCATTTTGACAGTTCAACAACATTCATTGCGTTATTTACATCGTTGAGCAGACGATTTTTTAAACACATATGAATCAATGGATTTCCTACAAAATCCATCGGATTGTGTTTGAAAGTGTGTTATGCAATTAGAGTGTGGGCCAGTCCATCTGTGGAACGAGATCAACTTGCAGGGGGTAACATAGGACAGTACCCTAATTGCATAACACACTATCAATCACAAACTGAATTATTATGAAGCCTATTGCTAATCCATTGCTTCATATTTTCGAAAAAAATTGTCGGCTCGACAACGTAAATACCGCACTGAATGTTGTTGAACTGTCAAAATGAAAGCCATTTGTACTGTTAGTGTATTACGTAATTACTCCACAGGTTTACTGTAGCGGTCATGAAGCAAAATATTACTAACCTTAAACCTCGTTGATGATAAATGCGGTTTCAAGAACTATTTGGACATGGTTTGACTCTAATTGTTAAGCCCTTGCAAAACCGTCTAGAAGATTAATCATTATTTTATACTTGTGAGCTAAATTAACCTTTATTTACACCACCATACGTACAATTATCCCAAACTGTCTCCTAAGACGGGAATTTCTATGACCATCATTTATTTATTTATCATGATGCAAAACACCGCAAACGTATATCGTAAATTCGTAACGGATTTTCCAATATTTGTATATAGAATACTATTTTATGTACATTATGTTTTAACATGAAACGGATATTAGCTAGTCGCTAATAGTATATCTAAACTCATACCAGAAAATTTAATGCTTATCATGGTTTGGGCAAATAGACAAAGTTGATACCGGTTTTTTCTTTCAATAAATTCATTCACTAATATCATGTCTGTTTTCCCCGAAAGACGCACTGCACTCACGCACTTGACTTTGTGCAACCTATTTCATCACCACGGCTCTCGAGACGGTGCAGAAAAACATCGTGACAAAATAGAAAATCTATCGAAAATAAAAAAAAAACCAATCAGCACTTGGCCCGCGTGGTGGAGTGTACAGTAGTCAACTCCCTCTCAGAGAAAGGAGACCTGTTTCCCAGCAGTGGGAAAATTATAGTCCAATAATTCCCCAAAGTGGCAGGCAGAGCTTACATACCACCCAAATTAATTTGGCAAATAACTGAGCATCCCAAATAAAGCAAAAAATCTAAATTTCCAAGTTAGCTAGTTAGGTATAGTCCCATAGCAAATCTATTCAACCTTGGTATCAAACAGAACGTCTACGCTGCTAACGGATAAGGTTTCAAAGACGCTGCCACTCGTCACGGTGTCCGATACCTAACGCCTGAAGGTTGTCCTTATCTGCAGTCACTGGATACCGTGCGAACTGTGTTTATGAGATGAATGGAAAAGGCTAAGGCTATGTACTGGGACTTAGGCACAAAGCACCGGAAAAGAACTGGAGTTTGGAAGAAGAACCAGAGTAAGAAAGCTGAAGTGGCAGTGAGCTGGCTATGTTTGTCACAGGATAGGTGGCTGGTGGAGCAGATGAGTCCTGGAGTGGAGACCGCGTATCGGCTAACGTAGTGTAGGACGCCCTCTAGCCAGATGGACCGACGACCTCAAAAAGGTGGCTGGGACTGACTGGATGCGGAAGGCGGAAGATAGAGTGTTGTGACCCAGCCTGGAAGAGGCCTATGTCCAGCAGCAGACTGCGATAGGCTGAGTTGCTTAGTATATTGAAAGGACAAAAATAACTAGCCTAGGTGGTAGTAGGCCTACATACGTCATTGAACTCAAAATATATCAGTACGTTACTGCAAATATTAATGCTCTCAAAGTTGCTCCACAGTATTTGGTTCCCCGAGAAAGATTGTTTTTTTTTTTTTTTTTTTTTCAGAATTTATATTATCATAAGGTTCATAATCATCTGGCATTCCAAAGACCAATTCAATGAACTACAATAGAAAATTTCACGCCTTAGAAGAAAGATTAGCGACCACATGCTGTTATTACCAGACACAATAATGCCGTTGATTATCTTTTCCACGTAAATGTGTCCCTTTAATGACACCATTAGGAAGGCAATCATGTTATACATAATAATATCTACCGCAGCCACCAATCGAAAGTCTTCCAGAAATCATGAATTTGATCTTAAATCAATACTTATCAAGGTTCTAGTACCTCATAACATTCGAAGCCTAAGTATATACTTTCACCGAATGAGGCAGGAAAGTTTAAAATAGTATTAGACGTAATAGCTTAGTTGGTATTCACCGGGGTTTGCTAGAAAGTACCTCATGTTGTAGAATCGGCGGTAGACGGCCGGAAAGTGGTTCGATGACGGAAAATTTGCTTGTAGTGATTTAATTAAGTACATATCTATTAGATTTCCTTTTTGAAGTATTTGATAAGCAAAAGTCTACTGCTGTGGTTGGATAGTACTTAAAGCTTTCATTCGTTCAAGTCACTTTAGAAGGTTTCTTTAAATGATCATATTTATATGGAAATCTTAGACTCTTCTTTGAGATCAATGAGAAATTATAAGAAAGGGCTAAAAGCCCCATTGTAACCGTAACGTCTTTATAATATCTTCGACAATTCGGAAACAATTAGAAATCCTAGTAGACACGGAAGGTCTTGATTTTCATGTCCACAAAGCCCAATGATCATACGCAACTCATCATTGTATTACATCACACAAATACACACATTGAAAGTCTCTCTTCAGCCTGTTACACAACTGCTACACCTAGGAACGCAATAGGTGTCTATCATATTAAATCTGGCAACAGTCCCCCTGTCGGCCAGGGTACTCCATGACATGCACCGCGCGGCTCCGGCAATGCAGTTAGCACAATCAGATTACTGGCCGCTCAATCTGTCACAACCAAGTGGATATACCAACCTAGTGATTTACAGGGAGATGCCGAAGGGAATGGAATATCAGGAGTTGAGCTATGAGGCCGTGATAAGAAAATAATTTTGGTCGATTGAGCTTCCAGAACTTACATGTTCTAAATCTAAACTAATATTATAAAGAAAAAAAATTAGATTTTTTGTATGTTTGTTTGCTATGCTTTCACGCTAAAACGGCTAAATGGATTTTAATAAAATTTAGCATATGGGTAGACCATGACCTGAATTAGGATATAAAGTACTTTTTATCCCGATATTCCCACGGAATCGAGACTCATGGGGGTGAAACCGCAAGGCGCAGCTAGTCATTGATATTTTTCATAAAAAAAAATCTTCACGACTGCCGATACTTTAGTGCGTTCCGACCACAATATGTAAACCTTGCCGACCACAATATTTTTTCACCAGCAATTTTCGCTGAGCCTGTCAATTCATAAAAACAAATGGATTTTTACTCAAATATAGTTCATAACAAGCTGAGCTAGAACACTCAGCTTTCACAGTTTTACTCTTTTGCAAATTACGAGTTTGAACTTTAGTTTATGCCAACACTTGCTCAGTAGATGTTAGAAACTTCATTTTATAAATTTCTGAATTCTACACGACATTTTTATCACTCCAACTCAGTGATCCAAAAATGGTCGTAGGTAGAGTTACCACAGCCCAATACCTCATTTTAATTTATTCCCATTCCTGACACAGCCTGTATCTTTCGCCGCCTCACGTAAGTCACGTTGTCACAGATTGAACTATTGCATAAAGTTACACCTCCTTATGCACATGTAATCGCGACACGTGCGAGATTCATGTGGGAGAGAGAGGGCACTAATAGATATGATCAGCGTGAAAGAGATGGGGATTTTTTAAGTGTTGGGTAGATGAGCTTGTAATGTGTCATTATTAGTCAGGTTTTGGTGGTGCAGATTTATAACGGCGGTATAGCGGTGGTTTTGACGTGATGTCGTAGTCTGAAGAAAGTGAAAACAGGAGAAACCATATCGGTTGAAATCTTACATGGTTCTCTAAACGAAGTCGATTCAGAATGAGGGAGTTGACCAAGAGTGTTTCTCTGAATGTGTTTTGTTTTATTTGGTTCCTGTAAACATTTGACTAGATCTTGCAGTTTTCAAATCAATCATTTTTTCTAAGGTTGATATTTATCAACATTCTGTATTTATAAAACTTCATCACACATTTATGGATCACACCCATAAAGGCAAGTACTTAAAAACATGTTTTGCACTATCTCAGCACGAACCTACAATAAGTATAATATTAAAATAATATGATATTATCAGCGAAGATTTTATTATAGCATAAATAATATCTTCGGTTAAATTGAGAAGTCGTTAAGCCAACACTTGAGCTGTATTTATGCTATCACTTTAACTATAACACTCGTAGAACCTTGGCATTGAACCGGATTACAGGTTAATAAGCAAATGGAGTAATCAAGATGATGTGATAAAAATTGAAAACAGTATGCTAAGATGGTTTGGTTATGTTGAGCGGATGAGTAAAAGGCGACTAATAAAAGGAGAAGATGTGAGTGGAAACGCCGGGAAGAGAAGCCCTAGAAGGACATAATAGAGTCCTTATTGGTGCTGTTCTTCAGAAAGGTCAGGTGCGTAGTACTCGGAACCGACGTGCGTGTATGACCAGATTGATGAAACTAAACGAAGCCCAAGGAGTATTTAAGGATCGTAGCAGGTGGTGTTCTATAGTTTCTGCTTACCCTCATGGGAAGGCGTAAGTTTATGTATGTATGGAGTATCCATACAGATCCTGCGAATTCCGCAATGTTTTTAGAACTAAAGTATTGTTTGGTAGTTTATGTGGTAAAACAAAGACAAACGAATCCATGCAGCATAAAGCGTGCTAATCGGGAAATATTTGAAAGCATCAAAATGTCAATACTATAACGTGCAAAAGTACACATTTGTATTTAACAAAACATTGTCGTCGGAAACACCATTCTATCACTTGTATGAAATGACCATAAACGTTCTAAACAAATGCCTCTCGCATAGTTATTCCTCCATTTACTCATTCCTCTGCGTCCTGGCCATAACCTCTACATATTTATGTGAATGTCATGTTTTTCCGTCTGTCTATTTAAAACCCTGTCATATATGGCAATGAAACGCGGTATGAAAGCTGCAAATTATAGGATTAGGCGGGTTTATTTAACCGGAGTAATTTTAACGCCAGGGTTTACCAGGGTACTATAAACGTGGGTTTAGTCATTTGTATTCTGTGGTTTAGTGTAAATAAACGATCATGTTGTGTTTTGATGTGTAGGTTATTTATATCGTGGATGAGTGTACTGCCCACCATACACTAAAGTGCAGTAACAGCAAAATCACGATTTCGAGTAAAACGCATTTAAAGTTAAGAATTGATTTTAAAAAATCAACAGAATGTATAAGCAAAAAAATTTGAATGCAGAAAGGTTGTAAAGGCATAGGTTCACACGTTAAAGCAATAAAAAAAAATATATCTTAATAACTGAATTTATTATGGCCATTTATTCTTTTTGGTGCCTATTACTGCATAGCCTTTTTTGTAAAAAATACCATTTTAAACTTAGTAAAATGCAGCAAAAAGCCCTATTACTGCGTTTGGATCAGTTATTTTGTCAAGAAACCCAACTAACATGCAGTAAGGTCAAAAAAATACTGCATTTTAGTTAGTTTTTTAAGAAAAAAGTGTTCAATTTACTAGTGCAGTAAGAAAAATAGCTAGTTCACATTTTAAAGACCGTTTATTTCTTATTATTTAATCACAATAATTCAACTCACTTATGTAAAATTTACATATCAAAAATAAAAAAAAACATCTAATTAATAAAGGACCCTGCGCAGAATGCACAACCTCCTTTGACAGTTTTCTCTTAATATTAACATATATAACATAATGTATCTTTATGTTTAACAATAAAATATAGATAGTAAATGTAGGTGAGTATTATAAAGGTGGACATAAACTTGAGATCAACATTACAGTAAAACAATCATCACACACAAAGCATTACAAGCCTTGGTAAGTCTTAGGTAGGTACATAATTTGTTAAACTTGATCCCAATTAAAATGCAGTATTTAAAACATTAACTGCACTTTAGCTAGGAATAATCATATCTGTGTCATTATGCTATCCAAACTAATCTGCAGTAATGCTGTATTTTACTGCGTGTTAGTCAGTTTATAATGATAAAAGAATGTTAAGTATTCACAACTAAAATGCGACAAGCTTTGATTTTACTGCATTTTAGTTGGGAGTTCGTGACAATAAATTGTATTTTCTTAATTTGCAGTAAAAATAGCTTGTATGGCGGTAAATTTTACTGCGTATTAATTTTTTTTTTAATTTTTTTCCAGAAATATAAAACTATCTAAAGAACTGTAAAATTATATTGCTTACTGCATTTTAGTTATGAAACCTTAAAATTTAATCTGCAGTATAATTTATACTGTATTTTAGTTGGGAAATCACGCCAAATTGTTAATTTTTTTCGTTTGCAGTAAGTGAAAACTGTTAAATAAAAACCATTCTAATAGTCTTAGAAATAAGTAAGTTAATTCAATAGAAAGCTTAAGAAACCCGCTTTCAGAATCACTAATAAAACGAAAAATCACAAAAGGGCTGTTACTGCTCTTTAGTCTCTGGTGGGCAGTGTAGGGTGTGAAGCAAGGTAGGATGATGGTGAATTTGAATCATTGAACTTCGTATGGAGAAGAATTAGGTGACCTCGACTTTAGAATTTTATAGGCTGCCTGTATTTCATCTCTGCGTTTGTCATCATATATAATATGATGATTTTTTTTTGAGCTCTGATTTACAATTGTTTTGACATGATACTGTTCGATTTTTATGAAATATTTTTGAATATTATTATTATTTTCATATTATATTATTATATATTTTTTGGTTCTGGGTTCGATTCCCGGGTCGGGCAAAGTGTTATTGGGTTTTTCCATATGGAATTTCTCGGTAGCAGCCCGGAGTCTGGATTTGTGCCCGGTTGATGGCAATAGGCTCGCTCTCTATTACGTGGGACTTAAATATAACTGGCGAAATATGGGTGTGCTATAGGTGTACCTCTGCCTAACCCTTCGGGGAATACAGGCGTGATGTTATGTTATGTTATTTTTGAATAAGTCTTTTCTTTTAACATTTGACAACACACTTAATTTTTTTCTGGTTTGTTTTATGTTCCAATATGTCTAAATGCTCCTTTAAATAGGCGCGACACGCGACGCGAATCGCACGCGATGTAAAGGCACCGGTTGTCCCGCGACAGTCCCTGACCTTGAAGGACTTTGAAGGAAGGAAGGAAGATGACTTTGAAGGAGCCTTAACTGTGCGACAAAAAAACTGAGCATTTCCAGTGTCCTACATTTGGGCAGCGCCGAAGTCTTTCAGAAATCTAAGTATCGAGTGCTAAGAAATATCAAATTAGTTAATGAAAAGCACGTTAACTCGAAATAATTAAACAAGTTAGATTGAATTGCACGAAACTAAGAATAATTCTTAGATTTCCTATCTTAATATAAGCAAGTGGCGACAAAATTAAAGTGGCCATCAAATCAGATTCCAAATGAGCAGAAAATTAGTCGGAACAGTAAAAACTATTCGCAGGAATATCTTGTGAAGTGCAAATAGTTACGATACGTAGTTAACATGGGATATTATTGCAAAAGCCTAAGATAATGAGCTGTTTATTCATTCGTTAGTTTAACTTACGGATGACCGTTAGTAACTGATGTTGGCTCACTGATTTTGTATGAAATATTTTTATGTTGGAGGAAGTATTAGTAGTAGGTACTTATTCCTCAACATATAGTTGTAATGTATTTTATTTATTTTATTACGCATGTTTATGATTTTTATTTTAGCTAAACTGAGGGCCTAGACAAAGTAACATTCGATTAGCGATGACGCTAGTAGAAAAGTTAAAATGTATGGGGTTGACATATTAAGCTATCGAAATGTCACGTGATCATAGGTCAACGAGTAAAAATTAGCTAGATAATGTTACGAGTAACAACATTCGATTATGAAATGAATCGACAGCGTCGAAAGATTAGGTACTTCCACAGAGATGCATAGCCAAGGGACACTTTTTGACGAGCGTTATCGCTAGTTTTTGGAATCATTGGCGAAAGCGATAGCGATTGTAGAAATAGAATCGCTTCGAAGCGAATGCCATTTGTCTAGGCCCTCTGTACTGTCATTGACCGAGCGAAGCGTCTCCGTTTCAGCTTGGGCAAAAATGCTTTCGTATGTCCGGATGGCCGGCTGTTCTCCTCTACAAGTCGCATTTCTCAACCGATTGACGTGAAATTTTGTGAGCATGTCTATTCAGCTTTTCGAAATGTTTCAAAATGGCGGAGATATGGTTGGAGATGGGGTTGAAATGTAAGTGTTACTACTCAACAAATGAGTTATTAAATGAAAAATTTAATTCAAAATTTAAATTAGACGGCGACTTGCCTTTAAGTTCCTAATGATTGAATGAAATTTAATATCTATGACATTGTATTGACTAATTCTATAAATTGCATTTAATCATTCTTAACATTATATTTAATAATCCTTGACATTGTATTTGATAATAGTTAACAGTTTCCTTATCCTTGACATTGTATTGTGTAGTTTTGATTTATTGTTCAAAAGCATTTGATTTTAATTCCTTGAGATATTTGTACGCCGGAAACAGCAGAATATTATGGACGTCTTATTATGTGTAACACCTTGTAACAACAATATTCTGACAAATAAATTTATTTGATTAGATTTGATTTGAAAAAAAAACATAAATTTCAGCCATTTCACGCTTTTTGTTTTAAGGATTTTGTTTTGCGCGGTGAACA
Organism: Griposia aprilina; assembly: GCA_916610205.1. NCBI lineage: Eukaryota > Metazoa > Arthropoda > Insecta > Lepidoptera > Noctuidae > Griposia > Griposia aprilina. Next base: position 17,430,720 of record OU744307.1, on the reverse strand, counting down.
TTCAATCAGTTTTAAGCTATGCAAAGATAGTCTTGCGAGATCTACAGATTACAGAGCCAATAGTTTTGTTGCAGAAAGTATTAGTAGTCCTTATTCCTCAACATACAGTTTTAATGCTTTTATTTTATTTTTGCATATCTATGATCTTTATTTTAGCTAAACTTTAGTGTACTCATGTCATAATTAAGTCTACAACAATGTTTCTTGTGTTAAGACGGGCGTTGAAAACTGCGACACACTTTTTAACTATTACAGCTATCATCGTTTCCAGTGTAATACTTATAATAATAATATTTATTTAATTTGACCACATTGGTCCATTAGTTAGTAAGAAACTTATCAACTAAGAGTTAGTATTTATTAACTAGGTACACATAATTATTCTATATCACTGCCGCACGTGCAACCGGACAAAGTGTTCCAGTATTGGTGCATCATTTTGTTCGGCTAGGGATTTCAAAATGCTGTTGTTGCTAGCCCTCATTCTGCTTATTAAGGATGCGGTCTTTTTCCTCATGATGGCATAAAAGTCGAAGTCGAGTTGGTGGTCTTATGTCAATTTGTTTTTGTTCTAAAACATAACATCATGCCTGTAACCCCTGAAGGGTTAGGCAGAGGTGTACCTACAGTGCACCCACATTCCGCATTTTATATATATACATATTTATATGAAGAAGTAATTATGGAAGCAATTTATATTTACTGAGTTTTATAAGGATAATCGAAAATATGCAATAAGAGTCGAGGAAGACCAAAGATACGATGGATGGACTGTGTGTAAGATGATATGGCTTGAAAGGGGGTGACTACCGAGATGACGACTGATAGAGAAGTATGGGAGAAAATACACGTAGCGTCAACCACTAATAAATATTGTGATAAGGGGGGGAGACTGATGATGATGGTGATTATAAAGATAATCGCGGCTTTTTCTTGATTGAATCCATTTCGTTGCTATTCTAATAATATTTTAGAATACCAAGAAGATACATCTTGTCTACAATCCGATGTATTAAATGAACTAGGTCAAACCTATAGGTTTGGACCTAGTTTAGCATAATCAGCCTATAATGTTCCCACTGCTGGGACTCAGGCCTCCTTCTTTGAGAGGGAATGGGCTTTAATCTACCACGCGGGCCCAGTGCGGGTTAGTAGAAGCAACTATCTAAATTAATGTGGCCGCTTTTGTTTAGATCGAATTTTGTTGCTTCATGTCTCAATATGAAAGTTTATAAAAGGTATTAGAAAAATCTTGACAAACTTACCGAGGTCGCTTATTGAGCCGTTTTTCAAAATTCCTTCTCAGTCACGAGATAATATTTTTTTAAAAGGAGTGGCGCTAGTGGACCCGTGTAAGCGCTCTTAACTACCTACATACATTTGCATTTTAATACTCAACCATAAAATCATAAATACCGTCAAACGGGGTGAATCGAGACGAAACTTTAAAAGGGATATTAACATCGAAATAATAAAGTTTGTTGCCAACACGTGCACTTAATCTTTAATTATAATACAGTAAACACATTAGAGTCCTTTTTTGCAACAAACTATATTAATTCTATGTTAAAACCCCTTTTAAAATTTCATCTCGATTCACCCCTGCATTCACCCCGTTTGACGATACCTGCCAATTTCCAATTAAAAAACCTGCAAAAATTCAACATGAAATTCCCTGGATGTATGAAATTACATGCGTTGTGCGGGGTATCAATATCGCGATCCTTTGACAGCGTCGCGGCTCATGACTGAGCACTGACGATGATCGACTGACGTAACGAGCACGATTAAAAATGCAGGCAATTTTATATGGTACGGGACGGGGACGATACTAAGGTATTTCGTATCCATTTTAATGCCACATAGTCCGTAAATCGTATGCATATGGTTTAATCTTTAACCCAACACGTTCTTTGTAGGAGTGGTTTTGAGTATCAACCTCATTACAACTTCTTAATGACATTCGCTTCGGAGCGATTCTATTTCTACAATCTCTATCGCTTTTGCTTATGTTTCCATCATACGAATCGAAAAGTAGCGATAACGCTTGTCAAAAAGTGCCACTTGGCTACGCATTTCTATGGAATTAATCGTTCGACGCTGTCGATTCGTTTCATAGAATCGAATGATGTTAACTAGCTAATTTCTATTCGTTGACCCATGATCACGTGACATTTCGATAGCTTGTGTCAACCCCATAATTTTACGGTTTTTCTACTAACGTCATCGCTAATCGAATGTTACTTTGTCTAGGCTCTGTAATTTCTTGCCTATTCAGAGGGATAGACAAGAAAGTATAGTGTAGGTACTATGGTAGAAATAAATATCGAGGGGCTTGTGACTAAATAATAGCAGCCGCACGGTGCCGCCGCGTATCTTCAAGGTTAAGCAACGCTTACCGAGGTCAGTCCGTGGATAGGTGACCATCTATAACATACCGAGACCCCTCCGTGCCTCGGATTACACGTTAAGCACTTGGTTCCGGCTGTCGTTCGTAGATCTTTGACAGTCGTTTCGGGTAGTCAGAAGCCCGAAAATCTGACAACCAGCCAAGGGCCAAGGGGTATCGTGTTACCCAGTAACTGGGTTGTGGAGGTCAGATAGGCAGTCGCTCCATGTAAAATACTGGTTTTTAGGTGCATCTCGTTAGTCTGGAAGCCAAACCCAATATAGTTGAGAAAAAGCTAGTCAGATATTTTTTTTACTACAAATAAACCTTTTTTTGAAGTCATTTATCGTCTCGCGAACTATAAAGAGCTCCATATAAAGATGTAACCTGTCGATACGGAGTAATTTGCCACGGATATTAAGCATAATAACCACTCAGACCGGGTTCGTTAAAAACGCGTTCGCAAGAAAAAAATGAAAAATGCATACGAAATTGTACTTAAACGCCATCTTTAAGACGTGGCTAGGTGGAACTCATTATTATGAGGTGTTTAAGCCACGCCCCCTTTTGATTAAGTGGGGAGATAGATGTAATTACACCGTGCGTGGCACGAGTGCAACGTGTAATGTAGCTAGTGGTGTATCGTCTGTTGCAACATCGTGGCATGTCATGAACGTAGAGCGAACGCAATATTGAGTATATCCCAATTGGATTCGATTAGTGCGTAGCATGTTTCGGTGAGCCTTAATTTTCTGAATCAATGCAAATTCGCGAATTTAGTTTCATTACACTACTGATTGCATGCTGCAATATACAGTACTTACCATAACCTTTTATGGTCCCAAAGTAGACATGAAAAGACAATAACCATGAATTCCTAAATATAGGTATGACGAGACTTTCCTTCAACAGAAGGTGCTGACAGATCGCAGTTTGCTACGATTCTAACACATTTTCGATTAGTGCACATTTATTACGTCAAACTTAGGTAGAGTGAAAGTTAGGCTAGAGTGTTCTATACTACATTTAGTTGCGCAAAATGGGAATAACAAGAGGTTCGATTGATTACATGCCCAATGAAAGTGTAAAGTATTTTTCTACGTCTCAATATCCACTGGTCAATCTTTATTTCCTCTGATGGCTAATTTACTAATGACTTTAACTTTATTAACATAGATTACGTAATATTCTGCTCACTTAATTGACAGATAAATACTTGAACTTGTTGTGGAATAAATTAAAGAAAACCCAGTTATTACCTACGGCCTTTAACTGTTCGTAATTGTAAGTTTATGGGGTCCACAAAATCGTAAATTGTTATTATTTATTAACACTTTGTATCATTAAAGACTTCAGCATTGTGAAATCTATGACCTACTAACATGGGCATTTGATACACAAATGATCTAAGAAATCCTTTAAATGCACTGCATGATTTCATTTCTACGAATTCATTTGTTTCTTTCCTTATTTATTTGTAACCTGCAGCCTAATTTATCAAAGTTTTGTGTGAATATTGTGTCCCTTAAACTGGGTAAAATAAATGATTTGTCTTTCTTTCTTTAATTGCGTAATACACTATTAATCACAATCTGAATCATTTTGAAGCCTATTGTTAATCCATTGCTTCATAATGTTCGAAAAATTTGTCTGCGCAACAACGTAAATAACGCAATGAATGTTGTTGAACTGTCGAAATGAAAGCCATTCTTACTGTTAGTGTGTTACGCGTTACCCCACCGTTTGCTTCTAAAATCAAAATTCTCCGTTTTCGTCTTTTGTTTTTCCGTAATTAAACCAAAAATACAATCTTTCCTGTCTCTTCCTGATTTCTTAGCAAGATAATACTATTTGTGAAGTTCTGAGACAGTTGAAGACTTATTAGCGTCATCCCGTCAGTCTGTCTCTGTCACCGAAGTTCGGACAAAAGCTTTGTCACCGTATTTTGGAGTTTTCAAGTTTAATGGATGATTTGGACTCTTATTTTTGTCTTTGTTTAGTTTACTAATAATATCTTTATAGTTTTGAAGCTTTTCGTAGTCAGCGGGCAATGAATTTTGCCTCCTTGGTCTAGTAGTCGTAAACGCTACTGCTAAGCATGAGCTCCGGGTTCGATTCCCAGTTCTGGTAAAGTGTTATTGAATTTTTCTATATGGAATTTCTCAGAAGCAGCCCGGAGTCTGGATTAGTGCCCAGTTGATGGCAATTATGGGCTCGCCGCCTATTACATGGGATTTAAACATGTGGGAGTACTTACTTTGGGTACAGTTCTGCCTTGCCCTTCGGGAAAACAAGGCGTCATGTTACGTTATGTGAATTTATAAGCAAAGGCCAATGTCAATGTGATATATGACTGTTATTATAGATTGTCGTTTGTCTTGAAACATCATATCAGTAATCTTCCGCTTCTTCAAACACGGACCTTCCAATGACCTTTACTATGATTGGTCAAATAGGAAGTTATCACACTTGACTTTGATTTCAATATCACTCAAGGGCTTCAAGGTTTTAACACTTTGCGGGACACCAAACGCCCACATACGTAATAACAATAACACTTCTACAACTTCATATTCATCAGCCATAACCCAAAAAAATATAGAAAGGTTCATAAGATGATATGCAAAAGGTTTCATGGTTGTTCAGGTCCCGCGAAACTAACTCTTTTTAAGGCCTACTGCCAAAAATTCTACATCAGCAGTCTTTGGGATAACCATACCCTAAAAGGGCGCTGTTGAGTTCCACCTTTCTGTAGTGCATCAGGTATGTTCGCTGATTTGACTTTGCGATAATGCGGAAGTAATTTGCCTCAGTAATACCTCGAGTGAGGGGAAGCAGCAACAGTATTCTGAGGGTTTTTGCAGAGAGGCTGGATGGTCCTACAACGGGAAGTTTTACCAAGCTACATGTTGGCAACAAAGTTTGTTAAACCTTCGTCTGATTTGATTTGTATTTTCTTTCTTTTTAGTGTTCCTGCATGTTACTAATATAGTGTTTAAGTAAGATGTAATACTAACACTCTATGGGTCTTGATGCCTGACAGTAGAATACTTTTATTTTATTTATTATAACATAACATCACGCCTGTGTTCCTCAAGAGGTTAGGCACGCAGAGGTGTACCTATAGTACACCCACATTTCGCCAGTTATGTTTAAGTCCCATGTAACAGGGGGCGAGTCTATTGGAATCAACCGGGCACAAATTCAGAGTCCGAACTGCTACTGAGAAATTAAGAAGAAGACAGAAGAATAAGGCTCATGTTATGGTAAAAATATTTGCTCGTCAACAAATATTCGTTCGTTCTGGCTTCATTCATTTATTCTTCTTTCTTTGTCCAGGCGGTTTTTCTTTGGAATGCGCTCCCTCTGAACATCAAGATGGCAACCAGTCGGTTATCTTTTATAGTGAGGGCACGTGAGCATATCTGTCAGATGCTGGCTGAAACATCTCAGCGTTGATTTGCTGGATTCGTTTTTTCCACTACCGATCGTTATTTCTCCTGACCAAGTTGATTTTGTTTATATGTTTGTATGTATGAATTAGTATTTATGTATTAATATTTATTTTTGTATTTTATAGTTATTTCCAAGCTTTCTATCCCGTATATTACACCTGCCATGTTTAGTCTCTGCATCACCCTAAGGTTGACTGGTAGAAAATGCCTCAGGCATTAAGTCCGCCTTTGTACAGTATTTTTTAACCGACTACAAAAAAAGGAGGAGGTTCTCAATTCGACTGTATTTTATTTTATGTGTGTTAGCTTAGAAATTTTTTCTAGGTGAACCGATTTTGATAATTATTTTTTTATTTGAAATCTGGTGTTTTACATGTTGTCCCATATAAATTTGATCAAGTTCTGACCAGTAGTTTTTGAGTTATCTTTAATACTGCGTATTTTTTCCACTTAGTGTATATCGATGATGTGTTCATAATTTCCTGTCACTGTTATTTACATATCAAGTATACGAACTTGTGTGGGGTAGGTACCACAACTAAAAAGTGAAAAATAAAACCTTTTTGACAAAAAACTTCCGACTTCCAAGAAAAACACTTTAATTTCGGAAGTCGGTGGCCAAAAACGAAAATACAAAAACCAAAGACACCGACTTCCGAAATTAAACTTATGTTTCACGTTTTTTTAGTGTTTTTCTCGGAAGTCGGTTGTTTTTTGTCAAAAAGTTTTTGTTTATTTGTGCCTAAAGTTTTAATAAATAAAAATAAATATTAACTACCAGTTTTTACATATAATAAGTTTCACCATTATTCGAGGCCAGTTCTAGGACACTGAATTTAAATATATGTATAACAGAAACAAATCAAAAAATGATTTTAATAATTTAAGACAGAACGAATTAATTTCTAAACAACCACTTTCCGACTACAGTCTGATTAGAGAATCATTAAACATATAATATAATATCTGTGTAATCTTAATGACTTGTGGAGGGACACTTCCGCATTATAACTCGCAGTGGCATCTGCAATAAAACGGCTTTTAGTTAACTTTATACACATGGAACTTGAACTGTTTCGGAGCGTTTCCATTGATATACCGTCAAAACATAATTGGCTAATAATGATAAAGAGGTATGAGGAACAGGGTGTAAAGTTCACTCATACTCTATAGAAAAGGGAGGATCCTCCGACCAGACGGGTGTTGTGTCTGGCGGGCAATTGCCCGACGGTTGATGTCGGGAAGTTGTATATATGCTAGTCGCGCGGTAAACTCTGCTTGCGCGATGCAGGATTTGCGTGACGTCAGTATGACGTGTAGCACGCATGTGGCGATGTTGATACCGCTACAATGAGATGAGAGAGAGAGTGAGAGATGGCGGGATGAGCTGGACTCCTTCAACAAGAACTGGTCCTTAGCAGATTTACTTAGAGAGAAGTGGAAATAGAGTAGGGAAGCCTTTGTCTAGCAGTGGGATATCACAAGCTTTCAATAACGGATGGGTCCTGTCTGTGAGAAGGAGTGGGTCGTAATCCACCACGCGAGCCCAGTGCGGATTGGTGCATGTAGCGTGGTTTACGTCAATCTAATATATACAACGGATCGTAAATTGAAAAGTGAAAGGAGAAAATTACGAAGTTATTATTAATTCGTTTCCAGTTTGAATTGGACTCTATCATGCTAGAGGCGAATGATCTTAGACAAAAGGATAATGAATCAAATCTAAATGGTGATTATTTAAAACAATAACATATAAAACAAGCAATCACATTGATGATGTGAGAGATGCCAAACTCACAAACATCACGTTTTGAAGTCACGTGACCAAGTTATTTAAAAATGCTATTTTCATTCCGTTAATCAGCAACCTAATTACGTAACACATTTACAATTGCAATGCCTTTCATTTTGACAATTCAACAATATTCATTGCGTTATTTATTTGTAAGCAGAAGAATTTTTCAAATATATGAAGCAATGGTTCAGATATTTTTCTTCAAAATCTGTAAGATGGAGATTAAAATTATTTACGCCATTAGAGTGTAGAGGTAAATTTATGATTCTATCATGTGTTGACGACCATAATGTTTTTGTGATGACAAAGTTAAATAAAACCTCTTACGTTCAAGGAAAGCTATGTCATCTATTTAAAAAATGCCCAGTTTCTTTATACAAACAAAGAATAACTTTAGAACGAAGAGAAAACAAACGTCAGTAGTAATAAAGAACTGAAAGTAATGAATGTATTTGTAGTTGATGAAGCATTGTCGTACAATTTACGGCGTGAACTCTGCAAAAGTGACTTATCACCTTTTGTCTAGTGCAGTCCCATCAATCAACATGGTTTCTTTCAATCAATGGATGAATCAAACTTTGTGGTAGGGTTTATAGTTATAATTTACTTTTATTCGTTTTATGTTTTTGTTGTTTTCAATACAATAGTAAACTATTTGGTCTTGATGTTCATTTGTTTACCGTCTTAGGTTGGTTTAAAAGGCACCACAGACGAGGGAGCGTCTACTAGCTGTCAGCGATTTTCTCGCTCAAGAAACGTACGGTTACCAAAAATGTGATAAGTAACCAGGGTCGTCGGATATAGTTGAAGTTTAGTAAGAAACCGATGGATGTTTTCGAATGAAATTGAATCTGATAAATTACCTATTTGTTTTTTATTTATTTAAATTAAATTTTATTCGAAAACATTCATCGGTTTCTTATTAAACTTCAACTAAATCGACGACCCTGGTTACTTATCTTCTTTGTTGACTAGAAAAGATGTAGGTCCGGGTAAGTAAAACATATAATCCCAAACCATTTTAAATTTGCCAAAGATGTAAACAACAATGGCCGCTTGAAATTTAGTTTTTATATTATTTGGTTTAGTGATGTGGCTGTATGAATTTTAAGTTGAGGGGTAATCGATATTACAATTATAATTATATTACTTCCGCACATTGAATTTTGTTAATTTAAACAATCGCGGTCTTATTACAAAACTAGGTCTTTCTTTAGACATGACTTAAACAATCGAGCCTGTTTTTGAAATAAGAATCTTACAGAAATCGAAATACAATTCCTTTTACAAAACTGAGAACTTAGTCCGGTCTTAGGTTGTCAATTATGTATTAAGAACGTTAAAGTTGGCATAAAGTTCGAAATACGAAAATTGGTTCAAAGGTTTAGGCTCGGACTAAAATTAGATCGTATTTTGTAATTAGACTGTTTTGTGTTTATATATGTATATTTATTCATATATATTCCTAGGCATGTTCAATATTATCGCTTTTGGTTTATCGTAATAGTTGATCGGTGACTGTTCACACCGCCGACGAGTATTCGTTTGTTGCAGCGGCAAGAGCTATCAAAGAGAATGCTCGCTCAGGGAGGCTCGCTTGGCGGGCAGAGCACTCGCTGAGAGACTAACGCTTGGTAAATACGCATACGTCACCGTCGCGCACTCGGTGATCGTTGCTCGCCAACTCGATTATAGCTGCTCGCTCTTCTCGTTTCTCTTTAATTGCCGACTGAAGAAAACTTGGTTATCTTACGGACGATAATCCGGTAACATGAGTGCCAATGGACACACTCTGCGGTGTCGTAAAAAATCACCGAGTGTTCAAAACATAAAATAGAAATAAATTTAATTATTTTGATAATTTCCGTAAAACTATCGGTTCGTTCCCGTCTCATTTAAAATATTTATCTATTTTGTTTTTATAGTAATTTTTGGGCAACGTTTACGGCTTCAGTTCAAATATAGCGTTGTTAAAAGTTTTAGGTAGATCAATCACTGCAACATTTAAACGATTATATTTCTCATAAAATTCTTACGTACAGTACCAACTATTATATACTTATGCTCCTCGGAAATCATCGCACTTCGGAATACAAACGAATGCTAATTTCCATGTCCATCAATTATTAGATTTATCGGGTATAATAATTTGAATTCAGAATGCGGTACTTTATTGTTGTTACGTCAAAAATAAACAACAATAAGTGTACTCTACTAAGGTCGCCCCCTATTACATGGTACTTAAATATAACATGAAACATGTGTGTGTAGGTACTATAGGTACACCTCTGCCTAAGCCTTCGGGGAAACAAGGCATGATGTTAAGTAATGTTATGTTACTTAAGTAATATTGGAATCTCAAGTTTATCTAAGTTCTAATGTACTGTAAGGTTTCAATTGAATAACTTGCAACTGGCGCGCGTGTTAGATGTATCAACGAGAAAGAAGCGAAAAGAGTAGGATTGTAGCACGTTGCATTTATGTCTACCTCCTTGGGAAATGGACTTTTCCCAGTGAATACTAGTGGCTCTGTAAGCTGTAAACCTCGCGAGTCCTACCACATTAAAACAAAAAGCGCATGCAAAGAGCGCGAAATGGCTAAAATATGTTTTTTTTACGTTTTCAACCCCCATATCTCCGCCATTTTGAAAAATTTCGACAAATGTATCGATAAAAGAATTCCATATAATTATCGAACCTGCTCACATAATTTCACGAGAATCGGTTGAGAAATGCGACCTGTAGAGGAGACTGTTCTTACATCCGTACATCTGGACATACAAAAGCATTTTTTTTTTGCCCAAGCTGAAACGGACTCTTCACTAGCGCTTCGCGCTCGCTAATAAAAACAAGCCGTGTGCCCGATGGGATTTCCAAGCGACAAAAAATACGAACTTCCATACAAACTTTGATGTCTTATTTAACCCCTTTAGGGGATGAATATTCAAAAATCCTTTCTTAATGCTCACCTTAGTTATATAGGGAACAAAAAGCTTCAATACCCAGCGGTCTAGATTGTGGGTTGTCTGACAGTGAATTTAAGATTTTTATAAAGTAGAAGATTCAGGTGTAAATTGAACTAAATGAATTATGAAAGAGTCTATAAAAAAATAGTTTATTTCATAAGCCTAATACATAAGGAGAGAAAATGGGTTAACAATGCATTAAGGTTCCTGCAGACAGGTGCGACGCGACAGCGCGATACAAAGACGCCGCTCGTCGCGCGACGAGCGGTACTACGTTACGAGCGGAAACTAGAACATGTCCTGTATCAGCGATCCTCCCTGCCAGACACAATTTGAAGCCTAACTTAGTTTTTAAATAATTATTTGATGAGCTTAATTAATAATAAAAATAATTTTGTGAGAAAACAATAAAGGACTAACTATTATATTACGTATTTTATCTCTGATAATGATAACCAGTGATCGGAGTAGGTAGATTGAACTGGGGTCATTGATCCGAAATGTATATATTACTATGGACATTCCTCCGGAATTGGTGGATTATTAAAAAAAAACCGGAACTTATGTAGGAATTGTATTCTGCCAGAGTGGAAGGAGTCATTTGATGATTTGCCATCCTCAAAAAAAAGGTAGGAATTGTAATAAAATGAGCAATTTTATTCTTTATTATTCTTCCTATTTTTTTTTTTGTCACGATTTGACAAAACCCAACGACCAATCAGAACAAAGGATCATGGGTGGTACAATAACCGGTTATCAGAACAATGCGTACGCCCGCCGGAAATACTAAATCCGGAAATACCGGAATTACTTTCCGGAAAAATGGCTTATCCATGTTATTCTTTCTGTGTGCATTTATGATACAAGTACTAAAAATCAATCTACCTACTCCGATCACTGATGATAACATACGTGTGTCGATAAGATGAAGTTTGAACAATTATAAAGTACTGTATTGTTTGTTATGACTGCATTATAATTCCGCTAGACAGTGTCCTTCCACTAACGTTAAGAGCACTCTTTATTGAAATGCTTGGGATTGACATTTTCGGGTCACGGGTCACTCGACTTTTCGAAAGCTTGTGCTTATTTTGTGCATTTCCGTAGCGATTCTATTTGTTTTGTTTATTCTATTCGCTTGTCATGGTGTTCTGAGTGGCACACATGAAAAGGAAACCCGCCGAATGCATAACCTCCTCCTTTTTTTGAAGTCGGTTGATAACCAGTATAAGCTGGCCGCAGGCAGGCTCGACGTGTCAGCGCGACGCGACTTTAGTAGAACAATTTATACGAAAACTTAACATTCTCATTCAAAAGACCATTTCAGACACTAATCTACATGGTTCTCAAACATTATGCCCGATTTTTTATATACACTTTGACATTGTTGAATTTTATTTATACAATGACATTGAGTATTTACTTGTAAAGTATTATGTTATTTTAATTATTTTGAATGTGAGGATTATGTGGGTTATTGCTTTTTTTTCTCTCAGTTAATTTTAATCATGGTCTGGCAGTTTGAGTAATTTATGCTGCCTTCCCAAATGTCCTTTCTTTGGTATTGTTCGTCGAATCGTTGAGCTCCTTAAGTCCTGACTTCCTGAGTTGAGCTGCACGATTACTGACAAATGCGTGCGCTGACTGGACAGGTCCACTCAGTCTGTGTGGTTCTTTCCTCAAAAGACCATTTCAGATACCAATCTACATGGTCTTCACATGATCTGACCAAGATTATGTCTGGACTTTAAAAGAGACTGTGACCTCTGAGTTTGTTTTGGCCTTTCTTCTCAGAGTAGTCAGATAGGAAACGGCGACCTCATCTAGTTTAAAAAATATTATTGACGTGTAAAAGCGTTTGTACAAACCTACTTACAGAAACAAAATCATTTATCATTTATCACTGCAACAATGAATTAGCAACTACTGACGTGTGGTCGACTCTAAATTGCAACAATATAAAGGCACTATTTCTTTTTTCCAATAAGTAAAATGCAAAAATTAATGCGTAGGCCGGGAATCGAACCCGGATCAACTGCTTGGAAGGCAACTATGCTGACCATTACACCACCAACGCACATGTTTAACTCTTCAAATGACGCCATTTAAACTAAAAATACCTTCATTTGTTGACACAACAGTTCTTAATTATGATTTCATTGTTTTTCCACGTGCTTGTGTCAATGTTTTCGATTCATTTACTTTATATTATTTATTTACTACTTCTTTATTTATTTGGTTATGCTAACTTAGTTATTCTATTTATTTTCCTTAAGGTCAGTTTGCTACAGGTTCATTGTATGAGGCTGAATAATAATAATTATAAATTAGTATTAAATTGGAACGACTAAAATTAATTGTTGACCACTGATAGTGGCGGAATTTAGCAAAACAAGCAAATTTACTATCGCACTCACAGACTTCATTAAGGCCCACTTGCACCGCCAATCACTAAACACGTTTAGCGACAAACGAGTTTGAAACATCATTATGTCTCTGTTATCTTCAAACATTTGGCGGAAACAGAATTATGTTTTAAACTCGTTTAGCGTTATACGTGTTTAGTGATCGGTGCAAGTGAGCCTTAATGATAATTAACAATCTTTAACTTTATTCAGCAATTCTTAGCATAATATGTCAACAAAATTTAATTGCTCTTAATCTTTACTAATATTCTAAAGAGGTGGATTTGTGAGTTTTTATGTAGGGGGGTAATCTTCGGAACCACTGATACTACGGAACTACTGGTACATACTATAAAGCTACCATTTACTGGTACATCTTCCATTGACTTGAATGTGCCCTGGCGGCTAAGAGTATGTCATGCGCACTCAAATGTTTCGCTGATGGTGGCGCATGTGCTGAATCGTTTAGCTCCCTTCAAAATAGATTGAGCTGAGTGGTGCTAATCCATGCGTCATGCTCGTGAACTGGCGCCGTCATCAGTAGAGAGTGGTCATATCTTAGCTGCCACGGCTTATTTTAATTCAATTTAGTAAATTTTATATTTCAATTCAAATATAAAATTGAATTAATATAAGCCGTGGCTTTTAACGTTCTGCATCGTTCTCACATGCATAATTTCAACATGAATGACTTAACCAATATTTTGGTTTAAAAGAGTGTCCGTGGAGTTTCCTGCCCGTTTTTCTCCATAGGTACCTAGAGTACCTACTACGCTTTGGAATGGGCAACTAGCTTCTTCTTTCTGACCGATCGACCCCTTGACAATTAAGAAGTGCCTGTAATTGGTTTATTTGGTTTAATGCTTTGAGTTTGAGTTTGAGATCTTAAATATATTATAGGGTATATTTAAGATATTATATAATGTGGGAAGCTACAATATTGCCGCGTGTCATAGGATATATTTTATATCAAAACAAGAAATTTCACGCAGACGAATTCGTGGGCAGAAGCTAGTCTTTCATATTTTTGACCGACAGCGTTCCAATATTATGCTGGTCAATTAAATTTAATGATTGTTTTATTACTATCAAGTGGCATGTCTTTTTCTATAAACATGACTTCTACTGATTTTACTTTTTTTAAGCTGAGTATTGCTCTCCTGCCGTTGCCGTGTGTTCTGCGCCTGATCTCTCTCCGGTCGTGTCGGATTGCCGTCCCATCGGACTATGAAAGTGAGGGAAGAGAGAGTGCACCTGTGTTTGCGCACACACTTGTGCACTATAAGACCTCCCGCACCGGAGGCTAGTTCCGTTGAGATTGGCCGCCATGGCCGAAATACGGTCTGGAGGACTATATAGCGCTCCTCGCATAAGATTTCATCTGTTCTTTATTTTTCTGAATTCTAATTGCATTTGACGATTACCATATCATTTTATTTATTTTATTCATTTTCTAATTCCGTTTCTTCAAGGGCCGAAAATATATTGAATGAAACTAATAATAACGATTCCTCAAACCTTCAACATAACGACAAAATTAACATAATAACAGAGTAAGTAATAAATCAGAATCAATATAGTCCGTAATTAGCTGGCGGTCGTAAATATGATAACATTGAACGAGGAGATGTAGTCATAAAGAAACTTGTGCAAGTACTTAGCCAGTTTATTGATAGTTTACTTACGTAATTAGTGATACATACTCGCATTGGTAACGAATAATATGTATAAAGTATGTGTAGTAATAAATAATAGTCTGGAAGGTAGAAAATCGGATGATCAAAAATTAGAAAAGACCAGAATACAGGGTACCAGGGACATAGATCCACAACCAGATAAGATGGATTCAGTAAATGATTCGGTACTCCATTGTGTTGAAAATTTTCGTTGGCTATTAAAAAAAAACATTGCTCTAGCATTCATTCTGACCGCATTTATGTATATTGCACTTTTCTATGAAACAGTTTTTTTTTGATAACCGTCAATAGATCTTTCTACGCTAGGTCTAAAATCATGTGCAGAATTCATGGTTTCAGTTTGCGCTTCAATGTCCCCGCCATCTTGTATACTTGAAAATAGTCTACAAAGAATGTTTCCCTCAACTCGTTCTTTTTTGTATTTGTGTATTTTTCTCTGCGTCATGTTTTCCGCAAATAAACGTATTTTCTTCCTTTCTTGTTCTATAAATGGGCGTAGAGACAGTAAACACATAAAATCTAAAATATAACACTCTTGTTTGAATCAAGTTACTTAATTATCACAGCCAAAGCATATTTTGAAAGGAAACACATTTGACATCAATAATTGTGACAATAATGAATCATCAGTTGACTTCTTACTAGAAGATAGTAATATAAAAGTCTGTTAATCTCCCATGCAGAATCAAGATCTTCTAACTTAACAGAACAAATTAACTTACAGGAAAATAAACTTAAAAGACAGATATGTAGCTGAGGAATTGGTTGCGACAGTTCTTCCCAGCCTAAACATTAAGGAGTGGTAATTTTGACATTCCAGAACTGCTGGTTCTCAGCCTAATTAAATAAATGATGTCCGATACTGCACATTCTTGACGAAATTGAAAAGTGCTGTAACGTTAATGCTGCCAACGGCGTAGCACCCTATCAAAAACTGCCTTGTCCGCAAAACTTCCTCACCCATACAGTTTACATTTAACAAATCAATATTTGCAATGATCAAAATATATAGATCACTATTATTATCTGCAACTCCCACATCATCTTGTGTTATTAATGTGTAGATCTCGTTAACTCTATTATCAACGTCTAGGATATTTTTATTGCTGTACCTAGGAACCCGGTGCGTCGAGAGTGACCGTCGCAAATCGTGCGATGTCCGAAATAGAATAACATGTCAACACCTCGTATAATACCGAAAATATATTTCACAATATTATTGTTTGTTTAGATAAATTCGTTGCAGGTATTTTTAACTAATTTTAGTATGCTCTAAGCTTTTCTCGATTAATACTTATTTTCCGTAGACCAGCCAGGCTGTATGTAGAATTAATGCAAAGAATCATTTGGATGTCTTGTATGCACGTGTTTCTGTGATAAATAAACCAATTTTTCCTTCTTTCTTTCTTAACAAAACTATTGGGTTTATGTTTAAATGGAACCATTTCATATTTTTTTAAATGTAGCTGTATAAAAATATTTAGAAGTTTATTTGCATCAACTTTATATTGAATTTGACCGGAATATAATATCTAAATTCCGTCAATAAATGGCTACAGGCTTGCCCCTTGTCAAGTGTGACCTAATTCTGTCATCGGAGATATGCAGGTGTTTGATAGGACATCTACTTAACCCCGGGATCACAGGTCGTGACGATTATCTATAATGTAATGACGTCTTCTATCCACCAAAATAATATCTTATACGTATTAATACGCATATTGCCCAGTCCCCATAGACAAGATGTCTATCATAACATAACGAGTCGTAATTCGAATTAGGATCGGTAAGATATTGGAACAGTTTTAAAAAAATATGCTAAAGATTAGAACATTCTGGTGGCAGCTAATGCACGGTGTTGTATGATATTTATATAAAACTTCATTTATATAAATATCCGGTCATTGATAAACGGTTTATTTAGAGATAGATTATTAGTGAGATGTTTGGCATTCATCTCAGCCTTGGTAGATTTCTTAGTAGATATCCGTTGGATTGTTATTGACCCAGTTCATAGATTTGTGTTGCCTTGTGATGTACTAAAAGCTGAAGGGACATCGGTTCATATTTCAAGCCTGATAGGACACCGTTTTCAAAAGATCTGTACATTACTTATTGGATGCCAAAAGAAGTAATTTGAAAGCCCTAAGAAGATATTATTTTGGTTGGCTCTTATTTCCGTTATTGAATATGTATTATTATGTTGTTGTTGTATAGTAAGCAAATAACCAGATATTGCTTTTAACAAATATAGAAATCAAAAGGACAATAAGATATTGGCTTATGGACCCTCGTATTTGTAAACAAACAAAGAAAACTTTCTACTGATAAAGATCCGTTGCTAAAAGCAGATATTCCAAATTTAAACATACGCGTGGGATATGAGAATCTACCCTCGATTCGTAAATAGCCAGTAATTATTACGGTTGAAAGAAAAAAATAAAGATTTTTTAACATATTTAAACATCGAATGGGATTTTGGTTACAAATCATTTCGTCCCACCTGTTTTGCGGTTCCGTTTAGCAATAGTTTATTTGTATATGAACTAAAAGGTCTTTATTCTATTTTCGTTTTCCTGTTCCTAGACTAAGAATTTGTCCCCGTCATCAGGGTTATTCTTAGGTACGATTATTGTCAACAAGTTTTTAATAGAATTGACGGATTGTCTCGAAAGCATTGGTTTTACGTATGAATAATGTGTACTTATACAGTTTGCTTCGATTTTGACCAGTTCGATATTTTTTCCATACTAAATTAAACTTAATAACATAAAATCATGTCTTGTTTCACCGAAGGGCTGGCTAGAGATGTACACCCACATTTCACCAGTTATGTTTAAGTCCCATGTAGTAGGGGGCGAGCCTATTGCCATCAACCGGGCACCAATCCTGACTCCGGGCTGCTACTGACATTCCGGATAGAAAATCCCAATAATACTTTGCACGACCTGGGAATCGAACCCAAGACATGAGGTCTCGGCAGTAGCATTGGCGGCCTAGACCGACGACGCAGTCACATAATCTTTGTCATGGTTGTTTATCTTATAGCTTTGATGTCTGTAGCGTACCCATATAATAAACTAGCGCAATGGCGCACGCCCGCAGACTGGTCACTTGCTTGCTAGCGCCCGAACGATGCGGACGTGTGACCCTTGCTGTTGTGCAGTGAATTGTTCTTTAATTTACCTACTCGAATGCTTCCTATTACGTGGTGAACACCACAACGTCGAACAATGCAAAGGTTATTCTAAAGTTTGTGCTTTCTACAATTTGGTCAAATCCAAAATCATTTTGTCTATCTACCCACCATCTTTTACCAAACCACCCACATTAACACATTAGCTAAAGCAACTGTTTACACCATCCGATTCCGGTCCGTTTTAGTTTCATCCGGCGTCATCCGGCTCCCAGACGAATGTTTGTTGTTCATTCTGATGAATACCTCGTTTACATGTAATTGTGTAAATAATTAAAATATATCCGTTCACTAATGTTTTATTCAATTTCCTGTATGTGTTTTAATGATTTCATTGTAATTTGGAGTTGAAAGGAAGATGTTGATAAAAGGTATTTGACATGAGTTATTTTGTTTGTAGACCACCCTGTTTATAGTGTTGGAAATGTTAATTGTACTTGTGTGAAAGGATAGTGATAAACACCGGAAATCTAATTAGATTTGTGCCCGGTTGATGGCAATAGGCTCGCCCCCTATTACATGAGACTTAAACATAACAGGTGAAATGTGGGTGTAGTATAAGTAAACCTTTGGCTAAACCTCCGCGGATTAGAGGAGTGATATAAAAAAAGTAAAGAAAATGGGGTAGTAAAGAGTATTCTATTTTATTCTATTAAGTAATTTTATGATAACTAATTGAAAGAAGCTTCAGAAAGAAGCATGAAAGCTCATTATTTTTCAAGAATTACGTTGATAGTCCACGTTTGTTATTACATAATGAAAGTATGGGAAAAAAATCATACTTTAATAATTACTCAGAACAATTTTTAATTTGGTCCTAGTGGGCCAAATATAAGCTATAAAATACACAAATAGATTTTTTACAAATGGCAACCAGAAACCAAATTCTTACCACAGTTTGTTAATTTTGCATTTGTAAACATTAGAATAACATTTAGAAGAATACAATATATTTAAGTGGAACAAGGCTGCCCAATATGTCAAGCCAACAATTAGTTTTTAGTTGGTTAGCTTTTACGATTGGTGTACAGGCGTCTTGTAATAATGTTAAATGTCCTTTGACACGACAAGTTGCCTCTTGCCTAACTTAAGTAAACTAGGATTAAGTTAAACTATGGTTATTGAAAATCTTGTATTATGTAGTTAATAAATTAGTTAATTAAATATCGGACGATAAGATACGATATTTTGAAATGTTCCTGAATTTATTTTCGAGCGATAGCTGTGTTGATATTTAATCGCATTATTGCATTGTGTTCACTAGCTGGTCTTATATACCATCGTGACAAAATTAACCGGTTACAACGGTTAGTAGCTAACATTATTGGTAACCGTGGAGGTTCTTTTAAAACACCCCAATTATATAAAAGAACATTGAATCTTCAAGTTTCCATAGTAAATAGAATACTGACGTCAACTAACCTTTCTAACTACCATTAAAAAAACATCGGCCTTAAAAAGACATTGAAACATTCTTTATGTGACTGCTACTGTTGGGAGCCATTGTTGCAATTGTTTGAGCGTTAATCAATAGTAGAGCGTCATCTCGGTCAGAATGCTCGCTGTAACGTGTGTATATTAAGCCCAGAGATCGGATATTCGGATGCATATTCACCTAAAGTTGAGATGTTGGCTAACAAAGCATGCGCTTTTGTTTCGAAAAAATCTTAACTTTAACTAACACACACCACCTCTCCTCTTACACCCTACATACACATATTTGCATCGGGGGCTAAACATTAATTTGAAATAAATATACAACTGAATCAATAGGTATGCAATCCAAGAATTCCTGGGTTCGTTATGCGGTTCCGGTGTTCCTGGAATCCAGGTTATTTTTTTAAGTGAAAACTTCTTTAGGCGCGTTGAGCACTTTTTGGTTGAACAAAAATCATGGAACTCGCGTCATCGTCACCGAACGCTTTCCATGAGCTATATGTATACTGTGTATATATGTGTACTTTTTGGGTGAACAAAAAGCGTGAAACTCGCGTCATCGTCACCGCACGCTTCGACGATACAATTCACAAGTTACTTAGATTTCACTTCTATCGGCAGTCCCCAAAGGCTGCCTCGCATTTTTTTTTATATAAAAATATATTTTAAGAAGCTGCTTCCTCACTTTTATAGCTAAAAATTAACTTTAGGTAAATATGCATCCGAATATCCGATCTCTGGTTATGCCTTATATCCTGAGGCGAATGCGATGATGCGATGATATTTAGTGCAGCACTGATATCGGTTGAAAAACATTTTTGCAAATAAAGAGATATTATGTAGTGTCGGTTCCACTATCTCCATATATAAGCACTATCTACCCAGATAAATTCTAAAATGGGATAGAATATCTAAAGGGTTTTCAAAGAAAAATGCCATTTTTTTTATATAAATGATCAGATGTTTATTTCATTATAAAGAGGAAGGTATGCCGTTAATAGTGGAAAATAACATCAGGCAAATGACCACCACGACCACGCTTACAGGACCATATCCTTTTCATGAAATTTTCCATAACCAAATCGCAAAGTGGCTGCCCTTTGTCCTCAATAGCCTCACGAATTCCATCTTTGAGGTCTTGAATCGACACTGGGCTGTTGGCGTAGACCTTCTCTTTCACGTGGCCCCAAAGGAAGAAGTCGCAAGTTAAATCACAAGATCTTGGTGGCCAATTGTGATCACCTCTTCGAGACATAACACGGTCCGGAAACTTTTCCCGTAAAAGATCAATGGTTTCGTCGCTTGTGTGGCGCGTAGCGCCGTCTTGTTGAAAGTAAACGTTGTCCAGATCAATACCATCCAATTCCGGCCATAAAAAATCATTAATCATCTCTCGATAGCGCAATCCATTCACCGTAACTGTTGCTCCAGCCTCATTTTCGAAAAAGGCAATGGTCCTGTAAGCATGTTTCTTTGAATATCAAAATAACACCTCTTATTGGGAAACCCTGCATATCTGACTTGTAATTTAAGTGGCCAGGTGGTAGTGAAAATGGGTATTGACGTTGCACATTCAAGTGGATTTCTATTAAGTAAAGCATTATTTGATTGATTAATTCAAATGAAAATATTACATCTTAAATAGCAAAATTACTAATATAACATCGTCATTAACATAATTTCAGTTAAAATGAGTATATGTAGAAAAAAAGCCGCTTCAAGAATCACCATTGTGTCTAGGCAGTTTGCGTAGAGCCTGATATCCAAAAAAAACTTGGGATTGAAACAAAACAAAGGCTCCCGCTGACAGGCGCGACGCGACTCTAGTAGAACAATTTCTATGAAAACTACATGGAAATTGTAGTACCTGAATCGCGTTGCACCGTCGCGTCGCGTCTGTCTGAGGAAGCCATAAAGCTTGTTTCCGATGAATCGAATCGCACAGCATCGTTTATCGCCTTTCTCGCTCACATAGAGCAATAACTATGTGATAGGAGATTCCTCATATAGTGATTAATATAGATGCATCTGTATGTAAGTATGTAGGTATGTAGATATGTGTTTGAGTGGACAATTAGTCGACAGTATATTGTAGTAATGTGAGAACCGGCAATGGAAGAGCTTGTGTAATTTTCATTCGTAATTCAATGTAAGTGATTGATTTGTCAACCATTTTTGTTGTTTGTAGGGATTCTGTGTAAGACCGGGCGTTGGTCGAAAAGTTCTGATTGTTACTGGTTTTACACTTGTTCTTGTCCCGTCTATATAAAAACGTCTCTTATTTTCATAGCTACCATCGCAAAAAAAAAATGTAATAGACACATTAAATGATTTTTCAATGAAATTTTAGACTTGCCTGTCAAATTCACGACGGATACAAAAATCGTGGCTTTGACAACTTTATTCTTAAATTTCTGTTTTTTGTCAACTATTTTGATTATATTCTGCGCCAAATGCATAATTTCACCTTTGCTTCGTTTCGCGACTAGTCACAGGCTAACTAACGTTTAAAAATAAAGGAGTTAATCTCTGATTAAAAGAGCTAACTAATTAGTAAGCTAAATAGTGGCTAATCATAATCAGTGACTAGCGAGATTTTTATAAATAAGGCTGATTGTTATGTGGAAACTGTGTTTTGTATTTTTGTTTTTTTTTCTCTCGGAAGCGTTTGTAACCTTACCTTACCTTAGTAGTTCCATTTGTACGTATTTTTCTATTCCTTTCTTGCTGTCTGTTTAAATGTGTGTACGTAAATGGTTAAGTAAATAAATAATTTTCTCTTATTTTTACAAAAAGTGCATTTCTGTAAAAACTTTTGCGTTTTATTTCTGTACGTACCAGAATGTTACTATACGAGAGCATGAGCATTTTATATTTAGTCCATTGGCTGGGTAGGACTCGAAAGAAAAAAATAATGCGGATTTCTTTAACGTGTCCTATTTTCTTGTCTGTACAACTTCTTAGTGGAAATAATTTCCCTGATAAACTGAGCTACATAGTTGATGTTTGTATTGTTTTTCTAATACGTAACCGTCGTAGTTTCCGATTTGACACGGAATTTATGCACACAAATCCACGTCATAAAAACTATTTTAGCCATTAGCAGGTCGTAAAAAAAATCAGTATTTCACCAACAGCCAAATCTAACGCCATCTTTATTTTTGTTCCAGATTCAAAATCAGCCCACAGAATGATCCCGCATTCAACGTAACCTCAAACATTACCAAAAGTGAACAAAAAGTGTTTATTTACAAACAGTGATCAACAATAGTGTACGTATGTGTGAAAAGGGCCTGCGTACTGATAAAATGACGAACATTACTACTGAAACTAGGATTATAATGAAGAGGAACAACGATGGAAGAAATAGTTATAGGAGACAGGTATGTACCAAAAACTATTTCGTGCATGCCTTGCAAAACAACCAGCTTAGAAAAGTACTGCAAACTTTGACTGCCAAATCAGAAAATGGTACCGTCAAACGGGGTAAATAGGGTGAATCGAGACGAAACTTTAAAGTAGATTTTAACATTGAATTATTGGGCTTTTTTCATCAGGAATTTCTCACTATCAGCCCGGACTTTGGATTTGTGCCCGGTTGATGACAATAGGCTCGACTTAAACATAACTGGCGAAATGTGGGTTCGGGGATTAGAGATTATTCATTTGATTTTAAATAGAACGGCTGAAGCCAATATTTAAACATATAATTTATTTAACACAGTCATGATTTCTTCTCACAAAAATTCAAATATTCTGACAGTATCATCTTCCATTCATTCATGAACATATCAAGATCTGTGTTTGAGTTCAGGAGAGCGTTAATAGCGGCTAATGTCCGAGGAATAGGTGACTTGGAGTGTGCATTGTATACGACAAGTTGAAACAGCCAGTAAGCAGTGTGTTCTGCCACGACAGTAATTGTCAGGGACAAATAGATTGCAGATTTCATTATGTACATTAGGAACATCTATAATCCTCCTAAGAATTTTAAATATTACAGTCATCTGATCGCGCGACCAACTTAACTTGTCCCGGAAGTACGTGTCGTACGTTTTATTAGCTGACTTTTCATTGTACGAAAAGTCTATACAATGAGAGTTCAGCTAAAAATGGAAATGTATAGCTTGATATATAGTCGTAACATAACATCACGCCTGTATTCCCCGAAGGGTTACGCAGAGGTGTACCTATAGCACACCCACATTTCGCCAGTTATGTTTTAAGTCCCATGTAATAGGGGGCGAGCCTATTGCCATCAACCGGGCACATATCCAGACTCCGGGCTGCTACCGAGAAATTCCAGATGGAAAAACCCAATAACACTTATATAATTAATGTATACATAATATTGTAAAACATGTTTAAAAGAGTAACGGTGGAGTTTCTTGCCCATTCTTCTCCAGAAAGAAAGAAATCTTTCCGGTGCAAAGAGTAAAATATACGCAGCAAAAATATGAAAAAAACTCACTGAAATCGCTCTTACATAAATTTACGCAACTCTCGCTCGTAAACTGACAGTTTTATTACGAGTCACTCTTTTTACGATGTTTCTCTATTTCGGATAATAGAATAAAAATAGAAATTAAATGCTGTTCGTTGGTAAGCGTATCACTTGAGAAAGCTTAGACCAATTTGGCTATTTTTTGTTTAACAATGTTCGTAGTAGTCCGAATAAGGTTTTTAGAGAAAGAAAAGCTGGAAATCTTTCCCGGGAAAATAGAAAAACGGGAAGAACTGAAAGTCCTTTTTTATGGGATTTTTGTATAGACTATTGTATGGATAGGACGTCTGTCGTGTCAACTAGTTTCTAATAAATGGGTAGCAAAAATTATGTCGACTATTTATTTTACCTATTGTGGTATAGTATTTTTTTGTAGGTGTATCAACATTTTAAAAGAGTAACAACAAAGTTTCTTGCCCATTCTTCTCCATGCGAAACTACCTTTTCGAAGGGGCGACTCGAATAAATTCTATGTTGACGTTCAAAAGTGCCTTTTATGTGTCTATTCGAAATAAATGCTTTGATTTTGACTTTCTGCCAATGTCTAAAGTGAGTAGGAAAAGAAGGTGCTCATGATAAAATAAGCAAGTTAAAAAAATATGGATGATACAGATGAACACAATGTAGATCTTGTGGGTTAGTACGGGACTGAAACAAACAAAAAAAAAACAATATTATAATTGGTAAAACATCTTATCTGTGCGTGTGGCGAAATAGAGAACTAAAGTGAAATGTACTGCATTTGACAGCTTTTTGACGTCTTGTCTTGGCAAGCAGCGCCGCCGTGACATGTTTAGATAAGTGTGTCGTTCTAAAAACAGTTGACAGCCGTCATTTATTGTCAGTTTTTGGTTACTGGTTTAAAACGAGAAAGTTGCAACACTTTTGACAGTGAGTTTTATGCAAAAGAAAGTTAAAGCTCGCCTGCAGAAAACAAAATGAAACGTAGATACGTTTTCTTTATTAAATATTAACTGACGTAATGTTCATGTCCGCTAGTTATTTATTTATTTAACCATTTATGTACACACATAAAAATAGGCAGGAAGAAAGGAACAGAAAAATACGTACAAAGGTGATGCTTATGTCTAAAGAAAACTCTTCCAGCATACCTGCGACAGGAGAGTAGATAAAAAGAGATGTAGAGAACGTGTGTAAGAGTAGAAGGCAAAACAAAATACATACGTAAAATTAAAAAAAAAACTCCAATTTAAGTATAAACTTACAATATGAGAATATACTTAAGTACATACATACATGCTCCTAAAACAAATATCACACAAATATTAAGAAAAAAGAATACATAAGCGATTATGACAAAGTGGAAAGATAGTGTTTTTTCACTCTACTTTTAAATACTGCTATAGTTTGGCAGTTCCTAATGTCAAACGTCAATAATAAGAATGGTCACATACTGTTTAACCCTAAATCATAATTTAAAGAAGCGTTCAGATTCCAAAATGGCCGTCTCAATAACTTAAAACGGCAGGTGCATCACTAGCTCCCATACTAACTTTCATTTATATTAAAATCTATTTTTAAATTTGGAACTCTAAATAACTTCCCATCTTATTTAATAACACTAATAAATCATACCCAGCGACGTAATTACTGGAGCCGTACAAATTAATGTGTGAAATAATAATCAATTTTAATAAAATTATACACATTCGAACTTGTTTCACAATCCGTCAATTTCAGTGACATTAACGCGGGCCATCATTCTAGTTGCCATGCAAAACATTATTATGTCACCCCTATCTCTGTAGAGACAAAGATCAATCTCCCTTGACAGAAAAGTGGAATTAAATTTGTCAACACCATTGATCATCTTTCACTTTAAACAACTCTTATTTTTGGTGATATAAGGTTGGTTTTTGCTGGTGCTTCTGCATAGTTATGTTTGTATGAGGGGGATAGAATGTATGGCAGTGTGTCGGTCACTGACCCGTCCAAATGTTAGGAGTCTAGCGGACGCTTTCTGATAGAGTAACTAGGGTTGTCCCGGGATGTATATCGAGGTCGATGGTTATTATCAGTCGAAAATAGAATATTGGTTGGGGATGTTGAAACAAGGTGCTGGCCTATTTTGGATCTAGTATTGTGAATAGCAGGTACCCATACTTGATGCAATTTAAAAGTAGGAAGTTAAATCGTGAACTAATTATTGAACAAATAACTAAATGATATTTTTTGACAAACAATTCTTCAAAATTAATTAAATATTTAATAACTAATTTATTGTTAGTTTTTCTAATTTAATGGCTTGAGCAAGCGTGGAGATTAATGCTCGTTTCTTCATTGTATGATAAGAGGTCTTTGCCCTCAGTAGGACGATAACGGTTGATATTATTAATTACTGAATATTGGTCCGTAATTAACCCCCAAAATGATAACGTCGATAACTAGATATCGATAGATGTGGACTTAGGTGACGTTTTCAATCAATATTTTCTGGGGAATTGTAATCGTTGAATTTCGAACTCTCTGTATGATTGATATTGGTCCGTAATTAACCCCCAAAATCAATCATACAGAGAGTTCGAAATTCAACGATTACAATTCCCCAGAAAATATTGATTGAAAACGTCACCTAAGTCCACATCTATCGATATCTAGTTATCGACGCACTTCACGCACATCACTAGCGAACCATTCACACATGGTGCTCGAAGTAGCGATCGATCCTGTGTACGTGCTCAACACTTCTACCATGTTCCCGTAGTACTGATGTATCTGTACGATTCGACATGGGACATATATTATCTCGTGTGTGTCGGGAATGGTAAAAGAAATTCATGTTTGTTCCAACATTCCGGAACGATAAAGAAATATATATTTATTTTCAAACATGGAATCTCACCAACCTTTTCCCTCATTCTTGGCCTTTACACGAACGGCATGAGCTTAATAAAATACAGGGTGTAAATTATTCTTAACGAAGCCGATATTTTTTTGTACTGGACTATCATAACCTTCTGGTTACATAGACATTGATGGTTCCAACTTAAAAAAAAAAAAAACATATATATAACATATATAACAAATACTCCCATGATCCCTGTACCGTTGCTTGCGCCCATAAGCACAATGTTTTGCGTGTCATACATTGCGTACAACCGTAAACAGCGAATTTTTACATTAAAAAAAACAACCGACTTCCAAAAAAACTACACTAAAAAGTGAAAAATAACTTTAATTTCGGAAGTCGGTGTCAGTGGTTTTTTTTTGTAAAATATTTTTAAGTCTTCACATTTTTTTGTAGTACCACACACAAATTGGTATAACCACTACTTGCTATGTAAATAACAGTGACAGGAAGTTATTATTATAACGTCAGCAACACTAACTGGAAAAAATACTTATTATTGAAGCTAACTGAAAAACTACCGAAGTAACGTTAATACAATTTATAAAGGACTCCCCCTGAGACATACCCAACCAATCAAAAAATTTTTTTCGAAATCAATGCACAGTTGCCGGAGATATCACTCAGCAAATATATAAAAAAAAACAACATATAGACAAATTGAGAAACTCCTCCTTTTTGAAGTCGGTTACAAATAAAAGTCATTTCCCAGCAACTAGTTTTGCACAAAGTTCCTCAATTTTATGTGCAAAATGCGTAAGATGACGGTTTTGTGAAAGGTCTTTTACACCCGGCTTCCCGAGCAGTCCTTTCAGCAAATATTTTTACCTCTTTAAAAGCTAATTCTATAGTTCTCTCAAGACGAGGAAAGATCAATAACAATATTTTCTTCAAGATAAATTTATGCTCATCCAAAAAGCTCTTTTAAGTCGCATTCTGACCGCAGAACTGTTTCGCACTAACCTTAATGAAGTGCAATAAATCTTTGCTAAGAAAATCCCAAACCTAGAAGACATGTTAATGTAGACTGTCTACTATCTGTTTCGACTCGATTTAAAAGGAGCTACTATAATTAAATACGGAAATATTTAATGGATCCTAAAACTTATTGAATTTCTAGAGATGGATACTTTTTTAAATTAATAAACCTGTAAATACTTTTTGCGCTACTAATGATGTTACTTGCACACTTAATTTTTTTTATTGAGTCTCAGAGAGTTTATGACGTCAGAAGCTAGGTGCACTGTTCCAAATGGTCGTTTCCTATGGACAAGAGCCGGCAGAAAACCCCACGGTTACTCTTTTAAAAATAATTGGCTTTTACAATGTTGATAGGTATAAGACAACCTGTCAACAAGTACTAAGTCTCAACAAAATAGAAAATGTTCAACAAATCGAAGCATCTATGAGTCTACAAGGCCTACAACGTTCTCACATTCACAAAATAGAATCTATATAAAAGAAAAGAAAATAAAAATTTGTTCACAAAAAAAAACGACTTGACAACAACTTCCGAAATTAAAGTTATTTTTTATTAAGCAGTGTTTTTTTTGGAAGTCGGTTGTTTTTTTTGGTAAAGAAGTTTTTATTTCAATAGGGACTCCGTAGCAGCTCGTTTAGGTTTATGCACAGTCAATAGCTAGTTTGCTCGTTCACTATACCGTGGGACTTCACTATTACGATATTACTGAATGTGGATGTAAACTTAAACGTGACGTTTCCGTGGAACTTCTTGCCCGTTCTTCTCAATAGAAACCTATACCGCTTCGGAATGGGCAACTAGCTTCATCTTTCTGATTGACCGACCCCTGGAGAATTAAAAAAAGCCTGTAATTGGTGTAACTGTCGTTGAGCTCCTTAAGTCCTTTTTTTCTTTTCTTTTTTGGGTGGTAAATCATCAAATGACCTCTCCCGCTCTGGGCGGAGCGGAAGGGCGTGTCAGACTCTTACTGACTAAAACCCACCCGTATTCCTTCAGTTGCCTGTGCGCCAGGGCCACGGTAACTCTTTCGAACAATCCGCGACCCCGGCAGGCATCGGCCCTATCGGACCCCGTCAAGTATGCTGACATCTCTTTGAGGCGCGCGTGGAACATAACGCGCCATCGACCCGGGCCCTGGTCCTTACCGGACGGCGAGCTGCCCATTGCTCGCCGTCCGCAGGCCCGCGCCTACGGTGGCAGGGAGTCGGCTATCGACTCCCGACGCCCAGGGTGTCTCCTCCTGTGGCGACTAGGGGCGTGAGGGCGCAATGATTGCCTCTCCCTCACGCGCTCCGCCTCCTCCTTTGCGAGCACTACTGCTTCACAAAAGGAGGTGGCTGCTTCCCATTCCCTCTCGCTCCGTACCATGGCCTGAACCAGAGCCGGACGCGAGAGATCGCCGCCGCCGATCGCCGCCACGAGGACACGGCGGTGTTCCGCCCAAGCCGGGCAGACCTCCACCGTATGCTCCACCGTGTCCTCCGGTCGATCTACACAATACCAACACCCGGGCGTATCCTCCCGCCTTATCCAAAACAGGAACCTCCCGAAACAGCCATGTCCGGTGAGGACCTGCGTCAGGCGGAAGGTGAGGACGCCGTGGCGCCTCTCAAGCCACTCCTCAAAGAGGGGACTGACCGCCACAATTGTGGCGTGCCCAAGCTCCTTAAGTCCTGACTTCCTGAGTTGAGCTGCACGATTACTGACAAATGCGTACACTGACTGGACAGGTCCACTCAATCTGTGTGGTTCTTTCCTCAAAAGACCATTTCAGATACCAATCTACATGGTCTTCACATGATGTGACCAAGGTTATGTCTGGACTTTAAAAGAGACTGTGACCTCTGAGTTTGTTTCGGCCTTTCTTCTCAGAGTAGTCAGATAGGAAACGCCGACCTCATCTAGTTTAAAAATATGATTGACGTGTAAAAGTGTTTGTACAAACCTACTTATAGAAATAAAATCATTTATCATTTAATTGAAATAAATGCTTTGAGTTTGAGTTGAGAATTTGAAACTACGCCTGCATTTCGGAAAGGCAGGTAATTAAGAAAGGCATGTATTTAACGCGGCGGCAAACTAATCTGAATTTGGGATTAAAAAATAATTAAAGTTACAGCGAATGATCATTTTAAGTAGAATAATCAGTTATTAGCTGTTTTAATTTACACTAGTATCGAGTTGTTGTTTTGGCGAGGCCTCCTATTTCTAAATGGCAGTTATAATATGACGTAGTCAACGCAGCCCCACTTGGCGGTACTCCTAATTCTGAATGGCTTAAAAAAAAATAACCACGAAGGGGATGGCGGGGTCTTCCAGACTCCGCCATCCCCTTCTAACCTAACCTGTTCGAATCTGGGTGCCCTAAGACCCGAGCTCGCTTCGCTCGCGCTTGCATCCTATCCCACTGTTAATATTGTCGCCATATCATTATTTACGCCAATGATTTCTAATAGTAAATACATAGTTAGTCGCCCTATAAGTTATTATCTGCCTGGAAAATAATAACCCTTTAAGAAATGCAGGCGTTTAGTTTAAGATTTTTGCTTACAACTTTACGTAAAACACGTTCCTCCAGTTCACCATTTTCTTCAACTAATTTGTGCTAACAAAATGTCACAGATATTGGGAACACCAAATTATACACCTCAGTGTCTTAATACGCGTCTATTAGAATCAATCTATAACATTAAATGTTACAGTTACTTTATTTTGAAAGTGTCGGTTATCTCCGAGGTGGTCTCTAATATATGTAATTATTAAATTGTTTGTGTTCTGATTTAAAGTACTGACAGATGGCTTTTTAATAATTGGGAGGTTGGGGTATTTGATCAAGTGTGTCCTAGCAAGAAATAGAATAATTATAACTGTTACTTAAATGCAACGGTTGTTGAAACAGTGGCTTTCAAATTTTTTAAAAAGAACAAACAAGTTGACTGCAAATAAAAAGTTTAAAATAAGCTCACTTTTCAAGCAGTCTGATGCACTTGCTGGCAGTTATTTATCACATATTTGATGTCAATTGCAGTCGAGATTTTTTTTTTCAACATTTGAGTGTGTTTTATTTTTGGAATTGTCTCCTCAAGTCCGAGTCAAGTCTAATTGTCTTTATTTTGATACCACACATAGTCATGGTACATTTTATTTTTCAATACATCACTTTTGCCGTCTATAATCCGTCATTTAGATTTTACAAAAACAAAACCTAGTCTATAACCACATGACCTAAGCGAATCGATAGACTCCTCAAGTATTAAAATTCATACAGCCATTACGATACTTCGAGGGTATAAATGCTCCCACTTACAAAGATACGCGTGAAAAACATAGCCCTGTCTACTGTCGTGCAGTCGGGTAAAAAGAAAAGAAAGAAAAAAAAATGCCTTCAGTTGTACTAAAACACTTAACCAAAACATTATGCAGCGTTACAACTAAGGGAAAGAGTGTTTTCGATGGACTCTGGCACCCAAAGTAAGATTTAACTTGTTTTTAGGGTGCCAGGGTGTTTGTGTTCAGGGTAAGAAAAAAAAACGTTTATTTGCTGTAAACATGATGCAGAGAAAAAAAACAGACAAACAAAAAAGAACGAGTTGGGGGAAAATATGCGTCACATCCACGCAAAACGGCAATGGCTCAGCATAATGCTACGACCCTATGCGAGACAGAGCCCCAGTGCTGGTTTTTTGCGATAGCCGGCGTTGACATGATCACGGCAATCGGTACAGCATACGAAAAGATAAAAATAACAAAAAATAAGAAAAAAAAAAACGAATGATAGACTGAAGAATGATGTGATAAGGCAACGGTGCGGTTTAAAAGCAGATGTAGTGACAAAAATTGAAAAGAGTATGCTTAGATGGTTTAGTCATGTTGAGAGGATGAATGAAGGGCGACTAACAAAAGGTTTTTTTCAAGGCAGATGTGAGTGGAAACGCCGGGAGGGGACGCCCTAGGAAGACATATAGTAGCCTTATTGGTGATGTTCTTCAGAAAGGTCAGGTGCCTAGTACTCACGACCGGCGTGCGTGTATGACCAAATGTATGAACGTAAACGAGGCAAAAGGAGTATTTATAGATCGTAGCAGGTGGCGTTCTGTAGTTTCTGCCTACCCTCATGGGAAGAAGGCGTGAGTGTATGTATGTATGTATGTATGTAAGAAATAAAATAATACACATTACTTAGTTCTAAATGTTTATATAAACATAATATTTATAAAATGCACAACACAAAACATTCCGGGCAACCACTCAAGCGCCGCGCGGTTTTTGAAATTCTTTGCAATGAAACGTAGTATTCGGTCTTAAGAATCATAGTATCAGTCAGTAATCATAGTAATCAGTAGTAGGTCTTAAGAATCATTAGTCTGACACCTGCTCGACCAACGAGACGGTATATCCATGTGAAGTAGGTTAACATGACGGTTACTGCGTGTTCCTACAACTGCTCTTTAAACGCGACGTGTAGACGCGACATATGGCGTCGCGTCGCCGATGTTGTAAGTGTTTAGCAGTAGATAGTTTATTACTAGTGCACACGACTATATATCAAGCTATACATTTCCAGTTTTAGCTGAACTCTCATTGTATAGACTTTTCGTACAATGAAAAGTCAGCTAATAAAACGTACGAAACGTACTTCCGGGACAAAAGTATATTACGTATTAATCCAGGTTATAAACTACCTGTGTTCCAAATTCCATCCAAATCCGTTCAGTAGTTTTTGCGTGAAAGAGTAACAAACTTCCATCCATCCTCACAAACTTTCACATTAATTTATAATATTAGTTGGATTTAGCTTCTATTTAGTATCTGTTGTTATTCGGTAAGGTCTTGTGCTCAGTTTCTCAACCGGCACGTGTCTGGCGTATCGAACATCAATCTCTTGTGATAGCATTAATTATCAAAAGAGTCCTATAAAGGCTGTTCACAAATCCAAAACCCGAAAATTTTGTCAGTAGTATTCAAATAAACGACCGCCATTCTTCCGACACTTATATGCTATCGGGAGCAACTGACAGACCCCTCCGCCCCCCCAGGACGGAGGACATCCATGAGGTTATTCCACCACGGAACAAAAAAAAAAAAAAAAAAGGGACGTAGACTAAGCAAAAGGTGTATGTAAAAATAGTAGCCATTGGATATCTGTAGTTTTTGCGTAGCTGGATGGCAAAAACCGTGAGTATGTGGATACTGAAAATTAAGATAGAAAGTGAGGCCATACGCAGGTATGGTTTCTGCTTTAGTAGTAACGGATAACCCTCCATGGTGTCACACCTGCTTTCATGCGACATTAACCATTTTCCATCAGGTCATCAGGGTGGGCAGTTCCGGCTTCTTTGCCAACTCATTAAAAAATATCCAGCTGTGAGTTGAGATAAACTCATTGATTGATTTAATGACAGTGTTATCATCAGACTTAATCTGATTCAACCTGGATTGGCCAAAGATCTAAAGACCGCACCCACTTACAGCCGACGTATACAATAGGTTTTCTATCAGTGTAAGCGAAAAAACAAAAGACGGTCTTCTATTACATATGTAGACGTACTAACATAAAAACTTTTTGACAAAAAAAACAACCGACTTCCAAAAAACAACACTACAAAGTGAAAAATAACTTTAATTTCGGAAGTAGGTGTCTTTGGATCTTTATTTTAGTTTTTTGCCACCGACTTCCGAAATTAAAGTTATTTTTCACTTTGTAGTGTTGTTTTTTGGAAGTCGGTTGTTTTTTTTGTCAAAAAGTTTTTATTTTTCACTTTTTAGTGGGTTAGATAATAATTTATCGAAGTTACAATAGCCTAACGTCAACTGCTCATCACCTTTTACAAAATATTTCGTTTCCCGATGCAAGGAATTAAGGAGTTTATTGTTGAGGATTTCTCTTGGTAAAAACCAGAAGAACTGGAGCTGATGGTGAAGCCACCATCAGCTCCATTTCACCATATGCATTGTGACAAGCATAAATTGTTTAGCAACCAACGAAAGAGCATTGCTAGAGATGACGCGATTACGCAACTTCAATTCAGTCTCAAATTGACGCATCAGCATGACTAGTAGGTAGTGGTTGCCCTATGAAAAACTTCAATCTTAATTGGATATTATTTTTGTACGACCTGAATATTTTGGAATATTGAACCGTATGAAGTAAGCCCAACAAAAGGTAACTGCTGTAAATCGTTGAGGAATTCCCTCGACTGTCTATGGTCTCCATCATCAGACCTGTAATGGCACTTATAACCCATATGGGTGCAAAGTTCTCATCAATATAAATGAATTAAGTTCACACACACGGTAGCTACTGTAAACCGTTGAGGAGTTCTCTTAACTGTCTTTCATCTTCACCATCAGACCCCTAATGACAGTCATAACACATCTGGGTATAGTATTCTCATCAATAAAAATTAATCAAGCCCAAACACAAGGTAACTGCTGTAAATCGTTAAGGAATTCCTTCAACTGTCTATGGTCTCCATCATCAGACCTGTAATAGCACTTATAACCCATATGAGTGCAAAGTTCTCATCAATATAAATGAATTAAAACGAATCACAAGGTAGCTACTGTAAACCGTTGAGGAGTTCCCTTAACTGTCCTTCGTATTCATCATCAGACCCCTAATGACAGTCACAACCCATCTAGGTGTAAAGTTCTCATAAATACAAATTAATCAAGCCCAAACACAAGGTACCTGCTGTAAATCATTGAGGAATTCCCTCGACTGTCTTTGGGCTCCATCATCAGATCGATTCCAGACCTTCATTAAATTGTAGTTTTTAAATTACTTAATGAAAAAATTAACAAACGCACTAGGCGCTCCTACGATTTTCGAAGGTTCCCCTCGATTTCTCCGGGATTTCATCATCAGATCCTGGTTTCCTTATCATGGGACCACCCTTGAAGTATGTCCTTTCTAACAAAAAAAGAATCATCCAAATCGGTTCACCCAGGAAAGAGTTCTGAGCTAACACACATAAAAAAAAAAAAAAAAAACATACAGGCGAATTGAGAACCTCCTCCTTTTTGTGAAGTCGGTTAAAAACTATATCCATCTTTCTCATCCTTAGATCCTGGCAGCTCTGGCCGTCTCCCTCGGTCCGTTTGCAGCCGGCCTCAGTAAGGGATACATGTCACCAGCAATAGCGTCGATGCAAGACAACAAGACGCACGACGGAGGGTTCACAGTCAGCGATCAGCAGGCCAGTTGGATTGCAAGCCTTAGTTTATTAGGTAAGTGGTCGCAATGTTTCAGAAGTTTGAGATAGGGTCATGTAGGAAAAATGTCTCCGAGAAGGTCATAAGGGTGGTGAAGTGACTAAATTTGGCAAAAGTATATATACCACTTTTGTATAACAATGTACTGTTCTGTAAATATTTCACTGCACAGAAAGAAAAGAAAGAAAATAAATTTATTTGAACCACGGCAGAAGGCAAAGCAAGACTTCTTAATATTCATTCTTCTTGTGTAATTATCACCACATAGCAGAAGCATAATCAGCATATAACGTTCCCACTGCAGGGACACAGGCCTCCTCTCGGTGAGAGGGAGTGGGCCATAATCCACCACGCGGGCCCAGTGCGGGTTGGTATCACCACGCTTGTGCAAAATTACTTACAGTGATTGTTTCTTAGCATCCTGACTTTTATATCTCAGCAAGATTGTTTTTGGAATCTCCTCTAAAAGAAACCGTAACTACTACTGACATTTGTACATGACATTTCGGAATCCATCATCAATATTGGCAGCATGGTTCCAACCAATGCTGATTATATGCCTACTCCCTCTTCTGCCATGCTTCGGATCTGTGCGAGTCCTAACTAGGTCTTCACCGCGATCTTCCGTAGGTCAAGCACTCTGAATTAGTTAGCTCTTATTAAATCAGGTTCACAAGGTGAAAACATGACATCATCACCATAGCAGGATTTTTTCAAGGTATGTTAACTCATTAGTCTAGTAACGGGTCTACTTTTGGCAATGTACGTCAAGAATGGAGTTTATCAGTTATATCTACCGTAAGTTTATGGACATAATTAAGGTTAATGATACCCTGATGCTCATAGATTGTATTATAAGGTTACTAGTTCGGAGAGGAAATGTCTGCTAACGTCATAATTTGTCGTGACGTCTACCTACTGAATAAAGCTCTTAGAATGGTTTTTACTATCAATGGTCAAAGGGCAAATGCTTACACATATATGTCTAATATATAAAAATCTCGTATCACAGTGTTTGTTATCGAACTCCTCCGAAACGGTTTGACCGTTTTTTGTGAATTTTTTGTGTATATTTGGTAGGTGTGAGAATAGGTCGTAAAGTATATTTCATACCGGTGCGGGTGAAACCACGGGGCGCAGCTAGTATAGATATATTTAGCAAGCCCTTGGCTAGATTAGTGGTTACAGTTGGATATACTATTAGCAGGAAAGTGATGCTTTCCATAGCCTAGAAGTTTCCTCTTATTATAGCCATATTATCTACAGCATCATAGAATGGTTGAACATAACACGATTAAATCCTAACTCATATTATATATAAATGCGAAATTAAGTTTATTTATTAATTACGTTTTCACGCCTGAACTACTGAACCGATCATCATGAAATTTTGCATATACATTGTCAGGGGTACGGAAAAGGACATAGGGTACCTGCCAACCAGGAAAAAACTACTGTTCCCGAGGGAAAGAATAATAACTTTCGACGATCACAATTGCTTTAGGACGCTAGATGGCGCTACGTGTCTTTCGAATCATGATTGCATTATATTAGTAAAATTAGAAACTTTAGTAGTCTGTTCCAAACAACCTGAATTGATTGTCAAAATCAATATTAACGCGAGAAAAGCAAGCAAGAGCAAGTATGACTTCATCATAATTATATTCGATTTAAACAAATTGCTTTAACGTTTGAATGAAAAACGATCTTGTTAGCTATAAAACTAATGCTTTTAATGTAGACGATTTTGATAGCCGCGAAATAATAGCGTTGGCAACGAACCATAGTAAATGTGTAATGTGGCGGTAGGATAATGCATTTGTACAGCAGGCTGTGCCCAATCACAATAGGCCGGCCATATTAGCCGTAGAAGCGAAGACTGTTGGGTTAGACGTTTTCTTGAGTGGAGAACGCGAATCGGCAAACGTAAGGTATGACGCTCTCAGGCTAGGTGGAGCGACAGTCTTCGCAGGGCTGGTAACAGCTGAATAAAAGTTGCCGAGAATCGAGCTTAATGGCATGCAATTGGAGAGGCCTATGTCCAGCAGTGGACTGCTGTAGGCTGAAGATGACAGCAGGCTGTTTTCTCATCAACGCTTTTGCAGGATTCCAACAACTAAATATATTGCTGGATTGTTAAATAGGTCTCGTGCGTTTTATTATAAACTTCTTTACCTTTTCTGTCAATCATACGAAAGTCTTATCCTTTCCTTTAATTATCACTTTTGTATAGAAAATATTTTCTGACATTGGTTATTTTAATTTCACTGCTGGTTAAGGTACCTTTATGCAATTGCCCACTTACTAAAATCGTTATCGTAAAGTTGCCCCGAAAGTACATGTGGCCAAAATTGTAAGGAACCTTAGGGCCAGTTTCTCGAACGAAAATTATCGTAAAATTAATGTGAAAAATTTGCAAGCGCGCGTAAACTGCTCCGATTGGCTGTTGATAATCATTCAACCAATCGCATCAGTTTACGCGCTCTTGACAAATTGGCAAATTAATTTTGCGATCATTTTTGTTTGAGAAACTGGCCCTAAGTTATCCAGAAAGCTGGCTAGTAGGCGACCTATAGCTTTTCGTACAAAGCCTATAAACAACATTTTCAAAGAAAAAGGGCTACTAAGGCTATTAAAAACTTCAATAATGTACAATTCTCCACGCCAGGGGTTCGCCCGTACGCCGCCGGACGGGCACGATCAGCAATCGATGTGTTTTTTCAATCACTCCTGTGTTATTACCATTGTGTAGTTTAAGCCTTTTTGTAAGCAGTTGTAATGTAAGGTTCTAATTCGATTTTGTTTACGAATATACTGCGATTGACTCGCGGTCGATATGCGGAGCAAAATACTGGGCACATAATAGGGACTTTTGAACTTACACAGGGTACCCATAGAGATTATGTAAATATCGCAAGAATTCTTCAGGTAGGCCTTTCATGATGCATAGCCGTAAGTTAGTGAGATTTTCAGGTGAAACAAGTCTAGCGTACAAAAAAACAAAAATAAAAATGGTACACCACTGAATACCTGCATTATTGTCTCTCCTTCTCCTTTGAATCCATCCAAAGGTTGTCTGTAAAAGATCGCTTTTAGCGATAAGACCGCTCATTGTGTCACTCTATGTAAAATTTCTACATTTATATCTGTAATTTTTATGGTGTACATAATAAAGAGTACTTACTCCATTCTATTCTAAAAAAAAAAAAAATGGGTCTTGGGGTACCTCTTTCCAGTTTAATCTTTTAAATCACGGGTCCTTCGTCATAGCCTAAACCAAATTCAAAAGAGTCATAAACTCATAACAATACTTCCCCTACATTCACCTAATTAACTCCTTGCCTATCAGTCAGGCATTCTTAACGTTATCTTTGTTAAAGTGGCACTTAATGTGATTCGTAAGTAATGAGTAGTACAGAGGCCCTAGACCAATGACATTCACTTCGGAGCAATTCTATTTCTACAACCGCTATCGCTTTCGCTAATATTTCCATCATAAGAATCGAAAACTAGCGATAACGCTTCTCAAAAATTGCCACTCGGCTACGCATCTTTGTAGAAGTAATCGTTAGACACTGTCGATTCGTTTCATAGAATCGAATGATGTTAACATTGTCTAGCTAATTTCTATTCGTTGACCTATGATCACGTGACTTTTCGATAGCATAAGTAAACCCCATATATTTTTTGCCTTATCTACTAGCGTTATCGCTAATCGAATGTTACTTTGTCTAGGCCCTCTGGAAACTCCGAAGGAGGATATCATTCTTGAGTTCTGACTACTCAATAGAAAACACTAGGTGTTGCCATATGACGGCGCGCGATTATTTAGTCGTATTAATGTAACACTTTTTAAAAGTTGTAATCGATTATGTTTACTCTGTGGTTT
Source organism: Griposia aprilina (assembly GCA_916610205.1). Classification (NCBI taxonomy): domain Eukaryota; kingdom Metazoa; phylum Arthropoda; class Insecta; order Lepidoptera; family Noctuidae; genus Griposia; species Griposia aprilina. Next base: position 17,391,921 of record OU744307.1, on the reverse strand, counting down.
AGAATTTACTTCTTTAGTGGTAATTTTAACTGAGAGCGGGTAACACCGAATGGGGTCGTGAGTGTCATGGTGGCGGTGGCGAGCACATTGTGTTGCGATCGTCACGCGGTGCACACGCACAAATCCATTGGCTCTAATTGCAAGTTTAACAATTATTGTGATGAGACTTAATCAGTGATAATCATTGAAATCATTAAAGTTCATAGTTAAGTCTCGTTGCGATATTTGAAAGTAAATTAAGTACGTTATTTTGCGAGTATTATTTTCCAAACACCTGCACGTACACGCCCATAATGAAGGAGCAACAGATAACAGATCAGCAGCGACACGTGGTGTCTCAGCCGCTCGAACATCCGCCACATATATACGATAACTGTTTTGAGACAATTGGGCTGTCTGCTACCAATGGATGGACTGTGTGAAAGATGATATGACTAGAAAGGGGGTGACTACCGAGATGACGACTGATAGAGAAGTGTGGAAGAAAAATACATGTTGCGGCGACCACCAATAAAGATAATGGGAGGAGAGTGATAATGATAGTTGAATATCTGTCACCGCTCGTTTCCCCTTTTTGACAAGCATTTGACATTTAAAAAAGCCTTTGAAAACAAATGGCTTCGATGTGCGGCTTGAAATACATACATAAGTACAACAAACAGTAAAGTGCACAAATATTTATATTTGTTCGTTTACCACAAAATCCGCTTAGAATTCTACTTACCCTGTTAAGAAAACGTGGTTTACAGACGCTAAAACCTTCCATCTATTTGCCAGTATATTCTTAGTTTCTAAAAGCTTGCAAACGATCATTAGTAAAGGTTTAGCCATTTCCGAGTTTGGACAGCGCAAACAAACGGACATACGTTTTAGAAATAATTGTTTAAGTGTTCCACAAACAAGGAAATGTACGACTTCATTTGTTTGTAAAATAAGTACGTATATATTAGTTACAAGCTGGCAAGAGTTTGAAAAACTAATCAAAAGGGTCGAAGTTACAAAACGTAATTTCATGCCTATATTCCGCTAAGGGTAAGGCAAGAGGTGTAAAGACCCTTGACGGTCGGGATGACTCATTGAGTCAGCTGTCAAAAACTGCGCATCTGTCAACAGACTCCTTGACGGTCGGGACGACTCATGGAGTCGGCTGTCAAAAACTGCGCATCTGTCAACAGACTCCTTGACGGTCGGGACGACTCTTTGAGTCAGCTGTCAAAAACTGCTCATCTGTCAACAGATTGCTTGACGGTCGGGACGACTCACGGAGTCGGCTGTCAAAAACTGCACATCTGTCAACAGACTCTTGAGTCTTTTCGCCAGTTGTGTTTAAGTCACATGTAATAGGGGGCGATCCTGTTGCCACCAACCGGGCATAAATCCAAACTCCGGGGGCTGCTACTGAGCAATTCTGGAAAAACCCAATAATACTTTGTCCAGCCTGAGAATCGAACCCAGGATCTTATGCTCAGTGGGAGCGCTGACCACTAGACCAATGAGGCAGTCAAAAGTTTGTAAAATAAACATAAGATGTATCGGTTACCGTATAAATTAGTTAAGAGCTTACTAAAAGTTTGCACTACTAATTGAAAGGGTCGAAGTTTATATAGGTACCTTTGGTAATAATTTATTGGCATACATCTTTGCTTGGAGGAGGCTTATGTCCAGCCGTGGACGTCTTTCATCTTTGATGATGATACATCGTTTACTGACTTAAATTATATTTACACAAGTCCTCCAAAAGTATACTTAAACACTACGTTTAGCTTGTGACAGCTAATCTGACAGATTTTAAAAGTGAATGTACCCTAGTTATAAGTAAAAATCAACCTGAATCTCTTCAAAGTGAGACTGAACAGGCTTCTTCTGGGTAAGCTCACTCCATTGCATCGTTGACTTTGTCTCTGTCACCTCTGACCTAGACTAGAATCCAGAAAAAAGATACCAAAAAAAAAAAGAAGAACTCTTATTCCGTAGCTTATCGTGTAAAAAGATCGTCAGTAAGTAATTAAAACTACTTCATGTGCTACCGCTATTAATGGTCAATTTTTTAATCTTCACGGATAAATCTTCTGAGGGATAGACAGATTTGTGATGGATACTTAGGGTAAATACTTTTTTAGACTGCCTCGTTGCTCTCCTGGTCGCAAACGCTACTGCTGAGCAAGAGGACCTGGGTTCGATTTCCAGGTCGAGCAAAGTGTTATTGGGTTTTTCTATTAGGAATTTCTCAGTAGCAGCCCGGAGTCTGGATTTGTGCCCGGTTGACGGCAATAGGCTCGCCCCCTGTTACATGGGACTTAAACATAACTGGCGAAATGTGGGTGTACTATAGGTGCGCACCTCTGCATAACCCTTCGGGGATTTCAGACTTGATGTTTTGTTTTGTTACTTTTTAGCAGATCTGCGTTTGGCTAGAATGTCTTGGAAAGTTTATGTGTATTTTTTGCGTATGGCAAGTAATGCTAATGACAATATTATGCCATGTCAGATGAGTTTTGGTAATAAATGCGTTAAATTCAAGAGAAAAACTACCGGAAATAAAGCGACAGAAAAATACTGAAATAGTTAACAAATGAACCTTTCCTTTTATGCAACATATTACAATTTAATCACCACAACTGACAATTAAACTTGTTGAACAAATAAAAATGTTATTCCTGACCAAAAATAATGCTAAATATCCTCCAGACTCCTCTGTTACTCTTACATAATAACGGGAAGAAACCCGTGACCCATATTTCACCGGAAACTCCACTGGAACCGTTACACAACAAACAATAAAATTGCAATCAATTCTGACCCGTTTCTCCCACTTCCCTACATTTTACAACTGGCAACATTATTGATCACAATTTCGGTTGACAAGCTGACAGATGCCAACGAACTCGACAATCAATGTTCATTGGTATCAAGTACCCGGCTGAGATTTGGTTGTTGTTAAACTTACGTAATATTTAGGAGAGAAAGAGACCAGTGTATTATGATCCGTGCAGAAAAAACAAAAGAGCATCAAAAACTAGTAAAAGAGCTCTTTGTGCCAGTTTCTCGAACGAAAATTAACAAATTGTCAAGCGCGCGTAATCTGCTGTGATTGGTTGAATGAGCAATCGCAACAGTTTACGCGCGCTTGACAATTTGTCAGATTTTATTTTGCGATAGTTTTCGTTCGAAAAACTGGCACTTTGTGAATGAGCTCGCAAGGAGAAGTATTACCACCATACCTATAATTGTATTGTATTTATTTATGTGTGACTGTGTATTTATTATTGAATAATTTAAAGATGTTTTCTAATATGGGTTATGTGGTACCTGAAATAAATGAGTTTTAATTTTTAATTTTATATCTATTTCTGCCGCCAAGTAGCTGCTGTATTTTGGTTTGAAAGGTATAGATAGGTGTTAGTGTTATAACGGAATTCTAATTCTCATACTTACATAAAAAAGTTAAAATTTAATTCACAATCTCAACTCAATGACAATCAATGTCAAAAACTTGTCAAAAATAGAAGTTTTTTGACAGATCGATACTGAGATTAGAATGCAAACGTTCTTTAAACGTGGGAATAACTAGAAAAAAAAAACAGATTTGTCTCTAAATTATAATGATGCTTCAAAATGCTTCTGATATTGTAGCAGATGTCCATAGACGTCAATATCCACTTACCACCAGCACTCTAATTGCATAACACGCTGTCAAACACTGAATCATTTTGACGGATATTGCTAATCTATTGCTTCATATGTCCGAAAAATTTGTCTGCTCAACAACGTAAATAACGCAATGAATATTGTTGAACTGTCAAGCCATTCCTACTGTTAGTGTGTTACGCAATTACCCCGCTGGTCGGATGTTTGAATTCGCCGTTGACCGTAAAGTGTCAAGATATATTGGGCACGCTATACGTAATCTGGCAACTCGTACGTCAGAAGGATAAGATCCTTGACGGGTCAAACAAAATTACATGATGCATCAAATCAGACAGGTCGATTGACGAACGAGTGGTGATCTGTGATTCGAGCCCCGTACAACAAAAGTTTGTGGCCGTAATTCTTCCGGGTCTGGTTAAACGTACATACGCATGAGTGTTCATGCCCGGGTTACTGTGCATTTGAGAATAGTGTGATTAAACGTACAGATACAGAAGTACAAAAAGTAAAGTACTGCTGTTCACAGCTTATTTTAAAATACCCTAAAAATAGCCGAGCAAAAAATGCTCTGGATTTTGTTTGACATAAATGTTGACAAAATTTAACAACGTCAAATCAGCAAGTCCGCAGTCTGGCCAGCAACAGTTCTCATTCTTTAAAACAAATCAATTCAATTTTCTATTTAAGTTTTTCGTAACCCGCAGTTCTCTCTTACTGTATATACTGATACAATAATTTACACAATCACAATCAGCTGCTACACTATGGCCTCATTCCCAGAAATAAAAGTAAAGGTATAACATTATTTTTACAAGTCAACGACCTCTTAATCTCCCATATTTGCTACCAACACAACAACCCTCGTATACACCCCCCCCCCCCGCCCCTACTGACACACACACATACACTTTTACACACTTAAGTACACATATTATTACGTTTTGTTGTGTGTTTCATTCGTACATATGTACGTTCGCGAAACAGTGTTTTCATAATAAATCACTTTGGCTTTAAATCATGGGGAACACAAACACAGAATACATTTTACTCAACAATTACGTTGTCCGCACCTAATATTTAAAGTTGAACAGTTAATGTACAGTCGGATAACAAAACACTCGCTTTAGGGACGCGAAACAGTGACATAAGGAATCGATTCGAGATACGGATTCGGGAATCGAGTTGAGACGGTGGCGAGAAATGTGATTCAATTACATGCGTAATTGTCTTTAGAATTGAGATGTAGGTTTTGTTATTTATTTTAAATAAACGTTTATGAATATAAATGTTGCTGGATAGAGAGGGCCTCTCCATCTCCATCTCTCTCCCAGGCCAAAGAAAATATGGATGCATTGTGTGAGGAATTATATGAAAGAAAAGGGAGTGAAAGATAGCGCGACAGTTGACAGGCTGAGAATGGAAGAAGAATACGTCTTGTGCCGACCCAAGTAACATGGGACAAGAGCAGACATGATGTTTTTGGAAAATATTTCAAAATAAGCCATGCAATTTTGCATCAATTGGTATGATTGATACTTGGTTTGCAAATGCTAACTACAATCAAAATTGATGCAATGATCGATTTAACGATACTAAAGTTCACAAAGAGACATCTGATTGAAATGAACTCTAGTAATCGATTCTAAAATCAATACCACGTCGGAATCGATTTCAATTAACGTTCCTATCTCTAGGCGGAGTAAATAGCAATAAATTGGCAGCAAAAGATAAATAAACGGGGCATTTCGCTATCCGTGAACACGGTCGACTGTTTAAGAGATACGTTTTACGCCCAATCTGTTTAGTGTTACCACGTAAGAAACGGTTTTGAAAGCAATGATCTAATTTTATTCGCTGACCACTCTATTCGTTTCTTGGAACGTATTTTTTTTCAAATGCTTTGCGTTGTTATGTGAAAATATCGGGTTTTTAGGAGAGGAGTTTTATTTTGGTGTGTGAGTGCGTTAGTTTTCCGGTAATAATTGTTATTACTTACCTACGTGTGGAAAGAAACCTTGTTCAAAGAAATGATTTTCCTTTATATTTTTTCCTATTTCTGGGGTAGACCAAAATCAATCTCGAACGCTCATGGTTGCAAGCTTTTCTTTACGAACTATTGCATCCCTATGGAAACAAGTTCTAATAGTAAACCAAAAAACTAAAAAATCTATTTACAGCACGCTCTATAAACGCAATATATATGTTATAATGTGTGTTGTTTTATACTCGTAGGCTTTTCGTACACTGAGAAGTCAGCTTACATTGGAAATGTATAGCTTGATTTGAAGTCATGCGTACTACACCACATCTCTAAAAATATAAAAATCTAAAATACAACACCCTTTTATCGAACATCTTACAAAATTCTCACCATAATTTCTGTAAGCAACTGTACTTTCATAATGTTGCCAGTAATTGGCGCTGTGATCGCGCAACGATTTGTCACGTCGCGCATAAACCATAGCTATCGGCGCCGAGTACAGGCGAGCGCAAAATTCAAACGAAAACTCTCCGTAGACGGACTACTCGTGATCGCCACTAGTTGTCAGCAACAGCCACTTTTCTTACCAAAAGCGGTGGTGAATTTTACAAAAATGTTTACCAATGTCAATGTCATTCAAGCGCCCTATGTTGCCAATCATTGAAGCATTTTGTTTGCAGCCAGCAACATTTTTCCCGCTGTGCTGTCATTGTGATTGTGGCTAGTTTAAACAGACAGTGTGTTCTACGATCTAGAACAGTACAGGCACAGGGAACATTGGAGAACAGTGTTAATATCTGGAATCCAACCAGGTGGTCTGAATAAATATATAGTAGGTATTGTGATAATACACACTATTGTTGTTGGAGACTTGAGTGGGAGAAAAAATATTATCTATCGGTGTACCGTTTAGTTCGACGAAGCTTATTTGGGAACTATAGAGATTATTGATCGACTTTTAAGTAGGTATAGAGAGCAATATAAATATCTAGCTTTAGCCCGCGGCTTCGCCCGCGTAGAGGTCGGAAAAAATCCTGTAAATCTTTTTCCATTAAAAATACACAATAATATTTACCTATGTGCCAACTTCATAGCGTTCGGTCAAACGGCCTTGGAGTTCACCCTAGACTCACAAAATGTGTTTTTAAATACTCTTTAACATACTACTAAAGTTTCTAATAATAAAATTCAATCATGATTTGAAAGACTCGTAGCGCCATCTAGCGTCCTAAAGCAATTGCGACCGTCGAAAGTTATTGTTTTTTCCCTTGGGAACAGTATTTTTTCTGGATGAAAGGTAAACTTACTTTCGCATTTATATAATATTAGTAAGGAATAGAAACTTAGAATAGTGTGCACTATATACCAGGGAAACATGGCACAAAAGGGAGAAGGCCTATAATATATGTTTATAGTTTAATACATAAAATAGAAAGGAAAATGATATGCAAAACTAGTGTAGGTACAATGGGCAGTCTTATCACAAGGCGTCCTCTTACAGATAACCTTTGGATGTATTGAATGTAAGGATATGATACCTTTTGGGTTGTCAGTGAACAAAAACAGCAAACAATATAATACTATTTAGACATATTAATATATGAGAGCGCTTACACGGGTCCACTAGCGCCACTCCTTTAAAAAAATATTATCTCGTGACTGAGAAGGAATTTTGAAAAACGGCTCAATAAGCGACCTCGGTAAGTGTAGAATTTTTTAATACCTTTTATTGAGACACGAAGCAACAAAATACGATCTAAATGTATGTGGCAGCTTTTGTTTAGATCGTATTTTGTTGCTTCGTGTATCAATAAGAAAGTTTATAAAAGGTATTAGAAAAATCTTGACACACTTACCGAGGTCGCTTATTGAGCCGTTTTTCAAAATTCCTTCTCAGTCACGAGATAATATTATAATAAAGGAGTGGCGCTAGTGGACCCGTGTAAGCGCTCTTAAATCAATCATTTGACTTTAACTAATCGGGACGCCAGCGCCACCAGGCGGCGCTCGACAGAGTCTATAACATAACGCTTGACCAAAGCTAAAGCAGATTTGGTCGGTGGCGGTAAAGCAGTGAACACGTTTAGAAACTGTCACGCATTCCGTATAGTTGTGTCGTGTACCTACAGTGTGTGATTCGCTAGTGTGATTAATTTGTCCGTAAATTATAATTTGATTTGAACTGCAAACTGTTTTTCTATTGCGCCATGATCAGCCCTTCCCATAGTACGCCAACAGTAGTTAAAATATGGCTGATGATAACGAGAGAGTCAAACCTCTCAGCTGTATACACAACAATTCAACATTTATTTTGTGATTTAAAACGATTAATGAAATATAACTACTAATAGAATATTTATAAACTTGACTGATACATTTTCACGAAATCCGAATATTCGGCGGCACGGTTGTCGCAGTGGTTAAGCGATTGACTGCTGCGTTGCATGTCGTGAGTTCGATTCTCGCTCGGTACAAATATTTGTATGATCTACAAGTAGTTGTTCCGGGTCTGAATGTTTGTGTATGTGAGTTTGAATGTTTGTAAACGAATCCACAATACAGGAGAAAATGTTAGTGTGGGGCAAGGCTTAAAAAAAAAAAACAAATCTTAAAACCGAAATTGGTATTTAATTCTTAATCGTAATCCCCAATCAGCATATTATCGCGATAGTCCCCGATGCATTTGTAATAAATCCGACGTTAAACTAATCAATTGAATTAATTAAGTGTGAATAAAATTAATCAATTCACCTGCTGTAGAGATAATACTCAAACTGGTTTGCTAATTGATATACAGACACACACAGGTGTTAAAGCTATTAAAACTTTCGATTTTAACACCATTTAATAAGCTTTAACTATAATGCTACTCGGGTTTAAAAACCGGTCAAGTGCAAGTTGTAACTAGTAACGTTTACTGAATACGCAAGTAAAACAAACTCTTTAGTACGAAGTACAAAACAAATACCGTAGAGCTTTTTTCAATAAAAAATAGACAAAATCAATAGTCATTTATTTATTCAAACTAGACTGAGAATCAGCACTTTTAAACGTCAAAATGACATAAGACAGTCCTCAAAACCGTCCGCCCTTCGCCATATCCTAGTACTGGGAAGAAAAAAAAAAGAGTGGCGCAAAAATCTCCCCAGTAGGACACCTATCGGTTAAGTTAGAAGAACTTGAGTCTCAACAACAGTATGCAAAGTAATTAACATTACAAAACAAAACATTAAACTAAATTAAACGATGATCATATTTCAAACTCATCGAGAAAACTTCAACAATAATTTTTCGCCAAAATTTTTATTATGTTCCTTGCTACTAAAAAGTCCTAGAAAAACCTCAGTCCCCTTAAGTGACGTTCTACGTGACGTTCTTATCTTTTACCCGTTCAATACGTCGTAGACTCCACTGCAGGACCAAGGCCGTGATATTTTACATTCAATGTATACATTACAGAACTGTGCGGTTACGCCGATATCTGCCGTATCTATGTGACAAGGGGGTTAAGATACGCGGTAATGGGCTTAGAGTTGATCCTGTACAGTTTCGATTGGGTTCCTTCATTTATTATACACGAGTCAGTTGAAATTGGGAACAGAGACGGAAGTTAAGGTAAATCCTGAGCTGTACCAGATAGCAGAGAATTTTCATATGAAATATTATGAAAAATTCTTAGGAGGAACAAATTGCCAAAGTTTGACGACTGATATGAAATGGATGATTCAGTAAATATATCATTCCTACAGTCGCGAATCGCATTTTGATCAACATACGACGTAAAACAGAGCAGCAATTTAAAAAAAACCAGAGGAAATTTGAATTTGGTGGGCTACAGCTTACGATTTACCTTAAAAGCTAGGGGAGAATATGCACAGCAGGAGCATTCTCGATTAACGTTACTAACTGTAACGTTGCTGCCAAGGTAGTAATACTTGACCACGGAGCTATGTTGTTTAGTTCATGCAGACACAATAGAAGATTAACGTTTGAACTGCTGATTTTGTTCAAATCGGTTCATGAGTGCAGGCTATCCGAAGTACAGACCTACCTAATGAACATACATACAGTTATATTCAAAATGGCAATTGACATAGTCTAATGTTAAAAGACATTATTTTTTGTTTTAGACGTGATGAATTTTCATGTGTTTCACTTATTGTAAGGTCATCATTTGCACCAGACGTTATTGTAGAGTTGTATGAAAATCAAAACATTAACCAACATTCGTAAAGGGACACCTGTGTTAAGAATTGTGATTGGAGTCTGGTTAAAAATACGTGACCACACATACGAAGCCCGTCTTATTACCGTAATTGGAGAATCTAAGAGACAGATGTTATCACGCAATTAACTAAATTTATTTTTCGAAAATGTCAGATTGTTATCTCACATTCAAATTATCACACGTAAGTCCCTAATTAACTGCTTTGATGCCTCTTAAACTAAACCTTAGAAGGTTAAATAGTACTAAATAGTATAAATATCTACTTAGTACTTACACGACTACAAAATCGTGCCTGCTACTTAAATGCTAATCATGGCTGTACATGTTTGTTTCGCCGACTTTACGTCACCGATAGGGCTGCGCTGTGACATTTTCGGTCCAAGGCAAGCCCTTAGATCCTGGTCGCTGTGTCACTTCCATAACAGGAGCTATATTACGACCGTGGATTTTGAAATTTTGTGTTGGGTTGGGTTGTGCAACATAACTTTGTGCATAGGTTTAATGTTGAATTTAGACCCGCATTGACCGGTACAACGAATGATTCTGAGAGAATGTTTTGATTCGTTTTAATGGTAATAAATTGATTGCTGTTAAAATTATCACCGTGGAATTTGATCCTCTATTTACAGAGGATCACTATACTATAATAATAATAACTGACCTTAAATGCCTGGATACTGATTGTCAATCCTCCTAAAGACCGTCACAACACTGGGTTTCGTTTCACCACCTCTTGATATTCTCATAAAATTCTGTTACACTTTTTAATTTTACTGGGAGATAAATAATAATAAATGTCCCAGAAAATACAAAAAAAAAACATTATTATATCTTACTAGCTTTTGCCCACGGCTTCACCCGCGGGGAGGTTGGAAATTATCCCACGGGATAGTACTACCGGGATAAAAAGTATCCTACGTGTTAATCCAGGCTATAAACTATATCTGTGTTCCAAATTCCATCCAAATCCGTTCAGTAGTATTTGAGTGAAAGAGTAACAAACATCCATCCATCCATCCTCACAAACTTTCACATTTATAATATTAGTAGGATTATTTTAAATGAAAATTATTAAAATTAAAGTGGATCCAGAGCCATTACCTTCAAAAAAATTGTCACCGATTCTACATAGTGTTGTATTATTATGTAGTTTCAGTGTCTATAAATAAATAAAATAAATATTTATTGCCAAAAGGATTAGAGGTGGTTTTACATAGGCCCTAAAACTAGGCAAGCCTGAACCTCGGGTACTAATATGGAGGATTTACCATTTAAAATATTTATTTTAAAATAACAATACGTGAATAGGGTGGATCATGAGAGTGACATGTGTGCGAAAAAATACTTTACCACATTATTTACTTTTCAGCCTCGTCATGATAAGTTTTGTAGCCAGCGTAACACACCATCTATCACAATCCGAATCATTTTGAAGCCTTTTGCTAATCCATTACTTCATATGTTCGAAAAATTTGTCTGTTCAAAAACTTAAATAACGCAGTGAATATTGTTGAACTGTCAAAATGAAAGCCATTCCTACTATTAGTGTGTTACGCAAACCCCGCTAGATTTTAGTCCAGTTTCTACTTCTTTTTAAGTGCTATTTCTTATATTGCACTGTATTTCAGTTTTGTTTTGTTTTGTCTACTAGACTAGTTTAGATTTATCGATTGAGTTAGGTATTCACAGACCGAAAACTACAATGCCATCAGAATAGGTTGTCAATCACCAACAACTGATTCAGAATTATCCAATAATTCAGAATTTCATGTTCTATGCTAATTCAAGAATGTGTACAATGATGTCAATGTCAATTATAGTGCATATAATCTTAGTATTTATTGTCTAGATAAGGATATTTGCGACTTAGGTCAGGAATGATATGCCTTTGAGTGTCTGAGAACAAGTTTGTATAAGTACCTAGTATGATTTCGAAATTTTTGTTGTTGTTCTCAGTAGCAGTCCAGGAGTCTGGCTTTGTACCCGGTTGATGGCATTAGGCTCGCCCCCTGTTACATGGAACTTAAACATAACTGGCGGAATGTACTATTGGTACACTTCTGCATTACCCTTCGCAGAATTCCGGTGTGATAACAATGTCATATTATTCCGAAATTGTTTTGAGGGCTTATTAAATGAATAAGATTTCGCTTTATTCGATTTCAAGACCGTTATAAACACTAAATTATAGTCACCGTTACCATTGTTTCATAGTGCGAACTAAATAATTATGAAAAGCTTGAAAACTTTTATAAGCGACACTGTACGATGTAAACTCAGGGAAATCAGATTGATACACTACGTCAGCATTGACAAAAATAAAGTTGTGATTTGAACGTACTGACAATATTAGGAAATAGACAATTTACAAAGCAAAATGAAATCCTGTCTGTACATTTAGCATAGCAACACATTATTTTAAAAATATGGGACCAAGGATAAGTCCCTAATAAGACTTCAACGTGCCCAATAAATCTTGGCAGGTGGAAAAACATGGAACTAAATTCAAAACGTATCTAATTTGACAGATGGCTGACAGTTGTCTATGCAAGCAGCGCCATTATTAGGCCCAAGTTACACTGGTCACCTGCATCTATCATTATAGCCATAAAAGGCGTCATATTAAAAGTTTTGTAACACTTCTATGCTAGATTTTAATGAGTGATTGCCAGCTAATTGCAAAGCTCGATTGGCTTGTAGAATTTTATTTCATGTTTGGTAATACCAGTCGCGTAATAAGGTGTTTGATAACGGCTGGCTATATAGTTTGTTTCTTCAATAATATTTAATTTTATAAGTTTGCATAGAATTATACCAAATGCAATGATTTCTGATACTATGCATGTACTTGCTAAACGCGCGATGGAGGAAATACAAGTATTTGGATTTCTACCTTATTTTAAAATAAATGATTAAAATGTTGTCTTTGCAATGTATATTAATATCTTTCTTTGAATATATTATTATGACAACATGGTAAGGCAAACACATAGTAGAGAAACTATCAAACGTCGCGAAATTAAACGAAACTATACGAAAATGTAAAGTCCGAAGTCCCAAATAACCAAAGATATTTCCAGCTTCAGCTTTATCCTCTATTGCCAATTAGCCAACTACATATTTATTAGCGCTACATCAGCCTGATACGATCCTGATGGCAGCCACATCCTGCTTGCTTTTCATCGTAAATTCCGCTGATTATTCCCCACATAAACATGTCATAATTATCTGTAAATAAATAGTTTTCGCCCGCGGCTGTAGCTGAGATTACTACTATTTATACTTTGGTAGGTCCGGTGACTAAGATTTGAACGTGACTTTTGAAGTTTCCGGTGTCTACTTCTGTTTCTTTATCGAGTTGAAAGATCAAGATTTCAAAAAGTGAAAGATTCTGTTTCTGAGATGTAGTAATTATACCTATTAATCCATGTAGTTAATCCCAATATATTAAGTATCTACTCAGACATCGTGTGTTTTACTTGTCTCTCAAGTCCCATCCTTACATGGCGACCCTGCCATATTTGGCGCCGTGGCGGTACCGTCACCGGATATCTATCTAGAGTTGCGGTTTCAAATACTCAACTTGATTTAATAAAATTAATAATAGAATGATCAACATTCTTCTTTAAAAAATATAAATTAAAGTCGCTTTTCGGGTCTGCCTTGTGACCGAAGTGTTCTTCTAAACTCGGCAACGGATATTGATCCTGTTTTCAGCATCATTTAGAGAACTTATTCCGGAAGGTTTATATGTGTAATAAATTAGGTAATATTCAACTTAAATATAATTATTATGTTTAAAAATACCGGGAGATTTTTATCATGTAGTCTTTTAGTGTCATTAGCCAAGCTATTCTTAGTTTTTATGTTCAAGCTATGGGCGTTTATCCTCTTATTTCCTTTAGGTTTTCCTATATCATTTAAAAGGTTTAAATCTATTATATCTTCCTTAAGGTTAGCGTTTCATCACTTGTTACAATATCATTTTAAATCAGCAACAACATTATGCACTTATTAAAGCTATTTAATGCCATTCTCGTTTGAGCACTTGGTGGATAGTATGCTTACGCCGGGAGCAGCATATGCTGCGTTACCGTGCTTCGAGTGACAGATATCGGCGATGAGCGTCCACAGATGGACGCTACAGAATGTGCCAAACTCGTAGCTAAATTCTGGACTGACTACATAATTTAGATGGCCATCAGCACGCTAAGAAGAAAGTAATTTGATTCCTACAGTTGTTACAGACTTATCGTTATTTTTTTCTTAGCCAAGACTCACTAGAACATCATTAATCCAAACGAACCAGGATAAAACGAACCAGAATAAAACGAACCACAATAAAACGAACCAGAATAAAACAAACCAGGATAAAACGAACCAGAATAAAACAAACCAGGATAAAAAGAACCAGAATAAAACGAACCAGAATAAAACGAACCAGAATAAAACGAACCAGAATAAAACGAAACAAACCAGGATAAAACGAACCAGAATAAAACGAACCTATTAGTAAAGATTATCAATAAATATATATAGTGTTAGCTCCCGGGCATGTCTGACATCGTAATTTGATATTGCCGTTGGATTAATCGTTGACATTATTGATTTGTAAGATAAGTCGTAAGTCCGGGATAGAAATCGTGACTTCGCGGCTTTTAGATTATGTTTGGTAGATTAGTTACGGTCCTTAATGCACTAAATTATTTCGGATTTGTATTGTTGTGTTTCAGTATACCTGTAGATTTATTTGAAGTCAGTTTTGGTCACGGCTGCACAGTGCGCATCGACCGGATAAAAAGCATAGATCCATTAATGTGTCTGCCTTTTTCCAGCTATGTTGGAGTCGGCTTCCAGTCTGACCCAATGCAACTGTATACTCGTATTTTACATGGAGCGACAATATCTAACCTCCACAATCCAATGACTAGTTAACGCGATACCCTTTGGTAAGACATGTTTGTCAGACTTTTGGTCTTCTGACGGACCCGTAACGACTGTCAAAGATCTATGAATGACAGCCGGGATCAACGGTTGAACGTGCATAAAAATAATAGATATTTTTTGAAAATTATTTTATGAAATTGTCATTGATAAGAAGAGAGATCTTAAATAAACGCAAGGTAGATATGATGATATTATTCAATTTTTATTGGGACAGCTCAGTAAATACCATAATAATACAAGGTAATTAATAATACCAGCCCATTACTGTTCCACTGCAAGGTAAAGGTTTCTTCTCATACAGAGAAGGCACGAGCATTGATCACCATGCTTGCTTAGCTTTAATACTCCTTCAAGCAGGCACGACACGCGACGCGACACAAAGGCACCGCCTGTCGCGCGATAAATGATGCCATTGTGTTGCGTGTGATTCGCGTCGTGTGTCGCGCCTGTTTGTAGAAACCTTTGAATGGTATGAGTCGCAGCATAAAACACTGCTTAATTTTCGAAGTAAAAGTCTCAAAATACAAACAAACGCTTTACCAAAGTAAATTTAGTTATACAACACAATAAACTCTGAAAGACGTGTAATAAAATACATTTAAACATGTTAACACCCTTTTAGAACAAAACCCTTTCATATTAATTTCGTTCTAATTCAATTCAGTGCTTGAGTCATCCTTTAAATTATTAGTACAAGGTAACAAAGAATATTGAAACAAAGCCGTCTTATTTTAGATCAATTACAAAATGACGTAAGAAGAAAGTGACAATTCTGAAGTTAATTTAAGGTTTATTTAGCCAGATAAAACCACAATCATATCTTACAGCTAAATCATAATAGCTTATAATACCACCATATTGGCAATAATAACGCCGGCAGAACTGGCAACACAACTTTCTTCAGTGAAAACTTTAATAACATCTTGCTAACTCTTACTGGCGTAGGCAGAGTACTTAGTTTGCGGCTTTACATTAAGCTATCCAATTTGCTATACAATGGATATGTTATAGTCCAAGTAATAATAAGGGCATTATTCATACTGCCCGGGCAGCATAATTATAAGTAGAGTCCACCAACTGAGTATTGAATGTAGCTTCTTTGTCTACAAAATTCACCAATTGAATTTACTACTAGGCGAGGCCTCCTATTTCTGAATGGCAATAATAATAAGGCGTAGCCGACGGAGACCCGCTTTGTAGGGCTCCGTCGGCTCCTACTTCTGAGTGGTTTAAAAAAAATAACCACGTAGGGGACAGCGGGGTCTTCCAGACCCCGCCATCCCCTTCTAACCTAACCTATCCGAGTCGGGATGCCCCAAGACCCGAGCTCGTTTCGCTCGCGTTTTGCATCCTAAATTCTCCTAGTACAGTAAGTAATATTGCATTTTGTACCGATCCCTAAGACATAAGTTGGTGGACTCTGCATATATGCTACCTGGGCAGTATGAATAATGCCCTTATTATCACTTGGACCATAACAGATATACTAGGAATTGTCTACCGGCTCGCTTGGGGAAATTAGTTAATTATTTATTTTATTAAGATGATAAAAAGCGTAAATACTCGTAAAATAAAAACTTTAGCCTGTGATAAGTGCGAGAGGTATTTAAAATTATTGTCTAGATGCGATAGCGTTAGCAATTAAAAATAAAGGCTCCTAGAAACAGGCGCGACACGCGACGCAAATCGCAAGCGACACAAAGGCACCGCCTGTCGCGCGACGAGCGGTGCCTTTGTGTCAGGTGCGATTCGCGTCGCGTGTCGCGCCTGTTTGTAGGAGCCTTAAGACAAATTAGAAATTATGATCTGGATTCATAAATTTAGAAAAAAAAAGAACAGGCACTATGAAAATTGGCAATTTCCCAAAGAAACTGTTTTTTTATGCCAATCGATCATGTTTCATAAAAGGATCAAAAACATCTATCAGTCCAACTAAGGTTTGAGTTCTAAAGAAATCAGAAATTGCAAAGAATACTTTTCTCTTATATTTTGTAGGAAATTAATGGAGATCAACATGTCTCAAAAAGGTAAGGACAGCTTCCTAAGACCGACCGTTTTCCTGTCAAGCCTACTCTTACTGCCTCGTCTCGAAATTTACCGTTTCTTTTCAGCCGAAAATTAAAATTGTCGAAAATGAATATTTTGGCTGAAAGTTTCCGAACAGATTTAAATCCGGAAGACGTCCTCGTAACATAGGGTCCAGTTGAAAACCAGCGTCAGGCACTAGTTGTCTCCTGCCGGGGTCGCGGATTGTTCGAAAGAGTTACCGTGGCCCTGGCGCACAGGCAACTGAAGGAACACGGGTGGGTTTTAGTCAGTAAGAGTCTGACACGCCCTTCCGCTCCGCCCAGAGCGGGAGAGGTCATTCGATGATTTATATTTGATTTGAGATTTATATGAATTATGTTTGATTAAGTACTAGTTTATTTCGTTTATTTATACATGATGTATTTAAAGCATGTATTAGGGATGTTGAAACTGTTTGTACTCACCGTCACTTGTCCCTAAAGATTCATTAGAAAACCAGAGTCAGACAGCATCTGTCTGGCATTAATGCTGAAATGAAGCTTTTGGCGCAGCCGTGAGGCACACACTGTTGTTACTTTACATTACTTTCACTTTTTTATTTCGTTATTTGTGTTTCACGAACTGTGTCCAAACATCCTTTTTTTTTGTTTTTTGAACTTTGTGTGCCTGGCTCAATTTTTTTTTCTTATTTTTTTTTCTTTTAAAACCGGACACCAAATCAATCGGTATTGAGAACTTAATAACATTGTGCATATCCGTTTATAATACTGGTTTGCTACCCATTACCCTATTTATTATTAACGACTGAGTACTTAATAGGTAACGGTTGCTAAAGTAATACATAACTTATTACTTAAGAGGCGGAGAAACGGACACGACATGATTTTACTACCAGCTGCGTTTATTAATATACAAAAATACATAAACTCAGGCCTTCTTGCCGTGGCGGTAGACAGAAACTACAGAACGCTGCCTGCTACGATCCTTACATACGCCTTTTGCGGCCATACACGCACGCCGGTTGCGAGTACTACGCACCTGACCTTTCTGAAGAACATCACCAATATGGTCACTATATGTCCTCCTGGCGTTTCCACTCACATCTGCCTTGTATACATCACGGGTTTATAAACTCACGTCTTATTTGTAGTTAGACTAACACAGAAATAACTACAACTTTATTTTCTTTCTATTTCCTTACATCAATCAGTGTCATTTTTAAACAATGTTTTCTAGCCAGAAAAAGCTATGAACCCAAAATGATCATAGACCCGAGTTCTATGCAGCTAGAAAAAACATAATGTCGCAACTGAATGCGTTACAACTATCTCCTTTCCTGTGAGGGTAATAGGTATAAACTAAAAAAATAATATTTCGTTTTTTTTTTTGTAATAAATTCGAAAGTAACTCTAAAGTAGTCTGTCTGTCTATCTGTGTGTTACTATTTCACGCCTAAACCACTGAACGGATTTCAATAAAATTTGGTAAGGATACACTTGGGATCCTGGGGAAGGACATAGGTAACTTTTTGTCTCGGTAGCACATTCCCGTGGAATGATTTCCGACATTCACATGGGCGAAGCCTCAGGCAGAAGCTAGTAATCAATAAAACCAACCCGCCTTCAAAAAATGACCATAATTTATCAAAAAACTATAAAAGTGTCATACAAAACACTTAAAATTATTGTTTATTACTCGTAATTGAATTACTTGAACGCCTGTATAGCCGCGAGCTGTTTCAAGATACACTTGGCTCAATTAGAGAGTGACCACCTTATCTAGGTACACGGTGTACCTAATGTGGAACGGCATGAATTTAATCGAACCTCAAATAATTCCTATTTTGGGGTCCTAAAATAGTACATAGCCAAATCATCATCATCATCATCAGCCTATATTTGTCCACTGCTGGACGTAAGCCTCTCCAGTGAACGCCATTGAGCCCGATCTTCGGCTCTCCTCATTCAGTCCCTGCCAGCCTACGCAAGTCGGCACTCCACCCGGCCGGCGGGCGTCCCACGCGCCAATAGCCAATAGCCAAGTAACTGCGACCAACTTAAATGTAGGTTGCGCGGTTGGTCACAGTTCTAACCAAACCCATTTGGTCGGGTCGCGGTGCCCTAGATTAGTTACTGCGACCAAGTCGGTTCACGCGTGGTTGGTCACAGTTCCAACCTCTTTTTTTTTTGGTGACCTTGTGGAAATTCTCATGGATGTCCTCCGCCCTGGGGCGAACGGAGGGGTCTGTCAGACTTCTACTGACTAAAACCAACCCGTGTTCCCTCACACACTTGCTCCGGGGGCTACGGGGGCACTTAAGCACTCTTCAACGCACCTAACTCGTTTGGTCGGGGTGCCCAAGCATAGTTACTGCGACTAACTGTCAGAAAAGCCAAGAAAGTTAAAAAGAGGCTCAATCATTACAAAAAGTGTGCAGCATTAGAAGAGCGAAACATTTTTTGCGGGTCATTATAAAAAAAAAAAATAGCATCCATCATTACATGGTCAGTATTTATTTGATGATCTGTTAATAAATTTTCCACGTGGAATTATAAGAATGGTCTTTCGGTACAAAATTCAAAGAACCCCCAAGAATAATCAGGACAAAACCTCAAATAATTAAGAGTAGTTTTTCAGCCAAGAAAGCTTTGCCCCGTGGATTTCGTTAGCGCCATCTTGTTTTCTATTTTTGGTTAGAGCTCAAAACGTATATACAAGGTAAATGTGAGTGGAAACGCTGGGAGGGGAAGCCCTAGAAGGACATATAGTGACCTTATTGTTGATGTTCTTCAGAAACGTCAGGTACGTAGCAGCAACCGGCATGTGTGTATGACCAGAAGTATAAACTTGAACTAATCAAAAGGAGTATATAAGGACCGTAGCAGGTGGCGTTCTGTAGTTTCTGACAACCCCATGGAAAGAAGGCGTTCTGTACCTATCCTGAATGTTACATATTATTATTCTTCATATTAACCATTACAAGTAGTGCCGCCTCAATGGACCAAGATAAAATCATGGTCCTTCCAGCATGAGGCCGGACACAGTGTAAGTTATTATGGTAATCTGTTAGCTAAATAACTGCCGGTCCTCGTAAAATATGATGGCGTAAAGATTGCGGCTATTTCGTTTTATCATACCGTAGTTAAAAGGGATATTGATAAACTAGTTAAATTGATTTCGTAATTATGCATCCTTGTAATCGTATGGCGCATGTGTCTTGAATTGTAATGGCACTTTGCAAGGTAATATTTTCTCTATACAAGTATGTAGTTACTAGTAATGGATAATGTTTTGCCTCTGGCCATTTCCATAGGCATTGGAGAACAAAAAAGATTGAAAGGTTTTCTTCAAATGACTGGTGTGATTATGAAAATGTGTACCTAATATGTCACCGTATGATTGTGAACACCGTTAGTTTATAATCTATCTCGCGAGTGAACTGTCGTTAAGTTGTGAACTGCATCATACTGTTTACTTATAACGTATTCATTTTCTATAGTGTATAATCTATACATGTCAAACCGTCAAATTGTGAACGAAACTGCACTTACCGACAAGGTTCATAATCTGTCCGATTTTATAACTCGTAAAATTGTGAACCGTCCATGATTTGTCGGTCTTGGCGGTAGCCGAATTGGTCGCAGTAACTAAGCTAGGGAAGCCCGACCAAATGCGTTAGGTTAGAACTGTGACCAACCAAGCGCGAGCCGAGCGAGCGAAGTGAGCAGTGCCGTGGCAGCGACCGGCGAGCGCTACCTCCATGTAATAGTGGGCGAGCCTATTGTCATCAACCGGGTACAAAACCAGACTGCGTTCTGTTACTGAAAAATTCCTAATGAAAAAACCCAATAACACTTTTACCGACTTGGGAATCGAACCCAGGACCTCATGCTAGACCAATGAGGCAGTCTAGCTATGCATTAATCACGATATAACGAACCTTTTGGTTCACAAAGCTGATGTGATATATTGCAGATTGTTGATAATTGAGTCCATGCACAGAGGCACAGGTTCAAGCCGGTTCCAGTGCAAATAAAAAACAATTGAAGTAAATTTACTTCCCCAAAATTCTGATCGCCAGTCTTATCACGGGGTATCGTGTTACCCAGTAAATGGGTTGTGGAGGTCTTATAGGCAGTCGATCCATGTAAGATACTGGTATTCAGCTGCATCCGGTTAGACTGGAAGTTGACCCGAACATAGTTTGGAAAGGGCTAGACAGATTGATTAAAAGACGGAAATATGAAAAAATATAACCCAACCATTAGAAATAGCGATTAAAAGCAACAGTCGATAAATGGGAAAACATTATTTCACTGACACCAAATTAAAATTTAACATTGCATCACTCTATAACCATCAATCTTTTAAACCATTACCCTATTTTTCACAATAGGCTAAAACTCTATAGTGCGACTAGTATATTTTGACCCCTGGCAAAAGTAGAACTATTTCTTTTTGTACTAGATTTGACATTTTTCCAATATTCCAACGCTGTAATTGACAACACTAATTATGCAATCACTTCGATGTCCGTGTGTCTGTCTCAGGCAATTTTCTCTAAAACTATTTGACGTTATTTACTATTATAATTTTTTCCTTTTACTTTAGCAACTAGCGCCACCATTTACTCCCAACATACACTGGTCGCCCTGCACAAAACTGCGGAGACTTTGACCAATAAATCAATAAATACATTAGAACAGTATTCTAAATTCGTACCAACCTGAATACCAACATAAGAAAATAAAAGTGTTGTACCGTCAAACGTCTTGGATTTAATTTATGGTTGCCCGTCGACATAGGTATTTGTAAAGACATTGTTTTTCGCTTATAAAGGGCATCGCTTACCGGCGGGAATGAGACTTTTTGGGATGTTCAGCATTCTCGCTGTATTTCGTTTTGGGAGGCGGGATTACTGTTCCAGTCATCAGTTGAGAATAAGCTTTATGGTTTCGTTTTGTTTTTAGAGACTATCGATGTATGAAGGGGTTTAATTAACATTGGTTTGCCGGGAAGGAAAAGCTTTGAGTCTCTTTCTGTTCATAACAATTCTTTTAAACAGCTCATAAGTTACTTAAAATAAATGTTTATATATTACAATACTTACAATAAGCAACACTTCTGTAAAAAATATTAGAAAGAGCTATTTTTAAAATATATAAAAGATCTGAAGTTCTGAACATTATTAAAAAACTTTTGAGATACTTATCCAAAAACAGAAGTATTTTTTATCACTACATATCAAGAAAAATACATCATTTACAAAAAAAAAAACTACTCACCGTCCTAGGAGTAGAAATTTTACATAGGGAGACACAATGGGCGGTCTTATCGCTAAAACCGATATTTTTAAGACAACCTTTGTATGGCTATAAACGGAGAAGGAGAGACAATACTGCAGGTAGTCTGTGGTCCACCAATTAAATACATACATACTTAAATGATAAATTATACATGATTTTATTTCTGTAAGTAGGTTTGTACAAACACTTTTACACGTCAATCATATTTTTTAAACTAGATGAGGTCGGCGTTTGCTATCTGACTACTCTGAAGACTCTAGAAGAAAGGCCGAAACAAACTCATCAAACATACTTATAGCATATCCATACAACAACACTCTCACTCGTGTACGCAGCTCTCCTAAAGGAGAACTGATAGATAGTATACACTCATCGGTTTCCTTTGCCTCGTTCGAGTTCGTAAATGCAGAAATATTGCAACCCGCGTCATTCGTAACTGTTACGAAGTGTGTACATTGGTCCTTTGAGGTGATGCATTTGGTCGGCAATTGGTAGCATACAAACAGGCAAATTAACGGCTCCGACTTATGTGTTAGGTCGTGGGTTTGAACCTACACAGGAATATTACTTTGTGCGATTTATTTCATCACCACTGCATTCAAAATAGTGAAGGTAAACATTATGCGGAAATCGAAGGGTCCTAGAACCAAAAATCCGAAAACATGTGACATCCCCAAACCGCACTGGGCCCGCGTGCTGGATTATGGCTCGCTCCCTAGAGGAGACCTGTGTCGCAGCAGTGGGAACGTTATAGACTGATTATGGTCAAATAGGCAAATTGTTTATGATTGATTTGATTCAATGTGGATGACATAAGAATAAGGTAGATTGGATTAAAAGGAGAAGGGTAATTGTACCTACATACTCACTTTAGTTACTAAAAGTTCGTATTTAAGCAATTTCTGATAATAGTGTTCAAATTCAAATCTTATTCGAACTGTAAAATGACATTTAGTATCAAAAATAAAATCATGAAGTCGAATAAGTAATCTACAATTAGCAGTCAAATCTCATATTAATTTATTCATTTCTAAATCAGATTATTTTTCAAGCAACTAATTTAAATGGACGGACGAGCTGGACAAAACAAATGACCAGTAGTCCCTATTAGCACTGGATCGCAAGCACTGGAAATCATGGGGAGATACAGGTTAACAGGAACAGTAATTTAAATTGAATAGGGATTCAGAAACTGTGACTAAAACATAATAAGTACCTAACTCTCATAATAACACATTATGCATGTCGTCATTTAATGGAAATTGTTCAATGTGCATCCTCTTTTATAAGGACCACAATGGAAATGATTGGTGATGTTACGGAAATACGAAGCGCATGCACGAGATTATTTGTTTTCGAGCAATCCTGTGTTAACGGGCAATTTATTGCTCTCTCATCCGTTTGGTGTATCATTTCATCATTGCTGGTATTTGTGTGCGTAATAGAACCATTCGGTTCCCTAGAACATGGTTGAGCTGGATGGTGCTGATCCACGCGTCATGTTCGTGAACGAGCGCCGTCAGTTGAGACTGGTCATCTCTTAACTGCCACGGCTTATTTTTATTATTCTTATATTTTGATTTATTTTTTAATATACATATTTTTTTTACATTGTTCTCACATAAAGAAGCAACAAGATTAAAAAAGAGTGTCTTTGGAGTTTCTTGCTCGTTCTTCTCCATAGAGATCTACGTTTTGGAATGGGCAACTAGCTTGAACTTTCTGACTAACTGACCGACTTTTTGACAATTCAAAAGTGCCTGTAAATGGTTTAGTTGAAATAAATGCTTTGAGTTTAAGTTTTAGAGTTTGAGTTTGAATTATAACTTCAGTTTAAATAGGTGTACTCAATTAGTATTTTATGTAACTTGGAAGTAATAGCTAAATTGTCTGACACATATAGTTTCATATCATTCTAGTTTCTTGGTGTAATCAGTTTTTATTGTAAAGCATAAATAAATGGAATAATTCACAATTTTAAGTGACACAGAACTTACAAAACAAATTCATCTTATTTTTCAGAATATACAAATCGGGAAAAAATTATCCACCCATCTGCCAATTGCCTTTCAATAAGTCCAAAGCTCACAAATATATAAACTCAAGAACGCAAAAAGTCAACGCAAACAAAACCGACAGTTAGATGAAATCAAATGTTTAATTCTATGCCAGCCAATCTGCTACATCTCAAGATGATTCCGTGCCAGACCAAAATAAACGGCACAGACAGACAGACACATACCCGGTTATATTTACACGCAGTGCAATCGCTCAAACTGAGGAGCTTTCAATTAATAGTATTGAGAAGTGTAGCTTTCCATAGTTCGGTTCGAGCGAAAACTGTTTATGAAAATGTTTCAGTTTTTATTGACTTGAAGTTCTGGACACTCAGTCTATCCTTAACATATTTTTCACTCCTCTTTCTCAATAAGTCCGTCATTGTAGCGTACCAGAGCCGAGATAAAATAGCATATTTTCCTCTAGGGGAAAAAGTTTTTTATTTTATTTTTGTCTGATACCAACGAGCCTACAAAAACGACAAAGTCTTTATTCATAAGTAGAATAATCATGAATAAAGACTCGACTTATTACTGTTTCATAAAAAAAAATACATTTTTGAAAATGCGTGCATTGCGTTGCGTTGCTTCAGAAGAAGTAAAAAAAGGCATTGGCGCGAAATCTATCGAATTTTTCTCTAATTACAAATTGAATTGGCGACCGTAATTTATTTGTAATATTAAGATAAGATAATATTTATTTGCATAAACATGTATTGGATTATTTTATTTTCTCGCAATCGTAGTGAAAAGTAGAGTGTAACAAACGCTAAAAACCCATTATAACTCTTTTTCTATTTACTCCCTCGCTGAAGCTCGGGAGTAAAACTACCTCGTATATAATGAGTAATTTTAGCCCCTTGTCATCTACTATTTTACTCATGGACATCTTAGACTTTGTACCTATTTAAAACAGCCATGATTTGGTTTCATACACAGTATACATTGAGGCACGCAAACCCTTGCAAAACATATATATCACACGGGTGTGCGTTCGACCCTGCCATGTAGGGAAATGTAGGAGAACTTACTAGAGTACTATGTGGGGTACTTACTTTCCTAGCAGTATTCTTGGACATCACTGACTGATGGTGAAGGAAAACATCGGGACAAACCTTATTGCCAATTACAAGTGGCAATCGTTTTCTGATCGTCTGATAACCAGTCTTTAACAACAGGTATCGTATTACCCAGTAACTGGGTTGTGGAAGTCAGATAGGCAGTCGCTCCATGTAAAATGCTGGTCTACAGCTGCATCCGGTTAGACTGGAAGTCGGCCACTACTTAGTTCTGAAAGATGTGGAAGATGATGCTTTTGTGATCAGCGGGATATTAGCATAACACATTAACAGTATGAGTGGGTTTCATTTTGACAGTTCAACAACATTCATTGCGTTCTTTACGTTGTTGAGCAGACAATTTTTTCGAACATATGAATCAATGGATTAGCAATAGGCTTCAAAATGATTCAGATTGCGTAAATAGGGCGCTGGATGGAAACGAAAGCATTTCATTAAAGCAATGTTTGGTATACAATCAGAAAATATTACAAGAGCATGTTATTAATAGCTCATTGTACAAACACTGTATATTATGTTAGGAGCTGCGCAGTTTTATAATATTTCCATTACGATAGTGGTATGAAAGAAAAACATAAACATTAGATTGGTATGACTGATTTATTATACAATGAGTGATGGATAGACTTTTCCTTATCATTACATGGATATTTGTGTAGATATGTAGTACTTGTTAAACTTAGGAAAACTGGCAGGTGACGTATGTGAATTTGAAAGATGTGTTACTAGCTGTTGCCCACGATTTTGTGAGTGATCCATGATGAAAACTAACCTATGTCCTTCTCCAGGTCATGGTCTAGCCATATGTCAAATTTCATCCAATTCCGTTCAGCCGCTTTAGCGTGAAAGCGTAACAAACAAAGAAACAAAGAAACTCACTTTAACTTTTATAATAGTAGAGTTTGAGTTTTTGTTTTTTTATTTATAGTTAATTGGCAACATGTTCGCAAAACAGCAATGATGGTTAACAGTTGAAATATCTTTAGATACTCCTGTCCGCCTCGTTGGTCTTGTCTTGTGATCTCCAGCGTGATTGCTGAGCGTTAGTTCCTGCATTAAATCCCCGTGTCGAGCAAAGTGTTTTCGGGTTTGTCCAAATTAGAAAATTCTCAGAAGCAACAAAGGGTCTTGATTTCTCCCAGGTTCTTTTCTAGTCGATTGCAAATTCGTCCAGTAGATGGCCATGCCAATCGCGCTATTTTTCCCAGCTATTTTTACGGCTTGCAAAATGTATGTGCAAGTCTGCATCCCCTCGAGGTACACAAGCATGATGTTTTATTTATCAGTACCATCTCTACCGATCCTCTAACATTAAGGGACGTTGTCAATAATGAACTTTCTCTACGTGAAAGGCACCGCGCGTAGATTTATATCGTGTTCCTAAACGTGCCTAATGAAGGGAGAGATCAGGTATAAATTACCCCTGCCTACGCTTCTGTCGCATGTCGTTACCGTGATGTATTGAGAGATGAACGACTTTGTGTATATAGGTATAAAAATGGGACGGTGAAGTCTTAAATAGGAGTAGTTTTTGTATCAGAAAATCAAAATTTTTTTTTACTTGATTAATGTTAATTTATTTATTCAGATTTATATAAACAGACTAGTTTCTGCCTGCGACTACGAATGCGTAAAGTTTCTTGTTTTACCATAAAATATACCCCATGAATTTTTGGAATCGGATAAGTAGTTCCGAAGATTACGTAATATCATCGAGTCACAAAAAGTTGGTTTCTCACTTTTGGTCCTTTGATCCTTGCAACCGCCGAGAAACATTATTTCGCCGATTAATTTCAAAACATAAAAAAATAAAATCTTACCTGTATCAAAGTGCCTGTAACCCTACCTACCTATTTTTCTGTTCCTTTCTTCTTGTCTGTTTTTAGGTGTGTGTACATAAATGGATAAATAAATAAAAAAAAACGGAGATTTCCGATTCAAATGGAAAGAATGTTCGGAATACTACTAAACATTTCATATTCCGTTGTCAAAGGGAATACTTGTCCCTTTTCGCGGAAACAATATTTTCAAATAGATCTCAGAATTGAAGGCTTACAGAATTTTTCAATTAGTTATATGAGTTTGTCGTTTTGAGGGTGAACAAGTTAATCGTGTACTAAATTCAAACTTCTAAGAATTTGTAAATTCCTAGGTATTTTGCTAAAAACTTAGTTAAGCTGACAATATTGCTATCTCTGACTTTCATTTAAAAATCTAGCTTTTGCCCGCGGCTTCACCCGCGTGGAGGTCGGAAATTATCCCACGGGAACGTACTACCGGGATAAAAAGTTAATCCAGGTTATAAACTATCTGTGTTCCAAATTCCATCCAAATCAGTAACAAACATCCATCTATCCATCCATCCATCCATCCATCCACCCATCCACCCATCCACCCATCCATCCATCCATCCATCCATCCCATCCATCCATCCATCCATCCTCACAAAGTTTCACATTTATAATATTAGTAGGCTAACACAATATTATAAAGAGGTAAAATTTGTGAGTTTTGTGAATTTATATATAGGGGGTAACGAAAACTCTTTCACTATTGGTATGCTAAAGTATTGGCGAGTGACATAGGATATATTTAATGTAAAAACAAGAAATTTCAAGTGGATGAAGTCGCGGGCCGTAGCTAGTTTAAAATAAGAAAGAAGGAGATGGAGAAACAATAGAACTGCCAAAAAAATCGAAAGAGTAGTCAGACAGGTTGGAAGCGGCGCTGACAGTCCAGAATGCGAAAGACGTAGTACAAGTACACTCGTGAAGATTATTTAACTTGCAATGCTGTGGACCAACATAACGTACTAATTGTTTAAGTGCGTTACTTAGCAAGAGCATAATCTGTTCTTTGTAGGCATAGGCGCGCTTCTACCTAAGCAGGTTTAAAAAAAAAATAGGTACACATTTAATCTGAGACGACATTAACTATTTGTGAAGGAAAACATCATGAGGAAGCATTGAAATTAATAGTATCAAATCGACAAAACGCGATGAACAAACGCGGACTAATGCACTCGTTCTTTTACTGTATTTGAAAAATATTTTGCCTTGTATTGATACAGTTACAACTTGTTATAATTAGTTTATTCATAATGGCCCTTAGAGTGTCTTTAATATAAACTTGACAAAAGTGACTTCTTTGGTTTCCCACCAAGTGTGTCGAGTGGGTTCAAGTATGACATCTTCTTCTTTATCTTTCGATGAACTCCATTGAGCTATCATCACAATCATCTGCAGCCCAACTTCACACACTGCTATAGCCACTTCTAATTTGGGTAGACTCTGACCTTATTCTTTTTTTTATTGTTTGTATTTCCAGTCTGGGTCTTTTATTTACTTTCTATCTTTCTTTATAGTCTCCACTACCACCATCCTTTCATCGTATCCGGTCATTTGTAGATCTTTGACAGTCGTCACGGGTCGTCAGCAGCCCGAAAGTTTGACCACCTGTCCTGCAAAGGGGTATCGTGTTACCCAGTAACTGGATTCTGGAGGTCAGATAGGCAATCGCTCCATGTAAAATATTGGTATTCAGCTGCATTCGACCTCTACATAGTTGGGAAACGGCTAGGAAGATCATGATATCATCATCCTTCTTCATCCTAAGTACTCCAAACTCATCTAAATATCTTCTTTCTCCTTCAGGTGCATTCATCGGCGGCATAATGGGCGGGTTCGCGATGCGCCTGGGCCGCCGCTCCGTGCTGATAGCGACAGCTCTGCCGTACACGCTGGCGTGGCTGGCCACAGCACTATCGACGAGTGTCCACATGATATCCGCTGCGTCCTTCTGCGGGGGCATGCTCATCTGTTGTATTAATATGACTACACAAGTAAGTTTCACATATTCGATTCTTAACTTTCGGTTACTCTTCTTCTTTACTTCATTGATTTACTAGTGAATCAAAGTCTTTTGGTTGTAAACTTACTTTGACAATTATAGCTGTTGTGATCATCTGACAATAAGCTTGGATAGTTTAGTACAAAGGGATCTAGTAACATTAAGGTTAGATTGAGCACACAAAATACACGTTGCTACAAAGAATATTGATATTATTTTGGCCATTATTCGGTTCGTTTAAGTTACAAAGACATAAAATCACGTCTTTATTAGCTAAAACATGACAGAAAGAGGGGTGTATTATAATACAAACACTATTTGATTTGTACTTGAAAATCCCATGCAATCATCATCAATAATTCAGTCTCAAATAATCATTATCTAACTTAACAATCGAATCTCATTACATTAGGGATCATATCCCAAGACCTTAGGAAACATAAACTAATGTTATAGGCCGACAGATTACGAAAATAACATTTATAGAAACTGCTTTTGAACAGAGAAAGCTAAGGAAGGCCTTATATGGTCATTAGGGTCCACCATTAAAACATTATAGGTACCATATAGAGATATACCATTGCGTGTGGGACATTAAACCGGCCCTTTATCTCACCGATGGTGTAGTGGCTAGCAGACATTCGTTGACAACTTATGTGCTTGCATCAGTTGAAAATAATTAAAGAATTAATATTTATCTGAAAGTCAGAGCTGATGCTCTTGCTTTTATTAATTTGTTTGTTATTTTTATATTTTCGTATGCTGCATTGGTTGACGTCATCACGTCAATGCCGGCTATCGCAGAAAATCAGCTCTGGGGCTC
The DNA here is from genome assembly GCA_916610205.1 of Griposia aprilina. Taxonomy (NCBI): domain Eukaryota; kingdom Metazoa; phylum Arthropoda; class Insecta; order Lepidoptera; family Noctuidae; genus Griposia; species Griposia aprilina. The sequence continues at coordinate 17,361,975 of OU744307.1, read as the reverse complement.
TGTCCCGCATAGGGTCGTAGCATTATGCTGAGCGATTGCCGTTTTGCGTTGATGTGACGCATATTTTCCCCCAATTCGTTCTTTTTTGTATCTGTGGGTGTTTCTCTGGGTCATGATCACCGCAAATAAACGTATTTTCTATCTTTCGATGCTAAATTGATTACTCGCATGGCGGTTTCTGACCTATTAGAATATATAGTTACCTAATTATGAATCGGCCAATACTAAATCTGATACGAAATTATCCATTTTGTCAATGAAGTTACACGGATACAAAATTCCTCCTAAATCTATTCACATGTTTAGTCTAAGTATAAAATGATTGGCACATCAGCCATTATATACTTTTAGAGAGCTGATTACAAAATCAGCGCCCTAATTGCGTTACACACTATCAATAAAGATCTGAATCATTTTGAAGAATATTGCTAATCCATTGCTTCGCGTGTTCGAAAAATATGTCTGCTCAACAACGTAAATAACGCAATGATTGTTGGTGAACTGTCAAAATTAAAGCCATTCCTACTGATTACGAAATTACCCCGATGCCGCGGCGACCTACCCAAGAACTTATCAACAATCATGGAGTCTCTTTTAATGTACTCGTAACAAAGAAAGAAAATATGAATATTTGCAGTAAACATGACGCAAAGAAAGAACACAAACACAAAAAGAACAGGTTGGGGGAAAATATGCGTGACATCAATGCAAAACGGCCATCACTCAGCATAATGCTGCGACCCTATGCGAGACGGAGCCACAGCGTTGGTCTCCCGAAATGTAATGTACGTTCACCTTAACGTTTTGTAAAACCATTTAAGGTGTGATGTAATTGTGGCCTGTTGTCATAACTTTATACGGAGGTTAGTAATTACAAGTATCGTTAAATTTTAACAACTATACTTTGTTACGATACATTTAGGTGTAGCCTGGTTATTGTGAATATGGCGTCACTCCCAGATATTGTTAACTCTGACTTTTATGGGCATGATTAGCTATTGATCCTGGTTTTGGGTTTGAATCCCGGGTCCGGCAAAGCGTTATTGGAATTTTCCATCTGGGCTTTCTCAGTAGCAGCCCGAAGCCTGGATTTGTGCCCGGTTGATGGTAACAGAGTTCCTATTACATGGGACTTAAACATACTTGCAGTGGTTGCCCAGTGGTATCGGCCCCGACTTACGCGGTATAGGTTGTGGGTTCGAACCCAGGCAGGCGCTTTACTTTGTGTAAATAATTTCATCACTACTGCTCTCAAAACGGTGAAGGAAAACATCGTGGGGAAACCGGCATGTCCTAGAACCGAAAATTCGAAGACATGCGACATCTACCAACCCGCACTGGGCCCGCGTGGTAGTTTACGGCCCATTCCCTCTCGAAGAGAGGAGGCCTGTGTCCCAGCAGTGGGAACACTATAGGCTGATTATGCTAAACATACTTGGCGAAATGTGGGTATGCTCTAGGGACATCTCTGCCCAACTCTTCCGGGAGACAAAGCGAGATGCTTATGTTATGATAATAATTGTTATTGGTCGATGAGAAACGACCAACGCGGAAAACTCGTAATCAATTCTTTCAAAATGGTTAGTGCGATTTTCAACTCGCTTTTGACCTAAGATGACACTGCAGTATTTAGGAATAATGTTTAAGCTTTAGAAAACAAGAATAGTCTGTTTGATCTTTGTATGACTAGAGGCCTTTGCTCTCCAGGAGGACAATATTACGAGCTAATTTTATAGATTGAAAAACCACACAAATAAAAAAATTAAGTGCGGAACCACAATTTTTATGTTTGTTGCCATAATCGAGAGTTGAAACGTGATGCATACCAAACAATTGGCCATTTCATTTAAATTATTGTGAAATAAATGACCATTTGCAATGCACTGGCGCTACGTGCTGCGTAGTTTTCAGAATCGTGCAATCTTTGACAGACGCCACTTTGAGTATTATTGTGGCGAAGACATAGAGTAGAGAACATGTAGAAAGGGGAGGAATTTCACAAAGAATTTTTCAAATCCAACACCTGTTGGATTTGAAAAATTCTTTGTATTTGTATTCTTTGAACGCGCTAATCTCTGAAACTACCAGTTTCAGAGATTAGCTCGTTCAAACAAACAAAAATATAAACAAGTTCTTTAGCTTTATTATTATTAGTATATACATAGATATATCAACCATATATAATTATATTATAATATTATTACTTTACTAGTAGTATTAAGGAAGTAAAGAAAAGTTTGAATTATTGTTTTTTCGATGTATAATATATATTTGTATTGCGTGCGATAATTCATTTGCGTATTTCTCACGTCGCTGTTTTCGCGTTGGTAATATTACTTACATTAATCGTTAGTGGAAGTTTGTAATTGGCCATCTTTTTGACATTGTACTAGATATTGAAATTTATTAACTATCCCAAAATTAAAAAAAAAAAATATAATTATGCTTTTCAGCCCTACCTACCCAAACTATTAAATGACGAAACTTAAACATCCACATAAGGTTCGTTATCTGTATAACCGAAAACCAGCAAATCATTATCTCAATCGGATTCCGTATAGCATTTGAATTCGTTGAATTTAACACATTTATGTGCTCATAAATAATACAAAACCTTTGCATGCAAATCAGACAACCACGATACAGGAATCATTGTGTAAAACGTCACGAATCCGGATTTAATACAAAATGTACATAATTTTTAAATGTTTCCTCCCGATTCGGGAATTAATTTGAATTTGAACATAGAAGGATAGAAGTCCATCTCAAATCAATCAATGTGCCTAGCCTAATGTACATAAGCTTTAAATGTTCCCTCCCGATTCGGGAATCAATTTGAATTTGAACATGGAAGTCCATCTCAAATCAATCAATGTGCCTGCCTTTTCCCAACTACATTGGGGTCGGCTTCCAGACTTACCGAATGCAACTGAATACCAGTTTTTTACATGGAGCGACTGTCTATCTGACCTCCATAACCCAGTTACTGGGTGACACGACACCCCTTGGTAAGACTAGTTGTCAGACTTTTGGGCTTCTCACTACTCATAACGACTGTCAAAGATCTACGAATGACAGCTGGGACCAACGGTTTAACGTGATTTCCGAAGTACAGAGGTATCTTATTATGTAATGGATGGTCTCCCGCGGCAAGCGTAGACCTTCAGTTGACCCGTGCGGCTGTTATTATTTAGCCACGAGTCCCTCCTATAGCATCTATGACATTATATCGTCAATTTGTTTAAATCTAACTTCACTCGAACGAATCGCCATAAGACGCCATCTTTACTACCTGTCAATTTAACCGTCCGATCTCCCCATATATATACTCTTTGGCTTTCTTCGAACAAAACATAAAAAGGCATTACTGTGTCTAGGCACTAACATTGACTTGTTAAGTATTATTTATGTAAAGTAATCTATTGTTAACAATTTTACGAGACCATTTGAACCAATGACCAGTGTTTTTGAGTAAGAATTGCATGATTATTTGTCAAGTGGAACTTATTGTGAGAACGTGGATATTACTTTCAAAAGGATTGTGTGGGGAATATTAATTAATGATCTTGATTGGCATAAACAGTCTATTGTTATTGGGATATTTTAAGCTTTTAGGAGAGAAAGATTATGTCTTATAGCTAGTAGACAGTGATTGAGGACCAAAGGAAAACCGCTGAATATACATATTGTTACTATATATATTTTAAGGATAACATTATCCTCTGCATAATGTACTAGCAGTAGTTAGGTATTTTGCCCAAGAAGTAAAATGTCAACGTGCTTAAAATTACTTATGTGCCCATAAAATCAACTATTCAGTAGATAGGCGTCGAGCTGGCAGAATTATTTGCTTCTGCACCTAAAAAGATGTGTAATAATAATAATTAACGCCCTACGTAATGGTTTCAAAATCAACATTAAGAAACCATTTTAACTTGATAGAATTAGCTTTCCTCTCTTCCCAGAGATCGAAATGAAAACAAAAGATAATAAATTCCTTTCATAATTTTCCCACAATCCCGCACAGGTGGTATTTCAAGTAAGGAATAAGTGACTACCATCGATATCACAGCAGTTATGACTTCACAAATACATGCCTGGTCACGAGAAATACTTACTATAACTCATGACATAATTCTACAGCCCATTGACGCATTTCCATACATTACTTTAACAATAAGCAAGACTGGTATTGTGTCCAATCGCTCATGAATTTTATGTTTTTGGTCATTTCGCGTTGTGTTGGTAGGTATTAAATACGTGTGGGCTGGCACAGGGTGGTCTTTACTCTTACTTTGTAGGACAAAGGAGGAGGAGTGTAAGGTACTCCATTCGTCTGTGAAGCAAATAATATCATGCTGTGCTTGCCAATGCGGAAACCGAAGAGGTTTCCATAAAGAACAAACATATTGCCATAAACACTAGTCAAGTTAGATGATAACAGTACTATCTTCCTTGAAATTTTGTATAGAAAGTTGACAATGTCGTTATCTTTTTGACTACAGTTTATATTATAGTTGCCTTACACACAGTGCACACGGTTGAGCAGTGGTGACCCCATGGTAAAGTGACTTACCAGTTGTAGGTCGTAGGTTCGAACCCAGAAAGGCGGTTTAGTTTGTGTAAATTATTTCATCACCACTGAACCTAGAAAACATTGGAAGACAATGTGACATCTACCAACCCACACTGGGCTCGTGTGGTGGATTACAGCCCACTGCCTCTCACCGAGAGAAGGCCTGTGTCTCAGCAGTGGGAACACTGTAGCGTGATTATGTTACACACAGTCATGTACGGAAACTAAGTCTTGGCAAAAGAAGGGGCGATTTTGCAATCAGTTTCATCCTCTACCGTAGGTAATCACGTTTCTTTGTCAGCTCGAGTTCTGGCCCTTCATGCAATAATAGACACAACCTGCGTAAGCGTGCTACAATACTATTTACGGGAAGAGCTCAAATATACCATAACGTAGAAACAAATCACCAGCCCATTACACTTTCTTACAAAAACCTCAACTATTTCACTCGAGTTTTTTTTTATTAATAGCGTGGGCTGAAACAGCTGATCAATTCAATTGTTTATTACACAACAACGTCAAAGAAGTCATTGAACTACGTAATAAAACTAATAACGTTCAAAATGAACAGAAGAATTCTAATAAAACCTCAATTTTGGACACCCACGCTAAAATGAAAGGCGATAAACAAAATGCTCTTGTCCCTAAATTAATAATAGACAGTAAAATACAGTTTGGAATACATAAAATCACTTGAAAACGAACAAAATAATTCTAATACAGCGTTAATCTTTATTTGAAAGGCTTATAGGCGACTTAGCAAAGATTATGCATCGTTAGATGGTGCTTTGTTTCGCTTTACATTTGTAATTGGACTGTATAATGTATTTTATTACTACAATGTGTGGTCCAAAGTGATTAGATTGGGCCACCCTGCCTCTCATCTCGTGATAGGAAACGGGAAATAGTCAATATCACATGCAAAGGTGGTAAGATTCATGGAAACCATTGAATATTCTGGTGGCATTCCTCTTAACACTGACTCTAACGAGGAATTAAAGACAGATTCTAATCTGTCGCCTGATCAAGATAGCGAATCTAAGATAACATCATCGTCGGTCAATCAACTAGAATCAAACTCGAATTATTCATGAAAATTATTAACATGCTTTTCTGTTGTTCCCAGGTATACGTCACAGAAATAGCAGTCCCCGAAATCAGAGGGTGCCTCAGCTCAGTACTCAAAATTCTGAGCCAGATCGGCATTTTGATATCATTCTCCATCGGCGCCTACTTGAACTGGTACCAACTCGCTTTGATGGTCGCCGCAGCACCAATCCTCCTGTTCTTCGCTCTCTTCTTTATCCCTGAAACTCCATCTTCGCTCCTTCTAAGAGGGAGAGAACAGGAAGCAGAAGAGTCTTTGCAATGGCTCCGAGGACCAGAAGCTGATATACGACAAGAATTAGCAACGATAAGGACCAATATTCTCGCCAGTAAACTTTTCAATGGAAATAACGCTGGAAAGTTCAAGGCTCTGCTTTCGAAAAGGATGACAAGGCCTGTTCTAATAACTTGTGGTCTGATGTTCTTCCAAAGGTTTACTGGAGCAAACTTATTCAACTTCTACGCAGTAAAAATGTTTAAGAAGACCTTTAGGACGATGAATCCTCATGGTGGAGCGATAGCAACGAGTGTTGCCCAACTACTTGCGTCATGTCTATCAGGAATGTTAATAGACAACGTTGGAAGACTACCTCTGTTGATGATAAGTGGAGTGATGATGTCAATAGCTCTCGCCGGTTTCGGATCATTTGCGTACTACCAAGAAGTCTTCGGAAATTCGTCAGATTTAATGGCATCAGAACCTACGTATGACTGGATCCCTTTGCTTTGCGTTTTAACTTTTACGATCGCGTTTTCTTTGGGTATCAGCCCTATTTCTTCTCTTCTTATAGGGGAACTGTTTCCACTTGAGTACAGAAGTACTGGCAGTGCGTTAGCTACAAGTTTCAGTCATCTTTGCGGGTTCGTAAATGTTAAGACAGCAACGGATTTCCAAGACTATATAGGACTGTCCGGACTATTTTGGATGTATGCAGGAATTTCAGTACTATGTCTCCTATTCGTCGTACTTTTCGTCCCAGAAACAAAAGGTCGTGAGATCGACGAAATGGATCCGAAGTACGTCGAATCTTTATGTATTAATCGATAGTCTTCGATGTATTTAATGTCTTGGTTTGTTATAAAGAAGACGCAGGTTAAGCGCATAATATCGAATATGGAGTAGATAATCGGGAAACGATTATTTATGAGAATCGCCGCTACAGAGATACTGTTTTGCTAGTCACAAGTAGTGCAATGAAAATATTAGTCGGTGTTAAACAGTCTCTTAGTGTATATAAATGCGGTTTGCCGCCAGTGTGCGCTTAACTTAAGCACGGCTGGAGTCTTCAACCAGTATTAATGTTAGTATTTCCTTCAAAGTGCCTTTATCTTAAAAAGTTCCTGTATTTTCTTACTAAGACTTGAGAAATTGCATCGGGAGCATTCGTTGTATCAAAATGTTGTGTTAAATTTTTTCATATGGTGCTTACTTCTTTAGAGAAATAATGTAAACAGACTGTTTTATATCTGAAACTAAATCATTCAATGCTTTGGTTGAATTGTTTGTTTATGACTTTTAGATATTTCAATGTATCTGTTATTTATGATATATTTACTGTATTGTTAGAAGTATCGAAATTATTCTTATACAGTGCATTTACTGTCAATGTGCTTCCAAAATCTGGTGCAATTTCTAAATAATCTATTTTCCTGTTGTAGGTTATATCTAAATGTTGTTGAGATCTGAATTTTCTCTGTCTTACTAAATTAGTGATATTTATTGTAAATATAGTTTAGTTAATGTTGTGTGGACTATGTCATGAGCGGAGTGACCGATGATCTCAGCTCTTATGTAAGTTTGATATAAGGTCGTTTTTGCTTAGCGGCCTATAAAATAATACGAATTTGAAATTAATCGGTCTTCGCTTAAGATGTAGTTTGCTGTAGTAGTGTGATGTGAGTATCATGTTATTCGTTGGTTGAGTTTAGGTAACTATAAAAGAAACGAGTTTTGTTGATTTTGTTACAGTAACTTGTAAGCATGACTATTTATGGTCACCACAATGATTAGACATTAATAGAAAATTGTTGAATTGATTTATCATCATCATCATCATCAGCCTACAGCAGTCCACTGCTGGACATAGGCCTCTCCAATTGCACGCCATTCAGCTCGATTCTCGGCAACTCTCACCCAGCTGCTGTTCTTGATCATAAATTAAAAAATCTGCCCTCCTGTGCATTTTGGTTATAGTTAGAGATTTTTTACCAAATATTAATATCTACTTAATTATCTACTGGTTATCTAAAGCCAACTAATGACATTATACTCATCGTATTGTACGGGTATGGCATACAGTCGCGAGCACAAGTGCTCATAAATTGTATTAAAAAATATTTCTTATACAAAATGTAAATTATTACGAAAATGTATTATATCGAATAATGAGTTAAAAGTATTACACTATCTGTGTAGGTACAATTTGTGCATATTAAAAATATTGTTAAATACAGTGACGAAATGTCAACATATTTTGCAATTTTATTTTGTAAAAGTTGGTGCTAAAACCGGTGCCTTGCATTTTTTAATGTTCTTTTTTCGAATATATAAAATAAATGTTTTATAGATAGTGAGTGTATATAGAAGCAGTATTATTAAGTTTTGTAAATAGGTATATATTTTATAGATATTTATGTAGTAAGTAATTGTGTTACAATAAAACACGTTGCCATATGAGGAAGCTATTTCAAATGATTGATTTGTACTTAAAATTCGAATTTAAGTGTTTCAATAAAAACTTTGTGACCCTATTCTTTGTTTATTTTTTAAATATCTGCAACCAAAATAGAAAGACACTAAAAGTAATTAGGTACAGGTCTAAAAAGGAACAAAAATAATCTACATAATTACTTATGACTAATAAAATTCAAATGAAATGAACAGTACCATTTTTTGTCATTCACAAACCGATACATGTATGGTTATCTATTTACATCTCCTGAAAATGAGTAAATTGCAAGTTTGCAACCCAGCAAAAGTTGAACATGTAGCCAATGAAAGAAAATTATTTGTAAATGAGATATTTATGTAAAATACCTACCCACTCGTTCTTCAAGGAATCTAAAGAAATTCATTCTCTCAACAGCAAGGTAATTTGCAAGGTAATTTATTTTCGGGATCATAAATGAAATCTAAATCTAATAGCAGCTGCACTAACTTTTTTGTTCTTTTGTCAGCCTATACTGTCCCACTGCTGGGCAAAGGCCTCCCACAAAATCTTCCAGGAACTCTTTTCCCGCGGCACTTCGAATTAACCCTCGCGGCACGCGTCCAGGTCATCTCGCCATCTCTTTCTGGAGGCTTAGCATGACGCTTTCTATTTCTACGAAGAATAGACACAGCTCGTTCTATATAAAGTAACATTTCGCGTCTCCATTTTTGGCATCGCACCGTAGAAATCCTTCTACAATCTGTCATTTTGTCTTTCGTTTCTAACGATCTTTGTCTAGGTTCTTTTATAAGTAGACTATTTCAGAAACAAAGCTTTTTATCCCAAACTGTCAAAATCACATTGACAACTGAAAACTTTCTACTGTCTACACGGAACGTTATCTTTTTCTACTCTTTCGTTGACAAAACGGTGCTCGTGCTAAGCCTGCTGGGCCATCCTCGGCGGTGCCGTCCATCTTCAGGCACCATTGTGTGGAGACTTACACAGACAGACTACTGCAGTAACTATGTCACAAAGTTAATTGAACACTCTTGTACCCGATTATCCTAACCTCGAAATACGCAAACTTGACACACGACTCGACCAACAAAATAGAACCATCATTACTACCGGAAGTACCGACATTACGGTGTCACCATTGTACCACATAATGCGATCATGATAGTGTCATGGTTCCATGAACATGGATCCCGTGGTAACTCACCCAATTATGTGTTTCTGTTCCCGGTTGATGATTCTCTATGATTTTGGTAGAAATTGACAAAGGCATTCATTAGCGGTTATCTTCTCAGTTCTGAACAGCGCCCTAATGGGGAAGAAAACTGTCAATTAGTTCCGCGTAGGTGGCGCTAAGTGTTTGTTACAAACGAACTGACAAAGAAATTAAAAAATATTTGTTTTTTTGTGACTTATGTATATCAATATAACGGGTCGTTTTGTAGCCTTTAGATAAAAAGAAATAGGCGTTATCAAATTCCTAAGTAATTTGCACATTAAGAGAAAGTGGGAAAAGGCACTGAAATAAAAAAAAACACTTCAAATCTAGTGATTTTTCGAGAGACCTCTTCTAAGACGACAGGTTGGTACGATACCGGACTGGATTCAGGACACACACTGTCGAGGTTGAAATTTCTGTCGTAAGCTCTATTCTGTCCCACCTGTGAAGAAAAAAAATGGTTTCTTTTCAAATATCCTTACATTTTGTAACAAGTAACCTTACGTCTTGTTTATCATTAGTATCATTAAAAAGCAAAAAAATAGTGAGTTAAGTTTGTTTTTTATAAATATAAAACCAGTTACTTACTTAGTTATAAAAATATAAAACCAATAATATTGTTCAGAATACAGCTAAAAGTTGATAAAATGTTAAATATGTATAATGTACCTTACGACAAGCTCGGCGTTCTTTCCTTGTTGCGATGCTCATAATTTTTTCAACTCCTCCTTCAACTGGGCTGTACGCCAGGTAGAATACATTGTGAAGTAACTGGAAGCAACAGAAATTGATGACAAAAACATGCAAATATTTAAAAAATCGTCCACACAATGTACACGTTTTTATCAACAACTATTGACCGGTAACCAACACATAGCGCCATCTTGCGGCAAAGCTTCCGGGAAACAACCCCATTGCGCAGCACACCATCAATCAAGTTCATCAATATTGTTCGTCGAGTGGTTGAGCTCCTCAAGTTCTGAGTTGACCTCCACGATCAGTGACAAATGCGTGCACTAACTGGACAGGTCCACTCATTCCGTGTGGTTTTTCCTCAAAAGACCATTTCAGACACAAATCTACATGGTCTTCACATGATCTGACCAAGATTATGTCTGGACTTTAAAAGAGACTGTGACCTCTGAGTTTGTTTTGGCCGTTCTTCTCAGAGTAGTCAGATAGGAAACGGCGACCTCATCTAGTTTTTAAAATATGATTGACGTGTAAAAGTGTTTGTACAAACCTACTTACAGAAATAAAATCATTTAATCACAATCTGAATAATTTTTTACGGATATTGCTGATAATCCATTGCTTCATATGTTTGAAAAATTCGTCTGCTCAACAACGTAAATAACGCAATGAATGTTGTTGAACTGTCAAAATGAAAGCCATGCCTACTGTTAGTATGTTACGCAATTACCTCGGTGTTTGTAGATCTCCTATTTGATAGGGATAGAACAGACTTATTCATCATTATTTGCCTAGCCTTTTCTCAATTTAATTGGGCTTCCATACAGCAACATCAAAAGAGAGATTAGAAAACAATTAAAAGGTGACCATTGTGAAAATGCGAGCAGTGGTGGCCCAGTGGTATCAACCCTGACTTAAGAGTTGTAGGTCGTGGGCAGACGAATTACAAATTTACGCCTATTCATTGAGATCATTCCAATGAACCCAAACACGATACTTCTAGTGTATGTTGGGAGTTGGGTATCCTGCAAATTCCAGGTGATGCTGCAGCATCAGTTCAAGTTACTATGTTATTCTAATATCTTTAAAGTACCATAGAATACAAATTTCGGCTCAATTAGACCTTTTTTTTTTTTTTTTGGATGGGAAATCATCAAATGACCTCTCCCGCTCTGGGCGGAGCGGAAGGGCGTGTCAGACTCTTACTGACTAAAACCCACCCGTGTTCCTTCAGTTGCCTGTGCGCCAGGGCCACGGTAACTCTTTCGAACAATCCGCGACCCCGGCAGGCATCGGCCCTATCGGACCCCGTCAATTATGCTGACAACTCTTTGAGGCGCGCGTGGAACACAACGCGCCGTCGACCCGGGCCTGGTCCTTACCGGACGGCGAGCTGCCCATTGCTCGCCGTCCGCAGGCCCGCGCCTACGGTGGCCGGGAGTCGGCTATGGACTCCCGACGCCCAGGGTGTCTCCTCCTGCGGCGACTAGGGGCGTGAGGGCGCAATGATTGCCTCTCCCTCACGCGCTCCGCCTCCTCCTTCGCGAGCATTACTGCTTCGCAGAAGGAGGTGACTGCTTCCCATTCTCTCTCGCTCCGTACTATGGCCTGAACCAGGGCCGGACGCGAGAGATCGCCGCCGCCGATCGCCGCCACGAGGACACGGCGGTGCTCCACCCAAGCTGGGCAGACCTCCACCGTATGCCGTATGCGTGTAATTAGACCTGAGGAAGATGCTCACAACTCTTCATCAACTAGAAAAGAGCTGATAATCTTCAAACGGCAAAACAGATTTTCTTAAATCATAGCTAAGAACATTCTCGATTAAGTCACCTTAGAAATGAAACAAAAAAAAAAAACAGTTCAGCCGTTTGGGAGCTACTATGCCGCAGATAAACACACAGATACACACGTTAAACTTATAACACCCCTTTGTTTCCCGCGACGGGGGTTAAAAAAATGTCAGATCTTGTAAATTTTCAGTGATTTTATTATTTCCAATTGAAGCCACCGGGCCAGATACGCTTGCTGCACTGATAAATCATTAGTTACTTCTGTAAGTAGGTTTGTACAAACACATAAACACGTCAAAAATGAATTATGTTTTAAAACTAGATGAGTTCTGTGTTTCCTATCCGACTACTCTGAGAAGAAAGACCGAAACAAACTCACTAGGTATAAGGAGTAGATATTTCATGTCTATTTCGGACGAGTCTTAATCGTATTTAGCGGTGATAGCGAATGAGAGGTGAATCTCCACTGATCTTCCCCTTCATAAGTTCTACACCAGTGACATTCCTTCATTCATTCATCACCTGTGACTACTGGTGGGGAATGTATGAATGAACAGCACATCATGACGCCTAGCGTCTGATTAATTCATCTTAGCAAGACACACGTAGCGTGATTATTCTCGCCTCTTTTGATTAGGAACTTTTCAACAATGAAGTCGACCGTTTTTGGGATTTGAGCGATGTAATCCCCTTAAACCTCTTTAATTTGCCTTATCTTGACTATATTCAGCATAAGTGCTAAGCTATACTTAGCACTTATGCTGAATATAGTCAAGACAAGGCAAATAGACTCGGTAAGCCGACTCCATTTTTCTGTTCCGTTTGTTAAAACGCAGTATCAAATATTACCAAACGATTACGGAGGTATGTAGTTTCTTTTAAAAAAATGTGTTGATTTGTAATAAGTAACATTGGGTACTTTAAACACTGTTACAATAAATTTTATTCGGCTGGCAACATTTACGTAGAATTTTATTTTTAATACACTAGTAAAATTATTGTAAATAGATAAATAAAAGATTATTCCATAATTAATTTAGCTGATAACCTTTTCGTTCAAAAAGGATAATTTAAAATATCGATGCGAAAAGACTATTTCATAATTATAATGCATTTTTGAAGTGAAAACCTCTTTAGGCGCGTTGAGAACTTTTTGGGTGAACAAAAATCGTGGAACTCGCGTCATCGTCCCCGCACGCTGTGACGATACAATTCACAAGTTACATAATTTTCACTTCTATCGGCAGTCCCCAATGACTGCCCCGCATTTTTTTTATGATACCCTCATTTTTGTTTGATTGTTAGAGACACGTTAGAGATAAAAAAACATAAATATCGGTTCGTGTTAGCGAGTAATCTTGTTTGCATCTTCTAGTTAAAAGGTTGAACTATCCTTGTCGTGTTATTTGAGTTAAGTAGAAGTGTGACTGTACTCTAGTTGCAGTGAAATAAACTAAATTATCATTAATACGTGAACTTATTTTAACCAATGATTTAACACATATTTGCCGAAGTTTCTTGAAACTCGAAGACCCAGGTAAGCCAACAAAACGTAAACAAAAATTGAAACAAAAATACCTACTCCAATAAACAATCATTCAATTCATAATGGATCGCTTCAAACGGAAATAAATGCAGCTTAGAGGTACTTATAACACTTAAGAGATACGTTCAAGAGGCAGGAATGAAACGCTTGAATCTTGAGAATTGATTCATCGCATAAGGCTATAAAAAGTACTGTCTGGGTTGAAAGCAATGATGTTATTGTTCTAATTAGTCGAACACAAGCGCATGTTTACTTGTAGCTTTGGCTTTTTTTTTTAGTTTGGCACAATATTCTTTATACAACGTGTCCCAGAAATCAACGTCAAGCCGAAAACGGGCAATAGCAAGTCGTGACAGTTATTACAAAAATAAAAAAATAAAATGAATTGAATGTTGGGCAAAAATCTAACATTTTATTTAAAACTGAGGTAGTTATGTTTTAACTTTTAACTGTAATTTATAAAAGGGTTATTCATGGTTACGTCACAGAAAAGAAACTGTCGAAAAGTTAATATTTGTAGTCACAGAACTTGAAAGATCATCACAGGATGTCACTTTTTGAGATTTATTTTTGAATCCATAAAGTTTGAAAAGTACATGACCAAGTTTTTATTTTTATTTTTCAAACAACTGTCACGACTTGGCCTATTGCCCGTTTTCGGCTTGACGTTGGTTTTTGGGACACGTGGTATAAGGAAAACAAAAGAAAACCTATTTCACCTTACTGAAACAATCAATTGAGCATCTTGCAGTCCATTGCTGGATATAGGCCACTCCCAGGCGGCGCCACAACACCCTGTCCTCCGCTTTCCGCATCCAGTCTGTCTCAGCCACCTTTTTAAGGTCGTCGCCGTCGGTCCATCTAACTGGGGGGCGTCCCACACTACACCTGCTGATACGCGGTCTCCACTCTAGCACCCTAATTAACTGAACAGTAACTACTACTGAACAGTAAGTTGCTGACCTACCTTGAAGACAATGATCTCCTCAGTGACCGTCAATATGGCTTTCGCCGGGGACGGTCAACTGGCGATCTTCTTGTGTATGTCAGGCACTGCTGGGGCGAAGCCATCGAGACACGGCGAGGCACTTGCTGTATCGCTTGATATCTCGAAGGCCTTTGACAGGGTCTGGCACGCTGGTTTACGCAGCAAGCTTCCTGCTTATGGCATCCCGGCTGATTTTTGTAGCTGGATATCAGACTTCCTTAGCGATCGGTCGATCAGAGTAGTCGTAGACGGCTGCTCCTCCGACCTTATGGCTATTGATGCCGGAGTTCCTCAAGGGTCTGTTCTGTCTGCAACTCTTTTCCTGCTGCACATCAATGACCTACTTCAACCTGGTATTGTTGGGTATGCAGATGACAGTACTGTTTCAGAGAGATACTTGTCCAGCGCAAAAACCAGCGGGGCCGAAGTTTGTTCCTTGAGGGAGGCCATGGTAGAGCGGATAGATTTGACCTTAAGCCTTGTCGCTCAGTGGGGTGATGACAATCTGGTCTCTTTTAACGCCACCAAAACACAGGCGTGTCTTTTTACCGCTAAAAGGAGTCAAATCAACCAATCTCCTACTTTTCGGGGTACATCTGTTCCTGTAACTGATCGGCTCGAGCTCCTAGGCATGGAGTTGACATCTGGTCTCAACTTCGGCGCCACCATCGAGTATAAAGCCCAAACTGCGGCTAAGAAGCTGGGCATCCTAAATAAGGTGAAGCGATACTTTACGCCTGGACAGCTTTTAACCCTCTACAAAGCGCAAGTCCGATCCTGCATGGAGTATTGCAGCCACCTTTGGGATGGCTCAGCTAAATACCAACTTGCCGCGCTTGACTCGGTGGAATGCAGAGCTAAGAGACTCATTGGCGTCATAAAACTGGTGGATGCCAAGCTTCGAAACTTGGCTCATCGCTGTAAGGTTGCCTGCTTATCGGTGTTCAACAGATTGTACTTCGGTGAGTGTGCCCAAGAACTGCACGACCTCATTCCACCGGCCCCCTTCTACCATCGGACATCTAGGCGCACTGCAAGTTACCATCCCTACCTATTTGCTATTCCACCAATTCGCACTAAGCGCTTCCAAACATTTTTTATAAACCTAGACTAGAGTCAAGAGGAAACCCACAAAAAAAAAAATGTCTACCACAATCTGAATAATTTTGAAGGATATTGCTAATCCATTGCTTCATATGTTCGAAAAATTTGTCTGCTCAAACTACGTTAATAACGCAATGAATGTTGTTGAATTGCCAAAATGAAAGCCATTCCTACTGTTAGTGTTTCACGCAATTACTCGCTATTTAATTATAAATTTCAGAATCAATGACGAACAACGATAACTTTTCTAGCCCCAATAATTATGTTCATTTGTTTTCTTTTCACTTTAAACAGCTGTATTTGCTAAGCCAGTTCGAGATTTAAATAAAATCTTTGATAAGTCACCTCCTTGGTTGCCATGGGTCGAAGTAAAAAGTTCGTTCCGTTTTTAAATTACACGACAGATATGAATTTTCATAGTAATTTTAATTTATTCGGCCGCTAAACACGACAGATATGGATTTTCATACTAACATTACCGGCCGCTGCTCGCATGCATTTGACCAGGGGGCCTAAAATGGACGCTTTGGCAGAATCATAATATTATGATCTGCGTACAATTCGTATATCCCGCAATTCATCTGTTTGACAGCTGCTATTTGACATTAGACTTCATTAGAGCAATGCATAATTTGTGGACCATTTTACGAAACTTCATACAAAACTGTCAAACAGATGAATTGCGGGACTGATTAATTGTACGCAGATCATAATATGATTCTGCCAAAGCGTCCATTTTAGGCCCACAGTACAGCATGTTTTATTTATCTCGAAGGAGGTTGTTAAAATAATGCTCGAATTTCCAAGTATGTTAGAGAAAAATCCATTGTTTTAAAGTAGTACTCACATATCTGTATCCAGACTCGTATCTTCCGCCTACCTTCTTGGGCAACAATATGTGGGTGAAACATCTCCGGCTAATCCGTTTTATCTAGAATAAAAACAAATGCGTCGGCCGGGAATCGAACCCGGATCAACTGCTTGGAAGGCAACTATGCTGACCATTACACCACCGACGCATGTGATAGAGCCTTTTAAAATGTTGTGCGCGATTATTTTAATCCTCATGAAATCATACTTTCTGAGACTATTGATGATGTTATTTTTATACAGCTATAAGTATTATATCAAAGGAAGAAACACACTCCTGACCACCCGACCGGACAGCATAAAAAGGGTACATTATACTCAATACCAGATTTGCTATTAAATTTGCTAGAAATACTAGTAATTACCCGACTGCACGACAGCCGGAGTTATGTTTTTCACAACTATTTATGTATGTATCGTTTATTTATTTATTTTAAAAAAACATGCTCAACATTACCAGACATAGATCCAAATTATTGCACAGTTAACTTCTTTTATTTACATACATACATACATAACATCACGCCTGTATTCCCCGAAGGGTAAGGCAGAGGTGTACCTATAGCACACCCACAATTCGCCAGTTATGTTTAAGTCCCATGTAATAGGGGGCGAGCCTATTGCCATCAACCGGGCACAAATCCAGACTCCGGGCTGCTACCGAGAAATTCCAGATGGAAAAACCCGATTACACTTTGCCCGACCCGGGAATCGAATCCAGGACCTCATGCTCAGCATTAGCGCTTGCGACCACAAGACCAACGAGGCAGTCAGTTCTTTTATTTCTCCTTTAAAATTCGATTTTTGATATTACCGCTTTATTGCCCGGGGCCAGCGATATATAGGATACAATAAGAAACTAATAACAATAAGAAATAATATACAAAATTAACTTAATAAATAACAATCAACTAATACATACATATATAAACTCACGCCTTCTTCCCGTGGGGATAGGCAGATACTACAGAATGCCACCTGCTACGATCCTTACATACTCCTTTTGCCTCGTTTACGTTCATACAACTGGTCATACACGCACGCCGGTTGCGAGTACTACGCACCTGACTTTTCTGAAGAACATCACCAATAGGGTCACTATATGTCTTAATATTGGCACAAAAAAAAAATATCTTTCGTTCATCACCTCACAAAATCAAAGTTATATTTTAACGTAAGAACCTGCCTATTATTATAAACCTATGTATTGTGAAAGGTTGTTCTTTTGCTGATGAAAATGTTTTTATTTTTAATCAATACTATCATAATATCAATGCCTTGCCAGTTGTGCCAATAAAAAGGTGTTGAAAAACTCGTGCACAATATTTTAGAAGTATCCACATGCGTCGGTGGTGTAATGGTCAGCATAGTTGCCTTCCAAGCAGTTGATCCGGGTTTGATTCCCGGCCGACGCATTAATTTTTTTGGCCTTGCTAAACAAGATCATTAGCTAGATTAGGTAGCCCTAACTAAAGCTAGGGTTTTCTAAGACTATGGTGGCCGCCACATAGCGTCCGCAATTTACCGGCGAATTACGTCACAGAAACGTTATTTATGAGTGTAAGTTGGTGTGAGTTCTAGGAAAACTCCTAGAAAGCGTTTTTTGACACCGTAATGTCTAACTCCGGTGCCATCATTTTCATGACAGCTGTCACTGGTGCTGTTTTAAGGCGGCCACCAGTCTTCTAGGAAACCGTGCTTAACGTTACTCGTGTTATATTTATAATTTTCAAATCTTGTTTGGAGAAATGGGTGGAAGGTCTCATCTTACGCGTATTGAAAGTGAAGTTGTGGTCGAAGAGCGGAAGTGAAACTCCAACTTGCAGTTACAGTTCGCACAAAAGTTTATGAGCCCTCTGAACGTAGGCCCGAGAATGAAACCGCGCATGGTACAGTTGAGTGAGAGTGAGAAAGTTTCCTCGGATACCTATAACATGCGTACTGCGCAGCCACTCGCGTGCAACTTCCGACAGCTCATTAAGTTTTGCGCGAATTGTAACTGCAAGTTGGAGTTTCACGTATTACAGTTCAAAGGTAGATACACTATTTAACACAGTCATATAATTAATTAAACTAGTACGGACAAAATACAATAATGACAAAATCTAGTCAGTGTCCCATGACGGTACAAAAGCATTATAGAAGCCACGTGAGGAACGCTATGGGTAGCGCCCCGGATTGTGGCATAGGCCTGAATTCCTCCTACGCTGATGTCGGTCGCGTACCAGTTGTAGCAACGTACGCGCCGCTGACGTCAGCCTCGCAGTGTGCTGCTATTTTTTTTTTTTGTTTTCCTAATGGGCAGCTCGTAGTTTTGGCCACTAAGGTCTTGGCTACTTAACCGGGCAAGCCTGTGGGTGCCTTAAGCTACTAACTTAAAGCCTCCAGCCAAGGGCGAAAATTCTTAAATACTAGGTAACCGCACGCTAAGGGCACCCCCTGTGGGGTACGAACCTAGGCTTAGGGCGTCACTGAGGGGAGGGCAGCAAGATGGGACAGGCTGGATCGAGATTATATTATTATTAACAGGGGAATTTAAAACTACAGGCTCAGCTACCGCGCGGGCTGGCGCGTCGTCGAGCAAGGGTCGGGGGGGGGGGGGGACAATTACGTCGGGGGCGTCGCGTAGGACCTCGGCGGCGAGGTCGGAACGATGGCGGTCTGTTCTTGTGTACTGCACTGGTGGCCCTACTGCTCTCCTGGAGGAGGGTTATGGGGTCATCGGAGTCGGACAGGGCATGCCTTGGACGGCGGGTACGACTAATGCGGGAGGGGGTATATCTGGCAGCCTCGACAACCAGAGGGTTGCGATGTGAGGCCGCGGAGTCGAAGAAACGCTTGAAATGCGCTTCATGAACTGACGGATAGTGGGGATTTTAAGATCGAGATGGAGGATCTCGTTCCGAACGAACCAAGGGGGGTGCTGCTATATTGAAAACAATGTTTATATGTACGCGACCGACATCAGCGCAGGAGGAATGCAGGCCTTAGTGTTGCCACTTAACAAGGGTGCGTTCCTTACTAACTTTAAAAATACTCAAATGAACATAATACAGGCGACGCCACGTATTCTACGGTGCGTTAACAAATACACAATACGTGACGCCACAATTGTATGGCATGGATATTAATAAGTTGTAAATTATTTCATGATTGTTTAATTAACTACACTAACGAATTGGGACACTGTAATGGTAACATAAGTATGTAAATAAAAAATATAAAAAATAAACATTTTAATTATTCGAGCGTACCATAAGATTTATCTCCGGATTTATCCGACAAAACTTACATCCTCTAATACAAAGCAAGTCAATAGATATAATGTATAGATCAGTGCTACTGGCTATATGGGACAGATATATAACACACAATGCGTTAAAAAGAGATGGCAATACAAACTAGATGCGAGTTAGCCTAGGATATAAAATATTTTATTGTATGAATATTGTAAATCTTAGATTCAGTTACCTACTAAGATTCCTACGGCTTTGTCTGCGTAAAAAGATCTTCCTCTTTTTTCGAAATCAAAATAATTTATCATCTGCCTGCCTTTCCCAAGTGTATTGGGGTTGGCTTCCAGTCCAACCGGATGCAGCTGAATACGTATTTTACATGGAGTGACTGCCTATCTGACCTCCACAACCCGTCAGTTACTGGGTAACGGGATACCCCTTGGTACGACTGGCTGTCAGTATTTTGGGCTTTTGACGACCCTTAACGTCTATCAAAGATCCACGAATGACAGTCGGGACCAACGGTAAATCAACCGATAATGTGATGGAGTAGTTGCTTATATAAAAAATACACGTAAGTTAAAATTAAAGAAATTATATTAACTCAAGCGTCTTGCCTAGAGATTCACATCTCACCAGCAGTGCTATTCTCTTATGCCTCCTCTACACGTCGACAGACGCGTCCGCGGACGCAACGAGCACGCACGCAACATAAAAAAAATGGATGTTGAGAAAAGAAAGCACGCGTCCACCCTCATTCGCAACTCCGATAATACTGATGCGTTGTCAGACGTGTGGACAGACGCCGGGCGCTCGCGCTGAAACCCTTTGATGCGTGCCAGAAAAAACGACAGCAAACGGATTGGTGGCAGACGCATCTGACGACGTTAAATACCTACCACAGACGAGCAAATTCCGCTCTCTACACGTCGGTGGACGCATCCGCAGATGTCATCTGCTGACGCAACTGTTGACGTGTAGAGGAGACTTAAGGATACAGCCTTGCGTGCAGCGCTCCCGCTGCAACGAAACAGCGGCGAAACAATTTGATTCTTGTTGTTGTTAATATTATAAGTATAACAATTTTTAAAAGAGACTCCTATCCATCGGAAACGACCAATTGGAACCGTGCACCTAGCTTTTGACGTTTCATAAGTGCCCATGTGAAATAAAGTGAAATAAAATATTTTGATTTTCATTTTTTTTTTTATTGTTGTTTTATTTTGACGTAACAAACAATAAAGTACTTAGTTCTGAATTCAAATTATTATACACGATAAATCTAATAATTGATGGACGTGGAAATTAGCATTCGTTTGTATTCGGAAATGCGATGATTCCCGAGCGTCATTATGAAAATAGTTGTACTGTAAATATATACTCTTTAAAGAAGCATGATTGTAAAAAAAATTGTATTAAATTGGCTTCAGAGTAAGCTATCATGAAGTTGAGTCCACGGTATCAAACGCTTCAATAACCTGGCTATAGTCATACCGCGGAGTTTACGGTTAGTGGAAGAGGCTACTTTAAGCTTCTTCCGATCCCAAGATAATGTCGCAGGGTTAACCACTAGACCTAAATTACTCACACGCAATACTGCACGCCTTTACTCTTTCACTAGAAGAAAGAAAGAAGAAAGAAAGAAAGAAGAAAGAACGAAGAAAGAAAGAAGAATGAAAGAAGAAAGAAAGAAAATAAAAAAATGGTTTATTTGTCACAGAAAAGCGTGCATACAAAACAGATAATTAATTCTGGTAATAATGTAAAATAAAAACAAACAAAATAGATCTATATTATTTCTGTTTCGTGCTCGTGATTATATATCTATAATCACGAGCACGAAACAGAAATAGTTGATAGCTGCACGTCATGACTGTGACAAGAAAGCTTCCACTCAGCATGATGCTGTGCTATGGGGGACCCACAGCACAGCGCTGATTTTCAGTGGTTACCCGAGAAGGACGAAAGGAAATCAAGTCAGGTTTAACACTCTACATTACAAGCGCGCCTATTTGCCCTTTTTGTTTATTATTTAAATCTGTGTTCTCATCTTAATACATGTTTTTTAAGTACATTTTTTTTGGATAATTGTAAGTTGAAGAGCGGTGTCTCCTATCAACGCAAATATGTTAATTGAAATTAAAAAAATATATATGTACCGGCCAGCTGTCAGCTGACGCAACTTAACTCTGCTCTCAGTTGAGGCAGTAATTTACTTAAATAAAATAGGATAGACAAAAGATATGCGTCGGCCGGGAATCGAACCCGGATCAACTGCTTGGAAGGCAACTATGCTGACCATTACACCACCGACGCATGTACTGATGCCTTCCAAATTATTGCACGAATTCGAAACTCTTTATTGTTTCAAATGTTTTAATTACAGTAATGAATTTGATTGTTTTATGAGACAATAAACTTTAATTACAAGTAAATAGGCACTAATTGCATTTATTGTGCTAATTGCGACTTCTAAATGTCTATTGTCTAGAGTCAAGAGGGGCTAGACAAAGTAACATTCGATTAGCGATGACGCTAGTAGAAAAGCAAATAAATGTATGGGGGAAAACTCATAGTCATTGAGCTCCTGGCGTTCCTGCAACATCAACTGGACGTCATGGATGAAGTTAGCCTCATGCACATCTGCACCTCGAGCTACACCAAAGATGTGATACGCAGTGCAAAGACGACACTGTACACGTCGCTCGACTTACCCGAACGAATGCCATCCCGCAGGAGGGACGTAAAGGGAGAGAGGAGTCTCCAAGACATGTTTCGGGTGTTTCAGCAGACTGACCCTGACCACGTGCCGTCCTTTGTGGCAAAGGAGCTGCGGAAGCGGCCCCCGTTACTTTTGACCACGTCGACGTCACCAGGTTGCTGAAGGATATTGTTACTCTGAAGGCTAGTCTGGCCGAGATGAAGTTCAAGCTAGATGCGTCTCCGAATACCATCAGTGAGTTACGTGCCGATATGGTTGACTTGCGCAATACTGTAGAGGTATGTAGGTCACCTGAGTTCGCATCAAAGGTGAACACTTGTCGCAGTGCAAACAACGCATCGCTGTCCAGTTTCGAGTCAGCGAAATTACACTCGTCACCGGCCGCTGTCACTGCAAGTGATTCAATACCACACCCTGCCGATCCCGCCTTTACCGCAGTAGAAGCGACGTCACAAGTTAGCACGTCAACACCTCGCCGTACTTACTCAGCAGCGGCTGCATAAGCTCCCATCCAAAAGGAGGAGTAAAAGAAGTAGTGTTTGCTAAAACTGCAAAATCAACCGAGGGGGCATCTAAGAGCCGTAATGGAAGCAGCCCCTAAGAAAATGCAGCCAGACATGGAGGGCTTTAAGACTGTGGAATCGAAGTGAAGGAAGCACACATGCCGTAATCGATGTGGTACTACTCTGGCTGGACCAAATATGTTGCTGCGCCCTGCTACACCGTCGACGCAGCTATACGTATTCAGTCTACATCACTCCACGATAGCTGAAGATATCGTGGAATACATCAGAACCAAGACCAAGACCTTGAGAGTAGAGAAGTTGGAGTCGCACCATAAAATAAACTTCAAGTCGTTTGTGGTGCGGCTTCCAACTCAGTAACTAGAAACCTTCATGAAAGAAGAGTTTTGGCCGAAAGGTGTGGCGTACCGACGTTTTTTTGGAAGGTTACGTGACACCACCCAGCGCAACACGACGCCGACACAGTCGTCACTTTGTAAATATAATAATTTATTATGATAAAAATATGTATTTTTAGGTTAAGGTATTAACATATTATATTTATCTATGGGCCTGCGTCGCCTGAAATAAATGGATTATTATTATTATTTTTACGTTTCTTGACATTACTCGGGAATCTGTGATCCCGGACCTTTGGAAGACATACGAGGGGCCGAAGCCAACTCGCAGAGGCCCGTTAGACTTTTTTAATGAAATGAGGCACCAACCGACGATTATCCCTGTTCGGTCTATACAAGTGCACCCAAGGACATCCCCCGGTTGGTGTAGGACTATGGCAGGATATGGAAACAAAGATATTTGACAATGGATTTGTGTAGCTTAAGTGCACTGGTTATCTAGGACTATGGAATGACTATAGCCCCTGCCTGACCAATGTTTCATATAAAATACACAGATAAAATGGCAGGGGGCGACTTGCACACTTAATAATGGGCCCCCAAAAACGGTCGCTAGCATATAGTGTCGTAGCGACAAAGGGGCAACATGTCCTGAGGTGCTTTTGAGGACTGGAGAGGTAGCCCACGGCTATCAGGACAATCCTGGAAGTACGGTCAAGATCCCTACCAGCATCTTACTGGAATACTTCCTTCCTCCGAGCATGTTTGCTCTTGGGAATCTCCACTCTAGCCGGCTAATAAACGGAAGAAAGAAGTGGGAGCTGTTCCTCGTCATTGTTCACTCCAGCCGGCCCAACAGCTTGCCACATGCTACCCTGCGGGCTTCTGTATCTCTCTTGGTCTGGTTCCTCACCCTAGACCTGTTTCGGCAAAGTAAACTCTACCGGTACAGACCTAGGGTTCAGGAGTGCGCAAGCCCCACCACGACGTCAACGTAGAGATACGGTGGTATTATTATAACTTATAAGCTATCGAAATGTCACGTGATCATAGGTCAACGAATAGAAATTAGCTGGACAATGTTAACATCATTCGATTCTATGAAACGAATCAACAGCGCCAAACGATTACTTCCATAGAGATGCGTAGCCAAGTGGCACTTTTTGACAAGCGTTATCGCTAGTTTTCGATTCGTATGATGGAAACATAAGCGAAAGCGATAGCGATTGTAGAAATAGAATCGCTCCGAAGCGAATGCCATTAGCCTAGGCCTCAGTTCTTCTAACTGAACAGACAGCTGTGTTGCTGGGGAGTATGTTGAGCCACTTCTTCTCCCCAGCTAAAACACTAGGAAGTGGTGAAGGGCGGGTGTATCGGGGTCCTGTCTCATGTAATTTTGACGTTCATAAAGAACTGATTCTCAGCATAGTTTGAATAAATGACTTATGATTGGATTTGTGTAAAGTCTCGTGCATATTTGGGTGGGCCGCACCGTATCGCAACGCATTGTAAAAATCCTTCTGCATCACTGAGTATATTTTGTATGAACCATCGCACACTATAACCGGGCCGCAGCACGTATTTTTGTGGCCGCTGTTGCGCTGCGATGTGACCTGCCTGTAGTGTACGATGGTTAAGAGCCCATTCACACGTACTACAACCACAACATGTGGTTGGGCGCTAATTTGTATGAAAATTCACACGTAACCACAGCTTCGCCACATTTTGTCGCTGCGATGTGGTGTGGTTGTGGTACGTATGAATGGGCCCTAATACACAATGTACGAAAGTGATTTATGAGGATTTTTGCAATGCATTGCGTTGCGGGCCGCCGCTACTGTAATGTGCGCTTAGCTTTTAAGGCGATAGGATGTGCATGCATGCATCTGATCCTTCGCATTTTCATATTCCTTTGCTAGTCTGAGTGTAAGCAGATTAGCCATTTAAAGTACAATAATTATCAGTATTTTACACGGGATAGTGACAGTAATTCTTATATCCCGTATATGTGCAATTACCACAAACTTGATTGGAGCAATCAAACACATGCGTCGGTGGTGTAATGGTCAGCATAGTTGCCTTCCAAGCAGTTGATCCGGGTTCGATTCCCGGCCGACGCATTATAATTTTTGTGCCAAGTTGGTGCCACGTTTTTTTTTCTAACTTGGACTTACAGCATCGGTAATGTTTAATTTTTTTCTACAGCTGATCGACAACCGCCTCATTAAGGTACGTGTCCCATCGCTGCCGCCGACGAGAAAGCGACTAGCTATCAACGATTTCCTCGCTCAAGAAACGTACAAGCGATTGTCGGTCCCATGTAAGTGAAAGAGATACATATATTCATAGTTAACCGCTGACTGTTCACACCGCCCGACGAGTACTCGTTTGTCGCAGCGACAGGAACTATCAGAAGGAGTACTCGCTCTGCGACGCTTGCTTGTCAGCTATAACACTGGCTGAGAGACTCACGCTTGCTCGCCAACCCGTTTATAGCTAGCTCTCTATCCAAATTCAAATTATGTATTTACTGTGGATCACAGGTTTATAAGATGTTGTGTTAGTTACAGGCTTGTAGGTATAATAATATACTTCGCCAGATATAGCATTCCGATTCACAGTGGTCACGTGGGCGACACAAGCCTACGTCATCACCGCTGTGTTACCAGTAGTGAGTAATAATAACTCCCCAACCGCCTTTATTACCTGTGTGAATCCCATAAAACAGTGAAGTTTTAACTAACAATTACGTTGGTATATGTTTAAATTGAATTGTTTCGTTTGATTAGAAAAACGAAACGTCAATTTAAATGCTTTAACAAAATGGTGACTGAAAATGTTTCCATAACTCGTGTTTTGTTGCAATAACGTGGCAACTGGATAGTGACGTAAGCATGTGTCACTCCCGGAGTGCCAGACCTTGTTTTTTTAGACCATGGTTACAGGTAAGTCTGCTATGTCCCGCCATTGAAGCCTATAACAATTCGCTTCTCACTAATCGCTGGCGGTGAGACAGGTAGTCCATTCAAAGTTCAGTCTACTTTGGCTACAAGTACATAGCTTTGGATGTGTTGTGTGTGTTGTACGTCATGTTGTCAATTTGTGAAGTGTGCGTACAAACTCAAATAAACAGAGCGCCGGGACGAGTCCGCTATATTGCTGACTTGATGTATTATTGCGAGATACAGGATGTTACTTACCAAGTGGTATCTTATTACCCAGTAACTGGGTTGTGGACGTCAGATACGCAGTCGCTCCTTATAAATAGTGGTATTCAGCTACATTTGGTTAGACTGGAAGCTGACCCCAACATCTTTGGGAAAACTCTAGCGAGCACGAATGCGCGGCATAACTGTAACGTAACTTCGAACGATTTTTTAATCGAAAATACATTATCCTATATGCATTTTGGTAAAAAAAAATGCGACACGCACAATTAGTATCACCCATATATAAGAATATAGTCTTAAAACCAAGTAAATATCGACCAGCCTATTCTGTAAAAATCTCACCGTGAAAACTTAGGTGAAGTGAACTGTCATTCCACTTGATGCTAGGGATTGCCACTATTGACAGCTCACTTCACTGAATTCATGATGTTTCTGGTCTGGTAAGGTAAGGATACTATAGATCTTAAGTTCACCTCACGGGTAAATCGATCGAAATTAAGAGCAGGCCCATTCCGCAATAATGATAAAAAGCAAAGTATATTCGAGTAATGGTGCTGTAAAGCATTTTATATTTCTGTAGTGGAAGGCTCGTTATTTTAACAAAATTCTTTCCTATTTTGTATCTTTTTCGACCACTTTTATCATTATCATCGGTCTTCTTAACCACCTTTTTCCAATATCGATCACCATTTTGTCAGGAATCAATTTCAACTACTGTCACCACGTCTTATTTTCACCTAGACACGCCGTATTACCGGTTTTATCATAACTTGAAAAACCCACGCCACCCTGTATGTTGTGAGTCGGTGACGTCACAGAATGTCTCGCTACGTTATAGCGAGTCATTAGACGGCTGCGGTATGGGCAGTAATCCAGGCTTAGCTTTCACTGCTATGTGATGTTTACCCACTGACTCTAATAGAAAATGAGTGTTGTGGTTGCTTCTTACTTGGACGCAGTCTGCATAGCCTATTTTGAACTATGTATTTTGGGATCGGTTTCCAGTCTTACCAGATGCAGCTCAAAACCAATATTTTACATGGATCGACTGCCTATCTGACCTCCACAACCCAGTTACAAGTTTTTTTTTTTTGGGTTGGAAATCATCAAATGACCTCTTCCGCTGTGGGCGAAGCGGAAGGGCGTGTCAGACTCTTACTGACTAAAACCCACCCGTGTTCCTTCAGTTGCCTGTGCACCAGGGCCCCGGTATCTCTTTCGAACAATCCCCGACCCCGGCAGGCATCGGCCCTATCGGACCCCGTCAATGATGCTGACATCTCTTTGAGGCGCGCGTGGAACACGACGCGCCGTCGACCCGGGCCTGGTCCTTACCGGACGGCGAGCTGCCCATTGCTCGCCGTCCGCAAGTTACTGGGTAACACGATACCCCTTGGTAAGACCGGTTGTTAGACTTTTGGGCTTCTGACTACCAAAATTCATTTAATTAAAACAATGCAAGTTCTCCAAATTCGATTCTTTACATGGCAAAAGATGACATTGAAATAGGTAAGTGCAGAAAATCCTGTATGACGACCATAATGAAATGTAAACGGAAGTCAGATGGATCCAAGTCTTGTGCTAAAAATAACTCAAGACCAACTAATTCATTACCGTTTTAATCGCTTTGGAACTTAAACTTGCTTCAGTACTGGGCCATGAAATAAGCAATCAATCTACCCTCTAACATTATAATATATATATTTTTAAATATATCTAATAATTATAACAATATTGCTACTCAATTTTAATTGTAATTGAATTATAACAATAAATATAATTTAATCATGACTAGGTATAAACCCAAAAGTTTGCATGTCACAATACTATGACTAAGTATTATGGATCTGTATAACTATTTATGACTAGCTTTTGCCCGCGGCTTCGCTCGCGTTAATTTATAATTTGACAATCAATTCGGGTTGTTCGGGGAATTATAGTTAAGAGGATGAAAAACCGGTCTATCGACACTCTAAGAGTCACAAAATATATTAGGCACTTAAACTAAAAAAAAAAAAAAAAACACTTAACACACTACTAAAGTTTCTACAATAATATAATTCATTCATGGTTCGAAAGATACGTGGCGCCATCTATTATCATAAGAATGTTATTGTTGTTTTCCTCGGGAACAGTACTTTTTTTCGGGATGAAAGGTACCCTATGTCCGTTTCTGTACACCAGACATTGTATTTGAAAAATTTCAGGATGATCTGTTCAGTGGTTTAGGCGTGAAAAGGTAACAAATACACAAACTTACCTACTTTCGCATTTGTAATATTAGTTAGGATAAGACCGGGATTGTACCAACACTTTATGGCAAATAAAATTGTTGTGATCTTGATTTTTTTGTTTAATGTTTTTAGTTCGCGTTGAACATCTTGTAGCAAAATGTGATTGCAGAACCAGCTCTATAGTTGGAACAGTTTTTCTTCAACAAGCCGGGGATAGCCATTTTTTTTTTTTTGGATTCTTCATCAGTTTTGTTAAATCCTTGAGATCTTATCAACACTGTAGATTTTGCGTTGACCGAGCGAGCGCGAAGCGTCAGCGTTTCAGCTTGGGCAAAAATGCTTTCTTAGGTCCGGATGTCCGGCGGCTGGCTGTTCTCCTCTACAGGTCGCATTTCTCAACCGATTCTCGTGAAATTTTGTGAGCAGAGGGCCTAGACAAAGTAACATTCGATTAGCGATGACGCTAGTAAAAAAGTTAAAATGTATGGGGTTGACATAAGCTATCGAAATGTCACGTGATCATAGGTCAACGAATAGAAATTAGCTAGACAATGTTAACAACATTCGATTATGAAATGAATCGACAGCGTCGAAATATTAGGTATTTCCACAGAGATGCATAGCCAAGGGACACTTTTTGACGAGCGTTATCGTTAGTTTTTGGAATCATTAGCGAAAGCGATAGCGATTGTAGAAATAGAATCGCTCCGAAGCGAATGCCATTTGTCTAGGGCCTCTGGTTCGATAATTATATAAAACGTTTTTGTCGACTCAGTTTTCGAATTTTTTCTAAATGGCAGTGGTATAGGGTTGAAAATGTAAAAAGAAAACATATTCCGCGCTCTTTTTGTTTTAAGGTGCTCGGTATACATTTATTCAGTTTTAAGCAATGCAAAAACAGATTCGTTTCTATAGTGTCGAAAATGCTGTTTCCTGTCACCTTTGGTTGCTATTTTTGTGGCCTCAGAAATTTTAGTTTAAATGCGCTAAGTGCATGTGAGATTGACATTTCAGGAAGCCGTCTGTTGTTGATCTTACAGGGAAGATTTTGCAATCATCAATGAGCATTCATCGATTTTTAACACTTAACATAACGTCACGCCTAAGTTCCCCGAAGGGTTAGGCAGAGGATAATACTCCCACATTCCGCCAGTTCTGTTTAAGGCCCATGTAATAGGGAGCGAGCCTATTGCCAACAATCGTGCACAAATCCAGACTCCTGGCTGCTATCGAGAAAAACCCGATTGAAAAACCCAATAAAACTTTACCCAACTTGGGAATCGAACCCAGGACCTCATGCTCAATAGTAGTATCGATTTGAACTCTAGTAGATATGGTCATTAAGTGGATCTCTGCTGGATATGAAAATGTTAATGAATAAAGGATGTCTATTTAATTTTCCCGCTTGTTTCACAGCCCCAATACCAGTAAACGTTATAATTACCAAATAGATTAATTTGGAGCGGATAAACTTTGGGGATTCTCCAATCTTGCTCTTTTAATTTATCCATCATGCCGAAATAAGGATAATTTAATCCTGTTTTCATTTCATTTTCCGCTCTGTCCTGTTTTGGGAGTTCAAAAGTTCAACTAGGTCAAATCTCTTGCTGTTACTGAAGCTTACCACGTGACCTTGCGATCATAGGGTCAAATTCTAGACAAAATAATATATATTATATTATATGTGTTGTATATAACAAGCAGGTTGAAGTTTACATTTGAAAGACGTGGCGAATTTTGTCCTGAAAACCACATTAGAATTCTCTATTTCCTAATATACATTATAATCATTTCAGCCGAAAAAACCCTCACTGCTGCAAAGGACATAGGCCTCCCCCAAGCAAGGCCTTCATCAGATCCTCGGTCCACTATACGCTACGTCTTCTGGTACGCGGTCGCCACTCCTAAACTTTTCGGCCCCATCATCCATCTGTTCTGCGAGCAATAAACCCTAATATTAATAAGAATGAACTGAATCTTACAAATTCACGACTAGAAATAAATCTGTGCAAAACAGCTGTATTTTCCACGTAAACACCATATCTCCCGACCGCTTCGTGTAACCCCATTGCTCCTGACTAAAAAACAATTTGCCACATTTATCCCGAACAAAAAAACTTCCAGAACATATATTTTAATGAGAATAATAATAAAGAAAGTGGTGTTAATACATCAGGGCTGGGGCAATGAATCGCGACGGATAATAATAACATCCGACCGAACTTTATATTTTATACTTATACCGGACTTAAGGCCTACCTACACAGAGTAGCGAGCGACAGAGGCGACGACGCGCGACGGTATTTTTACCCAACTACGGAGGAAGCCAGAAGGAAGGGAAGAAACGCACAGACTACGAGTGACACCGGCTATACGAAAACCGAAAACTATTGATAT
This sequence comes from Griposia aprilina, assembly GCA_916610205.1. Lineage (NCBI taxonomy): Eukaryota > Metazoa > Arthropoda > Insecta > Lepidoptera > Noctuidae > Griposia > Griposia aprilina. The sequence goes on along the minus strand of OU744307.1, from coordinate 17,330,789 downwards.
CGATAGCGTATTTGTCGTAGTTTGGTTTACGTTTTTATTGGTCGAAATTTTGGTCCTTTGACGCTACATTTTTAGAGATTAGTGATACAGTGATTAAGAACACAAATACATTCTATAGTCGGTCATTCTTAGTAAGATTTCAGTTAAGTGTTCTAATTTTCGCCCTTACAGTTATTTGCTAGCTGTTGTTAGCAAAACACAGCACTTCGTCGCATTTTTGAGAGCTAGGTAACTAGATCATATAGATTTAAATAATTTTTGAGGAAAATGCCCTAAAGAAAATTCGTACTTTTAATTTTAGGCATAGTTTATTATGACTATTGTTCCAACCATCTTTGTGAATAACTTAACACAATATTATCTTAGCTGCTGGCACAGGCCTCATTGAATTAGATAAACACATGCGTCGGTGGTGTAATGGTCAGCATAGTTGCCTTCCAAGCAGTTGATCCGGGTTCGATTTCCGGCCGACGCATAACCTTTTTACTAACGACATTTCACAATATTTCCTAATCCTTTTATTCCGTTTTTTTCAGCAAACCGCCCCTCTATACTGAAGAACAAAACAGGGATCTAAATGTGCATCGAACAATAGAAACATACAGGAGTGCATAATGGGTCCATTACGTCTTTTCAGGCTCAAGGGTACACGATTGCTCTTTTCGAGGGAACAAGCCAATGTAAAGCCTAAACCCGACATTACTCTGTGCAACCCCATTTAAGATGTAAACACATAAGTATAGGACGCAGGGGCGCGCGACGCCAGTCTACGCGGCTGAGCGCCGTCGAATAGACGCGGGAGCCGCAACGCTCCGCGAAAAAATTACAAAAGAAGAAGTAATTATTCTTTCATTTATTTTGACATAAATACGTTTTTTCTAATCTAAACTTAAATTAAAATTACAATTGAAAAGTTTCAGTATTTTCCCCCCGAAAAACGCATTGCAGTAGCGGTTTAAAACGCCGAATGTTTTGAATTGTTGTGCCAACCGAAAAATTCCTTCGCCCTAAATGTTTCCTTCCCTTTTTTCACGATTTTTTATTTTTATTTTTAGATAATTTTTACGGCTAAGTGTTTAATGTAATTTCGTCAATTCGTGATGCCTTGTTGTGGATTATGACGGGTTAAAACAAGTGAGTTCAGTTGAAAGTTATCGATTGTTGCAAGAAATGTAGCGAGATGTTGCTAGTGTAGATTGTGGCTTTTCCAATTATTATTTTATTGGTCCTTATCTTCTTTTGAGTTGCCAGTTTCAAACGTTTTTATATCAGCTTCTTTTTACAAGTAATTAACTTTTATAGCATACGTAGCTTTCATTTCTGCTTTAGTAGCTTTTTACCTTCAACTTCTTTCAAGAATATCCTCGTAAGCGTTATAGTAATATTGTTTATAACGTGTACATATCGGAATCAATATACGTTCGCTCATTACATTTTTGAACACTAATTAAGTGATAATGTGGGGTAAACAGGCATTATAATTAATAGCCACTATTCTCATAACTGAAGAATTATGAGGTAATTAAACGGGCTATCATGAAGAAACCAATAACCATTATCATAAGATAGACATCGTAGATCTTTGACATTCGTTACGGGTAGTCAAATGCCCAAAGTCTGATGACCAGTCTACCAAGGGGTATCGTGTTACCCAGTAACTGGGTTGTGCATGTCAGATAGGCAGTCACCCCATATAAAATACTGGTATTCAGCTACATCCGGTTAGACTAGCAGCTGACCCCAACATAGTTGGCAAAAGGCAGGCAGATTGCTTGATTGATAAGCCTGTAGATGCCTTCTGAGGAACAGAACAGTTGAAGATCGAAGAGGCTTTTTATGAGGAAAGGTTAATCAAGTTTCTGATCAGAAAACATACTGTGGCTGCTGTCAAATCTCGTGTAGGTATTTTTTTGTGATTGGTTGATAGAAACGATAACAGCCAATCAAATCGATTCACGAACATTGTGTATTTTTATTTTTTATAGAAAATTTCCAAAGATTGACAGAAAATTCAGTAGTCAAGCCAACGGCTTCAATCAGAGAATTGGTGATCTTAGATTTTGTTACTGATCTAAATGATAATGATGTGGTATAATTGGAAGCGCATATTTGTATCTGTCCCTGTTCTTGTAAATATGCATGAAATCGCGTAGACTCTGTTGGCGATCCAATAAATAAGCAAATAAATGATGCCATCAAAAAGTTCATTTTTATCGCCTTTCACATCGTGGTCAAATATTATACGCTTACCATTCCTCTAAAACTAGATGAAGGGTTTCATCTAAGCAGTTTGCAAACCGCAATGTACTACGCAAATTTTTACATCACCGTAGTTATACGGTGTCGTAGTAATTCTATCTCTATGTCAACCATTATGTGCTATTACCGTACTCGCATCGACTTTTACGACTTCGCGGAGATAAGCTGACGGCATCTTAAGTCGTTCATCTATCTAGCTAGGCATAGAATGTACTAGGAATGTCTAATCATTGTCTGTGGTCTAGGTATCGTCATTTTTGTTGTCTTCTTCTTCCTCAGCTCGAGTTATATGAGAATTAGCTTAGTGAAAAGTGATAAGAAGTGAGAGAAGAGAGTTTGTACAAAATAGACGCAACCCTACGCACCTTCTTGATGTCGTATGGGGCAGTGGAGGACGATCCTTCTCTATCCAGGATGTCAACAGATCCGAAGGACCGATGAACCGATCAGGATTGAGCGAGGAATATTCCAGGGTGGAGAGTGTTTTCTTCAAACAGAGCACCTGCCATCTTATCTTTTCTCCACCCTTGGTTGGCTGGGAAAGAATGCCTAAGGCATTTATTCTGCCTGTTTGTGTGTGAGAAGTTTAAATGAATAAACAAATAATAAATAGGTGTAAGGATGTTTTCATCTTCCATATTTCCAGAATTATTTGAATATCAAGGATGGTATAGTCTTTGCACATAGCTGGACACACGTAATTTTCACAGCATTATGTCTGCATAGTCCAGTACGCAAGGCTTCTTTTAGAAGCAAAATTCCTTCATCATGATTCATGCCTCTATTCTGATCAACCAAACTTTCAAAGGACCAAAATAAATCTGCTCAGTTGCGATCACTTTGCTCTGTATCAGATATTGCCCTCCTTTCATCTACAGGAAAAACTTATTTATTCATACCTATTGATCCTGTACGAAAAACTTCGGTTGTAACGAAGTTCCTCAAGCCAGTTGTAATTTATGATAAAAGTTTTCGATCTTTTGAGAAAGTAGTGTAGTGGATAGTCTTTGTTAGTTTCTGAGGACCAAATTAAAAGAGAGAGTACAATTTAAAAGGGTACATTTTGGGCTATAGCTACATAGATTGAAGGTAGAATAATATTTAAGGTGGTCGGAGTACCAATGAATATTCATGAACCACTATGGAGTGGGAGCTACTCAACATTTTGGAGATACCTACACAAGTAGAATTTTTCTAAAATTCTCTAAGTATCTTTGGTATAAAGTGTGCTTTGAATCAATAATAAAAATATATACGAATATTAAAGTTACATTAGAATATATTAAGTCGATCTAGCTCTAATGAAGATTGGATATAGATAAACTCTTAATAGACTAAATTTTCTCTAGTAATGACCAAGGATAAGTGAATGTTTTAATAAAAACTTACTATTTATTAATATTACTACCCACTTATTGAAATGAGTATGTACCATGCGAAGACCCATACTTCGGCAAGTTTAATACATACATAAACTCACGCCTTCTCCCCTTGGGGGCAGGCAGAAATTATAGAAAGCCACCTGCTACGATCCTTTCATACTCCTTTTGCTTCGTTTACGTTTACTAGTTTAATAAAAATCAAAAAATTATTGAATATCTATTGATACTTGTTGTCGAAATTATAGGGGCTTAAACTTAACTAGCGAAATGTGGGTGTACTATAGGTGCACCTGTGCCTAACTAACCCTTTGGGGAATAGAGGCGTGATGTTATGTTATGTAGTGTTATGAAATTATACGGAGGTTAACGCTATGCCCTGAACTCATTATAAACAGGCCGTCTCAGAAAAAACTAACTTTTGTAGATGCATAAAGAATTAACACATATATTTCTATATACACGTTAAATTACAAAATCAGAAACTGCAGACATGGGAAAATTACTTTTTGAAAATAACATTATTCAAAACTCGTCCTTCGCGGTACTGGCACTCTCCAGAGTAAAATGGAAGAAAAAGAAGCAAGCTCACGCCGGATGACAATTGAATAATGTTATTTTAAAAACGTAATTTTCAAAGAAAAAAGTTCTTTAAAGAAAATTACTTTTTTGATTTTGTAATTTAACGTGTATATAAATAAATATATTTGTTAATTATTATTATTATGTTGTTTTGTTTATTTGTTAAGGCTGCCTCGTTGGTCTAGTGGTCGCAAGCGCTACTGCTGAGCGTGAGGTCCTGGGTTCGATTCCCGGGTCGGGCAAAGTGTTATTGGATTTTTCCATCTGGAATGTCTCGGTAGTAGCCCAGAGTCTGGATTTGTGCCCGGTTGATGGCAATAGGCTCGTCTCCTCTTACATGGGACTTAAACATAACTGGCGAAATGTGGGTGTGCTATAGGTACACCTCTGCCTAACCCTTCGGGGAATACAGGCGTATTTTATGTTATGTATGTGTTATATTTGTTAATTTTTATGCATTTACAAAAGTTATTTTTGTCTGAGACACTCGGTAGTTGAAATTAACTGTCAACATATTTTGCAAGTCTGGTGCTATTAATGATGCTATATATGCGACCAATGGAGATATACCCTATGGAATCAAGTCTGGCACCACAGCCAATAAGACAATCACTTATTGGGAAAAAACTGCGATCTGTGCCTAGAGTAAGCGTTTTTATTAGACTGCTGCCCGCGGCTTCGCCCGCGTTATTGTCAGAAATTATCCCACGGGAACGTGCTACCGGGACAAAAAGTAACCTATGTCCTTCTCCATGATGACATCGATCTCCTTGCCAAATTTTATCGAAATCCGTTCAGTGGTTTAGGCGTGAAAAGGTAACATACAGACAGAGTTACTTTCGAATTTATAATATTAGTATGGATTTTGATTTAAGCTTATTTTGTCAAGATATGTGAAGGAATGTTAAATAGTTTGATTGATCTATGGTATTGAGAATCTGAAATCTTGACTTGCGTATAATAGACGTCAGTGTGCTGCCAGCTATCCGTCACTTCATTCCTCCTTCTTAAGTCCTAGGCCTTCGCCCTCCGCAATATCCACATACGTATCAGCCGCAGGACACACGTCTTACGTTCAGGAGTTCTCATTTACAGACTGATGGCATCCAATAATAATAATAATAATAATTCTTTATTTCAGATAACTACGATCCAAAGTGTTAGTAATTACAATAATGACTTACAACTATTGTTAGTTAAGTGACTGATGTTGATGATTTATGACGGCAATAATTAAGTTGTCATCGTCCTCACCATTTTTTCAATCCTTTGTTCAATGATGGTGCTGAGTCAAAGTTTTCGTCAGGAAGGACCAATACTCCAATCGCAAAAGACCAGTAATTTCCTAATTTTGAAACATTTTAAACTTCCGTTCTTTGAGAATGGCCAGTAATATCCTTATCTAAGCACCATGAAATGTCCCATACAGTTCTTTTATGTAGATAATCTCCTCATTATGGGTAATATTCCAAATGTAACGACTTCCATAAATTTTATATGAATAAGAAATTGGCCTTTTTTTCAGTACTCACTTAACTTACTTACATAATAACTTACTTCATTAAGTAAGTTAAGTACTGGACATTATCAAAGGACCATCGAGTACATTAATGTTCTCAATGGCCCTTTGATAATGTCCGCGTTATTTCTTCCTGAGGTTGCCGTAATGGTTGAATCTGAAAAGGTCACGCAAGTACAGCCAGAGAAATTAATTGTTAAGCAAATTAACAGCCTACATCAATTTGCCGTGTTATAGCTATTTCTTACGGCTGTCAAAGAATGACAGTTGTAATTTGAATTTAACTACGGACAACTTAAGTTGGTTGTCAATTCGCTTAGCAATTAATTTCCATGACTGTACATGAATTGAACTCTTTAAAAAATGCCTATTAGTCTCGTTCTCATATCGCTCACCTAGTAATATATTGGCACATCTACGTTTCTAAAAATTTTTGTTTCGGAACAATGAGCCGCTGTTTTACGCGCCATGTGGGGGGAAACAACAATAATGGTATAATGACACTAACGACCACTCTCGATGAATACTGGAACTACCGTTGTGCCGTTTTGCCACTTTGTAGATTATGCACTTTTAAACACTAATGCCGTATAAACTCAAATTCGCATTTTTTGCAGATGTGCTTATATATTACTAGGTGAGCGATATTTAGTCATTGATAACTGAAATATAAATTAATGACTCACTTTATCACAGAGTATTAGTAGTATTCTTCGTTATCTAACTCCGGAAAGCAAACATAGATAATAAAAATATTCAATTATGTAAAGTTGGAAACGCAGAGGTCATTGATAACAATTGCTCATAATTCATAGATAACAGTGTTAACAGTGTATGAAAAGTACATTTTGTTTAAACATTCTAATTGAAATAGGAATGTAGTCGGTAAATTGGAGATAGTACTCACCGGCGTTGGTGGTGTAATGGTCAGCATAGTTGCCTTCCAAGCAGTTGATCCGGGTTCGATTCCCGGCCTACGCATATCTTTTTGCGTTTTTTTTTCATTTTCTTTTCTTTTTTTTCAATTATGAGGGTTTTTTTAAACTGAAATATCGCGTCTTCTTTTATTTCTGTAACTTTTTTATTTCTTCTGAACCACTAAAGCTCCTTGAGAGTTTTTGAAAGAAGTATGGAGATAACCAAGAATTTTAAGGCTTCCAACGTGACAACGCGACGCGACTAATAGTAGAACAGTTTTTATAAAAAAAAAAACATGGATATTGTTCTACAAGAGTCGAATCGCGATGTCGCGTCGCGCTAGTCTACAGGAGTCTTTATAATCAGGCAAGTTGTTTTAATTTCAAGTGTTGGGACTTGGTTGAATTCTAATGACACATTTGGCGAACATGAACAAGATTTGGCATATTAGCTATTGCATGAACATAGAAGATTAAGAGATACATTCGTAGCGTTAAAAGATTAGTTAAGTTTAATTTTTAATCTTTTTATTGGTGACAATTATTTCCTTAAAAAGTAAAAAAAAACTTAGGGAAATATTTATATGAAACTCTAAAAACTTTTTGACCTTATAAAGATGTACACTTTTTTACATTAATAAACCTTTAAAAAAAATTTTGGGCGTCTAATCATGCGCACTATTTTTAAATAAATTAACTTTTTTTTTCACTTTCTGGTCTTTTCTCTCATTTGGTCACAGTAACGCACACGAAAGGCTCAGTACCAAGGCAAAAAACGCTAAAAAAAATACGCTTCTTGTATGGAGATTTTGGGGCGACCCCTTTAAATTTTTCCTTTATATTATTTGGGTGGTTGTACTATAAGAGTACTCCTCTGCCCAACCCTTCAAGGAAACAAGGCGTGATGTTATGTTATTATGTTTATCTTTATTATTTGTTGTTATAGCGGCAGTAGAAATACACACTCTGTGAAAACATCTGTCTACCTATTACGGTTCATGAGAAACAGGTCCCTGACAGACAGACGGACGGATGGACGGACAGTGGAGTTTTAATAATAGGGCCCGTTTGGCACCCTTTGGGTACGGAACCCTTAATTTATTAGCATTAATTATATTAAAGTGTTTATTAATATTTTTAGGATAGCATGCCATGGCATGAATCTAAGCCAAAAAATTAATAATATTTTTTTATAATACTTTTATTATTTCAAAAAAGTGTGGTACAGTCTGTTACAACAAATATCATTTTACAGTCTAAGGATAAATCCTTAAGGGAGTAACAATTAACGGAATTGAATCTGGCGTCCTAGCTAAGTAACATGGTAACCTGTATTAAGGTACGCCAACTTACAACATCACTTAAAAATATTACCCAGTAGAACCTCGCCGCAAGGTCAGAAAAACCTTTTCGTCCATAATTACATAACGCGGTCAGCCCTTAAAAGGGAGCCATACATTTTTGTGACCGCCCCCATTCCCCTACTCGGGGGACCACTAAAACTTAAGATAGTGAGTCTCCCCCTAAATTTTGTGAGCTAATTTTAGTAGTAAGTTTATTGGGATATTTCGAGAAACTGTTGGAAATTATAGCAAGTATTTTTGCGTAAAATGTTTGGTACTAATAAACTTGAAAGTTAATTTTACCTAAATCGACGATATTTCCATTAAGGCGGTACCCCGACCAAAACCTTGTCATAGTCCGTTATTCAGAGGCTATTAACTCATTCACTATGGGTAATAAACTACATCTAAAAGCACATTATTAATGTTCGATATCCTATCATCACATTGCACGTTCTTATTTGTTTTTATGTGTTATAAATAAATCTAAAATCTCCTTGTAAAAAAGTGACTAAAATTATGGATTGCATGCATCTTTTGCCAAAGGTGACGTTCTATTCATTTGAGGATTACACTAATGGATAGATAATTTAAAAATCTAAATAATACACGTTTTATTTTATTTTAAAACTTCACTTGTCTTTTTTTATTCAAATAATTTCGTTATTTTTGTGAATTTTATGATAAATGAGCGTGCGGAGGGAGCGAGACAGAGCGAGACTCAGCGACGGGACAGAGAAGGACCGAACGCTCAAGGTCGTTTGGTCAGGGAAGCGCCTTAATTGTAGACTTTGATATATTTTTTTTGAAGCGGGTTCTCCTTACCGCTCCCATAAGTATTTTGGTCAATTTCTGATGTGTGGTTTTTCGAGCATAATTATATGAAGCAATGAATTAGCGATAGGCTTCAAAATAATTCAAACTGTGATTGATAGTGTTCTGGACATTGCTTCATTATTGCTAAAGATACAAGAGTATTAATTTTAACCAATAACGGTCCGTAAATTATAGGAATCGGCCATAATACTCGTATAATAGATAATATTATTTTCAACACATTTGCTCAAAAAATGCATTTACGATGCCTGTGTACATTGTTCGAAAGTAAAAAATTACGCACCATACAACGGAACGTGCAGTAAAAAAGGTACTCACACCTAAGTACATGTTTTACCGCATACTCGGTTGTATAGCGCCGTGCGTATCCTTTACGGTTTATTTTTTATTTCCATAAAAAATATATAAGAAATCCACCAAGGAGTTTCACATTACGAGAATAAATAAGCAGAATAATCGAATCTCCTTGGAAGCGCTTTTGTTCAATATGTTTGTGTCACTTTAATACTAAACAGAAAATGAGACGAAATATGTAGTTCTAATTTTCACCACGCGCACGTGGCGCCATTTGCAAATTCGCGCCATTTTCATTATTGGAAACTTCAAAGATTGTTGCGACTTTCCGACTGATATTTAAAAACAAAATAATATTAAGAGTTCCAACGAGGAATCCGAAATTATTGTACTGTTTTCTCGTAAATGTGTTGAAAAACGTTGTATGACATACGTGCGGAAATTGGTATTTACAAACTAAAAACCAACTTACCGCACTAGTATCATAAATAACTATTACCATTTGTAATCAAAGAACCGTAGGAATAAGTTTTCGAAATAGGGAACAGCACAAATAACTTAAGAAGACTGTCCATTTATTACTCATGTAATAACTCAATAGATAATAATCTATATCAATATCTATATATATTATAAACTAAAGTCGCTTTTCGTATCTGTCTGTGTGTCCGCGTTGTTCTTCTAAATTACGCAACGGATTTTGAAGCGGTTTTCACTATCACTTATTCAATTAATATTTAACTAGGGTCGTATCATTATGCTGAGCGTTTGCCTTTTTGCGTGGATGTGACGCAAATTTTCCACCCAACTTGTTCTTTTTTGTGTCATGTTTACCGCAATTAAACGTATTTTCTTTCTAACTAAAGGCTCCTTCAAACAGGTGTGACCCTCGACTCTAATCGCACGCAATACAAAAGCACCGCTCGTCGCGCGACAGTCGGTGCCTTTGTGTCGCTTCGTGTATCGCGCCTGTTTGAAGGAGCCTTAAGATTTAATAATGAAATCTTCATATTTTGTCAAGTCGTAGAAACCATGCGAAGCAGAAGCGGGTTTGCAGTTACAAATAAAACATTTGATGATGTAGACATGATAAATACTAAGAAAACAATAAACTTAAGCATTAATAAAATGTAAAAGTATATTTTTGGGTACATTCTGACAAGGCAGTAACCCTCACAATTTGCAGAGCCCAGGTGTTCGCCGGGACCAGCTGTTGCCAGCCAAATATAAATGGTAGCTCACGAATTTAACAACTTTCACTTAAAAACAGTAGTTCTCATGAAGTTATTATAAGTAATTGTTTTTGTTTTAGGCTTATTGGCGAGATTTACAATGATTATTAAATTGTTTCTAAGGAAAGTTTTAAGACTGGAGTATTTCTTGTTTTGAGAAAAGAATAGGTAAATCTTAGAGCAGCAGCTTTTACGCCCGGTTGATGATAATATAAGGCTCGCCCCCTATTTTATAATATTACGGGCGAAATGTGGGTGTACTAAAAATACTCAATATCTTTATTGCTTTACCATAATGTGTATATATGTGGTAACTATAGTTATAATTGAGATCATTAAGGACCCTATAGGGCACAGCAAAATGTAGGAGAGAGGAAGCCGTTTTAGGAGATCATTAAGTTGTTGTATAATCAAAGTCAGGAGATCGCGAATAACATACTAACATTTCGCTTTCATATGTATTATTTTATCTGCAACTGTACTTAAATATTTTAAATTATTTTTATATACCTGTGCATAATGTATTATAATTCTGTTTATTCATTTGTTTATATTGTTTTTCTTTGAATAATTATTATTGTTATATTATTTATTTATTATTATTGTTATTTCATTCATTTGTATAAATTGTTTTTCTTTGAATAATTATTATTGTTATATTATTTATTTATTATTATTGTTATTTCATTCAATTATTATCATTTTAATATTATTAATTAATTATTATTACTAAATAGGTACACCTCTGTGAAAGGGCGCCGTCAATAAAGACTGGTCGTCTCTTAGCTGCCACGGATTATTTTAATTTAATTTAATATTTGTTTTTTTTTTATCTTTTTAACACGGACGCTTTTAACGCTCTGCATCGTTCTCACATCGACATGAATGATGTAACCAATATAATTATATAATTATTTTGATTTAAAAGAGTGTCCGTGGAGTTTCTCGGCCATTCTTGTCCATAGGTACCTACTACGCTTTGGAATGGGCAACTAGCTTCATCTTTCTGACTGACCGACCTCTTGACAATTCAAAAGCGTCTATAATTGGTTTATTTGAAATATATGCTTTGAGTTTTATCTAATCTTTCGGGAAATATGGGCGTGATGTTATGTATGTTAATTTTGTTTGTTACCTTTTGACACAGACCCTCTCCTCTTCAACGGTAAGATGCGATTTTATCCATGCGTTTGACTTCTCTAAGCAAATCCATGTTTAGCTTATTTCCTTTATTTTGTATGTGTGTGTTTGTCACCCCATTACATAATATTATTATTGTGTACAATCAGGGTTGTTTCATAGATCATTTATTCACTTGCCTGTCGATACTAACCAATTACATTAGAGCTCGGTGTCTATCAGGGTCCTATCTTCGACACAATTATTTAAAACATAGTTTTTCAGCTGGTTCTACGTAAAAAGTTTGGTTTTCAACGTCTTGAACACAAAATTACTCCAAATAAAATTGAACAGATATACATACATAAACTCACGCCTTCTTCCCATGAGGGTAGGCAGAAACTACAGAATGCTACCTGCTAGGATCCTTACATACTCCTTTTGCCTCGTTTACATTCATACATCTGGTCATACACGTACGCCGGTTGTGAGTACTACGCACCTGACCCTTCTGAAGAACATCACCAATAACGTCACTATATGCCCTCCTAGGGCGACCCCTTCCGGCGTTTTCACTCACATCTGCCTTGTAAATACCTTTTGTTAGTCGCCCTTCATTCATCCTCTCAACATGACCAAACCATCTAAGCATACTCTTTTCAATTTTTGTCACTACATCTTCTTTTAAACCGCACCGTTGCCTTATCACATCATTCCTCAGCCTGTCATTCATAGTCACACCACACATGCTTCGCAAGGAACGTATTTTCACGGCATTTATATTACTTTCATGCTTCTTTTGCCACAGCACAAAAAAAAACAATTCACAAAAAAAATAATCTTTAAAGGGAAGGTCATACCTTTTATCACCTTTACTCTGATTGCTGACAGTTTAATAGGCAAATGAATATAATTAGGTACCTGACCAAAAACAAAATAACAAACCAATATATTCTCAATTTGCTTTCAACGAAATCCTTTGGAAAATATTAACGAAACGAAATTCCCTCGAATAATATTACAGTTGGTCCTGACAATAGGAACGTGACACAAATTTTCCATTTCAATCAATATAACTTCCATTTTGTTTGTCAAAAGTGATCACAATGGGGCCACGGTTTGTTTAATGGAGGCTATAATTAATTATGGCAATGGAAATCATTTCTTTTTGTTTGTGTCGTAGAGGATGTTGGTCTTTTTTTAAAGGTTTTCGTGTTGAAGGTTCCGATTTAAGGTGTAATTTTGTTTGAAGTCATGTGAGTAAATTGCTATTGAAATCAAATTAAAGTCACCTTTTGTGTCTCTGTGAACACGTTGTTATCTAAATTACGCAACGGATTTCGATGCGGTTTTTAGCATCATTTAGCGATTTTTTTCCGGAATGTATATGTATAAAATTTAATCAGCATTAATATTTAATTAGCATGTAAATCTCGATGTTTGACTTGTCGCCACATTGTCTGTAGATCACAGATCGCACCAGTGCGAAGCAACGCTGGTCGCCAGTATTATAATAAATCAATATCAAGCTATACTATGAAAAAACGTCTCCCAGAAACGTCTGGAAAAGGTGTTTAATTCTTTATTTATGTTAACCGACAATTGTTTACACGAAACATTAACAATAAATTACTTGATATTACTTATGTAAGGGCAACAATTACTTACAGGGTAACACCACATGCACCCTTATTGGTTTTACATAAAAAGGATAGTTATTATGATTCAAATCGTTATGAAGGTATTCGACAAGATCCATAAATGCGTTTAAAGACAAAATTGAAAGCCACAAAGTTCACCCAAAAGGGTACTTAGCTCCAAATAATCGTTGTTGACCGAGCGAGCGAAGCGTCTTCGTTTCAGCTTGGGCAAAAATGCTTTCGTATGTCCGGATATCTAATCTCTTCTATAGGTCGCATTTCTCAACCGATTCTCGTGAAATTTTGTGAGCAGGTTCGACAATTATATGGATTTTTTTAGTCGACTCAGTTTTTCGACATTTTTCAAAATAGCGGAGTTATGGAAGTTGAAAACGTACAAAAAAACATATTTCAGCCATTTTGCACTCTTTACGCGCGCTTTTTTGTGTTAAGGTGCACGGCGAATATTTATTCAGTTTTAAGCTATGCAAAGACTCGTTTTAAAGCTTTACAATCATTAATCCTGCACTAACTGACAGACTTATTAGTAATTCAAAATAACCCATTAATATTTGTAGTAAATGCTTTCGCGTGTGAGTTTTGAATTCGTCAAAACTTCTAAAACTATCTCGAAAAGCATCTTAAAAAATATATAATGCTACATACCTAACTACTTATGTAGGTAATTTTTTAAAAACGTCATCTTTAAGAAAACTACTGAATTATTAAGTCACATCTGTATTACTATAATATAACCTGCACCCTAATTGAGTAAAACACTATCTATCACAGTCTGAATCATATTGAAGCCTATTGCTAATCCATTGCTTCATATGTTTGAAAAATTTGTCTGCTCAACAACGTAAATAACGCAATGAATGTTGTTGGACTGTCAAAATGAAAGCCATTCCTACTGTTAGTGTGTTACGCAATTACCCTGCTGTATACCTACTATAATACTCGTATGTATTTAATCGTTTCTTACACAGAGCAAAGTAATTTCGGACATTTAATCAAATTCTCATTTCAGTGCGGTGGACGTTGAGAAATGGGTTGTGTCACAAAAAGTGACCGACAGTGCTCAGGTGCGGAACCCGAGTGGAGGTCCTCTGTGGTGGATAAACGATCATTTATCATTTCATGTCCAAACACTTGAAAGATTTTGAAAATGGATATTATTATACTAGCTAGGATAATGGAGATAAAACGGATAGGGGCTTGTCCCTGAGCAAGAACAGCCGTACGGGTCGATCGATCAGGTTAAGCTACGCTGGCCGCGGTTGATCCGTGGATGGGTGACTATGTTTACATACCAAGAACCCCTCCGTGCCTCGGAAAGCACGTTACGCTCTTGGTGCCAGCTGTCATTCGTGGATCTTTGACAGTCGTTACGGGTCATCAGAAGCCCGAAACTGACAACCAGTCTTAACAAGGGGTGTCGTATTCCCAGTAACTGAGGGTAAGATAGGCAGTCACTCCATGTAAAATACTGGTATTCAGCTGCATCTGGTTAGACTGGAAGCTGACCCCAACATTATTGGTAAAAAGCTAGACAAATGATGAGTGGAGATAATACAGAGTGTAGAGGACATGACGCGCAAACTGTCACCATGAATTTACAAGTGCAATCGCCAGCAGGTCAAGCTACATGAAACTGTCAAATTTCTCCAAACGATTTTAAACCTTATAGTGTTAACGATTAAGTTCAAATTCGAATGAAAAAAATTGACATTTTGTGGTAACTTGATGTGCTGGCGACTGTACATCATTCTAGACCCACCGGCGTAGAAACTTTACGTCAGTTATTTAAAAAAAAAAACTGCTGTTTTATACATCCTGACCGGGTAGGTATTGAAACAGCATTTTTGAAGAGAAAACTTCTTTAGGCGCGTTGAGCACTTTTTGGGTGAACAAAACTCATGGAACTCGCGTCATCGTCACCGAACGCTTTCCATGAGCCATATGTATACTGTGTATATATGTGTACTTTTTGGGTGAACAAAAAGCGTGAAACTCGCGTCATCGTCACCGCACGCTTCGACGATAAAATTCACAAGTTACTTAGTTTTTACTTCTATCGGCGGTCCGCAAAGACTGCCCCGCATTTTTTTTAAATAACCGGTTATAATGGCAACTCTGGGGGGTGTAGTATTCATGGCAACAGTTTGCACGCCGATGTCCCTTACACCGTATATAGACCCGAGATAACACAATAATCCCCAGGATTAGCAGAGGAATGAGATAGATTCAATAATTGATTGCTCGAGTTAATTTGTTCTCTTATCGTCTTAGCAAAAGCTTTATAAAAATAACTGATTATGCTGTGGCCCGGTGGTGAAAAGATTCGCAAGTTGACCAAGCTGTAAGTGAGGTTGACTGACCTGAGGGCCAGATTGACAAAGTGACATTCTATCAGCAATAACGATGAAGGATAAGTCAAAAATGTATTGGATTGATATTAGCTACCGAAAAGCTTATGGACAATACTGTTGTACTTAAGTCGTTGTTGAAATAAGAAATGCTTTGAAAGTGATTGTCACTTCCTAGGCTAATATATGTACATTCTTATTTCGGCACTCCTTTTTTTTAGGTGAGAAAACATCATAAAACTTCTCCCGCTCTGGGCCGAGCGGGAGGGCGTGTCAGACTTTTACTGACTAAAACCCACCTGAGTTCCTGCAGTTGCCTGTGTGCCGGGGCTACGGTGACCCTTTCGGACAAACCCGTGATCCTGGCAGGCATCGGCCCTAATAGACCCCGTCAGTGAGTGCTGACATCTCTTTGAGGCGCGCGTAGAACACAACGCGCCGTCGACCCGGGCCTGGTCCATACTGGACGACGAGGTACCCCTTGCTCGCCGTCCGCAAGCCCGCGCCTATGGTGGCCGGGAATCGGCTATCGACTCCAGACGTCCAGGCTTTTTCAGCACTCCTAAAATAACTTTAACTAAAGTCAGTCGAATGATTCCTGGGTGGGGCAAAGTGTTATTGGGTTTTTCCATCTGGAAGTTCTCAGTAGCACCCCGGAGTCTGGATTTGTGCCCGGTTGATGGAAATAGGCTCGCCCCCTATTACATGGGACTTAACCATAACTGGCGAAATTTGGGTGTGCTATAGGTGCATTTCTGTCTATCTCTTCGGGGAATACAGGCGTGATATTCTGGAATAAAATCAATTTACATTTTATTTCACAACTAGATTCTTACCGCGGCTTCGCCCGCGTGGATGTCGGAAATTATCCCAAGTGAACGTGCTACCGGGACAAAAAGTATAATTGATCCTTCCCCAGGGTGCCATCTACCCCCTTGCCAAATTTTATCGAAATCCGTTCAGTGGTTTAGGCGTGAAAAGGTAACATAAGAGTTATTTTCGAATTTATAATAATTATTAGTATGGATTATTTGCCTTAAACTTAGACTTAATTTTCGAAGATAGTCAGTTGACTATCTTCGAAAATTAAGTCTAAGTTCTAATTATATTGATGCAGCGCCCTACCTCGTTGAATAGTTATTCAACGAGGTAGGGCGCTGCATCAATATAATTTTTCAATACTTCAGGTTTTCATACGAAAAACAGAAACAAGAGCCGTTACATTATCTCACAAGGACCAATAACTCAACATAGAGCACCGCGCTCCATCCCACTTGACATGAATTCGATTTGATCAATAAGACACGTCCTCCGATACTGGAGATAAATTGTACGTTGCCAATAATACGGTAACGTAAATGTATGTAACGGGATCTACAGTAATAACATTGGAACTGTCTTCCCTGACGAGTTATTGGTCTTGCGAGACGGAATAAATGGAAAATATTGCAGGCTTTGGTCCTGCTGTACATATTTTTTTTCATTTATTGATGTACCTATACATACTTTATTTTAACCAACAGCTAGTAACCTTAAATATTATGAACAAGTAAATAAAACGTAAAAAAGGGAAGAGAGCATTGGGCAAAAAAAAAATCGTCCGCATCACTGTCAATATCAAAAGTACCCAAAATGCTGGCAGCGTTGCCACGTTGGATGGCAAGGCCTAAAAATAGGGGATCCCTCTGGGGCGGCCAACCACTTGGCGATGTTCCGAAATAAAGTACATTCAAAGAAATTAAGCATATATGGGCAACAACCGGCCCGCTGTAAGATATGATCCAGCCCGCGAGACATTTTGAAAAAACCCAATTAAAAAAATATTACATTAGGTCCTTTTACTTCGCCGCCACTCGGCTTGCTCGATCAAATTCTTTTAGGTTTGCCGCCTCGCGGGCGACAAATCAAAAGATTTATTGCTTCTCAATTATTCTAAACTAGTTTATTCCAGATTATTCCTTCATTTTGCCTATATAAGCGGGTGGATGGCCCGAACGTTAGTTCAGTTCTATTTGAGCTACCGAGGTGATAACTTGGACAAGCGATATCCTAGCGAACTGCTCGAGCCGTCAACTTGGTTTGTGAGTTTGTGTGCATCTTGAGTGGTTACTAACTATAATTTGTTATTAAGTTTATTGAACGAAAAGTAAACAAAAATGATGTCTGGTGGAAAGAAACGAAAAGTAGATACAGAGGGCCGCCAGTCTCAAGAAAAAGGGACTGAAGAATTCTTTTTTACCTTGCACAATGGTAAGCCTATTTGTTTGCTGTGTAATGAATCCATTTCAGTAATGAAAGAATTCAATATAAAGAGGCATTACTCAACTAAGCATGCTACGCTGCACTCACTGACAGGACAATTAAGAACAGACAAAATCCAGAAGCTTACCGCAAATTTGGAAAAACATCAACAAATGTTTCATAAACAAAGAACCCAACTTGATAATGTTGTGAAAGCTAGTTTTATAGTTAGCTCAAAATTGGCAAACGCACTAAAACCATTTGCCGAAGGAGAATTTATCAAGGAGTGTACGTTAGAAGCTTGCAGTATTTTGTGTCCTGAAAATAAAAATGAATTTGAAAAAATTAGTTTGTCAAGACGAACTGTTGTTCGACGTATAGAAATGATGGCTAATGATATAAAAACAACATTGACTGACCGTATGGCTGGTTTATAATCATTTTCCATAGCATTAAACGAGAGCACCGATTTGTCTGACACAGCTCAACTGGCTATACTCGTATTTATTCGAGGTGTTGATAAGGAGTTCACTGTTACTGAGGAATTGCTTGCTTTACAGCCGCTTATAGGAACCACTACAGGAGAGGATATTTTTATTGAAGTTCAAAAGGTATTCACAAGTTTTGGCTTGCCATGGTCAAAATTAATTGGAGTATGCACTGATGGTGCACCTTCTATGGTCGGCTTACGTAAAGGTTTCATCGGAATTATGAATGAAAAAGCAACAGAATTAAATGTCCAAAAAGATGATTTGATAGTCCTTCATTGCATTATCCACCAACAGAACTTGTGTTCTAAGTCCATTCGACTCCAGAATGTTATGAATGTGGTAGTAAAAACCAACAACTTTATTCGATTCCGAGGGCTTAACCATCGTCAGTTCAAGGCGTTTTTGGATGAAATATCAGCTGAATATAACGACGTAACATATTATTGTGAAGTCAGATGGCTGAGCAGAGGAAAAATGTTGAAACGGTTTTACGAGCTTAGAAATGAGATAGCAGACTTTAAAAACCACTGTCTGAATTAAGTGACCCAAAATGGATATGTGACTTAGCATGTCTGGTCAATCTTACAGGCTATTTGAATGATTTAAATTTGAAACTTCAAAAACAAGGACAGTTAGTAAATGATTTGTACAGCCATTTGAAAGCGTTTCCGATCAAACTACGTTTGTGGGAGTCACAGATGCTGTCTGGTAACAGTTACCATTTCAACACGCTCTCTGCGTATGAAAATATTGCTTATGCTCAATATGCTGAAGAACTCAAGTCACCGTCTGAACAATTTTCGAACAGATTTAGCGACTTCAAAAACTTGGAAGACTGTTTCAGTTGATTTGCTACTCCTACAAAATATAATGTACAAAATGCTCCAATACACTTACAAATGGAGTTGATCGAGATTCAAGAAAACTCACTCCTAAAATCCAAATTTGAAGACGTAGCGTGGTGCGATTTCTACAAAAAATACCTAGAAGAAGACAACTTTCCGCACCTTAGAAAATTCGCAAGAAGATTGATTTGTGCGTTTGGCAGTACTTATAAATGCGAACAGTTCTTTTCATTGATGGAAGTTAGTAAATCAACACATCGTACAAGACTGACTGACGATAATTTGGAACTTTTTTTACGTCTTTGTATCAGTGGAATTAATCCAAATATGGATGGATTAGTTTCCCAAATTCAAGCTCAAGTGTCTCATTGATTTCGGTGTATGTAACTTTCGTAGTTTGTAACAATTGCAAATTTAACGATTTAATTATAATGTACCATTTTTTTTAATTTCATTTTGTTATTTTAATAAATTGTACTACTCGTATAATAACATTGTCGTATTATTTCATGTCTAATATCTATCGCAAAAAATATCATCACTTCTTTAAAATGCACTCAGTACTTTTAAACGCGGCCCGCAAACGTATTTGCACGCTAAAGTTTGGCCCTCAACATGTCAAAGGTTGCCCATAGCTGAAATAAAGCGTGAAATAAAGACCAAGCCTTGAAAATGTAGCCTGTTTAGCTAATTGTATAGAAAACGTGATAAAAACTTATGCGTCGGCCGGGAATCGAACCCGGATCAACTGCTTGGAAGGCAACTATGCTGACCATTACACCACCGACGCATGTGCTGGGGTTATCCAAAAAGACGTTCACTTGCTGAAAACTTCGTTCATGTCTTGACAATAGAAATCTTAACAAAGACCAAATACTGATTTCGTAATAGTATTTTTGCAGTATTTGTAACATCTGATCAAATATTGGCGTGTTGACATTGGCAAATAATTTAATTTACCTAATGTTTTGTATTTCGTAATATTAATTACTGTACAAACGGGCTGAATAGTGATGCTGGGGGGAATCGCGACGAAACTTCAAGAGGGATTTTAACATTAAAATAATAGAGGTTGTTGCCCACAAGGGCACTTAATCGTTAATTATAATACAGGAAACACATTAGAGTCCTTCTTGGCAACAAACTATATTATTTAAATGTTAAAATCCCTTTTAAAGTTTCATCCCGATTCTCCCGTCGATCCCTATTCACTTCGTTTGACGGTACTTTGCATACTACTGTATTGTGTGTGACTGTGTTGGTGTAGTGACAAAAATTTAAAAGAGTATGCTTATATGGTTTCGTCATGTTGAGAGGATGAATGAAAGGCGACTAACAAAAGGTATTTACAAGGCAGATATGAGTGGAAACGCCGTGAGGGGACGCCCTAGGAGGACATAATTATATTGACCTTATTGGTGATGTTCTTCTGAAAGGTCAGATGCGTAGTCCTTGCAACCGGCGTTCGTGTATGACCAGATGTATGAACGTAAACGAGGTAAAAGGAGTATTAAGGATCATAGCAGGTGGCGTTCTGTAGGTGCTGCCTACCCAAGTTCTTCTTCAAGTTCTTCAAGTTCTTTTATCTGAGCAGACAGTGCTGCTGGGGAGTTTTCTGCGCCACGTCTTCTCCCCAGCTAAAGCACTAGGAAGTGGTGAAGGGCGGCGTTTTGGGGGCCTGTCTTATGTAATTTGGGCTGATTCTCAGCCTACTTTGTATAAATGACATTTGAATATAAGTTTTCTACTGCCTTATGTGTTTTGGTCATAGTTAACTTACTAATATGGGTTTGTGGTATAATAGATTTTTTGATTCACATAATTAACTTTTAAACATTAAACGCGCGTTTGTTCCACGCAAATCTTTTATTACAATTATATTTAATCAGTTATTAGATTAATTAAAAAAAAAAAAACATTAAAGGAGATGTTCCAGAAATGTATGGGGCCTGGGCTAGGACCATGTACACTATATGTAAATATCGCTATGCAATATAGTAACTGTTTTTTAATGTTAGTTTTCTGTTATTTTACTTCGTTTAAATATACACTCAAATTAACTTTATCAAGGAGAGCAACACAACATAAATATGGTAGATCAGTAATACGCGAAATGTCATTTTGACAATGACATTTGGTTGACGTGTCTATGTAATATCTACGATAAAAAAACAACACGTTTCGTTATAATATTCGTTATAATAATAAAATAAGACTACAGGATATTCTACTCGATTGCGGCAGCAGTAATAAAATAAGTGCAACCCTAGTACAACTTGTTATTGTAGAATACCATATATTAGATTGGGGAAAAAGTCTCTTCACATTATAGTATGTATGAACTTGTAATAAAATCTCTTTGGCTATACTATTTGTATCTGGCTGGTTTTGGTATCATTGAAAGTTAAAATTTTAAAGAACATAATTCCAAATTCAAATTCGGAAAATGTGTGATTTTCATTTATTTTTCGTACTGTCAAGATGAGTGAATCTAATGAAGAAATTCGATACATTTTAAAATTTTACTACAAAAAAAGTAAAAATGCAACGCAAGCCGCGAAAAAAAATTGCGATGTTTGTGGACCTAGTGCAGTGTCTGTGAGAGTAGCACAAATTTGGTTTAAGCATTTTCAATCCGGAAATTTTGATGTCAAAGATGCACGTCGCTTTGGTCGCCCTATTACGGATCAAAAGACTGCCATTTTTGAAAAAGTGGAGCAGGATCGGCATATCAGTAGTTACGACGTAGCTCAAGAACTGGGAATTGACCACAAAACAGTTTTGGCACATTTGAAAAAAACTGGGTACACAAAAACGCTCGATATTTGGGTACCTCACGAGCTCACTGAAAGAAACCTAATGAACCGTGTACTCATTTGTGATTCTTTATTACGACGTAATGAAACCGAACCATTTTTGAAGAAGCTGATAACTGGTGATGAAAAGTGGATCACGTACGACAAGAATGTGCGAAAAAGGTCGTGGTCAAAGGCCGGTCAGGCTTCACAGACTGTGGCGAAACCCGGGTTAACTCGCAACAAGGTGATGCTGTGTGTGTGGTGGGATTGGAAGGGCATTATTCATTATGAGCTGTTACCCCCAGGACCATCGATTCTGAACTCTACTGCGAACAACTGATGAGATTAAAGCAAGAAGTTGAGACAAAGCGGCCGGAATTAATCAACAGAAGGGGTGTGGTTTTTCATCATGATAACGCTAGACCTCACACATCTTTAGCAACTCAGCAAAAATTAAGAGAGTTTGGCTGGGAGTTGTTAATGCATCCGCCGTATAGTCCTGACCTTGCACCTTCAGATTTCCACCTGTTTCGGTCTCTTCAGAATTTTTTAGGCAGTGTCAGGTTAACATCACGAGAGGACTGCCAAAACCACTTGTCGCGGTATTTTGATCAGAAGTCCCAAAATTTATATAGCAATGGGATCATGTCCCTACCTACAAGTTATCGAACAAAATGGTACCTACATACTTTAGTTAAATGTAAATAAACTATATTAAAAAATGTTTTAAATTTTCTTAAAAAATGCGAAGAAACTTTTTCCCCAACTCAAACTCAAACTCAAAGCATTTATTTCAAATAAACCAATTACAGGCACTTTTGAATTGTCAAAGGGTCAGTCAGTCAGAAAAATTAAGCTAGTTGCCCATTCCAAAGCGTAGTAGGTACCTATGGAGAAGAACGGGCAAGAAACTACCTATTACATACACGACGAAACCCAAATCACAGGTGAATCAGAAACCATATAACAAAGCTGGGGTCAATAGAGACGCAATCAATCAATGTCCTTAGTAGTAAACTGAGTCAAAAAACAAAAACAATCACAAAAATCTGCGAAACAAGTCCAATTCAAAGTCAAAGTAAAGAAAGATGTCACTTCACGAAACGTAAAACTGTCAAACGTCATGTCAAACACAACCATCATGTCATGTCATGGCTAACCTAAAAATAGGGTTATCATATTAAAAAACTTCCGAAATGATCATTTTTGTACGCCTGTTCTCTTCTTCAAATTATTTTTTTAGTATTTTTATGAAAATCTCTTAATTTTTTCCTATTTATCTATGTAGTGTACATAGTGGTAGCCTAAAATCAAACATCTCCTTTTTAAAATACAAATATTAGCTGGTCGTTCTATACTTAGTTATGGTCTGTATCATTCACCTTTAACTGTCAGGCGTTTACCCACTATGTAGGGTCGGTTTTCAGTGTAACCGGATACAGCTGAATACCAGTATAGAGGTATGAGGAACAGGGTCTAAAGTTCACTCATACCTCCATAGAAAAGGAAGCATCCTCCGACCAGACGGGTATCGTGTCTGGTGGGCAACTGTCCGATGTTTGATGTCGGGACGATATTATGCTAGTTGCGCGGTAAACTCTGCTTGCGCGATGCAGGATTTTGCGTGACGTCAGTGTGACGCGTAGCTCGCATGTGGCGTTGTAGATACCGCTACACCAGCATTTTACATATAGCGACTGCCTATCTGACCTCCACTACACAGTTACTGGGTAACACTCCTTGGTAAGACTTGTTGTCAGACTTTTGGGATTCTGACTACCCGTAACGACTGTCAAAGATCTACGAATGACAGCCGGGACCAACGGTTTAACTTGCTTTCCAAGGCACGGAGCGGTCTCGATATTTAATGGATGGACCCATCCACGATACGACCGCGGCAAGCGTAGCTGAACCTTCAATCGACCCGGTGCGGCTGTTATTATTTAGCTGTGTCATTAACTTATATTATCAACGCAATCAGACACCAAAAAAGAGAAGTAACCATGGTCGTCGATATAGTTGAAGTTTAGTAAGAAACCGATGAATGTATTCGAATAAAAATTAATTTAATTAATAGATAACAAACAGGTCATTTACCAAATAAAATTTTATTCGAAAACATCCATCGGTTTCATATTAAACTTCAACTATATCCTATACCGTATTACTTACATTTCCTTACAATTTTAAAAACAGGACTCGTGGTTTCTTGCCGGTGCTTCTTCATAGGAAAGGACCCATTGGAACCGTGCACCTAGCTTCTGACGTTTCATAAGTGCCTTTGTAGGTTTATTTAAACTACTATTAAGGCTCCCACAGACAGGAGCGACGGGACAGCACGACGCAACTCTTGTAGAACAATTTCCATGATGTTTTCATAGAAATTGCTCTACTGGAGTCGCGTTGAGAAAATATTTGAATTTTTGTATGTTTGTTTGTTAAGTTTTCACGCTAAAATGGCTATACGGATTTGAATGATATTTGGCACATAGGTAGACCATAACCTATATTAGGACACAGAATACTTTTTATCCCGATATTGCCAAGGGATCGAGACTTATGCGGGTGAAACCACGGGGCGCAGCTAGTGTGAAATACAATATTTTGAATTGAAAATATATTGAATTTGAATTTTAATCTCAAATCGTTTATTGCAATCCATAATGTACACTTATAGGTGGTAAATATAAAATAACTAATCCTAATAAAACTTCTCAGGCTAACAATTTATAAAATCCACGGCAGATCCATTTAAAAAACGTAGATTCGCTGAAAAATACGTCAATTAGGTCAGGCGGTTAGCTAGGGCGCATTTACACGAGTAGAGTACTCTCGGGAAAGTAAGCTAGTAAGTAATCAAGTACTGTCCTGTACATAGCCTCCTGCGTACAGGGCATAGTTGATCACAAATTGTTGTTAGAAGTAAAATTGTCTAAAGGGAAAATACTTCAGTAAGCCAGGTGCCCTCTGTGAGATTTTCCTTAAGGAGCTGGGTTAGATCGAATAATCGATTTCCCCACCCCGAGCATAGACGTGGAGTTGCGGACATCAGCAGCTCTTACCATCAGTAGCAACCAGTGGAAACTCGGAAGGTCGCTTTTTAGGGTTCCGTACCCAAAGGGTAAAATGGGACCCTATTGCTAAGACTCCGCTATCCGTCCGTCTGTCTGTCCGTCTGTCACCAGGCGATATCTCATAAACCATGATAGTTAGACAGTTGAAATTTTCACAGATGATGTATTTCTGTTGCCGCTGTAATAAAAAATACAAAAAAACAGAATTAAATAAATATTTAAGGGGGCTCCCATACAACAAACGTGATTTTTTTGCCGTTATTATAGAGAATGGTACGGAAACCTTCGTGCGCGAGTCCGACTCGCACTTGGCCGGTTTTATCAAACCCACGCCCACGGGCAAGGAGAACAGCAACTTTCTTCTCTGGAGACGTTTAGCGATTGCCATTTATGTGTACTTTAACGCCAGTACTAGTAGCCAGCGTACCTGCCAATGTGAAGGCGCCTTCACGTCCGGGTAGAGGAAATGCAGCGCATATTATTCAATAATGTGGCTTCCGACGTTACTAGGAAAATATATTAGAGATACGAAGAGGTATCTTATCCATACTTATATTATAAATTCGAAAGTAACTCTGTCTGTATGTAAATTTTTAAACCTAAACCACTGAATAGATTTCAATAAAATTTTGCAAGGAGATAGATGGCATCCTGGGAAAGGACATAGGCTACTTTTTGTCCCGGTAGCACGTTCCCGTGGGTTAATTTCTGACATCCACGCGGGCGAAGCCACTGGCAGAAGCTAGTTAGGTTATATTTAATCTGAGGGCCTAGACCAATGACATTGGCTTCGGAGCGATTGTATTTCTACAATTGATTATTATTATTATTCGTTGACCTATGATCACGTGACATTTCGATAGCTTATGTCAATTCCATACATTTTTTGACATTTTTACTAGCGTCATCGCTAATCGAATGTAACTTTGTCTGGGCCCTCAGGAACGAAAGCAACACTTTACTCAATACTCAATTCTTTATTGCATTCCATATTATGTACTACATAGATGGTCTAACAAAGTAAAAGATTAATAAGGTGTCGGGCACAGCAAAATTAGGAGAGAGGATGAGAGCTAAGCAGCAATTCAAGGAATTCAATATTATTTTAAACATAAATGGTTTAAAAGTCGGTTTACGGACGATAATTTTACGTGATAACGTCCTAAGGAGTGGAAGAGAGATAGATGCGTCACAAGCCGAACGCTTAGGCCGATCGCGCCTCTCTATCGCTTGCACGCTCGGCTCAAGCGGGACGTGACAATGAGTCATGCTTTTTCGTGCGTGCAGCCCGGCGTTCATCGATTTTTAAGACGTTATCACATAAAAAAAACACTGTCGGCTGCTGGTCTAAAGACTGATAACTTTATTTTATTTTTATTAGCCTACATTGTGTCCCACTGGAAAAGGCCTCCTCATATCACATTACATCGGCGGCGATTTCCTATCTCAGGTGCCCAGTGAGTGACAATCTTTGCTCCTCTCTCCGGGTGCATTCGTGAGGCGTGTCCGGCCCACTCCCACTTCAGCCTGGCTGTTTTTTCTCCAACATTCGCTATTTGTGTTATGGAGGGCAGGGTGGTGTTACTAACACGATAGAACACTTCTATCACTAGCTAAGTAAGTAGTACAAACATTGTAAAGAAAAATAAACTATTTGTATTTTTGTAAAACTTATGATTATAAATCATAATTATTCTCTATTTTAAAATGGACTAACTCGTATCGTGGACACACGGATATACCGCACTGATAAGTAATACAATACTGTTGTAACTCAAAATGTGACAATTTTTCAGAATCGACGAAAAAATGATTATTCACTTCATTATTTCATTTAATATGATGTTATCTCAATTTTTACATATTATAGTGAAACTTTTATTAAATCGTCTCAAACTTTTTCGTCTGTGTGTTGCATGTCGCGTGACGGTCGGCCGCGGAGGAGGGAAAAAGTTTCACTTTTACCGTGGTTTCATAAAACCACACACTCCTTTTTTTTGAGTTACAACAGTATTGTGTTATCAGTGCGCTACTATACGCTTTTCCAACCGCTCGGAGCCTATCTCATCAGATGTAAAATACAAACAGGTAAGGGTTTTTATCGTTCCTATTGTTGAAAATCGGCAATCTAAAAATACCCTCGTGAAAAAAGCTAAGAATGAAAACAAAAAATATTCCAATACGATTCTCACAATTGTACGCTTTCAGAGCCATTAATATGTAAAATGGAATCCATTGTCTGTCCCCGTAATTGAAACGCATTAAAATACGGATAAAATCTGATAGATTGACAGATTGAAATGTCAGTCGTAACAGCAATCATAGGTTATGAATTTATGAATGAAGGCAGGTTGGGTGTGATTGATTCAGAAGGTTTATGTTCAAATATTTGAACTTCAAAGCTACACCTTTCAGAGATTACACTTAACTTATTAAAGTTCTATAATGTTATAGGTACCTACCAACTTCAGCATGTTCCTATTATATTCTGAGGTGTCTTCTAAAGTGGTGGTTTTGGCAGCCCTCAAACTCAAACCGTTTATTTCAATTAGGTAAACCATTTATAGGCACTTTTGAATTGTCAAAGAGTCGGTCAGTTAGTCAGAAAGTTGAAGCTAGTTGCTCACTGCCTACTTATCTTCCGGCAAAAGGAGTATCTAAGGATCGTAGCAGGTGGCGTTCTGTAGTTTCTGCCTACCCGCATGGGAAGAAAGTGTGAGTTTATGTATGTGTACGTGTGTTTATCTTCCATCTTCTTGTCTTATGATGGTGACATTATTTTTGATTACTTCCCGTGACCCAAGGGCTGGATTTTACCTTGGCCAGAGGCTAAGCATTGCCATACAACGTGGCAATGCCGCCAGTCTCTTGGGTACATTACAAATCGACAGCGATGTGGAGCAATTTTTCGACGCCATTTTTAATTTGTTAATAGTTTTAGTTACGTTAGGTTATTATATTTTAATTGTAAATGCTATTTTAATTTAATTATTGTGAATAAAATACGTTTTGTTTTGGTTTGGTTAAAGTATTTCGCTACCAAACAAAATCATATGTGTTCTAAAAAAATTGTTGGGTTATTAATAAGACTGTGGTCCCAATACCTCAATATGTGCTACAAATCCAACACAGTTGCAACTCAATAAGCCACATGTTATGCACGTTGTATCAATATGTTTACGTTTTGATTGTTGTCTATTCCTGGCTCGCTTATCCACAAATGGTCCTTTTATCCGCTTCCATACGCGGTCATTTTATTTTCCGGACAGCCAGACTTAACTGGATCAAACCGGATTCCGCCGGATTTCACTCGATTAATCGAGTACGTGTTAATGTTGATCCGATTCGGCTTTTATTTCCACGATGCACGTGAAGTATTTTCACGAAATTCAGAAAATAAACAAAGGTATTTTCATAGTGAAATAAGGCCTTTTTGTACCAGTGTGACTTTTTCAATTTTAAAAGTATTTTCAAAGTTAATCTGTGACAACATTGATTTAATCCATTGTGAGTAGGCGTGGCGATGAATGTTCTTTACTTCTCTGTATGAGAAGAGGTCTTTGCATTGCAGAGGTATACAATTAATAGTATTATCACACCGTGAAATTCGTGTTTCAAAAATGTTTCTGCTCTAATTAGAAACAACCAATAAAGGTGCATGCACACATGCCAGAATTTTACCTCTTTGCTGAATGTCCATTTTTATTTTTAGACCTCTAAAAGGTTCTAAGCCAATATTTGCGTCCACTTTTGACGCTATGGTGGACGCTATCACGGCTGCACGTTTGGCAAATACGATAATAATAAATGTCGAATGTTTGGCAAACATGTCCATGTTCTTTTTGAATGAAAGTTGGACGTAAAAAGTGTTTGGACAAAGTTGGTATGTGTGTTTTGCGGTTTTGATTTTGAATGAGATTATAAGTTCGTTGGTTTTCAAGTGTAGACAGTTCAAATACAGAAAAACCCTGTCTTAAATCAACTGCGTAATTTTTTATTCTTATTTGTAACAACATTTTGTGAATGTATTACAGCTATTCCATAACGAAACTGCTTAATTTAGTAATCCTGAGCTAGAAAATTTGGCTGCATCTTCCTGGTTACCTATTAAACCTAATACTCAATCATTTATTTGCATTTCGCAATGTGTAGTTAGGCGGTGGCTTAAAATTATATGTGATCATTATGGACCCCGTCGGGTACAGCAATAATAGTAGGAGAGAGGACACTTTCAACAACTTAGCTTATCAGTTAACAGTACTTTATTTATTTAAATTTCTCGCACATAATAACGTACAAAGACGGACATAATGCCTTAGGCATTCTCTCCCAGTCAACTTAGGGTGCTGTAGAGATAAGATGGCAGGTGCTCTGTTTAACAGGCATTTATTATAATAATAATTAAGAGCCCTGACTGTAGATAGCTTGGACCCTGTTCCCGATACCGGTGAGCTACTATTTTTTATATTTTTTATGTTCTAATATTCAAAAATATAATTTATATGTAGATATATAATGAAATAATATAATTAAATAAATTTATATAATTATAAATCAAATAGGTATACAAGTTCGTAAATAGGTAGTAGTTAACAGTCTTCTGAACTAAATATAACGATATAAACATAATATTATAGTTAACTATACAAAAATAATGATACCATTCATTTTAATTTTTTAGCTGGACAATCATCTCAGAATCAGGGGTAGAGTGGAAGTCCTCCCACAATATACACCTTGTACTTCACGTTATCCATAAAGTTTAGCAAACGCTTCTATAGGTTTTACAAATCAAATCTAACAAAGGAAATAGAGTAGTACTTAAAAAGGATTCGTTACAAAGATATTTGTAATTTCCTTTAATTAAATTTAATTGAGCTATGCGGTAAGAAAGGGTCTTAATTTGGCCTATGTTGCCGCTTAGTGCAATTATAATGATAAATCTATCAAATGCCATTTGCATTATTTTCATTTGTACGGATACGTATACGTTTAATTTTTTTGTCAACTGTCAAAAATTTGACAAGTTTCAGCCCGCCAAATCTTATGAATGAAAACACGACGTTGCTAATTCGGATAAAGAGGCATGCATATCGGGTGATTTACGACAAGATATTTAGTTTATATGAAAATTAACAAAAAATTAGAATTCATGAATGTGTCCTTAATGAAAAATGCTTATCTACATGGTCTGAACATCAGGTCGAACTTTATGTATATCGTTCGGAACACGGTGTATTTACATATACAGCGTGTATCAGAAATGTCCCATACATTTGAGTTGAGTAGGCAGTAAAGTTCTGTATGGGACAGCTGACAATTTTTTCGGGATTATAACGTTGGTTCCATAGAGAAAGTTGTTCACTTTGATGGTCTTACCACACCCTTAAATATGACCAAACATTTCTGATACACGCTGTATATTGTCAAATCTATTGTTTTTCGCTAATAAGCACGCTTTCTTTAATCACATTGGCTATCATTTTGACATAATCAACTATATTAATTACGTTGCACACAGTGCAATGCCTGCCAAACTATTTAATACGATTATCATTTGTCATTGAATGGGCTCCTCGCAGCTCATGCTCATTAGTGTTCATTTCCAGCCAGTATGAAACATGTTCGCAGAAGATTGTATTATAATACACGGACAAGTTCTGGCACGCTCGCAGCCACCATTAAAACATACTTGACCTAGCGGGGTCTGCCAAAACTGTCTGTTTATACTGTCAGCTTAACTCTATTTGTGGTTAACGGACATTGTTTCTGGACTAGACTGGCTGAATTGAATTTTAAATATGTATTTGTGGTCCTTTATTTGCAGATGAACTTAAGAAAGAGAATGTATGTGTGTGTAAGGTATGTATTTTATTTCTCTTACACACAGCGCCAGTTTTAACATTACAGGCGCTCTGAGCGAAATTTCGGCGGCACGCGGCGCTCTCCCCTCTTGGAGAGTAGAGGGGCGAAAAATTTCAGCACTCCGTCTAAAAGTATATTCAAAGTTAATCTGTGACAACATTGATTTAATCCATTCTGAAATCCGCCAACATGTGAGTAGATGTGGCGATGAATGCTCTTTCCTTCTCCGTATGAGCAGAGGTCTTTGCCTTGCAGAAGGACACAAGGGGCTAAAATGATCCATTATATACGAGGTAGTTTTAGTAAATAGAAACCGAGTTATATCGGGTTTTTACCGCCGTGTTTTACATTCTACTTTTCACTGTGATTGTGAGAAACTATAATAATCCAATACAATATTAAAAATAAATTACGGTCACCAATTCAATATTGTAGCTAGAGAAAATTTGTAATGATTTCGCGCCAATAGCTTTTTTATTTCTTCTGTAGCCGCAACGCAATGCATTGCATTCTACCGAAGAGATCGCAGCTTTTATTCCATTTTCAAAAATAAAATATTGTTTTTTTTACGAAACAGTAATAAGTCGAGTCTTTATTCAGGATTATTTTACTTATGAATAAAGACTTTTCGTTTTTGTAGGCTCGTTGGTAACAGACAAAAAAAAAACAAGAAGAAAGTATGCTATTTTATCCCCGCTCTGGTAAGCTACAATGATAGACATTTTGAGAAAGAGGAGTCAAAAAAATGTTCTTTAAAATATCCTTTTACCTCTACAGCCTTCCAATTTGTGTTTCTATTTGCCTTTTAAGGTTAAATTCAAGTCATCATTGGAAGTGTCAGTTAAATTTTCATATTTTTCGAACATTCCTTGTAACGTCTTAGTCAAA
This sequence comes from Griposia aprilina, assembly GCA_916610205.1. Classification (NCBI taxonomy): domain Eukaryota; kingdom Metazoa; phylum Arthropoda; class Insecta; order Lepidoptera; family Noctuidae; genus Griposia; species Griposia aprilina. The sequence goes on along the minus strand of OU744307.1, from coordinate 17,299,097 downwards.
TCATTTATTTCAAATTGGCAAATAAAAGGCACTTTGAACGTCAAAATTTATATAAAAAAATAGAATTGATTATAGTTGCCCCTTCTAAAAGGTAGTTTCGTATAGAGAATAATTGGAAAGAAACTCCACTGTTACTCTTTTAAAATGTCTTACAATATTTAGTATACATTCGTTAATGATAAATGATTTTATTTCTGTAAGTAGGTTTGTACAAACACTTTTACATATCAATCATATTTTTTAAACTAGATAAGGTCGGCGTTTTCTATCCGATTACTCTGAGAAGCAAAGCCGAAACAAACTCAGAGTTCACAGGATTTAGTTATAATTATGTGATGACGATGCACCTAGAATAAAATAACTGTAAAATTTATTAATTAATGTCACATCCTTAACTGTACCTTGCGGCTTACTCATAATTATGATTGAAGTTATAACTATGTAATTTAAATCACTGAAAAAAATGTTTAGAGAGAGTGAGTGAGTGTGTGTAGAGGTATCGTATTTGCGATTTGCGAATAGGAATATCGATTAACGAGTTTTCAAGAGAGCACTCACTTATTACTTTATTGTTTTGCTCGAGTCGAGATTTATTCCGGAATATCTAGCATCATTAGAGTGTGTAATGTATGGAAAAAAGGGCACTTTTTAATTAGTATTTCCTGTGGTTATCCCAAGTAGAAGTGTAGTTTCAGGTTGTCTGTTGTCAAGTTTCAGGTTCAATTGAAAACCAGCGTCAGGCACTAGTTGTCTGACTTTTTTGCTGAACTGGACCTACTTGGCGCAGCCGCGAGAAACACACACATACACACATAACATCACGCCTGTATTCCCCGAAGGGTCAGGCAGAGGTCTACCTATAGTACACCCACATTTCGCGAGGCACACTTTCCTAATTTCTCACAACGCACTTTACACTTTTTATTTGTTTTATTATTCTTTTTTACTTGTATATATTGTGGTGTGTGCTTTTTAGTCTGTGCTAAATAAATGTATTTTCTTTCTAAAATATTTTCTTTTTTTCTTTTTATATCTGGCTTTACACTACCTACCCCTGTCCATCCTGTTATTTAAAAAAAAAAAATATAAATCTGCCTTAAAAGTTAATCAATGTTAAACAAAACAGTCTTAACAGTAATTACACGCCTTAATTTAATTTGATTCTATAGCGAAACGAAAACTATTTCAGTAATGTAACAACGAGTACTTACTGTGTTCATAGCGCCCCATCTGTAGTTACAACTGAACAAATATTTCAGGCATTTTAATTGAAACTGTGAGTTATGATGCCATTTCTAGATTAAATGGAATTATAACAGGATTTTCGTAATAGTTAAATAATGTAGACTTGACTTGAGACTTGTAATTGTTGTTATTTGTTGTTGTGTGTTTGATTGTATTTTTTTTACTCTTGAGGAAAAGTTGACTATGTCGTTCGTTGGTTTAGTAGTTGGTCTGCTGAGCGTGAAGTATTGGTTTCGATTTTCGATTCGGAAAAGTAATATAAACAGCATGTATCAGAAATGCGTAGTTATATTTAAGGGTGTGGTACAAATCGTTTAACCTAACAACTTTCTCCTCCACGAAAAAATGATCATCTATCTCATATAATAGGTCTTTACCTATGAAATTGCCGTTTTGTATGAAAAAATTTAAACGAATTTTTTATTTGTATTAATCGAAGTAATCACCCATGCAATCAATGCATCTTTGCCATCGCAGTGGCAGTTTATTGATGCCCTTCTTAAAGAAATCAGCTGGACGGGAGGCAACAAATTCTTCAAAGGCATTTTGTACTGCCTCTCGGGTATTAAATTTTTTTCCCGCCAAGAAGTTATCCAAATTCTGGAAAAAGTAGTAGTCTGTAGGCGCAAGGTCTGGTGAGTAGGGCGGATGACGGAGAGCTTCCAACCCCAGTTCTTGCAACTTAGAGACCGTCTGCTGTGCAGTATGAGGTCGCGCGTTGTCGTGCAGGAGCAGCGGAGACGAGCGATTGACCAATGCTGGTTGGAGATGCGCCAGCTTCTCCATCATTGTGTTCAGTTCTTCACAGTACACATCTGCAGTAATGCTCACCCCGTTTGGTAAGAAGCTGTGATGAATCACACCGGCGCTAGACCACCAAACAGTGACCATCACTTTTCTAGGGGTAAGTTTTCGTTTAGGGCATTGTTTAGGTGCTGAACCAGGATCCAACCAACTTGCTGAGCGCTTACGGTTATCAAACAGAATCCATTTTTCATCGCAGGTAACAATGCGGTTCAAAATTCCTTCATTTGTGTGTCTGTTGAGCAGTGCAAGGCACGTCTCGACGCGTACTTCGCGCTGGCGATCATTGAGTTCGTGGGGCACCCATTTGTCAAGCTTTTTTACCTTGCCAATTTGACGCAAATGGACCAATATTGTTTTGACGCTAACGTCGAAAGCTGCTGCTAATTCAGCCGTAGATTGTGTATCATCAGCTTCCACAATCGCCTTTAATTCGTCATTGTCGACCAAAGTCTTCGGACGACCGCGAGGTTCATTTTTCAGGTCGAAATTTCCAGAACGGAAGCGAGCAAACCAATAACAGGTGGTGCGTTGGTTTGTAGTGTTAGCTCCGTAAACGTCGTTGATGTTGCGTGCCGCTTGTGCCGCGTTGCTGCCACGACGGTACTCATATTCCATAATTACTCGAATTTTTAACGTATCCATGATGACGAAAAAGATTGAAATGCGATGAAAATGTAACACTAATCAATAAAGAAATGACTACTTTTAGAAAAAAAAATCCATGTTTTTAAAATAAAATTAATTTGAAATTAGAATTCTTAGCCAAACAAAAATTATTTTGATTTGAAATGGCCAGTACTGCAGAACGGCAATTTCATAGGTAAAGACCTAATATTTGTGTCGAGTAGGTATTGAAGTTTTGTATAGGAGAGTTGATATTTTTTCCGCGATTACGATGTTGGTCCCAAGGAGAAAGTTGTTCAGCTTGATGATCTGTACCACAACATTTAATATGACCAAACATTTCTAATACATGCTGTATACAGGGTGGTAGGGACATAGACACACAACCTGTTACCATGGATTCAGAACATGATTTTTAAACCTGGGTTGAAAATTTTCGTCGGTTATTTAACCGCTCAGCTGCTTTTGGCCGCGTTGTGAAGTTACCGTAATGGGCCCATGGTAAGAAACAAACCAAAAGTTTTGCCAAGTTTCGGGCCCATAGTGTGACAGTCACACCAATTTTTTTCGGTTTTAGTTTCATCCTTGTATCACAATTACGCCGTACTTTCCAATTCCATGCATTTAGTTTCATACGTTATCTGTTTCCGAACCGTTTGAGATATGACAACTCTAGAAGGAATTAGTCTATGACATTAAAACATATTATTTTCGCTGTCATTGAACGAGCGATCCGTCGTGAGTCTCAACTTGGGATGCTTTTAAATAATTAATATTGTACTGTGGTAAGTAGTTTTATTCATGTTTCATGTAAAGAACTAACACACCATGTATTTTAAACCATAAAACTTATACAGCAAAAGAGTGGAACTCTCTGCCTGCGTCTGTGTTTCCGACCGCATACAACCCAAATCTGTTCAAAGTGACAGTGAACTGGCATCTTCTGGGTAAGCTCACTGCATCATCGACTTTGTCTCTGTCATTTCTGACCTAGACTAGAGTCAAGAGCAAATCCATCTGAAAGAAAAAAAAAAACATTTTGACCGCATAGTTATTACACTTTTCTATGAAACAGCCATTTTTTTTTTGATAACCCGTGAAAAATTTCTGCACTACGGGGTTTAAAATCATGTGCAGAATTCATGGTTTCAGTTTGCGCGTCGATCTCTCTGCCACTGTGTATACTTAAGGCGGAACCTTCAGGGTAACCCGCGAAATACGTTTTTTGCAATTTGCAGGTCACTGTCAGGTTATATTTTGATTAAAATATGATTCGCGACCGTATCAAATATGGCTTTATAGAATTATAATCATTAGAATCAGCAATACATCTCTATAAGTTCATATTACCCTATTGAATGACTATTTCATGAAATCATGACATTTGAGGGCAATTCTAACTTAAGGAGTTGTATTGCTGATTCTAATGATTATAATTCTCTAGAGCCGTATTTGATACGGTCGCGAATCATATTTAGATCACCATACAACCTGATACTGACCAGCAAATTGCAAAAAACGTAAGAAAGTTTGAATTTCGCGAGCTACCTTGGCGCATGCCCCTTAAGACGTCGTTGAATTTTCTACTTAATTTTTACATACAAGTAAATGGTTTATCCGTAATTTTGTATCAATATGAACGCAAGTATTAAATTAAAGAACATAATTATATTGTTTTTTCTGGCATATTATTATGTGAGCTCAAAACTTCACAGTACCAACGTGCCAACGAAACTACTGGCACGCTCAAAATTATTTAAAAAAGAAATCAATCTACTAGCATTTTCCCAACTAGTAAGCCACGAGCCCCTCTCAAAATGATGTGAAAGAGAAAATATAACTGGCACTGGTTCGCAGCTTAGTGCCAAAGAGTGCATGCCAAGACAACAGCTTGAATTATATTACGTTACGCGATATTTACGTTGTTGAGCAGACAAATTTTTCGAACATATGAAGAGATGGATTAGCAAGACATAGGCTTCAAAATTATTCAAATTGGGATTGATAGTGTTACGCAATTAAGGCTCGTACACACTGGCGCGACGCGACAGCGTACACAAAGGCACCGCGTGCCGCGCGACGAGCGGCGCCTTTATGTTGTGCTGTCGCGTCGCGCCTGTTTGCGGGAGCCTTTACAGTGCTGGATCCTTGACCAAGTTATGCCTTTAAGCAAACCCTTGCCAGAAAATGAAACATGTCGAGTATTTTTAACCGACTTCAAAAAAAAAAAGGAGGTTCTCAATTCGACAGTATTTTTTTAAGTGTATTTCCTCAGAACCTTTTTCTAGGTGAACCGATTTTGATGATTCTTTTTTTATTTGAAAGCTAGTGCATCTTACGTAGTCTCTTTTAAATTTAATCAAGATCTTATTAGGAGTTTTTGAATTGTCTTTAATAATACGTATTTTTTCCTTTTATTTTTTTGATTTCGGTTGTTTTTATTACAACATTTTGATTTAAAAGACTGTCCGTGGAGTTGCTTGCCCGCTCTTCTCCATGGAAACACTTTGGAATGATCAACTAGCTTCATCTTTGAAGAAAGAAAAGAAAGAAAGAAAGAATAATAGTTTATTCTGCACAAACAAAACGCACATTACAAATAAATGACACGTTAATAAAAATACAGACATACAAAATAGCTAAAAGCCTCGTACCCAAAAATTTTTTTTTTTACAATGCTACTACTTGTAGTAGTAAATCCAAAAATATTGTCCAATTAGCAAACTTAGCGAGCCCAGCGACGTGCAACTATCATACACAACAAAACACTATAACTATGAGACTTTCTATCACAATGTTTGTTTGTTTAACATTGCATTTACCTGCGTGTCACCGTAAAGGCACATATTAGTAGGAAATATCTAATAGATTTGTTTAGCGATGTGAAGTGTTTGGATGAAAGCGGTGCCATATTTGAATAATTTACTTCTTTAGCAGTTCCGAAAATATCTTCCTTGAAACACCGGCACCTTAATTGCGTAGAATCATCGTTGGATCTGAATCATTTTGAAGCCTTTTGCTAATACATTGCTTCAAATGTTCGAAAAATTTGTCTGCTCAAAAACGTAAATAACGCAATGAATGTGGTTGAACCGTCAAAATGAAAGCTATTCCTACTGTTAGTGTGTTACGCAACTACCCCGCAGCATTAAGTTTTTGGTGCATATGTAATTTGTCTTTCTAAAGTGAAATTGCCTTTTAGGGTCAGTTTTACATAAACAAAACATAACGCCTGTAATCCATGAAGAGTTTGGCAGAGGGGCAACTATAGTACACCCACATTTCGCCAGTTATGTTTAAGTCCCATTTAATAGGGGGCGAGCCTATTGCCATTAACCGGGCACAAATATACTCCAGGCTGCTACTGAGAAATTCCTGTTGGAAAAACCAAATAACACTTTGCCCAAACTGGGAATCGAATCCAGGACCTCATGCTCAGCAGAAGCGCACGCGACGCGACTGAACAACGAGACAGTCAAGGACAGGATAGATCTACTACAGCAGCAGTAAAGAGGCTTATTTCCTTGTTTCCTATCTCGTAAAATGATAAAAATTGTTCCCTTGTAAATAGCCATTTCTCTCCGTGCAGTTGGTAAACACCTCCTGTTGTCATATTTCACGACTTTTTTAACAACACTTGCGAGCAAACCCCGTAAAATAAACCAGCAAACAATAAACTGATAAAACACTTCATAAAAGCAGAAAAATATAAAGGAAACATAAAAAATACTGCTCGCAGCCAGCGAGCGAGATACCTTACATTCAGAAACGGGCACAAAAACTCGGAAATTAAAAGAAAAAACTTCATATTTTTCGCGAAGCAAATAGATATGAATGTTCTCTCTTAAAGTTGGAACACAGAACTGTAAGCATGTTGGAAATTGTTTGCATTTTTGACATAACTGTACCGAAGCGCGCTTACATGACAATGACATGACTGTGTATGTACTTCCACTTTTATTTTGTTGTTTAAAAGAGATGTAAATGTATGGAGTTTGGGCCAGCACCCTAATCACGTAACACACTATCAATCAGAATCTGAATCATTTTGAAGGATATCGCTAATCCATTGCATCATATGTTTGAAAAATTTGTCTGGTCAACAACATAAAAAACGCAATGAATGTTGTTGAACTGTCAAAATGAAAGCTATTCCTACTGTTAGTGTGTTACGCAATTACCCCGCAGGTCCTTGTACACTATACTTTAAAATATGAAAACACATTTAAAACAGTTCTCAACTATCAAATTACTACTTTAAAATGGCTTTGTTTGCTGGTAAACCACAAAAAATTAATACTTGAAATTGCAACACAGAACAAAAACCCGTCATGGCGGTAAGCTGTCATTTTGATTGAATAATACGTTTGACATGTTTATTGACACTATTGTGACAGCTAACAGTTCTGATCTATGGTTTTATGGCATTGTTCTTAAGCACAGAGTAACTAAATGGGTGAGACGCCATGTTGAAAGTTGATAAAAATAATTGATAATTATCAACCACTAACTAACTACTACAACAGTATACATTTAAATGAACTATCTGTATTTTTCCCGAATTCTCCGGATTTTTCTTTTTATTTTGAGGTAGTGTACAGTCGCCAGCACAAGTTACCACAAACTGTCAGATTTTCTCATTCGATTTTGAACTTAACCTTCAACATTATAAGGTTTAAAATGGTTTGGAGAAAATTGACAGTTTTGTGTAGCTTTACCTGCTGGCAACTGAATATAGACCTGGCCCTTTTGAAACATCGCCTTTGGAGGAAGAGTTGATTGAATAGTCTTTAAAGTTTTATTTTAAACATAGTGGCTTTATAATATAGGTACTTACAGCCTGGTTCCATTTACTAACACACATAACATCACGCCTGTATTTCCCGAAGGGTAAGCAGAGGTGAACCTATAGTAAACCCACATTTCGCCAGTTATATTTAAGTCCTGAACTGAATGGTGCTGATCCATGCGTCATGTTCGTGAACGGGCGCCGTCAGTAGGGACTGGTAATTTCTTAGCTGCCACGGCTTATTTTAATTTAATTTAATATTTGAATTGCTTTTGTCTTTTTATTACGGACGCTTTTAACGTTGTGCATCGTTCTCACATGCATAATTTCAACATGAACGATGTAATCAATATTTTGTAACCATATTTTGATTTAAAAGAGGGTCCATGGAGTTTCTTGCCCGTTCTTCTCCATAGGTACCTACTACGCTTTGGAATGGATAACTAGCTTCATCTTTCTGACTGACTGACCCCTTGACTATTCAAAAGTGCCTGTAATTGGTTTATTTGAAATAAATGCTTTGACTTTGAGTCCCATGTAACAGGGGGCGAGCCTATTGTCAAAACTGGGCACAAATCCAAATTCAAATACATTTACTACATTTACATTGCTACAAGAAAATCGAATATCTATCCATCAAATAAACCAAGGTTCATTTACTAAATCAAGGTTTATAAACTACAAGCTGTTCGTGCCCAGCGTATTCTGGGAGTGAATTTCATACAAAAATACCATCCTAATTTCCGACTATCACGGTGGATTTTCCAAAAAAAAACTTTTATATAATCCTTTTCCTGACAATTACAAACACAAAAAAAAAAGAATTAACCAAAATAGGGGCCACCGCTTTGAAGTAATGCGCGGACAAACATTTTTGGGAATTGGTTTTTATTTATATACTAGCTGCCCGGCGCGACTTCGTTCTCGTGGTGTCTTAACCCTACCCTACCCCTAAACCTTCACGGGCGTATGCAAAAAAACTCACCAAAGTTTCATCAAAATCGGTGCAGCCCGTTCGGAATCCATAGAGGACGAACAAACAAACATTGATTTTCATTTATATAGAAAATAGAAGATACATAACGGTATTTTATGGTATTTTTATAGCAAATGCGCTGAAATCATGAACAGTCTTTTCAGTAAGTCTATCGCAGACCGGCAAGGTTTTCCTACTTATTTCTCATATGCGAATATGATGTTATCTACTGTTAGGTACCTCCGGACTTTAGTACTTTGCTCCATGATCACAAGCTTGCCCTGCATTATATAGTGAAAAACTTCTAGTACTTATGACAATGAAGGCAGAACCTACCAACCAGAACTCTCGAGCAAAGCAGGATTTGCCAATCCGCAAAGAAAATTCTAGACGAAACATTTCCAAAGAAATCTATACCTACCTACAATTTAGCACTGACGCAGCTAAATAAAAACATTATTCGCTATAATTCGCCAGCTTACCTTCGAGGTAGCTGTAGCAATTAATACAATACGATTTGGCAGCTACTCGCACCGCATTGCGACAAATGTTGGGCCGCATACCCTAACTTGCTGCCTCATCAAAATATTTTGTATCGGATATTGTAATAAAATACTCTTGAATTTTTGCCCGAGTTATGAAAGTAGGCACAAAATGAGATCGGTTCGATAGTGACGTGTCTGTTCCCTACGTTCTATGACGGTGTAAAGGGTACTAATGGATTAGGTGGTTGGTTAGCAGAATTGGAACTCTAGGGAGCGTGCGGTTTATATATCTTAGAAGATAATATAATAGATAGAACTAAAAGGGACGTACCGTAGTAAATCTTGTAATGGAGACCCGTATTACAGACATAACTACATATGTACTAATGGTAAATGATTTTATTTCTGTAAGTAGGTTTGTACAAACACTTTTACACGTCAATCATATTTTTTAAACTAGATGAGGGCGGTGTTTCCAATCTGACTACTCTGAGAAGAAAGGCCGAAACAAACACAGAGGTCACAGTCTCATTTAAAGTCCACAAATAATCTTGGTCAGATCATGTGAAGAACAAGAACCAAACAGATTGAGTGGATCTGTCCAGTCAGTGCACGAATCTGTCAGTAATCGTGCAGCTCAAATCGGAACCGTTATAAGATGACGGAACCGCTTTCCTAGGAAACCAAAGCTTTATTTCAGGATTTCGTGAGTCTTATACGGTGACGGACCAGTCATGGCTTTGAGAAAGTTGCTAAGTTTGCGAAGGTCACCATAAGCCTATCTTGAACCAGAAAGTAGGTTCAGAATGATTATTTAGCACAGTTTAAATTCACTGTTCATTCATAAATCTACCATGCTTGTTGGTGACATTTTGTTGTTAAGTTTAGGAACACAAGCACTTAGATTAAAGATGAATGATAACCATGTTTAAGAAAAGCTACTTAATGCTTTTTTTTTCGGTAACGGGTTGGAAATCCTCATGAATTTCCTCCGGCTCTGGTTCGGACGGAGTGGTGTGTCAGACTTCTATTGACTAAAACCATCCCGTATTCCTTCGCACACTTCACTTGTATCGTGGCCTATAAGGGCACTTAAGCACTCTTCGACGCAGCCCCAAATCAAATCCTATATCAATCAATCTGTCTGCCTTTCCCCAACTATATGGTGCCGGCTGGAAGCCGTCTTACCAATTGCAGGTGAATACCAGTAATTTACATGGAGCGACTGCCTATATGACCTCCACGACCCAGTTGATGGGTAATACGACCCTTTGGTTAGACTGGTTGTCAAACTTTTTGGGCTTCTGACTATCCGTAACGCCAGTGAAAGATCTACGAATGACAGCCGAGACAAACGGCTTAACGTGCTTTCCGAGGCACGAAGTGGTCTCGACGTAATGAATGGGTCACGCATCCACGAATTTACCGCGCCCACCATAGCTTAACCTACGATCGACCGTTGCGGTTGTTATTATTTAGCCACGAGCCCTCTCCAAGCTATTCCTAAATACTAAACTAAAATAGTAGACGAAATAGCTGACGACAAAACAGCTGCCTACAGAACTGGCACAAAAATTGCAAGAGTTTCCCTTACAGCATAATATATGTATACATATATGCTACATAAGGAACATTGAGTCAATATCGCCTTATGTCACTCCCAAGGTTGTAACTGAAAGTTTTCGTGAATTGAGCGTTTACTCTGTTCGCGGATCAAATAAAGAAAGTCGGCTCAAAAGTTTATATTGCATGCAAGTTTTAGCGTACTGGTTTTTATGTAATTTTCCTTGAAGGATTTTATGTTCGTTCCTTGTTTGTTTATGGAGCAAGATAATAGGGGAAAGAAACAATTAAACAATTGGCGCCGTTTTTACTACAAAAGCTTATTTTTTCTGAAACATCATAACATTACGTCGGTATTCTCCGAGGCGTTAAGCAGAGGTGTCAGTACCTATAGTCCACCCACATTTCGCCAGTCATTGCCATCAATCGGGCACAAATCCAAACTTCAGGCTGATACTGAGAAATTCCTAATGAAAAAACTCAATAACACTGCCCAACCCGAGAATCGAATCCAGGACCTCATGCTCAGCAGTAGCACTTGTAACCAGGAGGCAGTATTTTTCAATATTTAAATAAAAAGCAGTGATTATTTTTAAGAGTCCTTCAAGAGCGTGTGAGAGTATTCATATTTATAGGCGAATAACTGATTGATTATTGATCACAAATATCGATGTTGTCTAATGATTTAATCTAAAATCACAATATGAACGTCAGCTGTCAGATGACTATGACATTGACGTATGGAAGGAAACGTTCCATTTCAACTATATTTTATTAAACGTAAATTATTATTTTCTAGATAGAAAGGTCTTAATTTAAAATATATGTTATTAGCATTTATTTAATTGATATTTCATAGACAAAAGTATTTAATGTAAATGGTATTTATTCTGACTTAAAAGGCCGCTTCACAAACAATGATTCTAGAGTTTTCAAAGTCTTGTTTGGTGGTTTTACATAATCAAAACAAATGTTTATTATCTTAGCATTACAATAAATGATTAAATAATAATTAATATGATACTAGTAATATTTCTCATGATTTAATATTGCAATTTAAAAGTAACAAGTTGTTTTATATGATTCTCAGATCTTAAAGATGATGTTAATATAATATAAGATTTTACTTAAAGATTACAAATAAATACATACTAAATTGCTAATTAATCTTATGAAGTTTTAAAATAGTTCCACAATACTAGATTTGTTAATTAATACCTATATTTTAAGATATTTAGCAATTATGTACAACCATCTCTGATTGGTCTAAAATGGCGGCAGAATGGGCGGCAATGTTTGTGGTACTGACTGGTAATATGGAGGGAGTTTTAATCAGTTACCGCCAATTTTGAAGGGGATCTTGGTTCGGATGGTTTGACGACAGAGGAAAGACTCACAGATCCTGAGTGGTGTCCAAAGTCCATAATATTAATTTGTTAAAAGCCAACGTACTTAAGGAAATCACGCTGCATAGCGAAGTTCTTCCTATATTGTAAAATGGATTGAATTATGATCATCACATCACTTCTAGTGAAAGATCGACTGACTACAATGTTCATGTAAGTTATGTATATAATTGATATTATAGGCAGGCCTATGTTGTTTCGAACGCCGCTGTTGCGACACACGCTGTTGCGAATTATTTTTCCACTGCCTCACAGGTTCGAAAGCTCATGGACTCGAATGAAGTAGTCGCGAAAGACGCTGTTTCGAAAAACATTTTCACTGCCTCATACGCTCGAATGCTTGTGATTTCGATTTATTTACTCATAAAGTGTACAGAAAAGTATTTAAGCAGTAATTAAATAAAATCAACAAATTCGGTGTCAACATCAACATTTAATATTATTATTAAAGTTACGCACTATACTACACTGCAAATAGCAAATTGCAGCATTATTTGCTAGTAGCAAATAGTTACTAACTATTTGCTACTAGAAATCATAGGCGAGGTACTATAAATAATGAAATGGTGACTAATATTAACAGTAGGATAGGATGCAAGAGCGAGCGAAGCGAGCTCGGGACTTGGGGCACTCTGACTCGGACTGGTTAGGTTAGAAGGGGATGGCGGGGTCTGAAAGACCCCGCCGTCCCCTTCGTGGTTATTTTTTTTTAAACCGCCCAGAAGTAGGAGCCCCGCGTAGCGGGGCTCCGTCGGCTACTCGATGCCAGTTTAAATTAAAACAAAGCTAACAACAATAAATCGAAATCACAAGCATTCGAGGGTATGAGGCAGTGAAAATGTTTTTCGAAACAGCGTCTTTCGCGACTACTTCATTCGAGTCCATGAGCTTTCGAACCTGTGAGGCAGTGGAAAAATAATTCGCAACAGCGTGTGTCGCAACAGCGGCGTTCGAAACAACATAGGGGACCCGATATTATAATATTGATTAGTATTGCTGATCTATGTTGTTATATATGTGTTATACATATAGCTAATATTGCTTATGTATGTTAAATCGAATTAAGGAATATTCATGTTCTTTCTTTACATTGACAAAGTTGCTAACTTTGAGAAACGGACCTTGTGTTAACAATAATAATATGCTAATGTGAAAATGTGTTGACAAAAGACTAAAACAAGCTGCCATCTAGTTTCTTATCCTTCTTCTCCATGAAGACCTAGTTTTGGAACGGATAATAGCTTTCTCATTAACGTTACCTACCTACATTTATTGACAAGCCTAATTGAAATAAATGCCTGGTCTTGTCTTTCTGTGCTTTTCTTCATAAAATCCCTTCCCAACACACCATAATCATAGATACTTTCTTACATATTAAATAACAAGCCATTCTGACACTCAAAGCTTACTAATTAAGTGGATGCCAATACCTATAAATGTAGTATTTCATCCACTTTCTAACAAGCGCATAAACGGGTCCGCCAGCGCCACTCATTTAAAAAAAATATTATCTCGTGACTGAGTAGGCCACGAAGCAACAAAATTCCATCTAAACAAAAGCGGCCACATTCATTTAGATCGTATTTTGTTGCTTCGTGTCTCACTATGAAAGTTTATAAAAGGTATTAGAAAATTCTAGACACATTTACCGAGGTCGCTTATTGAGCCGTTTTTCAAAATTCCTTCACAGTCACGAGATAATATTTTTTTAAAGGAGTGGCGCTTGTGGGTGTATGTGCTCTTAAGGCGCAGATATACGACTTTTAATAATTTCAAATTGAACATCACGTCTAAACCAATAGTCTTATTTGTTTGAAAAAAATATATGATAAACTAGACTATTTTCTTCGTAATTTGATATGTGAATATTTGAAATTATATTTGTATAACACAGTGTAATTAATTTGTAAAGTAACGTCTAACGCGAACATAAAAACGATAATCACGCAAAAACTATCTAGCGTATTTTCATGAAATCTGCACCATCTAAAAGACAATTTAATTACCCAAATTTTTGTATATGGCTTTTATTAGTATTGTGTTTGATAAATCAAGGTGGGTTGTTTTTGCGAATAAACTTGATGCCCGTTGAAGCGGGGGCTCTTGCGGGCGACGGGAGGTAGTGCATCGCTGACCAATGTCCGGGTAGACGCTAACGCTCTGTGCAATTTTATTCGCTTAAAAGTTTCGCATGCTCCTCCCACTCGCTCAAGGTCGCTGGCACTTATTGTCGCCTTAATATGAACCTGCGGGGTAATTGCGTAACACACTAGCAGTAGGAATGGCTTACATTTTGACAGTTCAAAAACATTTAATGCGTTATTTACGTTGTAGAGCAGATAAATTTTTCGAACATATTATGAACCAATGGATTAGCAATAAGCTTCAAATTAAGCCAAATTGTGATTGATAGTGCGTTACGCAGTTAGGGTTCTGAACGGTACTGCCTCAATTATTAGAAGCACCGAATTCATTTAATTTATTATCAATGGCAGTTCTGGATGGAAATGTCAAAAATGGAACAAGGATATCTCAAAAGACCGCTCGTTTAAAGATCGAAGCAAAATATTCCTGAAATTATTTGTGACAGGTTGTAATTTAAATTCCTCGTTACTTTGATGTCGACCTGTTCCCAATAATCGAGTGACTTACGAACTGTTAAGCTTTGATTTCCTAGGAAGGCGGTTCAATCATATTTTAACGGCAGTCATGAAGATCTGTCATTCATTAAAGTGTCAAAAACGCTCTGTATTTGGATAGCAGTTATTGTGTGACCGTTCACCGCTTTCTAAGGAAACCAAATCTTTATAGCTTTTAATGCTTTCCGACAGCAATCGCATCTCGAGGTAAGAGCGCTTAACATGTTGAGCTGCACGATTACTGACAAACGCGTGCACTGACTGGACAGGTCCACTCTATCTGTGTGGTTCTTTCCTCAGAATACCATTTCAGACAATAATCTACATGGTCTTCACATGATCTGACCAAGATTATGTCTGGACTTTAAAAGAGACTGTGATCTCTGTGTTTGTTTCGGCCTTTCTTCTCAGAGTAGACAGATAGGAAACGCCGACCTCATCTAGTTTTTAAAATATGATTGACGTGAAATAGTGTTTGTACAAACCGACTTACAGAAATAAAATCATTTGTCATGTATGTAGGTGTGTCTGTAACACGGGTCACCATTACAAGATTTACTACGGCACTAACCTTTTAGTTTTATCCTACTAATATTATAAATGTGAAAGTTTGTGAGGATGGATGGATGGATGTTTGTTACTCTTTCACGCAAAAACTACTGAACGGATTTGGATGGAATTTGGTACGCAGATAGTTTATAACCTGGATTAATACGTAGCATACATTTTATCCCGGTAGTACGTTCCCGTGGGATAATTTCCGCCCCCCACGCGGGCGAAGCCGCGGGAAAAACTTATTCTAGTATATTATCCTCTTAGATAATTATATAAACCGCACGCTCCCTAGAGTTCCGATTCTGCTTACCATCCACCTAATCCATTAGAACCCTTTACACCTTCATAGTTCACCTTTCACTAATTTCTTATGTAACCAAAGCTGTTAATTTTTCTGCGCTTCAGTGAGAAAGATGACCAAAATATTATTCTTCTCCAGTCATGAGAATGTATGCGAGTTGTATTAGAGTGGCGACTACAATAACTGGTGTTGTATTGTTTAGTTTAAACGTTCGTGGAGATTTATCGATGGATCGCCACGTACCGCACTGCGCCAGACGGGACCGCGGACTAGTGATGCAACTGAAATATCGATACTTTAATCTTTTCTGTATTTTTTTTGGTACCTTACAATGAACAAGGATTTCATTAATAAACAAAAAACTGACGTATCTTACAGTGTAGCTCCAGACTTTTTATGCAGAAACCCATACTTATGAGCCAACCCTTCTCTAAAAGTGTCGTAAAATGCGACTTAAGAATTTATTTATGGACTCTGCTCCCAGTGACCTCATAAAAGTAGATTTAGGAAAGCTATCAAGGCTTTGTTTTCACTTTTGCTTCCAAGTCTTCCATAAGACTGTCACAATTGTACAGAAATAATTATAGATTTTAAGCTTCATATAAGCTTAGACTTAAATAAAGCTGTTTTTAGTATTTCTCATTAAACAGGACCTCCAAAAAAAACTTCATAGAACTTTCAATCTGTCAATAAATCTGGGCTTAGTGAGATTTCCCGAATATAGTCTGTCGATCCTTTTCTTACATATATATTTTATCGATATTTGACATCAGCGTGTGACCTCGACTTTCCCAACACTATTGCGCTCAGTCTGCGGAGCCGGGACGCTCATTCACAAAATGGAATGTTATTATATTAGGGAAGTTATTTTGCATACCAGAAAGTATTATTTATGTTCAAGCTTTTGTTCCTTTTGCGGTGAGCAGAGGTCGAGCTTTTAAATAGTTTTGTAGTTCAATGTTGAGGGTCAACTTCTGCGTTATTTAAAATAGGCTTTTACTATACTTTGCCCGCTGCTTCGCCCGCATGAGGGTCAGAAATTATCCCACGGAAACTTACTACCGGGATAAACAGTCTTGGTCTACTTGTGTGCAAAATTTCACTTAAATCCGTTTAGTTTTAAGGTGTGGAAAGGTAACAGACAGACAAATAGACAGAAAGGCAGAGAGACAGAGTTAAGCTGGTTGCAGACCAAGAGCCAAGCTAGGTTAGTTTAGCTTAGCTCGCATAGCTACTAACAGTGAAGCCCACGCGCGCGTGAAGTGCTACTAACATACATATACGTAGTTTTATGCAATATTTATTAACACTAATTTTTGTTATATTATGTATTCGTTTGTTATTTTGTAATTTGTGTATTTTATCTATGGACCTCAGTTGCCTGACATTAAAGGAATTATTAATAATTATGATGTTTTTAAAATTTATTTTATAGATGAGGTATATTTTCATACTTGTGTACAGACCAAACACTATGAACACAAGATGGATCTCAAATACCTTAGGTGAAATGTGTCAAGTTTCCTTATGTCTGGTTTATAGAGGCACCATGTTTCTGCGCCATATAGGACAGGTAAGATTAATGCCTTGTTAACACTAATATTTGTCGCTAGCTTCAGGTCATGAGATTTCCAGACACGATCATTAAGCCGCCCAAAGTTTACATAACTCGATACACTAACCGAGAAACGCCAAATACGTAAAGAGAGACCTAAGCCCTCCTATACCAAGACCTTTAACTCTACCAGCCAACTCTATTGCATTAGTTGTGATCGGATATTTAAAACAAAATTCGGTCTGGCGAGTCATATTAGGGCACACGCTAAGAAATTATCATTTCAAAGGGTCGCCGTTATCGAAATCGATAAGGAGGACTATATATATATATATATATATGAACACAAGTATGAAAAATGACCTCTACTATGCGACCTAAGCTAAATTAACTTAGCTTAGCTCTTGGTCTGCAACCGGCTTTACTTTCGCATTTATATTATTACGAGTAGTACATATGGATTTACCAATAAGCTATATAATTTTTGCCGTCTCGTTTCCTTCCCCAAATTTCGGTGGCGCCTGCCATTTTAATTGATAAGCACTTTCCAACCGTTCTTTTGTTGGATTCTGAAAGTAGATTTCAGCAAGTTTCATTTTATACACTCGAGAGCAATGAATCCGGGTCACTTAAAGAATGTTAAAAATCTCGGAAACTAAAAATGATAGGTTAATGCAATAAATTGTATTTAATAGACAATGTAATACTCCTTAAATGAAAGTAAAAAAAATATGAGTCACCATACATTTTATTAACACAAAATTACATAAAGAAAAAAACTGCTGATCTCTCCTTAAAACAAAAATAGGAAACATGAAATTTTTGAACTTTATTACGATTTTCTTGATTTTTAATACTTCGTATTGCCTCCTCGTGCTTCCATTACTGCGTTTACGCGGTTTGGCATGCTGTACACCAAGTTCCTTATACGATTTTGGGGAATATTCTCCCATTCCTCTGTGAGAGCAATTTTGAGCTCACGAAGCGTGATTGGGGGAGGGTTTCGTTGTTTTACGCATCTGCCTAGCTCGTCCCAATCATGCTCGATCGGGTTGATATCCGGGCTGCGCGCTGGCCACTCCATACGAGTAATGTTCATCTCTTGAAGGTAGTCATTCACAATCCTACCTGTATGAGGTCGGGCATTGTCATGCATAAATATAGCATCCTCACCTAAATTGACCATAAATGGACCAACGTGATCATTGAGGATTTCTTCCACATATCTTACGCTAGTTAAAGAGCCGTTTTCTATGATCACCAGCTCTGTGCGACTTTCAGAAGAAATTCCGGCCCACACAAGTACAGACCCACCACCGTAGGCTACTTTTTCTTCGATGCATGCTTGCTTGAATCTTTCCCCTGGTCTTCGATACACTCTGTGTCTTCCATCGTGCTTGTAGAGCATAAATTTTGATTCGTCGGAGAACATAACTTTTGACCAATCTTAAATACTCCAATTTACGTGGCTCTGGGCATATCTTAGTCTTGAAATACGATGCCCACGCTCCAGTTTAGGGCCGTTTGCAGGTCTAAGGGGTTTTAAGTTAGATTCAGCAAGCCGACGTCTTACTGTCCATGCACTTGGGTTACTTCCTCCGAGGCGTCGAAACTGATTTGTGAGTTCAGTTCCTGTGAGAAAGCGATTTCGAAGCATGGTGTTCACCAAGTATCGGTCTTCTCGTGCTGTGGTACACCTGGTTCTGCCCGTTCCTGGTCTGCGTAGGTTAGAACCAGTTTCTTTGTAACGTCGGAGAACTCTTTGTACTGTTGACAGCGACACACCGACAGTCCTGGCTGTATCGCGCTGACTCCGGCCGGTTTCCAGCATTGTAAGTATTCTGGTGCATTCTTCAGGCGTAAGCGACATAATTTCAGCTTGAATAATGAATATAGAGCACTATCAACATGGTTTATGTACCCACATAAATGACAGATTACAAACAAAAGCAAAACCAAATGCTGTAATTTCGTAGTTCCATCTTCGAAAGTGGCCCTTTTTCAAATTTGTTTTTTTTATGATATAACTTTACAATAACTAAGAAGTTTTAATACCTTCATTTAAGGAGTATTACATTGTCTATTAAATACAATTTATTGCATTAACCTAGCATTTTTAGTTTCCGAGATTTTTAGGATCCTTTAAGTGACCCGGATTCATTGCTCTCGAGTGTATTTGCCTATAACCGACTCAAAAATAATAAATACGCTGAATCGTTTGTGGCATTTCCTCCTGTTATCGTGAAGTTATAGAACTCCGCAAAAACTGTTGCATCTGATTGTCATTATTGTCTTATTACGAGAATTAATATCTTTCCGCCCATTTATTTATTTATTTATTTATTAAAACTTCTCGCACACAACAGTATACAAAGGCGGACTTAATGCCTTAGGCATTCTCTACCAGTCAACCAAGGGTGGTGAAGAGATAAGACGGCACGTGCTCTGTTAAACAGACGTTACTAATAATAATAAAAATATATTAAAAAGATAACTTAAAAGTACCTAAACAGAATATAAACTTATAATACACATACATACATATTTACTATAATATATATCTACATTATACATATACCATATATATACACAAAAAGGGAAGGAGGTAATTGAGATGACTCTACGCTATTTATTTTGAAAAAGTCTCTGCAATTTCCATCATCTCTGCAGTTTTCGGCTTTTGCCATCAACAATGAACAAAAACAGTAAAAAACATGCACGTAAATCTTTGGGCAACGTACACAGATGCATCCCACCACAACCCAGTTTCAATCAAATTCTAGCATAAAAACGGACTAACAAATTCATACCACAGCCATGCATGGAGGCCGGGATTTTATTAGTTAAGAGGCACTTACACGGGCAACTTAAATGCTCGGAGCATAGAGCATAGTAAAAGCCTTTATTTTTTTCATTTATTTTTTATTTTTCATTAAATAGATACATAAAAGGCACTTTTGAACGTCAACATTTACATTAAAAAAAAGAATTGATTCTAGCCGCCCCTTCCAAAAGGTAGTTTCGTATCGAGAAGAATGGGCAAGAAACTCCACCGTTAGTCTAATATTTTGTATACAAGAATTATGTATTTATATATGAAGACGATGCACCTAGAATAAAATTACTATACCACAATATTATAAGTAAAAGGAATTAAATAAATACTAGAAACAAACATAAATTTATTGTTCCTACAACCAGACTCAAGAAAATAGGTGGCTCGTTTAGATGCCAATGTATACGTTTTTATAATAAACTTCCTAGCCACATTCAAGATCTAAGCTTTAATAAATTCAAATCTTTTATAAAACGGAAACTATGCCAGAAAGCCTATTATACTGTGAAAGACTATATTGAGGACAAAAAGGCTTGGGATTGAGCTGCTCCAATAAATTTACACGGTGAATGTTGATTTTAATTTGCTAGCTATTTTAGACATGAATATTTACTGTAAAAAGTATTATATTATTTTCATTATTGAGAATATGAGGACTATGTGGGTCATTGTTTCAGTTATATTCTTGATCTGGCAGTTTAAGTAGTTTATGCGGCCTACCCAAATGTCCTTTCTTTGGTATTGTTCGTCGAATCGTTGAGCTCCTTAAGTTCTGAGTTGAGCTGCACGGTTACTGACAAATGCGTGCACTGACTGGACAGGTCCACTTAATCTGTGTGGTTCTTTCCTCAAAAGACCATTTCAGACACCAATCTACATGGTTCTCAAACATTATGTCCGATTTTTTTTTATATACACATTGACATTGTTGAATTTTATATACACAATGACATGAGTATTTACTTGTAAAGTATTATGTTATTTTAATTATTGTGAATGTGAGGATTATGTGGGTCATTGCTTTTTTTTTCGCAGTTAATTTTGATCATGATCTGGCAGATTGAGTAATTTATGTGGCCTACCCAAATGTCCTTTCTTTGGTATTGTTCGTCGAATCGTTGAGCTCCTTAAGTTCTGACTTCCTGAGTTGAGCTGCACGATTTCTGACAAATGCGTGCACTGACTGGACAGGTCCACTCAATCTGTGTGGTTCTTTCCTCAAAAGACCATTTCAGATACCAATCTACATGGTCTTCACATGATCTGACCAAGATTATGTCTGGACTTTAAAAGAGACTGTGACCTCTGAGTTTGTTTCGGCCTTTCTTCTCAGAGTAGTCAGATAGGAAACGCCGACCTCATCTAGTTTAAAAATATGATTGACGTGTAAAAGTGTTTGTACAAACCTACTTACAGAAATAAAATCATTTATCATTTATCATTTAAAAATGAAGAAATGATAGTTAAATTAATTATGTGATAGATACATGGAGCTACATAATTACAAATATTGTAAAAGTAAACGATTTTCATATATTCTTTTAAAGTAACAACTAACAAGTAATAAGTCAGTATGTGAGTTAAAGTAATCACAGGATCCAAATAAATTTAAATAAAATACCAACCGGTTTGATTTTGTCTAGACTCTAGATTGTCCTATGGAGCAGGACCAGCATGTTTCCAAGCATTCTTATCTTGAATTTCCTCTAATTTGTAATATACTTGTTTACAAAGTGTAATTTTTATGAGTCTTAAATTTTCTTTCATTTAATTGCAATATATCACAAGGTATTTTGTTGTTGTAATATTTAACACAGTCAGTACCCCATAAAATATGTATGTACTTTAGCTAATTTGAAAAATGGTTGATCTATTTTATCTTTATTTTTAGTATTAAAATGATGTATATCACTTATTTGATTAAAAATATGTAGAGTTTTTCTGACATTAAATTATGCATAATTCAAAAAATTATGTATTATTTCATAAGTGAATTGGCAAAGTTACGGTCATAATATTATTCTTTTTAAATAGTCCCCTGCGAGATTCGCGGCGATGTAGATTATAAATGTCTCAGACAGCTCACTTTGGAAAAATAAAGATGGATTTAATGTCAGCCACCCGACCCCACAGTAAAATGCCATACGACATAATGCTGCGGAAGTAGCTAAAATCGGTCAAACGAGCGGTTTCTATATCTTGTCTTTCTAACAGCATTAGCGGCCGAGCTTAGCCACCTCGCTAGGAATGTTCTATGAGGTTCCCATTGTAATTTCTCGTCTAGCGTGATTCCTAGGAAAACCGTTTAATTAATAAATTCTGGTTTTTCTCCATTCAATATGTTGTCACATTCGCTACTTCTAACATTAGGTAATTTAAATCTAATGCATTTGTATTTTTATTATTGTGTAGGGCAAGGATATCGAACTCTTCAGCCTACTTTTCGAAGTAAAATTTAGAAATTTTATTTAAAATTAATGACTGCTGATAAATTATTAAAAAAAAAAAGTACCTAAAGAATACTTTACATAGGTGCCGAATTGCTCATCTGTTACCGGTCAATAAATGCTGAAAAAAATTGCCCGTATATGCTCAGCTTTACACATTGACAAGATGACGTAACAGACATGGGTAGTTCCGTTTTACGTTTAATTGGATTCCGTATGCAAATGTACCCGGTTACATTTATTAGTGTGGCTCAGATGGAAGTGCTTGTCACATAGCATTTTAAGGGGTGAAGAGGGTAATTAATGAGGAATATGGGTAGGGGTAAAATGGAGGTCGTTTTACAAAGGAAGGCTGACATCCATTCAGGTAGTAAATGCATGAAGACATGCCTTAAGATTAGTTGTTCTATATGACAGAGGGGGTGAAGACTACATTTTCATGTTCATAACTGCACCTTAATAGCATAACACACTATCAATCATTTTGAAGCCTATTGCTAAACCATTGCTTCATATGTTCGAAAAATTTGTCTGCTCGACAACGTAAATAACACAATGAATGTTGTTGAACTGTCAAAAAAAAGCTATTCCTAATGTTAGTGTATTATGCAATTACCCCGCTGATCGTAACATCCAAATAAGTTTGTCGTCAGTGTCATTGATTTTGATTGGAGTAGGTCTGGTTTGCTAGCCTGAGCATTGTGGAATTGGAATTTTAAAAGCAGTTATAACCACTCTATCATAAGCGATACCTGCAGGTGAAGTAGGAATTAAAATATATGAGAGTAGGAGGTACATACATGCTTTAAGCTTCGCCGTACGCAGATAAAAAAGGTTTGTATAGCTCTTGCTAACAACCTTTCCCGACAATGACCCATTGTGTTTTTAAGCCCACATTCCTAAATATGGCTTCAGCATTACGCCCCTAAAATTTTGGGACAGTACTAAAAAGGTGTGTAATATACATGTACCTATAATTTAACTATCCTGTCTTTACATCTCGGTAATATCGTCGTAAAAACGGGACAGAATGCCGCACAATCCGCGCTTGCTATTCAGAGCCCGCAAATCCGTTGAATCTCGCCAATCCCTCATTAATATACGATTCTTTTCTTTTCAGGCGGGAAAAATCTAATAAGAGGACAATGGCCGGCTCCCGTGAGCGATTGCTCTATGAAAGGAGGCCTGATTACGAATATGAATACGAATTCAGACGTCGATATGAACCATACGACAGTGAGACCCACAGGGAGACCAATCGATACAGGCAGGAAAGGAGACGTGATCTACACGACCGACCTCGACGTAAGAATGGCTATGTGTATGAAGATATATACTCCGATTTCGACGAAGCACAAGGTCGATTATCTTTGTTCAGACCTATTAGGCCCGAGTACTTGAATCTCCCGACGACTTACGACATTAAATACAACTCGTTGCCGAGAAATTATTATAACTATGAAGACAGAAATAATCGGAGGTACAAGAAGGATCATTACGACTTTAGAATCGAAAACGAGAGGCGAACGCGGGAATCTTATGAATCTTATAGAAAAGCTGTCGAATATAGACCAAAAGAGATGAATTCAAATCCAAAGAATCCGACAAAACCTACAATTAATTTAACTAACAATTCAACCAGAAATACTTTGAATGCTCCAACGAATTCGAGTTTGAAACAACCGAAAAACGTTGCAGTTTGTAAGCCGCATAGAATATCAGACAAGAGTGTGCAGTATTGGACGACGGATCAGCCCGAGCGGGGCCGAAATCGGCCGAAAAAATGCGAAGAGCCGAAAAAGAACGTTAAATTCTCCGAAGTGTCAGGTTGCAACCGAAAGATGGTTGTTGACGATCCTATTTGCGGGAGGAAATTGGTTCCAGTGAGAGAATTGGAGGTATCGCTAGACCAGATGATACAGAACGGTTATTTTGAGAAGCACAACATTCCGATATCGAGGCCTGTTGGCGGGGCGGTGAAGGAAGAGATAAAGGGTGCGGCGGGCAGCGGCATGCCAAACGGGAAATGCTTATCTGGCACTGGCGGCGGCGGGAAGGAACACCAAGCGGCCAGGAAAACTAGACATCTACCGCAGGTGAGAAGTAGGGTTTTTTTTAGAAACTGTTGAATATTGTTTTATAATTGGTTTGCAGTGCGATTTTGAAGAATTTTTCAGTGAAAAGTTTGATATTTTGTGTGGACGTGACCGGATTATGACGATTTGCTATTATCTTTAACGTCACTGTGATGTAGGTAACCTCTTTTCAGTAACAATAACAAAACACCGGCCTTTTGTTGTCAAAATTTCTGTGATGCCATTTAAGTCTTTTTTAGTTATACAGACATACATAAACTCACGCCTTCTTCCCATGGGGGTAGGCAGAAATTGCAGAACGCCACCTGCTACGATCCTTACGTACTCCTTTTGCCTCGTTTACGTTCATACATCTGGTCATACACGCATGCCGGTTTTTGGTTATCTTTTTGTATTAAATGGTTTTCGATGAAAGTTTTCTATGACAGTGCATTCTTTTGACACTTAATTTAGATTTCCATCTGTCAGTTATGGTGTCTGAATACATGCAACAACAAAATACAACAATTAGAGCAGAATATTAATCCTGTAGATTTTCTACTCTAAAGCTTGTCCAAATTAATAAATTGAATTATGATCTCCTTAATAACGCGAAATCCACAAAACTCTTCTGTCACTCGCCCGTTTTCATCTCTGCATTTGACATTTAAAGTGTCAAAATAAAGACTATTGTTCTGCGAGAGCTTCCCTCCGGCCGGGCGTCCGGAGATGCACGGAAACAATGGCCTTATAACAACCAGGATTAAGAGCTTTTCTGCTGTATCCTTCTTTTGAATAATGTTGCTTTAAGAATTTGAGGTGGGTGATTAGGGATGAATGATTAATTGAGAGGGTTCGTAGTAAGATGTTAACAGTCGATTTTTGACGTCTTTTTCGTCTTCCGCATCCGCAGCTCATGCCTAGTTACAAATATCAGCAGATTTGAAGCGAGCCTGACTGTCCAGTGTGTCTAACCTTAATTTATTCCGATTTTTTGTTTGCTAGACAAAAGTGACAGCTGCGATCGACCTTTTTTTTAAATGAGAATGATTCGATGATTCACTTATGAATGAGCCATACTACAACACTATGCTCCAAGCTTGCAAAATTTAGAAAAAAAGGTCGATGACAGCTGTCATTTTGGTCTAGCAAACTAACAATCTGAGTTTACATGTATCCGTTAACTATAATAAAATCATGGAGGTACAAAAATAAACGCACGGAACTACCGCTTTGATAAAACTGTGTCCCGTAATGGCGGCGACTATTTATGTGTGAATGAATTTTGGGTTGCCATGTTAGCCAATTTACCCATTTATTATTGTTTTATTTTAAGACAAATACAGGTCGGCAGACAAGCTTCTTGGAAATGTAGTCAGATTCATACCGTGCCATTTGAAAACGTTAATGATAAGGACCAAATCTTCTTATGAAAATAATAAATAATCCATTAAAACACAGTTAATAATTAAAAATTTATTAATTGTTGAAAATTTTACCTACCTTGTGTACCTACTGTTTAACATCCTAAATGCAAACTGAAACTATGAATAATTAGCACATAACTCTAGACACCCTAGAGTAGAAAAATATTTCAACATTTATCAAAAAAAAAATTGTGAGCCGTCACGGGACGCCTGGCAGATGTGAAACATCGAAATTATTTTGGAGAAGCTTCTCCACGGCATGCGTCGCCACACTCACAATCGGTTTTACCCGCGGCTATAGATGTTTCACATCAAAACTTGCAGTTTCATATAAAAGTGCAATACCTACGCGGTCGACTGAACAGCATTTTTTTTGATATGAAACATGTATAGCCGCGGGTAAAACCGATTGTTGGCGTGGCAACGCATGCCATGGCGACGCGTCGCCACGCTACACGATGGTATGTTTCACATCTGCCAGGCGTCCCGTGATGGCTCAATATTTTTACCCGACTGCGCCAGAAGGAAGGATATGTTTTTCGAGAGTATGTATGTATGTTATGTATGTATAATTGTTTGGCACGCTCTGCAGCCTGAACGGCTTGATGGATTTTAGCTTGAGAGGTGTCGATGTTGATTATAATTCTATAAATAAATATTTGATACAACTGCGAATCATATTTAGATCAACATACAACCTGATACTGACCTGCAATTTGCAAAAAACGTAAGAAAATTTGAATTTCGCGGGCTACCGTGGCGCATGGCAAAAATTACTAAATAAATAAATAAAATCGCATGTTCCAAAGTAGGTAGGTTACTACTTTTATCGTGCGGCCACGGGTCGCATGCGCCGGGTAACTAAAATCGACCGTGATAATTCTCAGTCGCAGGCGATCGTCTCTGCGCGATAGGTCCTGGCGCACAGGCAACTGAAGGAACACGGGTGGGTTTTAGTCATTAAGAGTCTGACATGCCCTTCCGCTCCGCCCAGAGCGGGAGAGGTCATTTGATGATTCCAAACCGAAAAAAAAAAGGCGATCGTCCACCGCACGAAGGTCGCCATTAAGATGCAAAATGAATAAGCGACCAGCCGCCGGGCGAAAATCGACCTAGTGTAAATCCCCCATAATCTTAACCTGGGTTCACAACATACACATAATCCTACAATCAAACACATCCCCTCTTACTATAGGGCCATGATTAAATCTGCCGAACGCACAGCAAAACACATTAAACCGTTATAACTCACTAACGGGCTAAGGGTGCAGGTACACGGACAAATTAATTGCTCAATTCTGGGCTATATTGGTAAAATATATATAATGTCATGACATTATTAACTAATTTATACCAACATGTAGCAATAAGATAGTTGCTAAAGATACCGTAGCATATTGAGCAAAATGGAGCAATTGCAGAAACAAGAATTAGGGGTGAGGCGTATTTATCGTAACAGATAGATATAACAGATATTTAAAAATAACAATTATAACAATTTGTTCATATCAATGTAACTTATCTGTTACTTAAAATAATAGTCCCTAAAAGACGGTTGTTACCACGGCTGTAACTGCTGTTTCACTATATGCCGCCGTAACTGCCGCGGTAACAGTATGTGTGGGGACTGCCCAACACATACTGTTACCGCGGCAGTTACTTACATACACACTTACAAAAATGAAGGAATATGGCAAGGTTATCAATTTAACTCTTCCTCATTAACATAACATAATCAGCCTATAATGTTCCCACTGCTGGGACACAGGCCTCCTCTCTTTGAGAGGGAATGGGCTGTAATCTACCACGCGGGCCCAGTGCGGGTTGGTAGATGTCACTTATCTTCGAATTTTTGTTTCTAAGACATGCCGGTTTCCTCACGATGTTTTCCTTCACCGTTTTGAGAGCAGCGGTGATGAAATAATTTACACAAAGTAAAGCGCCTACCTGGGTTCGAACCCACGAACTACAACTCGTAAGTCGGGGCCGATACCACTGGGCCACCACTACTCCACATTTTCATTAATGACTAAAAAAGTTAACAAATAAACGTAATTCTATTATTTCACATTACCCCGTCATTCCTAGTCAATATTTGCGTTTTGAAATGTAAATAAATAGTGATGATATTTAATTGAGATTTAAATACGTATTTATCGTCCGTACGACGACGATACATAAAACAACATCCACAATGATAAATAACAGATCCAAATATCTGTTATTAAATAATAACAGATATTTGGATCTGTTATTTTTGTGTAACAGTAACAGTGATAACAGATATCGTGTTTAAGCTGTTATAACCCATCTCTAACTAGAATCATCATCTTCCTACCCTGCATGTTACTGGGGTTCGGCGCAACATGTTTTTTTTCGTTCCGTTCTCCCTTGTCAACCCTCACGCTATCATTCACTCCCTTCTCTTTCATGTCATTCCCCACACAATCCATCCATCTTTTCGTTGGCCCTTTCTCTCACTCTCCATTTATCAAACATTTATATTAATCACTCTTTTAGTCACATTCGTTTCCTTGCACTACACCCGTAATTTACTGAAACAAAAAAATTGGGGCAGTCTTTGGGGACTACCCATAGAAGTAAAAACTAAGTAACTTGTGAATTGTATCATAGAAGTGTGCGGTGACGATCGATGAAGCGAGTTTCACGCTTTTTGTTCACCCAAAAAGTACACATATACACAGTATACATATAGCTCATGGAAAGCGTTCGGTGACGATGACGCGAGTTCCATGATTTTTGCTCACCCAAAAAGTACTCAACGCGCCTAATTAATTTTTCACTTCAAAAATTGCAGTCCGTGTAGTCGCAGCCTAAGGGTCGCGCCACATTATTCAGGCAGGGGCCAGTGTGCCCGGGGGCCCATTAGACGCACATATTGGTGTAATAGCCCCCAATTATTTGCAACTAACATACATATCGAGTATTACAGCAGTGTCGGATGAATTACTAATGGAACACATACATACACAACTCACACTTTCTTCCCATGGGGGTAGGCAGAAACTACAGAACGCTACCTTCTATGATACTTTTATACTCCTTCTAATAGATATTCATAGAAAGAAAGAAATATATTTTATTTGCGACATGCACAGGAAATCCAAAAAAAGGAGCATTTAGAACTAACTAAACAACAATAAACAAGTAAAAATAAAAGACCTGTGGGAGGACAAAAGGCATATCTCGGCATAATGCTGAGTTAGGAACAGGAGAATTAAAAAAATAAATACCGCAGCGCTGGTTTTCTGATAGGGCCCACTGTGATGACGGACATTAATAAATCCCACTAGGGGATAGAAAAGTGGGTTTTACGTTTTCCCAATTTATTTGAGGTTGGCGCAACTTGTATGTTTAATCCATAATTGTCTAGCCATATCATCTTTCACACAGTCCGTCGCATTGGGATTTCGGATTCTAGGTCATAAAAAGATTCTTTCACTTTAGAACTAGTGTGTATTTATTGTATTTCTTATTTTTATTTTTTTCGTATGCTGCACTGGTTGACATCATCACGTCAACGCCGGCTGTCGCTGAAAACCAGCGCTGGGGCTCTGTCTCGCATAGGGTCGTAGCATTATGCTGAGCCATTACCGTTTTGCGTGGATGTGACGCATATTTTCCCCAAACTTGTTCTTTTTTGTGTTTTTCTCTACGTCATGTTTACCGCAAATAAACGTATTTTTTTTTCTTTTAACGTTTTCTATAACTTGATGGGCAAGGGCTTTTTTTTTTTTTTTTTTTTTTGGGTGGGAAATCATCAAATGACCTCTCCCGCTCTGGGCGGAGCGGAAGGGCGTGTCAGACTCTTACTGACTAAAACCCACCCGTGTTCCTTCAGTTGCCTGTGCGCCAGGGCCACGGTAACTCTTTCGAACAATCCGCGACCCCGGCAGGCATCGGCCCTATTGGACCCCTTCAATGATGCTGACATCTCTTTGAGGCGCGCGTGGAACACGACGCGCCGTCGATACGGGCCTGGTCCTTACCGGACGGCGAGCTGCCCATTGCTCGCCGTCCGCAAGCCCGCGCCTACGGTGGCCGGGAGTCGGCAATTGACTCCCGACGCCCAGGGTGTCTCCTCCTGCGGCGACTAGGGGCGTGAGGGCGCAACGATTGCCGCACCCTCACGCGCTCCGCCTCCTCCTTCGCGAGCATTACTGCTTCACAGAAGGAGGTGACTGCTTCCCATTCTCTCTCGCTCCGTACTATGGCCTGAACCAGGGCCGGACGCGAGAGATCGCCGCCGCCGATCGCCGCCACGAGGACACGGCGGTGCTCCACCCAAGCTGGGCAGACCTCCACCGTATGCTCCACCGTGTCCTCCGGTCGATCCACACAATGCCAACACCCGGGCGTTTCCTCCCGCCTTATCCGAAACAGGAACCTCCCGAAACAGCCATGTCCGGTGAGGACCTGCGTCAGGCGGAAGGTGAGGACGCCGTGGCGCCTCTCAAGCCACTCCTCAAAGAGGGGACTTACCGCCGCAATTGTGGCGTGCCCAGCGCTGGGTTGCGACAGTCGCACTCTCCATGCCGCCATGAGATCCCGCCGGAGCTCTGTCCGCTGTGCCGCGATTTCTCGCGGCAGCGGAGTAACGCCCCGGCGTTTCGCCTCCTCGCGCCACTCCCAAATATGCGCGAGGACTTTTTCCTCCAGATCCCATGGCGGCAATCCAGCAAGGAGGCTCGCCGCCTCGTAGGAGACCGTGCGGTATCCCCGGACTAGCCGGATGGCCATGACCCTTTGGGACGCGTTCAACCGGCGTGCTGGTCGGAGCCTCAATGAACGCGCCCACACCGGTGCCCCGTAAAGGGCCATGGACCGCACGACCCCCGCGTAGAGCCTCCGGCAGGAGGCGTTTGGACCCCCTAGATTGGGCAGGAGCCGCTTCAAGGCAGCCCCGGCCCGGTCCAGTCTGGGAGCCAAACGTCGGAAATGCTCGACGAAGTTCCACCGGCTGTCGAGGACGAGTCCCAGGTACTTCATCGTCGACTCGACGCCGATGTGAACCCCTCCCGCCATTATTTGGGAACCCGAGAGTGGCGCGTTCCGAGGACCATGAAAACACATGGCCTCGGATTTGTGCAGGGCCACCTCGAGTCCCAATTGCCGGATCCTCTCAATGACTGTCGCAACCCCGCGTGTCATTATTTCGGCCGCCGCCTGGTGCGACCTCCCCTGCGCCAGGACCAGCGTGTCGTCAGCGTAACAAACGACGCTGACGCCGCTAGGGAGGTCGGCACGCAGCACCCAGTCGTACCCGATGTCCCACAGATGCGGCCCCAGGACCGATCCCTGTGGGACACCGCACGACATCTCTCGCCGGTTCCATTCTCCCTGGTGACCGGGGTAGATGACGGCCCTGTCCGTCAGATAGGCCTCGACTATGCGACAGAGGTAGGTCGGCATCCGGTGATACCGGAGTGCCTCCCTGATGCAACTCCAGGGCAGGGTATTGAAGGCATTGGCGAAGTCTAGAGACACCGCCAAGACGACCCCACCCCGGGTCACAGCATCCCATGGGCAAGGGCTAGATAATAATAATAATATTCGAGAATCGATTATATCTAAAGTCAATTGAACTGTACCAAATATTATTCTGAAACAGAGCAAAAGACGCTGTATGCAGTTGATAAATTAGAGTTCGTAACCAAAAGTGATAACGTGATCACTCAATAGAAGAAATAATAGTTCAATTTTCAAATAAAATCTCCAACAAAATGTAGGGGCAATGAAGCCCCTTACAAAGCGGCTTTTGTGAACTGTGTACAACAGCCTTAGTCCTACCAACTCTGTAATGTTGATATAGCGCAGTAAATGACTTGTAATTAATAAACTGTCGAAGGCAGACGGATTAATCATAAGTTCACAAGCCCCTAATGAAGTGTAATGGAAATTGTACTCGTTTAGCAGCAAATGTGGCTTTGAAATTTCAGTTAGCGGTTTTCAAAGAGTTAAAATGTTCGCAATTAAAAGCCTTCGAGACTTGAGTTTTGATAAATAGAATTTAAATTGATTTTATGAAGTTGATTCTGTTTGCAGTAATCAATTTCGAGGGGCTCGTCGCTAAATTATAACAGCCGCATGGGTCGATCGCAGGTTAAGCTACGTTTTCCGCAGTCGGTTCGTGGATGGGTGACCATCCATTGCATATCGAGACCCCACTGTGCCTCGGAAAGTACGTCAAGTCGTTGGTCGGCTCTCATTCGTTGATCTTTGACAGTCGTGACGGGTAGTCAGATGCCCAAAATTCTGACAACTAGTCCTACCAAGGGGTATCGTGTTACCCAGTAACTAGGTTGTGTAGGTCAGATAGGCAGTCGCTCTATGTAAAATACTTGTATCCAGCTGCATCCGGTTATGCTGGAAGTCAACCTCAACATAGTTCGGAAAAGACAGACAGATTGATTAAGAATTTGATTTTGGGTGGTTGTTTGCAGTCTGTTATAAAAAAGAAAAAGAAAGAAAGAAAAATAGTTTATTCTGCACAAACAAAACGCACATTACAAATAAATGACATTAAGGGGGATGCGCCAAGGTAGCCCGCGAAATTCTAATTTCCTTACGTTTTTTGCAATTTGCAGGTCAGTGTGGTGATGTAAATATGGTTCGCGACCGTATCAAATATAGCTTTACAGAATTATAATCATTTGCCCTCAAGTGTCATAATTTCATGAAATATTCATTCAATAGGGTAATATGCACTTATAGAGATGTATTGCTGATTCTAATGATTATAATTCTGTAAAGCCATATTTGTTACGGTCGCGAATCATATTTTAATCAAAATACAACCTGATAGTGACCGGCAAATTGCAAAAAACCTAACAAAATTTGAATTTCGCGGGCTACCCTGAAGATTCCGCCTTAAAAATACAGACATACAAAGTAGCCAAAAGCCTCGTATCCAAAAAATTAAAGTTTTACAACTTTGTCCATTGCTTGAGGTTAGGGCTCAGGGCTAGGGCCAACACACATTGCTCTGCAAGGAATCTATTTCGTTTTTTATCGTTATGATTTTATTAAAATTGCTTACAAAACCATTGGAGCAACGATTTATTTCCAAGCACTCGCTTAAAAACTTCTTGCTAAATGAATTGTAGGACAAGATAAGGATCAATCAATTTGGACTCGACACTAATAAAATTACCAGTTTTCAACGCCAAAATGTCAAGGTGAAGCGAATCGAACGACAAATTAATGAGATTTTGTGAGGTTCTGAATCGTAAGGCTTTTCCGTCGCATTTTATCTTTTTGACATCGTAAAAGACTTGTGTATTAATATTATTATAGTTCTTTCAAAATACTAGTATTAACCTATAATTTTTATTAGTTCAGATACCTATTACAATCACATATACATAGTTACAACACATTTTATATAGGTAACTAGCGGATACCCGGAGTGTGCTACGATAAAACAATGCATTAGGCACATTCAGACCATTCATGAACATTTTTTTCATTGTTTTTGTAGTTTAAAACCATTTTCGCATTATTACCTTTCTATTGAAATCGGTTTGAGGTACATCGGTTGGATAGTTTCAAAGTCTATAACGGACATAGGTAGAAACATTTATATTGATGTCTGTTCCAAAAGTATCAGCTGAAAGTGTCAACAAACCCTGTTCAGGTTAAATTTTTACGCAATCACTCTATACAGCACTGCTTCAGTTAGATTACAAACAGCCAGCATTCTGTTTTGAAATAGGCTTAAAAAAAGGAGACCCGCTTTCACCCAAACTTTTTGACAGCGCTCTTGAAGAAGTGTTTAAAAAGATAACGACAAGTTTGGGAGAGATTTGGCATTGAAGTCGGCGGGGTTCGATTAACAAACCTCTGCTTCGCTGACGACATTTTCGTATTGTCCTCCACGGCGGCAGAACTAGAGCTGATGCTAAACCAACTCAGTGATGCAAGTCTCGAGGATGGACTGGCGATGACATGTGGAAGACCAAGCTAATGTCAAACACCACTAGATATAGGATCAGAGTGAATGGTGAGGAATTGCAATATGTCCTTGAATACATCTACTGGGGCCAGTTAGTCTCTTTCCAGTCCAAACAAGACAAGGAAGTCTTAAGACGAACCGAAAATGCCTGGAAGAGCTATTGGTCTATGAAAGAGCTTATGAAAGGAAACCTTCCTTTGTCACTCAAACGAAAAATTATGGACTTGTGCATCGTTCCCATTTTGACCTATGGAGCCCAGACTTGGTCTTTGACCAACATTCAAAAGTCGGTTTGCCAATGTGCAATGTAGCGCAGTATTCTAGGCGTCAAATTGACAGACCGTATTCGCAACCCCACACTGCGCTCCGAAACACTAATTACTGACGTTGCTCAAAAACCCGCTAAGCTGAAGTGGGACTGGGCTGGCCACGTCTGCCACATGCCCAATGAGCAGTGAGCTAAAATAACTACTACGTGGAGCCCAGCCAGATACAGCCAGAAGGCGTCGCGGCAGACCCCGTAGAAGATGGCAGGACGAGCTAGAGAAAACAAACGACCAGTGGTCCACTTTAGCCCTGGATCGAAAGAGGTGGAAGTCATGGGGAGAGGCCATTGCCCAGCAATGGGATGATGCAGAGTAATCATAGTAGTAGCAGTATTTGAAACATCGTCGACGAAAATTGAGGTTATAAAATTAACCTGGAATGTCAAATGAAAGACATCATCTAAAGTGATTTAAAATAGAACTTGGGGTTAAGTATTTAAATAATCCGCAAATACGTTTTATGATCTGTTTGTTTATCTTTTTATCAGATACTTTTGGAGCAGACCATTGGTACAAAAGTGATAGATGCTCAATCTTTTCGCAGAATCTACACAGCTTATAATATACGAATGTTCACGTTGAATTGTGAATAAAAATGATGACCCTCATAATTATCCGTCTCTTACAAAAACTAGGTTGTCCTCACGAAGCCGTAGAAGTAAAGAAAATGGATATTCTTAAGCTCGCAAGTTACAAGCTATAAGTACATATATCCGAGCGCGGTCGAGCGACTCGAATCTTGTTATTTACACGGATTGTGGCTTATTAAAATGCGGTGTGGCTCGGATTTGTAGGGAGTTCGTGTGCCACGTTGAATATTTAATGTGTTTACTTAAACTCAAGGCTTTTTCCTTGGGGGTGGGCAGGTGCTACATGATACTACGTGCTGATATCCTTACTAGATAAGATTGATAGATTTTGTGCACACAAAAGAAATGGGGTATCGTATTACACAGTAACTGGGTTGTGGAGGTCAGATAGGCAGTCGCTCCATGTGAAATACTGGTATTCGCTGCTTCCGGTGACACTGGAAGCTGACCCAAACATAGTTCAGATACGGTGCTGATGATGATGACTTGTCAAAAGAAATACCACAAAAGCACAACTGAATGATAACAAATTAGTTACATGAATATGCTAAATAGACGTCTAAATAGGCTTTTATTTTTATATAGATTCTTCTATATTTTGTGAATGTGAGAATGTTGTAGACCTAACTTGTAGACTGTAGATTCGTGGACCCTTTTATATTTTGCTGAGTACCTGTTACTTGTTGACAGGCCTACACTGTCCTCTCATATCTATCAGCACTGTAATTGGAAACATTGTAAAAGCCCCTTATTTTTAAAAGAGTAACCGTGGAGTTTCTTTCCGGCTCTTCTCCATAGGAAACAACTCATTGGAACCGTGCACCTAGCTTCTGACGTTTCATAAGTGCCCATGTTGGTTTATGTGAAATAAAATATTTTGATTTTGATTTTGAATATAAAGAAGAAAAAATTGAAAAATCCAGATGTGCAGGCCATATAATATCACGCAATTCAAAAAAAAAAATATACAAGGAACGAAATGTCCAGTCGTATTTTTATAATAGTAATTACAATTAAACTACATTGAACTAAACCGTGATTTTCGAAAGGACTTAGTTTTCGATAAGACTGAAGCTTTTAAAAAAAAAATGGACTCGATTAGTTAACTTTTTCGGGAGTAATCATGACCACGTCATACATACATACACACGGACGTCCACAGAATATTTTTTTTAAACAATTTTTTCTATATTTTAAATAGCAAAATGTCTTTTGAAAATAGCATGAGTGTTGACACTAGTGTTTTTTCTTGACGTTTGTGTTTGAATATTATTCTAGAAGTGCGATATGAAGTAAATAGAGACATTTTTAGCTCAAGGAATTACTTGTTCTTTGTAAGGCGAGAGTAGAGCACTATCTCACGCGCTTGGCTTATGAGGCGTGCAATACAAGGTGCTAATCAATATGCAAAAAAAAAACAATTTATTTTAAAGAAATAAAGTGACACTAAAACTATGACACTACTACTTCTAAAATTGCGTCCACTTTGCGTCGATACTAATGAATGATTCAACTTTAAGTAATATTTTTTTTATTATGATTTTGTGCCATGTTCATCTGTAATTATTATTAATTAAACCGTCACTTTAGGTTCTGCACCATTAGGCAGCTGAATATTAAAATTTTAGGAATCTGCTACACCACTGAATTATTGACATACTTACACACATAAACTCACGTCATCTTCCCATGGGAGTAGGCAGAAACTTCTGAACGCCCCACCTGCTACGATCCGTAGATATCAGCCAGTCACTGATTCTAAATATTGATAACCGTAAGTACATAATAATTATAATAAGAGATGGATATGACATACTACACTATAAATGAATACCTGTCAGATAGAAATTTGTGTGTATATAATTTATATATTAGGTTGGGGAAAAAGTCTTTTCGCATTATAGTATGTATGAACTTGTAATAAAATCTCTTTGACTATACTATTTGTATCTGGCTGGTTTTGGTATCATTGAAAGTTTAAATTTTAAAGAACATAATTCCAAATTCAAATTAGGAAAATGTGTGATTTTCATTTGTTTTTCGTACTGTCAAGATGAGTGAATCTAATGAAGAAATTCGATACATTTAAAAAATTTACTACAAAAGAGGTAAAAATGCAACGCAAGCCGCGAAAAAAATTTACGATGTTTATGGACCTAGTGCAGTGTCTGTGAGAGTAGCTCGTTTAAGCATTTTCAATCCGGAAATTTTGATGTCAAAGATGCACGTCGCTCTGGTCGCCCTATTACGGATAAAAGGGATGCCATTTTTGAAAAAGTGGAGCAAGATCGGCATATCAGTAGTTACGACGTAGCTGAAGAACTGGGAATTGACCACAAAACAGTTTTGGCACATTTGAAAAAAACTGGGTACACAAAAAAGCTCGATATTTGGGTACCTCACGAGCTCACTGAAAGAAACCTAATGAACCACTACTCATTTGTGATTCTTTATCATGACGTAATGAAACCGAACCATTTTTGAAGAAGCTGATAACTGGTGATGAAAAATGGATCACGTACGACAAGAACGTGCGAAAAAGGTCGTGGTCAAAGGCCGGTCAGGCTTCACAGACTGTGGCGAAACCCGGGTTAACTCGCAACAAGGTGATGCTGTGTGTGTGGTGGGATTGGAAGGGCATTATTCATTATGAGCTGTTACCACCAGGACCATCGATTCTGAACTCTACTGCGAACAACTGATGAGATTAAAGCAAGAAGTTGAGAGAAAGCGGCCGGAATTAATCAACAGAAGGGGTGTGGTTTTTTATCATGATAACGCTAGACCTCACACATCTTTAGCCACTCAGCAAAAATTAAGAGAGTTTGGCTGGAAGTTGTTAATGCATCCGCCGTATAGTCCTGACCTTGCACCTTCAGATTTCCACCAGTTTCGGTCTCTTCAGAATTCTTTAGGCAGTGTCAGGTTAACATCACGAGAGGACTGCCAAAACCACTTGTCGCGGTATTTTGATCAGAAGTCCCAAAATTTCTATAGCAATGGGATCATATCCCTACCTACAAGATGGCAAAAAGTTATTGAACAAAATGCAATAAAAAAAAAATCTTATTAAAATAAATCAGACACAAGTATTCACCATAATTATATAATAGGTTGCGGAAAAAGTTTCTTCGCATTTCTTAAGAAAATTCAAAACAATTTTTAATATAGTTTATTTACATTTAACTAAAGTATGTTCAAAACATTTTTTAATATAGTTTATTTACATTTAACTAAAGTAGTACCTACATACTTTAGTTAAATGTAAATAAACTATATTAAAAATTGTTTTGAATTTTCTTAAAAATGCGAATAAACTTTTTCCCCAACCTATTATATAATTATGGTGAATACTTGTGTCTGATTTATTTTAATAACATTTTTTTTATTTTATTTGTATTCTTAATTATTTTTTGACTAAGTATATTATTGTTTTGCAATTTATGGAATTGTATAATTTGAATTACTTATAATGATAATTATTGCATGCCTAAATTGGTGCAACACAGTGGACTGGCCAATAAACTTTTAAATTTGAATTTGGATCACTATATTTTAGTTAACAGGGGGCCAAGTCTACTAATTTACAAACGTCACAATGGTCTCTGCATTGTGAGTTTTTGACAGATTTGAGAATTGAATAGAATATAGACATGAGTGACTCCTTGACTGAATCCGTGACTGTGATTCTTTCTGCAATACCTAACATCTTGCATGCTTTGTGTGTGTATACATGTTTCTAACAAATAAATGATGTTATCTTATCTTTAATAGAATGCTCTTTATTATGTACACCATAAAAGTTACAGATATAAATGTAGAAATTACTTACAGCTGTGTTAAAACCAAGATATTTCTGCTCCAGCTAATAATATAAGCCGTACCAAAATTACGACCCTAGTCAGGGGTGACCTATTTAATTCCTTCCCGGGGCCCGGAGCCCAGGGGTCCACAAGCTTTTATTACAATGTTAGCCCGGCATTGTACCTTATTGAAAGTAAGCCACCTTAACAATGGGAAGATTCAACCATAAGCATAATTTGTATGGTAAATTAGCTATCATTGAACGCAGATTTTTTTTTGTACACAGAGATTACAGAGATGAACAAAATAGACGAATATTGGAGAATCGCAGTATATTCTTAACGCTTTTATTGACAGAAACAGAAATAAAGACTACATGTTACTTCAAGATACGGCCTATAAATTTTCCATTCTGTATTGGAAGACAAACTTAACGTTGTAGTTGAGAAAATATTGTCTCCTACATTATGTAATATTAACTACAAGTGAACGATTTTCAGATATTTTCCTGTGCTTATTAAACTCAAACTCAAAGCATTTATTTCAAATAAACCAATTACAAGCACTTTTGAATTGTCAAGGGGTCGGTCAGTCAGAAAGATGAAGCCAGTTTCCCATTCCAAAACGTAACGTAAACGTATTTTTTTTCGTGTTGGATACGACCCTACGCCCCCAGGCGTTTTTTTGTGATTAATATGAGGCTACGCCCACAGGCGGTTAATTTTACCAAGTCAAAACAGAAAAACCGCCTATAGCCGTGTTGCGTACATTACTAATAAGCCATGTGATCCAGTGTCGTATTGTACTTACTTAAATATTTCTAGTGTCATATTACAGGTACCTTGACTTGTTTTTTACGACAGTCCGGTTAGAGGCGTGATATTATATTGTATGAAAATTTTAGTGTCATTTTCAGAATGTCAACTTCATCTCAATGTCCATGAAAGTGTTAAGGTGGGTGTATAGCTAGCATTTACTAGGAAAGCGGTTCCGTCATTTATAACGGCCATCATGATTAAATGTCATTGTCACCAGTAACTGACATTTAGGTGTCAAAAACGATCTGTATTTGGACAACCGTTATTGTGTGACCATTCACCGCTTTCTAAGGAAACCTAAGCTTTAAGGCTCCAGCAAATAGGCCCGATGCGACTCTAGTAGAACAATTTCTATGAAATCTTCATGGAAATTGTTCTACAAGATTTGCGCCATGCCTGTCTGCGGGAGCAATCATAAATTTCATATCAATCGTCAAACATTGGAAATTTGTTCAACCTAATAATTTTCATAAGGAATATTCTGAAAAATAACAAATAGCCAAAGTTTGCCGATTGTAATGAAATTGATGATTATTAATCAGTAAATATATCATTCCTACAGTCGCAAATCGCATTTTGATCAACATACGACGTAAAACAGAGCTGCAATTTGCAACAGCTGAGAAACCCGCTTAAACGAAAATACCAATACTATTTAGGCTAAACGTACTATAAAAACCACGTATGATGATCCATTCCCTTTACATATCAGCTGGAAGTTGTTTATTTTTAATTTAGTTCCGCCATTGTTCCAGTTTTTGATCGATTCTTTTGGCTTCGGTCAATTTCGGACGCGCGTCATCTATTGTTTGTATTCAAGCCGTTTTGATGGACAGTGTGAGTGAATAGAGTTTTTGATAAATATCAATTTTTGGTACGGTTTATATTGAAATTGATTTTGTGTAAGCTTTATACAGGGTTTAAAAAGACACATCACTTAGTTTGATAACTAAGTGATATTGCACAATAACAGTTGCTGGGAAACGACTCTTATTTTTGGTGTGAAAATTTTCTGTCTGCGGTAGGGCGCAATGAAACACGCAAAACATTGTTCTTACGCGTGCATGCAACGGTACAGGGGTTGTGGGGATATGTAAAGTTGTGTTATAAAATTAAAAACTTAAATTCGTAAAATACCTCAATAAAAGTTGGAATTTTAACCTTCAATATCTCCGTAACCAAAAGGTTCCCAGGTATGACCAGAACAAAAAAAAAAAATTACAATAACGGGGAGTACAAATTACTACTACTATTTTTTACACCTGTTATACCTTCTGCTTGCTTTTTTGAAGGTTTCGTCATCTTTTAGGGGGGATTTAAAAGAGCCTCGACGAACGAATAAGTAGGTTCCTACCTACGTTTGATGTTCTCTGGACAGTCAGTTTTGCCACCAACTTTGCTGACTGAACAATCGTTTCATCACGTTGATGAGCTCATCTGCCCTGCCTTTCCCTGGAGCGGCTTCTAGTCTAACAGAATACAGCTGAATACCAGTATTTTAAGTGACTGCCTATCTGTCCTCTGCAACCCAGTTACTGGGTAACACGAAACCCCCTTGGTAAGACTTTCGGGCTTCTGACGACCCGTAACGACTGTGAAATATCAAGAAATGACAGCCGGGACCAACGGCTTAACGTGCTTTCCGAGGCACGGAGGAGTCTTGATATGTAAAGTTGGTCACCCATCTACGAACCAACTGCGACAAGCGTAGCTGAACCTGATCGATAGAACCGTTCGGCTGTTCTTACTTAACCACAAGCCTCTCACGTTGATGAGCTATTATTGAATTATTGAATAGCTTATGCTGATACGCTTTTAAAAGCTGATGTATAGGGCACTACATCAAAAAAAAAAACCACTTTGAGCTAAACTTATACCTTTTTCCAAATTCACTAAGCATTCTGTTTTACATTTAACACAACTGCTTGAGTACATTCTCTTCTTTTAGCGAATGGTAGTCACGAACCCAAGACGCCAGAGTCACCGTTCAATTGGTTTCTAAAAAGCCGAGTGTAATACAAGTTGCTGCAACTGTACCACATCCTTTCCCATACAATAGCTATCCACCAGTTTTTTGTAATCCACTGTACGCTGTAATCATGTTCATGAACATCATGTTCGTGAACGGGACGCCGTCAGTACGTCATCTCTTCGCAGTCTTAGCTGCCACGGCTTATTTTAATTTAATTTAATATTCGAATTGTTTTTGTCCTTTTATTACGGACGCTTTTAACGTTCTGTATCGTTCTCACATATATAATTTCAACATGAATGATGTAACCAATATTTTGTAACCATATTTTGATTTAAGAGAGTGTCCGTGGAGTTTCTTGTCCGTTCTTCTCCATAGGTAACTACTACGCTTTGGAATGGGCAAGTAGCTTCATCGTCCTGGTTGGTCAGAACCCCTTGACAAATCAAAAGTGCCTGTAATTGGTTTATTTGAAATATATGCTTTGAATTTGAGTTTGAATTCACTTTCTAGCCTATACCACTTTCATTACAGACTGCCTACAAATCGCAGCTAACAGTTTACTGGCAACATTTCTATTTTCACCGTCTGCGTTGACTTTTTCAAAGTATATTGTAACGGCTAGGGCTTTGTAGATAGACTGCGCAGGCTGTTAAATAATAGGTAGTGATGAGAGATAAAAGAAAACACTTAAGAAAGGTTCGTACATATTATATTTTTCTGCATTAGTAGGCTAGGTCGCGGGTAGGGTCACTGTTTCCCTGTTCTGAGCAGTATCACACTTTAAGTTAAGAAGTCAAAGTCAAATCATTTATAGGCACATAAAAAGGCAGTTTTGAACGTCAAAATTTACAAAAAATAGAATTGATTCTAGTTGCCCCTTCCAAAAGGTAGTTTCGTATGGAGAAGAATGGGCAAGAAACTCCACCGTTACTCTTTTAAAAATGTTTTACTATATTATGTATACATAATAATTATATGTGAAGACGATGCACCTAGAATGAAATTATTATACCACAATAGGAAAATAATTAAATATAAAGCAATGACAGGTAAATTAATCAGGTAAAGTAAAAAATAAAAAGTAGATTTTTCCAGTTTTTTTATTTTATTTAGGGTGTGAGTTAAAGTAGTTACTTGTTTTACGTTTTTTTTAAATTATACAGTTAAATTAGCAACCAGTTTGATTTTGTCCAGACTCTAGATTGTCCTATGGAACAGGACCAGCATGTTTCCAAGCATTCTTATCTAGGATATAATCCTCTAATTTGTAATATGTTTGCTTACAAAGTGTTCTTTTAATATGAGTTTTAAATTTTCTTTCATTTAATTGCAATATCACAACGTATTTTGTTGTAACACTTAACCCAGTACCTTACTTTAGATAATCTAAAATATGGTTGATCTATTTTATCTATATTTCTAGTATGAAAATTATGTCTACCAAGTATTTATTTAATAAAATGTAGATTGTTAGATGGAATAGATGGAAAGGTACCGTCCTAGGTTTTAGCACAGGGTCTGCAAAAGGCCGGTAAGGCCTTCGAAGGGCCGAAATATTATAATATTTTATTTACTTATTATTTTATTTATTTATCACTCGACTATTTACCGTTGAGACTCCTCACAAGGGTACAATTGTATGGTCCACTTTCAACCTAATTAGATGCGTTTGAGTACAGGCTTTTTTACAATAGGCTCACCAGCATACGAATTAAAAAAATATTCGAAAAAAAAAATGTGTACTCTCTTCGAGGATTCAGGAATATATAAAGAGTAATACAATATAAGTTTTAACCACATTTAAACAGACTGTCAACCAACCGTAGTACTGAAATAAGGCTTGAAAGATGATAATGACTGCCATCTGACCTCCACAACCCAATAAGTGTTAAACATCCACATCTTAGATCACTCCTTGGGATTTCTCATTATTCATAAGCTATCAAAGATATTTGTAAAGCGCTCACGTGGATTATTGTGCTCTCCGAGACACAAAGGGTTCGCAATATGTATGGAACGGAAACCCATTTAAAAGATGACCGCTGCAACCACAGCTTACCGTCACAGTTACTGTCATACTACTGCCACATACATCTACGACCACCTACGAATGTGCAACATCATAATCCCTCTTAACTAACTCAAAGCCTGATTCCCAAAAACTTGATACTTAACGTATTCCGAGCTCATTAGGAAGGACTAACGACCTTCGGATTATTGCCTCTCCCGTAAAACTTCGGAGCGGACCGAAACTCTGGCCGGACGGAATTTCGCCTCCCCTTTCCGACGTGGAAATTTTTTGATTGCATACACGGCCGGAGTTCGGGGTTTTGGATCGATGCACGAAGCTTTTGGGTGGCCGGAATTTCCTAAAGGTCACTTGTGGCTACGTAGGTAAATAGCGTTAGTAGATTTTCTGGGGCAGTTGAATGTTTTATTTTTATTATTGCTCGTATGATATTGCGTTTTTTTTTAAGAGGATTTTTATGCGCTATTCATTTCATTATTAAGTAGTTCATTATAATAGGTGTTAGATAATATAACACTTTTAGTGAAGCGTATTACTGGTCTGTAACTCTTCCATTTCAACGCAGGCTTTCCTCTTGTACAGAGAAGGATCGAGAATCCTATCGATCAGCACGCCTACTCACTGCGTATTGAAGATTTCAGGTTAGAAAGTCCAGGTGAAGACGAGGTTTTCCTTTGTGGCGGCATCTTCATCACCGTATGTGAGCTACGAGTCACACTGACGTCACGCAAAATCCTGCATCGCATAAGCAGAGTTTACCACGCAACTAGCATAAATATAG
Source organism: Griposia aprilina (assembly GCA_916610205.1). Taxonomy (NCBI): domain Eukaryota; kingdom Metazoa; phylum Arthropoda; class Insecta; order Lepidoptera; family Noctuidae; genus Griposia; species Griposia aprilina. Next base: position 17,255,069 of record OU744307.1, on the reverse strand, counting down.
AACATCCCGGCATAAAACGACGGGCAGTTGCGTGGTTAACTCTGCTTGCGAGATGCAGGATTTTGCGTGACATCAGTGTGACGCATAGTTCACATGTGGTGATGTGGTGTAGATGCCGCCACACATCATATTTCTTACTAGGGAAAGCCAAGTACATTAACTGTGCAAACAAGAAAACAACTTCTTTGGACGCCTTATTGGTACAACCCGTCAACTATTAGTTATGCACAAAACGTCTCCAAAGTGAAGTAGGGTAGAATGGACAATTACCAGTTGTTAAGTAGTTCAAATAATTAATTGTGTTTGTGTGTCCATACTAAAAATGTGTTGCTGTTATTGGATATTCGCGTATCGGAGAGTATTTTAAGCCGTAAAGTGTCATGCAGAGAAATTAATTAAAGCTCATTCTTATGCCTGTACTATGTTGCTAAATGAACCTTCGAACCGGATTCTTAAAGTCAAACTACCACGTTGTTTCATTCACATCTCAGTATTGAAAATTAATCGTGACGAGTTATTCTTCTCAGGGATAACATAGTATAGGTACTATTTTATCCCTGAGAAGAAAACCTCGTTACGATTATTTTTTACTGTCATGTAAAACAGAGTGTTAGTTTGACGTTAGGAATCCGGTTCGAAGGTAAGTTTATTTATATATTTAATACTTTAAGCACACAAATGTACAGAGGCGAACTTAATGCCACAGGCATCTTCGACCAGTCAATCTTTTGGTGATGCAGAGACAAATAGTAGTAAGTGCAACAACGGCAATTGTGGAACAAATAATGGTTTACGTACTGATTTCCAATATGCGAGAAGATTGAAAAAGTCTAGTAGGTACATTAATAGAATCGTTCGCCCTTAGCTACGTTCCAAACTAAGTGTCTTTATAATGAAGTGCATAGACAAACAATATTAATGGAGGAACTCTTCAACATTGCTTGCATTAAATGATGAATATTCATGTTTTTGCGAAAGCCGGGTAGAATAAATGCTAAAACATGCTATTTCTATCGACGTAGAGTTTTCCCAATATGTTAACCCTTTCCACTGGAATATACGCTGGTTCAAGATATTTTTTATAGTAGGTAAGCTTTAGGATGCTTCATTATATTTAGTGGTCAGATAATAGATCAGCTTTTAATAGATTTTTGAAAAGCCAAACTACGCTGTAAGAACTCACTAAGATACGAATTTATTATTCGTATATCAAAATCAAATAAATAAAAAATGCGGGGCAGTCTTTGGGTACTGCCGATAGAAGTGAAAACTAAGTAACTTGTGAATTGTATCGTCGAAGCGTGCGGTGACGATAACGCGAGTTTCACGCTTTTTGATTACCCAAAAAGTACACGTATATACAAAGTATACATATAGCTCATGGAAAGCGTGCGGTAACGATGACGCTAGTTTCACGCTTTTTGTTCACCCAAAAAGTACACATATATGTATGTATATATATAGGATGCATATATATAGCTCATGGAAAGCGTTCGGTGACGATGACGCGAGTTCCATGATTTTTGTTCACCCAAAAAGTGCTCAACGCACCTAAAGAAGTTTTCACTTCAAAAATATTCTAGCAAATAAATATATTTGCTAGAATATGGTACCTAAGGTGTAAGGCCTGAATTGCTCCTACGCTGATGTCGGTCGCGTACTAGTCGTAGCAACGTACGCGCCGCTGACGTCAGCGTCGCAGTATGCTGCTATATCAAAAACAATGTATATTCGTACGCGCGACCGAACGTACAGTTCGCGTAAAACTTTATGAGCCCTCTGAACGTAGGCCCAAGAACGAAACCGCGCATGGTACAGTTGAGTGAGAGTGAGAGAGTTCCTTCGGACACCTTTTTGCATACTGCGCAGCCACGCGCTGCAACTTCCGAGAGCTCATAAAGTTTTGCGCTAACTGTACGCGACCGATATCAGTGCAAGAGAAATGCAGGCCTTACAATAAATTTGTTTCAGCATATCCTGCCATAACATGGCGTGCAAATGTATACAGGCGAAAAAAATGAACCTGGAGTGACTCTGGTGAATGTATTCTCTAAGTGTGTGTTACGTACTGACAGTTATATCATAAAAGAGTCTGCCGTTACGTTTAGCGCTAAGCGTATTCGTTAAATTCGTTTAGCGTTAAAAGTATTAAGTGATGTGTGGTGAACAGCAACGAGTTTTAAGATTTATCGTGTAATACCACTTTTAAAAATCGATATCTCAAAATGGATCGCAAGTCCCTTAAAACGTTACGTGTCTTTCAACCAAGGTTGTTTATACATTACCATGTTTCTGTGTTATTCTTTGTCAAACAAACTGGTAAACAATTCCTAGGGGTAGGATTTTAGGGTTCCGTACCCGAAGGGAGCCAACGGAATCCTGATACTAAGGCTCCACTGTCCGTTCGCCCGTCCGTCTGACACAGGGCTGTATCGTTTGAACCGTAATAGTTAGACATTTGAAAATTTCACAGAGTGTATGGCCGGTATAACAATAATAAAAATAAAATTGGAAAATCCAAAAGTGCACGACTCATAATGCTCATTTAATTAAGAAATAAAAAAAAAAAAAAAAAAACTTAAGTCGTTCAATATTAATTGCCGAAAAAACAGCTGTAGTAGGAAGAAGGTACTGCACAAGCGCCCCTGGTGGAATAAATGTACATAATATCTATAGATATATCACCATCCATATGTTAATTTTCTATGGATATAAATAGATGTACAGTCTTGTAGTTTTCGTTTTTTATTAATTGTAATTAAACGACACTGAATTAATTAGCCATTTGCATTCAGTGACCTACAATTGTCGATTAGTTTTTTTTTTTTTTTAAATTATCTCAAATAATGGATTTTTTCACAAGCTAAAGTGTTTCCGGGCTTCACACATGACGGACAGGAATTTTTTTTGACCTATTTTGGTGTTTTTTTCCAATTCTATTGCAGTAAATCAATTTTTAAAAAGTATGAAATTAATCTCCATTAAATTATCTCGACAATAGTATGCAAAATATCTTGATTCCGTGAACTAACAAGGCTATAATAATAAAAATAGCCGCCAAAATGAGGCGAAAAATTTTTTTCGATCGTAAAGCACTCTCTGATGCTTCGCATCATGCGTCGTGCAATAAAGTTGAAAATTAAACTCTTGTTGTATTACTAAAATATTTAAAAAAATATGTAGTGTTAAATCGACGGCAGCAAATTCGAATCAGAATTCTTTGTTTTGAATGTGTTTTTTTTTCTGTTGGATTTTCAATTTTTACTGGTATTATGTCACGTATATCGAATCAGAATCAGAATATGTCAGAATCGGACTGACGACTTCCATGCGGTCATTCGAAAAAAAGTCACTAGTAACTAGAACTCGGGCCAGTAGCAACAGCATTCTGAAAACAGTGGCAGATAGTGTCTACTCTCCCATTGTGAGGCATTTTGTGGAGAGGATGGCCAGGTGAGAAACTTCTACCTTACTTGGTCATCTTCTGTGCAAAATGCTTCAATCTCAAACTCAATTATAATTAGAATATTACTATACTAACACTAGCTTTAAGGTATTACTAACATTATGGATCTTTGTTGTCCGAATAAATGATTTTTATTATTATTATTATTATTATTATTTAAAGACAGTTCTACAACAATTTTTCTCAAAGTTTCGAAGTACCGTATTTTGGAACAAAAAAATATTAAAGTAATCAATATCACTATAATATTTGTTTTGTTTTTTGTTTTTAGTGTAATAACTAAATGATGTAAAATAGGAGAAGATAGCTTTTTACTTCTATTAATTATCACAGTTTTGCGTTCAACATACTCTCCTGTAAAACCATGATTTTGTAGATAGCCGTATGTATATACTTTGTTGCCGTCGAAATATTGTGCGGTAGTACGGAACCCTTCGTATGTGAGTCCGAGTTGCACTTAGCCGTTTTTTTTCACGTTATTTTTCGTGAAGTTTCGGTAACCGGTGGGCGAGCACGTTCGGTCGTGTCACGGAATAGATTGAGTTGACATTTTAACATACCTACCATCATTATTTACTTATCGAGATTGTACGGTAAATGAAACTGGTGCGAAGATGGTCGAAAAAAACATGTCTTGGTAGGTACGCCTGTGAGATCTTAAACTTTCGACGGAGAGAAGTTTGCTATCGAAATAGTGACGGATAAAAACCTTTTCACAAAAAAAAACAACCAACTTCAAAAAAAAAAACACTATAAAGTGAAAAATAACTTTAATTTCGGAAGTCGGTGTGTTTGGATCTGTATTTTACTTTTTTGCCACCGACTTCTGAAACTATAGTTATTTTTCACTTAATAGTGTTTTTTTTTTTGTAGTTGTTTGTTTTTTTTTTGTGAAAACGTTTTTTATTTTTCACTATTTAGTGAGTAACTTATAAATTTATCTGTTACAATAGTTACAATATCCTAAGAATGTCAACTGCTCATCACCTTTTACAAAATATTCCGTTTCCCGATGCAGGGACGTTAATTGTTGAGGAGTTCTCCTGGCAAGAACCAAAAGAACTGCACCATATGCATTGTGACGAGCATAAATTGCTTAGCAACCATAATAAAGTAATCGAATCGCAACCCGTGAAATACTTATTATTGAGTAGTTCCGGTGGCCACCTCTGGTCTTCATCATCAGTTCCACTTCACCGAATGGTGCTTTCTATAAAAAAAATACCCAAATCGCTATAGGTGTGCCTATAAAATTTGAGGATTTCCCTCGATTTCCATGAGATCCCTTCATCAGATTCTGACTTGGTGACAATGGGACCACCTCGAGAGTATACCCTTTCAAACAAAATCCGTCTATATATGACGGAGTTATGCCCGAACATAAACAAAGAAAAAAAAATACAAACATCCGAATTGATAAGCTCCTCCTTTTTGAATTCGGTTAAAAATACAGGTTAGCAGGGACATCGATACACAATCAGTGACCATGGTTTCAGTACCTACATGATTCTGAACACCCCTGCGTTGAGAATTTTTGTCGGTTATTAAAAAAAATTGCTCTGCAATACATTTTGATCGCGTAGGTATTGCACGTTTTTACGAAACAGCAGTTTTTTTTCTGATAACCGTTGTAAAATTTCTACGCTAGGGGTCTACATTTATTTATTTATTATTTATTAAAACTTTATGCACACGTAAAAAAATACTGTACAAAGCCGGACTTAATGCCTGAGGCATTTTCTACCAGTCACCCTTAGGGTGATGCAGAGACTAACCATGGCAGGTGCAATATATGGGATTCATACGTGCATTCATGTCATGAATTCATGGTTTCAGTTTGCGCGTCGATCTCTCTGCCACCATGTATATTATACGGCTATATTTTCTAAAGTAAACCCACATTTTTGCCTATTACTATTAACTACCACCCAAATCTAGATCTGGCGCTACTACAGAAAAGTTCGTAATGAAAATACAAAAACACCGAGCTCGTACTGGTGTCTGGTGATGAAATCAGGAGCCCATGCGCAACAGTATTGCTTGCCACCCTGGACCAATGACGCAGAAAACGTATAATTAAGACAAAGTACACAAAAACTCGCTATAAACACTAAAACCTCCTTATTTTACAGGTACTAGCAGCCCTCGCAGTGTCGCTAGCCCCGTTCTCAGCTGGTCTTGGCAAGGGGTACAGCTCCCCTGCCATAGCGTCACTGCAAGGACCTGGGGCTAATGCCACGAGGAGGGACTTCCAGCTGACCGACCAGCAGGCATCTTGGCTGGCTTCACTGTCTTTTCTAGGTAATTCTAGATTAAGTTGGCGCAGTGATTAAGCGATTGACTGCTGCGTTGCGTGTCGCGGGTTCGATTCCCGCACGGAACAAATATTTTTATGATCTACAAGTAGTTGTTCCGGGTCTGGCTGTTTGTGTATGTGAGTTTGAATGTTTGTAAACGCACCCACAATACAGGAGAAATTCCTAGTGTTGGGCAAGGTAAAAAAAAAAAAAAAAAAAACAATATTTTGTTAAGGCTTTACCAAATTGATTCAGTTTGATTGAAAGGATATTATACAATGATGCATCTAAAAAATATACTTAACCAAGCCGAGCTTCACTTGTTATTTATTTATTTTATTATTTATGTACCCACAGTAAATAAAATAGATACAGATACGGCATATTAGTATTGAGTACAAAGGTACTGCTTATTTCTTAAGAAATTTCTTCCAGCAGACCTGCGAAAGGAGAAATGAAAAAGAAATGTAGATAATATTGTGTGAGAACAAGAAGAGAAGAATTTCGTGTTCTTCTCGTTATTATGATCTTTTTTTTGTACTGGACCATACCCCGGAACCTTTTGGTTACGGAGATATCAAAGTTTGAAATTAAGTATTAAATTTTATAAATTATCCTTAAAAATACACCCAGATATTTTTTGTAAAAAATCTTGTGCTTGTGGGTGTTTTTAATTTCTAAGAGCATAATATCAAAGTAGGTAAAAGTACATGAAGAAGATTATGTATTTTAAAACTATAATTTTATACTAACTTCCATCTATATTTTAACAGTAATTATAGCACTATTGTTACTGATTGACAAACGAAATTGTGACCACTTGTGTACATAAATTTGAAAATATTTTGTATATTTTGTATCTAATGTCTTTGTATATTAGTGGTATTTGAACTAAACCAGTATTTTGACTCACTGTGTATATGCGTTGGTGGTGTAATGGTCAGCATAGTTGCCTTCCAAGCAGTTGATCCGGGTTCGATTCCCGGCCTACGCAAGATTTTTTTGTGACATTTTTTTTTCAATCTTGTTTTTTTTTGCCTATTAATATTTAGAAATAATTTAGGAAAAAAACATTTTTATTTACAATTGCCTGCGCTGCAACTTTTTTCTTTTGTAAAACAACACAATAATCCTCTTTGCATCTTGCTCTTTGTTCTTACAGTTATTTCACCTTTGCATGACAGTGATCTTTATTTTGATCTTTATGGTCGTTGCTATAAGGTTGGAAATCAGAATTGTATAGGTTTGTGTCAGGACTGTACACACAGCCGCTTGGCTGTGAACCCCAGAGATATTTACTGAAGGAATTTAATTGAAATTCTTTGAGCCTGTAGCAGAGGCGTGATCTATGGAGAGAATATTAGAATGTTATGCTGAAGTAAATTCACAAACATATCATAGCATAATCAGCCTATAGTGTTCCCACTGCTGGGACACGGGCCTCCGCTCTGTGAGAGGGAGTGGGCCATAATCCACCACACGGGCCCAGTGCGGATTAGTAGATTCAAATTCAAATTCATTTATTCATCAAATATAAGCTAACAGTTTACACCAAATCGCTTATATCTATGCTAATTCTACAAAACATTTAAGAAATAATTAAGAAATAATCGCTGAGCTGTGTACAGCTCAGCAATTATTTCTTAATAATTTCTTCATATTTAACTAAATATACACATGTTTAGCGATTGTCCTTCGAGAGTCAAAAAATAAACCAGCTTCAGGAATATATTTTAGAAAGTCATTTATTAACTTAATTGCTCTACGTTGGGAGTGGTGTTGGTTCGGGGAGCACGCCATGTAGGCGGGTAGCAGAGGAGTCTATGTTGTCGTCTTACAAGGCCACGTATATACTGGTCCGGAACATAAAAAAATATTGACTCTCTTAGAACGGGACTATCCATCTTACCTACTAATATTAGACAATAATTAATTATATGTGTGGCGCCTCGCCTGAATTTGAGTGCGTCTAAAGTTCTAAACCCACCATTCCTGATACGAACAAAGAAGGATATAGAAAGGGGTAGTATCCATATTGGCGAATTTTTTGGTTACACGATGTTTTCTTTCACCTGTTTTGAGAGCAGTGGTGACGAAATTAAATACACAAAGTAAAGTGCCTGGCTGGGTTCGAACTCACGACTTACAACTTGTAAGTCGGAGCCGATACCACTGGGCCACCACTGCCTTCGCACCAATGCTATGCACATAATCATAAACGACTACTGAAATATGTAATGTTTTGGTTAATATATATGTCGGAGCTGATTGTGAACTACAATTTTGGGTAGTCAACAAAGTTTGTTATAACTTGCTTTTCTTATCATTTAAGTGATTTTTACTATGGGAACTATATTTTCTATCACCAAAATTTATATTTGCCATCAAGTTGTATCACCTAATAAATACATCTATCGCCACGAAATATTTTCGTTCTCAAGTTTTGTTACTTAAATAATAGCTCTGTGCTCAGAATGGTAGATCTGTCACCAAATAAATTGTTCCCAGGTATTTGGTACAACTTGGGGCACCCCGACTCGGACAGGTTAGGTCAGAAGGGGACGGCGGGGTCTGAAAGACCCCGCCGTCCCCTTCGTGGTTATTTTTTTTAAAACCGCCCAGAAGTAGGAGTCCCGCGAAGCGGGACTCCGTCGGCTACGCCTCATTATTGTTGAAATACTTATTAGGACACACCTATTATAATACATACAAAAACATTTATTTGGTACTAGACCTTATATCTCAGGATTTTAGGTGATTTATTGTGGAACTGATTTTGCATTGTTTGGTGACTACATTTTGGTGACAGATCTACTATTTTGAGGACAAACCCTATTATTCAAGAAACACAAAACTAATTAAATTGGTGATAGCTTAAATGATACCCTTGTTTAATAAATCTGAACATAATTTATTAAGTACTCGGTGTACGCATTAATTGCTTTTTGGCAATTTATCTCGATAATTGTAACCAATGGTTTTATTCAAAACAATTGATGACATGTTACTTTAATTTTAAAATGATTTACTTTGTGAATTCACTATTGTTTATTTATGATAATTATTCTTGCATTATTTGAGTACTTTATAATGAAAGTCTTATTAGATTTAGCACATTTTAATGTTTTGTATCAAGTAAACACGTGACGTACTTCCGTGCGTCATCGGACAGAGTTGTTGTGGAGGGATTGCAAAGTGGGGGCATTGTCTTATAAAAGAGCGTGCCCTCTGTGTGCGAGGCAGCCCTGTCCGACCCCGATGACCCCATAACCCTCCTCCAGGAGAGCAGTAGGGCCACCAGTACAGTACACAAGAACAGACCGCCATCGTTCCGACCTCGCCGCCGAGGTCCTACGCGACGCCCCCGACGTAATTGTCCCCCCCCCGACCCTTGCTCGACGACGCGCCAGCCCGCGCCGTAGCTGAGCCTGTAGTTTTAAATTCCCCTGATAATAATAATATTATCTCGATCCAGCCTGTCCCATTTTGCTGTCCTCCCCTCAGTGACGCCCTAAGCCGAGGTTCGTACCCCACAGGGGTAGCCCTTAGCGTGCGGTCACCTAGTTTTTAAGAAATTTCGCCCCTGGCTGGAGGCTTTAAGTTAGTAGCTTAAGGCACCCACAGGCTTGCCCGGTTAAGTAGTCAAGACCTTAGTGGTCAAAACTACGAGCTGCCCATTAGGAAAAAAAAAAATAAAAAAATGTGCGAGGCAGTCGATCTTCGGATTCGACTCGATAAAGAGCCCCTGTTCCCGACAAAACTGTCGGTTTACCTGGTACAGCGCTGCTGTATATTCAAATAGTTGTATTGGCTCGCTGATACACTCTGAATTTGGGTAGCTTTGCCACTATACGAATTGAGACCTTAAAAGTCTGTTCTATTATCTAATTGTTTTTGTTATTACTCCATCTTGTTATAATTACCATTTGTTTTGGTTATCTTATTGTGTAACTATTACCTACTATAATAAAATCTCTGTAATTATTTACACAGTCCTTGTTTATCCCAATAAAATGGGAACTCCAAATCCTGACGACACGCCCTTCGGCAATCCTGATCCTACATATATAAGCTGTAGCCCGCCAAATTCAATTTTCTTTGGTTTTTTTGCAAATTGCAGCTCTGTTTTACGTCGTATGTTGATCAAAATGCGATTTGCGACTGTAGGAATGATATATTTATCGAATAATAATCATCAATTTCATATCAATCGTCAAACATTGGAAATTTGTTCCACCTAAGAATTTTTCAGAATATTTCATATGTAAATTCAGAGCTCTATAAGGAAATTTGAATTTGGCGGGCTATAACTGAGGACTTCTGTTTAAAAGAAAAAGTTAGTTGTATCAACGTTTTTTTTGGAATTTCATACTCTGAGGCTCCCGAGAAGTTACCGATGGAAGCACAATACAGCTTGTAATAACTGACAGAGCGAGCGCGAAGCCTCTCCGTTTCAGCTTGGGCAAAAATGCTTTCGTATGTCTTGATGTCCCGCTGTTCTTTTCTACAGATCGCATTTCTCAACCGATTCTCGTGAAATTTTGTGAGCAGGTTTGATAATTATATACATTTTATTTTTGTCAATTCATGTTAAATTTTTTCAAAATGGCGGAGATATGGGGGTTAAAAACATAAAATATGATATTTCAGCTATTTCTCGCTCTTTGCGCGCGCTTTTCGTTTTAAGGGCTTTGTTTTAAGGTGCGCGATTAACATTTATTCAGTTTTAAGCTATAGAAAGACAGACTCGGGGGGTCTACTGCAAAATCTCCAATGGTTAGTCTAACGATAACAGAGCATAATGTCACTGCTTGATTTTCCTACAGGGGGGGTTAGGACGAGGTGCTTAGTACACCCACATTTCGCTACATCATGTTTTGGTTCCATATTAGGGAGCAAGCTTATAGTAGATAGCCATTACAACTCGTTAAGTAAAAGCGCAATATGAGTGAGTAAAAAGTTGGGGACCACATAAGTATTTACATAAAATCACGCCTTCTTCCCATGGGAGTAGGCAGAAACTACAGAACGCCACCAGCTACGATCCTTACATACTCCTTTTGCCTCGTTTATACATAAGGATGTAAAGTTTTTGTAATGATTACAAATAACTGCTATTACTTGTAATAACCAGGGGGGTGACCAGTCTTGACTTGGGAGCCCACGAAAATAGATCCTTAATCCGTAGAAGGACACTGAACGAAAGGAGACAATAGAAGTTTTATTTTTTATGGGCGTTTAGTGTCCCTCAAAGTGTTAAATCTTCGACTGCCTCAAGTGTCCTAAAATGTTAATTTCTATGACGAGTTGATAACACTATTCTGTAGTATATTTATTATAACTTGATTGATTATGTATTAATTTGATACGTTAATTTTCTATGAATAATGGACAAATTTATAACTATTAGATGTTTATATCCTACTTAATAAAAATAACCAAATTGTTTATATTTGTACGCCGTTAAGGCAAACCATGACTGTGCTATAATTTTTATGTAACATCTTGCGTGCCATGTGTGTGCATACTTATGTTTTGGACAAATAAATGATGTATATTATAAAAAAAAAAAAAAAACATTATTACACGTTATACATAATACAGTTGGAGGCGTCTCCTTTTAAGCATATAGATGCCTGTGCCAGGAGGCGCCGCTCTTTTTAACTCGCAATTAATGAAACATGCTACTAACTAAACAAAAGTTAAAGTTTATTTAAAAATATAAAAATATTATCATTAGTCTGTGTGTGTGTGTGTGTGTGTTTGGTGTGTGGGTGTGTGAGGGTGTGTGTAGTGTGTATGTGTTTGCGTGTGTGTGTGTATGTATGTGTGTGGTTGTTTTTTTTTTTTTACGTAAACTGGTTTACCTTAAATTTGATAGAAGATTGATGATGATTTGTTTGATGTTTTTATTCTGTTCTATGTTACATGCACTTGAACTCCTCCCCTGGTCCTTGCAGGCGCGCTGTTCGGCGGCATGGCAGGTGGTGCAGCGATGCGTCACGGTCGTCGTCGTGTGCTCTCCCTGGCAGCCGCACCGTGCAGCCTGTCCTGGTTGCTGACTACCGTCGCTACGTCAGTCAGGATGATGTGTATCACTGCTTTCTTGGGAGGATTCTGCTGCTCAATATTGACTATGCTGTCGCAGGTGAGTTTTGGTGTTTTTCTGACAAATATATTTGTCGGTAATACGTTAAATCAATTGTTTGAATTTGACTGATCGGGACGCCAGCACCACCAGGTGGCGCTCGACAGAGTCTATAACATAACGCTTGACCAGAGATAAAGCAGAGTTGGTCGGTGGCGGTTAAGCAGTGAACACGTTTAGAAACTGTCGCGCGTTCCGTATAGTTGGGTCGTGTACCTACAGTGTGATTCGCTAGTGTGATTAGTTTGATGGTAAAATTATAATTTGATTTGTACTGCAAACGGTTTTTCTATTGCGCAATAACCAACACTTCCCATAATACGCCCACAGTAGTTAAAATATGGCTGAAGATAACAAGAGCGACGTACCCTCTCCGTCTTATTTAAAAAATAAAATATATATTTATAAAAAAATTGCTGTTCCATATATTTGATCGCGTAGGTATTGCACTTTATAGGAAACAGCAGATTTCTTTTTTAATAACCGACATCTGGCAACACGTACTGAATACACGGTAGCAGGTTGTACGTCGATGCCCCGCCACCCTGTACAATATTTTCTTTTTGCTTTAATGTTTATGATTAATCTTCATGGCTTCCTGATGCGTGCACTGACTGGACAGGTCCACTCAACCCGTGTGGTTCTTTTATAGAGGTATGAGGAACAGGATGTAAAGTTCAGTCATACTCTATGGAAAAGGGAGGATCCTCCGACCAGACGGGTGTTGTATCTGGTGGGCAACTGCCCAGCGGTTGATGTCGGGACGTTGCATATATGCTAGTCGCGCGGTAAACTCTGCTTGCGCGATGCAGGATTTGCGTGACGTCAGTATGACGTGTAGCTCGCATGTGGCGATGTTGATACCGCTACACTTTCCTCAAAAGACCAATTCAGATACCAATCCACATGGTCTTCACATGATCTGACCAAGATTATGTCTGGACTTTAAAAGAGACTGTGACCTCTGAGTTTGTTTCGACCTTTCTTCTCAGAGTATTCAGATAGGAAACGCCGACCTCATCTTGTTTAAAAAATATGATTGACGTGTAAAGGTGTTTGTACAAACCTACTTACAGAAATAAAATCATTTATCATTTATCTTCTGTGATGGTTGACAAGGGAGAATGGAAGGAGAAAAAGTGTTGCACTGATCCCAAGTTAAATGGGGCAAGAGCAGAAAAATTATGACATGAACTTGAGTTTAGTGCCCGTGACAATTGTTTATGGCAACACAAAGTTAATTTTTGTTAGTCTGTGTAAAAAGAAACGTCAAGATCTCAGGTCAAGGACTTGGGACTCGCTACCTAACGTCGGTTGTGTGTGTATTTGTATCAGTGAATAATAAAAAGAGTTATTAATTAGATAATCGTTTCAATCAAGCTACCAGCGATAATGCAGTCCACCGAAAGAAATACAAGAAGTAAACAGCAATAATAACATTCACGGTTTAGTTTCTTTAGAGAGCTATTTTTTTAGAACGCCAACCCAACTAGCTTGTCTGTACCAACACCACTAGCTTCTCTTTAAGGGTCGTTTTCAAAATTAATGTACATCTTGTTGTAAATAAGTGTCCAAGAAACTTATCGAGAAAATTAAATAAAATACAGTTCGAAATGTAAACATTCCGACTAATTAGTAATAAAATTGCAAACATAGGTTTTCATAAGAAAATTGGTTCTATAGCTTTAATAAACTAAATTTAATTCCTGTCGTAATTTGTTTACCATACAAAAGTGCAAAGTATTTAAAGAATGCAGCAAATAATAAATAATGCACGCAATAAGTAACCTGATTCAACAATGTTTTGTCAGGTGACGGGTAAGTTATATTATGGAAAATAAACACACACAATTTATTTATTTGCCCATTAACACGTGTCTCATATTCCATTCCTTTGTGTTATTCTTTCTTGTACTGATAACAAAAAAAAAACAAATTTCTATTAGGAATATCTTAGTAACAGCCCGGAGTTTGGAAGTTGGCGGTGTGATACCCCTGTGCTTCGGAAAGTACGTTAAGCCGTTGGTCCTGCACCTGATCTCTCTCCGGTCGTGTCGGATTGCCGTCCCATCGGACTATGAAAGTGAAGGAAGTGAGAGTGCACTTGTGTCTGCGCACATATTTGTGCACTATATCTCCGAGGTTGGCCGCCATGGCCGAAATACCGTCTGGAGGACTATATATGCACTTACATACACATACATACATAAACTCACGCCTTCTTCCCATGGGGGTAGGCAGCAACTACAGAACGCCACCTGCTACGATCCTTACATACTCCTTTTGCCTCGTTTACGTTCATACATCTGGTCATACACGCACGCCGGTTATGAGTACTACGCACCTGACCTTTCTGAAGAACATCACCAATAAGGCCTCCCCTCCCGGTTTTTCCACTCACATATAAATACCTTTTGTTAATCGCCCTTCATTCATCCTCTCAACATGACCAAACCATCACACACTTAATCATCATGCACTTAATCGCGCAAAAACAGCTGAATGAATATTGATGAAACTTTTATGATTTGGCACACAGATAGTTATAAACTGGATTAACACATACTCGTAGGTTACTTTTTATGCCGGTAGTACGTTCTCGTGGGATAATTTTTAACCGACGAAAAAAAAGGAGGAGGTTCTCAAGTCGACCAATTTTTTTTTTTTTTTCGACCTCCACGTGGGTGATGCCGCTGACAAAAGCTAATATTAGGTCCATACATATGAAATTGATGTTTTATATGGAAAAAGCAAAACGTTTCTTTTTTTACATTTTTTTTATTTAATCAATCAAAGTAGGTACCGTTGTGATCTATGCACTTTTGCCATTTTATAGGGAGTTCATTGATTCCTTTGCTGAAAAAATTGCGGGAGCGAGAATCAACAAAATCTTAGAAGGGGTTTTGGACTGCCTCATCTGAATTGTTTTTTTTTCCAATTAAGAAATTATCCAAATTTCGAAAAAAGTGGTAATCGGTTGGAGCAAGGTCCGGGGAGTATGGTGGGTGACGGAGACATTCCAATCCTAGCTCCTCTAATTTCGCCACCATCTGTTGTGCAGTGTGTGGTCTAGCGTTGTCCTGAAGCAGCAGTGGGCTAGAGCGGTTGACCAATCTCGGCTGTTTAACGGCTAGCTTTTCCATCATAGTTTCCAATTGTCGGCAATACATATCTGCCGTAATCGTCTGACCAGATCTTAGGAAGCTGTAGTGGATGACACCAACGCTGGTCCACCAGACACTAACTAGTACCTTTTTTTGACTCAACTTTCGCTTGGGGCAGGATTTAGCCGGTTCTCCTGGATTTAACCAATGTGATGAGCGTTTCTGATTATCGTTTAGGATCCATTTTTCATCACAAGTAATGATATGATTCAAAATCCCCTCGTTATTGTGACGGTTGAGTAACGTGACGCAGCAGTAAACTCGTGATTGTTGGTTTGCTTCACTTAGTTCATGCGGTACCCATTTTTCAAGCTTTTTCACTTTTCCAATTTGTTTCAAATGATTCAAAATGGTTTTATCACTCACACCGAAGCCTGCAGCTAACTCTAACGTGGTTTGAGATGGATCCGCTTCCACGATCACTTTCAATTCCTCATTGACAACTGGGGTCTCCAGCCGTCCACGAGGTTTGTTCTGGAGGTCAAAATTTCCAGAACGAAAGCGTTGGAACCAAAAACGTACTGTGTTTTCTTTTACAATGGCTTCTCCGAACACATTATTAATCCTTCGAGCTGTTTCTGCAGCGCTATGCCACGATGGAATTCGTATTTGAAAATAATGCAATATTTTATGTTTTCCATATTGAGCACAGAATAATGTCAAAGCAAAATTAAATGGCGCGAAAACAAATGAATTATTACATTCGAAACACAAATAGACAGGTTTTAAATTGAAATAAATTTGAATTTGGAATTCTTAACCAAACGCCGGCTTTTTGAGATCAAAGTGGCCAGTTCTATAAAACATCAATTTCATATGTAAATATTATAGAAGAGGAAAATAAACCTTTATCTCTTGAACCTCCTCAGATACCACTTCTGAATAGGATATTGAGGTAAACGCTCCCGCGTATAGGCGTGACGCTACTCTTGTAGAACAATTTCCATGAAGTTTTCAATGAAAATTTTCTACTAGAGTCACGTCGCGCTGTAGCGTCGCGCCTGTTTGCTTTTCACCACGCTTAGTAAACAGATTGGTGATCACGGTACGTTCTTCCAGCTTAAGGTGCTTCCCCGACTAAACGACCTTGAGCGTTCGGTCCTTCTCTGTCCCGTCGCTGAGTCTCACTCTGTCTCGCTCCCTGCGCACGCTCATTTATCATAAAATTCAGAAAAAAAAAAAAAAAAAGACAAGCGATGTTTTCAAATAAAATTAAACGTGAATTATTTAATTTTTTACATTATCTGTCCATTAGTGTAATTCTCAAATTAATAGAACTTTACCTTTAGCAAAAGATGCATGCAATCAATAATTTTAGTCACTTTTTACAAGGAGATTTTAAATGTCTTTATAACACATAAAAACAAATAAGAACGTGCAATGTGATGATCGAACATTAATAATATGCTTTTAGATGTAGTTTATTACCCATAGTGAATGAGTTAATAGCTTCTGAATAATACACTATGGCAAGGTTTTGGTCAGGGTACCGCCTTAAGATGATAGATAGATACCTACCGCTGCCCATCCTCACGACACAAGACCTCATGTTCCTTTAGTATTAGAAAAACAACAGATGAGAAAACGAAAAAAAAAAACTCACTAATTGCTTTGTCCCCTAAAACTTCAAACAGATTTAAACATCAGATAAAGATAACTGCCAAATTATTCATTACAAGTTTAGGGAAAATATTTGTACAGACATTTCAATTTAAATCACACGAGCCAGTCAAAAACAGACGTCTTACTCTTTGTAATAAGGAGCACATTGCTATATCAATGTCGGGTAAAGACTTGAAGGACCAATTTGTCCTAGCCCGCATGGTTCAGAAAATTAGTGAGTTGACCACGCCTTACGAAGGATCAAAGACAAGAGTAAATCTCTATTGTACTTAGCTTTTTGATTATGTAGATTTTTGACTTTTTATCTTCTTTTTAGCATTTTCTATAGCTCTTCGTAGTATAGTTTCTGAAGGGGGATGCACCAAGGCAGCCCGCGAAATTCAAATTTTCTTACGTTTTTTGCAAATTGCAGGTCAGTATCAGGTTGTATGTTGATCTAAATATGATTCGAGGACGTATGAAATACTTATTTCAATACATTTCTATAAGTTTATATTACCCTATTGAAAGACTATTTCATGAAATCATGACATTTTAGGCTAATTGGTGTTGTATTGCTGATTCTAATGATTATAATTCTGTAAAGCTATATTGTTGAAGGTATATCACCTGCATGTACAATAATACTGGCTAGATAGAAAACTATCTATAAAAAAGTTGACACATGTTTTGTACGAGATTCCAATTGCTCTTTGGTTCCTTTGATATAAAACTATGATATACTTTCTGATTAAATGGTGTACCGTATTCCCTGTGTTTTCGCTCTGTCAACCTCGCCAACATATATTTGTTATGGCCGCGAATCATAATTTAATAAACATACAACATGACAGTGACCTGCAAATTGTAAAAAACGTAAGTATTATTGAATTTCGCGGGCTGCCTAAGCACATCCCCCTTGAGAAAGGGCGCAGCCCGTATTCTCCAAAGGGTTAAGCTGAGATGTACCTATTATAGTACACCGCCATTTCGCCAGTTATGTGTAAGTCCCATGTAGTAAAGATCGAGCCTATTTATTTACATCAACCGGAAACAAATCCAGACTGATACTGAGAACTTCCTGGTGGAAAAACCCAATAATAGTTTGTGCGAGTTAGGAATCGAACCCAGGACCTCATACTCAACAGTAGCGACTGCGACCACTAGAGCAACGACTTATAAATGATAAATAGTTTTATTTCTGTAAGTAAGTTTATACAAACACTTCTACACGTCAATCATATTTTTTTAAACTAGATGAGGTCGGCGTTTCCTATCTGACTACTCAGAGAAGAAAGGCCGAAACAAGCTCAGAGGTCTCTTTTAAAGTCCAGACATAATTTTCGTCAGATCATGTGAAAACCAAGTAGATTAGTGTCTGAAATGGTCTTTTGAGGAAAGAACCACACAGATTGATTGGACCTGTCCAGTCAGTGCACGCATTTGCCAGTAATCGTGCAGTTCAACTCAGAATTTTAGGAGCTCAACGATTCGACGAAAAATACCAAAGAAAGGACATTTGGGTAGCTCGCATAAATTACTCCAACTGCCAGATCATGATTAGACCTAACTGAAATTCCTCTTGATCGGATACCCAAGAACCTTTTCAATGTGTCCACTGTTTCATGCATTTACTTGCACCATTGTCCTCTTACGAATTTACAATGTATTTTTTTTCCAATGTTGAGTTTTCTTCTGTGATAATCGTCATTCTTACTTTTGTAATTTAGAATGGGCACCCCACTTTTAATTGACAAAGTCTGAAACTTCACACAAGTTGTATTTTCAGTCCGTAATGCTGGGCGGTCCTCCAGCCGGCCGCTTATTGAGAAAATTTCGCTCGAAAGGAAACTTCTAACGATAGAATTACGAGTACTTATTTATTACTTTAAAAGCGGTTAAAATGAAATTAATTTGTCGTTTGTTTGATGTATTCTTGGTGATTTAAACATTAACTTTGTAATTAGCATTCGTTGTTAAAAATTAATTTGAAGTTTTTGAAAGGCGGCCTTGGAATTAATTCGTAAATTAACGGTTCGACAAAAAAAAAAATTTACTTGAACTCCTAAACGTTGTAAAGAAGTTTGTCCATAACTCTTTAGTTTAGATTCTATTTTGCCTTTGAATAAGTGTTTTCATTCTCATTTCACATAATAGAACACCAAAAATTATCTTGTAACAACTGACCTGTGGAAACCTTTGCACATGAGTGGGACAAAAAAGGTTGAAAAAAAAATGTGAGGCAGTCTTTGGGGACTACCGATAGAAGTGAAAACTAAGTAACTTGTGAATTGTATCGTCTATGCGGGCGGTGACGATGACGCGAGTTTCACGCTTTTTGTTCCCCTCAAAAGTGCACATAAATACACAGTATACATATAGCTGATGGAAAGCGTTCGGTGCCGATGACGCGAGTTCCATGATTTTTGCTAACCCAAAAGTGCTCAACGCGCCTAAAGAAGTTTTCATTTCAAAAAATCAGACCTTCTACACAGCCTACGCTATAAATATACGTTTTCTGTTTCTATTTCTAATTCATACTATTACTGTCAAATTTCAGGTCTACATCAGCGAGATATCAGTCCCAGACATCCGCGGCTGCCTTAGCGCTGTACTCAAAATAGTCGGCCATCTCGGAGTACTCTTCAGCTTCACCATCGGTGCCTACCTCGACTGGCAACAACTAGCCTTGTGCATATCTGCTGCCCCTTTACTTCTGTTCTGCACCGTGCTATATATACCAGAAACACCAAGCTATCTCGTCCTAACAGGGAAAGACGAAGAAGCGTACAAGAGTCTTCTCTGGTTACGTGGTCCTGACTCAGACGTTGCTCAGGAGTTAGCTACAATACGCACAAATGTTCTAGCAAGCAAGAACTTTAGCCAAAGGCAGAGTCAAATGTCTGGGAGTCAACTTATAAACTCCTTCGACGTTAGGACTATGAATAGGCTCTTAGGACCAATTTTAGTGACGTGTGGTCTTATGATGTTCCAAAGATTTTCTGGGGCTCACGCGTTTTCATTTTACGCTGTGCCAATATTTAGGAAGACTTTCGGTGGTATGAACCCTCACGGAGCGGCAATTGCTGTGTCCTTCGTCCAGCTTCTCGCCTCATGTCTCTCAGGCTTGCTGATAGATACTGTGGGCCGCCTTCCGTTACTGATAGTGAGTTCTGTCTTAATGTCCATGGCATTGGCCGGGTTTGGGAGTTACGCCTACTACGAAGAAGTTCATCGTAATCAAAGAATTCAAAACGTCATGTTCCATCAAACGATAGGCCAGAATGACTGGATTCCTTTGTTGTGTGTCCTAGTTTTTACAATTGCCTTTTCTTTGGGCATGAGTCCTATATCGTGGCTGTTGATTGGGGAGTTGTTTCCTTTGGAATATAGAGCGTTTGGCAGTGCAATGGCGACGGCATTTAGCTATCTCTGTGCTTTCGTTGGTGTGAAGACTTTCGTGGACTTCCAGCAGACATTGGGATTGCACGGTGCGTTTTGGTTGTACGCTTCTATAAGTGTTGGCGGGCTCTGTTTCGTGGTGTGCTGCGTCCCGGAGACCAAAGGTAAGGACTTGGATGAGATGGACCCAAATTACGTTCAAAGTTTATCACCAAAGAGGTAAAATGTTAATTTTCCTTCGTGTTTACTTGATAGCTTTTGGTTTAGATGTAGATAATGTAGAAATGGTTATTGGAAAGGATTTTGGGATGGAATGTAAAGTAATTAAGTATGAAAATAGAGATTTGAAACAATTAACTTGAATTTTTAGTAAGTTTAAATTGACAGTTAAATATATAAAGCCAATCAATTATAAATATGACACGATGTCATGCTCTCAATGCTAAATGATGGATGTTAAACACCAAAGAGAAAGGACTTCAAAATTAAGCTCTATGATTTATGATGATGTCGTGTATAATGTAGGCTAGAGAAAAAGAGGTAGATCCCTGTATTTAAAGTGGCTTAAAAGAATGCTTAGTTTTCAAGTAAACACGAAGTTTCGAGAACAAATTGTACGTAGGAACAAAATTATATCGAATCCACCGCGAAATTTTGGCTGTGCTTTTAAAACATTTTTAAATAAAAAATAATACGCCACATAATTTTATGGTGGGCGATCTTAATCTTTAGAAATTTTAGTAAAAAAAGATATTATACTTGCATATCCTTAAATCCATATCTAAATGGTTTCATTTGAAATTAGTTCGTTAAAGATTGCAGTGGTCCATGCTTTACCTCTCTTCTCCTTAGAGATATTAAAAAGAAAATAGAAAAAAAAACCATGTTCTCGAGAATAGCAAAAGTATCTATCATAATTATACTGATTAATATTTTATCGAGCTTTCCTATCTTAACTACGACAATAATTAAGACAATAAATAAATAATTAATTATGAATAACAAATATAATTATTATTAGCCTAGATGGTTTGATTCCGAATGGTAAGATTTATTTGAGTGAATTATAGAAGGATGCAGTGACTGTAGAAATTATATCATTATAGGATTATATTCTGAAACTTAATGAAAATAAAGAAGCTTCGTCATAATTTTTACGGACGACATGGAGGATCAATTTGCTGTAAAAACTGTGCCCTTAATGAAAAAAACTATTTGAGCTATTAGTCCGTTCGTGAAATAAAAACGAAATACTTTTATTTTAAATGATTTTATTTTTATGATAGTCTTATATTCAAGTTTCATGACATTAAAAACCAAATCTATACCACGATCTTCTAAATAAATGATGTATTTACAGTATAATTTATCATTTGTAAAACATTTATGGGAACAATTATATTATTTTTCATAGCGTATAAAAGTCGGTAACTTATGAAATGTTGTTGTGGGTTAGCGTTAGAATCTATTGCTATATTTAACTGGTTAACGTTGTACCTAATATTATAATTCCATTACATTTTTGTTACCCGATCTTGAGAACGTCTGATCAGGAGCGAAAGAGGTACACATACATAAACTCACGCCTTCCTTTTATGGGGGTAGGCAGAAACTGCAGATCCATCAACAGAGCCAACAGAGCCATCAACCGGCACAAATTCAGAGTCGGGGCTGCTACTGAGAAATTTCAGATAGTAATATTTCCTCCTTATTAAATGTTCTTGAATCGAAAACATATTTAGTATTAATAAAATTGCTTTAAGGAAACTTAATCCGAACTGTAATATTGTGTAATTGTCCAGTTAGAATGTTGCATTCGTTAGTATAAACCTGCCATTCTAATATCTATTCTACCACTGTTTATTTAAAGTTTATAATTATTATTGAAACAACTAAGATCGTTTAAAAAAATATACGAGATTTGAAATATATGAAAACTATAATAACATAACATATAATTATATCATCACGCCTGTTTCCCCCGAAAGTTTACGGAGAGGTGTAGGTACATACGTAGTACACCCACAATTCGCCAGTTATTTTTTTAAAACTACAATATCCTATAGATTAACAAGAAGCTATAAGTTTTTCAATATATAAACAATTTTATCTAAATAAACCGGTTTACAAATAGGTATTTTCTGAAATTAGATTTGAATAATTAAACTGTGGTTCTCTGAACCATAAGATCGTTGTAAAGGGAAATTGGGAAAACAACCTAAGGCTGGTTTTATTATATTATTGGTTACAATAATTTAAAATGAAGTGACTGAATAACGGACACCACTGCGCAACATCGTAAAGACAAAACTTTAAAATATAATTATTACAATGGTTGACGTAATTATAATCTAATATGACATAATTCATTAATTAGAAGGCCTAAACCCCTGCAGTAAGATCAAGTAAAATATAATAATTATTAATCAATTATTTGCAAATAGTTTCTCTAGAGAAAAATATTCGAGAAATAATAATTATTAATAGTAAAAGAATCATAATCACATGGATTATTAATAGACAAATTTAATAGGTTGTGAATTTATACATTTTCTAGATTTTTTATAATACTAAAATGAAATATGTATTAAAAAAATAATAGTGTTGCTTCGTATTACGTAAGTTCCCTTCTAATTACAGCTTGCTTGCATTAGAAGTGTCTGTTGTAGATGAAAATGTGTGTGGGCTTACCTTTATTTAAAAAATATATATTATAACGGTATAATAATTCTTTATACATTTAATTCTTATTATTTAAAAACTTTGAATTTTTAATAAAGGTCTGAGCGTATTAATGTTCGAGCACGTTTTAAATTAAAGATTATTAATAAAATATGTATAAAATAAAAAATGTAATGGTCTTTTGGGGGGTCAATAACCGCTAGTAGTGTTTTTAATTAAAGTATGACTTGAGAAAATCTGTTTTCTTTTGGTATTTCGGAATCGATATCAATAACGCCAATGACGTTTACATAAAATAAAATTGTTTTTAAACTTATATTTCAAGAGACAATCTAAGAACTGCAGTCGTTGACCCCACAAATGAAGTCATCAAATTAATTTATATTTTGTTTTATCAAGTTTATATTCTATATCGATACCCAATCACGTCTGCGGAGTTTCGCTAAGTAATATCAATTGACGTGCTCTAACAATATGGTTCCAGCCAGACCTGGCTTCTGAACTGTTTCAAAAGGCGTTCTTCTAATTGAATATTATGTGTACTGAAAAAGAAATCAGTTCTTCAATGACTTCTTTTTCTTTCTGTGTATTTAGCTGTAACGGCGTGGAGTATGCAAATAAATGAATTTTAGTCTTAAGGCTTAGCCTTTTAGCTACGTCATGTGGTAGTGGAAGTGTGCCTGTTCTAGATTCTATTCCGTTTACAGGAAGCTTCTGAAAACTCGACACCTGGGACCAATCACATTTTGGCATCATTTATTGTAACATTATAAAATATGCTCATTCTGTAAGGCATGTATTTAATGAGGCTCAATTACTAAAAAAAATATGCATCACCAGATGCGCGAAAGTGTTTAGAGGTTAATTAATTTAGAAAAGTTTAGGTACATCATTAGAAGGTCTATAAGATTTTAGAGGATCAGTTAAATATTTTCCATTCTGTAATATGAAGATGATCTTTTTACGTAAGCGTATGAATTGAATGTGAGAAAAATGTGATCGGTCTTAGTGTGACTGAGTCCTTATGATGATAAATATTCTGATGTACATACTTATATTACTTACAGTACCCAATTACAAATAATTGCCATACTGACTATTATTCCTATTAATGTAGTAATTATTTTGCGGGAAGGTGTAGTACGATAGTCTATGTGAACTGTACCTATTGTAATAACTTTTATTATAATTAATATAAATACTGAGTATTTACTTTACCTAACTATGTATATTATTATGTATATTTGACATTTACCTGTTCTTGTGAAATCTAGCGTATTTATTAGGTTTATGTATTAAGTTTGGTTTAGTTCTATGTTTTATGTTTAAATGTCCTACTGTATTATTTTTAGAGACAGTTAGTTAAATTTTGACGTTTAGTTAAAAACCGAAGATCGCTTGCCGAAGATGACCGCAGCCGTAAAGCGGGAACATCGCCCAACTGCAATTACCTGCAGACCGCAGCGACACGAATGGTTCCAATAATACTCTTCCAGGAGGAACAGGGTGTAAATTTCACTCATTCTCTATAGAAAAGAGAGAATCCTCCGACCAGACGGGTGTTGTGTCTGGTGGCTAACTGCCCGACCATTAGTGTCGGGACGTTGTAATTATATTCTACCTGCGCGGTAAACTCTGCTTGTGCGATGTAGGATTTTGCCTGACGTCACTATGATGCGTAGTTCGCATGTGTCAATGTAGATGCCGCCAAAGTACTGTTGATAGCGGCATCGCCACCTGACGCTGCGGTCGAGTACGCAAGTTGGTGTTCTATGAAAGCGGTTCCGTCATATTATAACGGCCGTCATGAAAGTAAGTCATCTTCACCAGAATTCGACATTAAGGTGTCAAAAACGCTCTATATTTGTACAGCCATTATTGTGTGACCGTTTACCGCATTCTAAGGAAATTAAAGCTTTACAGAGCGACCAGACGTAATGTTTTGTTAGACAAATGACTATCGTGAAACTGAAGAAGACGGCATGTCGAGTCGTTGCGGGTTGTCATTGCGATTTGGCAACGTTGCCTCATGCGGTTCACGGTTACATTCGCCCTAGTCGACCAATAGAACAACATCTCACAATGAATAGCTATCATTTTATATACTTACTTGAATTATTTTATCAAGGAATACTAACAAAAAACATTTAATTTAATTTGATCTCTAGGTACTAAAGTAATTATGTATTCCCGCAAAAAAAATACCAAGAAATATATACCTAATACCTACAGTATAAAGTATATTTTGGCTCACAGCACCACCTCGTAGAATAAGATAGAAAGGCTTTAACTAGCTTAGTGTCTCCTTATAAGACTTTAGATTGTACAAAATAACTCTAAACAATAACAATTTTACCATAGATTATTGTACTTTATAATTTTCTCTGTAATCTAAGCAACGAACTTCCGACGACAATAAAGTTTGAAATTGACAATAATAATTATAAGAGTTGAACGTAGATGGCGCTAGTTTAAGTTTTTCATTATTATTTTGAAGATGGAGGGAGTAACAGTGGAGAGAACTTGATGAATTTTTATTATTTAAATAAATATCTTTAAATAAACGACCACTCTAAAGTACTTCTAATACGTTGTACTTAGCAAAAAGGTACTAACTGTGAAGTAGTTTTAACTTTTAATACTACCTAACTAAATGAACGTAGGTCTAAAAAATGAAACGATTACATACAAGTTGACAAAATGTTTTGGGCTAGTGAAAAACACGAACGTTACAATGAAAAAAAATTGGAGCTCGTATGATAACTAGAAACAAAAATATGTATTTATTTCTTTACTCTATTTTATAACATTTCTCAACTAGCGCCATTGAGGTATTGCGGAAATTTTCGGTACTAAGATTAATGACAAAGAAAGAATATATTTGAATGATAACTTTAGCCATGTTTGACAATAAACTATTTAAATTATGTTTAAAGAACCGTTTACACTTCAACTAGTATGGGGATATATAGTACATTGGCGGTCACAAATAAAACTAGTCGCACTTGGTTCATACATAATACGCAGAGTATTGCTACTGATTAAAGTGTAAACGGGACTAACTTTTCCTCTATAGTAGTAAGTTAAGTAAAATCGAATATTATGAACTAAAAACTTCTAGTATGTTTTATGTAACGCTGGAAAATACGCCTAAATAAAGTAATTATTAGTTTGATTTTTCAATACACTGTGGTTTTATTAACTTAATTACCTTATTGTAACTTGGTTGCTTACTAAAGCAAAAGATAAAAATACCTACCTTTTTCCCGTGGGTAAATCCTCATAATGCCCTGCACCTGGGGAGAACGTAGGGTTCTGTCGGACTCCTACCGACTAACACCCCACTGTTCCTTCTACTACCCTGAGACGGGGGCCCGGGTGATACTTGTATATTAGCCATTAACCGCACCCCCAACTGCTCCTGTCATGTCTAGTGAGTAGTGGGAGCCTCCACCAAGGGCGGCACGATTTCCCAAAAAGGTGCGCATGGAACACTGTGCCACTTCTTTGGGCTTGACTATTACTTAAACTACTCTTTGGCTTGACTGTTCGAGAATAATACCTACCTAAGTAATAATAAAACTGACCTTTTGTCAACCACCCCAATCTGAGGTCCTTTGTTTAATGCATTATGCAGAGCTCGTCATACAATATGCACCCAAACAAAACATTTTTAAAACTGTTTTATACGCACCCCTCTCTTATACGAATTTTACATGTTGGTTTATCATAATGGTCGACCAACTTAAAACAGCGCCCTCTGTCCAAGGGTTGTGTAACCAGCTTGTGTTTTAAATACTTTACGCAGTTTTCGTGTGCGTTTTATATAGCCAGATGTCGCCACTCGTTACCTAGTACCTAAAAATTGTAGAGGACGCCACTTAACACATTTGATGACAGAGGCAAAATTTATTAGATTTTTTAGAGGGCGCATTATTTACTAACGCAGTTGCTTAGCTAAGAAGAGTACGTCAATTAGTATAAGATCACATAACCCAGACTAGAAGAACAATTCAGTCCTTCAATTCGGATTACAAACTGGACTTTTATAATTACTCCGCATAGCACTTTGGACATTGTTTTTGAATTATCTCCTTGTTTTCTTTTTACGTCTCAAATCATTTGAAATAAGGCAAAGGTATGTAAAGTTTATAAATTTAAATATTTCGATTGCGTTCATAATAATGCTCTATATTATTAGGTATACCATGTGAAGACGACAATACGACAATTCATCTATGTACCGGCAATACCAATGCATGCATTGGAGTATTTAGAAACTATCGAATAAATCAATGATATAAATGACTTTGTCAAAAAAACTAATGCGGATCACAGCCTACAACGCGCCACGCGAAGGGGCGCAAACACGCGCCCCCCGCGCGTGGTTTTTTACATACCTACAAATTCAATAAAAATGCGTTTCTGCGCGAGGTATTAAACGCGTGGCGCGTTGTAATGTGTGACCCGCCTAAATAATACCTAGTGATGGGCCTACTATGGGTGCTGCCGATCAGCCGACTAGCTATATTGACAAAATTATTGTTGTTCATGAAAGATGGAATTTTTATTAAAGTGACGTAATTTTTTTTTTTTTTTTGGGTAGGAAATCATCAAATGTCCTCTCCCGCTCTGGGCAGAGCGGAAGGGCGTGCCAGACTCTTACTGACTAAAACCCACCCGTGTTCCTTCAGTTGCCTGTGCGCCAGGGCCACGGTAACTCTTTCGAACAATCCGCGACCCTGGCAGGCATCGGCCATATCGGACCCCGTCAATGATGCTGACATCTCTTTGAGGCGCGCGTGGAACACGACGCGCCGTCGACTCGGGTCTGGTCCTTACCGGACGGCGAGCTGCCCATTGCTCATCATCCGCAAACCCGCGCCTACGGTGGCCGGGAGTCGGCAATCGACTCCCGACGCCCAGGCTGTCTCGCCCTGCGGCGACTAGGGGCGTGAGGGTGCAACGATTGCCTCACCCTCACGCGCTCCGCCTCCTCCTTCGCGAGCATTACTGCTTTGCAGAAGGAGGTGACGGCTTTCCATTCCCTCTCGCTCCGTACTATGGCCTGGACCAGGGCCGGACGCGAGAGATTGCCGCCGCCCATCGCCGCCACGAGGACACAGCGGTGCGCCGACCAAGCCGGGCAGACCTCCAGTAATATTTGACTAAGCATTAACTTTTCAAACACCTTACTGAGAACTGGCAGAATTGACACAGTCCTATAATTGTTTGGTTCTTTAGTATCACCGGATTTGAACAAAGGAACTACTTTACTGTGTTCCATAAGATCCGGAAAGACTCCTTGGTCTACACTGGTGTTAAATATGAAAGCTACATAGGGCGCAATGGTTTCGATGAGAGATCTACAGACTTTTACAGACGTTCCCCAAAGATCCACAGTTGATTTAATTTTATGATCTTTAAAATCATTTATAACAGCTTGAGGGATATGTAGACTGGGAACTTCATTAGATATAACTGCGCAGTTTAATATACCGTCGTATTGTCTTCGTCTCCACCTTGTATTTGTGCAGAATCATGAAAAGGTATAATACCTTTTCGACAAAATGAACTATGAGTATGTTCCACCCCATTCCGAAGAAGTTATTTGTTCTAATGTTCGGCCGATTACTTTAGTTACTCATAATTGTTAGATAATCTCCAGCATAGTAAATTTCGTGTTGTTAATAATATAGTGCAATAATTTATTTATTTATTTAATTGCTTGCTGCACTTACAGTAAACACCAAAGCGCGCAACAAGCCAACAACATAACATTTAACTAAAAAACTTCATACAAACATGAAACATAGATTTACTGCTGTAATATACTTAGTCTGGCCATAAATACTGTTACAGTTAAAAATAAGAAAGATATTACATTTGAATTTGGAATCTGTCATTTTTATACGATTGTTCATTGAGTTTTCTAATTTTGGCGCCAATACATTGTACAATATTTTGCTATATTAAAATGGAGTGGGGTGATAAAGAGAACCGAATCGCTGTGATTGCATTACACAAAGTTGGTATGGAGCCAAATGCAATTTTTAAAACTCTCCATACGCTTGGTATTAGTCAAATGTTTGTGTAAGGGGCTATTAATAGGTACAATGAGACCTCCTCTGTTTGTGACAGAAAAAGATCTGGCCGTCCACGTAGTGTTCGTACGAAAAAGGTGGTCAAAGCAGTAAGGGAAAGAATTCGAAGAAATCCTGTCCGAAAGCAAAAGATTTTATCTCGGGAGATGAAGATAGCACCCAGAACCATGTCGCGTATTTTAAAAGATGACTTAGGACTTGCAGCCTATAAGAGACCCACTGGTCATTTTTTAACTGATAATTTAAAAAAGAATAGGGTGGTAAAATCGAAACAACTACTGAAGCCGTACGCAAAGGGAGGTCACAGAAAGTCTTTGTTTACGGATGAGAAAATCTTTACAATTGAGCAACATTTTAACAAACAAAATGACCGTATTTATGCTCAAAGCTCTAAGGAAGCTTTCCAATTAGTTGACAGAGTGCAACGTGGGCATTATCCGACTTCAGTGATGGTTTGGTGGGGTGTTAGCTATGAAGGAGTGACTGAGCCATATTTTTGTGAAAAAGGTATCAAAACATCGGCACAAGTGTATCAAGATACCATTCTTGAGAAGGTAGTTAAGTCCCTTAACAACATCATGTTCAATAACCAAGTATGGTCCTTCCAACAAGACTCGCCGCCGGGTCATTAAGCTCGGTCCACGCAGTCTTGGTTGGAAGTGAACGTTTCGGACTTCATCAGAGCTGAAGACTGGCCGTCGTCTAGTCCCGATCTTAATCCGCTGGATTATGATTTATAGTCAGTTTTAGAGAGTATGGCTTGCTCTAAACGCCATGATAATTTGGAGTCCCTAAAACAATCCATACGATTGGCAGTGAAGAATTTTCCCATGGAAAGAGTGCGTGCTTCTATTGATAACTGGCCTCAACGTTTAAAGGACTGTATTGCAACCGATGGAGACCACTTCGAATAAGCTTTTTATATTTTAAATTGTTTTATATTTATGTATTAAACTATCACACTGTAAAAGTAATAAATATTATTTGCAATAAAAAAATTAAAAAGATCTTCGTGACAGTATTTATGGCAAGACTAGGTATAATATAATTATTTTATTGTCAGGCAACTGAGGCCCATATATAAAATACACATATTACAAAATAACAAACTAATACATAATAAAACTAAAACTAGTGTTAATAAATATTGCTTAAAACTATGTTCGTAGCACTTCACTTCACTAGCTAATTGTGCTTGTGCTGTCCTGTGGCATTTGCCCGCGGAAGCGACGGAACACCAAATCCTGTGGCCAAAAGTCTTCTTCCAAGACGTCGGACAAGTAACAATTTGGTACTCGCACCACAAACGCTTTGAAGTTGACGTTGCAGTGCGACTCCAGTAACTGCACCCTCGGCATGTACCTCGTCTTCTGGCGCACGTACTCTACGATGTCCTTCGCCTTAGAGTATGTCGACATCCGGCTCCTGAGCAATCAGGGCGTTCAGCAGATTGATTGCCTGGGCTGTGGGAGCATATCGGGCACTATTGTCACATTATCTCTATAATTTAGCCTAAATTATTGTCTAGTTATGTCCTATTGACTACAACACCAGCCTTTTATTGTTCCACTGCAGGTACAATGCCTCTTCTCATACAGAGAAGCCACGAGCATTGAGCACCACGCTTGCTCAAGACGGGTTAGTGATTTCGGACTAAAAGTTCAGGTTACCTCACGTTGTTTTCCTTCACCGATGTCATTAAGGATATGTTAATGATTTTATTTCTGTACCATAGTAGGTTTGTACATACAAACAGTTTTATACGTCAATCATATTTTAAAACTAGACGAGGTCAGCATTTCCTATCTGACTACTCTGAGAAGAAAGGCCGAAACAAACTCATAGGTCACAGTCTCTTTTAAAGTCCAGACTTAATCTCTGTCAGATCATGTGAGATTGGTGTCTGAAATGGTCTTTTGAGGAAAAAACCACACAGATTGAGTGGTCCTGTCCAGTCAGTGCACGCATTTGTCAGTAATCGTGCAGCTCAACTCAGAACTTAAGGAGGTTGACGATTCGGCGAACAATGCCAAAGAAAGGACATTTGGGTAGGCCGCATAAATTATTCAATCTGCCAGATCATGATTAAAACTAACTGAAAAAAAAAAGAATGACCCACATAATGATAGTCCTCACATTCACAATAATTAAATAACATATTACTTTAAACTCTTGTATTTACTAAATGTCAAACCATAACTTAATAGTCATAGCCAAAAACAGAATCCTACATCACTAATTAGAAGATTTTTTGGCAATACTTACTATTATAACTTGAATCAATAAATTTTTGAACAAACTTAAGATCTTATCAAAAAAAACAAAATATGTTTCACGATTGGGACTTGTCGCCCCAATTCATATTAATAGAACATTATTATCATCAGCACCACGTATTAGAGGGCTTATGTTATCAATGGCGAGTTCCCATGCTCCCATGGGGTGTCAAGTCAAGTGTCATGGCCGCCAACAACTGGCGCGCGTGCGAGGGGCGATAAAAAACGTATTACTATCAAAATGTGATTGAAAATTACTTATAGTTTTGTGGAGATTTTAATACGTCTAGGAAAGATTTTTGCGCGAGGTTAATTTATATTAAATATCATATCTAACGTTGCATCTAACATATTAAAGTGAATATAAATTTGAAGCATAATGACCAGCTTTTAAATGATAGTGCAAGCGGGAGTTAGTAACGAGTTCACATAGTCGTGCATGACTGATGAAAAAGAAGGTGCTACGTATCCTATGATGGGTTTCACAGTGGGAACCCTGTGAAACCTATCATAGGATACGTAGCACCTTCTTTAACAATCACACTGTATTTGGGAGGATCTGATGATAAATATACCCCATTAAACTACATTTGGCCAACCTTTGCCTGCAATTTGTTTATAGATATTAAATCTTCCCTATTGGTCAGTGCAGTTCCTGTTCAGCGGGCTTAGCATGACGCTATCTATCTCTTCGAAGAATAGAGACGGCTATTCCCATACAAAGTGACATTTCGTTTCTCTATTTTTGACATCGCACCGTAAAAATCCTTCTAAAATCTGTAATTTTGTGTTCCGTTCCTGCCAATCGTTGTCTAGGTGCTTTTTAATGTAGACTGTTTCAGAAGACAGTTGTCTAAGGTAGTGAAGACAATTTGATTTTTAATCGCCATGCTAAAATACGGTACAAAACTTTTTACTCGACGGCCACAAAGTATAAAAATGGAAAAGAAAAAAGGAAATTTTCACTTTTTGTATGGAAAATGTGAAAAATGATTACCTACATGTTGAAGTTTAGGGGTTTTATATTTTGGTTTGGGGGATTTCATAAAGGGGGTCGAAATTTTCTTTATTTTTGCGATTGGACACACCATTTTCGAGATATAAGCAAAATAAAAGATAAACGTGAATAAATTACTGAATTTCGTAAAAAGTGCAGTTGACTCTTTCTACTTTGCTGCCGTCGCACTGTCGTCACGAAACGTCATTTTTGTCTATTTTTTCGTCAACAAGACGGTGGTTGTGCTTAGCCTGCAGGGGTCATAATAATTATGTTCTTTCAGAGTGATGAAGTATGCGAGGGGGGTGGACGGGTTGGTCCATAGCTCATATCTCTCATCGCTTGTGTCTCTGTCTTGCGAGGAGGACGTGTGTCTCTAGATGCTGTTTTTAACCCCCGACGCAAAAAGAGGGCTGTTATGTGTGTGTGTGTGTCTGCCTGTGACACCGTAGCTCTTAAACGGGTGAACCGATTTCGATGCGGTTTTCTTATTTGAAAGCAGGTTTTCTAGCGGTGGTACTTAGACATGTTTTATCAAAATCGGTTCAGCCGTTTCAAGATCATCAGCTCTTTTGTTAGCTGTAGTAGGGATCTTGGATGAATACTGTTTTTTTTACTTTTTATAGGTTTTTTTGTTTAGGGGGTTTTTTAATTTTTTAATTTATTTTTTTGACTCTTTAAGCGGGCAGAAGGTAGATGTTGTCCATACAGAGGGTGACAGCTATCTCCGCAGGGGATTGATGCCATACTCAACATACGAATTTCCCAGCAGACCTAGAAATAACTATGCTAGTTATGTGAAGAACCTGCGTTGATGCTAGTGGATGTAAGATGGCGAAATATGTTCTTACAGTAACTAACATGTTTTGCTTAGTTTTTCTGCAGTACAATCTGTTTGACAAAATCCTTTCCAGACTGATATTTTGTGCAGTGTTTTGTGCCACCTTGCTTCAAGAGGCTGAGAGTCATATTTGCTTGACGGTTGTGGAGATGGAAAAAATATTATTACATATGCAATGTTCAACGATAATCTTCCTACAAAAAACTAGCATACCTTCTATATAGCTTCACACACACTGCGTTTGTTATAGTACAGTGTTAAAGAACACTTTATAATTGAGGTGAAGTACAAAAGTATTCGGTGTGCTTAATAGATTCAGGCAAAATTGTGATGTGGTTGTGATAAAAACACTCTGTGTGTTACAATTGAAAACATAAATGTTGGTTGATGCCAAAAATAATAAAAGAGTTTAGATTTTTTTTAGGTTGCAATAATTTATTTATTTCCTTTGGAAGACTTACCTACATCTAAACAAGACAGACTAAGAAATTGAAAATGTGACTGACAGCCAATTACAAGTCTTCACATATAATAACAGAATAATAACACAAAAAATCTGTGAACAACACAGTACTGCCAACAAAAACAATTAACCGTCAAAATCAAAATCAAAATCAAAATATTTTATTTCACATAAACCAACATAGGCACTTATGAAACCTCAGAAGCTAGTTGCACGATTCCAATTGGTTGTTTCCTATGGAGAAGAGCTGGCAAGAAACTCCACGGTTACTCTTTTAAAAATAAGGGGCTTTTACAATGTTTCCAATTACAGTGTTGATAGATATGGGAGGACAGTGTAGGCCTGTCAACAAGTAACATATACCCAACAAAATATAAAAAGGTCCACAAATCTAGTCTACAAGTTAGGTATACAACTTTCTCACATTCACAAAATATAAAAGAATCTATATAAAAATAAAAGCCTATTTAGACTTAATGACATGATTGCCATTACTACTGTAACAAATCGGAATCAAAATCCTATCCACAAAAGCTTATGGCTTTTTAAAAGGAGTTCAAATAAGAATCCGTAGTATATAATGTCAAATAATGAGATTATGTCAAAGAAGTAAGTAAAAAGAAACTAAAAACTTCGTAATTTGGGAACAGTTAATATACATTTACTTAGTGATGCCGTTAATGTGGTACCAGGGAAGCCACATGTGCAGAAGGAATTATTGCCAAACTTCCTTGTCTTCAACGTAGTCTTTAATGTTATAATATGCATTTTTGATAAGTATACGTTTGATGTGGGTTTTGAACATTCCATCGCTAAGTTCTGTAACTGACTTTGGCAACTTGTTATAAAAGCGGATACTGTTTATGAGAAATGACTTGCTTGTTTTAGTTAATTTAAATTTGGGTATTACAATTTCATTTTTGCTACGTGTATTTATATTATGGAAATCACTTCTTATTTTGAAAAGTCCTAAGATTTTGCGAACATACAAAATACTTTCTAAGATATAAAGAGAAGGCAGAGTTAGTATATCAATTTCTTTGATTTTTTTTCTAAGAGACTCGCGAAGACCCATTTTATAGATCGCGCGGATTGCCCTCTTTTGTAAAATGAAAATTGAATCTAAGTCAGCTGCCTATCCCCACAGCAGAACACCATAAGACATAATACTGTGGAAATAAGCAAAGTATACTAACCTAGCAGAGGCTATATCAGTCAACTGCCTTATTTTTCTTACTGCATATGCAGCTGAACTTAATCTACCTGAAAGAGCGCTAATGTGGGCACACCATTGCAATTTTGAATCTAAAGTAATTCCTAGAAATACTGTTTCCGTAATAACATCTAGTTCCTTGCCATCAAGTTTTAAATTTAGACCCAGTTGGGGTACATTTGGTAATGAAAACTTAAGACATTTAGTTTTGTTCGCATTAAATAAAAGATTATTTGCTGCGAACCATTTTGAAAGCACCGCCAGACTATCATTCACATGTAAGACATCCGTATCTTTTCTATCTATTTTAAAAACAAGAGAAGTGTCATCAGCGAATAAAATTATATCCGATAAGTTAGCCATCATGTAAGGCAGGTCATTAATATAAACTAGAAATAGGAAAGGGCCAAGAATTGAACCTTGACATACGCCCATCTTAACTAAGGATACTTTTTTCGTTTACTTTTTGCTGCCTGTTTGATAGATAGGAAAGAACAAGATCAGCAGCTTGTCCACGCATTCCGTAGTGGTGTAATTTACAGATCAGTGTATTGTGGTCAACGCAGTCAAACGCTTTTGAGAGGTCACAGAAAATGCCAATTGCATCCTGGGACTTCTCCCAGGATTCCAATATGTGACTGATGAGTTTTACTCTCGCGTCAGTCGTCGACCTACCTTTCGTGAAACCAAATTGGCGACTATGTAAAATCCCATTTGAGTTAAAATGTGACAACATCTGGTCTAGCATGATTTTTTCATAGATGTTACTCAATGGTGGTAGCACAGATATAGATCTATAAATAGAGGGATCACCTTTACTACCTGTTTTGAAAATTGGTACTACTTTACTATGTTTAATTAAATCAGGAAACTTACCGCTGTCTAAACATTGATTAAATATGCCTGCTAATAAATTGGGCAATTGTGTCAATGATATCTACTAGAACCTTAACGGAAATCCCCCATAAGTCTTCAGTGTTTTTTATGTTAAGACTTTTGAATGCTTTTTTAATTGTGACAATAGAAATGTGCTTGAATTCAAAACTTGGAATGTCCTTACTGAAGTTTTCTTTAAGGAGTGATTCAGCTAATATAGATGATGAGGGGAGAAATTTCGTAACCTCTATTGGGATGTTGGTAAAAAAATGCTCTAGTTCTCAGCAACTTTTAACTTATCTGAAATGGTTTCATTATCAATTTATATAGACAGTTCATTCTGATCTCGCTGTTTTGTGTTTCGAGTTTCTTTGTTAATTACCTGCCACACAGCTTTTATTTTATTATTAGAAATACTAATTTTGTTACTTATTAATTTAGATTTAGCTTGAGCGCAGACTCTTTTGAATATCTTAGAATATTTTTTTACATAATCATGAGGGGTTTGATCAGAAGTCAATGATTTTTCGTGATACAAATTATATAAAATATCTCTGCTTTTTCTAATGCCAGCAGTGGCCCATTCACAAAATTTTGATTTACTATTGATTGTAACTTTTTTTACAGGACATGCTTTATTGAATTCATGGCATACTGTAGAAAATAGTGTACAGTAGTTTATATTTGGGTCTTGTGAATCAAAACTAGCTGTTGAAAGATTGTTAAGAACATTATTATTAAACATTTTCAATTTATTTTTAGTTATAGGTCATAATTCAACGGTTTTATCTAAGTGTAGCTATTTATCTATGTCAAACGATACAACTTGACCAGTATAGCATATAGCAGTAGCAGCAGTATAGCAGTATAGTAGTAGTAGCAGGCAACTGAAGGAACACGGGTGGGTTTTAGTCAGTAAGAGTCTGACACGCCCTTCCGCTCCGCCCAGAGCGGGAGAGGTCATTTGATGATTTCCCACCAAAAAAAAAAAAAAAAGTATGGTCAGACCTGACGCCACTAATTAAGGATGAGTCTTTTATTTTATAATTAGTAAATACATTGTCTGTGCATGAAGCTGAGGTTGCTGTTATTCTAGTTGCTTCATTAAATATACATTTTAAATTGAATGATTTAAACAATGAGATTAGCTTACATTTTTCCTGTGAATTAACTAATAGATCAATATTTAGATCACCACAAACAAAAACTAATATATTATCTTTAAAAACTTTACTTAGTATTTCTTCCATAATGATCAAAAATGATGACAAGTTTGAGGCTGGTGGTTTATTTATTTATTTATGTATTTATTAATAACCAACTTATATTTACAGTTTGCACCACACATACAAGTTATCAGTCAATACTAGAAATTACACATACAATCATAAAATTAGTTTAAAATACTTATAAGTAGACAAAATTAGATGAAATTAGACAAAATTAGATAAAAATGAGATAAAAGTGGATAATATTAGATAAAATTAGATAACATTAGATAAAATTAGAGAAAACAAAATTATAGGATTGTGACAAAATTGGAATAAAATTATGAATAAAAAAATTAATCCAAGGAGATTGTACTGGGAGTAGCAATGGACTCCAGGTATCGAGTAGTAGTGTTCAGGAATCTCAGTTCAGTACTCGCGAAGACATCTGAGGATTCATCATACAGCAATATGTTATTAATATGGGTGAGGGCTAGGTACAATGGACTGGTCTTAAGTGTTATGGTACTGGTTTGAGGTATTGAGAATAGAGGACGTTGGCGTGGGCGAAGTGTGTGTCTAATAGGTGGTGGGATGTTAAAGGAGATGTACTGTAGTAAAGAGGAATTGAAGTGGGTACCACGAATAAGGCGGATGAAATATTTTACCAGACTAAGTGGTCTATAAACACATAAGAAAATTCGCTCTTATTCGTTTTATGCGTCTTTCGCTCTTAAATCTGGGCATTTATTTTTAAAATGGCCAATTTTCTTACAATTGTAACATTTTATTTGTTTACGGCTGGTTGAAGTGTTATTATTTGACATTGACATTTTTGGTTTGGCGCAACGGTTAGTGTTGCCACTTCTCTTTGACCAAAAAGTCGTATCCGTTTCAGTGCCAATTTCTACACTCATGTCAAGTAATTTTGTTTTTATGACGTCGGCACTAATGGCGATGCCAGAATGCTCAATCGCCATTATCATTGGCGAAAATTTATCCGGCAACCCAGCCAAAAGTAATGATCCGATCCACTCATCTGTGATCTCAAAACCTGTCCCCTTTAGTTTCTGCGCAGTTTCGACCATCTGAGATACGTAGGCTGTCATGGAATCACAGTTTTCATGACGTATTTAAATCAATGTTCGAAGCAAACTTATCTTTCTCTGATGTCCCGTGTCATCGAACAACCTTTTCAATTTATTCCACACACCAGTCACTGTAGTCTCACTCTTGATATGAGCATATAACGAGGAGTCGATAGTCATCACAAGCTTGGCTTTGGCTTTCTTGTTGTCAGCATCCGTGATCGACTCAGGCACATTTTCAATGTCGATGCCTTCGAGTAGCATGAAATTGCTTGTCGCGAAAGACCAATCGTCGTAATTTTCTCGTCCCTTGAGCCTCGGAACATT
Organism: Griposia aprilina; assembly: GCA_916610205.1. NCBI lineage: Eukaryota > Metazoa > Arthropoda > Insecta > Lepidoptera > Noctuidae > Griposia > Griposia aprilina. Next base: position 17,216,915 of record OU744307.1, on the reverse strand, counting down.
TACCAAATAACCCGCCGTCGACATTTTTACACTTTCGCACGTAAATCAATCACAATTTTATCGTAAATAACTATAAAAGATATACTGGGCCCATAACCTAATGAAACACACGTAGTGGCTTTGCATAGACTACCTTTAATATTTATAGAATTTTAGCAGGTAGGTACACAACTATACTCGTACATAAGAGATGGCGCTAGTAGTGTCTTAAATACATTGTTTTGATATTAATTCTAACAAAAATATGGCCTTCAACTTCTGCAAATGCTACCTCACATAAGCGATCAATAGAGCAAGCAGTGATATCCTTGCATTCCCTAAGTCTAAAACAACTATTACACAATATCAAGGTACCACCCCCTATTGAGGACCTCTTGAATGCACTGGCAACTGAAAAATTATTTACATTAAACAGCATCCTATCCGGTTTTAACCAGGTTTCACGATGATATTTATCTATTAACATTTCCACGTCTAGAATTTTGCTAGAGAAGCGATTTATATTTTGGTGATATAGTAAAATAATCTTATTATGCTTCTCTTTTGTCGACTCTAAAAGTTTAAAGATCCAATTACAGTATTATTAGAAGTACTAGATAATACTGTTTCGTCACTTAACCTAGTCTCAGTTAAATTATCAATAACTGCGTGTATATTGTAAGCTAATAAAGTAGCTAATACATGTTGACTTTTCTTGGGAAGAAACATATGTTCCCGAATCAATACAAAATCTGTAACAAAATTGTTAGTATCCAAATACAATAAACGGTCACTATGACGACATGTCAAAATATGCATTAAGTTGTTTAAACTAAAAATGTAATCATTTTCTTCGGCACTCAAATTGTCTGAATATGGCAACGCACATAATATTAATTTACCTAGTTTTAATTTAAGTAGGGTTTCAATACCATTAACTATGTCCCTTTTAGTTATGCTCAGACTGTTTCCAATTAAAAGAACTACAGCAGTTTGCTCATTCATTTGTGTATGTTTTATTTTATGAACAAGCTCATTAAAATGCAGGTTATGGTAACAACGGTTTACTATGGTATGTTTAGAGCGGTTTTTAACAATGATCCAAAACCTGCTCCTAATCTATCAGAATATACCAAAACGTTACTTTGCGTGGGATTGATCGTTTTAAAAGTATGAGTTAAAATGGGTGAATCGGCAGGAACAACATGCTGTGACATGAGAGGTGGCGGAGTGGGAGCACAATTACTACAGGTGAGATTGTTTGTCAGTGACTTGTACCTCTCTGCATTGTACTTCACCAGGTCCACCAACTCACAGGCTTCCTGCAAGCGCTCGCTTAACATTTGTTGACTAGCCTCATACTGACAAGATATTTCCTTAAGTGTATTTTCCCTGCTCATTAATTCCCTTTGAAGGTTTTGTATGTCAACATCATACATTTGCCTGCTAGTTTCCAACTTATTATTACATAAATTAAGTTGATTTTGTAAGCTGAGACATTCTTTCCTAAGATTAATGTTAAACTTATAAACACTTTGTTTCTTCAAGAGTTTCTTATACTTCTTAATATTTTTACTGATTTTAATATATTTCTTAATTTTATTATGACTAGTTAGAATTGGACAACTAGTTAAGGTATCGTCCCCAGTCAGGTCTATCGCAACGGAGGGCTTCGTCGAAATGGTGTTGTGTGCCTGGTATAATTCTGCAAAGCCAGAACTATACATATTTATTTATTTATTTATTAATAGGTTAGCCTACAATTGTTTACACATACATTCATTTAAAAGGACACAATATACATTTATAAGTGCAACAATTACTTACAGGCTAACACCACATGCACTATATATTTACATTTTACATTTTTATTAAGTACTGCAATTAATTGTGAATAAAATTATGGTTGTTAAAAATAATTTAAAAACAAAGCACAAATCAAGCAATTCAACACACAAATCAAGTATCGAATTAAAATAATTTAAATAAACAAAAAAATATATAGGTATATTAATATTTTATACAGACAATAATACAATATAGGTGGTAAAATTAGACTAGTCAGGCTAAGATAATTTAAGCAATATCAAGCATCAGGTGATAAGTTAAGGCTCAAGCAAAATAAAAAAGGAATGATTAAAAAGCACACACACACACAAACTCATCGCACGTCTCACACATACACATACATACACACACACACACTCACGCACGTCACACACACACATACATACACACACACACACACACACTCATCACATTTGGTAGCAAGAAAATCCATTGATAATGGACTTTAGGTCTTATGTCTAGATAATGTGTCCACTGAAAAAAGGTAGAAAATTGAATTTTCAAATAAAGCTTGCAAAATCGGCGATGGCACATAATGTTTAACCAAAACCTCTGTGACATTAATCACTAGGTATGTCAAAAATCTTTCCATTTTACAGTGATTAAAAATACAAATTTTAGACTACGGGACTTAATTATAGCCAAAGGAAGATTTAAAAGTTTAAATCTCCTCCGCGGAAGCAAATTAACAATCTTATCTTGACCGTGCAGGACACCATAAAATAACGAAAGAGAGCGAAAATAAAAGAGCGTAATGCGTTGGGAAAAGGTTGATTTCGTATGGAAAGTACTATTTTAATAACTGTTCATAAATACTTTTGAAACCGTATTACAGCCTGTCTATTCTTTATGAATCTCACCGTGAAAACTTAACTGAAGTGAGCTTGAAGTGCGCTGTCATTAATCGTGACGCTAGGGATTGACACTACTGACAGCTTACTACAAGTTCTCTGCAGCTAAGTTTTCACGATAAGATTTTTACAGAATAACACTGCTTTAGTGCTAGTACGTGTCAGTAAAAAAAATGAAAAATAGACGTATGCGCAATTTTTCCTCGCATATCGTTCACTCTTTAGGGTCTTTCACCGTACTGTGTTAATCCTAAATTTCCCGTTATGCTATTTGACGGACTATTTTTCTTAGTGAGATAATCCGTCAACTGACATAACGGAACATTTAGAATTAACACAGTATGGTGAAATTGGCCCTTGACGTCTCAAACAGACGGCAGCTGGTTTCACTCAATAGTGGGAGTTTCGCAATACGAAAGTTGTAAAATTAAGCAAAATGCGATCGAAACGAGACAAACTAGTCTCTGTCATTTGCCGAAAATGTGTTACGCAGTTAGGCTCAAGTAACTGCAAGAAGGCGTATTTAAATGCTGTTTTGCACCACGCGAAGTCTAAAACGGTCGTGTCCAATAGTCGTAGCGCGTAAAACCAGTCCAAAAAAGTGATTTCAACAAAAAACAATCAGTATAGTAGTAGTTATGAAAGTTCTTTTGGAAATCTTTTCGGTTTGTTTAGAGGTGTTCAATGTCACTTCTTTGGGGATTTTCAAGACCCCATCAATGCCCCGTTTTGATCATGTGTGGTGGGGACCTGAGCATTCAAAGTTTCAGAATGACACCAGTATTAGACCTTTTCAAGTGCATTTTGATGAAGAGGTAAATTGCGATACTTTTCTCAGTCTGTTAAGAGGGCGCAGCAAGACAGAAAAAAATCAAAGTTACACCCGCGCCTCTTTGCCTACCCCTCTCATCAAACACAACGAAAACAAAACACAATCCCTTCCCGCCAGCAGAAACTTGTCGCCCGGCGTATATCTAGGCATTTAAATTTGAATCTTGTGTGTAGTATGTATATGCAAAATAATCAGATGAAACCGCTGTGTTCAATGTACCTATGTATGATTGCTGTGTAGAAGTAGGTAAATTATTAAATATTATTGTATGTCCGTGAATCTATTAACGATGCTGGTGGGTTGTTAGATTGGAGAGCAGACCGACTTGAATGAAATAAAGACTAAATGTTACTTCAAGATACGGCCTATAAATTTTCCATTCTGAATTGGAATACAAACTTAACGTTGTAGTTGAGAAGATATTGTCTCCTACATTATGTAATATTAACTACAAGTGAACGATTTTCAGATATTTTCCTGTGCCTATTAAACTCAAATTCAAACTCAAAGCATTTACTTCAAATAAACCAATTACAGGCACTTTTGAATTCTCAAGGGGTCGGTAGTCAGAAAGATGAAGCTAGTTGCCCATTCCAAAGCGTAGTAGGCATCTATGGAGAAGAACGGGCAAGAAACTCCATTGACAATCCTTTAAATCAAAATATGGTTACAAAATATTGGTTACATCGTTCATGTTGAAATTATACGGGTGAGAACGATTCAGAACGTTAAAAGCGTCCTTAATAAAAAAACAAAAACAATTCAAATATTAAATTAAATTAAAATAAGCTGTGGCAGCTGAGAAATTACCAGTCCCTACTGACGGCGCCTGTTCACGAACATGACGCATGGAGCAGCACCATTCAGCTCAACCTTTTTGAAGGGAACTTAATGATCCAACACACACATACCAGTACTGTGGACCTTGCTTCTTGCCAAATATTCATGACTAGGTCAACGGGATGTATCCTATGGGTTTTAATTTATTTACGCGTGTCAAAATATGCGAAATGAATGACAATTTATGCCAAGATTCTAAGTCAACGTCTTAGAGGCTCGATTTTTTAACAGTTCCAAAAGACCATAAATCTAAGTATTTGATATGAATTTCAACATAATATGAAAGCGAATAATCACTTACCTTCCGCTTTTTTACTTTGTGTAAATGAAATCAATTGAACAAAAATATCAATAATCTAAAAAAAATTGTTGGACAGCAACCCTATTCTTCGAATGGTTTTTCAATTACAATATTTAAACAAATTATGATCAATGTCCAGTCCCTTATTTTCATTGAAATTTTTCAGCAGGTAAAACATCTATTTAGTTTGCCTATACTTTATGATAAGCTTGCATTCACATTCTTAGATGAGAACTTAGAGAACTAGAAACTCAATGCTGACGTGACAAAGTTCAAATTCCAATTTAACCAAATGGTATTTAGGGCCTTGTACAAGTTGGACCTCACGACGTCTTCGTGGAAAACAGTGTTAACCAAGTAAAAAAATATAATGGTATATCGTGGATATTGCTTTGCAGGATCGCGCAAAGTCCAATTAGCAACAGTGTTACCAAGTAAAAATAATATTGATATCTTGGATTTTGCACTGTATTGTGCAAAGTCAAATGGCTTGTTGACACAAGCCATTCATCATGACTGATGAAAACCTATCCTGCGCGGAGAGCTAGTAGAAAAATGTCCTCGCCGAAAACATTGTGAAAAACAGACCAATTTTGGAACAAACAGTACATTAGTCGCCTTTACGGGCAAAATAATTGGCATCTGTATAAATGCGTGCCAAAGATAGTCGAAAGTTTATTAGGTTCCTCTTTTGTAACTGTTGAAACTTTAGCTTTGAAACGCAAGCCGACAATCCCAAACATTGTGATCGGACACAACCTTTAACTCATCTCCACCATAAAAAGGGATCTAGTCACGAGCACACTATCCGTATGAAAAATGTCATATCCCGTACACACCGTTTCGTACTTTTGTCCGCAATAAGCCCATTAACCATTTTAGTTTTCCGATTTATTTATTTTGTAAACTCCAATAATATTATTATACCAATAACCTGGTCAACTTGAGTTCAACCATGTCAACTTGAGTATACAAATATCAACATTGAATTATTATAATATTTTTGTCTTATGGTTGAGCCGCGGTATTTATTTAGTTAATCAATTCTTAAAGATTTTAATAATCGTTTCGGAAGTGGTTTTAGTAAATTTTTCATGTTTTCTATTTCACAGACTCTTTCCTACAATGTCATAAATTACGTAAATATTATTTACGCAAATAAATTATATTCCAGAGCAGCCGAAAATTCAAGCACAGTCCTCTCGTCTGAACACAGCGACGGCGACTGATTTGTGAAACTTTAGCTTTGAAACGCAAGCCGACAATCCCAAACATTGTGATCGGTCACAACCTATAACTCATCTCCACCATAAAAAGGGATCTAGTCACGAGGACACTATCTTGTGTATAGTACAATATCTAGTAATTTAATAACTCGCATGCTCTGTATGTGTACACATGTTTCCACAAATAAATAATCTTGAATTTTGAAACAAAAATATGCTTGAAGTTCCCGCAACGTGCGACGGAAGATGACTTCTTCCACGAACTAAAAACGTCGTAATTGCTTAAAGCTTGTACTCGTAATAAAACCAAAAATAAAAGGAATTTCAAAAAAATGCCTCCGCAATATTTTTGTCTTGTGTTAATACAAATAATAATCAAATTTTTATCCTATTAGTCATTAGCATATTAAGTACAAATCGAAAATACATGAAAATTCGAGGTAACTTCGTGATGTTGTTTTATCGAGAGAATTTTAACATTTTGTGTTTCTGTTCCACAAAATGTTTGAAAAAATCAGGTAGTTACTCATATTATTTTAATTTTATAAATAATACTCTACAACAATGGACGGTCTAATCGCTTACTGCGATCTCTAACAGGCATCCTTGCAATTTTATGCACTAATTGAAGAAATTATTCATAGTGTTACCCATCAGGACTGACGAGAGGTCAAGAGCTCCCCACAACCTTTGACTTTTTTCTTGTGACTTGTTTCTTAGCTCTTTGGCTAGTTTAACCTCAGCTAACTGGCCCAAGCCAAGTCAGTGTTTTATTTAGGTTCTGCAATAAAAGATATACACATTAATAATAATAATAAATAACTACACAATAATAATAAATAAATAAAATAAAAACCCATTTATTTCCTGCAAACTATACATTCATTTTGGTTCAGTACTCCGTTTTAATGTTAGTGCTATTTCTTATTTTTAATATGGTTAGTTCTAACTTGGTATGGAATTAGTATTGTTAGTATGTTAGTATTTATATTCCGGTTTTTATTTGTAAATTACACTAATTAGTCTGCAAGAACCCCTGTACGGGTAAAGGCCTCCTCCAAAGATGGCCATAATTCTCTGTCTTATGCCACTTTAGTCCACAACTAATGACATAATAAATAATGGGCAACATCAACCGGTCTATTATATCTTGTACTAGCTGCTGCCCGCAGCTTCGCCCGTATAGAACGTCGGAAATTATCCTACAGGAACGTGCTACCGGGATAAAAATTATAGCCTATGTTACTCCGACCTTATAACATCAGCTATTTGCCAGTCAAAGTCCCGTCAAAATCGGTCCAGCCGTTTCGGAGATTAGCCGGAACAAACAGACAGACAGACAAAAATTGTAAAAAATGTTATTTTGGTATTTGTAATCATTAATGCATTTAAGTAGTAAGAAGCGGTTATTTTAATATTACAAACAGACACTCCAATTTTATTTATCTGTATAGATGTATATAATCTTGTATACTAATTTCTATAGATATTAATTACTTCATTATGTTTCATATAATGTTTAACTTAATTTCTAATATTGTAATTTAATTAATTAATTTATATTTTTTTTATATTACAATATTAAAAAATATATATATATTTTATATAAATATTTTATAGTAGTTATATAGTTTTAGGTTAGGTTTATAGTAGTTGAGCTACTATAAAATATTTTTAAGATCCTGTTGTATCACCAAAAATGGCACTAATATTTTTATTAATGCCATTTTAGCTTCTCTATTTTTTTCAAAGTTTTTAATTTGACTTTGAGTTTATTCTGTAAAAATCTCACCGTGAAAACTTACGTGAAGTGATATGTGAATAGTGTCAATCACTAACATGGCAGCTCACATGTTTGGAGTATTTTTCATACCTTGATCCGCTGACCGGATAGTATTCACGTTTTTACAGAATATATCGACGGGTATTAAGTAGGTGTACTCCTTCACTTATAAAACCACAGCATTCACAATTAAGAATCACAAACAATTTATTATTATTTAATTGCAGATGATTCTCGATCTGCGGTACCGTCTCAAGAACCACCGCCCGTTCACTCCCCCGCTGAAAGGTGTTGGGTTCGAGTATGGCTTCAATACTGACCATCTGCACAGTTGGGTGGACTACTGGGCTGATCAGTACCCGTTCCAGCAGCAGGAGAACGTTCTCAACCAGTACCCGCAATTCAAGACAAATGTCCAAGGTCTTACCATACACTTTCTTTGGGTTAAACCTCAAGTAAGTAAAGCAATGCTCATGTAGTGCCACATGCCTAAATAACATTTAATATACAGATTTTATACCAACCCACAAAGAAATTATTAATTTAATGAACTCAGATCATTGCGGACAATTGATTACTATTCCAAATATAAACAAAAAAGTTACTAAAATGATATCCTGTTAACCCAAAAACAACTAATCGCTTGGAAACGTTTAAAACTAAACTTTTAAGTAAATTACCTTTTTGTCGATTAGTGATGGCCCTAATGAACGATATAATGTTTTTTTTTATATGTATTGCAAACAATGTGATAACACATTCATTCCAAAGACTTTCCCGGTGAATAGTAACGCTTCCTTCAGTGACTGGGCCACCATTGGTATACATAAAAGTAGAAAACGACTTTATTTTTAAAAAGCGTGGGGTGCATGGTATCAATAGTTATAAATATTTTATGAACAGATATGAGTAGAAGGGTTATTTTGATAATATCCTGAAAAGCACCCCACGCTTTTTTTACAATAAAATCATTTTTTCTTACACAATTTTTTTGAAATAAAATTTATTAAAATTTATTTTCTATTTTTTAGTTGGATTTTCTATAAAAGCGTATTTTTTTAGTTTTTTAAACTATTATTTATTTTTCATTTTTTAGTTGAATTTTCTATTAAAGCTTATTTTTTAGTTTTTTTAAACTATTATTTATTTTTCATTTTTTTGTGATTATTTAGCAATAGCTTTATGATATTTACATCTCTATTAGCTATTGCATAGAAGAGCGGTGTTTCACCTAGACGGTCTCTGCAATTGTCAAATGCTCCTTTAGTTATTAATAAATTAATAATTTTACGCTGATGATGACGGCAGACTATGTGTAGCATGCAATAGTTAAAATCGTTACTTAAAACAGTGTTGGGATTAGCTCCCTATTTTAACAGCTCTTCCACAATATTAACAAAGCCTACTTCAACCGCTGTACGTATTAATATCTTATTATTGACATGTTGATGTTCAATTATAATACCATATTTAAAATAATTTACTAATAAAGGTATTGTAATACATGAGGGACTTACAAATTAGGTTTGCATTATTAAATACATGGTATAGGTACAACGAATTGTTGGGTGAATCGCTGCTCTCCTAGCTAAGTACTGAGTAATCTGTATTAAGGAGAGACAGTTTCGACTCCCAATTTGAGTATCACAAAAATCTTGTTATTATTTATGCTTTTGGAGCTTAAAATATACATCAAACACAAAATCAAAAATTAAATAAAACAAAGTAGAATGAGGAGTGTTGGTGTGGTGAGTCGAGTGAGTGCGAGTGCGTGTTTAAGGGTGTGTGTGCGTGTGTAAGGGTGTGTGTATCTATCTGTGTGTGAGAGTGAGTGTACCTGTGTGCATTTGAATAATAGGAAATAGGGTTACTTTCATGTAAGTGTCAATAAGTACCTTTCAGTCTCGTCGTATGTTTTGTTCAGGAGAAATGCACGGAGGGCGAGTTTACATTTGCTATAATATGCTAAATTATAGATATATAAGGGCGCATAAATTTTATTGTACAAGCAAGGGCCAAGTTAATAGAAAAATCTCATCGTGTATTTAAATTGAGTTTGAGGAACAGTACAAATAATATCTTTTCGTCGTTTGGTAATAGTTGTAAAAAGATTTTTATGGCATGTGGCACATCACTAGCAAGAGGATAGACTAGAGAATTTTTGAGGGAGTTGGAAGATCCCGGTCGCTTTTGTTTTTTTTTATATCCATGTAAATAGCTGTAACATGGATAGCTTTAATTGAAGTCCGAAACTTTGCGAGTAAATTAAAAAAAATAACTGGATGGCTAATTTAACTAATTTTGAATTTAAAAGTACTGTAATACAATAAACCTCTAAATAAAATTAAAATTCAGAGTCTACGACTTACACTTTTTTTTATTTTGTAGTTGAATGTAAAATTTGGGTATTTTTTTTAATAAAAAAATAAAAAGTCAATGAAAAAAAAATCCACAGGGCATGAGAAGTGTTTAGGGGTCTGAAAGGATAGCAGCTGACCCCCCCAGTCGACCATTTCAATTTGGCACACGATGCACCAAACACCCTGTATATAGACCATATTTCGTGTTTTCACGAAAAATTTATTATAAATTACAGTTTTGTAGTTTCTATGTCTCATAAAAATACAATACATTTTTTGACAGTCCAATAGCACAATGATTGAAATTTTAAGACATACCTAAAAAAGTAGTGAAAACTAGCCTATTCTTACCACTCGTTAGTCAGAAAGCTGCCATGCTAAAATGGAATTAGGCTGGAAGTTAAGAAGGAAAGACGCTAGAGACATTTATCACATGTCAGAAGACCAATGGACGTAATACTCACGACTACTAAATGGCAAGCGACATCACAGCAGGCCCAAACGTAGATGGTGGAATGAGCAGGACTTCTATAATAAAGACGGGTTCTTAAAGTAGAGAACTAGGAGAGTAAGGAGACCTTTGCTTTACAGTTGGTCAATGCGAGCTATAAAAACCAGTGCTTAAAAAAACAGTCAAGAAACCAAGTAAGCGGACTACTTCGCAAGTGCTTTCAAACTTGTGCCACATTGGGCGTAGTGGCGAAACTTTTTTAAACATTTTAATATTCAATTTCTAATACAGACCTCGAAAAAGCCCTCCCAAAATCCAAAATAATGTAATGGAGCTCAGAAACAAACATTACGGGAAAACTTTGTAATCAACTCTTTCTATTATCATCAAGGTGCCGCCTACCGTGGAAGTGGTACCACTCTTGCTGCTGCACGGCTGGCCAGGCTCCGTCCGGGAGTTCTTCGGAACACTACCACGACTCACGGCTGTGTCCATGTCCCAGGACTTTGCAGTCGAGGTCATCGCTCCTAGCCTGCCGGGATTTGGGTTCTCTGATGTAGGTATTGAACCCTTTGTTAAAGCTTATAATGTTGTTCCAAGCTAGATATGCATGGAGTATTAATGCATGGAATATGTGTATTTTATGCATCATTAGAGACAATTTATTCTGGAAAAATCTCACCGCGAGAACTTAGGTGAAGTGAATTTGAAGTGAGCTGTTAATCCCTAGATTACCTAGCGTTAAGTACGATGACAGTTCACTTCATGCTCCTTTCACCAAAATTTTCAAATTGAGGTTTTTTATAGAATAGACCAGCTGGATTTGACGTTACACCCCAAATGTACAAGGTCCCATTTATGCCGAAACATACTATTCCACAATCTCTCAATATTTACTTCAAGATGATTCAAATTTCCAAATCGGTATCACGTAAAAACAGTCCAAATAAACAGACAAAACATTAACTAATATAGGAGAGATTTGATTCAGCATGTTTTAATGGCCTATATGATTCCGATTTTTGTCTATAATCTTATGCGAGCGTCAAACGAGTGTATCACAGCACAGTAAAAATAATTGCAATAGGTGGGTCTAGCGCAATTAGGTGATGATGGAACCCACGGCAATCGTAGGCAGTCTAATCAGACAATATCTAGATTTTGCAGAACTTAGCCTACTTTTGGCGGCATCTACAACGCCTCATGTGAACAACGCATTTTACTGACGTTACGTAAAATTCTGCGTCGCGCAAGCAGAGTTTACCGCGCAACTACAATAAATACAACGTCCCGACATCAGTCACCAGGCAGATTCCCACCAGACACGACACCTGTCTAGTCGAAGGATCCTCCCTTTTCTATAGAGGATGAGTGAACTTTACACATTGTTCCTCATACCTATATACTGTTGACACCAGGTATAAACGTCAGCGCAGCCTTCGTGCAACTTCGTCAGCATGACGTCATCATCATCACAGCGAGTTTTTCCTTCATCGTCAGAGTAGTGTGGTGTTGCTACGTGTATCTAATAATAATTAGGGGATCGTAGAGGTAAAGCAATACACGCAGTACTCCTTAGAACGTAAATATATTTTATCAAGCAATTATACATCGGCAGGCCTTAGCTCTGCCTGTCTACCTATTAAAACAATCTACCATCACTTTTCCTATAAATCTTATTTTAAACTCGCTTGACTGTTCGAGGCAAACCAACGATAATATATGTCCAGCCAGTCAACATAAGGTTGACACATGCAGACAACCTCTACATGAGCTACGCCCACCCTTAAATAAAAGGATCGACGCAGTCGTGTTTTCAAACAAGACTTTTATTTACCACCTCGAACAATCAGACACTTCCTGCCTATACCTATAAGAATAATTACCTAACGCCAGAAATATATTATACAATATGAAGTCCAACTCTTACAAGAGAAGGCTTAAGGACAGGACGAACGATTTGCGTATCTGACTAAGATATGTGTCAGGTAAGAAAAACATTACTATATGTTACCACATACATGAATAAATTAACATTCGCCATGCTTAAACCTCGTCGCGCCAAAACTGGCAAAAAGATGCGACGTGGCTTCCTAAAAACAAATAAATTGAAGTGACAAATTCACAACAACCCTGAAGGAGTTTAATGAAAAGAATGAAACTTAACATCGTAAACTTCGACCCCATCGGACGGTATGAGTCGGAGGGAGAAAAGGCTAAGAAGTCGGAGCTCATCAACAAACCTTTTTCAAGCACATACTCCAGAGGAAAAATCTCAAAAGCCTATTCGATCTCACCATTTCAAACTTCATTAACCATCAGCCAGTGCTGATTAAACTGTGGGTTCTCAACAACATTAAGTTTAACCATTGATGTTGACTCAACATCCTTTGCAAGAGCTACGCTCCTTTAGCAAAGTTGGTTACAACTCAGAGAGTATTCAATCCAAATTCGAACTGATGGTGTCAACACAACACCCTTTGCAAGAGCTATGCCCCGTAAGCAAAGTTGGTTCGAGTTTAGACTGAGTATCACCCTCCCCTCTAAAAAGAACCACAGTTTCCAAAAAAAATAAAAAAAAATCTCTTCACTCGCATTACTATGATCTGGAGTATGGCTATGCTATCACAGCCTAGTGAAATCCAACTATTATTGAAGACGAAGATGCCTTCTCCCTCAGACTTCTTGGTGTGGTGAGGTGTGACACCTCACACGCACCCAGCTGCGTCCGAAGATTGCTCCCCATATATGAAAAATATAAATGAAAACGCAAATACATTGCATCATATCATCCAAACTAAAATAATGAATTAATCTAAATGATGTTTACATCTAATTGACATCTATATGACAATAAATGACAATACAAAAAGACAATAAATTATTATAAACTGACATGAAAAGGTTTTAATCTACATACATATACAATATCCCTGAATCTCCTATGATTTAATTTTTTAAACTTATATTTTAAAAAGGAAAAAATCTTTATAAAATAATTATTCATTTCTCTAGACTTTCTTTTGAATTTGTTCACTTTTGGAAAGAAGTCTTTTATTTTAGTTTTTCTAACATATGCGACCTTTTTCTTTACCAGAACTTTTCTTATTGTATTGTTAACAATACGCTGATGATATGATGGGACATTACGAAATCTTCTTTTGCTGTGGTAAGAATGAATTATAAAATGACCACCTACAGATTTGACTATTTTACGAGTCAATGTATTTTTGACCAGATCAACCACTATTTTTATTTTATTATCATTATTTCCGACAATATGTGACACCGCGTCATCCTCGACTATCTTATTGTCACCATCTAACTCTGAACCAAACTTTAATTTACAAATTTGCTCTGGAGTCACAGATAACTGCATATCCTCCTTTACTGTGGTTATCAATGACGTATTGTCAATTTCCTTTATATTGGAAAGTAAAATAAAATTATCCTCGATAGATTGATCAACACCGTCGTTATATTTGTGTGATTCTTCGACGTGATCAATATCTTCGTTTAATAAGGACACATTCTGCTGTTCTGAAACATGGCTATGCAATTTAATATAAGGATTAGTCTGACCCGATTCATCAAATTCGTCCTCGTGTTCATTCTCGAACACTTCGACTGGTCGTTCCTCATCATTCGCAGGTCTGCACTCTTGGCAGCTGCGCTCGTCATCAACATCATGGTCATCACTGCCTGCTTGGCAGCTTTGCTCATCAAAAATTTGGTCATCCTGTTTTACGCTAGAAAATGTAATAGCATCATTATCTAAATTAAAACAACTTTCTTGCCCGTCTTCATTGGCCATATCATATGCAAATTCATCTTCTTGCACTCTATGCCCTATTTTAGAAATGCATCTGCATGGGAACTCAGCTTTAAGCTGGTCACAGATCGCTACAAAACTCATACCTTCCCGGTATATAAATTTGTGAAAAGCTAGGGCAGCACCCTGAAAATATGCGCTCACTATTAGCGCCCAATCGCTTTCTCGCCATCCGTAGCTGGTAGCAAAATCCTCGAAAGCGTCTAAAAAAATGTCTATGCAATCGTGGCTTGAGCCCGTGAAAAAATCTTGAGCCATCTCGCTTTTTAAATTATAAAATTGATAAAACCACTTAGCTTTTAAATTCCAGTGACTTCACTTTTGTTTCACCTTTTCATATTATTATAAACTTCGCACAATATTAAGCTTTGTGCACGCAACACGAGAAACGAACTTGTGCAATATTTATTATGGCTCTGCACACGCCTTAAAAACAATGGGAGCTTACGTAGTTTTGCGCTTCGGCGCCTCCACCAATTGTGGTGTTGCTACGTGTATCTAATAATAATTAGGGGATCGTAGAGGTAAAGCAATACACGCAGTACTCCTTAGAACGTAAATATATTTTATCAAGCAATTATACATCGGCAGGCCTTAGCTCTGCCTGTCTACCTATTAAAACAATCTACCATCACTTTTCCTATAAATCTTATTTTAAACTCGCTTGACTGTTCGAGGCAAACCAACGATAATATATGTCCAGCCAGTCAACATAAGGTTGACACATGCAGACAACCTCTACAGTAGTATTTTACACAACAAAAATCAATCTGCCTAGCCTTTTTCCAACTATGTTGGGGTCGGCTTCCAGTCTGACCGGTTGCAGCTGAATACCAGTATTTTACATAGAGCGACTGTCTATTTGACCTCCACAACCCAGTTACTGGGTAACACAATACCCCTTGGTAAGACTGGTTGTCAAACTAGGGCTTCTGACTACCCGTAACAACGATTGTCAAAGATTTACGAATAACAGTCGGAACTAATAGCTTAACGCGCTTGTCGAGACACAGAGGGGTCTCGATATGTAATGGATGATCACTCATCCACGAAATTACCGCGGCAAGCGTAGCTTAACCTTCGTTCGACGTGTGTGACTGCTTTTATTTAGACAAGAGCCCCGGTATTTTACACAACATTAACTTATAATAGAATTATTCTAGTTAAGGAACTAGTTAGCACAAGGGTGCTATGGTGCATTAAAACCACCTCCACAAAGGCGATACTGAAATGTCTACCTGGCACACCCAGGGCATTGAACTCAGCTCAGCTGCTACTACGACATTCCTGCCAAGCTTATCTTATTACCACGAAGCTTGAGCTATTCTGACATAGCACACACACGCACGCACTCGACCGAACACGCACGGACGTTAAACCTGACTGTTATGTGTTCGCGGATGAAAGGATGACGATCATGTCAGTATATCTGGAGAATTGCGAGACTAGTGTATGAATTTTTTGTTTACTACTACTGCTACCGCAATTGTCAGATTCCCGTTTTATGTTAAAGTGAAAATAATAATAAATAGTTCGTGCCGATACGACAGTAGAGATAAGAGATTAATATATTTCAGTGATACTTCTTGTAGGCAGCGGTCCGCCCAGGGTTGGGAGCCACCGAGATGGCAGTGGTGCTGAGGAACCTAATGAACAGGCTTGGCTTCAAGAGGTTCTACGTCCAGGGAGGCGACTGGGGGGCTTACATTGGCCTCAGCATAGCCACTTTATATCCAAAGGTACGTCTTTCCATGAATTCTATTTTAATGGTCTAATGTTTGTGGAGACTCCTTGCATTGCGAGTTACTGAATATGCTGGTCAGATCACTTACAGGAAACTGTAATGTAGGGTAGGTTGTATGCGTGCCTTTGAGTATGCGCCGGTCATCAAGTGCACAATAAACCGCGTTACTAGCGACACGTTGTTTTACTCAAACACCTCAGTGGCGACGAGGATGGGATTCTTTACCAAAAACATTTACTACCCTATAGTCGGTGATTCCCATCTTTTCTGTTACCTTCCCTGATACCCATTTATCCTGTCCCCTATATTGACGTAGGCAGACTTCATACCCCGGGCATAGTTGATGACTCCCCGTTGCGCCATATGTCTGCTGTCGCCCCGGAGCATCCCTAACTTTACTGTCAATATTAGGTCTTAGGGCATCGAATTCTCGTACGTAACCTATGGCCAACCATGAGAGACGCGTGTCTGTACAATGTTCCGTATTTCTATAGTACAGTAGAAAATTATTTAAAAATAAATGCATATTCAAATTATCTCTAAGTGCCTTCTTAACCGCCCGTTCTACTGTGTGCACAGCCTTCTCAGCTGCACCGTTTGAAGCGGGGTGGTATGCTGCAGGCACAATAAACCGCGTTACTAGAGACACGTTGTTTTACTGAAACACCTCAGTCCCCAATCAACTCCGCCTATCGCAGTCTACAGGTGGATATAACACCCTGTCATCCGCCTTGCGTATCCAGTCTGTCCCAGCCACCTTTTTAAGGTAGTCGGTCCATCTAGCTGGGATGCGTTCCACACTACGCCTGTCGACACGCGGTCTCCACTTCAAGTCTCGTCTGCTTCACCGACCATCGGTCTTTTGACATACATGTCCAGCCCACTGCCACTTCAGCTTGCTTACTCTGCAAACTTTGTTGGTAACAAGTCGACACATCGAGTTTTAAATAAAGACTTTCACACAGACACGTATGAGTGATAGACAACGTTCTACAAAGCTTTTTAAAAGTCTTAATGTCTGTGTTCTTTACTATTGTTACGTTAAATACCTAACAATCATAAGTTAATACAATATATATTTATCTTCTTTACAGGAAGTCCTGGGTTTCCACACGAACCTGCCGCTGTCAATATCTCCATCATCTGTAGCGATGTGGGTGCTTGGCTCAGTCTACCCTCCTCTGGTGGTAGAACAACACCTGGCCAATAGAATGTACCCCATTCTCAGCATTATATACTGGATCACCAGGGAGTCAGGCTACTTGCATTTGCAGTCTACCAAGCCTGATACAATTGGTATGTTACCATTTTCGGAGGTAGGTGATATTGGCTGGCATTGTGGGTAGTGAATGGTATCGTATTGGGTGTATGTATCATCTTCCATGGATTCTTAAACCTCAAAAAGACTTCTGTCATTGTTTTTCACTTTAGTTGGCAGTCGAGAATTTCAGTTTGTTAGTGAGAAATTGCCCTGCCGTGGGAAAATAAAATGTTGAAAACATCGTGAGGTAACCGGCACGTCCTAGAACCAAAAATTCGAAACCATGTGACATCTACCAACCCGTACTGGGCCCGCGTGGTAGATTACAGCCCACTCCCTCACAAAAAGAGGAGGCCTGTGTCCCAGCAGTGGGAACATTCTAGGCTGATTATGCTAAGGCCTATAAGCAGACAACTCCGTGTATTCAGTGTAGTTCATTGCGCGCTAAATATTATAATATGTACTTGCTGTCTCTTTAAGGCCGCGTTAACCGATTTAAAGCAGGCTTACTAATAGCGTACTAGCTCATAGTAGAGTATTGTCAGTTCGGTGTGAACCAAAAGTTGAATTTGTAAGGAAACGCAGCAAACTAACGCTCGCTCATAGTCAGCGGCTGACAATAAGTTTGGTGTCAAACCACCGTTATCAAACCATTCAGCTTGCAGAAACCATAGACTTAACAGGCCACTTAAAACATGTTCTTTAATTTCAAGGTGTAGCCATGTCGGACTCCCCATCAGGTCTGCTCGCCTACATCTATCAGCTGATCGCGACTGGCAGCAGGAAGGAATCCTACTACAAGAGCAATGGTGGGCTCGATGAGCTGTACACAAGAGACGAACTGATCGACAACCTCATGATCTACTGGATAACCAACAGCTTCACCACCTCCAGCAGGATCTATGCAGAAACTATGAATTTGAGGAATATCAAAATGGCCGTTTTCGCGTAAGTAATTGTGGTAATCGTGGCTGTCCAGGATGGGTTAGATTCCTGGGTCGAACAAAGTGTTATGCGGTTTTTTCATCTGGAATTTCTCAGTAGCAGCCTGGAGTCTGGATTTGTGCCCTAATGGCAATAGGCTCACCCCCTATTACATGGGACTTAAACATAACTGGTGAAATGTGGGTGTACTATAGCTGCACCTCTACCTAACCGTTCTGGGAAAACAGGCACAATGTTATGATGATGTAATCCTGGCTGTTATTTTTAAAGGTATCGTGTTACACATTAACCGGGCTGCGGGCCTCCACAACCCAATTACTGTGTAAGACGATACCTTTTACATGGAGCGATTGCCTATCATACTGAAGTGAGAATGATAGGCAATCGCTCCATGTAAAACTGATACTAAGCTGCATCTGGTAAGACTAGAAGCCAACCGCAATATAGTTGGGATAGACTATGTAGCTGATGATGAATCATTCTATCTTTGTTACTATAAGACTATAATATAAAAGGTTAGAACTTTTTCTCATGCTTCATCGAGTTGATCATTGGCCTTAATTTCTTGATTTTATTATTTCTTTTCAGAATTCCGACATCAGTCCCTACCTGGACAATACACGCTAGAGACGAGATCTTCTATCAGTCTCCAACACTACTGAGGCTTAAGTTTCCAAATCTGCTGAACTCCACAGTTCTGGACACTGAAGGCCATTTCCTGGCATTGGAGAAGCCTGACGTTTTTGCCGATGATGTCCTTAATGCGATTGCAGCGTTCAGAAGATGGCATAAGCAGAGCAAGAAAAATAAATAATTATGAATTTTGATATTTCAACTTTTTCAAATTTCTTGTGGATCAAGGAGGAGTTCGAAACTAGTCGGACAAAGGTAATTGATGAAACACACTGAAGTTCGTGTGTATTATTGTGTAAGTAATACATATAATTTGAAGATAATAAAAAAATATTCTATTTTATTTATTTTTATTTTAGTGAAACTAAATGAATAAAAAAAAAACAAAACTGAAATCTATTGAACATTCAATTGCACGGCAACTTTGTAACGAAACGATTCTAAAATGACTCGTAATAAGTACTAAGTTTATATTCAACATGATGTTCAAAACGTAAAGTATGAGGTTCCTTCTGGCAGATGAACATGATCTCAAGCACACACCAGCTGTCATTTAAAGTGCTATCGCGTAAGATACAGCCACAAACATTGACTTCTTTGTTATCCGGTTGATCCTCTGCCCATGTCTTGTACACATTCTCTGTTTTCTCTCCTATAATATACAGGTTATTGTGATACAGTTTCAGATCGGCTGTCACTCCATGTACCTCCTACAAGTCAGCTGCATCCAGTTAGACTAAAAGCCGACTCCAACGCAATTGGGAAGAAGCTAGGCAGATGATGTTGATGACTTCATTATGATAAAGTTTCTCTTTGTAACGTCTAAGGACGTCCACTGCCGGGTATAGACATCCCTCAAGTATCTTGACTACCACTGGTCCTGTATTTCCCGCATCTAAAGAATGCTTGCAAAAGGCCAACATGACTGACTGGGTCATAGTGATCTAAGGGTTGGAATGGGTAACTAGCTTCGATATTCTGACTAACTGATCGACTCATTGACAGTTTAGAAGTGCCTGTAAATGGTTTAACTGAAATAAATTTGTAAAGAAGTAGCCTTTCATGAGCAGTGAGCCATCTGTAGCTGTCTTTATTCCAGTCTCGCGTTCCAATGTGAGCTGTTTTCTACTGCCATTCCTCAGAATCTGTCTCCTTATTTTCAGGGAACAGAGCCGTTACAGCATCAGCCTCTTGTTTGTCGTCGATGATGGCTAGATGGCCTCCCTCAACTGCGCAAATATTGTATGATATGTCAAAGTCAAAACGTTTATTGCGAACTAAGTGTTACAATGTTGGTAGTCGGTTATGTTAGTACTTATGACTTAGCAGCCTTTGACAAGCGTTGCAATAATCATTTGCCTGCCCTTATCATCCTAAATTAGCATGCATTATATACAATTAAATTGAGAAATGTTTGTAATGTCAAAATTAAATGTCAATAATAATTAATTTAATACATACAAATTTAATTCAGCAATATTAATGTCATCCTTTTCAGGCAGTACAAATTAAAATCATAATTTGAAGTTAAATAGGATAGACTAAATCTTATTGTTTCGTGACAGATCGCCACTTTTGCACATGAGAGAAAATCGTAATTTTAAGCTAGACTCAAGAGATTCTTTTATTTTTACTGAGTAGAAACATTTTTGGATAAGGTATAGTTTTAGCCTTTTTAGGAATATTGTTACTGATTTTTCAGTTTTAAACATACTGGGCAACTTATTACATATTTTTATTGCCATATAATATGGGCTATAATAGAATTAATAGAATTTTCTTTATTAGAGTAACCAAGACTCAACAAGATTGTTAGTTGGGCTATCACTAAACATTTTAATTCTTGAGGATGGAGCGTATAATCTCTTTTTATGGCGAGTGTTGACGTAATGCGTATCTTCTAATGTAGTGAACTTGTCGATATTTTTAAAAACAAATTATACGCAAATGTCAAGTATGTATATTGACAGCAGAGTTAGAATCTGATATTTTATAAAGTATGGTTTGCGGCACTCCGTATTACTTATTTGGGCTAGAATTCTTATACACTTCTACATGTTCCACAACCTTGGCATTTTGTGTCAAATGTAACATTTTCGCATGGTTTTATTAAGGTTGTACTGTGGAAATATGGCAGTAATTAGAATACAATAGAATAGAGTAGTATACTCTTTATTATGTACACCATAAAAATTACAGATATAAATGTAGAAATGTTACATAGGGTGACACAATGGGCGGTCTTATCACTAATAGCGATCTTTTACAGACAACCTTTGGATGAATTAAACGGGTGGCTCTCCTTTAGATAATACAAGAAAAAAATATGTATAAGGACGTGGTGTATAAGGACTATGAAGACAGGAGATGGAATACATACCATTGACTTTTGTTAATCCTATATTTTATTATAATTCATCATTAAAATACAGTTTTATAGGTAGAGCTAACAAAATAAATGAATGCCGGAGTGATTCCATCAGTGTTTCCGTTAACGAATTGTGTCTACTAAAATAGTCAATAGGTCCAAACTTATCGTTGTTGAAGGTACCATATTCGTTCAATATTTCAGAAGTCTCATCTCTTTGATTGTAGCATATGTACAGTAGACACTGATCACATGTGATTTTATAGGTACACTTTCCCGTTTTCTGATAAATGAAGACAATCCTCAGGTTTCTCTTCTCAGTCATAAGTATTCCATATGACATGCATTTCGGCTAGTGGAACTCCTGAAAATTACGAAACAAAAAATATAGCTTTTTGTAAGATATGCTTGAGTTTCAAACAAAATTATGGAGTTTTCGTCATTATCTAAAAACGGTTCTAAAATTTTGGAGTTAACTAACTGTGTCCTACTGTACATCATCATCTGACTAGCCTTTTCCAACTATTTTGGAGTCAGCTTCCAGTCTTAGCTGCATACCAGTATTTTACATGAAGCGACTGACTCAAAAGACCATTTCAAACACCAATCTACATGGTCCTCAAACCTTAAGTCCGAATTTTTATAATATATTAACATTGCCATTGATGAATTTTATACAATGGCATGTGTGGTTCTTTTCTCAAAAGACCATTTAAGATACCAATGATAAATGATAAATGATTTTATTTCTGTAAATAAAGTCAAAGTCAAAGTCAAAGTCAAAGTAATTTATTTGTCGAACATAGGTAATATGGTACATGGTATAAAATTTGTGTTGTATCACTATGTTTTGCCTTGCAAGGCGTACAAATTAGGTGTAACAAACTAAATAAAACGGTTTCAAACAAGTAACATCGTAAACAAGATAGAATAACATGTGGATCGGACATTTTTTATTTTATGCTTCTATCATCGAAAAACTCATTGATAGAGTAGTAAGCCTTTTCAATCAAGAATTTCTTAAGTTGCGATTTAAAATGGTTTATGTTGGTCATGCTCTTTAAAGTTTTTGGTAGTTTATTGTAAATCTTTGGACCCATGCCAAGACAACTCGTTGAGAAAAGTGCAGTATTGTGTTTTTTTGATTTTAGTGTGCTTTGGTGACGTCTAGTATTAAGTTTATCAAATTTAGACAGATTCTCCTTAACAAATATAGAAATTTCATAAATATAGAGGGATGGAAGCGTAAGTATTTTTAAACTAACGAAAAATGGTTTGCAACTTTCGGTGGTTTTTAACAAACATATGGCTCGAAGACATTGTTTTTGGGCTTTAAATGCCATATCTCTGTCGGTAGAGTTGCCCCAAAATATTATGCCGTAACGAAGAGTTGTGGAGACATATGCATGATATGCAGTAAGGACAGTATTACGATTTGCAACCTTATTCAAATTGTGTAAAGCATAGCAAAATTGATGAATTTTCTTTATCATTATCTCTATGTGTGTTTTCCATGTCATGTTTTCGTCTAGCCAAATACCTAGAAATTTGGTTCGTTCCGTTTTAATAATCTTATTTTGGTCATAATTAATGTCAAGAATTTTAGGATTAGTTCTTTGTTTAAATGTCATTATTTGAGTTTTATTAAAATTAATCTGTAAGTTATTATTATTTAGCCATTGAATTATTAGACTTAAGCTACTGTTTATGTCATTTTCATATGAGTCACTATTTTTACCAGAAAATACTATAGTGCAGTCATCAGCAAATAGGGTCATAGGATGTGGTATGGTTTTTGGAAGGTCATTTATATAGCATAAAAATAATAAAGGGCCAAGCACACTTCCCTGAGGCACACCATAGTAAATTTGTCTCTCTCTCGATTGGTAATTAATTTCAGTTTTAGTTTGAACATCGACTGCTGAAATACTAGTTAGCTGTTTTCTGCCAGTAAGATATGACTTTAGTAAGTTTAAAGCTTTGCCCCTAATGCCATATTTATATAGCTTATTTAAAAGGATTCCATGGTCAACGAAATCGAAAGCCTTAGTCATATCCATAAATAAGGCTGTTACAGGTATTTTTTGGTCCATATTAGTAACTATTTCACTAATCAATTCATAAATAGCCATGTTTATGTTTTTACACTTTCTAAAGCCATATTGCTCTTTAGTTAAAATGCCATTTTTTTCAAGAAACATGTATATACTGTTATAAATAACCTTTTCAATTATTTTGGAAAATATAGAAAGAAGAGCAATGGGTCTGTAGTTTTGTATATTTTGAGGATCATCCTTTTTATGTAGTGGTTTTATTACGGTCAATTTTAAGTCTTCGGGAAAAACACCATGTTCTATACAAAGGTTAGTAATATAGCTAAAAACCGGTGAAATTTCAACAGCTACGCTTTTTATTATCTTAGTCTCAATGTCGTCAAAGCCAGAGCTATTCGTGTTTTTCAGAGTCGTAATTATGTTATAAATGTCAATTGGTGCTGTGGGTGATAAGAATAATGAATTAATGTTTGTATTTGTTACTGTTATTTTATGGTCAGAATTGTTTGTTGGCTGTATTTGGTCAATAAAATGATTATTAAATAGTTCTACAATGTCAGGTGGATTTGTTACGTATTTATTGTCAATGAGGAGTTTATAAGGACAGTTCCTTGGAATGTTATTTTTTGATGAGTTTATAACCCTCCAGGTTGCTTTAGTTTTATTTACAGCGTTATTGATAAAATGGCTATTTTGCGATTTTTGGGTCAATTTGATAATTGTTTTTAAACGTTTGGAATAGGAATTATATCTTTGTTTATTGACTACATTCGGATGCCGCCTGAAGTGCCATAGCATCTCACGTTTACGTTTAGAGCACAGTTTAATGCCTTTTGTGATCCATTTCTGTGGTTTAGTAGTAACATTTTTTATTTTCTTTACAGGGAAACACAGATCGTAAAATAATTTGAATAGGTTATGAAATTCTTTAAATGCATTGTTTGGATCTTTGCAGCTATAAATACTATTAAAACTAAGACTTTGGAGAGCCTCTTTAAATTTTTTGATATTTTCCTGGCAAAAATCGCGTTTATAAGAGAACCAGTGTGTGATCGTGCAGGTCTTTTTGACGGGACATTTTATAATTTGAGCTGTATGGTCAGAGACGGCTAGCTCCATTACCTCACATACACTTCCTCTTACATTGTGTATAATATTGTCGATGCATGTACCGCTATCTAGCCGGGTTGGTTCACGCACACCTAATTTCATATTAAAACTATGTAAGAGATTTTGAAATTGAATTGACATTTTCGTGTTTTTTAAAATATCGATGTTAAAGTCTCCGCAAATCAGCACCTTTTTTTTGGAATTGAGACATATTTTCCTTAAGATTCCATCAAAGTTATAAAAAAATGAAGTTAATGAGTCGATATTATTCTTAGGAGATCTATAAATACAGACTATAATTATTTGATGTTCGATTAAATCAATTGCACAAGATTCTAAGATACAAGAACTGCAATATTCTTTTAAGTCGAGAATTTTATACGTATGATTATTATTTACTAAGATACATGAGCCACCTCTCCGGGACTTTCTTGCATAGAAGGTAGCGAGAGTATAATTTGGAATACAAAGATTGCAATGGTCCTCTTCTGTCATATTGTGTTCTGTAATACAAAGTACATCCACATGTTTACCAAGGCTAGCAAGATCATTTAAATGTAAGCTTAATAAGTCCGATTTACTTATTAAACCGTTTGTGTTTTGATGAATAACATGAATATGGTTATACAAGAAAAAAATTTTGATCGTTCACAGTTTCTGGAGTAACTATTTTATGAGAGACATTGTTTATATTATTAGAATTGGAAAAACAATTATGAAAGGTCTTGTCAATATCATATTTTACATTGCAAAAAATATTGTTCATACCAGTATTATTAATCACACCATTTAACTTAGAAAACATTGTATAATCACAGGGTAGATCGTAATTAGAGTCATATAGAAATGCATAATTGTGTATCTGAATGTCATTGTATAACAGGTTATTGAACAATTCTACTCTTAAGTTGTACATATTAGAGTAATAGCTGTATTTATACGTAGGTAAACATATTATAATATTTGTGTTATTGACAGCTACAAGTGTTTCACGCAAGTTAATAATTAGATCATGATAGTTGTTTGTTGTGCTAAAGTCCTCTTCGCCGATGAGAATTATGCAGTAATCATCAGTCGTAAAAGTAGTCAATTTTTTATCGATGTCGCTGACGAGACGCCTGATCCCACAATATGGTTTGAGGTAGTGACATATATTATAGTTCTGGAATGTTGTTTCTGCTATTGATAAAATCTTGTTTGTCTTATTAGAACTCAGAATACACAATTTATGTTTTTGTGGTTGTTTATTATTAACTACCTCCATATTTGGTTTAACGGCGTGCGATGGACTATTTTGTATTGTATTATTCTGTTTCGTAACTAAAGTATTAACATGTTTTGGAGTTAAAGTTATTGTAGAACTTTCCAGTTTCTTATGTGGATTTGAATTACGAATGGGAGTGGCTTGCTCCTTATTAGGTGTCCCAATGTCACTAATTAGCTTCTTAGTTACTTTTTTTACAAGTTTATGTTTGCTAGTTAGCGAGTCAATCGTTCTCTTTAGCTCAGTGTTTTCACATGATAAATTATTTATTTCTTCATGGGCCGCCAGTAATTCTGAGTTGAGCTGGTCAATTTGTTGTTTTAATTGTGTGACTTCGTCGTTTTCATCATCCGATATTGTAGGCAAACTGTGTGTGGTGCCATCTATGGAGGAGTCATTGGAATTATTACATTGTTCCACTATACTTTCATTAAGTGATTGAGTACGGGTACGCGTCCGCCGGAGAGTTATATTCTCGAAGAAATTCATATTGACGCCTCGTTAGTGTTATTGTAGAGAATAATTTCTAACACAAAAAGAATTTCACTTTAGAAGATTTGAACCGGCGACACATCGATCAAATCAAACCTGCCACAAGAACCACTCCGCCAGCGAGACTTAACATATGGTGACGAAATTTATGATCTCTATGCGCTGAGTAGTGAAGCGCAGGCGACAACGGGGACAGCGGCGGTCAGCGCGGGAGGTATCGAGCGATCCGCGGGTTGTCGTAGGTCAAGGATAAAGTTCGTTAACACTGTTTTTAAATTTAGAGTTTTTTCCACAGTTTTATTGTCACTATAACTTTGTTTAACTTAGGCCGATTTTCAAAAAAATTACATGAGTCAACAGGTCGCTTCACTGGCTTTAAGTTAACAGTATATTATTGCTACTATATCCACTTTATACCACTAAACTTATTTAAAAACTGAGGAGCAAACATAACAACGATCCGTCTTATTTCGTTGCCTGTCGTTTTCATATAAATAGGTTTGTACAAACACTTTTACACGTCAATCATATTTTAAAACTAGATGAGGTCGGCGTTTCCTATCTAACTACTCTCAGAAGAAAGGCCGAAACAAACTCAGAGGTCACAGTCTCTTTTAAAGTCCAGACATAATCTTGGTCAGATCATGTGAAGACCATTTAGATTTGACTGAAATGGTCTTTGAGGAAAAACCACACAGATTGAGTGGACCTGTCCAGTCAGTGCACGCATTTGTCAGTAATCGTGCAGCTCAACTCAGAACTTAAGGAGCTCAACGATTCAACGAACAATACCAAAGAAAGGACATTTGGGTAGGCCACAAAAATTACTCAAACTGCCAGACTAAGATTAAAACTACCTGAAAGGGGAAAAAAAGCAACAATGACCCACATAGTCTTCACATTCACAATATTAAAATGAATATCATGTATTTCATCTAGCCTGCATGCTACTAACATTCACAGACAGGTTTCTCTTTAAATGTCATCAAAAAATCATAATATGTTATGTCATGTAATTCAATAAAAATTACATTATTAATTCTAAAACACATAATCACAATATAAAATGGATTGTTGCTTGGGGGTTCATTGAAGTAGCTTAATTAATCCCAAGCCTTTTTGTCATCCAAGTAATCTTTAACTTTATAGAAATCTTTTTGACAGAGTTTCTGTTTAATAAATGATTTAAATTTATTGAGACTCAGTTGTTGATTATACATTTTGCAACCTCTACGGAATTTCCCCATAGACCAATCTACATGGTCCTCACATGATCTGACCAAGATTATGTCTGGACTTTAAAAGAGACTGTGACCTCTGAGTTTGTTTCGGCCTTTCTTCTCAGATTAGTCAGATAAGTAACGCCGACCTCATCTAGTACAAACCTACTCACAGAAATAAAATCATTTATCATTTACCAAGAGCATGATCATGTTTTCTACATTTTCTACAAAATGTGTTTATCTTTTTATTACGCTTTTTATGTAGTCGAGTTTCATTTTTATTTACTTTTTTATCCAATGTTTATAAATGAACACGTTGGATGTTGTATAAACAGACATAAGTATTTGGATCTAAAACATTTTATAATGGTAAGAAAACTGTTTTCTATCAAAATAAAACTAAAGATTACATTATTAAACGTCATCAGTACAAGTTTAGTCAGTATTCCATTTCCTGATAGCTGTAATCGCTTTCCATACATCTTCAGCAAATACTTTAGGCATCTCGAAAGCCAGGAAATGGCCGTGGTGCGTCGTTCAGGATTGTGCAGGAATTGTGATTGGACTAATCTTCGTCAATAGCTTGGATCGACCTCATTGGAACTGGAGTCGGGATTCTGGAAAAATAAAACAGCTTAATTTGACTGTCTCAATAGAAAATATTAGAACCAAAAGGTTAACAACGTGATGAAGCCGCAATTCAGCCTATCGTTATACGCTTTGAGCTAGCGTGGTGAACAACACTCATTCCTTCACTATATGAAAAGATGTCTTGGTCTTGTAATAACAGTTATTAGGTCAATTACTACAAAACCGGCCAAGTGCGGGTGAGTCTCGTGCACTACGGGTTCCGTACCACCAAACCTATTCCCCCTTTTTAATAAATGCGGAGTATATTTACGACCATTATTATCTCCAGAATATCCATCATTGATGTAAGTTTGGTATATCTTTGCTCCGCGTTTAAGTTTACCATGGTAGGGGGCATAATGACAAGTACCTATTCTGGAAACATTTCAACTCTCTACCTATTACGGATTAAAAGATACAGCCCTGGGACTACAGTCTCGATGTTACAATCGATAGATTCATCACTAGAAGTAAATAATGTCACGATTAGAAAAACAACTAACAACATTATGAATGACACTACATGCTCATCTATTATCACAGAATTACAAAACACAATTCAGATTGAAATAAACAAAGCCATTTCGAAACTGAGGGAAGACGTTGAACGTGATACGAATGCCTTATTAAGGCATAACGAACAGAGAATAATAGATATTCAAGAAACAAACTCTGCAATAGAAAACCTAAGAATCGAAAATGAGAAACTAAAATCCGAAATAGAAGATCTAAACACAAAAATAAAACCTGTCAGGGACCACTCAAATCGAAATTATTGCACAGAAAGACATTCAAAAGATTGCTTTGTTTGTTCTTGATGAAATACTACAGTGAACCAGTCAATAATCTAAACATGAGACTAATTAATTTTTTCGCGAGATTTTGAATGTCGACTTATTGGGCTACATAGAAGATACCCACAGAAAGGGCAGATAAGGCACAAAAAATCGCCCACTAGTGATTGAATTGCTAAGCAAAAGAGTAGCCACGTATGTCAAAGAAAACAGGCACCTCTTCCATGGCACCGGATTATTTTTATATGAATTTTAGAAGAAATGTTGAGAGCAAGAAGTAAAGGGTTACACGCAATAATTCGCAACAATCAGTTGATGATAGAAGGAAAACTTATAACAATAGAAGATGAGACACCCAAAAATCGATTTGGCACAAATAAAAACGTATACGAAGAAGACCAAAGAAATTTCCAAGGTACTAATAACTCTTTTCAAAGCTACAATAAAACAACACAATATCAAGCCATTTCGAAAACAAAGACCAACAATTTAAAATACTATTTCAAAATATCGAAAGCCACTATAATAAACAACACATACTGGAAGCCTTCATAGAACAACCACCTAAGCACAAAGCTATATGCTTATCAGAATCGTGGCTACATATTTGCATCTTTTTACTGCGGGAAATCTCTAGCAGGCGGCGGAGTTTGCATTCTTTTACAAGAACACATTGAGTACGTAGAAAGAAGTGATATCACAGAATTTTCAATTGAATATATTATAGAAGGATGTGCAATAGAACTATTAACAGAAAAACTATTATTGATAACTTTTATTGGAATAGAAGAGAGGAAGGTAATGTTTTATAAACAACTAAAACAAATATTAACTTATATAAATAAAAAATATTTTAAACTTAACATAATTATAGGAGGAGATTTTAATATAAATATTTTAGGAAATAATTTGAAAACAAACCAATTTTTAGAACTCAGATCTAAATGTTAAAACCCTAAAACAAGAAAGTCGTCATATACCCGATTGCACTTAACTTAAGGCTCAGTATTATGCCGTTGACCTTGCTCAAATGGGCGTTACCGCTGAGAATGCCCCGCGCGCCCCTCATTATAATTACGCGCGCAGCGGTCAAGAAGTTTATTTTTGTATGGCTGGCTGCCATAGTGTCATGACGCGCGACGCTCGCATATAGGTAGGTAGCCAGTAGCATATTGCAGAGCAGTGGTGTATATAAAATATATTTTTGTACAAACTATGAACTCGTTGTAATATTAATATTCTAATATCAATAAAATTGAAAAAATTATCAATGTAACCGGGCGGCGCAATGTAGGCAGTTACTATAAGCTTTTCCCTGCGACCTCGCTCACAAATAAAAGTGAATAAGTTAGTACCTACTTATTATTATTATTTAGAACGCAGAATAAAGCGAGTGGAAAATCTGAGCAATAAACAAATCTGCCGGCCATATCTGTACCGCTTGCGAAGCTCAAATGTCATAATGGGATGGGGTTTATGGAGCTTACGAACCACAATGCGCACCATATCGATACGTCGGGGCTCAAAGGGTGAACACGATTTTTCAGGAAAACCAAATAATCGATTGACAATGAAAAATTAACAAGTTGGTGTAAATAACTCTAATTGGTCAAAATGTGCTATACGCCCTTTGAGTCCCGTGGTATCGATATGGTTTGTGGGACCCGTATGACCCTTGACCCCAGTTCAATTATTATCTAGAAGCGTACCTAGAAGCTACAAGCGTTCGTGGGCCTGGGACTTTTTAGTTCAATAAGGTCGGCCACATACAGACGGAATTCCGAATCAGAATTCCGTTTCAAAATATCGATTCAGAATTTTCGAAGACAGCAAATCCATACAAAATCAATGATCTATCACACACGTACGAAATTTTCTGCCTTCGGATTTATTTTGTATGCATTTGCGGCCTTCGAAATTCCGAATCGATATTTTGAAACGGAATTCTGATTCGGAATTCTGTCTGTTTGTGGCCGGCTTAATCAAGACTTATACTATACAGGTGGTCCATTTACAGGGTCCAATTTTATTTTGTGAAATGATTGTTGTTATGTTCAGAAAGATAGAGAGCGAGAGTGAGTGAGAGAGGAAGTGTATTGAATGTCAGTGATTAATTTTGGCGTTCAGAACTAATTCTGTCTACACTTCTGAAACTAATTCCGTCGTAATTCGTAATTGTTGCATATACGCAGACGTCCGGGTTTCCAGTGTAGTGTCGGGTCAATCTAACTCTTGGGTCGTTTGCCAGAGTAGCAACGGGGTTACTGGTTGAAGTTTACTACTGTCCATAGAACCTTTCGATCTCCGAGTCAGGTGTAGTGTATACGATTCTGCCTTCATGATTCAATTCTTCACCTTTTCTAATGCATTAGTTTGTTCTCGTTTAAAAGTTAATAAATTATTAACAATGAACCAGTGGACAATTTTTGAGTTACCGCTATTAACATCGTCTGTAACCATCTGCTAACGTTTAAGTTTATACAAAAGTGAGTTGTCATCCGTAAACAACACTATTATAATGATAATCCTATAAGGGAAAGGGAAGTCATTAATATAAATAACAAGCAAAAAAGGACCAATAGTCGTGCTCTGGGGGACTCCCATTATTACTATATATCCAGGACATCGTTCTCCGTTAATGTGAACTCTCTGGATATATAAGTATAGTACTCAAGTTTAAAGTAAGAAGATCCAGAGAAGTGTTCCGGATTCCGTAGTGGTAGATTTTCAAGAATAATGTTTCATGAAGAACGCAATCAAATGCCTTGGATAAATCACAAAAGATGCCCAAAGCATTGCATTTGTCTTCCCATGCATTAAAATTGTGTCCTAAAAGTTCACCGCCAGCAGCAGTAGTTGAACGGACTTGATATTCACTCATAATACCTGTTTTGTTTGGATGAGTTTATCTGCTATAATGGTTATCTCTAATTAATATTAGGTCGTCTCTTGATCATCTGAGTAAAGGATACAGTTCAGTTGGTGCTGATTTACTAAAACCACTGTCAGGCTTTGACTTAACCGAAAGCGAAAAAACCGACTTTGTCTCTGTCATCTCTGACCTAGACTAGAGTCAAAAGGTTTATATGAATACTAGCTCTTCGCCCGCGACTTCGTCCGCATGGATTTCCTACTTTCCCCTAGGAACATCAATACCTCCTCCACCCTCTTTAAAGGGTAGTTTAAAATTGGAATAAAAGTAATCATTGCGATATTTATTATGTACCCAGATAAGTATTTATGTCAAGTTTCATGTTTATAACAGAGTAAATGAGATTTTTGATACTAACTATATTCCCCCTTTTTTACTGCAAAAGGGTTTGGTTTTTGAAAAATCGCTTAAAACATTCTGTTTAAAATAATTTTATACCCATTGAGAAAATCGTCACATACATGAGAATAATGTAAAATATTTTGACGCCTACAAGACTCCAAGCAATAAGTCGGTAACCGAAGAACTACAGGAGAAAAGATTTTCTGTTTTTGTTGAATATCTTCTGAAAGAGTCTGAGTATTGAGGTAATTGATACATAAAACAAACGCTAATATTTTGTGTAGGAAATTCAATTACGATGTCAACATATTATGTGCGTGAAAAATCTTCCCATATAAAGAAAAAATCTTACACTAATCTTACTAAAATATGATATACACTTACAGCATTATTGTAGTAAATTCGTTGATATGTAACACTAAAATACGGACTTTTTCAACGTTTTTTATTTTAAATATGACGGCGCGTTTGATTAATTAAGAGTGAATGTCAACCGGATATAGCCAACGCCATCTGTCGAAGTAATCGGTTGTCATTCGCTCTGACGCAACACCAAGAGCTAGTGTGGGGAGAACGAACGGGGCGACAAGTCAGTTCGAATCCGAGAGGCGACCTGTTCGCACCACGAATACGCGCTACGTTTTTGGTGGAGTGTCTAGTGATTTAGTGTTCCTAATAATTAATCATTGTAATAAGATCCTGATTATACTTTGTGTGAAACACGTCGTATTGATTCTCCTCGCCCGATTACCCACGTCCTAGTAAATTCGACCATGGATCCAAATGATATTGTGGACCGTCCTGACGTCCCTTTATCAGAAGTGGGATGCGAAGGGCATTCACCAGGAGAAGATATCGATGCGAACGTGGCATCGTCGCACAATTTACTACGCAACATGGAAGCTTTATTATCTCGCCTGTTGAAGACTCCGCCGCCTACTGAAGATTCAAACCGCATGACAATACAACTAGTGCGGTTTGACCCAGATGAAAAAGATGCAGACATAGAAGGTTGGTGCAGGATAACGGAAATAGTTGTGAATAGTAGGAAACTAGATGGTGCGGAACTTTTGCTAGCGCTTACACACGCTCTGAGAGGACGGGCGGCCACGTGTTTGACCAGATTACAAACTTCACAGTTAACATGGATTCAAATAAAAGAATTACTTCTGGCAAAATTTGGAAAACCAATGCTACCGCAAGATCACTTCGACGAGATATTAAGATTCCAACTGGGTGCGAAAGAAACCGCAAGTGAAGCTGCAACACGTGTCTGGAGCATGATAGAGCGCATCCCTCACACCAATATGTCAGAAGATGTCATCACGGGGTTTGTAGCTTCTGTGCTATGCCAAAAAGATGGTATTATACGCCGAGAGCTGCAGACTTGTAATGTATCTACCAGAGCTCAGTTGCTAAGGGTTCTCAACGGTGTTTCATCGAAACGAAAATATGAAGGACAAGAAAGTAACGAGACCGAACTCAAAAGAAGCCGCTACAACGAACCACGCTTTACTGGATCGTGTCATCGGTGTGGTATACCAGGCCACCGAGCCCTGGACTGTCGCAAACGCCGCGAAGAGCCTGTTTCTAAAGCAACTACGAATACAGCTGAGCGGCCCATGAAGACGCAAGTCCATCCACGTCCTGTTACCTGTTACGTTTGTGGTCAACAAGGGCACGTCGCATCAGCGTGTCCAGACCGCAAAGGGAGCAACGAGAAACCGGCCGCCAGGGAGGTCCACCTGTGCGAGCGAAGGCCGGCAACTGGCATCTTTACCACGTCCAAGGGTGAGCTCGTTTCTTTTCTTTTTGATAGCGGCTCCGCCTGTTCATTGGTGACTTCCGACATGGCTAGCAAGCTACCGGGTACAATATGTAACGAACTTGTTCATCTGACGGGTATTGGATATAATAATGTTGTGAAGTGTGACTTGCAGATACTTAGCCCCATCAATGTTGAAGGCATTCAATTAGACGTATTGTTTCATGTAGTTCCCAACGCTGCTATTAGCGAACCAGTTATTTTGGGCAGGGATATTTTAGACAAGTGTGTTAATGTCGAAATTAGCAATGAGCGCATTCAATTCTCGTTACGTAAGGAGGTTAGCATTGTAGAGAAATCGAGTCAGTGTGATTTTACTAACATAGATTCAGATTTACAAGGTGAGCATAGAGTAGCCCTCATCAGATTATTACAAAAATACCGCGCGTTCTTCATAGAAGGCATACCGACACGTCGCGTCTCTACAGGTTTCATGCGAATAGAGTTAATTGACCCAAACAAAACTGTGCAGCGGCGTCCTTATAGGTTGTCACCGGTAGAAAAGGAAATAGTTAGGGATAAAATAAGGCATCTTTTAGAAGCGGGGGTTATTCGCGAGAGCACGTCACCCTTTGCCAGTCCGATATTACTCGTTAAAAAGAAAGACAACTCTGATAGAATGTGTGTAGACTATCGCGAGCTTAACGCTAATACCAAGCCAGAACATTACCCGTTACCAATAATTGATGAGCAGATAGATCGTCTTCATGGTGCATGTTATTTTTCCTCATTGGACATGGCATCAGGTTACCACCAAATTTTGATAGATCCTGAGGGCGACAGCACGGCTCGTACATCTTTCGTGACCCCGGAGGGTCAATATGAGTTCCTTGCCATGCCC
Organism: Griposia aprilina; assembly: GCA_916610205.1. Classification (NCBI taxonomy): domain Eukaryota; kingdom Metazoa; phylum Arthropoda; class Insecta; order Lepidoptera; family Noctuidae; genus Griposia; species Griposia aprilina. Next base: position 17,182,154 of record OU744307.1, on the reverse strand, counting down.
TTTGGGTTACGAAATGCAGCGTCGGTGTATCAAAGGTGTATTAACAGAGCTCTAGGTACGCTTAAGGATACGGTGGCATTGGCTTATATGGATGACGTCCTCTGCTACTCTGATGACGTCACGCGCGGCCTTGAACGTTTAGACCTCACACTTAAAGCGCTATCTGAAGCGGGTTTTTCTCTAAATGTTCATAAATGTAAATTCATGAAAAATGAAGTAGATTTCCTCGGTTATGTCGTTAGATCAGGTCAAGTAACTCCTAATCCTAGGAAGGTACAAGCACTAACTGATGTACCTGCTCCGCGAACAGCCAGTCAAGTTCGTCAATTTTTAGGTCTCGCATCTTATTTTCGGCGTTTTATTCCAAATTATACCCGCTTAGTAGGTCCTTTATACCCCCTAACAAAACTAAAAGGTCCGATAACCTGGACGAGCCAACATAGTGAGATCCACAAAACAATAGTTAACATATTGACATCAGAGCCGGTCTTGACGATCTTTGACCCTAAATCTCCAGTAGAGCTTCATACAGACGCGAGCTCAGAAGGGTATGGTGCAATCCTTATTCAGCGACGTAATAATCTACCACATGTAATATCCTACTTTAGCCGTCGGACGGCCGACACGGAATCTCGTTACCATTCTTACGAACTTGAAACCTTGGCGGTGGTCCGAGCGGTCGAGCATTTCAGACATTATCTGTATGGACAGCACTTCACAGTTTTCACGGACTGTAATTCTCTTAAAGCATCAAAGTCTAAAACCGATCTTACACCCCGAGTCCATCGGTGGTGGGCCTTTCTCCAGGCCTATGACTTTGATATTGTCCACAAGCAAGGGAGTAGCATGGAACATGCCGATTTCCTCTCCAGAAATCCATTGAACGAACTTACTGCCAACCAGCCCGATACCGATCTGTCCAAGAGAAACAAGTCTGTCCAATTCGTTGAACTTCATCAGGGTTGGCTGACAGTTGAACAAAAGAGAGATAGTGAAATACAGGACTTAATTAGCAAGCACAACAACAAAGAACTCCCTGAAGCCATTGCCCATACCTACGATGTTCGAAAAGGGATACTTTATAGGAAAATTGAGCGTAACAAAAGTAGCTATTGGCTCCCCGTTGTACCACGCTCCCTCACTTGGACTTTAATCAACCATGTCCATGTAGAGATTAAGCACCTCGGCGCTGAAAAGACGCTAGACAAACTATACGAGCAGTACTGGTTCCCACAAATGTCAAAGTTAGTGCGCAAATTTGTAGATTCTTGTATAGTGTGCAAAGCTTCGAAGGGTCCGTCGGGTGCTACCCAGATAAGACTTCATCCGATTCCTAAAGTTTCTACTCCGTGGCATACCATACACATTGATATCACGGGTAAACTCAGTGGAAAAAGCGATCGCAAAGAATATTCATCGGTAATTATCGATTCCTTTACTAAATATGTTCTCCTTGAATATACCCCCTCGTTAGATTCAGCAAGTGCTATTAAAGCACTAAAAAAAGCGGTTTGCCTTTTTGGAGCACCTAAACGTGTTATAGCTGACCAAGGCAGATGCTATATAAGCGCCGAATTTAGAGAATTTTGTAGGGACCATTCCATAGACCTTCATCTCATCGCAACGGGATCTAGTAGAGCAAACGGACAGGTGGAACGCGTAATGCGCACCCTGAAAAGCATTCTCACTATAATTGAGAACGACCCGAACAAAACTTGGCGAGATGAACTTCTAGATGTGCAGTTAGCTATAAATAGTACGCGATCTAGGGTAACTGGATTTTCACCCACTGAACTAATGTTTGGAATTAAAGCTCAATCGTTAGGTATGTCAAAAATTGTATTTGGTTCCGAACCCCAGCCCCGATCAGACTTAGACACCATCAGACGGAACGCCTCTGATAACATTGCGAAAGCAGCTTCAGCAGAAGTAGAAAGATTCAATCGAGGCAAGGCAATCGTAAAGCCGTTCTCTATAGGCGAGTATGTTTTTATAAGGAACAACGAGCGTAATCAGACAAAACTTCACAAAAAATTCAAAGGTCCATTTTTAATTACCAAGGTGTTAGAAAATGATAGGTATGAGCTGAAAAACATTGATGGGTCTAATCGAACTTACAAATATGCACACGAAAATCTGCGTTTAGTACCCGGGGGCCATGACGGTTTGGTAGAGATAGCTACCTCATTGATGAACGATGATGAGGAGGAGGCCGAGACGGCGGAGCAGGGCCAGATCGATGGGACACTAACATTAGATGATGATAGTGACACACTATCGGTGTCCAGCGGTCATACTGAAACCGCAAGCTCGGTAACCCTCTCGGCGTCAGAGCGTGAGGAACTTCAAGGTTAATAATGTCAGTTTTATGAGAATTAATCACTGCCACTAGAATGTCTAAGCGTGGTCATATGAGATGACAGGTAGAGAGCCAGTTGTCCGGTCCACGTTGTCATATGAGATGATGACTGGTCGAAGGGACGCTGTCACTCTCTGGGTTAAGTGTGGTCATATGAGATGACAGCTTGGGTTGAGAGCTAGGTTGTCCGGTCCACGTTATCATATGAGATGATGGCTGGTCGAAGGGACGCCTTGGCCAGAGTTGGCTTGCATGAGGTCAAACGTAATCCCTTGCGTTTATGTGTGCTTGTGTGTGGATCCCTAAATGTCCAAAGATAGAGACAGTGTACCTGTCATGTCAGGATAGGACGAGCAAAATGAAAGTGGTAATCCCAGCGGGTTTTATTTTTCTATTGTTACAGAGTAACTCAGCGCTGAAAGAAACTGAGAAGCACGAGGACGTGCTAATGTCAGTCTGGCCGTGACGGCGCGTTTGATTAATTAAGAGTGAATGTCAACCGGATATAGCCAACGCCATCTGTCGAAGTAATCGGTTGTCATTCGCTCTGACGCAACACCAAGAGCTAGTGTGGGGAGAACGAACGGGGCGACAAGTCAGTTCGAATCCGAGAGGCGACCTGTTCGCACCACGAATACGCGCTACGTTTTTGGTGGAGTGTCTAGTGATTTAGTGTTCCTAATAATTAATCATTGTAATAAGATCCTGATTATACTTTGTGTGAAACACGTCGTATTGATTCTCCTCGCCCGATTACCCACGTCCTAGTAAATTCGACCATGGATCCAAATGATATTGTGGACCGTCCTGACGTCCCTTTAAATATGTTACTTATTTTGTTGTTTTTACGTGTTATTATGGTTATTTTAAATTGACACAGTAACGGTATCGTTGCAAAACAAAAATTGTTTTTGTCAAAAACGGGACCAAAACTGTTCAAATTTCATGCGTGTTGGAATTTTACACATATTGATTAATCAATTATTTACTTTAAAACCTTGTTTGTTCCTGTTATGTTTTGACCTACTAAAAATAATACGACAACAACAACTTGTAAGAGTTTACCAAGAACGGCACGAAATTCGGACTTGCGGGCGTTATCAGTACGCTATCTTGAATTTGAGCGTGAGTGGCTACGATGTGCGGGGTTTTGGCGGAAACTGCGATATGACGAATACTGATGGTTGCGGTGTTCGGCGACATCGAGTTCAGAGTTAAGAGTATTTATTTGTTAACATAGGTTATATATACACAGGTGTGTAAGATGTTACATTTTTGTAGAGCGTTGAATGACAATTTCTCTATTTGTTTCGTAAGCATATTGATTTGTAGGGTTGTTATCGCGTTTAGCTGTACCTCATTGACTGCTGGACTTGTTGACGCAGCATTAACTGTAGAGACTGCGGTGACTGTAGGGGGTTAAAAATGCTTCATCATTTTGTCTGTCATCGCAGCTAGCACTTCGAGCGATGACTCGGTGTTGTCGGAGAGCACGGCGCGAACTTGAGCGGGCAGCTGGTTGAGCCACATAATCTCCAGCGCTTCATCCTATAGTAGCTTGCCACTGAGGTCTCGCATTTTATGCAGCAGCTGGCTTGGCTTGTGATCACTGAGTTCCAAGCCGCTGAGTAGCTTCTGTAACTGCCGGTGGTCAGACTCTTGGTACTTTGAGATGAGTCGGTGATGATGAATCGGTGGATGTAAGATAATGTCTCGGATTTGTTCTTGGTCGCTGTTGCCGTGGTGTAGTGGGATGGCGAGGCTGAATTTCTGCTCCTCATCTATCTTGCTAGCAGCAACGGCGGCTTCAAATTGCGCGAACCACAGGCGTGGATTTTGGCGCCAAAATGGTGGTAGTCCTGCAGGTAGTGAGATTGTTGCCACGTCGCTCTTCACTGTTGCGATCAGAAACTCAGACTTCAGCTTCAGGATCGTGTTCGGCTTTACGGGGTCACCAATTTAAGCGTTGGTCACCTATTTGTGTGGATAGGTACTCTTATCGTATTAAATAAAACCACTCGGACTACGTGTCTGACTGTACTGTGTTTTTTTCAAAACACCCAACTTATTTAATACATTAACATGATACCTTAGGACACTAGCATGTTATTATAATTTACAATCCCTCGACCAATAGCGATGCACCGTAGGGCGAGCCGCGCGTGGGGCGCGGGGCGCTGCGTTCGACACGGCACTATTCGCCGCGAAGGCATAAATATGAGTCGCGCGCCGAGCGCGGTCCTTCCAGTCCGATCACTATGTATGGTAAGCCGATCCCTTGGGAGAAGCGAACTAAATACCTAGCTGTGTTCCTTGACCACCACCTTACCTTCAGTGAGCACATAAGGATAGCTCGTTCACGCGCCGCCTTCGCTTTCGGTAGACTTCATTCCTTATTAACCGCCCGCAGTAAATTGTCTCTCAAATGCAGATTGCACATCTACACCGCAGTCATCCATCCCATCATGACCTATGCCTGCGTTGTATTTGCACACGCAAAGTCCCGTCATCTTCATTAGATGCAGACCCTACAGAACCGTTTCCTCAGAAAGGTTACGGGAGCCCCCTTCTATGTCCGAAATGTGAATCTTCACTTAGACCTTAGAATGCCCACCATCCAACAGTTCACGAAACGCCTTTCTAAGCGTTTCTTCGACTGCTGCATAAAACACCCCAACCCCCTGATTAAAGCAGCCGCCTGAAAGAAAAGAAAGAAAAAGAAAGAAAGAAAAATAGGTTTATTTGTCACAGAAACACGTGCATACAAAAAAATATAATTAGCTCAGGTAACAATTTAATAAAAAGAAACAAACAAACTAGATCTTTAATCACGAGCACAAAACAGAAATAGTCGACAGCTGCACGTCATGACTGTGACAAGAAGGCTACATTCCCTCCCGCTAATGTGGGAGGGAGTGTAGCAGGCGGTGAATCTTACTAATGTAAGATTCGCCGCCCGAGGCATAACCTTAGTCGACCCCGACGACGCCACTACCCTGCTCCAGAGGCCAGAGAGAGTAGTAAGACCACCAGTACCTTAAAGATATACAAACTCAGACCGCCGTCCTTCCGTCCTCGCCGCCGAGGCCCGCCGCGACGCTCCAATCCACATCCGCCCCGAACCTTGCTCGAGCCGGCCCGCACCGCTGAGCCTATAGCTTTAAATTCGTCCCCTAATAATAATAATAATTCCGATCCAGCTTGTCGCCCTAAGCCGAAGCTCGTACCCTGCAGGTGGTGCCCTTAGCGTATTGTCGCTTAGTTTGTAAGCTTTTTAAGCCCTGGCTGGGAACCTTAATTTATTAGGGCAACTACTGGCATGTCTGGTTAAGCAGCCGACAATCTCCTAGGTTGACCTGCGAGAAGCCAATAAAAAAAAAAAAAAGCGGGTTCCTTTTCGCCGAGCGCCGTCGTCGATTGAAGACTGAAGAGACCTACGGAAAATGCTGGTGCTTTGCTTGCTCTCCTTGCGCTTACAAACCCGAAGCGAACCCGGAGCCTGTGCGGCGATGACGCTCCTGCCACGTCATTACGGTGTTTACTGTCTTGTTTCTTCGTTTGCCATTACGTACTCGTCTTTTTAAAGATGATTGCTTCGCTGTTTCTTGCAGACTGACAAAATCGTGGTAAGGTAACGGGTTCGGTGGTATGTGGTAACTGGTTTTGTGGTGACTGTGTGACAGGTACTGTGTCACTACAACCTCAAACCCCGGTCCTCTCGGTAGATAGTAGTATATTCTTTGCCCCCGTCGGTTGGGTTTTAAAAAAGAAAAAGAACCGGCCAAGTGCGTGTAGGGCCACGCACAGTGTAGGGTTCCTTAGTAGCCCGTTATCACTATATAGTACGATTATGTTGTTCTTTATTCTGAATTGTAATGGTAAAGATACGTATTAGGAGTTAACGGTTATAATAAAAAAAAAAAAAAAAAAAATTGTTTTTTTATTTCATATTTTGTTTTGTCAATGCAACTCTTTACCCGTTATAAACAAGCAACTACTTTATCTTAGTCACTTTAAAAGATTAATGATAAGGATTTTGTATTTGGTACAAAATTATCCAACACCCAAGTTCAACGACTATTACTGCTAAACTAATAAAGTTATCTTAACCGCTATAATTTTCCTTTAAAGTTTATGAAATGCACTATCATCGTGAGTTTTTCCAGATTTTTCAAGCTAGCAGTTTAGCTTTTAGAGAGGGGGGGGTACGCCCTACTGGAACAAAAAATTGCACTTTAAAGTTTAATATTTCGTAAATGGAGCATTAAATCGAAAAACAATTTTAGCAACCCCCAAGTCATTTTATACGTATTCAACGATACCCCACACGATGGGGTAGACGACGAAAAAAAAAATACATCCCCACGTCACTATTATACCACTTTGTCAACGTAATTGATAAACACACTCCTACAAAATTACAGCTTTCTAGTACTAACGGTCTCTTAGCAAAACCTCGGACAGACAGACAGACGGACAGGACGAAACTATAAGGGTTCCTTGTCAGAACTACGGAACCCTAAAAAAAGACCAGGACTTAACACATGGATCTTACAAAGTGGCAGTTGAGACTATGTCATGCTCACTTAAATGTCTCACTGTTGGTGGCGAATGTGTTGGATCATTCGGTTCCCTACAAAATGGTTGAGCTGAATGGTGCTGATCCACGCGTCATGTTCGTGAACGGGCGCCATCAGTTGAGACTGGTGATTAATCTTATATTTTGATATTCTATTTTATTTATATACAGTAGAATCCGCTTAAAATGACATCGAAGGAAAGTGACAAACACGTCATACTAAGCGGACGTCATACAAAGCAGTCTTAGAAAATAAACAACTTCCTATTTTGTTAGGTATTTAGTTTAATAGAGATAAATACTACAAATTGTAAGTATCTATCTATATTATCTATTTATTAAAAAAAAAAAACATGAGCTGACACAAAACAAACATATTAAAAACATAGAATAAAAATTGAAATACATACATAGCATATTTTTTAATTTTTTACAACTTACGAAATCTTTAATTTAGTTCCAATTTTTCTTTAGATTGTAAAACAGTCTCTAGCAATATTGTGTAAAGAGAACAGAAACCAGCCACGCGCTACGCACGCACCAAACGTCGTCGTAGGGAAAGGGGGTGGGGAGGGTCACGAAAAGGAGTAAAGTTGTTAGGAATCATGTCGGTCATTACCACCGGACATAATTTCTTAAAAATAGGTCATAATAAGCGGTATGTCACTATTAGCGAAGTCATTATATCCGAACTTTGTTATAATGAATTTTATATGAAAAGCAAACTTCGCACTGCAATTACTTAATTTTAAGCGGTTGGTCAATATAGGCGGAGTCATAATAAACGGATTCTACTGTATCTTCTTTTTTTTACGTTGTTCTCACATATGGAAGCAACAAGAATAATGTACCCAGGATTTTGTAACATCTTGAATAAAAAAGAGTGTCCTTGGAGTTTCTTGCGCGTTCTTCTCCATAGAGTTCTATATTTTGGAATGTGCGCTTCAACTTTCTGACTAACTCACCGACTCTTTGACAATTCAAAAGTGCCTGTAAATGGTTTAATTGAAATAAATGCTTTGAGTTGAGTTTCAAAATAACTTTTAAAATGATTGACTTTTATTTTGGGTTTTACCCAAGACTTTGTAATATAAAGTCCTATAGATGGATTGTAGTGAAATAAATTTATAACACTGTGATGACTTAACACGGATTTACTTTACATAAGAAAAATAAGAACTGATGACTTGAATTTATATTAGTTATTACAAAATTAACTGATGACTTTAACTGAATTTACAAAACAATACGAACTAACTTTTCTTTATTTTTTTCTTTGAAGTCCACAGCGAGATTTTTTACATAACCGACCGGTTGTAACATCTACTGAGAAGATAATTAAATTCTCTATTACTAAACAAATTTTAAACTAAGAACACTGACAATAGTTATGCAATCATTCTCCGAATAAATAATAAGTCAGGAAATGTAACTGCGTTAAAAATATTACCCAACAAAAGTCGTGTCCAAGTAGGCGGACCTCATAAGTCGTGTCGTGTCCAGCGGGTCATCTTCCTCTCCGACCCTTGCTCGACGAAGCGCCAGCCCGCACCGCAGCTGAGCCTGTAGCTTTAAATTCCCCGCATAATAATAATGTACTAAATTCGATCTAGCCTGTCCCACCTTGCTGTCCTCCACTCAGTGACGCCTTAAGCCAAGGTTCGTACCCCACAGGGGGTGCCCTTAGCGTGCGGTCACCTAGTAATTTTAGAAATTTGCCCCTGGCTGGAGGCTGTGAGTTAGCTTAAGGCAGCCACAGGATAGTCCGGTTAAGTAGCTAAGACCTTTCAGGGTCACAACTAAGAGTTGCAATTCATAAAAAAAAAAAAATACATATGTATGTTCATCGATTTCTCCTTCAATTGAGAACCGATTTTGAAAATTCTTTTTTTGTATGAAAGGGTATGCTCTCGAGGTGGTCCCATTGTCACCAAATCAGAATCTGTTGAACTCATGGAAAACGAGGGAAATCCTCAAATTTTATAGGCACACCTGTAGCGATTTGGGTATTTTTTATAGTAACTCGTGCATTTGGTCTCGGAAAGCAACATTTGGTGAAGTGGAACTGATGATGAAGACCAGAGGTAGCTACCGGAACTACTCTATGTGGTTGCGATTCGATTACTTTAATATGGTTGCTAAGCAAGTTAAGCTCATCCCAATACATATGGTAAAATAGAGCTAATGGTGGCTTCACCATCAAAAACTTTTTTACAAAAAAAACAACCGACTTCAAAAAAAACTCTACAAACTGCAAAATAACTTTAATTTCGGAAGTCGGTGGCAAAAAACTAAAACCCAGATCCAAAGACACTGACTTCCAAAATAAAAGTTATTTTTCAGTTTGTAGTGTTTTTTATTTGAAGTCGGTTGTTTTTTTTGTAAAAAAGTTTTTAATGCGTTATAAAGAGTTTTCGTTAAACAGAGAGTAAAAAAAAACAATATAATTTTATAAGTACGTTTTAATTTTGACTTAATTAAGTGAAAGAAAATTACATAACAAAGTTATAATCAACTATCTTTGTTTGTCGTTTTTTACTATTTTCCAGTTCGACAATTTGAAAGCAACTAAAGATAACCCATAGCAATAAGACGACAGTAGGAAATACAGTAAGTAAACACGTGCTAAGCAATTACAACAAACAAATGAAAAGATTTTTAAGAATGTCATGGTACGTACAAAATATTTACGACTCTGATCAGTATTGTGTTTAAAGATCAGTGAAACTAATGTCTAATGAGGTCTAAATAACGATGCATTGTTTCGCTATTGAGATTGGTTGTCGCGTTAAAAAGAATATTTCAATACAAGGGTAACAATGTAAACCAAACAAGCCTTCCTTAGCAATTTCTACATTTTAAGGAGTTTTTCGTTAAATAGAAGTTCGCTATATAGAGCTTACACTATACATTCAAAGATTTTCAAATACGTTATCAAACCGAGATGGTCAATACTATGCAAAATGAAGTCAGTCAATATTTTTTCTTCTTGATAAAATATTGAAACGTAAATCGATAAAATTTAGATATTTTTATAACAGTAATGTATTTTGCTTATTTTGTTCCTTTTAGTTTCCCTGCCAATACAATTCGGCACAATAAGTGGATAGGTGCAGTTATGCTAGAAAGGCAAGAGTATGACTGGATGCCTGTGAAAACCAGCAGAGTATGCTCAGTTCATTTCGACGAAAAAGATTTTTATAAATCATTAACAGCATTATATCATGTTATACAAAACTGCAGTACCGGTTTGTACAGTTGCAAAAATTTCGGTGGACTGTCGTATCCATCAGTGGTTTTGTATAAAATATGCACACGCACAGATATACTACTAAGACGTATATTAAAAATAAATAATAACGGAAAATCACTCACTCGAGCAACTAAGCTGTCAGTAATATCAACACATTGTTTTTCTAAAATAATTTATAATGAAGATATTCTGCGCCCACTAAAAAATACTCACCAGACAAATAACGGCCATTACATATTTTTAATGGGTGCTAATTAAGGCAGCTTCTTTAAAATGTCATTCTCGTCTTCAAATATATTTAGTTGTCTAAATAATTAATAGGTAAGCGACAAACTTTTAGCGTCTAATAAATGGTTTTCAAGCGAATATATATTGTAAAACGAGCTACTGTTAATATGACGCAGCATGGTGATAATTCTTAAGGAACGTTATGGACCAAGTAATAAATAGGGGCATTATTCATAATGCCCGCGCATTATGAATAATGACAAGCGTAGTCGACGGAGCCCCGCTTTGCGGGGCTCCTACTTCTGGGTGGTTTAAAAAAAATAACCACGAAGGGGATGGCGGGGTCTTTTAGACCCCGCCATTCCCTTCTAACCTAACCTGTCCGAGTCGGGGTGCCCTAAGTCCCGAGCTCGCTTAGTAGCTCACTTACAACATTAGTCACTTGAGTTATCAATTCAGAAGTAAATATATTTATCGGTAGCTCGGAGTCATATTAATTTACGCTCGTAAATTGACGCTGGTTTTTTTGATATTCTGTTGGAATAGTAAAGATGATGAATTAATATAATTGAAGCTGTTCTATTAACTCGTCGCCTACATATAAAAAAAGACGCTAGGTTGCAGGTGCTAAAGAAAACTTTTGTTGCCGCACATATAATTTCCCATTTTTAATGTATAATCGTTGAATTTCTCAGAATCCGTCTTCACGACATTGCGAAGAAAAATTCTCTTTTAAAGTCTTCTAGACAAAAACTTAATAAATTAATCATATTACACGGGACATAGAGTTCATTGAATTATGTAACCCAAAAAAAGGAACAAAAATATATTTAAAAAAAAAAAAAAAAATTGACTTGGTTCGGTCAACTTATTGCATATGATCGTCCACGCCGCTATGAGTCAGCTGTCATAGCAGACATTGCAGCACACGCGCGAACCAATCCCTGCTTTCGTTCTGAATTTTAACCAATCACTAAGCATGTCTATTTGTGTCCTCGGAAGTGATTCGTATTTTAAATCATACGTCGTTTAGGTTTTAAGTAGAGCCACTTATTGTGGGGATTTTTTCTGAATTAGACTTCCTGGCTTATTATTTATTCGTAGCAATCACTACCTATTGTGCTGCGCAACATTCAACAACGAAAAATGTGGAAGTCACTAGTTTATATAACACTACTGTTTATAACTGGTAAGTTTTTACCAAGCTTTCTTTGCTTAACTCGTGTATTTTTGCCACTATAGCCGATTGTTTCCAATAAGTGAAATTCAAATAAATACATTATTGAATATACATTTCTGTTTGTAGATGTCGTGGTGTGTAAACCTGATTACCACTTCAACCGCGAGGTGAATGGATGGCTCAAGCTGCACGCTAACCCTGCGACATGGCAGCAAGCCATGCTCAACTGCCACTATGAAGGTAATATAATATATAATTTAATAATGACTTGGAATCAACATGCATCAATTCTTATAAAAATTAAGTAGATTCGCCTTTGTTCTACATAAACTTAAGAAAATAGTTAATCAGGCAGCTGTTGTAGCTGCGTAATATGGGTATGTAGATTCAAATTCCTGCGAGAAAAATAAAAAAAATAAAGCACAGAAGAGGTGCATTCGATCGATATGTAGTCGTAAACCAACGGAAAGTTGCAAACCGCATTTTAAATCTCTTAAAATTACCTTGTCTTTACATATACGAGACCGCAATGTTTGTCAAGAAAATAGTGAACTGTTTACAAAAGCATCAGAGCAACGCTGTAGATTGACAAGACAAGAATATCGTCACAAATTATATGTAAAAGCCTCAAAGACCGGCCTTAAGCACAAAAGCATCCTCTGCATGGCTCCGAAAATATTCAATAAAATACCAAATGACAATAAAGATTTAAACTTGACACAATTTAAACGGAGACTAGATATGTTTTTGATTGAAAAATGCTACTATCCAATGTATTTTAATTACAATAATTTTGATATACTTTTTTCAAAAAAAAAACATTCACTTGTTATGAAACTAAACTGCAATCCACTTCACAGCAACATATGTAAATAATTGTTGAATTGATACGTTCATGACATATATTCATCATTTATATGTCAAATTAAAGCTATTTTTTTATGTGCATCACAAAATAGGTACCTCTGCCTATGTAAAAGTAGCCGCAAATAGGGGTTCCAGCTGTTAAAGATAGCAAAGAAGATAGTAAGGGTCAAATTCACCAAACTGTTCTTAATGGGACATTAGTAAATTAGCTATTAAAATAAACATCGATGTTAATGGTGTTTACGTTTCACCAGAAAAAAATAACACCACATTAAGAAACCCAGCGTTAAGTGAATGAGTCATGTATCTTTCACTCTTCTATCGGTCAGTTGTCAATACAACCAAAATAAAAAGTTGCGATGTGATATGTAAATGTTCACTGAAAATGCATAATTTTAAACTAGTCTATACTATAGTATAGACTTGCGTTAAATAATACAACTAAATTAAAATGTCAGTTGTGTAGTGAACTTTGAGTGTGTTCTTCCAAATTTAAATTTGTCGGTAAATAAGTATTACTAGCTTAGTACGCGTCAAACTTCATGTCGCCATAAAGTTTGAATTGGACTGTAAACTGTAATTTTTATAATTTTGTTTGTTATAATTTTGAGAGCTTTGTGCTGTTCGTGGTCAGTCGTGGTGTTTTTCTATTGTAAGAATAATAATGTGTAACAGTAAGGAACACGCTTGAACGTGGCTCTAATTTCTCATCGAATGAAAAATAATTTGTAATTAGCTTGATTTCGAAGAACATAGAAAATAAAAAAATAAAGGATGCTGTCCCAACGGCAGCAAAAAATTGTTGAAAAGGTGCCAATTATGTACTGACACATTGGGTAGGTAGGTACGTAGTTTACAAATATTTTACTTACCGATGCAAAGCATTGTTTTTGCCTCGAAAAACGGCCATCCCATTTTTATCAACTTATCTGATAGAACAGGTTATTTTGAAAGTAAGAGTAAAATACCACTGTGCCAATTTTACACCAAACACGAGTAAAAAAAGGTTTTTTTTTTTAACTCTTCTAAATTAACTAATTACAAAAACAATACGCATTATTTTAACCTTTTCTTTATTATGTGTAACAAAAATATACTAACGATATTAAAAAAAAAATACAAAAGAGTACTACCTAGTACAGACGTAAAGAAATATGTTTTTTTGTGTTTTTAGATTTTGATTTTTCATAGTTGTATATTTGCTTATTTGGATTCAATATTTATTGTAAATCATATTTAGAGCCCAGCCAATCACAAAAAAAATAAACTTCCAAATCTCGCGGTATCTAGGAGTAATTCACTTCTAAAGTTATTTCTGATCATTTTGATTTTAGGGTCATCACTTCACAAAATATAATATTTTTTGTTTATAGGTTTAAATTTCATGTTGGATTTTATTTTACCATAGAATAATACTTATCTACGTATACATATTAACACCCACAACAACACGTTCGTATATATTTTTATTATTTTTACATCGAACTAAACATACACCTAAAGTAAAGTAATTATTTGTACTAATGTTTTTTCATGCTTTATTGCATGTCAAGCCAAGTTCGGAGATGAAAAGGGTGAAGCACACCTTACATGAACCAGATCGAGCTACTTTCGATCACCTAAATCTATTATACCTACGAAAATAACTTTAAATACAAATAATTTGGACACGACTAAACTTTAATTTGACAACCGTGACTCCACGTGGTAGGTACTTGTTTGCCCTACCCCGGGAATTTTTTGTAGAGCCGGAGGCGCGCATAGGGGTAGCCTCGACGTGTTTTATATGGAGTTATTCAGTTTTTGTATGGAAAATATGAAAAAATATTACCTACATGTAGAGTTTTAGTGGTTTATGGGTATCGTAAAGGGGGTCGAAATTTTTATAATTTTTGCGATAAGGACACACCATTTTCGAGATATAAGCAAAATAAAAGAAAACAGAGATACAGTACTGTTTTTGCACCTGAAGTCGAGTTGTGGTGAATTTTAGTTCATGACAACTAATTTTATTACACATATTTTAATCGCGATTAAAAATAGTCAGATTTAGTTAGACAACCAAAATTTTCGGTGAAAAACATCAATTCAGAATATCGAAAATGCCATTTTCACTAAATTAATAACTCAGTGCCATCTTAGTGATGTGGGAAATCGTCGTTTGACAGGAATAAACTAAATTTCTGTGATTTTTAGTCTAGTTTAGAGAATTTTGTGGCAAGAGAATCGGCACCATTAGTAAACTAACAAATACCTAAACGGCAAAAAAAAAAAATATTTATAAAACTTTATTACTTATTAGAAATTTACTAGCATTATAGTTCCGTTTATTCATTGTAATTTAATTTATTTTTTAATTATTTATAAAATAATATAAAAATAGTTGGATTTATCATTAACAAAGTGAAAATTAATGAATTTGAAACTTCTTTCCGATAACCATGTTATTATGTCTTTTATTTATTTATTTTTACACATATTATTTAACATTTTTAAACATTTCTTAAAAACTAATATGATGGCGCACGATTATTTAGTCGATTTATTGTAACACTTTTTAAAAGTTGTAATCGATTATTTTTAATCTGTGGCTTAGAATTTACTTCTTTAGTGGTATTTTTAACTTAGAGCGGGTAACACCGAATGGGGTCGTAAGTGTCATGGCGGCGTTGGCGAGCACATTGTGTTGCGATCGTCACGCGGTGCACACGCACAAATTCATTGGCTCTAAATGCAAGTTTAACAATTATTGTGATTAGACTTAATCAGTGATAATCATTGTAATCATTAAAGTTTATAGTTAAGTCTCATTAATTAAAACATTAATGATTTAACCCAATTACTGCAGAATCAACCGAAGATGGTGTTATTTGCAGATGACACATCATTGATTCTTAAAGTTGGCCGATGGTCACAAAATCTTGACGACGTGAATAATTCCATTCTTCAGGTCCAAGAGTGGTTTATGGTAAATAATTTGGTACTGAATGAAAAAAAAACCAAATGCATTAGATTTCAATTACCAAATGTTAGAAGTTGCGAATGTGACATCATATTGAATGGAGAAAAACTAGAATTTGTTAATCAGACGGTTTTCCTGGGAATCACGCTAGACGAGAAATTACAATGGGGACCCCATATAAAATCTCTTGCGGGGCGGTTAAGCTCGGCCGCTTATGCTGTTAGGAAGATAAGACAGTTAACAGATGTAGAAACCGCGCGTCTGGTCTATTTTAGCTACTTCCACAGCATTATGTCATATGGCATTTTACTGTGGGGTCGGGCTGCTGACATTGAATCCATTTTCATTTTGCAAAAGAGATCTGTCAGGGCCATTTACAATCTACGTCGTTGCGAATCTCTTAGGGAACTATTTAAAAAGATTAATATTATGACGGTGCCTTGTCAATTCATTTATGAAAATATTATGTATGTAAGAAAAAAATCTACATCTTTTTAATAAAATAAGTGATAGACATAATTTTAATACTAGAAATAAAGATAAAATAGATCAACCATTTTTTAGATTATCTAAAGTACATACATCTTTTATGGGGTACTGTGTTAAATGTTACAACAAAATACCTTGTGATATATTGCAATTAAATGAAAGAAAATTTAAAACTCATATTAAAAGTACACTTTGTAAACAAGCATATTACAAATTAGAGGATTATATCCTAGATAAGAATGCTTGGAAACATGCTGGTCTTGCTCCATAGGACAATCTAGAGTATAGACAAAATCAAACTGGTTGCTAATTTAATTGTATAATTTATAATTTTTATGACATTGTTTTTTACATTATGTAACTACTTTAACTCACAAACAAAATTATTACTTGTTTTTTTTTTTGAAAAATCATCTACTTCTCAATATTTGTAAATATGTGAGCACCATGTATCTATCTCATAATTAATTTACCTGTCATGCGTTATATTTAATTATTTTTACCTATTGTGGTATAATAATTTCATTCTAGGTGCATCGTCTTCACATTTAATGATAATATTATATATTTTAAGCATATTACAAATTAGAGGATTATATCCTAGATAAGAATGCTTGGAAACATGCTGGTCTTGCTCCATAGGACAATCTAGAGTCTAGACAAAATCAAACTGGTTGCTAATTTAATTGTATAATTTATAATTTTTATGACATTGTTTTTTACATTATGTAACTACTTTAACTCACACACTAAATTATAACTTGTTTTTTTTTTTTTTGAAAAATCATCTACTTCTCAATATTTGTAAATATGTGAGCACCATGTATCTATCTCATAATTAATTTACCTGTCATGCGTTATATTTAATTATTTTTACCTATTGTGGTATAGTAATTTTATTCTAGGTGCATCGTCTTCACATATAATTATTATGTATACATAATATAGTAAAACATTTTTAAAAGAGTAACGGTGGAGTTTCTTGCCCATTCTTCTCCATACGAAACTACCTTTTGGAAGGGGCAACTAGAATCAATTCTATTTTTTGTAAATTTTGACGTTCAAAAGTGCCTTTTTATGTGCCTATTTGAAATAAACGATTTGACTTTGACTTTGACTTTCTCGTTGCGATATTTGAAAGTAAATTAAATGCGTTATTTTGCGAGTATTATTTTCCAAACACCTGCACGTACACGCCCATGATGAAGGACCAACAGATGACGGATTAGCAGCGACACGTGGTGTCTCAGCCGCTCGAACATCAACACAAAAAAAATGGTAGCCCAATGGTATTGGGAACAGGGTACTGTTCCCGATACCGGTGGGCTACCATATTTTTTTTTTTTTTCATTTTGTTGTTATTATTTTTTTCAATAATAAAACATTTTTTTTAAATATGACTTGTGCCAACCTTAGCGCCTCAATTTCAGAATCCTGTAAATTCTAGATACCATAAAATTTGGATATGATATTTTAAATCGGTACTTCTTAGTGCCAAAGCAACAGCTTGTATCGATATTGAATCCAAATGCCATGAAAAAATATAAAAACGATAATATGTAAAATTCGATGTTACTCACTACTGGTTAACGATAGATATTGAGAGTTTGCTTGATAATTTATTTAATAAAAAGCATCAAGT
The DNA here is from genome assembly GCA_916610205.1 of Griposia aprilina. NCBI lineage: Eukaryota > Metazoa > Arthropoda > Insecta > Lepidoptera > Noctuidae > Griposia > Griposia aprilina. The sequence continues at coordinate 17,164,595 of OU744307.1, read as the reverse complement.
AATTGCAATCAAAGATATAACAAAAACGGATTGGATTTAAAGTTATTGCGATTTCTATGTTTTTTATGGAAACCATAGAAATATATCTCCAGCTTGGGATAAAATTGTCACACGGGTATTCTAGTCTTGCTTTTAAAATGACCTGTTTTATACTCGTAGAATAAACTAATAGAAAGGGGATGTCCGTTTTTTGAGGCAAAAATAATACTGTGCGATGTGATGGATATTCAAGCTTGGCGATTTGGAATTTCATTTTGAACATATTACCTGTAGAGATATAATTAAGACCTTTCACACTTTAAATATAAAAAAGACTGCAGACCTGCGGGGTAGTTCTGTAGAAGTTGCTAAGCCTATTATTGAAATTGTAGCACCTACTTTAGCTCTTATCTTTAATAATTGTATCGACTGTGGGGAGTTTCCTGACCTTATGAAAAAAAGGAAAATAATAACTTTGTTTAAATCGGGTATTACTCGTACTTCAAACCCTACAAACTAAAGACCTATTTCAGTACTATCTACTTTTAGTAAAAATTATGAAAAAAATATTTTAAACCAATTGCAAAGATTTTTTAATAAACAATACATTACATAGCGGATAGTTTGGTTTTACTTTTAGGACATATTTATAATGCATGGGAAGATAAATGTGATGCCTTGGGCATCTTTTGTGACTTGTTCAAGGCAGTTGATTGCGTTCTTCATGAAACGATAATCAGGAAACTCCGCCACTACGGGATCCGGAACACCGCTCTGGATCTTCTTACTTCATGCTTGAGTAATAGGATTCAGAGCGTTGACGTAAATGGAAAAGTATCTCCTGGATCTATAGTAACAATGGGAGTTCCGCAGGGCTCGATTCTTGGTCCTTTCTTGTTTCTTATTTATTTTAATGACTTGCCTTACCTCATAAAGGATAATCATGATATAATGTTGTTTGCGGATGACAGTCCACTTTTGTTTAAACTTAAACGTCAGCAGCTGGTTACTGACGATGTAAATAGCGCGATCTCAAAAGTAGTTTATTGGTTCAATGTCAATAATTTACTTCTTAATGAAAAAAAGCCAAATGCATTAAGTTTAAGCTACCTCACGTTAGACAGGTGAAAACTAATGTATTGATGAAGGGCGAAGAATTGAATCCTAAAGATAGCACAGTATTCTTGGGCTTAACTTTGGATGCTAAGCTTCAGTGAGGCCCACATATGGATACATTGTCAAAAAAGCTAAGCTCCGCAGCATACGCTGTTAGAAAAATTCGTAATTTAACCGACACAGAGACAGCCCGTTTAGTGTACTTTAGCTATTTTCATAGTGTTATGTCGTACGGTATTCTGTTATGGGGAAATGCCGCCGACATTCAGATTATTTTTGTTTTGCAGAAAAGAGCTGTTTGATCAATTTATAAATTAAGTCCGTGACCACCTCTCAGAGAGAAATTTAAGGAGATTAATGTAATGACTGTGCCTTCTCAATATATTTATGAAAATCGTTTACATGATATCCAAAATATAAGTACTAGGAACAAACACATTTTCATTTTCAAGGCTCAAGAAAATAGGTGGTTGCCTGTGTGCCAGGGCCACGGTAACCCTTTCGGACAAACCCGCAACTCTGGCAGGCATCGGCCCTAACGGACCCCGTCTATGTGTGCTGAAATCTCTTTGAGGCGCTCGTGGAACATAACGCACCGTCAAACCGGGCCTGGTCCTTACCGGACGGTGAGCTACTCATTGCTCGCCGCCTGCAAGCCCGCGCCTACGGCGGTGGCAGATAATCGACTATCGACTCCCGACTCCCAGGGCGTCTTCTGCGGGGCTGTGGCGACTAGGGGTATGAGGACGCAACGACAGCCTCTCCTTCACGTGCTCCGGCTCCTCTTCCGCGAGCATTACTGCTTCGCAGTAGGAGCTGATGGCTTCCCATCCCTCTCGCTCCTAACCATGGCCTGGACCAGGGCCGGACAGGAGAGACCGCCGCCGCCGATCGCCTCCGCGAGGACACAGCGGTGCTACGCCCAAGCCGGGCAGACCTCCATCATATGCTTGACCGTGTCCTCCGGGCGATCCACACAATGGTAGCACCCTTGCGTTTACTCCCGCCTTATCCGGAATAGGAACCTTCCGAAACAAAATGTCCGGTGAGGACCTGCGTCAGTCGGAAGGTGAGGACGCCATGGCGCCTCTCAATATACTCCTTAAAGAGGGGACTTACCGTCACAATTGTGGCGTACCCGTTGTCGGTGCCTGCCTTAGAGGTGCCATGGAGAGACAACTAAAAAAAAAAACATTTTTATATTTCGCGAATTAACACTTTTCATTTTTGTATTTTTTTGTTTTTTAGTAGCTTTACTGCTCATGGTGCTCACTGTAAACTTCAACTCTGGCCCCAAATCAACCCACTGACCCGACATTTACAAAGATTAGACCATCGCCAATACTTTTCTAGATTTTTTATTTTTATCTTATTTTAATTTGCAGGTGCTGTGTTAGCGTCTCCTATTAACGCGGAGCTCGCCACTACTCTGCGCAACATCGTGCGCCAAACAGAACTGAGTCATATTTTCTTAGGAGTTAATGTGGTCTCTCAAGGAGACTTCATGTCTTTTGAAGGTAACTTATATTTATACTACAACCAAATCGGCAACTTCGTATTCTGTGACTTAGGATTTTATTTATTTATTTAACCATTTATGTACACACATATATAAACAGAAAAGAAGAAAGGAACAGAAAAATAGGTACAAAGGTGATGTTTATTTCTAAAGAAATTTCTTCCAGCATACCTGCGATAGGAAGTATATTAAAGAGATGAAGACAACGTGTGTAAGAGTAGAAGGGAAAATCAAATACATAAAATCTAAAATAATTTTCCAATTTAAATATAAACATACAATAAGAGAATATACTATCATACATACATACTTCTAAAATAAATATCACTAAAATGTATAAAAATATAATGTAATTTAAATAATAAATACATAAGAAACTATGACAAAGTGGAAAGATAGTGTTCTTTTACTCTACTTGTAAATACTCCAACAGTTTGGCAGTTCCTAATGTAAGGTGGAAGTGAATTCCACAACCGTACCGCGTGCATTGTGAAAGAGTAGGAGTAGAAGTCGGTTGAGTGGAGTGGGGATTTGAGGAGATTTCTAAGATACGACCTGCAGGGCGCATCAAAAGGACGGGCGTAGGAGTAGCGTTCCCGCAGATAGGATGGCGTTTTAGGGTTGTGAAGTATGTTAAATACCAAACACAATATCCGAGAGTTCCTGCGAAGTCGAATAGGGAGCCACTTGAGTATCTTGCGAAAGTTAGAGACGTGATCATACTTTTTAAGGAGTTCCTTACCTAAACTTCTTATTACCAACGGTCGCAGAGGGTGACTTTACCTGCCTTAAAATAATGGCGACCGCTTGAGAGTGTGAATAAATGTGCCAGTGACTCCCGTTTCCCCAGTTTGTGTAGTTAGTATAACACCGCGTAGTTTTAGAGTCTGGTAAACCTCTCCACCCGCTTCAAAGCAGACGAAAATTTATAAAATATCAAATTTGCACAATATTGAGAGGTTTACCATGTTATGTTAAGGCCATAGACTTCTTATAGGTTTTTCTGTAATCTATAGGTAGGTATACGATATATTCTGTTTTTTTTTAAATTTATAATCTCAGGAGATAAGGAATGGTAAATTTTCATATATTTTCATAAATAACTTTAAAACATTTTATTTCTAAATTGATTAAAAAAAATTAGACCCTAACAGTAGCCCTTTCATTTGATATGTCACATGGTACAGGTTGTAAACTATTTTTACATATTCCTATTTGCCTGCCGAAGTGACCACCATATTCAAAATTAATTTATTTATGTTACACGACCGTGTTTGGGTCACAGAAATTTATAATATGTGCACCAAAGGAGATTGGGCGAATCTGTCCTGAAGCCCAATGAAAAGATCTCATCAAGGAGAATATTTCTTATTATGACGACTTCTCTTGATTTTTAGTAACTATGGAATGCTCTAAATGTGAGTAATTAAGTATTATTGAAGTCCTGGTATTTCGTCAATTAATTAACTTTAATTAATTCTGCGCCTTGCAAACATCATATTTACCATCCACTTTAAAACATGGCCTCCTTAATCGTATGCCGTTTAAGGTACAATATTTCTAAGAGTCGGTCGGACATAATGCCGAAACTTTCAATACCATTAAGATTAATTGAAAATATTTTATTTAGAAGAACGTTTGTTACTACTACGACTTGTCTGAATTATCAGTTTGTTTGGCGTTAAATCGTCTTAAATGAAACGTCAACATTGACATGCAATGCTCGTCATAAGTTAACTAATTAATATAATCTAGTGATAAATCTAAATAAAACACAAGTCATGCACCAGCGGCTAGAGCCAGAAAATATTATAATTAAATATAATGACAAAACCGTAGATACAACTACAGTAACAAAATTCCTAGGGAATACACATCGACAAAAAACAGACATGTAAACATCATGCTGAAAACGTGTGCAAAAGTTAAGTAAAACGGCATATTTACTCTAAAGCCTTTCAAAAAAGTTAACATAAATACATTAGTGACAGCATAATCACAAACAACCGTTAATATTCAAAACAAAAATGATCCAAACAGATCGAAAATCCACTAAAAATAGAATATGGTACGAACGCACTGCAAAGTAGTGTAGGTAGAGATACCCTTACAGTACAACGACTGAGCAACAAATGAACCTGCACTCGATCGAGCGCTCGCTTTTACGAGAATCGGTGCGTACCGGAACTACCCACAATGAGTTCAGCTTATAGTATTATATTAAATAATTTTGCATGCCGTAAGGCAAAATGTATCGAGACTCTCATCAAAATAACCATCATATCTGTATACCTATCTTATTGGCAAATAAATGATTTCTATTTCTAATAAACAGTAACTTTTAAATACTATCATTATTATAATGACAGTGGAAAGGTGTAATGATTAAAGCCCCAAAACCTGAAATCGATACTGTCTGACTGTCGATATTAATATAAAAATACACTTAACCTATCTATCACTTATGGCTATTGGGTGCCAAGAACATTTCTAAACTTCGGTGTCAGAGAAGTCATCTATTATAAATGATAAATGATTTTATTTCTATAAGTAGGTTTGCACAAACACTTTTACACGTTAATCATATTTTAAACTAGACGAGGTCGGCGTTTCCTATCTGACTACTCTGAGAAGAATGGCCGAAACAAACTCAGAGGTCACAGTCTCTTTTAAAGTCCAGACATAATCTTGGTCAGATCATGTGAAGACCATGTAGATTATTGGTATCTGAAATGGTCTTTTGAGGAAAGAACCACACAGATTGAGTGGACCTGTCCAGTCAGTGCAAGCATTTGTCAGTAATCGTGCATCTTGACTCAGGAAGTCAGGACTTAAGGAGCTCAACGATTCGACGAACAGTACCAAAGAAAGGACATTTGAGTAGGCCGCATAAATTACTCAAACTGTCAGATCATGATTCAAATTAACTGAGAAAAAAAAGCAATGACCCACATAGTCCTCACATTCACAATAATTAAAATAACATAATACTTTACAAGTAAAAACTCATGTCATTGTATATATAAAATTCAACAATGTCAATGTGCATATAAAAAGTCGAACATAATGTTTGAGAACCATGTAGATTGGTGTCTAAAATGGTCTTTTGAGGAAAGAACCACACAGATTAAGTGGACCTGTCCAGTCAGTGCACGCATTTGTCAGTAACCGTGCAGCTCAACTCAGAACTTAAGGAGCTCAACAAGTTAATGACCTGAACTCAGAATAGACAGACAATTGGAAAATGTCGTGTAAGTAGCAGAGGTTCTTCTTGAAAAGCTCTTTCCATTTGTGTATGGCTATTGGGCGCCAAGAAGTCCTTAACTGGGGTGCCCAAGTTGTCATCTATTTAAGTCATTAATTTCAAGCTGACTTACAATTTGCAAAAGTGTTAGTAGCAGAGGTTTTTCGTGAAAAGCTCGTTCCTTTTGTATATATTACGAGTATAACTATTGGGCTTCAGGACAGAAACCCATAGTTCGGTGCCCATTATCCTTTCAACTAAATCGGTCCATTAGGTTCGGACAAAATTGGTTGTGAGAGACGGACAGACACACGAGACATGAGTGATTCCGGATATGCGGATATGATATCCGGATCCCTGAAAGTAAAACAAACTAATTTCTCTTCTTGTCTAAAATGATTAACTAATAAGCCATGCATTATATACTGCAAGTCTGCAACCAGCAACAGTCTAATCACGTCTGAACCTTCAAACTTCATTACTAAACGCATCATTTATATTTCAGGAGTTCCACTAGCCGATTTATCAATTACCTGGGGCACTGATGTCAATAGAGAAAAATCTGAAAATTGTTTATCATTATCCAATGATGGAAAGACGTACATCTCCTTGTGCTCAGAGTTGCTTCCGTACATATGCTACAAGAAAAGAGACAATACCACGATCCTTAATCAATGCGGCACCTTTGATGATGGTAAGCGTTATAAGGGTTCTGTATCATGTAAGAAATCTGAAAAACTTTTTTTCAAAAGTTTTTCTTTACCATATGCAACATTTATTTCAAATTTTTATTAGCATTATGTTCCTACATATTTAGTTAAACTATGGCAGGTCAGTCAGAAGCTAGACGAGGCCTCGTAAATAATGAGTGTCATATTTACAGATTATCACTTATACCGTGCCACGGGCAGCTGTTACAAATATCACAAGAAGCCCACGTCGTGGTGGTTGGCGCACAAGATATGCGCCGCCGAGGGAGGTCATCTGGTCATCATCAATGACAAACAAGAGGCACATATTGTAACGAGTTTCTTGGATAAACCGACAAATACTATGAGCTGGCCGGATGCCGTGTATGTTGGACTAGTAGACAGGAATAAGGACCATGTTTTTTTTACCCTGCACGGTATGTGACAATTGTGTTACTAATATCTGTGTTTACAATCCACTTCTGAACATAGGCCTCTCCATTCGCACGTCATCGGCTTATATGGCTGATCCATTACCACTTCAGATTGCTTATTCTGTGGGCCATACATGTCGACTGCTTTAGTTTTCTGCGGATTCACCTCGTTCCGGATTCAATTGCTCAGGGACTCCAAAAACATAGCCTTGAGCGATCTTCAACATGTGAACCAGCTACCGTAAGATTACAGCGGTATGTGAAACAGGGAGTAAAGTTCCTCAACCTCTATTGAAAAGGGCAGATCCTCCGACCAGACGGATGGGTTACTGCCTGATATATAATGTCAGGATTTTTAATATATGCCAATAGCGCGGATAACTCTGCCTGCGCGTTGCAGGATTTGCGTTACGTCAGATTTGAAGCGTAGTTCACACATGGCGTTGTAGATGCCGCCACAAGTTAATAAGTTTTTAAAATACCGGTATTTTATTTCAGGAGAGAAAGTTGAGAATGTGTACAACAAATGGGCAGAAGGGCAGCCAGACAACAAAGGAGTCAATCTATGTGGACTCATCTACCCAGAAGGGACTTTGGATGACGTCAATTGTAATACCGAAGCGTTGAAGTATATCTGCGAAAAAAATCCTCAAACCTCACGCTTCGAAACCATAACTGGCGAAGCTACTCCCTGTAATGAAAAACGCAGTTGTGACTATCAAGACTAAAGGTAGACAGTTAGATAAAATTTAAAAATAGTTTGACCTACGACAAACCATTTACAATAAAATGCTTATTTTTGTGATCATTTTGGTCTTACTTAGCTTGAGGTAACATGTAAATTTAAACATAATAATATTTATTTCATTGCAATTATTAGTTCATTCAATAAAAAACAGGCTTTGATTTTATTTGTTTTATTTTTCCACCGAATTCATCACTTTTTTTTTTTCGCTTTTTGATATTTAATCGTATGGCACCTTGATAGGATGTTTGCTACATTGTAATATATAGTCAAGCTTCTCATGAATATTAAAGCTTATCAAGTTTAGTCTAATTGGAAACGTGAGTATCATGTCGTTGGAACTTATTGCGATCTCAGAAGCACTATCATATATCAAAACAATTGATGATACTAAAGCTGTTGTATGTTCAGATAGTAAGAGTGCCTTATATCATATCGCTCGATGCGCCTCTGGTCGCAGAGGTACACCGATAGCATACGAGATACTCTCTAAAATCAATGAATTAGCGGAGAAAGGAGTGGATCTGAGGTTGCAGTGGGTTCTTTCACACATTGGGATAGGTGGTAACGAGGAGGCAGATAGATTGGCGAAAATTGGATGTACAGAAGGACAAGAAATTTATGTGAAACCATATTATTCAGAAATATTAACGAAATACAATGGACAGTGTTATGATTTGTGGAAGGAATATTTCAATCAGAGATCATTGGAAAAGGGCATATGGTATAAAACTATTCAATGTGAGCCTCCTCGTATACCTTGGTGTACGTATAGTCGTTTAAGTAGAAAACTGATTATTATAGCGCACAGAATCAGAACCGGACATATTCCATCAAACAATTTTGCCTTTTTAATGGGAAAGGTTTTTTCCCCTGAATGTGATACTTGTGGAGTAATAGATGATGTATACCATTTGTTGATGGAATGTGTTCAATTTCAAGCAGAGAGAGTGGAATTGTTGGACAAATTAGATCTGGACACATTGCAGGTCGGAATTATGAATTGTATACTCTCAAACCCTAACAGTGAAGGAGCGTGTCTTTTGTTTAAACTATTATCATCTTAAGTTAAACTAGTGAAGTATTGAATAAGATTAATCGGACTGACATATACAAGTAGTAACAAAGTCCAAAAAAAAAAGAATAAAAATAAAAAAAAAAACAAGTTTAGTCAGGGCGAACAGATCTTGGTGAGTCAGAGTACATTGTGGTCTTCTTCCGCATACTCATACTTTATTTGTGCGGAATAATCTGATTACTTATATTACAAGCCTTTGAAGTTAAAAATAGGTGCCATATTTTCCATATTCGATAACAACTGCATTAATATAATACTGTGTCGCAGTCATTAACGCCCACCTTCAAAACACCGACAAAAGCAAAACTAAAAGACTAAAATTATATTAAAAAGGAAAATTAAAAACTAGAACTTAAAATTAAAACATTTATTATAAACTGTGTAATTTTACGTGACATTGTAAGTATGAAAGGATTGTGTAGTTTTGTGGGTGGAGTATATATGTGGGTGCGCGCGCACTTGTGTGTTCGTGTGTGTATGTGTGTGTGTGCGTGCGGGTGTGTGTGGGGGGGGGGAGGAGTGATTTCGGTTTGTGCAAGGGAATGTGTGTCTGTGCATGTTATACACTCGAGAGCAATGAATCCGGGTCACTTAAAGAATCCTAAAAATCTCGGAAACTAAAAATGCTAGGTTAATGCAATAAATTGTATTTAATAGACAATGTAATACTCCTTAAATGAAGGTATTAAAACTTCTTAGTTATTGTAAAGTTATATCATAAAAAAATCAAATTTGAAAAAGGGCCACTTTCGAAGATGGAACTACGAAATTACAGCATTTGGTTTTGCTTTTGTTTGTAATCTGTCATTTATGTGGGTACATAAACCATGTTGATAGTGCTCTATATTCATTATTCAAGCTGAAATTATGTCGCTTACGCCTGAAGAATGCACCAGAATACTTACAATGCTGGAAACCGGCCGGAGTCAGCGCGATACAGCCAGGACTGTCGGTGTGTCGCTGTCAACAGTACAAAGAGTTCTCCGACGTTACGAAGAAACTGGTTCTAACCTACGCAGACCAGGAACGGGCAGAACCAGGTGTACCACAGCACGAGAAGACCGATACTTGGTGAACACCATGCTTCGAAATCGCTTTCTCACAGGAACTGAACTCACAAATCAGTTTCGACGCCTCGGAGGAAGTAACCCAAGTGCATGGACAGTAAGACGTCGGCTTGCTGAATCTAACTTAAAACCCCTTAGACCTGCAAACGGCCCTAAACTGGAGCGTGGGCATCGTATTTCAAGACTAAGATATGCCCAGAGCCACGTAAATTGGAGTATTGAAGATTGGTCAAAAGTTATGTTCTCCGACGAATCAAAATTTATGCTCTACAAGCACGATGGAAGACACGTAGTGTATCGAAGACCAGGGGAAAGATTCAAGCAAGCATGCATCGAAGAAAAAGTAGCCTACGGTGGTGGGTCTGTACTTGTGTGGGCCGGAATTTCTTCTGAAAGTCGCACAGAGCTGGTGATCATAGAAAACGGCTCTTTAACTAGCGTAAGATATGTGGAAGAAATCCTCAATGATCACGTTGGTCCATTTATGGTCAATTTAGGTGAGGATGCTATATTTATGCATGACAATGCCCGACCTCATACAGGTAGGATTGTGAATGACTACCTTCAAGAGATGAACATTACTCGTATGGAGTGGCCAGCGCGCAGCCCGGATATCAACCCGATCGAGCATGCTTGGGACGAGCTAGGCAGATGCGTAAAACAACGAAACCCTCCCCCAACCACGCTTCGTGAGCTCAAAATTGCTCTCACAGAGGAATGGGAGAATATTCCCCAAAATCGTATAAGGAACTTGGTGTACAGCATGCCAAACCGCGTAAACGCAGTAATGGAAGCACGAGGAGGCAATACGAAGTATTAAAATTCAAGAAAATCGTAATAAAGTTCAAAAATTTAATGTTTCCTATTTTTGTTTTAAGGAGAGATCAGCAGTTTTTTTCTTTATGTAATTTTGTGTTAATAAAATGTATGGTGACTCATATGTTTTTTACTTTCATTTAAGGAGTATTACATTGTCTATTAAATACAATTTATTGCATTAACCTATCATTTTTAGTTTCCGAGATTTTTAACATTCTTTAAGTGACCCGGATTCATTGCTCTCGAGTGTACATAGAAAGGGTAATTGGAAAGTGAGTTAAAGTTTTTACAAATGTTTCTAATTCTTCATAGGTGAGTGTATAAAGCCATTCATTTATCCATGATCCTTCGACATTCTCTCAGGGTCAGTGGATATATATAGAGCTGTTTATTTACTCGATTATACAAAGTCGAGCTAAGAAAGTGATATTGCCGCCTTACAACTTGAACTCTGGCAGATTCCAGCTGGCAGACTCTGTTAGATCTGCGTTTTTGGCTAACGACAACAGGATCGAATGGAACGTCTTAGTGTTTACGCAGCACTACCGCAAGAAGAAATGCGTGTCTGACTGTTGGTAACTCGCACAGAGCGTACAGTTCAGCAGTTGGAAATTGGACAGGTTTGTGAGTCACGACCTTACTACTGCCTGCCCTTAGTACTGCCCTCTCTGCCCTTTCCAGACGGAGCATTAAGCACTTCCCAGCCCCGCCCCATGCTGCAATACAATATTTTAGGATGGAATGTGCCAGAGCGAAATATACTGTTCGTAGTGTGGCAAAATCAGCAGATGTTCGCAGGTTTTTAAACACAAATATTAATTTTCTGACCCTGGAAACCAGAGCCTCAATTTACTCCTTCCATGTCAGCGTACTATCTATTATAACACCCAAGTATTTAACACTATGGGTGCGCGTAATCTGAGCACAGCCAGTGCACAGCCAGTGAATATGTCTCAAACAAGGCATATTTGCCCATTTCGATACCTGTTGCGTTTTACCCTCGACTGTGACGAAATCAAACCACATCTGGTGGGCCTTAGGTACCACTTTTTTATCGACGTTCAGGACTTTGGCCGTAATTCCGTCGTAATTCGTAATTGTTGTATTTAAGCTGCTTCAGAGCCATCCTAATATCATATAGGCTGACGTCCGGGTCTCCAGTATAGTGTCGGGTCACTCTGACTCTTGGGTCGTTTGCCAGATTAGCAACGGGGTTACTGGATGACGTTTGCAACTGTCCATAGAAACTCTCGATCTCACGCACTAGCGACAGCGTCAGGCACTAGTTGTCTGACATTTTTGCTGAACTGGACCTATTTAGTGCAGCCGCGAGGCACACTTTCCTACTAATTTCTCACTATGCACTTTACACTTTTTATTTGTTTGTTTTATTATATGTTGTGTTGTGTGCCTTGTAGTTTGTGCTAAATAAATTCATTTTCTTTCTTTCTTTCTTTCTTTCTTCAAAAGTTCAGGTGTAGCTTATACGATTCTGCCTTCAGGATTCAATTCTTCGCTCTTTATGCATTAGCTTTTTCACGTTTAAAAGTAAATTATTTTCAATGAACTAGTGTACTACTTTTGAGATACCGCTATTAACATCGTCTGTTACCATGTGCTGACATTTAAGTTTAAACAAAAGTGGAGTGGCATCCGTAAACAACACTATTATAATAATAATAATATATGTGTGTGTGTGTATATGTTATTGGGTTTTTCCATCTGGAATTTCTCGGTAGCAGCCCAGAGTCTGGATTTGTGCCCGGACGCCCGGTTGATGGCAATAGGCTCGCCCCCGATTACATGGGACTTAAAAACATAACTGGCAAAATGTGGGTGTACTATAGGTACACCTCTGCCTAACCCTTCGGGGAATACAGGCGTGATGTTATGTGTGTGTGTGTGTAATAATAATGTAAATGTAAATGTATCTACTAATAAGGAACTTATTGGCTAACCAAAATAAATAAATAAATAATCCTTTATGGGATAGGGAAAGTTACTAATACAAATAAGAAGCAAGAAAAGATCAAGAATCGTGCTCTGGGGGACTCCCATTATTACTATAGATCCAGAACATCTTTCTCCGTTGACGTGAGCTCTCGAAGCAACAAAATACGATCTAGACGAATGTGGCCGCTTTTTGTCAGACTTCAAAAAAAGGAGGAGGTTCTCAATTCGATTATATTGTTTTGTGTTACCTCAGAACTTTTTTCTGGGTGAACCGATTTGGATGATTATTTTTTTATTTGATAGCTGATGATTTACATGTGGTCTCATTTAAATTTGATCAAGTTCTAAGCAGCCAGTTTTTGAGTTATCCTTAATACTGCATATTTTTTCCATTTAGTTTATATTGATGATGTTTTAGTAATTTCCTGTCACTGTCATTTACATATTAAGTAGTGGTATACGAATTTGTGTGGGGTAGTTACCGTAACTAAAAAGTGAAAAATAAAAACATTTTTACACAAAAACAAACGACTTCCAAAAAATACACTAAAAACGTGAAAAATAACTTTAAGAAAAGTCGGTGGCCAAAAACGAAAATACAAAACCAAAGACACCGACTTCCGAAATTAAAGTTATTTTTCACGTTTTTTAGTGTATTTTTTAGAAGTCGATTGTTTTTTTGTAAAAAAGTTTTGCTTAAGATCGAATTTGGTTGCTTCGTGTCTTAATATGAAGGTTTATAAAAGGTATTAGAAAATTCTAGGCACAAACTCAAACTCAACTCAAACGCAAACTCAAACTCAAACTCAAAGCATTTATATCAAATAAACCAATTACAGGCACTTTTGAATTGTCAAGGGGTCGGTCAGTCAGAAAGATGAAGCTAGTTACCCATTCCAAAGCGTAGTAGGTACCTATGGAAAAGAACGGGCAAGAAACTCCATGGACACTCTTTTAAATCAAAAAAATGGTGATAAAATATTGATTACATCGTTCATGTTGAAATTATGCATGTGAGAACGATGCAGAACGTTAAAAGCATCCGTAATAAAAAGACAAAAGCAATTCAAATATTAAATTAAATTAAAATAAGCCGTTGCAGCTAAGAAATGACCAGTCCCCACCGACGGCGCCCGTTCACGAACATGACGCATGGATCAGCACCATTCAGCTCAACCATTTTGAAGGGAACTTAATGATCCAACACACACGCCACCACCAGCGAGACATTAGAGTGAGCATGACAAACTCTCAGCCGCCAGGGCACATTCAAGTCAATGAAAGAAAAACCTATTAAATGGTAGCTTTATAGTAGGTACATAGTACTCACACATGTGCTATGCAATTATACAATACTAAAACATTGAATTTATACAATGCAAAGATAAGTTTTTAAAATCTTCAGCAGCTCCAACAGTAGTTTCAAATGCTAATCAATTATTTTATGCGCCCTTGTGGAGCAGGACCAGCGTTGAGCCAAGCATTTTTATCAGCGATGTAATCCCCCAACTTATAATATGCTTGGCTGCATAGTGTGCGTTTTATACAAGATTTGAATTTAGTTTCATTCAGTTGAAGAATATGGGGAGGTATTTTATTGTAACATTTTAAACAGTACCCCATGAAAGATGAGTCTACTTTAGCCAGCCTGAAACCTGGTTGAACTAATTGATCCCTATTTCTAGTGATATAATTGTGTCATTCACCTCTTTTACTAAAAAGATGTAGATTTTTCCTTAATTACATGATGTTTTCATAGATATATTGACAAGGTACCGTCATGATGTTAATATCTTTAAACCGTTCCCTTAGAGAGTCGCGCCTGCGGAGGCCATATATGGCTCGGATGGCTCTTTTCTGCAGAATAAAAATAGACTCGACGTCTGCAGCCCGTCCCCATAGTAAAATACCGTACGACATAATACTATGAAAGTAACTAAAATAGACTAGCCTCGCGGTACCTACGTCAGTAAATTGACGGATTTTTCTCACAGCATATGCTGCTCAACTTAGCTGTCCTGCAAGGGATGTTAAATGAGGACCCCATTGAAGCCTTGAGTCAAGCGTGATGCCCAGGAAAACAGTTTTATCGACGAATTCTAGTTTCTCTTGATTTAATACTATCTCACAATTTGTACTTTTGGCATTTGGTAAGGCAAATCTAATACACTTAGTTTTATTCCCATTTAATACTAAATTATTAGCAGTGAACCAATTTTGGATCTGCAGTAGGGCGTTATTTACGTCGTCAAGATATGATGCACGTCTATTAATTTTAAAAATTAAAGAAGTATCGTCAGCAAATAACACCATTTGTGGTAGGGTTTTTAACAAATGGGGTAGATCATTAATATATACTAAAAAGAGGAAAGGACCCAATATCGAGCCTTGTGGTACACCCATTTTTACTTTTAAACCGAGTGAATTGACACCATTTATTTGAACTTGCTGTTGTCTATCATTTAAATAAGATTCTACTAAACTGAGAGCAAGTTTTCCAAGTCCGTAATGCTCAAGTTTCAAGATTAGGGTTTCGTGGTCGACGCAATCAAATGCCTTGGAGAGGTCACAAAAGATTCCTACAGCGTCTTGGGCTTCTTCCCACGCCGTAAATATGTGTTTTAATAAGGTGACACCGGCGTCAGTCGTACAACGTCCCTTGGTGAAACCATACTGTTGATCATATAAGATTTTATTGGTGTTAAAATGATTGAGCATTTGATTCAGCATTACCTTTTCAAACACCTTGCTGAAAACCGGCAACACGGATACGGGTCTATAATTATTGGTGTCTTTACTATCCCCTGATTTGAAAAGTGGTATTACCTTACTGTATTGCATTAGATCCGGGAAGACTCCTTGATCCACACACAAATTAAATATTAAGGCCAAGTACGGCGCTATAGTCTCTATAATGGAGGAACACACTTTGATAGACATTCCCCATATATCTTCGGTTAGTTTAATCTTGATTTGCTTGAAAGCTTTTAATACTATTATGGGGTTTATATGCTTGAATTTAAATTCCGTCGGGCAGGATGAAACGTTTGCTTTTAATATGTCAATAGAACGCGAGGGTGACGAGTTTAAGGTTTCAGTAGTTTTAAGTGGGATACTGGTAAAGAAATTTACAAATTCTTGAGCAACTTCTTTGTTAGTGCTTATGGGACCACGAGAAGTCTCGAGTTTGAAATCATTATTATGTCTTTTATTCCTGTTAGTTTCATTATTGATAATTTTCCAAACCGTCTTTATTTTATTATCGGCTGATTTGATCTTGTTGCTAATGTACAAGGCTTTAGCTACCTTGCAGGTATTTTTAAAAGTTTTAGAGTAAGTAGCAACGTATTTATTAAAAGTTTCAGAGTTAATATAAGGCTTAAGGTCATACAGCTCAAATAATTTTTCCCTACATTTTTCCACACTTACCGAGGGTGCTGATTGAGCCGTTATTCAAACTTCCTTCTCAGTTACGAGATATAATTTTTTATAGGAGTGGCGCTAGTGGACCGGTGTGCACCCTCTTCAAAGAAATAATATTTTACTAAAATATGATATACATTAATATACCTACACTTAAACCATTATTGTAGTAAATTCGTTTATACGTAATACTACAACACGGACTTTTTCAACTTCTCTTTCTTTAATTCTCCGAGGATTACAGGATTCTACGCCCATCCTTTTGATGCGCCCTGCAGGTCGCATCTTAGAAATATCCTCAAATCCCCTCCCCACTCAACCGACTTCTACTCCTACTCTTTCACCATGCACGCGGTACGGTTGTGGAATTCACTTCCACCTGACATTAGGAACTGCCAAACTGTTGGAGTATTTAAAAGTAGAGTAAAAGAACACTATCTTTCCACTTTGTCATAGTTGCTTATCTATTTATTATTTAAATTACATTATATTTTTATATATTAAGTTGGGGAAAAAGTCTTTTCGCATTATAGTATGTATGAACTTGTAATAAAATCTCTTTGGCTATACTATTTGTATCTGGCTGGTTTTGGTATCATTGAAAGTTAAAATTTTAAAGAACATAATTCCAAATTCAAATTAGGAAAATGTGTGATTTTCATTTGTTTTTCGTACTGTCAAGATGAGTGAATCTAATGAAGAAATTCGATACATTTTAAATTTTTACTACAAAAAAGGTAAAAATGCAACAGAAGCCGCGAATTTTTTTTGCGATGTTTATGAACCTAGTGCAGTGTCTGTGAGAGTAGCACAAATTTGGTTTAAGCGTTTTCAATCCGGAAATTTTGATGTCAAAGATGCACGTCGCTCTGGTCGCCCTATTACGGATAAAATGGATGCCATTTTTGAAAAAGTGGAGCAAGTTCAGCATATCAGTACTTAAGACGTAGCTGAAGAACTGGGAATTGACCACAAAACAGTTTTGGCACATTTGAAAAAAACTGGGTACACAAAAAAGCTCGATATTTGGGTTCCTCACGAGCTCACTGAAAGAAACCTAATGAACCGTGTACTCATTTGTGATTCTTTATTACGACGTAATAAAACCGAACCATTTTTGAAGAAGCTGATAACTGGTGATGAAAAGTGGATCACGTACGACAAGAACGTGCGAAAAAGGTCGTGGTCAAAGGCCGGTCAGGCTTCACAGACTGTGGCGAAACCCGGGTTAACTCGCAACAAGGTGATGCTGTGTGTGTGGTGGGATTGGAAGGGCATTATTCATTATGAGCTGTTACCACCAGGCAGGATCATCGATTCTGAACTCTACTGCGAACAACTGATGAGATTAAAGCAAGAAGTTGAGAGAAAGCGGCCGGAATTAATCAACACAAGGGGTGTGGTTATTCATCATGATAACGCTAGACCTCACACATCTTTAGCCACTCAGCAAAAATTAAGAGAATTTGGCTGGGAGGTGTTAATGCATCCGCCGTATAGTCCTGACCTTGCACCTTCAGATTTCCACCTGTTTCGGTCTCTTCAAAATTCTTTAGGCAGTGTCAGGTTAACATCACGAGAGGACTGCCAAAACCACTTGTCGCGGTATTTTGATCAGAAGTCCCAAAATTTCTATAGCAATGGGATCATGTCCCTACAAGTTATCGAACAAAATGGTACCTACATACTTTAGTTAAATGTAAATAAACTATATTAAAAAATGTTTTGAATTTTCTTAAAAAATGCGAAGAAACTTTTTCCCCAACCTATTATTTTAGAGATAATTATTTTAGAAGTTTGTATGTATGTTAGTATATTCTCTTATTGTATGTTTATATTTAAATTGTAAAATTATTTTAGATTTTATGTATTTTATTTTCCTTTCTACTCTTACACACGTTGTCTTCATCTCTTTAATATACTCTACTATCGCAGGTATGCTGGAAGAGATTTCTTTAGAAATAAGCATCACCTTTGTACCTATTTTTGTGTTCCTTTCTTCTTTTCTGTTTACATAACATAAATATTGTACATAAATGGTTAAATAAATAAATATAAACAAAGGTTATGTTATGTTTTTTTTTTCAATTTAATTTAATTGATCGTTCAAGCAAATAAATACAAATAACCATTAAAGTAGAACAAAGAGATAAGAAGCCATTAAAAAATAAAGAAAATAAAACGATGCAAATAAAGTACCTAGCGATAGCATCGCGCAAACAGAGCTGCAACCATGTTTCTTTACTCTTTCAAATACTTGCTTTTACCTGCAACCCCGCCGGCGTGGATGTGGAAAAACATATTTCTTGCTCATTTCCTGAAGGCGAAAGCGTATTATTTTAAACTGCTAACCATATAAGATTCACCAAACAGCAAGTTTTTTTTTTTTTTGTCTGACCTGATGCAGCTGATTACCAGTATTTTATATGGAGCGACTGCCTATCTGATCTCAAAAACTCAGTTACTGGGTAACACGATACCCCTTGGTAAGACTGGTTGTCAGACTTGCACTTCTGACTACCTGTAAAGACTGTCAAAGGTCTATGAATGACAGCCGGAATCCAGGGCATGGAGGGGTCTTGATATGTAATGGATGGTCACCCATTCACAAAACTACCGCGACAAGCGTAGCGTACCTTCCTTCGCTAGCTAGCTTCGTACCTATCTTCAATCGATCTATGCGGCAAACAATTATTGAAAGTTAACTTTCATTACCTACACTGGTATTCAACTACATACAGTTAAACTGGAATCCAACCCCAACGTAGCCAGAAAAAAACATTTTGCTAACAATAAAACAACCGATTTTTGGATTAAGTGGATTAAATACCGTAAATTATTGGAGTTAAATCAAAAACTGCTCAAGCAAAGTTATTAAAATTTAAATGGGACCAACGTGCAAGCTTCCTCTACCAAATGAAATAATACTTTACAAAATCGGTCCATAATTAAATATAAAAACTTTTTTACAAAAAGAAAAAACAAAAGACTTCATGATTGCGGCAGTCCGTGACTTTGGTTGAGTATTTTCGTTTTTTGCCACTAACTTCTGAAATTAAAGTTATTTTTCTCTTTTTAGTTGTGGTACCTACCCCACACAAATTCGTATACCACTAAGTTGATATATGTAAATAACAGTGACAGGAAATTATTAAAACATCATCACTAAGTAATAAGAAGAATAACTCAAAAATTACTGGTCAGATCTTGATCAAGAATTTGTATGGGACCACATGAGAAGCACCAGCTTTCAAATAAATAAAAAAAACATCAAAATCAGTTCACCTAGAAAAAAGTTCTGAGGTAACACATTTTTTTTTTAAATATAGTCGAATTGAAACCTCTTCCTGTTTTTGAAGTCGATTAAAATATCGATGAACATACATTAAAAATAAATAAAACCGAAACATACAACCTCCTCCTTTTCAGGAGTCGGTTGAAAACGTTAGGCAGATTATCATAATAATAACAATGTTATTTATTTTACTTTATACATAATTATACTGATTAAAGTCATGAAAGCGATTGTCAATACGGTTTTTTTTATGCTGGTGGCTGTGTTTAATTTAGCATGGCCTTCAGTTTTCTCAAAATGCTGTGTTGTTAACGATCATAATTACTTTTTCAAAATGCAAACCATCTGTGTCAACATAAGTAAATAAATAAGGAAGTGAACTATCATCAAGTTAAATACTAATTTAAATTATACTAGCTTCTGTCCAAGACTTCGTTCGCGAGGAAGTCGACAACACAATATATTAAAATAAAAGCCGTAAAGAAAAAGCAGCCACATAGATTGTAAACACACGGGATTTCTCATTAAAGCGGTACCCCGACCAAAACCTTGCCATAGTGCGTTATTCAGAGGCTATCAACCATGGACCTAACAAACTGGACTGAGCTCTCGTACCAAAAACACGAGCAGAGAGATATTGCATACCGAGCCTCGGTATGCAATATCTCTCTCTGCTCGTCTCCTTATCTCTTTCTAATAGGGTGACCAAACATTTTTATAACTGACAGGAAAGTTCGTTTGGAAGAGATAATTTGTGTCCGGTTGATACTAAGTGATTTCAAATTATTGTTTTGTAGCGGTATCTACACCGCCACATGCGAGCTACACGTCACACTGACGTCACGCAAATCCTGCATCGCGCAAGCAGAGTTTACCGCGCGACTAGCATATTATATACAACGTCCCGACATCAACCGTCAGTTGCCCACCAGACACAACACCCATCTGGTCGGAGGATCCTCCCTTTTCTATGGAGGTATGAGTGAGCTTTACACCCTGTTCCTCATACCTCTATAGTTTGTAACTTACTTAACTTCTTTACTTTTCTTCTGTAAGTAACTTCATTTCAATATTTTTGTAATAAATTATTAATTTACTATTTGATGTTCAAATAGTGAAATAATAATTTATGAAAAAAAAAAGAAAATTAAACCTTTAAAAACTATACATATCGGAAAAGACTTTCTCGAAAGCTGATTATTTGAAACTGACATTTTTGTATACTACATATATAATTATATAGTCCTCCTTATCAATTTCGACAACGGCGTCCCTTTGAAATTATTATTTCCTAGCGTGTGCCTGTTTTATACTATGTCGGTGTTGAATCGTTCATGTACCCATGTTTTAAAAAATAAGTTATGATACCTAGACTACAATATTGTTGAGGAGACACATGTCTTGTGTCAAATCATCAAATATGATCACGTATACGTGGTTTATGATGACATAGGCAAGCTATATAAATGAAGCAAAGGGAAATAAAACTAAGTGTGTGTGACAAACATTTTTTCAAACTCAAACTCGAAGCATTTATTTCAAATAAGTAAACCAATTACCAGTAAACCAATATAAAAATCTGCCGGCTTGAAATGAAGGCTGCACACAACAGAATTTTTGGTAATTGTTTGTGTTTCGGGAATTACATCCAACCATTTTCGCTTCACTTCTCCTTTTGATGGAAAGCTGTAACCAACATAAAAATAATGCTATTTCAATCATGCGGTACATAGGTGCAAATTGTATTTATTATACGCATTATATTAATAGTTTTAATCAGAAATACACTAAAGCGTTGGTTTCTCCCGTCTACAAAACTTCTAGAGCATGGTCATACTACTTATTGTTATTAAGCATAATCTTTGTAATTCCTTACCAATGAATGAAATGCCACAACCAGCATACGATTCACTTTTACTTGTCTTGTTAAAACACTTTTTCACCATTTCCACCATAAAAATTACAAAAGAACTGTAGCTAAAACTTTAAATGCGATGCGTCTTCACAAAATAACAGAAAAAGTCATTCGCATGTCAGATTTTAGTTACAAGAGTAATTTTATGATAACTACCAAACAATTATTATTTTGATTATTTTATTAAAATTAAATTATTTACTACTATGTACAGATTGTAAATCTTTGTATAAAATTATTTAAAAATAATCTAAAAGCTAAAAATATTTATACGTAACTTATTTTACTTGCAGTTGGTGAAATATTTTCTACCATCTTTAACATTTTTGTTTTCTAACAATTGAGAAAACGGGACAAACAGCCTCGGCTTTGACTTTCACTCTCAGCTCGTTTTGCCTCGGCTAAGATAGCCTAACAAAAGTAAACCTAAATGTATGTAAGAGCGGGAGGGCTCGGGGATCTCAAATGATAACGATCAGACACCTTGTTAACACTTTTAATCACTAACAGCCAATAATCACAACTCAAAATAATAATATAATAATAATAATGATTCACACAACTTAATTTTACAACGAGATGCACACAGTTCAAAATACAATTTAATACTTCGCGCTCTGTTTTTTTTTTTTTTTTTTTCCTAATTGGCAGCTCGTAGTTTTAACCACTAAGGTCTTGGCTACTTAACCGGGCAAGCTTGTGGGTGCCTTAAGCTACTAACTTAAAGCCTCCAGCCAGGGGCGAAGATTCTTAAATACTAGGTTACCGCACGCTAAGGGCACCCCCTGTGGGGTACGAACCTCGGCTTAGGGCGTCACTGAGGGGAGGGCAGCAAGGTGGGACAGGCTGGATCGAACTTATATTATTATTATCAGGGGAATTTAAAGCTACAGGCTCAGCTACGGCGCGGGCTGGCGCGTCGTCGAGCAAGGGTCGGGGGGGGGGACAATTACGTCGGGGGCGTCGCGTAGGACCTCGGCGGCGAGGTCGGAACGATGGCGGTCTGTTTTTGTGTACTGTACTGGTGGCCCTACTGCTCTCCTGGAGGAGGGTTATGGGGTCATCGGGGTCGGACAGGGCATGTCTTGGACGGCGGGTATGAATAATGCGGGAGGGGGTATATCTGGCAGCCTCGACAACCAGAGGGTTACGATGTGAGGCCGCGGAGTCGAAGAAACGCTTGGAAATGCGCTTCATGAACTGACGGATAGTGGGATTTTTCAGATCGAGATGGAGGATCTCGTTCCGAACGAACCAAGGGGAGCCGGTTGCCAAAGTCAAAGTCAAAGTCAAAACGCTCTACGGAGGAACCGGTTTTGGAGGGTCTGCATCCTATGGATGTGGTGGGGTTTCGAGTGTGCGAAAACCACGCTCGCGTAGGTCATGATTGGTCGAATGCACGCTGTGTAAATGCGCAATTTGCACTTAAGTGACAATTTGCTGCGTGCATTCAATAGGGAGTGGAGTCTACCGATAGCGAAAGCGGCGCGCGAACGCGCCTGCCTTATGTGCTCACCGAAAGAGAGTTTATGGTCCAGTATGACACCCAAATACTTGGCTCGCTTCTCCCAAGGGATAGGCTTGCCGAGCATGGTGATCGGACGGGGAGGGGTGAGGTTGAGTCCCGGTTTCAAAAATAGAACCGCTTGACTCTTATCGGGATTGACTTCGATTCTCCACTTCCTAAACCAGTCACCGAGTTAGTTGACTGTGGTTTGGAGAGTGCGAGATATCGCATCGGGGCTTACGCCGGTGCACAGTATGGTATTTTCATGATCTAGACGGACAATATTATTTAACTCAATATATGTGTATGGAATACCCTAACAATTAATCAAGTACGTATTAAATAAAATTTAAACACATTGGGAAGGTTTTAGATATTATATTTCAACATAATAATACAAAAAAAAAAACAAACAATTAAAATAAAATAAAAATAATGATTTATTTCTCTCAAAAAGGTACAGACTTTGGTTCATGTCATATTATGTCAAATCAGACAGAATTACATAAATTAGATAGGTACCTATCAGTCAGAATCTTCATCAAATTCTTCGGAATCTGATAGATATCGTCCTAATTCACCGTGGTCAGATGACAAAAGCTCGCGCACTTCAGAAGTAATTTGACCCCGTTTAGTTTTTGGAGGAGCCCTTAAACTTGCAATGAATGGATCTGATGACACAAGCAATCTATTTAGTAAATCAGTGTTTGTATTAACTCTTGACGACTTTCTCGTAAAGAGTTCTCTAAATTTTCTATTGTGCTTATTTCTAGCCTCTTGTGCTTCTTCCGAAAGTTGTCCTATTGGAAGAACACATGCAGCAATGATATCTTTTCCGTGGAAAAGTATTTTATGTACGCTTACAGGCATTGCGTACCATGAGTACTCTTTAATATATAGCTTCCTTGTTTCCTTAGCGTATTTATGAAATTTATCGACATTTATTGGAAACCCGCTATTTATACATTCTAATATGACACGGAAGCGATTGATAAGCTCAACATTAACACCTGTTATTTCTGCTGACATTTCAGCATTTCTGAAAAACTTGCGAGCCGTGTTCCCGTCATTTGTATTGCCTGTCTGTTGTTTAGGCATATCTACCAATAAGCCCAACTCGCGCCTAAACTTCTCTTGTACGTTTTTCTTTTTTTCAGCTACTTTTTTTTTATTATCTGCTCCCCGAGCCTGCCATGTTTTTATATCAAGACGATAAGATATGTGTAAGATGCATTCAAAAAATCTTATCCATGAATGCAGAGGGGACAGGCCCAATGAGAGAAACTCGCTTTTTACCGTCTTTTTTAACATCAGCCTTTCGTTGTTCATTTCTCTAGGCTTTGCACCACATAAATAACAGGTTTGTGTGGACGCGCACGAAGTTACTGCATTACAAATTTTGCCATCAATCATGCAGAATATCAATGTTGGCTTTACAAAGACTTCTGTGTCATTTACAACAATTTTAGTAGGCGACAAAGTAGTTACCTGCTCCTTAACTTTGTCAACTTCCGTAAGAATTAAGTCCACAGTTTCCTTTCCAAATACAAACTTAATGGGTCTACAATATCTAGTAGACGATGTGGAAGGATTTTGCCACACAATTGTTTTAATGTCTTGGTCACTCACTGCATACATTTGGATAGGCACCATCGAAATACTGAATAAACTGGCATCACTGCAATGTTCGTCCGAAAATTTTTGTTTGTACCTGGTTTGTTCCGCTCCATCACAACCCCATTTCACAATTATATCCAGGTTTCTCAAGTCGGTTATAGTCTTCAAGACGTCTTCTTGTACTTTGCATAGTCGTGTAATCGTGTGATCCATTAAAGATTGTAGTTTAATTTCAGCGTGCGTTTCGGTGACATTAATACCACTAGGATAGCACATTTGTTTTGCCGCTTTAACTTTATAATAAGGTGGATATAGTTTTTTATTCACTTCTTTTATTTGCTGGCGTATAACATTATATTGATGTGATGAGAGATTTGCATCTATAATTAATGAGAGAGCTTGTTCTTCTGAAAGTCCGTAATGGATTTTGCATGCAGAACTCTTCCGCGCTTTTTTAATTTTTGTACCTCTCTGAGGTGAAAAGAGACAAAGTTCTCTTACAATAGCAACTGAATCTTTTTTTCCAGCTTGTCGAAGGCTTACCTCGGTTGCCATCGATAACTCTTCCTGGCTCGATGTGTCAAGGAGCTGTTGAATTCGTCGCCTTTTTGTTTTATCGCTTGAATGTTCAAAGACTTTTTGTGGTCTTCCGGGTCGGTTACTCGTTCCAGGTAGTGAAATATCCATGGTAGGTTCACTGACAATATTTGGAAGCGAAATATTCTCTTCTAACCACGAAGAGTTCGCTTTAAAGAAGCGTTCTCGGTGCCTTCCCGACTTCGACCATTTTGCATCGATTTTTGTGCAATTATTTCTTATTATTGTTCTAATTCTCTTTAAATTGTCATCACTGAGGGGTGGGTCACCAAGTTCTTGTAGAATATGATGTAATAAGGCATCCATTCTCGTTTGTTTTGCGTTTGCAAACCAAACATCGAAAAACAAACGTCGCGATATTTGCGGAGTCATTCTGAAAATAAGAAATAATTGTATGAGTGTCGCAAACTTTCGCCAACTAATAAACTTGTTACGTATAGCTTAAAGATGGTTCTTTCATTAGAATATAATACGTGATCGGAATAATGCGGAATAATAAACTAAAACTCAAGTACAAACTAAAAAAACTTTTTTTTTTTACCATAAATACCTTGATCTATTCTTTTGAACCTAACGATAAAATTTATACACGAATTAAAGAAAATATGTATGCAAACTTACCTTGAGATTCACGTGGAAACAATAACAACAAAAAATCACTATTAACGTACACAAACACAGCGTATTCATCGAGCAAACTCAGACGAATGACACGAGCGCGAGGCGTACGTGTCTGTGAAGCGCAGGTAGGCGGCCGTTCCGACCCTTGTATCTATTGTTCGGCACGACTTCTGGGTAAATAAACCTTTGTCCATTGTAGTATAACTTGTCTTCAGTCAATACACACTAGTGTTAAGCCTGTTCAGACAAGTACCAATAATTTATAATGTCCGTCTAGATCATGAAAATACCATACTGTGCGGTGTAGTAAATGGCCGTATCGTCTGCGAACATAGCCAACTGTGCCCTTTTACTTTTGGGGATATCGCTGGTGAATAGCGTGAAAATGAGAGGGGCGAGCACGGAGCCCTGAGGGACTCCGGCGCGAATGGGACGGGGGGAGGATAGCGCTCCTTCGATGCGGAATCGGAAGGTGCGGTTCGACAAAAAGTCTCGCAGGAAGAGCACGAGACGATCTGGCACTTTAAGTTTGTATAGCTTATATAATAAGCCATTGTGCCAGACTTTGTCGAACGCTTTCGCTATATCGAAGAAAACAGCACCCGTCAACGAACCACGTTGGAAGCCAACGCTTATGTGTTCGACGATACGGTGGACCTGTTGGACGCACGAGTGTTGGGTTCGGAAACCGAACTGCTCGTTGGGAATGAGACCTTTCGTCTCGGCATAGTCTCTGAGACGCTTATAAATAAGCCTCTCATAGATTTTGCCGATGACATTGAGGAGACTGATGGGGCGGTAGCTGGAGGGAGCGGATTTAGGCTTGCCCAGCTTGGGAATACCGATGACAGTGGCCTGTTTCCACGCTTGGGGGAAGATGTTATTGCTCATGGCACCATTGAAGATGGTGGTCAGAGAGGTGAGCTTGGTCTACAGGTTGAGAGCTGGGCGAACATTGGGCCTCAAGACTGTCGGCTAGGCACTCGGCCTTGTCGACATCATCGAAAGCGATGGTATTGTCTGGGCGGATCAAGGGGGGCATAGGAGCTACATCTCGGGATTTGAGTTTCCTCTGAAGCTCCCAGAATGCTAGGTGGGTAGGCTCTAGTTCGCTCAATAACTTTTCCCAGCCCGTTTCTCGATGCTCCGCTACGCGTGTCCTTACAGCTCGCTGTAAGTAGCGCATATGGGCTCGGTTCGCGTCGCAGGGAAAGTTGCTGTACGCACGGACAGCCGCGTTCTTCTCAGTCATCAGTTCACGTACATCGTCCGGCAACTTCCAGCGACGGTCGTCCGTCGCTGGAACTTCCCTTGAACAATCGTTCAGGACTGATTGTACGTGTCCAGTGAATGAGACGATCGCAGCCTGCGTGTCAGCGATAGAGTCGAAGAGGTCGGGGATGGAGTCTAGGTGGGGGGACGTGTTGGATTCCAGGCGTTCGCTTACTTTCCTCCAGTCCGTTACCACTTTTGTGGAGGGGGGTTGGTCGGGGTCGGGGAGGCCTACGCGAGGGCTAGTTTAAGCACAACTGGTCGGTGGTCAGATGACAGTTCGTGTATCACGTCTATAGAATCCAACCGTAGGTTGATATTCTTTATAAGTGATACATCGAGCACGTCAGGGGTGTGGTCAACTGAGTGGGGGAAATGAGTGGGAGTCATCGCGGCGATGACATCGAAATTTAGAGGGGCACAGAGGTCAAACAAGTGTCTCCCTCGGGTAGAGATTCTGGTATTATTCCAGGCGTGATGTTTGGCGTTGAGATCCCCCGCTATGATAACGGAGTCACTCAGGCCGAGGAGAATGGTCAGGTCGTCAGTCAAGAGTTGGAAGTTCTCTGATTGGTTCGTAGGGGGGAGGTGATCGGTTGGTGTCCTGTCATGCCTAGCCGGCAAATGGAGACTTCTAGTCGTGAGAGGGGGGGCGGTTCCAAGGGGATGCAGTAGAGGGATTTTTTATAGTAAATGAGGGTGCCACCCTTGTGACACCGAGTCCTGTCGTTTCGAACAACCCGATAGTTCGCTATCGACGGCGTTCGCATATGGGGTTTTAGAAATGTCTACTGTAAGAGGAGGACATCGATCTGGTGGTCGCGGAGGAAGGTACAGATTTCGTCGCGCTGACCTTGGATGCCATTGGCATTGAAGTAACCTAGCTTTAGGGATCGGGGTTTTAGACGCGTGACGATTCCGTTATCCATTAGTGGGATTGGGGGAGTTGACGAAGGACTGAAGCGCGTGCGTAATATCCGGGTACGCGTTGTAGATGCATTGAATGGCGTAGAGGTTACCGGCATTTCTGGCGGCAACGATTTCATTTGCCATTTGTCGGGCGCGAGGGGTGAGGAAGGCAGTGAAGGTGCCTGAGATCACGTTGAACGGATCCATGGGGTTGGGGCCGACAGCCACGGGTGTGGTTGAGGAAGGAACGGGCGCGACTGGGGCGAGGGTAGTGGCTTTAGGAGCCGGGGGGTTGTTAGCGAGGGGCGCGGGTGCGCGCGCGGGCGCGGGCGCGTGTGCGGGCGCGGCGCGAGCGCGTGTGCGCGAATACGGGGGTCCATCTGATGAGCCACGAGGGGAGGAAGGGGGGGGGTTGGTTACGCACCAGGGCCGGGAAGGCCTGTTGGTGCTGGGATAAGTTCCAAGCGTTGGGTCTCTGGGGACTCAGGCGCTCGGGAAGTTCCCTGACGAGCGTCCGTACGCTTCGTCAACTTCGGGTTTGTTGCCTTAGGGGCTTTGGGGCAGCCACGGTAATTGGCTGGATGCCCGGAGAGGCCACACAGCACACAGCTGGGTGGTTCCGTGCAGAGGGTTCGGTCCTTGGGACGGGAGCACTCGGAAGTGCCATGCCCACCCAGGCACTTGACGCACCTGGGTGTGGCATGGCAATTCTTTTGTGAATGGCCGTATAGCTGACAGCGGTGACACTGGCCGACGATTCCAGTCTTACGGGGCTTTTGGATATCGAATCCAGTCAGGTGACAGAGGGACTTGATTTGAAAAATCGGATGGTGTCCTTCGACGGGGGGGCATACAACAAGGACCATGTTGTATGGCTCGCCGCCTCGGGCGCGGTGCATGCGGTGCACCTCGGCTACGGGGATACCTTGTGACATAAGGTCGTCTTTGAGGTCGGAGGTAGCGATCTCCTTGGGGATCCTATTAATGACCACGCAAGTCTGGCGGTCCTCGGAGGGCTATTTACTTGGGGGGGATGGTGGAATATAAGATTCCGGCCTAAAATTCCCTATGCCTAACTCCCCGGGTGGGTGTTCCCGGGGATGAGTTACCCTCCCTGTCGGGTATAGATAGGGAGGTGAGTACCTATGATTCGCGCTCTGTGACTAGAGCGAGCCTATTTATACTTTTAAACAACTACATATTAACGTCACACAGCAACGACTACCGTTAGCATTTGTTTTACAATAACATTTTTATTGAATTTAGTAAAAATAATGTAATGGCACACAATATTTGATTTGTTATTAATTAATAACACTTTATAAATACTTTAAATTGTAAATTTAGTTAGGTAGCAATTATTTTATTTAAATGAACTAACAGTTACAATGTTCCATTTTCGTTTTTAAAGTTTTAAATTAATACTTAAATAAAAACATACCTTAAAATTAATAATACTTAATTTACTGCGATTTTATAATGTATTGCAAAATCACTTATTTATTGATTGCAGTGATTCGTGTTTCCGTTACGTCATCAGCTGATGTGATGTTTGTTTTTGTCTGTGGTACTGTTTTTATTTGCCAGCGCTATCATGTATGTAACAGTTGTGGTTAATTTTTGTATGATACGATTTTTGGAGAGCTCAGTCCAGTTTGTATATTAGGTCTATGCTATCAATTTATTCACTATAGGTAATAAACTACATCTAAAAGTACATTTTTAATGTTCGATATCCTATCATCACATTGCAGGTTCTTATTTGTTTTTATGCGTTCTACATACATTTAAAATCTCCTTGTAAAAAACTAAAACTAAAATTATTGCTTGCATCTTTTGCTAAAGGTGACGTTCTATTAATTTGAGGATTACACTTATAATGGTTACATAATTAAAAAATCTAAATAATTCACGTTTTATTTACTTTTTTTTTTTGTGAATTCTATGGTAAATGAGCGTGCGCAGGGAGCGAGACAGAGCGAGACTCAGCAACGATTCGTTTATTTTTTTTGCATTTGATATTATTATATTTTATTTTAATTTTTAACCGACTTCAAAAAAGGAGGAGCTTTTTAACTGTCTTCAAAAAAGGAGGAGGTTTCTCAATTCGACCGTAGGTATTTTTTTATTTTTTTTTATGTTTGTTCGCGGTTAACTTCGTCGTTTATGAACCGATTTTGATTATTATTTTTTTGTTGGAAAGGAGAAATCCCATGTCCCATGATAAAGAAACTAGGATAGGCAACCTTCGAAAATCGTAGGGGCGACCAGTGCGAATATTTTTTTTTTCCTTATATTGAGTTTCTTGCCCGTTCTTCTCCATAGGTACCTACTACGCTTTGGAAAGTGCAACTAGCTTCATCTTTCTGATTCACCGACCCTTTGACAGTTCAAAAGTCTCTGTAATTGGTTTATTTGAAATAAATGCTTTGAGTTGAGTTGACAAAAAGACAAACAACAAAAATGAATTCTAAAAACTATACTTTCGGTATGAGAATCATTCCCTGGCCTCGTAAAAAATACTTAACAACGTACAGTTTTCACTTCACATTACGATTTTATTATATGTGTAGATATTAATACTTTCTTTCGAGCAGGTATGATAATGAATAAAATTGTTTTTCCAAAATATCGAACCACTTGTGTCAACACATTGAAAACCATCAAGTGAAACGCTGTAATTTCAATTAAACAATACTTTCTTACAAGCAAGTATAAAAACCCTATTTAGGAATATTTTGAGCCACAGTACGAAAATGGCAGCAATATACGTGAACCTACTTAAATTAATCGTACTTGGTACTTTAGTACTAGGAGTACAGAATTCTATGATCGAAATAAATGGTTTCAATCTACCGAAGGTTGACGATTGGTGGGGTACAGAAGAATCGAAGAGTAACTATGACACCAGCATCAGGAGATTGGACGTTAAATTTGAGGAAGTGGTGAGTGAGTGATGATAACTTATTATTTTAAATTTTATGTCAATTATGATTTTTTATACATAATAGTTAAAACGGCGCT
Organism: Griposia aprilina; assembly: GCA_916610205.1. Classification (NCBI taxonomy): domain Eukaryota; kingdom Metazoa; phylum Arthropoda; class Insecta; order Lepidoptera; family Noctuidae; genus Griposia; species Griposia aprilina. The sequence continues at coordinate 17,133,772 of OU744307.1, read as the reverse complement.
TGTATAGACGAGCAATTCTGTTTAGCAATTATTTCTTGCCAACAGTTACCGGAGATAGTAGAGCAATCTAGTTACATTGTATTCTGATAATCATCAAGAAAGAAGAACTACTGCAGAGAATTATTTTTTGCGAAAATAAGTTATATATTTAAATATACTGACCAATTTTTTATTCTGTTTACAGATGATTACCGACCTCAAGCATCGTCTGAAGAACCACAGATCATTCACACCACCTCTGGAAGGTGCAGCGTTCCACTATGGCTTCAACACGAATAACATGCAGAATTGGACAGATTATTGGGCTGATGGGTACAACTTCACAGAGGGTGAGAAGCGCCTGAACAAGTTTCCTCATTTCAAGACAAATATCCAGGGTTTGGATATGCATTTCATCAGGGTTAAACCAGACGTAAGTTTTTTACTAAAGCTGTTCTTAAGCTTAGCTATTCTTTACTGTACCCACGTCAGCAATATCAAAATTATCTTGACTTTGCATATAATTTTCCATTAGTTAGCTGGCAGTGTGTCAAAAAGGGAAACGCCAGTCTTCTACTTAATAGAAACCTTAAATTCATTCACTGACAGACAAGTCTCAGCTGGATCTAGATGTTGGAAATTTTGCACAACAGTTCTTTTTGCTACTAAAAAAGGATTTTTGATCAAATCATCCCCTAAATAGGGAATGAGAGTTAGTTCCTAAGGAAGTTTGTCATTTTTGTAAATGGGAAATCTCACGGGCTCACTGGCACACGTGTTGTATACGATACCAAACTATCTTGGAAGGTTGCAAAGCAAATAGAAGTCTCTCATGTCCAAACAGAGTCAAAGATTCCACGTGGTAACAATTTAAAAGAAAAAAACGAAATGTTGAACTTAGAAAGCTACACTACAGCATACAGCTGAGCTGTTGGGGATTTTAGGCGCCACTTCTTCTTCCCAGCTAAAGCATTAGGAAGTAGAGAAGCGCGGGCGTTTTGGGGGACTGTCACTTCAAAAACTGCCGATTCGTAGCCTAATTTGTATAAATGGCTTTTGATTTTGTCAGTAAAATGCACGGTGTCTCTGACAATCTCCACTCATAAAAATAACTGCCAAAAATTCTTCAAAACTTGATTAGGTACATCATTTCGTCTACAGGTGCCTGATTCCGTAGAAGTCGTACCTCTCCTGCTGCTGCACGGCTGGCCCGGGTCCATCAGGGAGTTCTATAGCGCCATACCTTTACTCACCGCTTATGATGGACAGAGAGATTTCGCTGTGGAAGTCATAATACCCAGTCTGCCTGGATTTGGATTTTCTGGGGTATGTATGAACCATAATTATGTCAATTTGATGGAACGATTTTGAGAATATTCAGAAGATTCCGATTTTTATCTGACTTTGCAATGGATTCAGTGTTCGGTTATGATTGTGGCAAGGTATTATACATAATCATATAAGACCATGAAGATCAAAAGTGACAACTTACTAATTAAAACTACAAACTTATACTGAACTACTTGGTAAAATTAATTAAATCACAATACTTCCCGTGACCCAAGGGCTGGCTTTCACCTTGGCCAGAGGCTAAGCATTGCCATACAACGTGACAATGCCGCCAATCTCTTAAGAACATTGCCGACAGAGATGCGGGTGAATTTTTTTACGCCATATTTTAGTTTCTGAATATTTTTGGTTAAGTTAGGATATAGTTTTGTTATTTTTATTAATTAATTAGGTATAAATTTATATTTACGTACATATTTTAATTGTGAATAAATACTTAATAGTTCTAGGTAAAATTGTAGACCGTCGTGTCTAACCTAGATAGACGCGCAATTTACTTTGAGCAATTTGTTTTAACACATTATGGTTAACATGAAATGTGCATAATCGGCCCATAATATTCCTACTGCTGGGACACAGGCTTCCTCTCTTCGAGAGGCAGGGAGCTGTAATCTACCACGCGGGCCCAGTAAGGGTTGATAGATGTCACATTTCTTCGAATTTTAAATTCTAGACATGCCGGTTTCCTCACGATGTTTTTTTTTTTTTCCTCCACTGTTTTGAAACCAGTGCTGATGCAATTATTTACACAAAGTAAAGCCCCTGTCTGGGTTCGAACCCAGTACTTAATAAATAATAAATACGTAATTTTATTCACCAAAGAAATAATACGTATGATATACAGCATAATATTATATATCCATTCACAATTAACCATTATAACGCCATTACCAAAAATAATGGCATATTCACTTATAACATTACTTGTGCCCCACCTTATAGAATGGGGTGAAAAGTGATAGTTTTTAAAATAGCTCGTGGACCTGTTTCACCTTTTTAACCGACTTCCAAAAAGGAGGAGGTTATATGTTCGGCTGTATGTATGTTATTTTTTTATGTATGTTCACCGATTTATCCGTCAATTCTGAACCGATTTTAAAATATTTTTTCTGTTTGAAAGGGTATGCTCTCGAGGTGGTTCCAATGTCACCAAGTCAGAATCTGATGAGGGGATCCCGAGGAAAATCCTCAAATTTTATAGGCACACCTATAGCGATTTGGGTATTTTTTATAGTAACTCGTGCATTTGCTCTTGGAAAGTACCATTTGGTGAAGTGGAACTGATGATGAAGACCAAAGGTGGCCACCGGAACTACTCATTGTGTTTGCGATTCGATTACTTTACTATGGTTGCTAAGCAAGTTAAGCTCATCACAATACATATGGTGAAATGGAGCTAATAGTGGCTTCACCATCAGCTCCAATACTTCTCGTTTTACCAGGAGAACTCCTCAACAATTGACGTCCCTGCATCGGGAAAAGCAATATTTTGTAAAAAGGTGATGAGCATTTGAAATTAGGCTATTGTACCTTAGATAAAATAATAACTGACCCACTAAAAAGTGAAAAACAAAAATGTTAAAAAAAATAACTGACTTCTAAAAATAAAAAATAACTTTAATTTCGGAAGTCGGTGGCATAAAACTAAAATACAGATCCAAAGACACCGACTTCCAAAATTAAACTTATTTTTCATTTTGTAGTGTTTTTTTTTAGAAGACGGTTGTTTTTTTTTTGTAAAAACGTTCTTTTTTCAGGATGTTTTTTCGGAGCGCGTGCCTTACAAATCGTAAGTCAGGGCCGCTACCACTGGGCAACCATTTCCCAACCACATAAAACGAGCATGCTAAATGACGTTTAAACGTCAAAAATGTATGGTTAAACAGTCGCTAATCAACTTTAAGCAACGTTTACAAATACAGGGGAAAACCTAGTCTACAATAATTATGACGTAAACCACCGCCCACTTACTTCAAAACGGTCTTTCTCTCTGTGAGGGAAAACTCAGAGGACGATCGAGGAACAGTAATAGACATGTAGCGGTATCAACATCGCCACATGCGAGGTATACGTCATACTGACGTCACGCAAATCCTGCATCGCGCAAGCAGAGTTTACCGCGCGACTAGCATATATACAACATCACGACATCAACCGTCGGGCAGTTGCCCACCAGACACAACAACTGTCTGGTCGGAGGATCCTCCCTTTTCTATAGAGTGAACTTTACACCCTGTTTCTCATATCTCTATAGACAAATACAACAAATGTGAACTTGGTCAACGGATTATCATCAACCTCATGGTAATTTCACCCACAGTTGGGCACAGGCATCTCGTTGGCTGTTCTAGACTCCCTGCTCCTGTACTAAGTAGCCTCAGCTGCGGGGTAATAGCGTAACAAACTAACAGTAGGAATGGTTTTCATTTTGACAGTTCAACAACATTCATTGCGTTTTTTACGTTGTTGAGCGGACAAACTTTTCGAACATATGAAGCAATGGATTAGCAATATCCTTCAAAATGATTCAGATTCTGATTATTATTGTGTTACGCAAATAAGGTGCAGGTATCTACCAATAGATTCTAACATTAAACTACTTATTTCTATATTTCCCAGGCAGCAGTTCGCAGAGGATTAGGAGGGACAGAAATGGCAGTAGTTCTCAGAAACCTCATGCACAGACTTGGTTTCGAAAAGTTCTACATTCAAGGCGGAGACTGGGGCGCTCATATATGCAACAGCATTGCTACTCTGTTCCCAGATGTAAGTTTCCTGTAAAAATAATAAGAAATGAACTGCATGAATGACTGCTTCGTTGGTCTAGTGGTCGCAAGCGCTACTGCTGAGCATGAGGTCCTGGGTTCGATTCCCGGGTCGGGCAAAGTGTTATTGGATTTTCCATCTGGAATTTCTCGGTAGCAGCCCGGAGTCTGGATTTGTGCCCGGTTGATGGCAATAGGCTCGCCCCCTATTACATGGGACTTAAACATAACTGGCGAAATGTGGGTGTGCTATTGGTACACCTCTGCCTAACCCTTCGGGGAATACAGGCGTGATGTTATGTGTATGTATAATAAGAAATAGAGCACTAATAATGTAAGCTAACCGAAAAAAAATATTCAAACTCAGAAAAGCGATTAAAGGTACAAGTCCGTAGCCGACTGCAGGCAGCAGCAGCAGACGACGTGTCGCTGCGACACTACTGGTTTCTATGTATTTCTATGAAATACCTTCCGTAGCTAGCGACACATCGTTTTCATAGAAATACATATAAACCAGTAGTGTCGCAGCGACACGTCGTCTGCTGCTACCTGCAGTCGACTACGGACTTGTAACTTAACATTTATATATCTTTCACCTAAATCATATAGTGCTTTCTGACTCAAATATTTCAAAGCTACAGAGAATTATAAACAATTTATAATGCACTATTAACCAAAATAGTAATTAATGTTTTCCTAACTTTGCAATTCTCTGCTCCTGTCTACTCCCATGGACAGACCACTTCAGCAATGTATGCATAGTTGACCTCATCAATGCATTACAGTTTTTGGCAAAAATTTCCAGTAAACTAAACCTTCACTAAGGTTGAAACTATGTATAGCGATAAGGAGAAACTGAGATACAGTTATAGATAAGTCCACATACACAGTACATACACTACACACACACACCCAAAGCATCAGAAGCACAAATCGGATATCACACCCACGAAACCACAACACACACAAGATACAACCAATACACACACTAGATACAACCACTACACACACAAGATACACCCGCCAACAAATTCACAAACATACCAAAACACCACTTCTTATTCTTATTTCTTCATTTTATTTTTATGTTGTGCATTAACTATAAGCGCTCCCTGCTACTGTTATCTTTGTCCTCAGCATAGCTCTTAATTATGTCTTCGAGATAAGCAGACCATGAGAGCCGCAACACAGGTTTTACTTAGTATGGGCTCGTCTCCCATCTTCAAACTTTTTGAAATATAAACTGTGTACACATTAATACTTGTAGGAGAAAATAAATAAAACTATAATTTTAATATTATTCAAATTTTAAATTAAAAAAAAGATAATAAAAATAATAAAAAATAATTATAGATAGATATAGATTGATATTAGTTTTTTACTAAAAGCCTAACAAATAGGCCTTATCGTTTTACTACGCGTGTCAAACAATTATTGATATATCATAAAATAATTATTTCCTTTGACGCTGGCAGAATAGTCGACATCGGCTCAGTTGCAAAAGAAGAAAAAAAAACAAAACGTTTTTGTGCAAACACGAGAGGACACATGTCATTTAAAAACAAAATAAAAGTAAAATATTTAAAATAAAGAACAATGAAAATAAAGCTATAAAAACATTGTAAAATCCAAAAGTGCACGCCTCATAATCTCATTCAATTCTATAAAAAATATACATCGAACGAAATGTCCAATCGTATTTTTGTAATTATTACTAATTGAATAACAAACTATATTGAATTAAAGGCTCGTGCACACAGGCACGACGGGCGGCGCCTTTGTGTCGGGCTGACGCGTCGCGCCAGTGTGCACGAGCCTTTGTCCGTGATTTTCGGAAGGACTTAGTTTTCGACAATACTGAAGCGTTTAAAAAAAAATAACTCGATTAGTTAAGTTTTTTGGGAATTATCGTGACCACGCCAGGATCCATACATACAGACACACGGACGTCCACAGAATATATTTTTTAAACAGTTTTTTCATTATTGCAAATAGCAAAGTGTATTTTGAAAATAACACGAGTGTTGAAACTAGTGTTTTTTCTTGACGTTTGTGTGTGAATATTATTCTACAAGTGCGATATGAAATAAATAGAGACATTTTTAGCTCAAGGAATTATTTGTTCTTTGTAAGGCGAGAGTAGTGCACTACCTCACGCGCTTCGCTTATGAGGCGTGCAAAAGAGGATTTACATTTCTTAATAGCTTCAACATTGGGGAAGGTAACTGTCAAAATGGCGCTGTCGTAGCTAATCGTAGCTAAAGAAAGCAAGAAAAGAAAGAAAATAAATTTACTTGACCCAGATTAAGGCACACAAAAACAAAAAACTTAAAAAAAAAACTTGAGAGGTGTCAAGGGACACCCGGATGGAACGAAGTTCCTTTTTATGTACAAAAAACCTGTATACACTCAACAAAAATAATCGTCGCGACACCACACTGTTCAATGCGAAATAGAAAGACGAAACAAAAATAACTGGCTTGCTGTCTATGCGAGAGAGAGAGAGAGACAGACAGAGAAACACGCGCACGCCGCACGGCTTACAACTATAGCAAAAAGTGTCGTTACAACTTTTGGGCTTAATTTTTTCCGTCTAGCCCCCTTTCACAACGCGTGATACAACAAAAACAATATTCTGTGCCTCACGGCTGCGCCAAATAGGCCCAGTTCAGCATAAAAGCCAGACAACCTGACAACACAAGGTAATAATAGAAGGCGTGAGGATTTTATATTTGCGTAAATGACGCGTAGTTGTGTTCTTACATACTCCGAAATTGGAGTCCACCATTTCCCAAAAGACCCTAAAATTATAAGATTGTGGCTTATAGCTATTCGTAGAGATTTTTTTAAATTAAACAGAGTTCGAGGTTATATCGGAAAAAAAATGAAGAAAGTGATTATGAGAAAATATTTAAGGTTAAAAATTCTGAGACTTTCCATGTCAATACCGATAAAACGGAATCTATACATTATAATAAAATAGTAGGAAAGTCAAAACTGTACATTGAATGTTTTTTTTTTAAAGAATACTTGGGGTGTGATCTACAATAGATACCGAAGCCAATTTTTTTTTTTTTTTAATTTTTGTCTGTGTGTTGTTTGTGGGATAAACTCAAAAAGTACCGTAAAACGGGGTGAATAGGAACGCAGGGGTGAATCGCAACGAAACTTTAAAAGGGATTTTAACATTGAAATATTATAGTCTGTCGCCAAAAAGGACTCTTAATGTGTATACTGTATTATAAAAACTGAAAACCTGAAAAACAAAAAAACTGAAACTTGCATCCAGTAACAAAGCCGCAATTATTTGTGGTGATTTTAATATTAATATTTTGGAAAGTAATTCAAATAGCAGTAGATTATTAAGCCTTTTTAAATCGTTCAATTTATGTAATGTTTTTACAGAACCAACTAGAGTAACTCCAATTTCTGCTACTTGTATTGATAATGTTTTCTGCGATTGTGATTATTTAGCGAAATCTATAGTAAATTATCTGCCGTCTGATCATAGTGGCAACTAGCTTCATTTTTCTGACTGACTGACCCTTTGACAATTCAAAAGTGCCTGTAATTGGTTTATTTGAAATAAATGCTTTGAGTTTGAGTTTGAGTTTGAGTGGACAAACAGTATTCTTTAATTTTAAAGCACCATTGCAAAAAGTGCAAATACAATTTAGACCAATAACAACTGGCAAATTAAATAGATTCAATAGTACCCTTAATAATCAGTTAAATGTTCTGGGCCATAATATGAACGATGCAAATAAATTTTATCAGGATTTCTTTTCAGTAGTGCACAAGGAATTCAATAAAACTTTTGAAAAGAAAACAAAAAATATTTGCCCTAACTTTATATTTAGTGACTGGGCAACTAGAGGTATTAGGATAAGCAGGGAAAGACTGTTCGAGCTGTATGGCCTTAAGCCTTACATTAACACTGAAACTTTCAACAAGTATGTTGCTAAATATTCCAAAACTTTTAGGAATACCTGCAAGATAGCTAAAGCCCTGTACATTAGCAACAAGATCAAATCCGCAGAAAATAAAATAAAAACAGTTTGGAAAGTTATAAATAACGAAACTAGTAGGAAAAAAATACGAAGCACTGATTATACATTGGAGACTTCACGTGGTGCCATAAGCTCTAACTTAGAAGTAGCTCAAGAATTTGTAAACTTCTTTACCGATATACCACATAAAACGACGGAAGGTTTAAATTCCTCACCGGATGTCTCAATTAATTTATTAAGAGCGAACGTTCCAGGCTGCCTGGTTAAATTTAAATTTAAACCTATTAACCCTATGATAGTTATAAAAGCTTTTCGGCAAATAAAAATCAAATTGACCGAAGATCTATGGGGAATGTCAATCAAAGTTTGTTCATCCATAATCGAGACTATAGCACCTTACCTAGCTTTGATATTTAATTTGTGTGTAGATCAAGGAGTCTTCCCAGATTTAATGAAATACAGTAAGGTTATACCACTTTTTAAATCTGGGGACAGCAAAGACACCAATAATTATAGACCAGTATCCGTGTTGCCGGTATTCAGCAAGGTTTTCGAAAAGGTAATGCTCAATCAGATGCTTAATCATTTTAATACCAACAAAATCTTACACGATCAGCAATATGGTTTCACTAGAGGACATTGTACGACTGACGCCGGTGTCACTTTATTAAAACACATATTTACAGCGTGGGAGGAGGCCCAGGATGCCATAGGAATCTTTTGTGACCTCTCCAAGGCATTTGACTGCGTTGAACACAAAACCTTGCTCTTAAAACTTGAGCATTACGGACTGGATAAACTTGCGCTTAGCTTAGTAGAATCTTATTTAAATGATAGACAGCAAAAAGTCCAAATAAATGGTGTGAATTCACGTGGTTTAAAAGTAAAAATAGGTGTTCCACAAGGCTCAATATTAGGTCCTTTCTTCTTTTTAGTATATATTAACGATCTACCCCATTTATTAAAAAACCAACCACAAATGGTGTTATTTGCTGACGATACTTCCTTAATTTTTAAGATAAATAGACGTGCATCAAATCTTGACGACGTAAATAACGCCCTACTGCAGGTACATGATTGGTTCACTGCTAATAATTTAGTATTAAATGGGAATAAAACTAAATGCATAAGATTTGCTTTACCGAGTGTTAAAAGTAATGATTGTGACATAGTATTGAATAAAGAGAAACTAGAATTCGTCGATAAAACTGTTTTCCTGGGGATCACGCTCGACTCAAGGCTGCAATGGGGTCCTCATTTAACATCTCTTGCAGGACGGCTAAGTTCAGCAGCATATGCTGTGAGAAAAATCCGTCAATTTACTAATGTAGATACCGCGAGGCTAGTCTATTTCAGTTACTTTCATAGTATCATGTCTTACGGTATTTTACTATGGGGACGGGCTGCAGATATCGAGTCTATTTTTATTCTGCAGAAAAGAGCCATCAGAGCAATATATGGCCTCCGCAGGCGCGATTCTCTAAGGGAACTGTTTAAAGATATTAACATCATGACGGTACCTTGTCAATATATCTATGAAAACATCATGTACGTAAGAAAAAATTTAAATCTTTTCAGTAAAAGAGGTGAAAGACATAACTATATGACTAGAAATAGGGACCAATTAGTTCAACCAGGTTTCAGACTGGCTAAAGTAGACTCATCCTTCATGGGGTACTGTTTAAAATGTTATAATAAAATACCTCCCCACATACTCCAACTGAATGAAACAAAATTTAAATCTCGTATAAAACGCACACTATGCAGCCAAGCATATTATAAGTTGGGGGATTACATCGCTGACAAAGATGCTTGGCTCAACGCTGGTCCTGCTCCACAGGGGGGCATAAATTAATTGATTAACATTCGAAAATATTGTTGGAGCTGCTGAAGATTGTAAAAACAACAACATCTTTGCATTGTATAAATTCAATTTCTTAACAATGTATAATTGCATAGCACATGTGTGAGCACTATGTACCTACTATAAAGCCACCATTTACTAGGCTCGTCTTTCGTTGACTTGAATGTGCCCTGGCGGCTGAGAGTATGTCATGCTCACTCAAATGTTTCGCTGGTGGTGGCGTGTGTGTTGGATCATTAAGTTCCCTTCAAAATGGTTGAGCTGAATGGTGCTGATCCATGCGTCATGTTCGTGAACTGGCGCCGTCAGTAGGGACTGGTCAACTCTTGGCTGCCACGGCTTATTTTAATTTAAATTTTTGAATTGTTTTTTTATCTTTTTTATTACGGATACTTTAAACGTGCACGTCTTTCTACATCGTTCTCACATTTTTAATTTGAACATGAATGATGTAAACAATTTGTTTTTTGTAACTATATATTGATTTAAAAGAGTGTCCATGGAGTTTCTTGCCCGTTCTTCTCCATAGGTACCTACTATACTTTGGAATGGGCAACTAGCTTCATTTTTCTGACTGACTGACCCTTTGACAATTCAAAAGTGCCTGTAATTGGTTTATTTGAAATAAATGCTTTGAGTTTGAGTTTATAGTTAACCGATTACGTGCCCCTGATGGCAACAAATTATATTATTTAAATGTTAAAATTCCTTTTAAAGTTTCGTTACGATTCACCCCTGCGTTCCTATTCACCCCGTTTTACCGGTACTGCATGGATTTACTTCTTTGGCACGAATATTATTAAGAAGTTTAAGTTATTATTATTATTTATTTTATTATAATTTAAAAAAATCGAGGGCTGACGAGGTGAATGCTTCGTTGAAACGATCTTCGTTGTGGTCACGAGTTCGTACGCTGCGCTGGACCATTAATATGAGAGCTCGGCTCGGCGGCAACGCACGTGCTCAAGAATTCTCCGATGTTCTTCTAAGTCTTGGCGAAAGCACTCTCCCAGAGAAGAGAGGTGGACAGGTGGTGCTTCCAGAGTCTCTCGGTAGAGTTGTATCCAGCTTAGAAGAACTCATACGCTGTGTGTACTGGGACATCAGTCGTATACCGCACCAGCAGAATTCTTGGGTGTGTGAGCGGGCCATTTTGACGCCCAAAAATGATCCGGCTGCAGCAATTAACGAATGCATTCTCTCGGAAATTGAGGGTAATGAAGTGGTCCATACCTCTATAAACACTGTCGTCGAGCAAGATGACGCCACACATTATCCCGTGGAATTTCTGAACTCCCTGTCAGCAAGTGGACTTCCAGCGCATACCATCAAGCTGAAGGTCAGTGTCCCGATTATGCTTCTTCGGAACCTATCTCCTCCGAAGTTGTGTAACGGGACCCACCTTAAGGTCATCTCGCTCCACAGACACACCATTGAGGCGGAAATTCTTACGGGTTGTGGCGTCGGCGAGGCAGTATTTATACCACGCATTCCCCTCATACCTCATAACTTCCCGTTCCAGTTCAAGCGCGTACAGTTCCCCGTGAGTGTTTGCTTCGCGGTGACCATCAATAAGTCGCAGGGGCAGACACTGAGGGCAGCGGGTGTCTACCTCAGGACGAGCTGCTTCTCACACGGGCAGCTGTACGTCGCTTGCTCCCGCGTCACCAGTCCTGACTCTCTTTACATTTTGGCTGCAGAGAGCCAAACCACTAATGTTGTTTATCGAGAAGTCCTATAAATACTGACATACAGAATAGTATATAAGTATTTATAGGACTTCTCCCCTATTCTGTATTCCTTATTTTCTCCATCTGCTTCAGTCACAACTTATGACTTAATTCAGCAGAATCACCATAAAGTCATTTATTCAAAGCAGGCTGAAAATCAGCACTTTTTGAAGGTCAATTTTATAAAAGAGAGTCTCCCTGTGTTACTGCACTTTCTGTAGATATGAAATGTAAAGAAGAAACGGGTAAATGAATGTTATTTCAAAAGGTATAATCGTAGGTATTTTTGGTGCTGTATAGCGTTCACGCAGACGACGTCGCGGGCACCAGCTAGTAGTGAAATAAAACCAAACTTACGAATGAACAAGAAATGGAATGAATGAACAAAATTACAAACTCTTTAAAGGTTGTAGGGACATTTACAATTACCTTTGCCCGACCTTCCCCGTTGCCTTACCAAAGGTTGGAATCTCATAATTAGAGGTCGGCTTAAAAAATATATATCGTTCTATTCTTCTCTTGGCAGGAAGTACTAGGATATCATACAAACTACGCGGTATCTTTCGCACCAGGCACATTGATGACGTGGTTCTTGGGTTCGTTCAGCAAACAGTTGCAATCATTGGTGGTGGACGACTCATTGGCCGAGAGATTGTACCCGATCCTTACTATTTTGAAGGGTTTGGTCACTGAAACTGGATACCTACATATGCATGCAACCAAACCTGACACCATAGGTATGTATTTCTTTAAAATGATAACGAAGGGTCTAAATGAATGCAAATACAGCGTAGCTGCAGCAGTAGCAGCTTAGTGCCTAGGTTTGTGCCCGGTTGATGGCCTTCAAACTCAAACTCAAACTCAAAGCATTTATTTCAAATAAACTAATTACAGGCACTTTTGAAAAATGAAGCTAGTTGCCCATTCCGAAGCGTAATAGGTACCTATGGAGAAGAACGAGCAAGAAACTCCATGGACACTCTTTTAAATCAACATATAGTTACAAAAAAAAAAAATGTTTACATCATTCATGTTGAAATTAAAAATGTGAGAACGATGTAGAAAGACGTGCACGTTTAAAGCATCCGTAATAAAAAATAAAAAAACAATTCAAAAATTTAAATTAAAATATGCCGTGGCAGCCAAGAGATGACCAGTCCCTACTGACGGCGCCCGTTCACGAACATGACGCATGGATCAGCACCATTCAGCTCAACCATTTTGAAGGGAACTTAATGATCCAACACACACGCCACCACCAGCGAGACATTTGAGTGAGCATGACATACTCTCAGCCGCCAGGGCACATTCAAGTCAATGAAAGACGAGCCTAGTAAATGGTGGCTCTATAGTAGGTACATAGTGCTCACACATGTGCTATGCAATTATACATTGTTAAGAGATTGAATTTATACAATGCAAAGATATTTTTACAATCTTCAGCAGCTCCAACAATATTTTCGAATGCTAATCAATGAATTTATGCGCCCCTGTGGAGCACGACCAGCGTTATACATAACTGGCGAAAAATTGGTGTAGGTAATATGAACCTCTGTCTAACGCCTCGGAGCGTACAAGCACGGTATAAGTACATGCAGCATGCGTTACTAGAACAGTAACAAGCCATCGTTAGTATAGTCATTTTATTCTAGGTACATCGTCTTCACATATTATAATTATTAATTTATATGTCGGAAATACGTTAAATCAATTGTTTGATTTTGACTAATCTGGACGCCAGCGCCACCAGGCGGCGCTCGACAGAGTCTACAACATAACGCTTGACCAGAGTTAAAGCACAGTTGGTCGGTGGCGGTCAAGCAGTGAACACGTTTAGAAACTGTCGCGCGTTCTGTATAGTTGTGTCGTGTACCGACAGTGTGTGATTCGCTAGTGTGATTCATTTTTTCGTAAATTATAATTTGATTTAAAATGCCAATAACCAACACTTCCCATAGTAGCCCACAGTAGTTAAAATATGACTGATGATAACGAGAGAGACGTACCTTCTCTTTCATACAAAAAATATGGTAAACTATTTTTAAAAGACTAACTATGGAGTTTCTTGCCCATTCTTCTCCATACGAAACTAACTTTTGGATGGGGTGCACCTAGAATCAAGTCTATTTTCACAGTTTCACTTTCAAAAGTTCCTTAAAATGGTCTACTTTAAATTAATGATTTGCTTTTGACCGAAATAATTTAATGACCAGAACACCTTTTTTTCGAATTAACTTACATCGTAGCACGTAACTCAGACCAAATAATTATACAAGACATAGCACTGTCAACAGTGACGTGAGGCCGGTTTCGTAAACATGTGTGCACATAGTGAGGTGTAGTTTAGTTGTAGTTTGGATTGCAAATGTGTGCGTGTGAGCGTGTATGCACAGAGCAAGGTGTAGTTTTGCATGCTTCATTGTATTGTTCGCAGCCCTGTCTCGATATTTTATTTGGTCTGAGATGTCGTGAATCCTGAATCAAAATCGTCTATTTCGCCCTCTGGGAAGTCATCAACTTGACGGCCTGGTACAATATATGCATCATCAGTCTATCACTTATTTCCCATCTTCCACAGGTGTAGCAATGTCAGACAGTCCATCAGGTCTTCTCGCCTACATTTTACAAATAGTTTCCACGGCATCTCGATCTGACTACATTGACAGGGAGGATGGAGGTCTATACGAGCTGTATCCTCGCGAGGAGATGATCGATAACCTCATGATCTACTGGATGAACAACGCCTTCACCACTGCAATCAGGATCTATGCTGAGACTTACAATATCAGAAATGTTGAAATGAATTCGTTTCAGTATGTATATTTTTTAAAGCTGTTTTTCAATTCATAGGAGAGGTCCTTTTATGATGTTCTAGCTTTTGCCCGGGGCTTAGCCTGCGTTGAGATCGTAAATTGTCCCAGGGGAACGTACTATCGGGAAAATATCTGCAGCCAAGGACACCAACCACCAAGGTCACCAAGGTCATGGTCTACCTGTGTCCCTTTCATCAGAATCCGTTCATCAGTTACGGCGTCAAAATGTAGTAGGCAGACAGAGTAACTTTCACATTTAAAATATGGATGGGTTATATCAAGACAACAGAATCTGTTGTCTTGATATAACCCATCCTGATGTTTGTGATTTATATTAAATACTTTTCAGTAAATCGTTAAAACTCATGTTAGCTGTCTAAATCCAATAATTTGCGGGGTAATTACATTAACAGTAGGAATGGGTTTCATTTTGACAGTTCAACAACAATCATTGCGTTATTTACGTTGTTGAGCAGACAAATTTTTCGAACATATAAAGCAATGGATTAGCAATAGGTTTCAAAATGATTCAGATTGTGATAGATGATGTGTTACGTAATTAGGGTGCCGATTTAATTGCCAAAATATTTGAAGTTTCGTAAATGTTAAATGTGTATGTCATTGTTTTAAGTTTTGTAGTTTCTGTGATTCTGTGAGTCGAAATCAACGTTTATTTTGTAGCGGTATCAAACATCGCCACATGCGAGCTACACGTCATACTGACGTCACGCAAATCCTGCATCGCGCAAGCAGAGTTTACCGCGCGATTAGCATATATACAACGTCCCGACATCAACCGTCGGGCAGTTGCCCACCAGACACAACACCCGTCTGGTCGGAGGATCCTCCCTTTTCTAAGGAGGTATGAGTGAACTTTACACCCTGTTCCTCATACCTCTATAATTTATTTATTTATTCACTCAACATGGGAAACAATTTTACAATGACCAAGCACCGTTATTTTTCAGGGTATCAACACATGTTCCAGTATGTACAGTCCACGGCAAAAGTGAACTGCTCTACCAGACGCCGAGTATGTTAAAGTACAAGTTTACTAACCTACTGAATTCAACTGTTTTGGAAGATGGTGGTCATTTCTTAGCTATGGAGAAGCCTGACTTCTTCTCCGAAAATGTTCTGGATGCTATTGAGAGGTTTAGAAATTGGCATGCGAAGGCAGCGTGCAAAAATGAATTGTAACTTTAATTTGGTTTCTTATAAATATTTGAATTGTTAGATTCGCCCCAGCGCACCAAAGATAGTCGAGTTTCTGTTTCGTTTTGACAACTCTGACACACAAGTACACAGTGACTTGACTTGATTGTCATGGAAACACTATTTAATAATGTGTGAGGTCACTGTGCTTAGTATGGCCATTTCACGTGACTGGTGACGACAAATCTAGCGATTTAAATGTTTGGTTTTTTATTAATTGTTTGTCGAAGCATAAGGCTAAGTTCGAAGGCTAAGTCAACACTTGGCCTTTTAATAATCATTTCTATATTATAAACGAGTTTCATTGTGCAAGCCACGCAGTTTTATTTGTACCTAGGTAGCTAATTGGAGTTACGGAAGAAGTGAGCACCCTTTTAGAAAAAAGCGGCCAAGTGCGAGTCGGAAGGGTTCCGTACCACCTTATAATATTTAACACATTTAAAGAAAAATTGATATTTTATTTATGTAATCGCCGAAAAAAACACGTTTCTTTTATGGGGACTCCTTTAATTTTTTACTTTATTTTATTTTTATAACGGTTGTGTGGTTATTTGTTGTTATAGTGGCCATAGAAGTAACCACGGAACAGATTTTATCTATTCCGTGGTAGTAACCACTCTGTGAAAATTTGAAGGGCGATACAATTGGTGGTCTACTCCCTAAGCAAAAAAATCCGTAATTTCGGGCGAAGTTACGGGCGCTTGCTACTCCTTATTACCTACTGACATAAGATTACTTCGAGGCCAACAACAACAACACATCAAACACAACAACGACAATCAATAACAACATCATTTGACTGTTGTCCTTACTCCCGATGTGTTTTATCCTGCCCAAAAAAGTTAATTAACCAGAGGGCCTAGACAAGTGGCATTCGCTTCGGAGCGATTCTATTTCTACAATCGCTATCGCTTTCGCTAATGATTCCAAAAACTAGCAATAACTCTCGTCAAAAAGTGTCCCTTGGCTATGCATCTCTGTGGAAGTACCTAATCTTTCGACGCAGTCGATTCATTTCATAATCGAATGTTGTTTACATTGTCTAGCTAATTTTTATTCGTTGACCTACGATCACGTGACATTTCGATAGCTTATGTCAACCCCATACATTTTAGCTTTTCTACTAGCGTTATCGTTAATCGAATGTTACTTTGTCTAGGCCCTCAGGGCCGGCCAGTCTCGACATAGATAGCGACGCTATCGCAAACTACCGATCGCTAAATATTAAGGTGAATCCTCTGTTGTAGCCCGCAAAATTCAAATTTCATGTTTCAAGCCCTGGGTTTATTCCTAAGTATCGAAGTACCTTCGGGCGGGTCCGTATTTTCGTCGACGGAATAACGGAGTGGGCCCCCTGTGACGGACGGACGGACCAATGGACAGCGGACCCTCAGTACTAGGGCGTTGGCACCCTTCGGGTACGGAATCCTAACAACATGACGGTAATCAATGTATCCACCTAACTGAACGGTGTGAGGGCGTGTGTGATGTTGATAGCGAGAGGAAGGCATTTGCAACACATTTGCAGGATCAATAGCTTTTACGTTTCACTGGGTGCAGAGTTAAATGATTAAAACTGTTTATGTGAAGTTGTGAACATCAGCATCAAATCTAACATATAAATAAAATCAGGGGTATTCAAATACTACGGAAACTTGAAAAACAGTTTCTTCTAATTAATATTTATTATAAAGTTAGGTTTAAACACGGTGACTCTGAATAAGAGAGGCAATTTATACAGAGCCTAGTAATAAACGAATAGCAACGTGTTTCGACGCAAATGATGGCAGACTAAAGCAAGCAGGCGCTCATAATGTGCATGAATTGGAGTGTGTGTGTGTGGTAAATAATAAACGATTTGATTTCTTTAAGGAGATTTGTACAAAAGCTTTTACAAAACAAGATAGATTGGTGTTTCCTATGCGACTACTCTGAGAAGAAAGACCGATACAAAATCAGAGGTCACAATCTCAGATACAAAAAATGGTCTTGCAAATGGGCAAATGGTCTTTTGACGAAAGAACCATACAGATTTAAGTGGACCTGTCCAGTCAGTGCAAGCATTTGTCAGTACTCGTGTAGCTCAACTAAAAGCTTAAGGAGCTGAACGACTCTACGAACAATACCAAAGAACATTTGGGTAGGCCACATAAAGTATTCAAACTGCCAGACCATCATTAAAACTAACGTGAACATTGTGAATCATACATTGGCAAGCAGTAGTACGAGACGACCTCATTCTAGGTGGAGCGACGTCGAGTGGCTTCGCAGAGTGACTGGTATAGCAGCTGGCTGAGAGTGGCCGAGGATCGATTTAAAATGCCGTGCTTTGGGAATGCGAATGTCCAGCAGTGGAGTGCAATTGCTATAACTGGTCTGCAAAAAATACACTCCAAGTGCGTTTTGATCAGAGATCGGATATTCAGATGCATAATACTAAAGTTGAGATGTTGGCTTATTAGCCAAAATTTCAACTTAAGTACAAAAAAAAAAAAAAAGAGTTTTAGTTTTTTGCGATTTGCAGCTCTGTTTTACGTCGTATGTTGATCAAAATGAGATTCTCCACTGTGGGAATTATATATTTAACGAATAATAACCATCAATTTCATATCAGTCGTCAAATTCAAAGAAAATTTGAATTTGGCTCCCTACTACTGAGGATTCACCTTAATATTTAGCGATCGGCAGTTTGCGACAGCGTCGCTATCTAGTCGAGACTGCCGGCCCTGGTCTCCTAAGAACTAAGAATAGATCCTCATTTAGGCGTAAAAAATTGTGAAAATGATCATAAAAACAAAATAAATCATTCTTAAAAACACAAAACATCACCCCACACAAACAGACAAACGACCAGCACCCCCATAGATAAGCCATTAATCCCTCATAAGTATTCATGAGACTAGCCACGCGACCCGGCGTCGGTCGACGATAATCTCTAATTAATTTCAAACCGGTCATATTAGCTAATTAAAAAAAGGGAGATGTTTGATACTTCACTTTGTCAATAGATGGCAATAGCAATATTTAAGTAACACTGGTTTTTCTTAAGTTTAAGCGGTTGGTCGACTCTTCACGTGACCAGAGGGCTGGCCTATTTTTTGGCCAAAGAATCAGCATCGCCATACAACGTGTAAATCCTGCCAGCCTTTTGGGTACTTTTCCTGTTGACAGCGATGCGAACGAAAGGAGACTGAAACGATTACATACAATCTTGGGCCTAGATGTAAAAAGATGAAAGTGGTGTCAATTAATAGCATAAACATTATCAAACTTTAACTGAAAATTCTGCGGATTTTGTGAATCTGAGAACAGCGATAAAAGAGATTAAGTAAAAGTGAGGTTATGTTACAATCTTTAACTAACAGCTGATTCTCGAAGTCCAAAATATGTTCTTTTGCAATAATAGTTATTATATTTAGTAGAAAATGTTTGAAAATCATAGGAATGAACGTCAATGACTCCAAGTCATAGGTAGGTTACAGGTATCGAGTTACGGAAAGGATGTTAAAATAAAATAAATATCATTTAATATAGTGTTTTTTTCGTTTTCTATTATAATTAAAATGTCGTCTAGGAATTGTGCAGGTGGTACTGTAGGACCTTGGTGCCTAGCCCAGCTAAGGTACCTACCATATAATGCACGTTATATGAGCGCAGCAGCCTACAGTTCATCGTCGTACAGTTCATCGTGTGAGGGAAATCTGATGATGAAATGATTATCGATATGAAATCGATAATCATTAATATTGGTTTTTCAGTAATTAATTGATATTTTATTTATTAATATGACTGTAACTATATGCACTATATTCCATATAAGTAATTATAGTGCATTTAATTACTTTAAAGGTTTTATTTTAGTAACTGTGTTCGATTACTCAATCGATAATCTCACAAAAACTATCTTTCTCATATTTTTCCGCTTCCAGATTGAGAATTGAGGTGATTTTTCATATTCTAAGATAAAAAATATGACTATTTTTTTAGATCATATCTCAACTTATTACATTTGGGCCCACCGTTTTCCATCTCCTTTTTGATGCCTTACGATTCTTGCCCCCCACCCCGTTTTTATACAACTTGTACTTATTATTATTATTATTTTAAGACTTAACTTTTGAATTATGTCAATATTATACTTTAGATCATTAATAAATTCTGTAAGTTTTACTCAGAAAAATAATGGAATGGAGGTAAGTAAAAACATTTCGCAAATCTTCTCTTGCTTTAAATCCGTCCGTGTTTTTCATTACCACAAAATACATAATTATAGTCTGTTCCAAAAGTATCGAATGAAAATGTAAACGGATGGAACAGAAAACGTACCTGCGGATGCCAATTTGTAGTAGCATAATCAGCCTTAATGTTCCCACGGCTGGGACACAGGCATCCTCTCTTTGAGAGGGAATGGGCTGTTATCTACCACGCGGGCCCAGTGCGGGTTGGTAGATTTCACATGTCTTCGAATTTTTGGTTCTAGGACATGCCTTTCCTCGCGATGCTTTCCAATTTGTAGTGCCACTTATAAATTAAGCGTTTTGATTTGATTGTTTGAAAATTCAAGTGATAAAATGATAAATGATTTTATTTCTGTAAATAGGTTTGTACAAACACTTTTACGCGTCAATCATATTTTAAGAACTAGATGAGATCGGCGTTTCCTATCTGACTACTCTGAGAAAAAAGGCCGAAACAAACTCAGAGGTCACGGTCTCTTTTAAAGACCAGACATAATCTTGATCAGATCATGTGAAGACCATGTAGATTTGTGTCTGAAATGGTCTTTTGAGGAAAAACCACACAGATTGTGTGGACCTGTCCAGTCAGTGCACGCATTTGTCAGTAATTGTGCAGTTTTAACATCCGAATGTTAAATCACCTTAAATAGGTATTTTTTCATTGGACAACATGAGTTAATTTTATAACCTCAATTTTCGCCTATGATTTTTAAATTACAATTTAAATGATTTTTAAACAATTTTATATTATTAAAACAATAATTCTTGAAAAAAGTAATGACATTTAAAGTTGAAAGAAATAACAAATCTGAACCTCGAATGCAACAGTCTTAAGCAGAAATTAGAGGATAACAGCAAGCAAATACATCTCTTGAAGAAAGTGTCCCATGAATCCTTGACAATGAGCCCAGTGTTCAAACCATGCACACCACAAAACAAGGTTTCAACACCTCTGTTAAACAAACTAACGAACGTTAAGATACGCTTATCCCGGGGCCAAATTAATCACTGCTAGAATAACTCATACTGAAACACCTAAAACTCATACTAACAGCATTCAGCAACGGTTAGTCAGCCAAATGTTGGATATTATCGGAACAGACAAATTAACAAAGAACTGCAATAAAACTGAGTATCTGATTAAGAATTTACCTAGCCCATCAACCTGGACCTTACCTACTATAGTTGGAAGCGACTGTAAACAAAAAACAGCGAACCTTAACTGAAGAGGTATACAATAATAAAGAAATTAATGACAAAAAAAGAAGAATGATTTACATCATTGGTGACGAACAAGCTCAAAACCTTGCTGAAAGAATGCTTGAAAGTAGGAAAGGTAAATGGAATGACGATTATGGAATTTTCGGAATGGTAAAATTAGCTGCCACAAGCTGCGAAATACTAAGAACGTGTGAAAATATGTCAAAACATGTCACAAAAAAAGACATTGTAATACTGTGTTGTGGTGTATGTGACAAGAATGTATACAAATATGTATCAAATTTAAGTAATATATTATACATATTTCGAAAGCAAAAGGTATTCATAACAAATGTACAATACAATCCATATCTTAATGAATACATGCTTAATAGACAGTTGTATCTGATTGTGAAAAATTATGTTAACTGTAAATTAATTCACTTGAATAACAGAAATGTTTTTCTGAATAAAATGAATGACTTTACGAGTATGCTTAGTTCTCAGATTAATTTAGAAATAGATTCTATGACGTACAATGAAAAATTCACGACTTTTCCTAATAAAACAAAATACCTATTACAGCCAGGTGTTTGCATTGAAAAAACGCCAT
Source organism: Griposia aprilina (assembly GCA_916610205.1). Lineage (NCBI taxonomy): Eukaryota > Metazoa > Arthropoda > Insecta > Lepidoptera > Noctuidae > Griposia > Griposia aprilina. The sequence continues at coordinate 17,111,995 of OU744307.1, read as the reverse complement.
CCATATCCCAATGCCAGAGCAAAATAAGAAGGGTACCATTCTATACTATTTCAAACCTAAAACCCAAATACCAAATGACAAACCACAAATACTATTTAAGAAAGGAACTATCCCTTTTTTATTCAATAAAATGAAAATTACTGATCAGACACACATAAAAGAACCTTCCCTTAAATCAAATGCCCCATTTTTTCGTACCTCACAGTAAATCCAATCGGATACTGTTTCATCAAAACATTGCAGGTATTTTTAATAAGATAGACGAAATAACGGTGGCACTTAGTAAATTCTTGCTGAATTCTAAGGAGATTGACATAATTTGTTTAAGTGAGTCATTCATTAAAAGCAAATCAGAATCACTTCTTCAGATTCCTGGTTACAAACTCGTCGCATCATATTGTCGAGATACTAAACGAGGTGGTATATGCATTCTCATTAAGAATGAGATGACCTGTGTTAAATTAGATAAGTTAATAAATGACATTGCATGTAATTTTAATTTTGAATGTACCGGAATAGAATTAACAATTAATCAAATCATCATTATTTGTATTTATAGGACACCAAATAGCAATCCAAAAGTCTTTCTAGAAAAATTACTAATTAGAGTCACAAAGAAATCAAAGAAGGTCATTATTTGCGGTGATTGGAATTTAGACACGATAAAACCAAATAAAAGTTGCCAAGAACTCTTAGGGTTGTTGAAAAATTTCAATATTGAATTGCATATAAAAACACCAACAACAAAACAGTCGTGTTTAGATTTGTTTGCAAGCAATATCAAACATGCTAAAGGTGAAGTTCTCTGGCTCTTGATCTGGCTCTATCCGATCATGAGACAGGGCAGACCCTGACAGTGATGACTAATAAACCTAAATCTATGCTAAGTTGGTTTGAGTACAAAAGGGACTATCATGAAGAAAACATACAACAGTTCTGTGACTGTATTTCTGCGCTTTCTTTCTCTGACATGTACCTTATGGATAATTTCGAAGATGCATTTCAAATATTTCATGGGACATTACAACTTTTTTATAAACTATGTTTTCCCATACAAAATATAAAAAAATCGAACGGAAAAAATTATACGCAGTGGTGGACTCAAACTCAAACTCAAACTCAAAGCATTTATTTCAAATAAACCAATTACAGGCACTTTTGAATTGTCAAAGGGTCAGTCAGTCAGAAAAATGAAGCTAGTTGCCCATTCCAAAGCGTAGTAGGTACCTATGGAGAAGAACGGGCAAGAAACTCCATGGACACTCTTTTAAATCAACATATAGTTACAAAAAACAAATTGTTTACATCATTCATGTTCAAATTAAAAATGTGAGAACGATGTAGAAAGACGTGTACGTATAAAGTATCCGTAATAAAAAAGATAAAAAAACAATTCAAAAATTTAAATTAAAATAAGCCGTGGCAGCTAAGAGTTGTCCAGTCCCTACTGACGGCGCCCGTTCACGAACATGACGCATGGATCAGCACCATTCAGCTCAACCATTTTGAAGGGAACTTAATGATCCAACACACACGCCACCACCAGCGAAACATTTGAGTGAGCATGACATACTCTCAGCCGCCAGGGCACATTCAATTCAATGAAAGACGAGCCTAGTAAATGGTGGCTTTATAGTAGGTACATAGTGCTCACACATGTGCTATGCAATTATACATTGTTAAGAGATTGAATTTATACAATGCAAAGATTTTGTTGATTTTACAATCTTCAGCAGCTCCTACAATATTTTCGAATGCTAATCAATTAATTTATGCCCCCCTGTGGAGCAGGACCAACGTTGAGCCAAGCATCTTTGTCAGCGATGTAATCCCCCAACTTATAATATGCTTGGCTGCATAGTGTGCGTTTTATACAAGATTTAAATTTTGTTTCATTCAGTTGGAGTATGTGGGGAGGTATTTTGTTGTAACATTTTAAACAGTACCCCATGAAGGATGAGTCTACTTTAGCCAGTCTGAAACCTGGTTGAACTAATTGGTCCCTATTTCTAGTCATATAGTTATGTCTTTCACTTCTTTTACTGAAATGATTTAAATTTTTTCTTACGTACATGATGTTTTCATAGATATATTGACAAGGTACCGTCATGATGTTAATATCTTTAAAGAGTTCCCTTAGAGAATCGCGCCTGCGGAGGCAATATATTGCTCTGATGGCTCTTTTCTGCAGAATAAAAATAGACTCGATATCTGCAGCCCGTCCCCATAGTAAAATACCGTAAGACATGATACTATGAAAGTAACTGAAATAGACTAGCCTCGCGGTATCTACATTAGTAAATTGACGGATTTTTCTCACAGCATATGCTGCTGAACTTAGCCGTCCTGCAAGAGATGTTAAATGAGGACCCCATTGCAGCCTTGAGTCGAGCGTGATCCCCAGGAAAACAGTTTTATCGACGAATTCTAGTTTCTCCTTATTCAATACTATGTCACAATCATTACTTTTAACATTCGGTAAAGCAAATCTTATACATTTAGTTTTATTCCCATTTAATACTAAATTATTAGCAGTGAACCAATCATGTACCTGCAGTAGGGCGTTATTTACGTCGTCAAGATTTGATGCACGTCTAGTTATCTTAAAAATTAAGGAAGTATCGTCAGCAAATAACACCATTTGTGGTTGGTTTTTTAATAAATGGGGTAGATCGTTAATATATACAAAAAAGAGGAAAGGACCTAATATTGAGCCTTGTGGAACACCTATTTTTACTTTTAAACCACTTGAACTCACACCATTTATTTGGACTTTTTGCTGTCTATCATTTAAATAAGATTCTACTAAGCTAAGCGCAAGTTTATCTAGTCCGTAATGCTCAAGTTTTAAGAGCAAGGTTTTGTGTTCAACGCAATCAAATGCCTTGGAGAGGTCACAAAAGATTCCTATGGCATCCTGGGCCTCCTCCCACGCTGTAAATATGTGTTTTAATAAAGTGACACCGGCGTCAGTCGTACAACGTCCCCTAGTGAAACCATATTGCTGATGGTGTAAGATTTTGTTGGTATTAAAATGATTAAGCATCTGATTGAGCATTACCTTTTCGAAAACCTTGCTGAATACCGGCAACACGGATACTGGTCTATAATTATTGGTGTCTTTGCTGTCCCCAGATTTAAAAAGTGGTATAACCTTACTGTATTTCATTAAATCTGGGAAGACTCCTTGATCTACACACAAATTAAATATCAAAGCTAGGTAAGGTGCTATAGTCTCGATTATGGATGTACAAACTTTGATTGACATTCCCCATAGATCTTCGGTCAATTTTATTTTTATTTGCCGAAAAGCTTTTATAACTATCATAGGGTTGATATGTTTAAATTTAAATTTAACCAGGCAACCTGGAACGTTCGCTCTTAATAAATTAATTGAGACATCGGGTGAGGAATTTAACGGAATTTGACGAAAGGTTTAAAAAAGTCATGTATACGGAAACGTTATTAACATTTAAAAACGATTCATAATAAAACAAACAAAAATAGATTAACAAAAAAGTATGAAAAATATAGTGACATACTTAAACGTTGTTTTAACAAAGCTCAACAAATACACAACAAAAGATATATACAGAATATGAAAAACAAATGCTAGGCTATTTGGGATATTATAAATAAAAAAATACAAATTGGTGACACACAAAAAGCAATGACATAAAACAAGTAGTATTAAAAACCAACAACATCACTGACCCTCAAAAATTTGTGACATGTTTAACGAATACTATATCTAATTGACAAATAATAATGAATTTACATATAATATTGACGCTATAAATAGAACTATGTATATTGATCACAATAATACAATATTCCTAAATCCTACTGATCCTATAGAAGTGTTCAGACTAATCCAAAACCTAAAAAATACTGCGTCTGTCGGTTATGACGAAATAAGTACCAAAATTATAAAAGCTTGTGCTAATCACTTATGCAAACCGTTGAGTTACTTAATTAACAAATCGTTCTCAGAAGGCATGTTCCCAAGTGCATTAAAGAACTCAATAGTCAAACCGATATTTAAGAATGGTGATAAATCTGACACGGCGAACTATAGGCCTATAACCTTAGTTCCTATAATATCCAAAATAGTTGAGAAAACAATATTAAAAAAGCTATATGACTATGTGGACAAGTATAATTTGCTATAATTTGTCTGATACGAGTACTATGGGGCAATTCAGTTGAAGTTATAATGGCATTTCGGGTACAAAAAAAGTGTGTTAGGGCAATATCTGGCAGCTGGTTTTTGGATAGCTGTAAACCGTTATTTAAAAAACTTCATATTTTACCTTTACCCTGTATGTACCTACATCAAAGAATTATGCATGGTAGTAAAAAAATATCCGTACTATTTTCGCACGCAATCAGAAGTAAGCCACAAAAAGGCTTCTGCTAGAAATAAATATAAATTTGAATTAAATGTACCTCAATGTAGATTGCAAATATTTAGGAGGAATGTATACTCGTATATTAATGCCATTCATGTGTATAATAATAAGTTACTTAACTCATTTAAGGAACTTCCCATCCCCATGTTCAGGAAAAAGCTGACAAGTTGGTTACTGGATAATTGCTTTTATGACATTGGCGAATACATGGAATATGGTAAAAAATCCAACATGACATGTACTTAATTTTGACATTGATATTAAAGTAACGATTACCTAATTATAATAATATTAATTCATATTGGACTTATTGTAAATCACAAATCTTAAAATTAATTGTACTTAGTTATTTAAGAATGACATTTGGATATTTGTACACCATATGTTGTGGTAGAATGTATGGAACCTAAAAAAAGATTAACACCATACTATGTAAAACTATATTCTTACAAATAAATAAATTCTAATTCTAAATACAAATAAATATGTTACTAATTCACTTTAGTGGTTCCCTGTGTTTTTTTAGGGATTGCGTAAGAATTTAACCTAAAAAGGGTGTGTTTGCACTACCATCAGATACTTTTGGAACAGACCATACGTACATTACAAACGTACATTCCAAAGGCTGGTCTCCTCCCTCTCGGTGTTCTTTGTTGTCGCTCGCCGCACCCAAATAAAACACAAAATACTGTCCGCCGTCAGATTGATCGCCCCTGCAACCAGGTCTGCCATCTTCAGCAACACAGCCTTCATTCGACCCCTTGCTGCCATCCCCTCGCAGACACAGATTGTGCCCGCTGCGCCAGCTCAACTGTCCGCAGTGCGGTCCTTCCAGACCACCGCTGTCACAAAGGACATTGACTCGGCGGCCAAATTCATTGGTGCTGGTGCAGTGACTACAGGTGCGGGAATCGGAACCGTGTTTGGCTCCCTTATCATTGGTTACGCCAGGAACCCCTCCCTCAAGCAACAGCTGTTCTCATACGCCATCTTGGGTTTTGCCCTGTCTGAGGCTATGGGTCTCTTCTGTCTTATGATGGCATTCCTGCTGCTGTTCGCTTTCTAAGCTGCTTACTTTTAAAAACACTACTACTGCCATCCCACATGACGAGGTTTCAATGAATACTAACTATCTGGAGTGGACGGCCATGGAATCATGTGTGTGGAGACCTCACCCTCATAGTGATACATGGACTGATATGTATAAGTGTTACACTTACCAGTGCGCGTCATCAGGAATGCAATTTATTTAATTATGTAGTATTTAGGGGAATACATGACCTAAACGCAAATTTATAAAGCCTAAAAATATATGATCCACTGCGGTAACCAAAATCAAAAAATATTATGATATTCTTCTGGATAAATGCTAGTTAGATAGTGTGTTGAAAACATAATACAATTAACTTGATATGATAGAAAAAAATCATGAAGATACCTCTAAAAATATATTTTAATGATTAAAAACCATACTAATATACATGCAAACATTCAGATTATTTGTCAGATTATTCTACAAGAAACATACTAACTTAGTAGTGTTTTAATTTTTTAGTCCAATGAATAGATTTTTTGTAAATCCATAATTGCTTCATATTTTGCAATAAATTACCAGCGTTGTGTCATCGTGCGTCTCTTTCTTTTCTATGCAATCCGACAGTGACCGCGCTTTAGCTCTTGTAAGCCTCTTAAAGAAAAGCAAATCAGGTACCTCTTGATCCGAGTGGTGACTAATGTTCCTTACAAAGTGGCCTTACTAAACTTTGCTACCGCTAAAGATTGCTTTGTGGCTACAGCAGGCGATTTTGTTTTTTTTTTTTGTCTAAGAGCACTCGGCTTCTATTTTTTAATATTTAAATATCAGCGTATTTAAAGTATAATAATTTCCGGCGCTGATATTAAAGTGCATCAGCTGGATTTGTTTTCATTAACGAGCATCAACTCAAATTTAGATGATCTGAATTTTTCAAAGTATTTTGAGTGGCAAAAAACAAAACACGCCAGCAGTTTGACAAACATAGTTTACTAACAAAATATAACTATCAGTTTGAGCGTTCGCAGGCGGCATACAATTAGAGCCAAAGTCGAATCATTTATTTCAAATAGGCACATAAAAGGCACTTTTGAACGTCATTTCAAATCGGTGTCCGATTTTTTGTAGGAGCTAAATTAAACAGTATAGACCAAATGTATCAACGCCGTGTGCGTTGATACTTTTGAGACGTAGACGCCCACGCAGGTCACAAAAACAAATCTGACTGATTGTAGGACCTACAAAAGCGGCCAAGTGCGAGTCGGACTCGCACACGAAAGGTTCCGTACCACCGTATAATAATATTAGTATCGTAAACTATTACGGTAAATAAGCGCGTTTCTTGTTTGGAGACCCTTTAATTTTTACTTTATTTTTATTATTTTGTTGTTAGCCGTAGTATGTATTAAAGTAGCCATAAGTAAACACTCTGAAAATTTCAAGTATATTACCTATTACGGTTCGATAGATACAGCCCTCAGCGGAGCCTTACTAATAGGGTCCTTTAAGAACGGATTTATGGAACACTAAAAAAGTATGCCCTGTGCGAGCGCGCTTACCTACCACTCCGCTCATTACATATTAGGTAAAACAAGCGTGTCCCACCATTGACCTGTGACGTTTGCCCCATTCAATTGTCTACGACAGCGCAAATCGTCATTCATCACCATTTTATGTACCTATTACATTCAGATCATGATTATTTTATAATTAATACTAGGTGCACTCCACTTTTTCACCCACATAAGTCTCGATCCCGTGGGAATATCGAGATAAAAAGTATTCTATGCCCTAATCCAGCGGGGTAAATTCGTAACACACTCACAGAAGGAATGGCTTTCATTTTGACAGTTCAACAACATTCATTGCGTTATTTCCGTTGCTGAGCAGACAAATTTTTCGAACACATGAAGCAATGGGTTAGCAATAGACTTTAAAATTATTCAGATTGTTATAGATAGTGCATGGTCTACCCATGTCCCAAATTTCATCCAAATCCGTTCAGCCATTTTAGCGTGAAAGCGTAACAAACAAACATACTTACAAAAAATCAAATCTTTTATCTTTATATTCGTAATATTAGTTTAGATACAACAGATACTTAGGAGTATGAACGTATTTCCATATATTAATCCTGATAACATTAGCGTGAGTTCGCCATTGTTTTAAATGCACACCATACACTTACCTACATTAATGTAGATAACATTTCGAAAAACGTCCCCAGACTCCGAGATTTGATTAGCCGATTAGTATTCAAGATAGATAACAGGTTTTCTTAGTAATCTATGTTGTGTATGATTGACAGATCTTCCAATCATCACATCATCATCATTTCAGCCGAAAGACGTCCACTGCTGGACATAGGCCTAACCCAAGCACCACCACTTTGACCGGTTTTGTGGCTCTCACATACAGCGTATTCGGCGTAGGATCTTCGAATAATCAAGAAACATGCTGGACCGGAGACCGCGAAGGTAGACAAACCTGATGAAGATCGCAGTTACCACTGGATGAGGGAAACATAGGATGGTCGTTGTGGCATTGCTTGGCGGAGGCCTATGTCCAGTCGTACCACCTTTTTGGCGTAGGTGATGACCAAACCAGATTTATACATCAGCAAAAAAGTTAGAAAAATATTTATTATAAGCTCCAAAACCTTATTGACCTTCTAATGATGCCCCTACCTGCGCTTTAAAAATTAATGAACCTCTAAAATCTTTATGGGCTTCTAATGATGCACGATTTTTAGGATAAATGAGCCTCTTGTTAACTTTCGGGTCTTTTCTTATAGTTGGTCACAGTAACTAGGATTAAGTTAGGTTAGAACTGTATGTATCAACTCAGATGTAGAAAAAGCTCAGGAATCTGAAAATATTTTTGCCAATGTTCCCCTTAAAACTACTGAAGATTTAAATTCGTCGCCGGCAAGTAATGTAAAGGCATGCCGTTTGTAGTTTAGGTTTCAGCATACAAACCCCAGGCTACTATAAAAGCGTTTAAAGATCTTAAAATTAAATCAACAGAAGATCTCTGGGAAATGTCTGTAAAAGTCTGTAGATCTATCAACCAAACCAGTACGCCCTATTTAGCTTACATATTTAACACCAGCGTAGACCAAGGAGTCTTTCCGGATCTCATATAACACAGTAAAGTGGTTCCTTTGTTCAAATCCGGTGATAGTAAAGAACCCAACAATTATAGGCCTGTGTGAAATCTGTCAGTACTCACTAAGGTGTTGGAAAAGTTGAATTGCCCAATCAAATATTACGTCACTTTAATAAAAATTCCAACTTTCATGAACAACAGTACGGTTTCACCAAAGAGCGTTGTCCCACTGACGCCGGTGTCACCCTAATAAAGAACATTTTTAACATCTGGGAAGAAGCAAAAGATGCCATTGGAATCTTTTACGACTTCTCTAAGGCGTTCGATTGCGTAAACCATGAGACACTTCTGCTGAAACTAGAGCACTATGGGATTAGGAATACAGCTCTTGATTTACTAAGATCATACCTAAAAGATAGAAAGGTTAAAGTTCAAGTAAACGGCATAATCTCATTAGGGTGTGAACTGGCAATGGGAGTTCCTCAAGATTCGATATTGGGTCCATTCCTCTTTTTAGTTCACATTAATGATTTACCCCAAAAACTTTAAAATCAACCGAAGATAGTGTTATTTGCAGATGACACATCATTTATCTTTAAAATAGACCGACGGTCACAAAACCTTGACGACGTGAATAACTATTCTTCAGGTTCAAGATTGGTATACGGTAAATAATTTGATAATAGATAATAAAAAAACAAATGCCTTGGATTTAAATTACCTAATGTGAGAAGTAACAAATGTGACACCATATTGAATGTAGAAAAACTGGAATTTATTAATCAAACGGTTTTCCTAGGAATCACGGTAGACGAGAAATTACAATGGGGACCTCATATAACATCTCTTGCGGGGCGGCTAAGCTCGGCCGCTTATGCTGTTAGAAAGATAAGGCAGTTAACAGATGTAGATACTGCGCGTTAAATCTATTTTAACTACTTCCACGGCAGTATGTCGTATTGCATTTTACTGTGGGGTAGGGCTGCTGACATTGAATACATCTTTATCTTGCAAAAGAGAGCTGTCAGAGTCATTTATTAAGCTACATCGCCGTGAATCTCTTAGGGAACTATTTAAAAAGATTAATATTATGACGGTACCTTGTCAATTAATTTATGAAAATATGATGTACTTATATAAGAAAAAAACTTAATGTTTTTAATAAAATAAGTGATAGACATAATTTTAATATGAAAAATGATGATTTTAATTTTTTGATTTGATATGTTTTTTTTTTTAAAGATAAAAGTAATCAATCATTTTTCAGATTAGCTTAAGTACATACATCTTTTATGGGGTACTGTTTTAAATATTACAACAAAATACCTTGTAATTTATCGCAATTAAAGATAAATTATAACTCATGGAAGTATACTGTGTAAACAAGAGGATTATATCCAAGATAAAAATTCTTGGAAACATGCTGGTCCTGCTCCATAGGACAATCTAGAATCTAGACAAAATCAAACTGGTTGCTAATTGAATCGTTTAATTTATTATTTCTATGACATTGATTTACATACTGTGAAGATTACTTTAAATAACACACTGACTTATTACTTGTTAAAATTTTAAGAAAATCGTATACTTTTGTAAATATGTGAACACCATGTGTTTATCACATAATTAATTTATCTGTCTTTGCCTCATTTTTAATTATTTTTACATATTGTGGTATAGTAATTTTATTCTAGGTCGTCACATTATAATGTTATATAATTAATGTATACAAAATATTGTAAAACATTTTAAAAGCGTACCGGTGTAGTTTCTTGCCTATTCTTCTCCATGCGAAACTACCTTTTGGAAGGGGCGACTAGAATCAAATTCGATTTTATTGTACATTTTGACGTTCACAAGTGCCTTTAATGTGCCTATTTGAAATAAATGCCTGACTCACAAAAATAATAACAGTAGAAGTGATATTCTAAGCACTGGCAACACAAACCGGTATGTGAACACCGGTTGATAAACATAATGGTTACATCACATCAACGAGTCCGGTGAGCGGAGCATTGATACCCAGACGTGTTATCGTAAGTAACAAACAAAAATATACACTTGATTTTTTGCTGTAGACTAAAATTATGCGAGCTGTGACGTAAGTTCATAAAAGTTAAGATTTTATTTACTAAGTAACCTAATTATATATACTACTTTGTTTACTTGATGACACATTTTAATAAGCCTCAAAGATTTTCAATGTCATGTTTACGTTATTTGTTACTATGCTATAAATCAAGTGTACTTATTTATTTTTTTGTCAGCAGTTGAGTTGTTTGTGAATATCAGTCCAAAGTTTATGTGATAATGTTTTATATTATGTAGGCAAGTGTAAATAATTTCGTTAAACTGTTTAGTAACATGGAAAGTATCCGTGCTTATGTCAACTCCTTCCAAATCTCATACAGCCCAGCTTTGTCTCTTTATCTGGCATCTATAAATAAATAGGTTTACAATAGATTTGTGTGTTACAGTAAATATTATACTATTGGGTCATATTTTATCTGTATAAAGCTAAGCGCGCACTACGAATTTTAATCGTTACGGATAATAATCGCAAATCTGTGAATAATACCAATATACCTACTAAAGGCGGTAAAAAATCGCTGGAGAATTCGCTAGAAAAAATATATACGTTTGTGATTTTATTTTGCAGATAAAAATCGTAGTGCGCGCTTAGCATAAAGGTGACTGCCCACAAAATTTCACGGTAGCGAATTTACACCTAATTAGGTACTAACCGGACTTTTGATCTTGATCTTCATGAGCAGTGAATTATGAATTCTGTTGGAAACGGACAGTCGCTCGTATATAAAGCACGCACCATAAAAACATTCATTACAACATCACGCCTTGTTCACCCGAAGGGTTTGGCAGAGATGTACCTATCTATAGTACACCCACATTTCGCCAGTTATGTTTAAGTCCGCTGTAAGGGGCGAGGGGGACGAGCCTATTGCCACAAACCAGGACAGACTCTGACTCTGACCCCTGGCTGCTACTGAGAAATTACAGATAGAAAAAGATTCAAGGTCATTATTAATGCAAGTTTTGTCTTTGCAATTAAAAGCATTTAAATATCTTACTCGAGTGGAGATACGTGTAGGTAGATCAGGCAAGGAGGCTCAAGACGTATCTATACGTCTTGAGCCTCTTTGCCAGTCAGCTCGACCATCTGGTTGATTGGCCAATAATTTGAAGACAAGAAGTTGTGTTACGTAATAGTACAAATCGTTTTTGATGCAAGAGTGTAATGGCAAATGCTCACGCATATTAAACTACGTTTTTCAACACACTTGCGAAGAAACAGTAACAAGATTTCATAAACATAATAATTTGTAACAAATAGTCGTGAGTTTTTTAGTTGCGCATTTTGAAGGAGAGGCAACTGGGAGCCTACAAACAGCCTAATATTAAAAACATAAAAACCAATTATATTAATTATTTATAGAACACTAATTAATGTTAATATGTTGACAACAATTAGTACTTAAGTGAAATCATTATGATAATGTTTATTTAAGTATCATATTTTATTTATTTACAAAGTTTATAATTATATTCACTAAATTTTTATACACAAAATGGCATTAAGGCTCTTTGCCGAGACTAAAAAAAATATGATTATTTTAATAGTTATTCTTCGCTTTCTCACACTAGTGCGGGAATGCAAAGTAAAAACCACGCGTTTTAAATACACTGCATTGAAAACCTAAAACAGGTTGGAATAAGAGCCATTTTTCAAGCAAGTATGTTGAAAAGTCATTTTATATCCACTACTATTATATAAGTACACTATACATAATGTTTGTAATTCCTAAGAGGTCAAAGATAACTTCAGTATTTATCTACCTCTAAGGTCTAAAGTTCAACTCGTGAAGGACTTATAAATAAACTGTACTTTACATTGTTGCATGGCGAATAAATATCTTTATATTCAGATAATCTAGGTATAATATAGTCCAGAAAATTACTAGCTACTAATAGGTATATTGTATTTTTTTTTAATTATAATGTTCTAGATTCTGTCCGTGACTTTGTCCGCGTGAAATTTCTTGTTTTAAGGGGACTACATGACCTAAACGCAAATTTATAATGCCTAAAAATATATGATCCACTGCAGTAACCAAAATCAGAAAAATATATGATATTCTTCTGGATATATGCTCGTTAGATAGTGTGTTGAAAACATAATACAATTAACTTGATATATGATAGTAAAAAATCACGAAGATACCTCTAAAATATTTTTTTAACGATTAAATACCATACCAATATACAGTATGCAAACATTCAGATATTTTGTCAGATTATTCTACAAGTAACATACCAACGTAATAGTATTTTAATTTTTTTTAGTTTATGAATAGATTTTTTGTAAATCCATAATTGCTTCATATTTTGCAATAAATTACCAGCGTTGTGTCATCGCGCGTCTCTTTCTTTTCTATGCAATCCGACAGTGACCGCGCTTTAGGTCTTGTAAGCTTCTTAAGGGTATTACATTGCTCGATGACCTTGATGATTTGATCTCAGTACCGGTATTTGTTACCTACCTACCGACAACCGGCTAAAGTATTCCCTACGACACTCGGCAACACTGTAGTTTCCCATTTGTGAAAGAATTTTTGGAATCGGGATCAGCGCCCTAATTGCGTAAAACACTATCCGTCACAATCTGAATAATTTTGAAGTATATTGCTAATCTATTGCTTCATATGTTCGAAAAATTATTCTGCTCAACAACGTAAACAACGCAATGAATGTTGTTGAACTGTCAAAATGAAAGCCATTCCACATATTACGTAATTAGGGTGCCGGATCCGTGGAGATTGATATAAACAGCAGTTTTTTCTCTGAAATCTGCATCTAATCAATCTGCAAAGATCAACTAATGTGAGTAGGTAAGTTGTGGTCTTTAGAGCCGGAACCACCAAGGAACAAAGGATCCATTATTAATTTCATACTTTTCAACTTTCACATAGTATTCCCAACTAGATTGGAATCGGTTTACAGGATATCTACCTAATAACACAGGGTTATTTTTAATTGGCTAGCTAAACTCCGCATATAAATAAGGAGTAGGTATGTAAGGATCGTAGCAGATGGCGTTCTGTAGTTTCTGCTTACCCCCGTGGGAAGAAGGCGTGAGTTTATGAATGTATGTAAACTCTGCAGATGCGATGGTTATGGACATCTAAACACGTTTTTTTTTATTTATTAATTTGATAATGTTTTTGTGGGATCATCAACCACATCTTTAATTTATTTTATTTTATCATGGTTTTTTATCGATACTCATCGCGTCTGCTGAGTTTAGCTAGCCAATTTAAAATAGCAATGTAGGATTATTTGTATCGAAAATGACACATGAAACGACTGTCATGTCATCTGACCTCCACAAGCCAATTACTGAGCTATGCTGCTTCTAACTAGCCGTAACAACCGACGTTGTTATCTATTCATTACTTAAACTTTATGCACAAGTAAAAAAATACTGTACAAAGACGGATTCGTATCCCGGTAGACCCGGTAGTACCTACGTTCCCAAGGGATATTTTCCGATATCCATGCGGGCGAAGCCACAAGTAAAACAAACAAAAAAAACAAATGAATAAATGATTTATGACTCGATTGGTTGCAAATCAGTAAACGTAGCATGGGTCCTAGGCCGGCAGTCTCGACATAGATAGCGACGCTATCGCAAACTACCGATCGCTAAATAACCTCAAATGTAGCCCGCCAAATTCAAATTTTCTTCGAATTTGACGATTAATATGAAATTGATGATTATTATTCGATAAATATATAATTCCCGCAGTCGACAATCGTATTTTTATCAACATACTGAAAAATTGAATTTTGCGGGCTACAACTGAGGATTCACCTTAATATTTAGCGATCGGTAATTTGCGACAGCGTCGCTATCTAGTCGAGACTGCCGGCCCTGCCCCTACAGTCTCGACATTAGACAGCGATAAAAATCGGTCGATAGATCGTATCGTTTTCAAATTCCTTTAATAGATTTTCAACTTTATTTCGAAAATATAAGGTTAAAATCTATTAAAGAAATTTGACATCGATTAGACTTAACGACCTATTCTTGTCATTATATTTGTCGAGACTGCAGGCCCTGGACCCCGCATCCTAGCGGATTTAACGTTTAACGTAAATAACGTCAATGATTGCGTGATGCCGAACTCTTGTGTTGTCTGTTATTCAACGTGTAGTTATCGCAAATTATCTGCTCGGCCGGTCTTAGTTCCTGATGTTACATGGTTAGTTACATAACCTGTTAGATACATAACTTTGCGGTTCACAAACACTTAAGTAAGTAGGTAATTTGTAAGTTGTGATTATATATAGCATTATACATATATAGCACACACACACACACACCTCACAAGTGAGGCAGGCGAGTGTTTTACTCTAACACTTCATTACCACTGCGTGTGGTCTTTAATATCAAAAATCAAACAAAACAAAATATTTTATTTCACATAAGCCTACCTACATGGACACTTATGAAACGTCAGAAACAAGGTGCACGGTTCCAATATAGTCTGTGTCTCCAAATTGCATAATCAGCCTATAATGTGCCCACTGCTGGGACACAGGCCTCCTCTCTTCGAGAAGGAGTGGGCTGTAATCTACCACGCGGGTGCGGGTTGATAGATGTCACATGTCTTCGAATTTTTGGTTCTAGGACATGCTGGTTTCCTCACGATGTTTTCCTTCACCGTTTAAAGAGCAGTGGTGATAAATTATTTACACAAAGTAAAGCGTCTGCCTGTGTTCGAACCCACGACCAGCCATTCATAAGTCCGTTACTCACAGTCTCGCTCCCAAAGTGGAAACGAGCCAAACATTCAGATCACAAAGAAGTGAGTTAAGAGCTGTAATTAATGTAACGTTAATTGGGACTATCAATATTCAATCTATTGACTATTGAGTATAAAGCTCCTCTTCCTTATGTCGTGTACGCTGATTGCATCCAGGTATTTTCTCGGATTCTGACGACTATGATTCGAGAATCTGTCTCACCTAGGGGTCTACTTTCTAAGCACTAAATCCGTAGTTTCTGCCGAAGTTACGGCTGCTTCCTACTCCGAAACACCTTCGGATTTAAGATTAGACCGGTGCCCGAACTAAGAATGAATGACATCACAATTTGACAGCTGTCCTTACTCCCAATTTATATTTCCTGACCGAAAAAGTTGATTAAACGGTGGTAGGTTTCACCCAAAACTTGCAATGTACCCTGCCCAGCGCCCCTTGGATGATTGGATTGATTTTAGTTTTCTAACCAATTGATCAGTAATCACAATATGTTTCTTTAAGTGGGTAGATGGACAGTATGGAAATATTTTCATCATCTTTTGAGCTATACTCAAATAGCTCAGTTAGTAGCAAGGCTGATTACCAGTGATCGGAGTAGGTAGATTGTTTTTTAGTACTTGTATCATAAATGCACACAGAAAGAATAACATGGATAAGCCATTTTTCCGGAAAGTAATTCCGGTATTTCCGGATGTCGTCCTGGCATGTCGTCGGCGGGCGTACGCATTGTTCTGATAACCGGTTATTGTACCACCCATGATCCTTTGTTCTGATTGGTCGTTGGGTTTTGTCAAATCGTGACAAAAAAAAAATAGGAAGAATAATAAAGAATAAAATTGCTCATTTTATTACAATTCCTACCTTTTTTTTGAGGATGGCAAATCATCAAATGACTCCTTCCACTCTGGCAGAATACAATTCCTACATAAGTTCCGGTTTTTTTTTAATAATCCACCAATTCCGGAGGAATGTCCATAGTAATATATACGTTTCGGATCAATGACCCCAGTTCAATCTACCTACTCCGATCACTGCTGATTACGCAGGATGAATAAAGAATAAATACACATGGAGACTATTTTCAAGGCCCTCTTTTTCAAATAATGTTCGTGTCCATTTTAAAGATATTTTTTTTTTCTGAATCCTAATTTAATCATTCACGCTAACTTAAAGACTGGGTGAAGCAGTTAGTAATAAATTGTAAATATTCTGAATGTATCTCGGGAGTGGGTTCATGGCTCGATGCGCACCAATGCCCCGCAGTAAAATACGTTGGTTGCGGCATTTATATCCGATCATTGTCTTAAAAAATTACTTATCAGTATTTTAATTCGTCATGTTCGTGAACGGGCGCCGTCAGTAGGAACTGGTCATTTCTTAGCTGCCACGGCTTATTTTTAATTTAATTTAATAATTGAATTATTTTTCTCTTTTTATTAACCGACGAAAAAAAAGGAGGAGGTTCTCAAGTCGACACGTATATTTTTTTTTTTTTTTTTACGGACGCTTTTAAAGTTCTGCATCGTTCTCACATGCATAATTTCAACATGAACGATGTAACCAATATTTTGTAACCATATTTTGATTTAAAAGAGTGTCCATGGAGTTTCTTGCCCGTTCTGCTACCTAGGTACCTACTACGCTTTGGAATGGGCAACTAGCTTCATCTTTCTGACTGACCGACCCCTTGACAATTCAAAAGTGCCTGTAATTAGTTTATTTGAAATAAATGCTTGCGAGTTTTTTTGAGTTTTAATTATTAGGATTGAATAGACTATCAGGTATGAGAGCCCTGGTTGGAACATCTTCCGGTGTGTATGTCACTATGTCTTTTCTTTTTGTGTGCTACTCGTAATAACGGCAATACTGCAATCAACAATAAGTTTGAATCAATAAAATTGTAGTCCTTATGGCCACTGCCTTTCACTATTTGAACAACCTCACTTTAGTTTAATCTATTATCTTTTGACTCTTCTCATAATAATCACCAAATCAAATCTGGCAATCATTATATTATTCATAGTCACTATAACGGAACTTTTCTTTCCTTTCGGCGTCTGGTGCTGGGGGTCAAACAACTCTAAGAATTACAAAACATATTGTTTAGGTGGTAAATAGTGAGATTCAGTTATTTTACACAGCTCAAATTTATAACCACTTGGGTAATTACGTAACACACTAACAGTAGGAATCGGTTTCATTTTGACAGTTCCACAACATTCATTGCGTTATTTACGTTGTTGAGCAGACAAATTTATCGAACATATAAAGCAATGGATTAGCAATAGGCTTCAAACTGATTCAGATTGTGATAGATAGTGTGTTACGTAATTATATAATTATATTACGCTGTTGATATCAGAAATACTAATATTCATTCTATTTTTCAGATCATCATGGGTTTTCTAGTGAAAGTGGTGCTGGTAGCCGCTTTAGGCGTGGCAGCATGGTTTTACTTCAACGGCTGCTGTGAACAAACCATTCCGAAATTTGACAGTGCAGAATGGTGGGGGCCGAAGGAGCTCAAAGGAAAAACTGATAGTACCATCAGGCCTTTCAAAGTCAAGTTCGATGAAGCGGTAAGGGAATACAATTATTTAGATACAGTCAAAGAGTTATACCTAATATACAGGCAAAAAATTACATCTAGCCACTCATCATCATACTCTTGCTATTATCCCAATTTGTTTGGGACCAGGACAACAAGTCTTTTTTTTTTTGTCGTCATCTCGGTAGTCACCTCCTTTCTAGCCATATCATCTCTCAAACAGTCCATCCAATGATTCTTTGGTATTCCCCATATCTTATAGCCATCCACATTCGTATTCAAAAGTTTTCTCACATGACATCTTTCTTTCTTTCCACTACGCTGCTATAATTTCTTCTTATTATTCGTGTGTTGCTTGGCGACTAATCTGCAGACACACACGAATGTTAATTTATATCGAGAATTAAATACTTTGTATAATAATTATCAAACTTCACAACAGGTTAGTTCGTTTGCTGATACAGACAGAAGGTCAATATCAAAGACGTGACTACTCAGAACACGTACAACACGGATTAAATAAAATTGCCAGTTTTCTTTTTGGTTCCTTTTCACATATGAAGCCGAATCTTCAATTACCAGAAGGAATTGAAGAGTTAATTGGTATAAGTCTTGTCTTTAACACTCATCGTGACAGGTCGTTTTGTCATCGAGTCCTAGCATAAAAATATAATATACTCATAAATATAATATCCCTATTTATAAATTTTAACTTTGCTCCCATGATCTTTCCAAAAATTCCTCGGGATCAAAGTAGCTTATAACGCTCTGGTCACTAAACTGTCTACGCTAAAAATCAAGTCTATCCGGTAATGAATTGATGTGGGAAAGGACAAAAAAAAACATACTTTCACATTTATGATTTTCGTAGGATAATGGATATAAATCATGCTTTGTTTCAGATGGTAAAAGACCTCAAATTCCGCCTGAAGAACCACCGTAAGTTCACACCACCTCTCGAAGGCGTTGGTTTTGAGTACGGTTTCAACACCGCTCAAATTGACGGTTGGTTGAACTACTGGGCTGATAAGTACAACTTCAGTGAAAGAGAGGTCTTTCTCAATAAGTTCCCTCACTTCAAGACCAATATCCAAGGACTGGATATTCATTTCATCAGGATTAAGCCGCAGGTAAGTTTCAGCTGAGTCACGAGGAACCGTACCAACGGATCAGTTTTAATGAAGAGCTAATTAAACATCTTTGAATTATTTGATCCTTTATCTTCTATAAATATCACATGTAATTATGTGACCATGCAACGTTCTCAGGTTCCTAAAGACGTGCAGACAGTTCCTCTCCTCATGATACACGGTTGGCCAGGCTCTGTGAGGGAGTTCTACGAGGCGATCCCTCTGCTTACCCGACAGACGCCAGGATACAATTTCGTCTTTGAGCTGATCATCCCCAGTATACCTGGGTATGGATTCTCTGATGTAAGTGCAAACATTCATATTTGCCGACGCCGAAAATATAGTTAGCCCATATTTAAAAATGTTCTTCTTTTATATCTTCCACAGCCTGCTGTACGACCCGGTCTTGGTATGCCACAAACAGCTGTCATCTTCAGAAGCCTGATGAACCGTCTGGGACACCAGAAGTTCTACGTGCAGGGAGGTGACTGGGGCGCGGGTATCGTTGGCGTTATGTCCACCCTCTTCCCTGAAGATATTCTGGGTCATCACTCCAATATGCTTGTTTCTCAGGTAAGAATGTTTTTCGGGTCTTTTGTTACAAAAAAGACCAATCTATTTATTTGTAAAGTTAATGTTTTGTTCAGTAGTAAATGGCAGTCAAAAGGTATTGGCATTATATTGCCAGTGGTATGGTTAAGACAGTAAGTTCCTAAAAACATCTTTTTGCCGCAGAACACTTGCTCAATGATTAGGCTGTTCATCGGTGCGTTCATCCCATCCCTCATAGTTGAGGACCACCTAGCAGACAGGATGTACCCATTGTCAAGTTTCTTTGCCTACTTATTGGAAGAATTCGGCTACATGCACATCCAGGCCACTAAACCTGATACCGTTGGTAAGTTCAATTTTTTAATTTTCGTTTTAAACGCAGTCAATTTTTTTTTTGGTGACTGTTTCATTAAGTAGTTTAGAAATAAAAAATATTTTACTGTCCAGTGGGGTAATTTTGTAACAACAGTAGGAATGGCTTTCATTTTGAGAGTTCAACAACATTCATTGCGTTATTTACGTTGTTGGGCAAACAAATTTTTCGAACATATGAAGTAATGGATTAGCAATAGGCTTCAAAATGATTCAGATTGTGACATAAAATGTGTAACGCAATTAGGGTGCAGGTAATATAGTAAGCAGGTTCACAGGGTAACAGCAAGTTGAGACGACCCGAGTATCTTAAAATATTACCTATAGCTAGGTTACAATATATTATTTACCAGTGAGCCCCAAACTAGACAGTTAGTCTGTATCTTCGAGCAAGATACAGATAAACTCTATAATATATTTCATCAACATTGATTAGCTTCTTAAAATTGGGAACAGAGATTGAAGCCTCTCAAATATCTTATTTTTCGAAAAACAAATTATCTTTTACTTCTTCTAGAATTATTATAACGTCGTTGTCATCATTGTCCCCAGGTGTGCCTCTGACAGATTCTCCTGCTGGTCTCTTAGCGTACATCTTAGAGAAATTCGCCACATGGACCAACAAAGAGAACAAAGCAAAGGCTGATGGCGGACTAGGCCTTAGGTTCTCGAAGGACCAACTCATTGACAACTTGATGATCTACTGGTCTACCAACTCCATCACCACTTCCATGAGGTTCTATGCTGAGAACTTTTCAAACAAAATTAGGGATCATAAGTTGGACCAGTAAGTACACTTTCATAAAGATTTGCTTTCACTACCTATCGTATTATGATTGACATAAAGTTCATTTAATTACACTGAATATTTAGTTTCGTTTCGGTGCCATCAAAGTGTGGTTTAAACAAATTAACAGTACATCACGAAAATAATCGTGAGTTGGTGTTTTGAGAATGAGCTCTCCGGAGTCATATGAGAAATAATTATTAATTATTTATTAAGGAAACCAGAAAATGGAAGGGTATTAACAAGCCTGTCATTTTGACAAGGTCAAACTCACTATTCAGTACTAATAGATGAACTACTTTCACAGGATCACAACACCGGTCCCGACCTGGGCCCTACAAGCGAAGAATGAAATCATGTACCAACCTCCGAGCCTCCTGAACAGGAAGTACCTCAACTTGATAAACGCCACAGTGTTGGATGATGGAGGGCACTTCCTGGCTTTCGAGCTGCCCCAGGTCTTTGCTGCAGATGTGTTCAAGGCGGTCAAAGCGTTCAAAGAGTGGCATCAGAAGAATAAGAAGACTGAACTGTAATTTGGTTAAGGGTTATTAAAGTATTTTTTACGGTTTTAAGCTGGTGTTTTATTTTTGACGTAATACGTCTTTAAATTTGCTGTCATAACAAAATCGGAAATACATTTGGTGTTGCAGCTACATATCTATCACCTACATCCAAAATATAATTACAGCACTCGATAGCTTAAGAATCAGAGAAATTGGTAACGATGAGTCAAGACTGTGGCGGAGCGCACGCAGGGGAGGGTGTGGCGCCGCTATTTTGAGGTAATTTAAACTTGTAAACTTTATGGGGTATACCCATTTTACCCTTTGATGTACCCCACTCTATTCGTACTGGGTATGGTGGGGTACAATCAACTTGGAGTGCGACGGGAATTTGCGCTGGTGTCGTACATGGTAAAACTGCTCCGAGGCATAGAGCACAACCCGAGAGTGCTGCAGCGGTTGCACTTGTGCGTACCCGACCGTTACGTGTGGAGGCGACGGCCCCCGCCACTGCTGGTCGTACCATCAGCCAGGACCAAATTGCTGGCCAAAACCCCTCTGACTCGAGCAATTCGCACCATCAATTATATTCAGGTCGAAATTGATATATTTACATGTCACTGGGGTGAATTCGCAAACGTACTATTGTTTACATTGTGTTACAAACAATCTTTATGATTTTGTTATGTATTTTGTGCTTGAATTTTAATTTTGTGTGTGTGACTTGGCTATAGCATTAGGTTAAGACCTGTAATGATAGTTTTAAGGCATTTAAATAAATAAATAATTTCGCTGTGTTACATAATTTGCGTTGACTCGATGAAGCTACGACGCTCGTTTGAGTTTCAATCGTCAGCTCTCGTCAAGATCTATCGATTGAGAACATAAAACATTAGTGTAAAATACTTGAAGTAAATATACATGGTCAAATTAAATTAGCTAGCGAAACTCCGCAGACGTGATGGGTATCGGTATCTTTACATAATGGAACAAAAAATAAATTAATTTCATCAATAAGTTAAGGTCATCGACCGACGTCTGTAAGTGTATTCACTTGAAATATCAGTTTAAAAATTCTGTTGTTTTTTGCGTTAACTTTGCAGACGTGATTAGTATCGATATGAAAACACGATAAAACATATTTTCTCAACTCATATTTCAAGTAACAAAACTACCAACGGTTGTGGACCCCTAAAAAAAACATCAAATCTTTTTTTATTTTAATTGCATCGTATTTAGATATCTCATTACGTCTGCAGAGTTTCACTAGCTAATTTGACCCTGTATACGGCATAAAAGTAAAACAAAACCAAATAATATAATGTCAGCAAATTATACTCGTCACAAAGCCAAGCAAACTATAGGGATCGAATATGTTTGGAAAGGGCTTCTCAAGAGCAATCCAGTGATACCCGTAAAACGCAATATGATAGAGTGAAGCGGTGCCGGAAACGTAAAAGAATGAAGGCGTCCGAACGGATCAGCGACGTCGCCAGTACATCTACAGCTGGGGTGGCTGAGCCTATGCAAGTGGATGATGAAAGCGCTTCTATATCATCATCTTATACATAGACATCGATTGTGTGCGATGACCGATTATGAAGACACATTGGGCAGCAGCCTCGTTACGTTCACTTATTCACGTAAGAGACACGGCCGTGTCCATGACACAGCTACTCCCCTTTTTTGTTGCACTTTGAACTTGTTAGTTCTATAAAGAGGTAATCAATTGAATCACATAATCTTAAGAAATATTATAAAGAGGTAATCAATTGAATCAGATAATCTTAACTAATATTATAAAAAGGTAATCAATTGAATCTTAACTAATATTATAAAGAGGTAATCAATTGAATCAGATAATCTTAACTAATATTATAAAGAGGTAATCGATTGAATCAGATAATCTTAACCAATATTATAAAGAGTTAATCAATTGAATCAGATAATTTTAATTAAAATTATTAACACTTTGTTGACCGGAAATCGGCAGTTAGGCCCTTTGTACACACACATTTTTCTTGCTATGTAAAACTACGGTTTATTCGCCGTGTATCGAGACGACCGCGTCAGTACCTATTGTATGGATCAATAAGGAAGCTTGTTGACGAACATGATTTTTCTACGGCGCAGTTTATACGCCGTGTGTAGACACGGTTCATCAGTGTTGTATGGATCATTAAAGAAGTTTGTTGATGAACATGATTTTTCTACGGCGCGGTTTATACGCCGTAGGTACCGTAAAGAAACCGTGCCACCACCGTTAAAAGCGCTCGTGTCAGCAGTCGTGGTGTACAGAATTCCAGTTTTTTTTTTTCTAATTGTTGTTAAAATTTGTATACCCAGTGTTTGTTTACTTTATATCAATGTAAGTTACTAACCGCTTATTAATTAGAATGAAGTATGAGTACGTAGATGAGCGGAAAACTTGACAAAAACTTGAGTCAAGCAATTTTGAACCATATGCAGTGCAACTATTAGGTACTAATCATGTAAACTTGACTTTCCCAGCACATTCAACTATCGTGCTAATGATTATGATAAAGGCCCTTAGCTACACCTAACTTATACAATCGCTACATATTATAAAACAGAGTTCCCCCGCCGCGTCTGTATGTCTGTCTGAACGGGATAAACTCAAAAACTGTCGAACAGATTTTCATAAGGTTTTCACCAATGGACGGACTGATTCATGAGGAAGGTTTAGGTGTATAGTTTATTACGGTTTTGTGTAAATTGGCTGAAATATGATGATAATTGTTGAAGATGTCGGAAATAATCATGCTGACAGACCTTTATTGGCGTGCGCCGCGTAAACCAATAACAAGGGACAAACAATGTTTTACGGAATTATTTATCTTAAAAAGATCTATTAAACTGTAGCAACGCTTTATGTTTATCTTCTTAGATAACAGACAATAACGAAGAAATATTGCCAGAAAATGCTTTTAAACATATCTTTAAATTAAGCTAAGCGATTTTGTCTGGATGTATGTTCCGGATTGGCCCAAAAACGGCGGAACGGATATATAGTTTACTAGCTTTTACCCGCGGCTTCGCCCACGTGGATGTCAGAACGCAATACCGGGATAAAAAGTATCGTACATGTTATCCTACATCCTACATGTATTCGAAATTCCATTCAAATCCGTTCAGTAGTTTTTGCGTGAAAGATTACCTAACAAACATTCATCCATCCATCGTCACAAACATTCACATTTATAACATTAGTAGGATTAGTAGGATAACCTGGATTAACACATAGCGTACTTGTAATCCCGGTAGTAAGTTCCCGTGGGATAGTTTCCGACACCCACATGGGTGAAACCGCGGGCAAAAGCTAGTATTAAATAAAGTATTTATAAGAGATACAACTAGATTTCCAAATAAAAATCAACAACAGAATTATTGACTCGAGAATAAAACTCGTGAGCCTCTTAATAGATCGCTTCATTGAACGACTGTGACCGTGAACCACTACTGGCATTATATAATCAACAATATTCGACATCGGGCATCGGTCGCACTCTTTCTTGTATAGGGTTATTTTGAATTGGCTAGCTAAACTCCGCAGATGCGATGGGAATCGATATCTAAAAACAACAAAACATTTTTTTTAAGATTTTATGTATTTTTTGGCGTTCAACGACCGCTGTTAGTGTTGTTAGTTAAGGCGAAATTCAAATTTTCTTACGTTTTTTGCAATTTGCAGGTTAGTATCAGGTTGTGTGTTGATCTAAATATGATTCGCGGCCGTATTAAATATTTATTTATAGAATTATAGTCATAAAAATCATCAATAAGTACATCTCTCTAAGTTCATATTACCCTATTGAATTACTATTTCATAAAATCCTGACATTGGAGACCAATTCTAACATATATTCATAGGTGTATTGCTGATTCTAATAATTATAATTCAGTAAAGCCATATTTGTGACAGCCGCGAATCATATTTTAATCAACATACAACCTGACAGTGACCTGCAAATTGCAAAAAACGTAAGTATTTTTGAATTTCGCGGGCTACCTGAGCGACTCCCTCTTAACCGCTCGAACGATCTTGGGATGAAATGTATATGAGATGAGATAACCTGTCATCTTTTGTTTTATCGTGTTTAGTTAACGACACCCATCACGTCTGTGAAGTTTCACAAAAAGGAACTGATATTTTCAAGTGACTAAAATAACTGCGTTCGATGACCCCACAAAAAAAATCATCACATTAATTTATATTTTGTTTTATCATGTTTAGATAACGATCCCATCGCATCTGCGAAGTTTAGTTAGCTTATCTAATTTAACCCTGTTTAATAATAATAATACCTACATACATACAGTTACATAGTAAGTTTCTGTGACAGTAAAACATGAAAAGTAATAAAAAGAAAATTGGTAGGATATTTCATTCTACAATGTCAGTACAAAAAATACCAACCAAGCATGCGCGAGCCGAGCGAGCGAAACAAGCAGTGCCGCGGCAGCGACCGGCGAGCGCTACTTCCAAGTTTAATTTCTAACCAACTAATTCCAATCGTAACTGCCCATTCAGTCATTTTGCTGTTTAATTATTTATTTTTAATTACCCATTTAAATATTTGTTTAATTTTTATTTAGTTTTCTACTAAATTTTTACTGCCGAACTTGTTAATAAACATGCATTTTTAATTTACGAAAACTACAATAAACAACTGCCGCTTTAAATCAATGCCTTTTTCTAATTAAAACCTACTGCTACTTCCACAGGCTCACAACACCGGTCCCGACCTGGGGCATTCAAGCGAAGAATGAATTGATATTCCAGCCTCCGAGCCTCGTATCCAAGAGGTTCCTAAACTTGATAAACACCACAGTCCTAGATAATGAAGGGCATTTCCTGGCCTTGAAACTGCTAGAAGTGTGAGTAGAAGATGTGTTCAAGACTGTCAAAGCATTCAGAGAATGGCATTATAAGAACAAGAATACTGAACTGTGATTTACGAGTAGTTAAGGTTTATTTAATATTTTGTATAGTTTTAATGCCGCGTTCGTTTATTTTTATTTTAGTACCATTAAAGCGATGGATGAGGTCTACGAAGAAACAAGCGTACCTTATTACCCAGAAGATTATATTTTCTGCATTGGATTAGATTAAGATTCTCAGAAGAATTTGAATGTTTATTCATGACAAACATATCAAAATCGGGTGGGGTTCGCTATCTACCGACAAAACTGCCGTAGTATCGCGACTCAGTCCATATTAACATGAGTCCTGCTCCTCAGCCCACACATTGATAACCATAATTTGAAATCGATAGATAAAACAAAAGAATAAAGGTAGCTTCAGCAAGATTTTGAGACAGTACTTCATAAATATTAATTAATGGTAGATAATCTCAAGAAGAAGCGGTGATGATTCAGCCACTTATGACTCTATTGTATGGGCAACGACCTCAAAGCGAGCTTATAATAAAATGATTATCGGTGGAGTCTCAAGTTCCAACACAAGTTTTGAGTATGAATGTGGATGGCTATAAAAGTAGGGGTAGACTAAAGAAACGATAGATGGACTGTGTGAAAGATGATATGGCAAGAAACGGGGTGACTACCGAAGTGACGACTAATAGAGGAGTGTGAAAGAAACAGACATGTTGCGGCCGCGACCACAATTATATTGGTTTATGGGGAGGAGAATGATGATGATCTTGAGTTCTAACACCGTTAACAAAGATACTACCAATGGTGTTCCTAAGTAGGTACGTCCAGCGCTCCCTAGACAGTCCGTCCCGCAACCATTCTACAAGCAAGACATGACCTAGCTATAGTACGATTCAAACTTAATGGCCGCTCGGAACATGAGGCGAGTCGTTGCGCAGTAACCAATTCACGTGTCAGCGGGGGTGACGGGTGACGTAATGCGCAGCGAAAAGCGCACTTCATAGCCGCCATTAAGTTTGAATCGTACTATACATAATATTCATGACAACTGTACCTACCATCATGTCTCCTCAGACCAATAAAAAAGTACAACTACTTTTTTATTGGTCTGAGCATGTCTCTTACCTTGATCACTGATATGGTCTGAAAAATAACATAAAGCACCCTAATTGCGTAAAATACTATCAATCACAATCTGAATCATTTTGAAACCTATTGCTAATCCATCCTACTAATATTATAAATGTGAAAATTTGTGAGGATGGATGGATGTTTGTTACTCTTTCACGCAAAAACTTCTGAACGGATTTGGATGGAATTTGGAACACAGATAGTTTATAACCTGGATTAACACAGAGGATACTTTTTATCCCGGTAATACCTTCCCGTGGGATAACTTCCGAAATATACGCGGGCGGAATCGCGGGCAAAAGCTAGTTCTTTCATATGTTCGAAAAATTTGTCTGCTCACCAATGTAAATAACGCAATAAATGTTGTTGAACTGTCAAAATGAAAGCCATTCCTACTGTTAGTGTGTTTCGCAACTACCCCGCTGGTTATCACAGATTTTGTTCTGCGGTCATGAAATAGGATCTTTTTGTGGAATTCATTACCCTCACACCTTTGTACAGTAGGCCTCACGTCAGTGGTAATAAATTAAAAGTGCGTGTTACTAGGCCAGCTCAAGGTCAAAGGGACAACCGACGTGCTGTCGACTGTACACAGGTTATACTTTCCTAAGCCCGAAACCACAATCACATGAAACTTTCCGGGCGTGACATAATTAAAGAAAAACGTATACCTAATCATATTTCACTTTAAACCTAGTGACAGTTGTCTGTAAAAACAAATATTATAATTTCCTAAATACCTCAGCTATCGTTATTTATCGTTAATTATGATAACTAATGTACAAAAATGATAAGTGATCGCTGGCCGGTTAGGTCTGCAGTTGAAGATACGCTGCCTACGGAAGCAGCCGCCTTGTTCGAAAATTGTTTAAGTAGTTTAATTTGATGTTAATCTCTAAGTGATATATTCAGTGTTTGTTTACAATATATCAATGTAAGTACGTGAAATCTATTTATTAAAATGTTAGGTTACAGTATAGCCAAATATACCCTATCTATGCTTCGTGAAAGTTTTAAAATAAAATCAGTTTTGAATGACTACTCATTGAAATTTTTACGTGACAAGTAGATTGTACGGCTGTCATCAATATCATTATTGGAACATTGGGCCCCCTAATAGTCTGTTGTTATTGAATGACTGTGAAGTACCGATTGTCATTCAAATAAGTAATCAACACACAGGGCCATAGCGGCGCTCGAAAAAATTTGGTTCTTTTGGGAAATAATTTATATGTTTTTTGATCCTTTTGCATTTATATTTGAACTCACCACGTTTCATACCTATTTTAGCAAATGTTGCCGGTTTAATTGTTACACTGGATGTAAATATTGACAAAGTTTTTCCTGTTACCAAGTCGCTGATACATACAGCGGGGTAATTGCGTAACTCACTAACAGTAGGAATGGCCTTTCATTTTGACAGTTCAACAACATTCATTGCGTTATTTACGTTGTTGAGCAGACAAATTTTTCGAACATATGAAGCAATGGATTAAAAATGATTCAGATTGTGATAAATTAGTGTGTTACACAATTAGGGTGCTGGCCGAATAAGTCTGCATCATTTTGTTTTGTAATCTATTTATTTAAAGATACATGTTTTCAAGAATGCCAAAATATTAAAAAAAGTTGATGTCAAAACATGTATATAGCTTAACAATTCAATAAACAGACTTACAAGCTTTTTTACGCTACGGCTGATCGTCTTCCGCATAATCGATGGAATTGCAAGATCAAGCTGCGTTTGTCGAGGTCAAGGTTAGGCTCAGTGGCTGGTACCTGAAGACCGCTCCCTAGAAGCCACTAGACTGTAAGAAAATACCTATTGGGATGACGTGAGTCATAGATCACTTACCTGATTAAATAGTCGAAACCGTCTGTTGCTTACACTCTAAACATTTTTTGCTCAAAATGTCTGGGTAGAGTTTTTGTCTGTGTTTCGAAGCAGGTTCCTATTTTTTTGTGGCTACAATTTGTACATTATTATTTCAAACTAAACCCGACTAAAACGCCGGCTGGCCGGCCTTGATCGGTACCACAGGGTACCTATGGCCTCCAACTCATAATTGCAGTGCCTGTTTTAACATTACAGGCGCCCTGAGCGAAATTTAGACGGCGCCGCTCTCCCCTCTTGGAGAGTAGAGAGGCGTGAAAATTTTCAGCACTCTGCCTAGGTTTTCTTATTCATAAAGAAATAGGAGTTACTTTGTCGGTTTATGCAGAAAAGTTAGAAAATTCAGAGAATGTCGGATGCAAGAGCAAGCGAAGAGAGCTCAAATTTTTTTTTGGTTTTCTAACTCCAAACGAAAGACGAAAGTACTCTGCAGGTGCCAGAGGTGAAGGGGCGCCTAGTCACAGCCCTTTTGGCGCACTTTCCCATCTGGCACCCTGGGCAGTCGCCCAGCCGCGCCCTACCCTAACACCGGTACTGAATAATTGAGAAATGAAATACATTTATTTATAAAGGGAATCGATAATGTACTCCTAAATATTTACATAAGTATTGACCCTTGATAAAGAAGAGGACAAGCCAAATTCAAAGGTTGGCCAAAAACTGAAAGCTAACAACTTCTTTTTCTCTTAAGACCAATTATATTTTTAGCAGAGGAGCGAGAAGGACCAAATTTAGTCAAGTACGAAACACTGGCTAGCAGAACAATGATAACATAACTATACAATAACTAACTATACTAACATAGCTTTATAAGATACCCAAAAATATAGACTGCTAACAACAAACAGATTCTTAAATTCCATATCTAATTTTGGAAATATCTCCCAGGACAGTCGTAATTATAAGTAGTTTGCGGGAGATCCAAGAGGATCAATAGTGGATGTTTTTAGAATATCCTTCACCTTGTAGTTATTTATAAATTGATTTTCAGCTGGCCACCTCGTGGTCACAAGCGTTACTCCTGAGCATGAGGTCCTGGTTCCGATTCCCAGATCGGGCAAAGTGTTATTGGGTTTTTCCATCAGAGTAGCAGCTTGAACTCTAGTGCCCGGTTGTTGGCAAA
Organism: Griposia aprilina; assembly: GCA_916610205.1. Classification (NCBI taxonomy): domain Eukaryota; kingdom Metazoa; phylum Arthropoda; class Insecta; order Lepidoptera; family Noctuidae; genus Griposia; species Griposia aprilina. Next base: position 17,081,639 of record OU744307.1, on the reverse strand, counting down.
AGGCTCGCCCCCTGTTACATGGGACTTAAACATAACTGGCGAAATGAGGGCGTATTATCGGTACTCCTCTACCTAGCCCTTCCGAGATTACAGGCCTGATGATATGTGCAATTTTCAGCTTAATTTTTTATCGACCCCTATCTGACATGAGCCATGATGAGGTGAATGATGATGTACAGTATAACAAAACGACGGCACGTCAGTGGCAAAAAACCCAGTATAAGATGGACTCTCATTCTATTGAACTTCTGTACTAAGCTAGGCCAGCTCATGGTCAGGAATGCTCAAGGTACTGCACGGTTGCCTATAAAGCAACCTAATTCACTTCATATTTTCCTACTTGCAGATGGTGCGTCTCCTGTTCATTGCGCCCATTGTGGCAATCACCATACTGCCAGTGTACTTTCTGTTCCTGAAAGGACCTCCACCACTACCAGAGATTGATTTCAATGAGTGGTGGGGACCAGAGAGCTTGAAAGAGAAGCAGGATACCAGTGTGAAGCCATTCAAAATAAACTTTGCAGAGACTGTAAGTCACATTGATTTCAATATGTTTTATGCTGAAACGTAGATTTTTATTTTAATGAATTATATTTTGGTGTGATTAAAAGTTTCTCTGACATATATTGAAGTTTTGTATGGAGATGGGAATTCAAAATATTGTTTTATTACCGTCATTTGATTTCTCTTAATAACAACTCACTATTACTTGTTTATGCCTTTTATTTTCTTGTTGTGCTCATACTTAGTACGAGGAAACCATTTTTAAAGACCATCGCGCATAATAAATGATTTTATTTCTGTAAGTAGGTTTGGACAAACACTTTTACACATCAATTATATTTTTTAAACTAGATGACGTCGGCGTTTCCTATCTGACTACTCTGAGAAGAAAGGCCGAAACAAACTCAGAGGTCACAGTCTCTTTTAAAGTCCAGACATAATCTTGGTCAGATCATGTGAAGACCATGTAGATTCGTATCTGAAATGGCATGATGTTTGAATATTTTAACATGTAACAATATAGGGTCGGAAATTAGTTGCCTATGCATGCAATTGCATGACTCTGTCCTCTCACATCTATTAAAACTATAATTTGAAAATTTTGTAAAAGCCAATTATTTTTAAAAGAGTAACCGTGGAGTTTCTTGCCGGCTCTTCTCCATAGGAAACGACCTATTTGGAACCGTGCAGCTAGCTTCTGACGTTTCATAAGTGCCCATGTAGGTTTATGTGAAATAAGAGATTTTTATTTTGCATGTATGGTATCAAAAAAACCTGTTGTGTATGGTATGTAATTGCATTTAATACCATAAAAACCCATCTTTCTATCTTTCAGACCATTCAAGACCTGAAGGACCGGCTCAAAAGATCGCGTCCTTTTACCCCCGCCCTGGAAGGGGTGGGCTTTGAGTACGGGTTCAACAGTGCGCAGATCGACGGCTGGCTCAAGTACTGGGCCAATGAGTACCAGTTCAAGGAGCGGGAGACCTTCCTGAACCAGTTCCCGCAGTTCAAGACGAACATTCAAGGTCTTGATATACACTTCATTAGGGTTACACCAAAGGTTTGTAAAACTTTACAATGAGCAATTATTTTGTGTTTGATGTTGTCTAGAATAAACACGTTCAATAATTCTAGAATACAAAATTCTAGAATTAAATTATATAAAAGTAAACAAAAAAAAATTATAGTATTGTCACAAAATTGGAATAAAATTATTTACAACATATTTACTCTAAGGAGATGTTACTGGGAGTAGCAATGGACTCCAGGTATCGAGTACTAGTGTTTAGGAATCTCAGTTCAGTACTCGCGAAGACATCTGAGGATACATCATACAGTAAAATGTTGTTAATATGGGTGAAGACTATGTAGAATGGACTGGTCTTAAGTGTTAGTGTGTTGTTCACTAATCAATGTAGCTAATCTCTAAGAACAGGTTTTGCTGAGACAGTTTCTTGTAGTTTTCTTATTCAATTTTTTGTTTTTGTAACTATATTTGATACAAAGTATGTTAAGTTATGTTATGTTATGTTTTGTATTCATTTATTTATAAGTATAAAAATATGTATTAGGTATGTAGAAGTTGTTTGTACTCCCCGTCACTTGACCCTAAGGGTTCATTAGAAAACCAGCGTCAGACAGCATCTGTCTGGCATTAATGCTGAAATGGACTTTTTTGGCGCAGCCGTGAGGCACACACTGTTGTTGTTAACATTTTATTTTTATTTTTATTATTTGTTTTTCTTTCTTATGTACCAGTACCTGGTTTGAGGTATTGAGAATAGAGGATGTTGGCGTGGGGGAAGTGTGTGTCTATTAGGTGCTGGGATGTTAAAAGAGATGTACTGTAGTGAAGAGGAATTGAAATGGGTACCACGAATTAGATTAGATTTCTCCTTACTTCTAAATTTTTGTACCCCACCACACCTAGCTCAAATGGTGTTGGGTACATGTACGGATAATAACCATAAGGTTTTGAGTAGAGGTAGCCAACAAAAGACTTCTGAACCTTTTCAATGATCAGTGTATACACTTTTTCATGGGGGTTCCAGATTGCAAAGCACATGCATAACATTATCTCACTTCAATCTTAATTATGCCTTTTTTTAACATACCAGACAAAATCCAGTAAACAAGAAGAAGCATGGCATGGCATAGTGGCAAGTTGTAAAGATCAACTGTTTACTGCTATATTTCTGTCTGACGACTCAGTTCAATCAAACAACCAACTTTTAGCAGTAGAGTACTGATACTTCTGCTCATAGCAAGAAAAAATACTAAAGAATTCATTCAAAACAGCTCAACAACCAAGTTCCATTAGAACAACGAACCAATAACAATAACCTCCTCTTCTCTTCTTCAGGTGCCCGCAGGAGTTGAGGTCGTGCCACTCCTCCTGTTACACGGATGGCCGGGCTCCGTCAGAGAGTTCTACGAAGCTATCCCCCTCATCACTGCTGTTAGCAAGGACAGGGACTTCGCTATTGAAGTCATCGTGCCCAGTCTGCCTGGCTATGGTTTCTCTGATGTAAGTATCTGTCTTTATACGTAAACTTAACTTACGGCTTTAGTTAAGATAGATATTCAGGTAAATTAAAAAAAAAATGATAACTATATTATGACAAGCTGACCCGACAGACGTTGTCCTGTCTTAACTATGACTATTGACTAAAACTAAAACTATCGACTCATTTATTAACCGATCCATCTGTGTTAAACGATATTTGCAGCGCGCATTCTGTCAATCGCTGACAGTTATTTCAAACAACTGACAGTTATGTAAAATTAATATTGGCGTTAAGTTTTCTTAAATTTTGTAACGTTCCGATCAACTTCCTTATTTTTTTATTTCATAAGATCCTTCTCCTGACAATAACGAACTCAATAAAAAAAAAAAAAACTGAAATCGGTCGAGCCGTTCACGCGTGATGGCGCGACCAAGGGAAATAGGGATTCATTTTTATATGTACCTACTAAATATAGATAAGATAATGATTTATTTCTCACCACAATATATTTTGTACATTTTCAAATGATCAGAAACAATACTATTAATCAATATCATAACCAATAAGCCTATAACATCCTACAGCAACGAAGGTTTCTCTTCGCTCTTTCGCAGTCTACTGTTAGTTATTTTGGGCCGTACCAGCAGGCTACTACATTCATTGCATTATTTACGTTGATGAGCAGACAATTTTTACAAACATAAGAAGCAATGGATTAGCAACAGGCTTCAAAATGAAGCAGATTTTGATTCATAGTGTGTTACAAAATAAGGGGGCTGGTGTTTTCATATTTTGGGTAAGAAAAGCTTCGATAAGTAAGTAAGATTATTTTTAGGAACAAGTACAGACAAGATTTTGCAATGATGTGAACAACATTCGTCACGATGACTTGACAAAAACCTAATCTTAGGATTGATGATAAGGTGTTTGTCAACTTATTTTGTAGTCTCATGTTTCGTGAGCAAAATAATTATTGAATATCCAAAGTCCAACTTTTAGATTTATAGTACCTATAAAAACATTAACATTTAACTTACCTACTTAGTAAATAACTATTCTAAATTATAGGATTGTTGGCTGATATTTAGGAACTTAGGAGTTTGTATGTTTTCGAACTATCTTACTTAACGACTGACTTAAAAAAAAATGTTTAATTAAAAGAAAGGTGGACCTGCAAGGTAATTGTGTAACACACTAACAGTAGGAATGGCTTTCATTTTGACAGTTCAACAACATACATTGCGTTATTAACGTTGTTGAGCAGACAAATTTTTCGAACATATGAAGCAATGGATTAGCAATAGAATTCAAAATGTTTCAGATTAGGGTTGGTAATGTGTTACGCCATTAGGGTTCTGGACTGCCATTCCAATCCAATTTGCACGTCGCGCTTCGCAGTTTGATTGAGAAACTTTCGACTACTTGTACATTATACATCATCGTCAACCAAAAAACATCAACTACATCGGATTTTTTTTAAACAGTACCTCATTACAATTAATATGTTATTTTAATAATAGCACTAGTAATCACTGCTCGCCTATCTGTATGATAAAAGGCTTTTGACCTACAGTACAATAAAATTACAAATTGATTTTGTTTAGAAATAAATCATTCTCCTTCAAACAGGCGCAACACGTGATGCGAATCGCACGAAACACAAAGGCACCGCTCGTCGCGCGACAGAAGGCGCGTTTGTGTCGCATGTTGCGCCCACAGACTACATAGAGAACTACGTTGGTGCGCCTGTTTGAAGGAACCTTTATTGTTATTGTCGAAGATACAGCTAAATGTGTCACACACACTCTCTAGTGTATCTCTAACTAAATAACTATATATACGGAGCCGCGGGCAGACGCTAGTACAAAATATCTTCAAAAGATTTTGTGTAAGAATAGAGAAAGATCAAGCAAGGACCAATTAAAATGAATAAGCAAAAATAAAAACAGCACATAAGACCAAAAATCAAAACGCTTACTAATTTTACTAACCCTAACTAACTAACCCTTCCAAGTCTGTATGTCTTTGAATGCGCAAAATATGTTAAAATGCACCCAAACACAGATACAGCTGCAGCTATTTATAAAAGCTCATGAAATGTTTGGAAAAAGTACTAGGCACGGAAATAGAATAGTTTTGCCCATAATTCCGAGGACAGCACTATATAGTAAGAATTGCTATGCAATGTGCGGTCGCATATTTAATGCTATACCGGACAGCATTAAAATCTTACCAGCTAATAAATTCATAAGGTGTCTTAAAGTATGGTTCATTAAAAAGAATTTCTACTCAGTAAGCGACATATTTAATAAGAGATTGAAAGATAATATTAGTCAACCCTCTGACATTTTTTTTTTTATGTATCTAATAATTATAATAATATTTCTACTCAATTTTAATTTTAATTCAATTTTATGTTCTTTAAATATAATTTCATCATGACTAATTATATACCCAAATGTTTGCATGTAACAGTATTATGACTAAGTGTTATGGATAGAAATTGTACCAACACTTATGGCAAATAAATTGATTTGATTGATTGATTGATTAATTTTGCCCACAGGCTGCAGTACGTCCTGGTCTTGGGGCCCCACAAATAGGAGTGGTGATGAGGAACTTGATGCACAGACTCGGATACAAGAAATTCTACGTCCAGGGCGGTGACTGGGGTGGTTTGATCGGCAGCAATATGGCCACTATTTTCCCCAAGGTAAGATATTCCATAGCTCAAACGTGGATTGAGAGTATTCTCAAAGAAAATAATAGGTACTTTTTTTTAAAGTACCAAGTATAAAGTTCAGGATATGGATGGCGTTCTTATCCATAGATATTTACGCAGTTTCGGTCACGATTTAGCACGACATAGAGTTGAAGCGAATGCATCATTAGAATAAAGCAAAATAAGTTAAAATTATAGCCAAGGAGTAATATACCCAAAAGTATTTTGTTTCATTACCATCCCGCTTTTGCGTGAGTATGCGAAAGGCCTTATTGCATAAACTGATATTTAAAAAAAAACTTCAAAACAAAAATTATATTTACAGGAGCTCCTTGGTTTCCACTCCAACATAGCGATGACAATGACTCCGGTTGCTACACTGCTGGAGTTTATCGGTTCTTTCTACCCCCCTCTAATTGTGGAGGCACACCTTGCAGACAGAATCTATCCTTTGAAGAAGAGGTTCGCCCACATGCTCGAGGAAACCGGCTACCTACACATTCAAGCCAGCAAACCTGATACTGTCGGTAAGTAGGTTGACGGCAATTTCAACGTATAACATGTCAGAGAGCACTAATTTAGTCAGGATAGATTTACGAAGCTACTCTGGGGTCATTTTCTAAACTTTACAGATTTAATTTTAATGTTCTAAAAAACTACCACAGATACTCAGTCACCAAGATTTTATCAGAAGATATAAAAAAGAAAGTTACCTTTTTTAAATTTCTGTTAGAACAAAAAGAAACTCCTTCGAGCCGGATTTGAACCAGCGACCTATGGATAACAGTCTACATTCACATCTACAGTCCACCGCTCTACCAACTGAGCTATCGAAGGCTTGTGAAGTGCGTCGAAATTTCCAGTCTCTTCTTATGAACTCATTATTTTCTTAAATATTTTCTGTTTCATAACTTTTTGAGACTTTAGCCACCCAAAGTCATTATTATTTATTTATTAAAACTATGCATAAGTAAAAAAGTTAGGTACTGTACAAAGCCGGACTTAATGCCTGAGGCATTTTCTACCAGTCAACCTTAGGGTGATGAAGCGATAAAACATGGCAGGTGCAATATACGGGATACATAGCTCGGAAATAACTATAATACAAAAATAAGTACTAATACATACATATAAACAAAATAAACTTTGTCAGGAGAAAACGAATCCAGAAAATCAGCGCTGGGATGTTTGGGCCAACTTTTGACGGAAATGCTCACGTGCCTTCACTTTAAAAGATAACCGACTGGTATTATTCGTTTATGCATTTCTCGGCAGCTACTGTCCATCAGGATCAGCGTTTGATTGGAAACAAACCTAAAATAATTCAAGATATAAAGATATAATCAATAAGGCCAAAAAATTATATATAATAGGTCTTTACCTATGAAATTGCCGTTTTGTATTAAAAAATTTAAACGATTTTTTTTCATGAATTTTTTATTTGTATTAATCGAAGTAATCACCCATGCAATCAATGCATCTTTGCCATCGCAGTGGCAGTTTATTGATGCCCTTCTTAAAGAAATCAGCTGGACGGGAGGCAACAAATTCTTCAAAGGCATTTTGTACTGCCTCTCGGGTATTAAATTTTTTTCCCGCCAAGAAGTTATCCAAATTCTGGAAAAAGTAGTAGTCTGTAGGCGCAAGGTCTGGTGAGTAGGGCGGATGACGGAGAGCTTCCAACCCCAGTTCTTGCAACTTGGAGACCGTCTGCTGTGCAGTATGAGGTCGCGCGTTGTCGTGCAGGAGCAGCGGAGACGAGCGATTGACCAATGCTGGTTGGAGATGCGCCAGCTTCTCCATCATTGTGTTCAGTTCTTCACAGTACATATCTGCAGTAATGCTCACCCCGTTTGGTAAGAAGCTGTGATGAATCACACCGGCGCTAGACCACCAAACAGTGACCATCACTTTTCTAGGGGTAAGTTTTCGTTTAGGGCATTGTTTAGATGCTGAACCAGGATCCAACCAACTTGCTGAGCGCTTACGGTTATCAAACAGAATCCATTTTTCATCGCAGGTAACAATGCGGTTCAAAATTCCTTCATTTGTGTGTCTGTTGAGCAGTGCAAGGCACGTCTCGACGCGTACTTCGCGCTGGCGATCATTGAGTTCGTGGGGCACCCATTTGTCAAGCTTTTTTACCTTGCCAATTTGACGCAAATGGACCAATATTGTTTTGACGCTAACGTCGAAAGCTGCTGCTAATTCAGCCGTAGATTGTGTATCATCAGCTTCCACAATCGCCTTTAATTCGTCATTGTCGACCAAAGTCTTCGGACGACCGCGAGGTTCATTTTTCAGGTCGAAATTTCCAGAACGGAAGCGAGCAAACCAATAACAGGTGGTGCGTTGGTTTGTAGTGTTAGCTCCGTAAACGTCGTTGATGTTGCGTGCCGCTTGTGCCGCGTTGCTGCCACGACGGTACTCATATTCCATAATTACTCGAATTTTTAACGTATCCATGATGACGAAAAAGATTGAAATGCGATGAAAATGTAACACTAATCAATAAAGAAATGACTACTTTTAGAAAAAAAAAACCATGTTTTTAAAATAAAATTAATTTGAAATTAGAATTCTTAGCCAAACAAAAATTATTTTGATTTGAAATGGCCAGTACTGCAGAACGGCAATTTCATAGGTAAAGACCTAATATATAAACATGGCCACCTACTGGACCCAAAGAGTATAAGTTACATAAATGTACGAGTACCATTGAAACGAAAAGAAGAAGAAGCCCTTTTCTATCTATAATATCGTAGCTTTCAAACGGATGGACAAATTTTAATGCGATCTTTCGTTCTCTTTCCAGGTGTCGCCCTCTCCGATTCACCAGCCGGTCTTCTGGCATACATCCTCGAAAAGTTCTCCACCTGGACACGACCTGAACATCGTTCCAAGCTTGACGGAGGCCTCACCTTCCGCTTCACTAAAGAACAGCTCATTGACAACCTGATGATGTACTGGACCACCGGATCCATTACTACGTCCATGAGGCTGTACTCTGAGAACTTTAACTCTAAGATCATGGGGTGGAAGCTTGACGAGTAAGATTAAGTTTTTATTTTTAGTAAAATATTTAATTAAAATTCTTCGTGAGAATAGCGTAACGCCATGTTAGATAATAGGATTGATGGTCGACGAAGGTTTTTAACACAAACGAAAAAATAGAATAGATATTATTTCAAACTCAAACTCATAGCATTTATTTCAAATAAACCAATTACAGGCACATTTGAATTATCAATGGGTCGGTCAGTCAGAAATTTATGAAGCTATAGTTGCTCATTCTAAAGCGTAGTAGGTACCTATGCAGAAAAACGGGCAAGAAACTCCGTGGACACTCTTTTAAATCTAAATATGGTTACAAAATATTGGTTACATCATTCATGTTGATGTTGATTATAATTATGCATGTGAGAACGATGCAGAACGTTAAAAGCGTCCGTAGTAAAAAGACAAAAACAAAACAAAAAAATATATTTAAATAAGCCGTGGCAGCTAAGGGATGACCAGTCCCTGCTGACGGCGCCCGTTCACGAACATGACGTTATTATGTATACGGTGTATACCATATGAATTACAGATATAAATGTAGTAATTTTACACTGGATACACAATGGGCGGTATTACCGCTAAAAGCGATATTTTAAAGATAACCTTTGCAACCCTTAAAAGGCCTAATAGTCTCCGAAAACATAAAAATACACTTTACCCAGTAAATAACAAATTACCGCATTCTAGAAAAAGCGTGTTGTTGGAGTTCTTTACAGTTATTTTTCTTGGCATAAACACTACAAAGCGTTGAAATAATAATCTGAATTTTCATCTCCACAGTATCCCAACCCCAGTACCGGTTTGGGCTCTCCAAGCGAAATACGAGCTGGCATATCAGCCTCCTTGCATCGTGAAGCTGAAGTTCCCCAACCTGGTTGGCGTAACAGTAATGGATGATGGAGGGCATTTCCTGGCCCTCGAGCTGCCCAAGCCTTTCTCTGCAGATGTCCTGAAAGCGATAGGAGAGTTCAGGAAGCTGGCGAAAAAGAACGTGAAGACTGATTTGTAACTTTAGTTTAAAGAAAGAATTTGTCTAAAAAAGAAATTAAAGTATTTATACAGAAAATTGTGGTGTTTCTTTTGTGCCAGTTTTGTTATCTGGAAACCACACGAACTTCATGAGAATATATCAAGTATCAATAAATGATAGCTTTTCAGAAAGGTGATAGCTGGGCTCGGGGTGCGCCAAGAATACTTTTTTTAAGCATTGCCCTATTAGAGGCTGTAGTTAATATGCCCATTTTGTCTGCTATTTATGGCTATTTTATCACCAGTAAGGGCTCAAAGGACCACTTTCCTATACTTCATTAAAATATTCATCTCGATCTTTCTATTAGTTACAATGGTGAAGTATGTTACTCCGATGCTAAAATAATTTACAATTTTTTTAAGTTTTCACAATTTCCATTAAGCGGGAGCACAACGATACACTAGCGCCACTCCTATAAAAAATATTATCTCGTGACTGAGAAGGAATTATGAATAACGGCTCAATAAGGGCCCTCGGTAAGTGTGTCTAGAATTTTCTAATACCTTTTATACACGAAGCAACAAAATTCGATCCAAAGGCGGCCACATTCCTCTAGATTTTATTTACTCCGTACAACCCCGTCCACCGTCAACCGTCTCCGTCGTTCCTTACACCCGTGAAGTCAAACCCCGCTGCTATCATTTTCATGACTACGGTCGTTATGTAGTGGCCTCTGCTCATAGAGGAAATCGTAACCTTACTCCCAGTCATTGGCCAGAAAAATTACACCGATATCGACAAAACGCCACACTGAATTTTACCTTCTCCCTATACAAATCTCATAAAATCACACTTAAGCTTACTATATTGGTCTAATAAAAATCAATCAGCCCTTATCTCGCACCCGCCCGGGTTTGCGTGCGAGCGTCGTTCGGTCGCGTGCCACGCGCTCTCACATACGCAAGGAGGATTATAAAGGGTATCGCAAATCTGCTTATTTGTCATCATTTGCTATTTTATTTCGGTAGGCGTTTGGTGTGTTGTTGATTTATTTTTGCGGTGTGTGGGAGATTTTAAACGATTATTATTTTTTATTATACGTAATAATCCGAATTGATTCTGAAGGTTTGTTTTTAAAATACTTAAAAATGTGTCCAACTAACGTACGGTCACCAAATGTGATACGTAACCAAAGTCGACGAATATAGTTGAAGTTTAGTACGAAACCGATGGATGTTTTCGAATGAAATTTAATTTGATAATGAATGTTCTATATTCATTATATTAAATTTTATTCGAACACATTCATCGGTTTCTTACTAAACTTCAACTATATCGATAACCCTGGTAACTTATCTCTTTTGGTGACTGTACATGATTAAATTCACAGTTTTTTTGTAGATAGCGAAAAATCAAAACCGAATTCATTTTAAAAATTCGTTTATCGTGCGTATCTAAGTACCTACATAATTAAAACACCTTCTAATGACACATCGTGTTAAAGCCATTACCCCACTTTTAGTTCGGCATCGCTACACACTTAAGCCGTTTCACCATTTCTGGCAAGTAGGTAATTGTCTGTTAAATGACACTTAACGAGAAGCCAATCAGTAAATTAATGAATTCGTTCGATAAAATGTATAGTTTTTTTTTTTTTTCTCCTTATTTAATTTAGGGACTTTTATATAAAATACATGACAGTCCCATCGTACCTTATTACAGCTACAATACAAAACAATCTTATTAACTTTAAGAAGTAAAAATGAATGAAATGAAGGAATGAGTTGATGTTTGTCTAAGGACAAACATCAACTCATTAGGTAGACTTAAAACGAAGACTTACAAATCTAAACAGACCTCTAGCAGCATCAGACAGTGGCATAGACAAAATCTCGTGAAACAAACCTATGTTATTTTTATTTAATTGTAGATCTATTATTAATTTTTCTCTCTCAGCCCGAAAGTGGACACATTCCGCCAACAAATGCACAACGTCTTCTACCTTACCACATGTCTCACAGTTTGGGGAGATGCATTTTTTCATGAGAAATCCAAAATTGTTGAGAGGCATGTGTCCAGATCTCAATCTGAGAGCAGTTACCAATAATCGCCTGCTTAACTTACCATTACTAAACCAAGGTATACGAGGAGGTTCCGCTGATATCGTCTTATACCAAATACCTTTACTTTTAGACCTCAAATTAAAATATTCCACCCAAACTGGATTACATTTATCCTTATGTTTTGGCAACACTTCTGAAAAAATCGTTTTAATATCTAGACCACTGCCTTCAAATATTCCTTTCTTTGCCAGCTTATCAACCTCCTCGTTTCCTTTCAAACCTATATGCGAGGGAATTCATTGTATCCTCAGATCCACGCCATTACTGGATAACAAATCGATCTTTGAAATAATATTATAAGCTATCGATGTACCTCTGTGACCAGAGGCGCATCGAGCTATATGCTGAAGAGCACTTTTGCTATCCACGCATATGAGTACTTTTCTGTTACCAATGGTTCCAGCATATGACAAAGCCTCTAGAAATCGCAATGAGTTCCAACGACATAATGCTCAAAGGTGAACTAATTTTAAAAAAATTACTATTTTCTGGTCGAAGGGGATCATAAAAGGCAGCACCTCTTCCTTCAGCAGTTTTGGACCCATCAGTGTAAATAACATAATATTCACAATATTTGTCTCGAAGTTCAGAAACTGTAGAAAAATACAAATAATTCGGATAATATGTCCTCTTAGGCATTCTAATTTCTTCTAGGTTTCGAATAATTAGACTATTAATGTTAATTCCAGTAACCCATGTTCTTAAACTAAACATTTCCAGAAAAGGTTTGGCATCCAGATTTTCTTCTTTTACTTCTCTGTATACTGTAGTTAAAAGTGGCATTTCTTTATTTGACCAGTATCTGATATGTCCCAAACTACAAAGTTCCGCTAACAATTTGTTTGTAATGTTACCGACAATGGAACAAGACTTTAAGCAAAACCTATATGCCAACCACCTCCTTCGCAAATACAGTGGAGGAACACAGAGCTCACTTCCCATGACGTGAATTGGCGTACTTCTTATAAATCCGCCCACTATTCTTAGTGCCTGATTCTGAACCTTGTCTAATTTATAGTGGTGAGTTTTAGCACTATTATTATAAAAGAAAGACCCATAATCTAACCTAGTTCTTGTAATTGCTATATATATTCTTCGCAGGTGGCTTTGATGCACACCCCATGAAGAACTTGCAAGAATTTTCAGCATATTAATGTATTTTAAGGCCTTTTCAACGGTTTCATTAATGTGCTTACTCCAGCGTAAAGATTTGTCAAGCCACATTCCTAAATATTTATAAGTAACTACATCGCCAAGGGGACCATCATTTACTGTCAGGCATACCTGTTGTTGTCTTCGATCTTTGTCAAAGATACAATATTTTGACTTATTTACTGAAACTTCTAAACCCAACTCTTCCAATATTTTAGTAAAAGTATGTAATGAATATTGAATTTTCTCCGCACATTCAAGAATATCCTTACCAGTTGAGTACAGTACAAAGTCGTCCGCGTATTGACATACATATATGTTTTCAGCAATGTCCCGACAAATCTTAAAAGTTGTAATGTTAAAAAGAAGCGGTGACAAAGGGTCACCTTGAGCCAAACCGTTTCTCGCAAATCTAACTATCTCATTATCTCCGCCCCAATCATTAGCAATTTCAAGATGCCGTTCGCTAAGGAAGTTCCATATATACCGGCAGATACTTCTACCCACACGTTCAAATTATCAAGAATAATCGTCATTTGATTTATTAAAACATTATTATATGCGCTTTCGATGTCCAAAAAGCAAGCCAACGTAGGGAGGTTTTTCGAAAAGCCAATTTGGATTTGTGTCACCAGGCGTGCTAAACAATCAAGGCACTATTGCCCTCTTCGAAAACCAGTAGCAAACGGTGATAATATCCCATTTCTTTCCACGAACCACTCAAGTCTCTTTGCAATCATTGCATGGAAAATTTTACAGATACAAGAAATCAAAGATATAGGTCTAAGCTTACCACGGCCTCTCGAAGAGCCACCAGCCTTAGTAATAGCTATGACTTTAACTTCACGCCACTGGGATGGGAGATCACCAGAACTAAGTATGAGATTATACAACCGTAACAAGTAAAGCACCCCAATTTCAGGTAAGTGAGAGATCATCGAGTAAGTAATCATATCCAAACCTGGAGCAGTATCTTTATTTTTAAAACAGCCGCGCATCTCACTTATATTGAAATCTGTCTCTAGAGATTCATTAATAGATACGAAGGATGGTGATTTTGACATTACAAACCCAGGAGTAAGGGTACGCAATAGTTCTGTTTTCGCTTCTTGAGAGACAAATGCTTTACATCGTTTGTATCCTTTCATCCAACGCATTCTGCTCCACATGTCAGAAGCCGACGCTGTATGATCAATACCATCACATAAAGTTTGCCAGTCATTAAATCTGGCTTTACAAATAGCTAGCTTTGCCTTGGACATCGTTTCCTCGAGTAAATTTAAATTGTTAGGAGTAGGATTTTTTCGAAACCTAGCCAAGGCTAGTCGTCGTTCTGCAACTAATTTCGAGATCGACTGAGACCAATAACCTTTTGTACTAAAATTACTGTTCGGATTATGACACGACTTTTTCATGGGAATGCTTTCTTCCGCAGCACTATTAATTCCTTGGATAAAATGATTATACAGCTTCTGAACATCCGTTGTGTCTACAGAAGCCGATAACTGTTTAGATACTAGCGCTCCAAAAGAACTCCAGTCTGCTAATTTATAATTTCGAGTTTTAGAAACGTGTAAGTCATCCCGATAACGAAATTTAATCTTAATAAATAAATGGTCGCTTCCCAAGTTCTCGCTTATGACTGACCATTTAAAGTTAATTGCTATATCAGCCGAAGAAAATGTAACATCTGGAGATGATTCCTGGAGATAACTATTGACGAGTTTTGTACGAGTAGGCTGTCCATTATTGAGTGAAATATACCCAGATTCTAAAGCTGATTCATAAATTTGTTTACCCCTGCTATCATTCTTGTACGACCAGTTAGTGTGGTGAGCATTAAAATCTCCCACTATCAAACCTTTTTTTATGAAATTTTGAGAATACCTTGTCCCAATCCCTTTGCGTAGTATGTACAGAACTAGGACAATAAACCAAAATGATATGCTCGATACTGCCGCAATTAATTAACCTAATACATAAAGTTTCGATTCCATCATTACTAAAACTAGTCGGTACCTCCTGCGCCTTAATAGAGTTATGTGTAATAATGGCGATACCTCCATATGAGTCAAAAATGTGGAACGCTTTACGATTTTGCGTGTCATCCTTGCGCAGGGGCCATGCTAATCTTCTCTGTATCGTTCCAATTTTAGTATATTATATGTACTGCCGAAGCAAGTACAAATGTATAGTAAAAACAATTCCTATGAAACGCGTGCGTATTTATTGTACTGGTCCTTTGGTAGGTACTTACTAACATAATTATTGCTAGGTAAAGTAATTAACGAATTTAAATACTGATACGCTAGGTAATTTTTCGTTTGCACCGAAAAGCAATCTTGCGATTTTGTCACAATGGACGTTTGGCACAAAATTATTCTTAATCTATCTACCTCAATCAATTAACTCAGCCTGTAGCAGTCCACTGCTGGACATAGGCCTCCCCATGCTGCGCCACAACACCCTGTCCTCCGCCTTCCGCATCCAGTCTGTCCCAGCCACGTTTTTAAGGAGGTCGGTCCATCTAGCTGGGGGCCGCCTCACACCACGCTTGCCGATACGCGGTCTCCACTCTAGGACTGGTCTGCTCCACCGGCCATCGGTCCTTCGACAAACATGGCCAGTCCACTGCCAGTTCAGCTTGCTTACTCTGCAAGCTATGTTATCCACGTAACTGTGTGACCTGACCTGTCCTGACCTGACCTGACTTACCTTTTTTTTACCTTAGACCTACGAATCTGTTTGTCACATTTTATGCACTTATTAGATTATTATTTTATGCACTATATTTTTAATTAAATTATAAGCAGAGATCGGATGTTCGGATGCATATTTACCTAAATTTATTTTTTACCAATGAAAGTATGGAAGCGGCTTCTTAATTAATATGTTTTGTAAAAAAAAAAACTCGTTATGGCCGGTACTATTTGTTTTTTAGAAGTTGTTTCCTAGTACGGAAACAACTTCTAAAAAACAAATTATAAAAAAAAAACCCTTGATTCTTGGATTGCATAGCTATTCAGATGCATATTTATTTAAAATTAGTGTGTAAACATAAATTTTAAATAAATATGCATCTGAAAAAAAAGATATATGAAATAAAAAAGAATAATAAGACCCCCGATGCATTTATGTGTATGTAGGGTGTAAGAGGAGATGTGGTGTGTGTTAGTTAAAGTTATTTGTTCAATACAAAAGCGCATTCCATATTAGCCAACATCTCAACATTAGCCCCTTTATTCATAAGTGACGTTTAAACGTCAGAAACGTATGGATAAACATTCGCTAATCATTACTTAACTATAAGCAACATTTATACATAAACTCCTAGGTGAATATGTATCCGAATATCCGACCTTTGATTATAAGACAGTTTTATTCTTACTTTCGCATTTTAAACATTAGAGAGGAGATATGTAAATGCCTTTATCCAATTTATTTCAACGGTGCGGTTTAAAAGAAGATGTAGTGACAAAAATTGAAAAGAGTATGCTAAGATGGTTTGGTCATGTTGAGAGGATGAATGAAGGGCGATTAACAAAAGGTATTTACAAAGCAGATGTGAGTGGAAACGCCGGGAGGGGACGCCCTAGGAAGATATATAGTGACCTTATTGGTGATGTTCTTCAGAAAGGTCAGGTGCGAAGTACTCACAGCCGGCGTGCGTGTATGACCAAATGTATGAACGAAGACGAGGCAAAAGGAGTATGAAAGGATCGTAGCAGGTGGCGTTCTGTAGTTTCTGCCTACCCCCATGGGAAGAAGGCGTGAGTTTATGTACGTTACCACGGTAATCACCACTTTCTAGTCATATCATCTTTTACACAGTTCATCCATTGTTTTTTTGGTATTCCCCTACTCTTATAACCATCCACATTCATATTCAAAACTTTCCTCAAGAATGTCATCAACATAAAACATAAAACAATTATCCTAGAACCTCTGCTAACGTGAGATAAGGAAGGTTGACAAACGCTCCATAGTCATCCCCTCAGGGGGTGGAAATTCAATTTCTATCGTAAAATCGTAAGGGGCGGAGCGACCCGCCCCTTTCAACAGAAAGACACAAATGATACACAAGGTGTAAGAGGGAAAGAGAAATCAAATGCAAATATTACGTGGTACTTTAAATTTTATTACGTCGTTTAAAATTACGTTTAAGTTAGGAATCAATAAAACAAATATCAAATGGGAACCACAAAGAACAATGGCAGCTTACCATACATTGTTTTATTTGAAATTAAATTATTACGTCTTTAAATGAAAAATATATTATTATTATTATTATTTTATTATTATTATTTTTATTCACAAACAATTTACATTGTGTTTGAAATATTCTAAAGACACAAAAAAAAAATACATTCATATGATAAATATAAAAAATTATTACAATAAAAAAAAAAAAAAAATTCAAAGTCAACTCATTAAGAATTCAAGATTAGGAATAGAAAGTGATTAAAAAATAAAAAATTATATATAATTAAATGAAATAGTTAATGTCAACTCAAATAATTAATAGGAATAATAATACATTTGTTATTTAAAAATAATGTCATAATTACACAAAATAACAATTACAGTCGGTTCTAGTAACATATTTACTTGAGTTGACAGGAGAAAACACAAGGTAACACAACATAATATTACATTTCGTCAACGGAGTAGAGACACTTATCTAGTAGGAATGCTTGAAGCTTTGTTTTAAATGCAGATGTATAAATCATACTTTTTAAGTGCAGTGGTAACCTATTGAATAATTGCACTGCTTGATAATATGAACTGTGCTTTACAATGTTGAAGTGTGGACTTATCTTATTTCTCAATTCTTTCCTACGTGTGCTCTCTCTAACCAGTCTTTCCTCATCCGTCTCATATTCATGCATGTACTTTTTAAGATTAGTCAGAAGGACTAGAACATAGAGACTGGGTACTGTAAGGATGTTTAAATCTAAGAAATGTGGACGACAACTCTCTCTTTGTGAAATACGGACAATGGTACGTATAGCTCTTTTCTGAAGGACAAAAGCTCTTTGGCAGTTATAATTATAGCTGTTCCCCCAAAATTGTATGCTATATCTTAATTTAGACTCAATTAGTGCATAGTATACGATTTTTAAATGTTTTATGTCAATTTCGTCTCGGAGGGTTCTTAACGCAAAACACGCAGATGATATAGATGCATCAATAGCGCCTAGTTCCTTTTTCCAATTCAATGAATCATCTATGTGTACTCCCAAGAATTTAGCATCTCTCACGAGTTCAATTTTGTCCTCATTTAATATTATTTCCATGGTGTCTTTATTACGAGCAGTTGTTTTGAATAACATTATCTTTGTCTTAGTACTATTAATTTTTAACTTATTTACGGTAAACCATGAATACATATAATTTATAGCTGCATTAACTTTTTCTGTAAGTTCTTTTATGTCATTTGCCCCAATAATGGCATTTGTGTCATCCGCAAAAACAACAAGTTGTATGTCTGGTAGAATTCTATTTATATAATTTATTAGGTCATTGGTAAATAAAATATAGCAATATTATAAAACTCAGCGTCATTTTCCGAGCTAGATTGTGTAATATTTTTCATTAGAGAATAATAGATATTCAGTGTTGAACTTTTGAACAACATAGGACAGAGCGCAAGCGTCTGGTCAAGAGTTGTAAACTGTCAACGGTTGTCAATGTCAACAACCAAGCTATATTTTTTCCCTTTGACTTTAAATAGGTACTAGTCTTTTTAGTTCAGAAATTGCCATATCATTTGATATTTTGCCCACTTTACTGCAATATGCTTATCTAAGTAAGAACACAGAATAATCTTAGATGTAGGTACAACAAAATAAATGTGTTACTTATTCATTTACTCCATGTTAATATAATAATAAACTAAAAATAATAACAGCACCCCGACAATTACGCTATACCTACTATTTAGGAAAATAAATATAAAATGGCAATACTAAACCAACAATTTCCTAATCTTTTAGAACGAAGTAATCAAATAACTTTTAATTAAACATTATTTTTTTACTCGGCCTTAACTAGATAATATTATAGTTAAAAAAACGTAGATAAATAATTAAATTTCTTTCGTATAAGTGTCGCTTTTAGACGTTCAAGTTTATTTCAAATATGAATTCGCCATTATTCTTTAAACTTACAACTAAGTACATACTTAGTCCATGTTCGCACGGACGTAAAAATATCGCGGTGGTATTTTTTCGCGCAATGAATCTTCAACGCAATGCTTAGCGCAGAGAGTGGAAAATCAAACAGTGTATATTTTCGACGCGCTGGGATGCACTCTGTTGGGTTTCCAATGCTCGGTTCAACACCGAAAATTGAAAATCCAATGCGTGGTATTTTTACATCCGTGCGAATGTCGACTTATAGGTAATTTGACATTTTGGAACTGGCAACAAAACTTGGAATGAAAATCAAGGTACAGGCACAGTTAACACATAGCAGCCTGTATTCTCCGAAAGGTTAAGCAAAGGTGGTGGTATGTGTTATAGGCACAATGACATGAAAATCGTCGAAATCTCATTTAATAACGGTGGGATATATGATAGTATTTGGTAATTTTAGCAATCAAAAACAACTACTTACTGCTTATAACTTAAAACTACTACAAAAATCATGTTAATATGCTAAAATCTAGGCGTTATTTACAAAAATAATATATCAATAAAAAACTTTATACAACGAGATTCGCAGAGACTACTAGGGAGGGATTACAATGTGTACTTTGAAATTTACATACTAACATTCATTATTAGTATTTAAAATGTTAAAGGATAAGAACAAAACGGACGGATAATATAATGAAATTAAAACATGGGGAAATCTTTGATAACTATAAAATACTTTCCTTCATATTTGGCATTAAACTCTTCTGGATTAGAATGACCTACTAATACGAATAATATTTCCAAAGCTACATTTTCCCTAGAAGAGGGGTGACCACCACAAAACGGCAGCAGGGACGGCTCTCATGAAAATGATGGCATCGGGGTTTGACATTACGATGTCCACAAACGCTGTCTAGGAAAACATACCAACTTACTTTCATAAATATCGTTTCAGTGACGTCATTGGCCGGTAAATTGTGGGCACTATGTTGTGGCCACCACTCTTCTAAGAAACCGTAGCTTAACATTCCACAATCATCTACAGCCAATCATTTACCATCCTTATCATTTTTGTCTTTACTGCCGTGACCGTTTTGCAATTTACCATCATGCTCATCTTTACCATTTTGTGCTGGAGCTATCATTAGCAGGTTGTTACCATTTCGATCTGCCAAGTTTCTGAACGGCATATTTTGCCGCCATCTTGGAGAGAAGTAAAACTGATTCCTAAGAACTCTTAAGTGCTCTTTACCGAAAAAGAAGTCTGTTCTGCTGCCGATGGCTCTTTGGTAACCCCTTTTTACTTCTTCATTTTCTTCATTACCGTATCTTTGGTATTCATTACTTTCGTGGTAAATCTTTGCTCTTGGACATTCTTCTTCAGTGAAGTATGGTCTTTTTAGGCGGAGTCGTCGTGATTGTGGGCTCAAAGGAGATTCACATTTGATCGCAAGGCTTGCTGAGTTCTCTTTGTTCATGGAGAGGCCGTGGGTCTTCTGCCATTCTAGTACTTCGCAAAGAAGGCCGATGTACCTGTCAAATAAATTTGGCAATGATAAAATGGTCAGAGATGAAACAAATGATAGATCTTTCTGAATAATAAGATGCTTGTATAGCCAGATTAATTTATTGATGACAAGCTGACCCGACAGACGTTGTCCTGTCTTAACTATGAATGTCATATATGTCGTTTAGTTTTAGTTTTGACTATTGACTAAAACTATCGACTCATTTATCAACCGATCCATCTGTGTTAAACGATATTTGCAGCGCGCATTCTGTCAATCCTGACAGTTATTTCAAACAACTGACAGTTATGTAAAATTAATATTCGCGTTAAGTTTTCTTAAATTTTGTAACGTTACGATCAACTTCCTTATTTTTTATTTCATAAGATCCTTCTCCTGACAATAACGAACACAACAATTTTTGTTTTGTGAAATCGGTCTAGCCTTTCACGCGTGATGGCGTAACCGCGTGACCAAGGGAAATAGAGATTCATTTTTAAATATATATAGATTTCAGCCTATAGTGCAAATTTGGTGCCGTTTCGGAAACAATGGAGCACTCGACAATATATCCACTGTGTATTACAAGAACTTTTGTGACTCCTGATAATGCTTAGCTCGTTGCTAAGTTCTGAGCTGATACAATTAGATTGCCATCGATACGCTAAGAAGAAGAAGCGAAGACTGGCTCTGAATGTAGTCGACACTATTAGTTAATTTTTTAATTTTTCTTAATTTTTTCAATACCATATTATAAATGATAAATTATTTTATTTCTGTAAGTAGGTTCGTACAAATACTTTTTCACGTCAATCATATTTTTTAATTGGATGAGGTCGGCGTTTCCTATCTGACTACTATGAGAAGAAAGGCCGAAACAATCTCAGAGGTCACAGTCTCTTTTAAAGTCCAGACATAAACTTGGTCAGATCATGTGAAGACTATGCAGATTTGTGTCTGAAATGGTCTTTTGAGGAAAGAACCACACAGATTGAGTGGACCTGTCCGGTCAGTGTTTATATTTTAACTTTGATAGCTTAGTTGTTTACTTTATTGTGCATCCTGTGGTCTCCTGTAAGTGCGGTGATACACCTACTTAATACCTGATGTTGCCTATTATTGATGTGTCATGTATTGTGTACTTATCTTCATACATCTTTTGTTAAAGATTTTAAGTAAATGAATAATTTAAACTCCGAACTGGGCTCGTGTATCTGAATACTATAACAGATATTTTAATCTCACCTGATAGCCATCCTCAGTATCTCATTCTTGGACAGCTTCTTGTCGGGCGGGTGTGTGGGCACCAATCTCCTCAGCTCTGCGAAGGCTCCGCTAACGTTCTGCTGTCTCCAGCGCTCACGGCAGTTGGTGAAAAGCTTTCGAGGAGGTCGGAGCAGACATGAGTTGAGCGACGGCAGGTCTTCTGGTAGACTCTGTATAGGATAGAGGAGTTACGTTATAACATCAGATTCGTTGGAGTTGTTGCGGTAGATACCGCAGCAACTCCACATGCGAGCTACACGTCATACTGACGTCACGCAAATCCTGCATCGCGCAACCAGAGTTTACCGCGCGACTAGCATAATATATGTTGCAGGTAAAACTCATAACCAGTCAAAAGTACTTTTAACTAGCAAAATCAGTCAAAAGTACTTTTGACTATAAGCTCTCGACAACAGTACTTTTGACTGAAATTATAGTCAATACTAGTTTTGCCCAATGGACCTGGTTAAAAGTAGTTTCGAATAACTAATTTCGTTAAAAGTAGTTTTGATTGGTTCTATCAGATAATTAAACACTATAGTAATAATTTTATAAACAACATAATTAAAATACCTACAAAATAATGGTTTGCACGATAACTATGACGAATAATAATAAGGCGTAGTCGACGGAGCCCCGCTTTGCGGGGCTTCTAATTCCGGGTGGTTTTAAAAAAAATAAACGTCTTACCTAACCTATCCGAGTCGGGATGCCCCAAGTCCCGAGCTAACGGTAATATTCGGTAACGTGGGACTTTTGACACACAATTGTCTTAACGTATCGAATCTATACACAGTGTCCGAATTGTGGTCCAAAATGTGATCTGTAACCATATTTTTTCTTAAAAGAGTATTCTAACCTGAACATTCCTGCCAGACTGTCTGTCATCATCGCTATCAGGTAGACAGAGGTCGTCGCTCAACATCTCACTGTCGGGCTCTTCATCAGAACAAGACTCTTGGTCAGAGGCCATCGTTGGTGGATACACTGCAGGAAAATTACATTATGGAAAGATTAGTAAGATCATCGGAAGAATGGAATAGAATGGTATACCATGGTATACCATAAAAAATTTATATATAAATGTAGAAGTTTTACATAGGGTGACATAATGGGCGGCCTTATCACTAAAAACGATCATTTACAGACAACACACAAACTTTGGATCAATTAAAGAGAGAATCTTTATGAAAGGATTGATACAGAAATGGTTAGAGAATTGTTGTGACCTAAGTAACTCAGGTAACCCGCGAAATTCCAAAATACTTACTTCTTTTGCAATTTGCAGGTCATTGTCAGGTTGAATGTTGATTAAAATATGATTCGCGGCCCGTAACAAAATGGCTTTACAGAATTATAATCATTAAAATCAGCAATATAACTCCTTAAGTTAGAATTGGCCTCAATTGTCATGTGATTTCATGAAATAGTCATTCAATAGGGTAATATGAATTTAAAGTGATATATTGGTGATTTTTGTGATTATAATTCTATAAACAAATAGTTGATACGGCCGCGAATCATATTTAGATCAACATACAACCTGATTCTGACCTGCAAATTGCAATAAACGTAAAAAAGATAAATTTCGCGGGCTTCCTTGGCGCATCCCCCTTAAAGAGTTCTATGACTTGAGAGTCATAATTATATCAATGATAGGAGCTGGTCATACTGATTAAGACTTATCTGGGCATCAAATCAAACACTAATAAATATGTTAAAGTGAATCATAGTGCTAATTACCTAACTGATAAGGAAGATCTGCATCCAGCAGTAGATGTCACTATACCTAACGATAATGACAATGAAACAGGGTCACATTTCAGTTGCGAAGTAAATAAAGCAGCTGCGTCTATATAAAGCGCCGTTATTGTTAGCTATCGCAGGAAACACTTATCACAGGATGTCGCTATAATTAACTGAGCACCATTTACAGTACAGCTTGTTCATTTTAATAACAAACTTAAAAACACGACTGTTAAGGAGTAAATTGACAATGACGATTCAAGGTGGTGATATAGTGGTTTGATTTTTTTAGATGTTATTGAATGGAAGCTGGGGGCCCATAAGACGGTAAGAAGTCAACTTTGCTATGGACATCCGTGAAACCAGAGGTATCGCAGATAATGATTGTGTACCTATCTATACTGCTATACATAATGTATGTAGATTTGAAATGTTTGGTGTTGAAGATGACGATGCATTTATTTGCCATTGTGCCACACAGTCTTCTATAACCAAAGTTATAGAATACTGGATTTAGTTAAATTCTGTTGGGGAATCCGATCTAGTAGGTACTCTTTGATAAAAATATTCATGTTTATAATATATATAATGATGTAAGTATCATACTTACAAATACTTGGTTTGGCTCAGTAAATTCACCTAAACTTTTTTGGTACCTATATATTGCTAAAATTATCAACTTCCTGTAGTTTTCCTGCTACCATGTTTTGACGGACTAACTACGTATACTAATTAGGTTACAAAAACAGTAACATTTAGCAAATGTAAGAACATGTTCGATTTGGTCAATGATTCGGGTTTTCAGTAGGGACTGAAAAAAACCCTACTTCTCTCCACATTTTTAAAGAATTATACAATCTAGGAAATGTTTAGAATTGCATTTGTTGTTTAACTTTAAATCAACCTAATCGATTTCTCATTTCGTATCGAAAAATATTGACATACTTAAATAATTAAGAACCAGCAAGTTTCATACCGTTTGCTCCTGGAATATCTGTCACGGTTGGCATAAAAACGAAATCACTAACAAAACTAATTAGAAATAAATTCACAATTCAGTTCTATCAATATCGACGACGCACCGAAACTTGTTCACAGCGCGACGAATCGAAGGCGACTGGCAAAAATCTATAACAATATTTAAATTTCGAAATGGGGTTGCCAGGAAGTGCTGTGATTGGCTGACTGTGGTGACGAGATTGACCAATCAGTGTTCTGGAAGGCGGGGCGAGGATTTTCTTTAGTCGTAAGCCTATTATTACATTGATATGTTGCACGTATTATAGAGTGTTATATTGTTAACTAAATTAATCTGTCGTTCAGGCTTTCCCATGGCTTCAGGTTAAGCGACGCTTGCCGCGATTGGTCCATGGATGGGTGACTATCTTTACATACCAAGACCCCTCCATGCTTCGGAAGCACGTTAAGCCGTTGGTCCCTTTCATTCGTGGATCTTTGATAGTCGTTACGGGTCGTCAGAACCCCGATAGTCTGACAACCAGTCTTTCCAAGGCTTATTGTGTTATCCAGTAACTGGGTAGTGGAGGCCAGATAGGCAGTCGCTCCATGTAAAATACTGGTATTCAGCTGCATCAGGCTAGACTGGAAGCCGACCCCACCATAGTTGGGAAAAGGCTAGACAGGTGATTAAAGCTTTGTGAAAGCTGCCTATCTCAGGAGTCAGCTTAGTTTCTAAGATGGCGAGGCACCTGCGATGCCTCTGGTCTTACAGAGGTCCCATGGTGGTGACCTTTCACCATCAGAGAAGTACGTTATGCTTGACTGCAATAATAATCCTTCAATCAAACAACTCAGCCTATCGCAGTCCACTGCTGGGCATAGGCCTCTCCCATGCTCCGCCTTCCGCATCCAGTCTGTCCCAGCCACCTTTTTGAGGTCGTCGGTTCATCTAGCTGGGGGTCGTCCCACACTACACTTGCCGCTAGACGATATCAACTCCAGGACTCATCTGCTTCCTGCCGGGGTCGCGGATTGTTCGAAAGAGTTACCGTGGCCCTGGCGCACAGGCAACTGAAGGAACACGGGTGGGTTTTAGTCAGTAAGAGTCTGACACGCCCTTCCGCTCCGCCCAGAGCGGGAGAGGTCATTTGATGATTTCCCAACCAAAAAAAAAAAGAAAAGAAGACTCATCTGCTCCACCGGCCATCTGTCCTTCACCAAAAAATTTGCAGTCCACTGTCACTTCAGCTTGCTTACTCTGCAAAGTATGTCGGTAGCTCCGGTTCATTTCCAAATAACTTCGGTTCTGATTTTATCCTTCAAGAAACTTCCAACATAGCCCGCTCCATAGCGCGCTGTGCGTCCTTAAATTTATGGATCAGCCCGATCGTCACTGTCCACGTTTCGGCACCGCATGTTGTAACGGGCAGGAGTATTGGTTGAAGACCTTAGACTTCAAAAAACTTTGCTTACAGAATATAACATGATGCCTGCTACGCCTTCTTAGTAATTAAAAATATTCGGCGGCGCGGACCCTCTTCACTTCTTAGAGCTAATTGGAGCAAACTTTTATATCAAAATTGAATTTTTGGTAAACAATTTTTTTGTCGCATTTGCCCTAAAGAAACCTTGTTATAATATTAAACCAGCGTGAAAAGCTTTCAGATTTTCCGGAATTAAAAGTTTCCTTTATCTTTCTTCTGTTTTAATTAACTTCCCGTAAAAAACATCAAAGTCCGCATCAGATTAACAAATTGTAGTCGAACTGGCTTTTAACTTGTCAATTGAACGAATCGCTGAATTAAATACCAAGTTTTTTTATTATCTCTTTGGAATGAAAAATCTTAATATGGCAATTTCTTTTGGTCTTAAAGCTATACACTCATACATACCCTCTTGTGCATTTTTAAATGATGTCATAAAAGGAGGAGGAATTCTCAGTGCGTCGGAATATTTTTATTATTATTGAAAAGGTTTTCCTGTTACTTATGCGTATTTAATAACTACTTATCGGTTTTCTAATACGTAGCCTACATAATTGTCACAGAAATCCAAATTAAATGTTGCCTGCAGCATAAATAATCTCCTCTTGCAGTGCATTCAATCCACTATCGAATAATGCAAACGAACCAAATGATAGTCGCGTTAACTACTTATTTAACGTATACTCCATTTGAAATAAGATTAGAAATTTAAATAAGCCTTTTTTACAGTCCGTGCAACCGATTTTGACTTCTATTCCGTAAGACTAAGGGTGGCATTAAAAGCAAAAACGTGGTTACAATACCAACTGTTTACTACAGCTGCCATTTGTCATGCCACCAACGCAATAGAAGTCAAAATCGGTTGAACGGACTGTAAAAAAGGCTTATTTCTAATCTTATTTCAAATCAGATATAAATGAAATAAATATCAACATAATTATGTATTTTGTGATCTACAGAAACGGAGCGAAGACCGATGACTATATACACGTTCAAAGGAGGTTATTTAAAGTTTTTATTTAATTAAAGGAAATTATATAAAAATCATAACCAAATCAGAACATTCTCCGTACATAATAAGTATTAAATAACCTCGGTACCTACGTAATATTTTGGAAATTATAATCCTCTTAGTTTAGTAGATTAGATTTGCATAAAATTGTTCCTTTGATTTTAGATTATCCTAGCTCATCATTCATCAGTCCAGCCTATGCTTGATTATCATGATTATATAATCATGTCATTTGGTTTAAATAGGCTTTTATTTTTATATAGATTCTTCAATATTTTGTGAATGTCAGAACATTGTAGGCCTAACTTGTAGACTGTAGATTTGTAGACCTTTTTTATATTTTGTTGAGTACATGTCACTTGTTGACAGGCCTACACTGTCCTCCCATATCTATCAACACTGTAATTAGAAAAATTGTAACAGCCCCTTATTTTTAAAAGAGTAACCGTGGAGTTTCTGGCCGGTACTTCTCCATAGGAAACAACCAATTGGAACCGAGCTTGTGACGTTTCATAAGTGTCCATGTAGGTTTATGTGAAATAAAATATTTCGATTTGACTTGATTTGATTAATTTCCGAGATAATTATTGCTTTACATAATAATAATCAGCTGTTCAAATGTTCCCACTGCTGGGACACACACCGCCTCCTCTCTGTGAGAGGGAGTGGGCAGTAATCCACCACGCGGACCCAGTGCGGTTTGGTAGATGTGACAATAATGTCTTCGAACTTTTGGGTTCAAGGACACCCCGTTTCCTCACGATGTTTCCTTCACTTGAGAGCAGTGGTGATGAAATTAAATACACAAAGTAAAGCGCCTGCCTGGGATTGAACTCGCGGCCTACAACTCGTAAGTCGGGGCCGATACCACTGGGCTGCCACTTCTCTCATTATGTGCTTTACTGTAGAACAATCATGTACATCATCATCAGCCTACAGCAGTCCACTGCTGGACATGGGCCTCTCCAATAGCACGCCATTTAGCTCGATTTTCGGCAACTCTCATCCAGCTGCTACCAGCCACCCTGCGAAGATGTTCGCTCCACCTAGCCTGAGGGCGTCCTACCTTACATTTGCCGATTCGCGGTCTCCACTCAAGAACACGTCTACCCTAACGGTCATCGGTTCTACGGCTAATATGGCCGGCCCAATGACACTTCAGCTTGCTTACTCTGTGAGCTATGTCAACAACTTTGTACCTCATTCCGGATTCTATCCCTCAGAGAGACTCCAAGCATAGCTCGTTCCATAGCTCGCTGAGCGACCTTGAATTTATGGACCAGCCGTATTGTGAGTGTCCACGTACACGTCTATCATGTACGAATTTCAAATAGTTCCCTTTTTTTTCCCCTAAAATATTATTGAACACTCTAGAATAAGTAGGTAATGCGCCTCTTTTTTTGAACCTCTATTGATAATTCCTATTTTGGGGTCCTATAAATAATAAATATTCAAGTACTTAGCTGCGACCAGTTTGGATGTAGCACGGTTGGTCACAGTTCTAACGTAACCTAACCCATTTGGTCGGGATGCCCTAGCTCAGTTACTGCGACCAACTGTCATCATAATAGCTCATTTATAAGAAAAAGTGTGCATCATTAGAAACCCAAAAAGTTTTGGAGGAACATTCAAATATTTCCCGTTCTTAAATACCGCTGTGTGCCACCTACCTATGAGTGAACGGTCACAAAGAATTCTCAAAATATGCTTCTCCAAACAAATACAAATATTTTATAGGAACAAAAATATATTACCTACAATTTTTGTGTGTTTTGTGTACAATATAAAATAAATGAATTTCAAAATTTCGAATTCGCATTTCTCTCAGTTTGTTCACAATACAAAATCAGTTCATCGCCCTCTATTAAAAAATGCAACATTGATTACAATTCTCGATTCCCGCCAAAACATTGACCCACCAACTGAAAACGTGACCGCGTCGTGTTAGAAAAGAAAAAAAAAAAAAACTATAGCCACACTATTATAATCTGTATTATTAGATAATTTGAATGCGTGCTCGCGATAAACCATAAACACATTAGTAGTGTATTAGTCGTTGACGCGAAACGACGTGCGATCAATTATTTAAATTTTCTTGTTCGAAATCGATATTACGAGAAAAGTTTTAACAGAAAATTGTTGTTCTTATGTGAAAAACGTTTCATTTTCGCGAATTTAGTTGATATTTTTGTAAGTTTTGTAACAAAAAGACTGTCAAGTGTTGATTTTGTTGATAATTAAAGTGTAATCATTAATTGGTGTGTTTTCTTTGTGAACTGTGGAAGATTTTTCTTATAGGAAAAGAAGTGAGTTAGTTTTATTGTGTTTTAACAGGTGTTGCTTCAGCTATTCTTGAAATAAATAATGTTCTTTTGTTAGATCTTGCTAGCTGTATCCACCGCCACTGTTGTTTTTAGTTTTATATTAAGTTTTTCTAATATTATAATTTACTAAGAACGGTTTACTTGACACATTCGGTTTAGTCTTTGGTTTAGTCTAGTGGACCAAGCTCTACTGCTGAAGTAAAGGTCCTAGGTTCGATTTCCAGGTCGGGCAAAGTGTAATTAGGTTTCTCTACCTGGAATTTCTCAGTAGCAGCCCGGGGTGCCTGGATTTGTACCCGGTTGATGGCAATAGGCTCGCCCGCTATTACATGGGACTTAAAAATCTTAGCTGACGAAATATTGGTGTACTATAGGTACAGCTCTCCCCAACCTTTCGGGAAATATAGGCGAGATGCCATGTGTGTATACTAAGAACGGTTTTATTGACACATTCTTAGACGTTACAATGTAAATGAGAAACTTAATTACCTAAGCTATATTGAAATCTTTTCTTTCATTTACAAGTCACAACATGATAAAACTATGAGCAAACACTTACAAGAAATAAACATTAGAAAATCCATTCTTCCGTTTAAAAATTCTACTGATAACTGTTCAAATCTTAAGCAAAAACATTTCATAACTTCGAATTACATAACATAATCAGCCTATTATGTTCTCACTGCTGGGACACAGGCGTCCTCTCAGTGAGAGAGGGTCGGCCGTAATCCACCACGCAGGCCTAGTGCGGGTTGGTAAATGTCATATGTCTTAAAATTTTTGGTTCTAGGACATGCCGATGCCTCACGATGTTTTCCTTTACCGCACCGTTTTGAGAGCAATGGTGTTGACATTAAATACACAAAGTAAAGTGCCTGCCTGGGTTCGAACTCGTGGCCTACAACTCGAAAGTCAGGGCCGATACAACTGGGCCACCACTGCCAAAACATCGAATTGCCAGGCGAAAATCTGTGAAAGATTTTTGACGAACAGAACGAATAGCAAAAAATTTCATTATTGCGAAAGTATTACCTACAACTGCGCTCCTTATGGATACCCATTACATCCACGATTTGAGAAAACCATTATGAGGCAAGAAATCACCAAATCCACAACCTACGGTCTCACGTCAAGGACTCTATTTATCACCTTCAATATATTTTCCTTCACCAACAGTTAGTGAAATTCTGGTCAGTAGGAAAAAAAATATCTAAGTCCTCGCTCCATAGCGTGCCTAAGGCTACACTCTAGCCGAAGTTCCCACTAGCCAAGTTCGAACCAGGAACCTCCTTTTCTGGAAGAGGATCCTTTAGCTTTTGGGCTATCGCCACTCATTAATCTAAGATAAGACAAGATAAGTTTTATGTATGTATGTATTTGTTGTATATGTAAATGGTACACCACTGACTACCTGCATTATTGTCTCTCCTTCTCCAATTCATCCATCCAAAGGTTGTCTGTAAATGTTCGCTTTTACCGATAAGATCGCCCATTGTTTCACACTATGTAAAATTTCTACATTTATATCTGTAATTTTTATGGTGTAGATAATAAAGAGTATTCTATTCTATTCTAATCTTACCTCAGCAAAATTGGTTAAAATATTTTAGTCGAATTAACAAGCATCTGGTTGCTTGGTTCAAGTACCATTATTAATTGCTTTCTTTTGTCTCGAAGTTAAAACAATGGTCATTTTAAATTGAATTACTACAGCTTTGTTAAGACTATTAGCAATAGTCATTAAGTACAGTAATTGGTCGCAGGAATTGAAAACCGGTACCAATTTGGGTTCCGGCTTTTCATTTCGGTTCATAAAAAGGTTCTTCTTTTCGGTATGATTCCGGTTCCGATTTGGTTCTGGTTCCAAAGTACCGGGTCCAAATAAAGGTTCCAATATACCGGTTCCGTACCATCTGATTTAAATGTTCTATAAGAAAGAACTATCACATGATCTACCAAAGCAAAAGTGTCCGTCTGCTCTCTCACAAAAACGCTAACCTCTTCACCCGACGGCGGCCACCCGTACCTCGCCGCTATCGTACAAAGCTTCGTCCTGCGCTGAGCGGCATCGTTTGATCTCGTTCGGACTCGCTTTGAAGAAGAACCGGTAAAATAAAGGTTCCAATTTAGGTTCCTGTTCCGGTTCGGGTTCTGGTAACGGAACCACTAAATACCGGTTCTTTATTGGTATTCTATGAACCTTTTCAATCCCTATTTGGTCGTAAATAATTAACGAAAAATAACAACGTAATTATGAACATGTTTTAAAAACAAACAAATGTTTGGATGTAAACACACTGATTATTTCGCCTCATTAAGATAAACAGGCAGTTTTAAATCAAAATATTGCAAAAAAACTAGATGATATGCGAGTTGTACTATTCTTTGTGGGTCCAGCACCGTTTTGTTATCTGCCTTAATTCTATCAATTATTAATTACCCGTCAACTATTGGTCGCAACTCGTAATAGAGACCGAAAAGCATCCGTGTTGGCGATTTCCTCCTTCATCGTACTTATAGGAATATATATTGTATTTATACCTCACCTACTATCATAAAACAAAGTCGATTATTCCTTCCGTCTGTGTGACTGCCTAGATCTTCTAAACTGCACAATAAAAAAATAAAATATAAAAATGCGTGAGTGTTGTGGAACACTCGGTTGGAACGAAGTTCCTTTCGTAGTATATTTAGAACACCCATAGAATAAATTTGGTTACTATAAAAAGGATTATATTGAGTCCACCTTAAAAGATAGAAATATTCTGTCGCGGACTATTTTTAGAACTTTTAAAAGGAAACAATTCAATCATACATAATTTTAGCGTAACTTTAACCGTTTATGCAGCGCACGCAACAGAACTAAGCTCTCAAAAGGAACCATTTTTTCCCGTTTTTGAAACATTTTTCATTTATGTTTTGCTCCTATTGGTCGTAGCGTGATGTAATATAGCCTAAAGCCTTCCTCGATAAATGGAATATTCAGCGCAAAAAGATTTTTTCAATTCCAACCAGTAGTTCCTGAGATTAGCGCATTCAACCAAACAAGCAAATAAAGAAAGGGTCGTGACGGAAACTCGTGACGGAAAATTCTTAAACTTTCTTTCGCCTAGCCCTCATCCGCCAAGTCCGTACCGTGCGTTATGGAACTTCGTTCCAAAAACATTTATTTCAGACCAAAAAATCCATAGGCAAGGTATGGTTGAATTTTGCTTATAACTTATAACTAGTTAGTAATTAAAAAGTAAAAAGAAGAAACTAGACACACCATCTACCCCTGCACAGTAGGCGCATCGGTCTCGCAACACGTGGAGTTCAGTGAACCTACTGTGCAGAAAGGTATCGGTTCTCTCGACAATGGATTACTAATACTACCCTAAGTAAAGTATGTGCGTCCGCCCCAACCCTTGCTCAAGCCAGCCCGCTACGCTGAGCCTGTAGCTTTAAATTCGTCGCAAAATAATCCGATCCAGCTTGTCCCTTGCTGCGCTACCCCAGCGATGCCCTAAGCTGAGGTCTGTACCCCACAGGTCTGTGCCCTTAGCGTGTAGTCGTTTAGTTTTTAAGCCCTGTCTGGAGGCCTTAATTTATTGAGGCACCCACAGGCAAGCCCGGTTAAGAAGCCGACAACCTACCTTTTTTTTTTGTTCCGGGTTTGAAAATCCTCATGAATGTCCTCCGCCCTGGGGGGGCGCAGGGGTCTGTCAGACTCTTAATGACTAAAAACACCCCGGTGTTTCCTTCTCACACTTGCACCGGGTATCATGGGAACTTGTGCGAGCCGACAACCTCCTAGGTTGACCTGCGAGATACCTTTTAAATTAAAAAAAAATAACGTACAGATATCTCGATGTTCCACATGTCGAGATTGCACGCATGTGAAGCAGGGGCGGGTCGCTAGTCTACACTCATACTATAAAGAGGTAAAGTTTGTAAGTTTGTCAGCAAATTTTTACATAGGGTGACACAATGGGCAGTCTTATAGCTAAGAGCGATATTTTACAGACAACCTTTGGATTTATTAAAGGTAGAAGGTGAGACAATAATGAAGGTAGCCAGTGGTGGTGGCGGTGGTGGTTGTACGAGTACTGATACAATTTCGAAAATTAAATCACTGGCAGAAAGTTATATTACTGCCGAATTTCGCACGATATGTTTTATAGTCTACTTGACTAAAACGCGGGCGAAGCCGCGGGCAGTAGCTAGTGTTCTATATATTCCGGACCCACATGGTCGTACTTTAGATGCCCTAGGGCTATCACCATCCCGTCAAGACATAAAGATTAATTCCTCAAAAACATTATAGAAATAGGCCCTGTATACACTTGAAGAAACTTCATGATTGATCCTTGGGATTATCATTGTCTGATAAGCTATCAGATCACTCTTTCATACGATTTTGTAACGGTTAAGGCCCTCAACTGCGTTTCAGATGCAAACGTGTATTGACTCATCGTAGTTTCTTATCAGTTCAGACTAATAACTTACATAGATAACGTTGCTTATGTCAGTCGTAGCCACATTGGTCACCAGCTCGAGGTACTGAGCATAATCAGCCTATAATTATAAAGTGTTTTCCGAGGCATGGCGTATCACACCGCCAACTTCCAAACTCCAGGCTGTAACTAAGAAATTCCTAATGGAAAAACTCAATAACACTTTGCCCGACTTGGGAATCCAACCCAGGACCTCAGCAGTTGCGCTTGCAACCACGAGACCAATGGGGCAGTTAAGCCGTTGGTCGTGCGCTTGATCTCTCTCCGGTCTTGTCGGATTACCGTCCCATCGGACTATGAAAGTGAGAGAAGAGAGAGTGCACCTGTGTCTGCGCACCCACTTGTGCATTATAATATCACCCGCGCCGAAGGCTAGTCTCCGTTGGCCACCACGGCCGGAATACGATCTGGAGGACTATAATATAATCAGCCCATAATGTTCCCACTGCTGGGACACAGGCCTCCTCTCTGTAAGAGGGAGTGGGCTGTAATCGACCATGCGGACCCAGTGTAGGTTGGTAGATGTCGCATATCTTAGATTTTTTGGATCTAGGACATGCCGGTTTCCTCACGATGTTTTCCTTCACCGTTTTAAGAGCAGAGGTGATGAAATAATTTACACAAAGTACAGCGCCTGTCAGAGTTCGAACCTACGACCTACAACTCTTAAATCGCTGTCGTTACCACTGGGCCACCACTGCTTTCACTGGGCCAACACTGCTCTCTGAGGTACAGCTCGCGCAAAACTTTATGAGTTCTCGGAACTTGCACGTGAGTGATTGCGTAGTATGCATAATTTAGGTGTCCGAAGGAACTCACTCAACTGTACCATGCTCGGTTTCGTTCTCAGTACAGTGTTGTGTTCCACGCGCGCCTCAAAGAGATGTCAGCATCATTGACGGGGTCCGATAGGGCCGATGCCTGCCGGGGTCGCGGATAGTTCGAAAGAGTTACCGTGGCCCTGGCGCACAGGCAACTGAAGGAACACGGGTGGGTTTTAGTCAGTAAGAGTCTGACACGCCCTTCCGCTCCGCCCAGAGCGGGAGAGGTCATATGATGAGTTCCCACCCAAAAAAAAAAAGGCCTACGATCAGAGGGCTCATAAAGTTTTGCGCGAACTGTAGTGAGACCAACTACGAATAGGATAAGTTTCTCAACTACCTGATATGAAAGTTATTAAATTTTTGCTAGTGGTAGTGGAAGTAACCGTGAGAGTTAAGTCAGTAGGAGTCCAACAGAGTCCTCCGTTCTCTCCAGACGGAGGGTACTAGTCCATGACGAAGACCCCAAAAAATAAAAAATGTACTCGTTCTATATATTCCTCTGAACTTATCGCCATGATGCAAATCTTGTCTTAAAGTCTCAGTAGCAGAATTAAAAATTTGTCAAAGTTATCTTAGTAACCATAGGTATGCATTTTTTTGTGAAAAACATCTTATTGCGGAGGTAATTACGTAACACACTTACAGTAGCAATGACTTTCATTTTGACATTTCAACAAAATTCATTGCGTTATTTACATTGTTGAGCAGCCAAATTTTCCAACATATACAGCAATGAATACGCAATATTCTTCAAAATGATTCAAATTGTGTGTTACGTAATTATGTTGCCGCTACGGGCTCCCGGGAAGCAGTAACAGGTTCCTCTTTTCGACAATCATTTTATTCAGTGACGAATACTTCAGACTTCAAAGCCATGACTAGTGTTCTTTTGTTTTCCTGTTCATATATTTCATGTTCCTGATTGTTACAAAACCGTTGAACCTCGTAATTGATATCGTTATCGTGACGAGAAGGTCGCGCTTCGGCAAGATAAATATCACCTACTTTAAATATAAATTATCATCATTTTCCTCAAAATATGCTAATTACGGCCATAACAGGTACCCACATACAAAACCTCTTCAGTAAACACGTTTTTTTTTACATACATACATAAATTGACACGTTCATCCCATGGGGGTAGGCAGAAACTACAGAACGCCACCTGCTACGCTTCTTACGTACTCCTTTAGCTTCCTTTACATCTGCACCCTAATTCTTCCGTGCATGTTATAATATCAAATATAATAAGCTTAAGAAATGAAATGCGGTAATGTAGATCTCAAACTCTACATTCCAAATATGTACTTAAGTTAATAACGACAAAAATGTGACTTACTGTAATTCTTATAAGCACGGCTGAATTGCGTTACACACTATCAATCACAATTTGAATAATTTTGAAGCCTATTGCTAATTCATTGCTTCATATGTTCGATAAATTTGTCTGCTCATCAAGGTAAATAACGCAATGAATGTTGTTGAACTGCCAAAATGAAAGCTACTCCTACTGTTACTGTGTTACGAAATTACCCCGCTGGTCATACACGCACGCCGGTTGCGAGTACTACGCACCTGCCCTTCTGAAGAACATCACCAATACGGTCACTATTACCTATGTCCTACTAGGGCGTTCCCTCCCAGCGTTTCCACTCACATATCGACTGTATGCTGCCAATACCTCCTAAGTGCTTTGAGGACAAGTTTACAGAAGAACATGAAAACTGAATATTTATATTGTTGTTATGTTCTCCTGTAAACTAATCCTCAAAGTACTTAGGAGGTATTGGCAGCATACGGTCGATATGCCTTGTAAATACCATCTGCTATGTTTTCTACATACATTACCTACTACTTTGTTAATTATTCCTAAGTTTGGCAATAATTCCTTCTGCACATGTGGCTTCCCTGGTACCACATTAACGGCTTCACTAAATAATGTATATTAACTGTTCCCAAATTACAAGTTTTTTGTTTCTTTTTACTTACTTCTTTGACTTAATCTCATTATTTGACATTATATACTTCGGATTCTTATTTCAACTCCTTATTTATGGCTTTTGTGGATAGGATTTTGATTCCGATGTGTTTCAGTAGTAATGGCAATCATGTCATTTAGTCTAAATAGGCTTTTATTTTTATATAGATTCTTTTATATTTTGTGAATGTGAGAACTATGTAGTAGGTCTACATAGTTCTCACATTCACAAAATATAAAAGAATGTAAAACTTGTAGACTAGATTTGTGGACCTTTTTATATTTTGTTGAGTACATGTTACTTCTTGACAGGCCTACACTGTCCTCCTATATCTATCAACACTGTAATTGGAAACATTGTAAAAGCCCCTTATTTTTAAAAGAGTAACCGTGGAGTTTCTTGCCGGCTCTTCTCCATAGGAAACAACCAATTGGAACTGTGCACCTAGCTTCTGACGTTTCATAAGTGCCCATGTTGGTTTATGTGAAATAAAATATTTTGATTTGATTTGATTTGATTACTAAAATGCCTTCATTTATAAATAAATTTTTCATCTCATTTTCTTTTCACTATTTTACCCCCTTAAGTAAACCATTGACCGATTACATTATTGATAGATGTCGACAAGTACAGTAAGTATTAGACAGTATGTAATCACAGTATTTGAGTGTCAGTCGGTACCTACATGATGGTTTTATCAGCTCCGGTAGACGCACTGGGCACGCATACTCCATAGTAAATAGTCGTGACTGAAGCCTGTACGCACGATATTAATATCCACTCAATTTACGTTATCTAACGGACGGTATCCTTATTTATTTATTTTTTTGAGTGAAAAATCATCACATGACCTCTCTCTCTCTTGGCGGAGCGGAAGGGTGTGTCAGACTCTTACTGACTAAAACCCACTCGTGTTCCTTCAGTTGCCTGTGCGCCAGGGCCACGGTAACTCTTTCGAACAATCCGCGACCCCGGCAGACGGCGGTCGGTATCCTAAATTCCTAATTGATGACTATAAAGAGACTGCGTCAAGAAAATAATAGAAAATTACATGGCCATGTGGTGCAACACATGTAGTTATGCGTTGCGATGCTATGAAGACATAGATTTTTTGAGCCCGGAACACTCGCGGGCGTCCCCAAAATATGCTTCCAAAGCTTCATCAACAATCTAATCAATGGTTTAACACATAGAGGACAAACATACAAACATTGTTTTCTTTAATACCTATATCCTATCCTATCCTACTAATATTATAAATGTGTTTGTGAGGATGGATGGATGTTTGTTACTCTTTCACGCAAAAATCACTGAACGGATTGAGATGAAATATGGAACACAGATAGTTTATAACCTGGATTAACATGTAGGATACTTTTGGTCCCGGTAGCACGTTCCCGTGGAATAATTTCCGACATCCACGCGGGCGAAGCCGCGATCAGAAGCTAGTACTCAATAATTTTCGACAATCAACAATGAAGTAATAACAAAGTGTCTGTTATACCAGCTGATTCTAAGAACAAAAAGTCTGTTGTGTTAATCGCCTTAATGTCAGAAGTCAGACCTCACTATCAGACAGAAAGTGGTCTGATAACGAACTAATAGACAGATAACGTTATTGCTTCATCAGGTTAATAAAAACTACTTATTACACTGCGTTAATTATCTGCAATTTTATTTTTTATTTCTGTGGTTATTTTATAAGAAAACTAGCTCCTGCCCGCGAATTTAATAAATAAACAATGTTTATAAGGCACCGCCTGTCGCGCGACGAGTAATGCCTTTGCCTCGCGTACGATCGCGTCGCGTGTCGCGCCTGTTTGCAGGAGCCTTAATAGTGATAAATTGGCATTATGTCCAGCAATGGCATGCGATTGGACAAGCAGATTGATAGAAAGTTTTAAGTAACATACAGATAAGTTAATGAGTACTTTCTAGGTTATTTCTAATCACGCGACTTGCACGATGCGTAAAGTTTACACAGTGCGTGTGTGTACTCACGTTCTTGACTTATTGGCACTCAAACTTACTAAAATCTATACTAGTATAAGTAATATGATAAAGATAAAGACTTATTTTTTTTGTTTGAATGCTCTAATCTGTGCAAAATTCGTTTTGTATTTCATAGCCCAATTTTCGAGGTAGGTTTTAACATCACGCTTAAACCTTTAACAGACGTGCAAAAATAAAAATAGTGAGAAAGAATGTTAAGCGAAAACAAAGTAACAGGTGGGTGATGCGATGCGACCAGGAGGGTCGGGAAATTTCACGAATAAAAAAATAAACTTTTTTTCTTTTTTTTTTAATTTGAAAAATTTCACGCAACCGAAATCGCGGGCAAAAGCTAGTAGTAAGATAAGATATATTTATTTTTTGTAAAACATGTTACATATACAATGGATTTGCATGGTCTTAAAATAAACATTCGGGAAACAGGATCTACATGATTTGCCATTAATGGCGTACAAAATAAAACTAGTAAAATTGGTCAAGTTGACCATTTGAATTTATACTTAAAAAAAAACAACAATACAATAATTTATCCTACTGTCGCACAGTCGTTTGAAAAGACAATCCATTTTTTTTTTAAACTTTAAAGACAGGCGCACCGCGACTCGTGTAGAACAATTTCCATGAAGTTTGTCGCGTCGCGCTGTCATGTCGCACCTGTTTGACTCAAAGGTGTCTCAGTTTTGAGATCGAAGAAATGTCATAACGATTAGAACTAAGTAGGTACGATCATTTAAAAATTCAGTTAGGCTATAATAACATTTGGCTATCAGGTATTTTTTACATGTAGTTTAGATAGAGTTGTGGGCATTTGTCTAACGGGTTTAGGGAATTTGTTGTAAATAAATAGTGCTAAAAGAAATAATTTCCGCATCAGTGTCGTGGTTGATCTTGCTACACAATCATAATCTATTGTTATCCCGCCGATTGCGGATTGAAACATCTGATACCTAGTTTTTTAAATATTTTGGGTTGGTTTGTACGAAATTAGCCGCTTCAAAAATAAACACGGAAGGGACAAACATGTACAAAGCTAATAATTTCTCAGCATAATTTCCTCCTGATTTTAATGTTATTGGATGGCAAGCATACCGACACGATGGCACGTACTGATGGAAATTTGTTCCACAACGAATTTTTCAGAATATATCATATGAAAATTTGTTAGGTGGAATAAATTTCCAAAGTTTGACAATTGGTATGAAATTGATGATTAATATTCAATACAGTCGCGAATCTTATTTTGATCAACATACGATGTACAACAGAGCTGCATTTTGCAAAAATCCAAAGAAAATTTAAATTTGGCGGGCAACAACCGAGAATTCATCTTAAGGCTCCTTCAAACAGGCACGACACGCGACGCGACACAAAGGCACCGCTTGTCGCGCGATGAGCCACGCGCGCTTGGGCTTGTGTTGCCTTTGTGTCGCGTGCGAGTCGCGTCGCGTGTCGCGCCTGTTTGAAGGAGCCTTTATGCGCGCAAACGGCAACACTCACACATAAACAGGACTCAGTTTTGTCTTACCGGAGTTCCGCCCGACTTTTTTTGTTCGTCCATTATTCAGTCGTATTAATAGTTGCTATTAATATTAATTTAGAGCCTGTTATATTATTTATTATAGTTGTTACTGAGGAATGCGAAAAAAACGAGATCTAACCACTTATTATTCATCGATCACGAGGAAGCAAAAGTTATTTTTAACCTGCTCACACATGCTCACAATTCACACAGTATTTTACGAGATAATGTCACACAGACGTGCTAACCACCAAAACAAATAATCGGGCACGTGTTATGTAACCGTAACCGTTTAAGGGGGATGCGCCAAGTAGCCCGCGAAATTCAAATTTTCTTACGTTTTTTGCAATTTGTAGGTCAGTATCAAGTTGTATGGTGATCTAAATATGATTCGCGGCCGTATCAAATTTTTATTTATAGAATTATAATCATAAAAATCGTCAAAACCTCCCTCCAACTTCATATTACCCTATTGAATGACTTTTTATGAAATCTTGACATTTGAGGCCAATTCTATCTTAAGGCGGAACCTTCAGGGTAGGTCGCGAAATTCAAGTTTTGTTACGTATTTTGCAATTTGCAGGTCACTGTCAGATTGTATTTTGATTAAAATATGATTCGCGGCCGTAACAAATATGCCTTTACTGAATTATAATCATTAGAATCAGCAATACATCTCTATAAGTTCATATTACCCTATTGAATGACTATTTCATGAAATCATGACATTTGAGGCCAATTCCAATTAAAGGAGTTGCATTGCTGATTCTAATGATTATAAATCTGTAAAGCCATATTTTTTACGGTCGCGAAACATATTTAGATCACCATACAACCTGATACTGACCTGCAAATTGCAAAAAAATAACAAAATTTGCATTTCGCGAGCTACCTTAGCGTATCCCCCTTAAGGCTAAACTAAGGCGTACAGTTTGTGCCAATTTAACTGTCCATTTATAATAAACCAACATGGCGACAAAGCAACTTCAAAAAAATTCCAAAGTATATTTTTGAATGAACTTTTTTCAACATAGAATGGCCTCAAAGGGAATGGGTTAGTGCTGAAACAGTTTACATCGTACACTTTTAAAGGCGAAATTATGCATGTGAGAATGATGCAGAACGTTAAAAGCGTCCGTAATAAAAAGACAAATACGATAATTCAAATGTTAAAGTAACATAAGCCGTGGAAGCTAAGAGATGACCAGTCCCTACTGACAGCGCCCGTTCACGAACATGACGTATAGATTAGCAACATTCAGGTCAACCATTTTGAAGGGAGCTATCTGATTCAACACGCACGCCAGCACCAGCGGGCTTAGCATGGCGCTATCTATCTCTTCGAAGAATAGACACGGCTATTCCCATACAAAGTGACATTTCGTTTCTCCATTTTTGACATCGCACCGTAAAAATCCTTCTAAAATCTGTAATTTTGTCTTTCGTTTTTGCCGATCGTTGTCTAGGTCCTTTTTAATGTAGACTATTTCAGAAGACAGTTGTCTAAGGTAGTGAAGACATATTGATTTTTTTATCGCCATGCTAAAGACAGTAGAATAATTTTTACTCGACGGCCACAAAGTATAAAAATGGAAAGGAAAAAAGTGAAAAAAAAAACACTTTTTATATGGAAAATGTGAAAAATGTTTACCTACATGTTGAGTTGTAGGGGTTTAAGGGTTTCATAAAGGGGATGTCAAATTTTCATTATTTTTGCGATAGGACACACCACTCTCGAGATATAAGCAAAATAAAAGAAAAACGTGAATAAATTACTGAATTTCGTAAAACGTGCAGTTGACTCTTTCTACTTTGCTGCCGTCACACTGTCTTCACGAAACGTCATTTTTGTCTATTCTTCCATCGACAAGACGGTGCTTGTGCTAAGCCTGCAGCGAGACATTAGAGTGAGCATGGCATACTCTCAGCCGCCAGGGCACATTCAAGGCAATGAAAGACGTATCCAGTGAATGGTAGCTTTACTCACACATGTGCTATGCAATTATACAATACTAAAATATTGAATTTATACAATGCAAAGATAGTTTTTAAAATCTTCAGCAGCTCCAACAGTATTTTCAATTGCTAATCAATTAGTTTATACGCCCTTGTGGAGCAGGACCAGCGTTGATCTAAGCATTTTTATCAGCGATGTAATCCCCCAACTTATAACATGCTTGGCTGCATAGTGTGCGTTTTAAACAAGTTTAAAATTTCGTTTCATTCAGTTGAAGTATATGGGGAGGTATTTTATTGTAACATTTTAAACAGTACGCCATGAAAGATGAGTCTACTTTAGCTAGTCTGAACCTGAACTTCACCCTAATTGCATAACACACTATCAGTCACAATCTGAATCATTTTAAAGCCTATTGCTAATCCATTGCTTCATATGTTCGAAAACTTTTTCTGTTCAACAACGTGAATAACGCAATGAATGTTGTTGAACTGTCAAAATGAAAGCTATTCCAACGGTTAGTGTGTTAAGCAATTACCTTGCTGGTTGAACTATTTGGTCCCTATTTCTAGTGATATAATTGTGTCTTTCACCTCTTTTACTTAAAAGATGTCGATGTTTCCTTACGTACAGTTCCAAAGATTATCCAATAAGTACGTACGACTACATATCAAGCTATACATTTCCAGTACAAGCTGACTTCTCATTATACGAAAAGTCTATACAATGCGAGGTCAGTTAAGAGGCTTACAAGAGCTAAAGCGAGGTCACTGTCGGATTGCATAGAAAAGAAAGAAACGCGCGATGACACAACGCTGGTAATTTATTGCAAAATATGAAGCCAATTATGGATTTACAAAATATCTATTCATTGGACTAAAAAATTAAAACATTATTACGTTAGTATGTTACTTGTAGAATAATCTGACAAAAAATCAGAATGTTTGCATGTATTAGTATGGTTTTTAATCGTTACAATATTTTTTTAGAGGTATCTTCGTGATTTTTTTCTACCATATCAAGTTAATTGTATTATGTTTTAAACACACTGTCTAACTAGCATATATCCAGAAGAATATCATATATTTTTATGATTTTGGTGACTACTGTGGATCATATATTTTTAGGCATTATAAATTTGTGTTTAGGTCATGTAGTCCCCTTAAACTGGAAATGTATAGCTTGATATGTCGCGCGTAAATACAAACTGACAAATTTTACCTCTTTTTATTATTAGGGCCAAAATACATAAACCACTTGATTAGAGGACCACTAACAAATTGACATAATTAACGGCAAACTAAGGTATGCCAAGTGGTTTGTTTGGTATTTATTATAATAAATATAATTTATAATTATTGTCCTCAGGTTTGCCGAGTGATCCGGACGGAGTGATGTGACTTAAACATGGATCCGCAAGAATTGGTGCCTTTAGAATGTAAGTTTATTTATTTTTATTAGGTACGTACAGTCGCCAGCACATCAAGTTACTACAAACTGTCAGATTTACTCATTCGATTTTGAACTTAACCTTCAACATTTTATGGTTTAAAATCCTTTGGAGAAATTTGACAGTTTCGTGTAGCTTGACCTGCTGGCGACTGTACCTAGTTTACAAAATGATTGATGAAAAGAGTAACGGTGGAGTTTCTTGCCCATTCTTCTCCATACGAAACTACCTTATGGAAGGGGCAACTAGAATCAATTCTTTTTTTTTGGAAATTTTGACGTTCAAAAGTGCCTTTTATGTGCCTGTTTGAAATAAACGATTTGACTTTGACTTTGACTTTGATTCTTTGCAATTTTGTGTACGCACGGCGACAAGCTATACATTTTCAGTATAAGCTGATTTCTCAATGCACAAAAAGTTTATACAATGCGAGCTCAGCTAAAACTGGAAATGTACAGCTTGATATGTCGTCGTGTGTACGTAAAATTTAATTAAACTATTAGAAAACAAACTGATCATTGCCAAATTAAATTTCATTAGAAAACAATCATCGGTTTCTTACTTAACTTCAACTATATCCGACGACCCTAGATACTTATCTCTTTTGCTGACTGTACATGCAGACTTTTAATCGTTTTAGACTACTTATTGAACCCGATAGGGTACCTTTTTTTTTTCGCTGAGAAATGCTTTATGCATTCCCGCTCGTGGGGGGACGAGACGGGATATGTGGGACTCCTGTCGGAATGACAGTATACCCACTAAAACTCAGCGGTGTTCCCACATCGCCGTGATGGGAAGGCCATGGGAATCCGGCTCAGCCTTTGCATCCACAACCCTCCCGGCGCGTGCCCGCCTAGCTGGCGGGCCCCGCATTCCCCCCAGCTTGGGGGGCTACGGGAATGGCCGGGAACACCTGGCCATTCCCGTCCGACACTGGTGGAGGCCTGTGCAATACAGGCAAGGGCGCCCCCGCACCCGCTGCCTGCTGGCCTCCACCTGGGAGGAGTCGGAGATGACTATCAAACTGACGTCTTCTTCGACCCCTCCTCCGCCTTCGGAGCGACGCCGCGTGAGGATCGTCCTCCCGCGCGCGCTCAGCCGCCTCCTTCTGGGACATGATGTGTTCGCAGAAGGAGGCGACTGCCGCCCAGGACCTCTCATCCTGCAGCATGGCATTAACCAAGCCGGG
The DNA here is from genome assembly GCA_916610205.1 of Griposia aprilina. NCBI lineage: Eukaryota > Metazoa > Arthropoda > Insecta > Lepidoptera > Noctuidae > Griposia > Griposia aprilina. The sequence goes on along the minus strand of OU744307.1, from coordinate 17,036,728 downwards.
AAGTGAGAGGTCCGGTCCGATCACCGCGATGAGACTGCGGCGCGTCTCGGACCACGACGGGCACACCTCGAGGGTGTGCTGCGCCGTGTCGTCCACCGCGCCACAGTCGTGGCACGACGGCGTCTCCTCCCGTCCTAGCCGGTGCAGGTACGATCCGAAGCAACCGTGTCCAGACAGCACCTGCACCAGACGGAACGAGAGGAACCCATGCGACCGCTCGAGCCAGTCTCGCAACACTGGCCCAATCGCGTCTAGGGTTCGGCGGCCAAAAGCTGCGGTGGCGAGCTCCCCCGTCCAATGGAGGACGATGGCATCCCTCGCCTCCCGCCGGACGGCCTCCCGCTCTTCCGGGGCTGGGCGTTCTCCTCCCGCTCTCCGCCCCGCCGTCCATTCATATACTCTGGCGAGCACCCACGCCTCGAGTTCCCAAGGAGGGGTGCCGGCCAGAGCACATGCTGCCGCGAAGCCCACTGTGCGGTAGGCCCGCGCCGCCCGCTGGGCTATGGCCCTTTGGGGCGCCCGCAAGGCGGCGGCGTTCTCCCTCCTTTGGAGGGAGTCCTCCCAGATAGGAGCCCCGTAAAGGGCCATACTCCTCAAGATGCCGGCGTAAAGTTGCCGGCATCGTGCGCTGGGCCTCCCCAAGTTGGGTAGCAGCCACGAGAGCGCGTCTGCGGCCTTCAGCAGGCGCGACGACAGCTTGCTAAAATGCGGACCGAAGCGCCACCTGCTGTCGAGTACAAGGCCCAGATATTTCATCTGGGCCTTCACCTCAATTCTGATGCCCTCCACGAAAATGTGGGCATCAGGTGGGGGGCGCCGCCGAGGCCCGTGGAAGAACACGGCCTCGGTCTTGTGCAGCGCCACCGTTAAACCTAGGCGGCGGATCCTCCCCGCGACCAAGGATCCACCCGCCGAGGCCAGATTGGCCGCCTCCCTAAAACTCCCCCCCCGGGCGGTGAGGAGAGTGTCATCCGCATAGCAGATGACACTCGTGCCCCGAAGGAGAGTTCCCCGCAAGAGCCAATCATAGGCGATGTTCCAGAGGACAGGTCCTATGACTGACCCCTGCGGAACGCCGGCTTCGACGGCGTACCGCCGGACTTGGCCAGCCCTATTAACGAGGACGATCGTCCGATCCTCTAGGTAGCTGGCCAGCAGACGACGCATGTATAGGGGCACTCCGTGGAATCGGAGTGCCTCTAGGATGGTGGAGTGGGGAACGGAGTTGAAGGCATTGGCTATATCGAATGACACAGCCAACAATCCGTCCCTCGCCTCCATCGCCCCCTTCACCTGGCCCTTGAGGCGGGCCAGCGCGTCCACCGTGGAGCGCTCAGCCCGAAAACCGAACTGAGCGTCCGACAAGTTCGGCTCGATACTCCGCAGGTGGCTGTTTAGGCGGCCAGCGATTATCCCCTCGAACATTTTGCCGACCTCATCGAGCAGAACGATGGGCCGGAATGCCGAGGGGGAGTCCGCCGGGCGGCCCTCCTTGCGAAGGAGGCACAACTGCCCCTCCTTCCACGGTTTCGGGAACCTCCCACACGCAAGACATGCGCTGAAGAGGTCCCGAAACCTCTCCTCTATTTGAGTGGCAGCGATCGCCACCACTCTTGCCGGAACACCGTCGGGGCCCGGAGCCGTCTTCTTGGCGCGGATGTGGACAATCGCCTCGCGGAGTTCCAACTCCGTGACAGGGGGGGCCTCCTCTTCTTCCTCAGCTGGCGGAGCTATCCCTAGCGGTGCGCCCATCACTGGTGGGGTGAAGTTGTCCCTGCACGGGAATAGGGACTGAACCACCCCATCCAGGAATGAGGGCTCCAGGGTCTCGGCCACTGGGGGACCAAAGGGGCGCAATTTCTTGCGCGCCGCCTTATAAGGTCTCCCGTAGGGGTCTCTGTCGAGACCCTCCAGCATCTCCGCTCTCGCCGAGTCTCTGGCGGCGGCGATGGCCCTATCAAGGACCATTTTTGCCTCCACATACACCTCATAGAGGTGGTCCTCGTTGGCGTGAGCTCGTCGACGCCGCCGCCGGCTTCGCGTGTAAGCCCTTCTTGCCTCCACACACGCTGCTCGTAGCCCCGCCAGCTCCACCGACCACCAGTACACGGCGCGCCTGGGTAGTGGTCGGCGAGACCGAGGCATGCTAGAGTTGCATACCTCGGTCAGAGACCCCCTCAGGCGCCCCGCCACGGTATCCACATCCAGGCCGGCGGAAGGCGGCGAAAACCAATCCTGGATGAACGCCGCCTCCCCTGCTGCCTCCCTGTCTAGGCGGGTGAGAGCCCACCGCGGGAACGGCGATCGCCCCGAGAGGGGCCGCGTCTCTCCGGGGCCACCGGTGGAGATATCGAACCGTACGTAGCGGTGGTCCGACATAGTCTCCACTAGGTCCACCCGCCAGTTTAACACGCGCGCGGCCAACGCAGGGGTGGCGAAAGTGACGTCCACTATTGAGCCACCCTGCCGCCGCACGCATGTCTGGACGCTTCCTCTATTCAAGAGGGAGAGTCCAGAGGAGGCTGCCCACATCTCCACTGCCCGCCCGCGAGCGTCGGTGGCCGGGCTACCCCAGTTCACCGACTTGGCATTCAGGTCTCCCAGTACGGAGACCTGACGCGGCGCCGCCCTGCCGACCACGGCGGCCAGGACTCCGAGATAGTTCTCGAAGTCCTGAAGAGGGCGGTTTGGGGAGAAATAGACGCCCACAAGGGCTAATTCTCCCCACGCGGTAGCCACGTATCCCGGTCCCTTCTCTAATAGCGAGAGGGGAGGGGAGTCTGTGGAAGACCGCGCCGCTAGTGTCACCAAGCCGTCCTCGTCACCCAGCCAGCTGCCGGGGATTGAGTAGGGCTCGGCGACCACCGCTACGTTCACCAACCACTCGGCCATGACCTGCACCAGCAAGTCCTGGGCTGCCCTGCAGTGATTGGCGTTCGCCTGGAGGATGTGGTAGTTGGAAACCATTATTCCAACATCCCACATCCCTCCTCGGCTACCGCCGCTGGAGCTACAGCGGCGACGAAGGCGGTGGTGGTGGTAGCAGCAGGGCGAACCTGCGCCGGCACTATGCCCTTCCTCGCGGGCGGCTTGCAGCTCCTGCCCGTCATCCTGTGGTCCGCGGGGCGGCCACTGGCGGCACACGCCGCGCAGCGTAGCGTGGCAGCGCGACAAGCGGCACTCTTGTGTCCCTCCTGCCCGCACCGGAAGCAAGACTCTCCCCAGTCGGACTTGGAGGGACACGTGGCTCCTGGTGTGGCCGAACGCGAAGCACTTGAAGCAGCGCATAGGCTGGTCTTCAAGTGGCCGGACCACAGCCGAGCTGAGCCCCACAAGCAGCCGTCCTTTGGTCGCAGTAAGGACGGCCCCGGCCGCAGCGACTGGGCACTCGACGCGGATGGTGCCTATGCCGCGGCGCCCGGGCCTGATAGCTCCACCCTTCACTGCGCCAGCGTCGCAGCCTCCGGCCGTTGCAACGGCCGCCACCACGTCCTCTTTGGTGACCGAATCGTCCAGATCGGCCACCTCCAAGGCTGCGGTCTTTACAGGCCTGACGACCGTTGCCGCATCCGCGATGACCTCCTGCAGCATTCCCGCGAAGAGGTCCGCGTTTGCGCCGCGCTGCTCCCCCGAAAACTCGAAAATTCGAGCCCCGGCCAGGGTACGGCGGCACGTGATGTTGCCGATCCCCAGCCGGGAGGGATCCGCGTTGGTACGAGCCCTTCTTAGGACGGACTCGTATGTCTCGCCCCTCTCCACGGCCTCCGGGGTGATGGTCACCACGACCGCCGCGGTTTTGGGAGGAACCAGCTTCTTCCCGCCGGCTAGACCCTTTTTCGCCGCTGGGGCAGTTGCACTGAGGTTAGGGGTGGACCTTTGCCCTTTTCCTCCCCTGACCACTTTCGTCCACGGCGGGTTGGACGGGGTGGTGGAGGGAAGAAGGGCGTCCTCTTCCTGCGAGTTCCGGGGGGCTGCTGCTGGAGTGGCAGACGACCCGGACGCTCCCTCCGCGCTCGTGGTGGGCGTTTGAGAGGGCGTGCTCCTCTTGGCCTTGCCCTTGCCCTTGGAGGGCTTCTGGGCCCGGGGCTGCTCGCCCGATGCCGGGCCTCCCAGAGGCGCAGGTCGATAGGGTACCTACTCCGACTAAACGCCGGGTCGCAGTATCTAAGCTATTAAAACATTGTGAACAACTGTCAGAAAATTCCATAAAGTTAATAAAAAAGCTGAATTATTTAAAAAATACCGGCCAAGTGCGTGTTGGACCACGCATAATGAAGGGTTACGTAGTTAGGATGAATTTATCCCAAGAACAAACTTAACATTATAGTAGAAAAACATGTTCTGCCATACATCGACATATGTCACAGTCAATTCTCCAACTGCAAATGTAAGTTTGTAATCAGTTTTTTTTTCTATGATAAAAGTACACATTAACGATATTTGGACTTTTTCCTTAACCTGTTCTGTGAGACCTTGCTTCTCGCAAAATTTCATGATTCTAGGATAACGGGAAGTACCCTGTAAGTTTTGATTTACTTGCGAGTGGGCAAAATATACGACATAAATGGCCATCTTTTTATTGCGTTAACTCAGAAGCTTGATTTTTTTGAGCTCCAATAGACCGTAGACCTACGTATTTGATATTAAGGCGCTTCCCTGACCAAACGACCTTGAGCGTTCGGTCCTTCTCTGTCCCGTCGCTGAGTCTCGCTCTGTCTCGCTCCCTCCGCACGCTCATTTATCATAAAATTCACAAAAATAATGAAATTATTTGAATAAAAAAAGACAAGTGAAGTTTTAAAATAAAATAAAACGTGTATTATATAGATTTTTAAATTATCTATCCATTAGTGTAATCCTCAAATGAATAGAACGTCACCTTTAACAAAAGATGCATGCAGTCAATAATTTTCGTCACTTTTTTACAAGGAGATTTTAGATGTATTTATAACACATAAAAACAAATAAGAACGTGCAATGTGATGATAGGATACCGAACATTAATAATGTGCTTTTAGATGTAGTTTATTACCCATAATGAATGAGTTAATAGCCTCTGAATAACGCACTATGACAAGGTTTTGGTCGGGGTACCGCCTTAATTTCAACTTGATACCTCCACGCATTCCCGAGAAAAAGGGTCGTGTCAGACTGACAGACGGACAGCGAAGTGATCCTGGGTTTCGTTGTTTCCTTGAGATGTAAGTACAGAACATTAAAAACTTAAAAAATGTCCATCATTAGGAGGTTAATAAATATTTACCCATATTTAAGTAGAACCATTGCAAATCCTTTCTATGACTTCAATAGATGCTAGATGCTTCTTTATCGGTCAGCTACTTGATTTATTATTTAGCAAACAAACAGAAATTGGAAAGAGAATTCCTACATTACCTGCATGTAATGACCATTTCTAACTCTTAACACCATTGTCTGTCGATGTTATTCTTTAAGCTTTAATATGGAAATCTATGCAATATAACGCACACGGAGAACAAAACGACCGCGCCGTCGATGCTGGCCAGCTTGTCTCTCACTATCCTTCGCGGTCAAAATGACCGCCGTCTGCTGAGGGCCTTAAACTGACTCTTCTATTCTCTTATTAAGTTTGGCAAAGCTCAGCTACAACTTTACTTCAATGAATCTTCCCAATTGCTTTGGTCTGCCGTTTATCGAACTTACAGTAGAACACACGTCTACATATCAAGCTATACATTTCCAGTATAAGCTAACCATTTTATAGGATAGCATTGTATAGGATTTCCGAATACTGAGAGGTGAGCTTATAATGGAAATGTATAGCTTGATATGTAGACGTGTGTACAAACAAAACCAAGTCCCACCCCACCCAACCGTAATACCCTGTTATTTTTTCACAGCGGGTCTTCGCCGACCACGAGTGGTCCACAGTACCAGGAACTGCTACCTCGCCCCCCGCACCTGCTACACAGCACCTCTAAGACTGTGCCGCCTTATGGGGCTGCTCATCTGTCTGCCGAGCATGTTCCTCATGGTGCCACTGTATTTAAGGTAAATGAAACATCAGCAGCTAATATAAAACTGAGGGGTCAATTTACTATTGGATTTAAGTAGCACCCTAATTGTGTAACACACTATCTATCACAATCTGAATGATTTTGAAGCCTATTGCTAATCCATTGCTTTATATGTTCGAAAAAATTGTCTGCTCGACAACGTAAATAACGCAATGAACTTTGTTGAACTGTCAAAATTATAGCTGTTCCTACTGTTAGTATGTTACGCAATTTCGCAGGACTGAAACCGTGCCGCGAAAAGCAGGTTAAGGTGTTGGGTCCCGGCCTATATAAAATATACTCTGTGGTCCCGGCTGTCAAATGATAAATGATTTTATTTCTGTAAATAGGTTTGTACGTACAAACACTTTTACGCGCCAATCATATTTTAAAAACTAGATGAAGTGCCGCGTTTCTTATCTGACTACTCTGAGAAGAAAGGCCGAAACAAACTCAGAGGTCACGGTCTCTTTTAAAGTCCAGACATAATCTTGGTCAGATCATGTGAAGACAAAGACATTAAATTATTTACTCAACAATAGACGGGACATAGCAAACAAAATCGTAATCCGATACATTTGTCTTTGGGCAAAAGTCGCTCAGTCTAGCGTGGTACGCCTACATGCCGCTCTAATTTTGTTATATTATGCTAGATGGCGTCACTGAGACATGGGATCAAACTTTTTCTATGACATTTCTTCGCATAGCCTCTCTATAGTATCTTAAATCTCTTTGTGTGAAGACCATCTAGATTTGTGTCTGAAATGGTCTTTTGAGGAAAAACCACACAGATTGAGTGGACCTGTCCAGTCAGTGCACGCATTTTTCAGCAATCGTGCAGCTCAACTCAGAAGTTAAGGAGCTCAACGGTTCGACGAACAACACCAAAGAAAGGACATTTGGGTAGGCCACAAAAATTACTCAAACTGCCAGACTATGATTAAACCTAGCTGAGAGGGGAAAAAAAAGCAACAATGACCTACATAGTCTTCACATTCATGATATTAAAATAATCATTCGTAAATCTTTGACAATCTTTAGGCCCTTTGTACACGGCATGGTTTCTTTACGGTACAGGGTATAAACCGCGCCGTAGAAGAAACGCGTCAGTCAATAAGCTTCCATTAGTGATATATACAACACTGACGACCGTGCCTACCCACGGCGAATAAACCGTAGTTATGCACGGCAAGAAAAACGGACGGGTCGTCAGCAGCCCGAAAGTCCAAAAACCAGTCTTAACCTTATCAGCCCTTAAAAGCAGTCTGTGCGCTAACACATGGTGATACTTACTTACGAAGATTGAAAACAAATCGAATGCAATTATAGAGAAGGCGGTCAAGTTTATTGAGGAGAGCGAGAGAGTTTCTTTATCTTAGTTCTGTCTTAAGGTTGTACCCACTAGGTAACTGGGTTGTGGAGGTCAGATAAGCAGTTCCAGCTCCATGTAAATTACTGGTATTCAGCTGCATCCGTTTAAAATGGAAGTCATCCCAAATACAGTTAGAAAAAGGCTAGGGAGTTGTTGATGAAAGGGTTTGACGGGTTTTGACGTTTTGAGAAGATATGTTCCAGTCATGCCTCATCTTCCATTAAGCAAGACAACCCTTTCTATGGAGATTAAGGACTCGTATAGTTACATTTTTTTTTATTTAAATTAAATAAATCTTAATTAACATACAACCCGACACTGACCTGCAAATTGCAAAATACTTTAGTCAATTTAAATTTTGCGGGCTGCCCTGGCGCTTGCCCCTTAAGCTGACGCGGTCTGTCCAAAAATGTGTAGTTGAGATATTATATCTTTAAATATCGAGACCGCATGATTCTTGATTCTCTCTCGACACAGTTTCTAAGTCACATTATTATCAGCACTTACAGTACTGTTCGTGTACAAAAGGATCTATTACATTATCTGCAGACATGACACTTAAATGCAAGTGCTGGTCGATAACCTACATCACTACTTATGCTGTTATAGGCCTATTACGATTGGTTGGTTTTCGAACCTTTACTTCAGTCCGTTTATAGTCGGTAATTACGTAACACACTAACTGTAGCTTTCATTTTGACAGTTCAACAACATTCATTGCGTTATTTACGTTGTTGAGCAGACAAATTTTTCGAACATATGCAGCAATGGATTAGCAATAGGCTTCAAAATGATCCTAAACTCCATCAGTAAGATTTTAATTGATTGGACACGTAAATACCATTGATTTTTTTGAAAGTCTGGAAAACCTGACCACCATCTGTCTTACCAAGGGGTATAGGGTTACCCGGTATCTGGGTTGTGGAGGTCAGATAGACAGTCGCTCTATGTAAAATACTGATATTCAGCTGCATGATAATATGGTTAGTCTGGAAGCTGACCACAATATAGTTGGTAAAGGCTAGCCAATCATCATCATTATCTTGCCTTTATCCTAATTTATTTAGGGTCAGCGCAACATCACTTTTTTTCCATACTTCACTATGGCTAGGTAGATGATGTTACATAATAGTAGATTTTGCACCAAGGGGATAAAGCAGTGTCTTATGTCACGGGCCCCGTATTGAATCCCGAGCGTAACTAAGAATTCTAGTGTTAACTCCCGAGCGGAGCGAAGGAGTTTTGAGTTAACACGGAAAGCGAGGGAGAAGCCTAAGTGCAGCGAGGGATTCAAGCTCGCCCAAGACGAAGGCCCATATATCCTCAAGGAGGATACTCTACTTTTTACACCATCGAAGAGACAGTAAAAAGCAATAGTAGGTACTAGAATCAAAATGTATTTATTAAAATTACAATTACAGTTGACCAGTTGTGGAAAGAAAAAGTTATGTTTTTATTGGGTACATTAATTGAAGTGGAGGTAGAGTTTATTTTTGTATTGCTGTTAAGTAAAGTTTCAGAAACTTGGGTCTGCATGGGATCATTTTGGATCGTGAAAGTTGGTGAAGGTGATGCTTGAGGCAGCGGGCTAGATGAATAGTGTTTTGATGTGGACAATTGCGGTGACAAGGGAATCAAATGATGAATGCGGCAGCTTAATTTATCCTTATTCTGTATAGAATTTTCAATGTAACCCTCCGCTACTACATCAGATTTCCGTCCACCGGGTCTTTTAATCAGGGTCATGTCTGCTCCTGAATCCGTCAATAGAATAGCAGATGTTCTCCTGAAACAATGGCCCGTGTAGAGCTTGTCAATTTCAGGTATTTCGCGATTTCTTTCGGCATGGTGCTGATCTTATTTTTACCAATTACTTGCCTGGTGCACTTGCCATTATTATAAGGTACGAAAAATCTGTTCGTGTTTATAGGTATTAGAGGTGCGTAGAGGTTGATGCTTTTCGACATTTTCTACCTATTCTCCAAGGACTACGAATGACTGTTCTTTCTTTGATTTTGTATCGTGCAACAATAAATCCGAATGTTTTTCGATATTTTCGATTTTAATGTTTAAGAGTTCATTTCCACAACAAGCGCCATTCACTCCAAAAATCATGGCCATCTGTAACAAAAATAGGCAGATAGTTTAGTAAGTAGGAAGGTTAGTTACGTACTTTAATATATATTAATTCTTATGCAACAAGAACACAAGTTAAACACTTTATTATATTTGATTGACGCATATAATAATAGACACATAAGCTTAACGAAGGTTGACAACAATATTTAACTTAGAGCGCAGAAATCTCAACATTTTGGCTTGTCGAAAACACTTCAGTAGATCGCACACAAGCGATCGATGCATGAGCGGGTCGCTAGTAATTATAAGTATTTAGGTATTTTAGTTACTACAAATTCAATCCTTATGTAGGTACTTACTTATGTGGCAGGAAAGCTGTGGTCAGGGGCTTCATTTAGAAACGTTTCCACATGTTGAGCTGTGAAAACTTTTGATTTTTAGCACGGTGGCCATCCGATTTCCTTTTTAAAAATGCCAGTAGGTAATTTATATTAAATTTATGTATGTATTAATTTTAATTTTATGTTTAAGGTTATTGTTGACCTGAGCATCGAATAGATGCACCATGCTTTGTACATGATAAATGCTGAAAGTAGACTAAAAGCACTGATTCGGATACAGACTTGACGACTTTTATAGGTTTCCATTTGTAAAAGTCGTTGTAGGCTTTCATGTACGATTCCTTGGAATTTTCTGGGAGTTGATTGTTGGCAATGCCAATGGCTTCGAATTTAATGTACTCCAGAGTCAAATCACTATCGTCACTCGACATTTTGGTGAGAATTTGTTGTTTAACAGCAAAGCGATTTACAGTAATCGCGCATTTTTCTATTTGTGTTCTATTTTTTTTTTATTTGTATTCTACTCTGGGTGGCCAGTTCGATTTCCGAACATTTTTTTTTTTCGTACAGGACTCTGGTAAATTCTTGGGATTAGTATGTATAGTTCGCGCAAAACTTTATGAGCTCTCGGAAGTTGCAGCGAGTGGCTGCGCAGTATGCTTATTATAGGTGTCCGAGGGAACTCTCTCACTCTCACTCAACTGTACCATGCGCGGTTTCGTTCTTGGGCCAACGTTCAGACGGCTCATAAAGTTTTGCGCGAACGGTACTATGGAAGATTTTTGTATGCGATTTTTACTTGAAGTTCCAATGTTCCAAATTCAAATCACATTAGTGACCAGCGGGTCATAATGAAATTTGCCCGGCTAAACCTCAGGGCTTGACTTACTTTAGATTAAGTTTGCATGACATAATAATTTGACATAGTGGAGCAGGTGGTCTGAAAATACCATTTAATTAGTCTGTAAATCTTCACCTATCCTTGCTTCGGAGAGCAGGTTAACTATCGGTCCACGGTCCAGCAAGTTGTCATAAGAAATTGCCAGGCGTTGTACCTGCCACACAACTTATGCTTTAATTACATAATTACCTCATAATTATACTAACAATTAATCACCTTACTATGCTTGAGTAATAATTAATTGATAATAATGTGTTGTTAATGTGTTGTTGTGTTGTGTTGTGTTGTGTTGTGTTGATGTGTTGTTATTGTGTTGTTGTTGTTGTTGTTAAGGCATTAAGTCCGCCTTTGTATACTATTGTGTGCGAGAAGTTTTAATAAATAAATAAATAAATACATCCAACGTGTAAGATAAGAACAGTATAACAACGCTTGACATAAATTAGTAGTAATTTAATAGTATGACTTTATCGTCTTTTATTTACATTATAAACAGACTAGATAGTCTAACGCGGGCTAATAGCACAAAATAAGTCCCAAGCAAACGTCCACGAGTGTGTTTGTCGTGTGTTGTGTTGTGTGCGTAGAGTAAAGAATACTTAATAGTTTTATTTGTCACAGAAACACGTGTGTACAAAAAAATAAGTAGTAACTCGTATAATACAGAAATAGTAGGTACATTTTGATACAATTGGAGAAATGTCTTTATTGCATTCGAGGCGGAATACATACACGAGCCGTAGGCGAGGGTGTTATAAAGCCGAGAACTCCAATAACAAATGTCCACATGTATCAAACGACGTTTTTCGATACACTTTTGAAGAAATAAAATAAAAGAACGAAAAATTTAAATAAGACTGAATTTGCTTTTTTTCCCGCGCTTTCCCTTCGCAGGTTTAAAGGAGAGGCCAAGGTATAAAGCCGCTAAACCGCCTAATATGAAAAATAGAAAATTCAAATATTTTTGAGTTTAGAACACAACTATATGATAATTTGTTTAAAAACGTAATTTTTTTTGTAATAATCGTGGTTTTTGATGATATTCTATTTAAAACATAATTTAAATATTCAAAAAATAATAACGCCGTAAAGACGCATATCTCTATGCCGAGATTTAAAAGAAACAATCACCGCCGACTATAGGCATTGAACCAATTTGGACTATGTATAGGTATAGTTATCTGTGGCAATTTTTATTTCCGCACACGTGTTGGTAAATGAACCTAATCGTAGTGCGATAGGAACCAGTTTTCGAGGAAGTGTATTGAAAAATAAAAATCTAAATAGATTTAAAACCACGAGCACAGAACAGAAATAGTCGGCAGCTGCACGTCATGACTGTGACAAGAAGACTTCCACTCAGCATGATGCTGTGCTATGGGGGACACAGCACAGCGCTGATTTTCAGTGGTCACCCGAAAACGACGAGTTTAAAAAATGGTTCAGATTAAACAACTAGATAATAAAGTAAAATAATACAAAAACAGTACAATAAGCTGAACAAATATTATTTATTACCATAAAAAGCCTTGCTGAGTAAGCCATGCTCTTACATACGACAGAAGAAGACCTGCAGCTAACCTGAATAATTATTCCTTGTTCCAGATACCGTGTCTTCTCCGGCCAGATGTACCCGATGAGTATGACTGACATGCGGCTGATAGATAGTAAGATATCGCCCACTTGGTGCCAGGTAGGTGTGTACCATTGTATGCCAATCTTTCTCTACATTACCATCTCAGCCGCGGCCGTTTCAGCATGGCCTATTTTGAGCATGTGCCGTGTTGATCATGAGCCATGTCAAGCACTGTGATGTATTAAAAAGCCTACATGAGAATATTTCGTATGTGGAACGGGTGTAAAGCCGACAGTCAATTATCATTGAAATCATTTGATTGTACTGGACCTGGGAACCTTCTGGTTACGGAGATTTTGAAGGTCAAAATTCCAACTTTTACTGACGTTTTTTTACGAAAACAAGTTTTTAATGTTATAAGTTATATTATAACATAACACAACTTTGAATACCCCCACAACCCCCGAACCGTTGCATGCACAATATTTTGTGGGCGTTACGTTGCCCACTGCCGTGTACAGCGATTATTCACACCAAAAAGAATATCCTTGCTCAGCAATTATTTTTGTGCTATGTTACTTAGTTTGATGTACAGAATGCATAGTTGACGGGTATGTGATGGGTCTTTTTAAACCCTGTATGTTCGGAAAAAAGGTGGTCAGCTTAACTCGAATTGTGCCGAGCCGACCCGATGATTATTCAGCGAGGGTAGATGCCAAACGGAGTTTATCGTTCGGCACGAGCAGAATTAAACCCGAATATGTGTAGTAATTGCTTCAGGCCGGCTTTGTTGTTAAAAGAATACTACCGAATCCAATGTGCACCTGAATGAGTGTGTAGCACCCTCAGCCCTGCTGTCTGGCTTTGGTTAACTGTCACGGTGGAAGTATAAAAGAAGCCACCCTTGTTCAGTAAAAAAACGTTTTTCTGACGGAAGCAAATGTTAATAAAGTATGCTGTGATTATCTTTTTATATTAATTTGGCCGTGCCATTGTTATCATTTAGCCACGCACGAGCTCCCTGAGTGCTAACAATAGATATGGCAAATTCTAAAGTTAAGGAGGTATGAAGAACAGAGTGTAAAGTTCACATACACCTCCATAGAAAAGGGAGGATCCTCCGACCAGACGGGTGTTGTGTCTGGTGCGCAACTGCCCGACGTTTGATGTCGGGACGTTGTATATATGCTAGTTGCGCGGTAAACTCTGCTTGCGCGATGCAGGACTTGCGTGACATCTGTGTGACGCATAGCTCGCATGTGGCGTTTGTAGTTACCGCTACAAAGTAAAATAGTTCATAATTTTGCCGTCGCGGCGAGTCGGCAAGATAAAACCGACTTAGTAGGTGAAGTAGGTGTACTGTTAAATTAATTCATTTATACAGAAACGATTAATTAACTATTTATGTTAATAAATGTTATTCAACTACTTGTGAAGACTATTGGTACTTACTATATATGAGATTAGTATGTTCATGATGTATACTGTAACTTGTGTTATTTACGTAGGTATTTACATGAATTCTTGGTAAACATTACCGAAGGATCTGCTGTATTTAGCGGTTTAATTGCGTAACAACAGTAGGAATGGGTTTAATTTTGACAGTTCAAAAACATTAATTGCGTTGTTTACGTTGTAGAGCAAACAAATTTTTCAAACATATAAAGCAACGCATTAGCAATATCCTTCAAAATGATTCAGATTGTGATTGATAGTTTCATAATATGTTTGAAAAATGTGTCTGCTCAACAACGTAAATAACGCAATGAATGTTGTTGAACTGTCAAAATGAAAGCTATTCCTACTGTTAGTGTGTAATGCAATTACCCCGCTGCCATAATCTTACTCAGATCTTGTGATACCGAAAATAATACTAAACATACATACATAAACTATCGCCTTCTTCCCATGGAGATTGGCAGAAAGAATACACCGCAATACTGAACACACCGTCAAAATTTGATATAGAGCTCAACAGATGGCGTTGTGCCTTTAAGTCGACTTCTCGAATCACGCCATGGTTTCGTTCACAACTCAGACCTATGTAGTCGGCTTTCGGTAGAGAGTAGTTCTCTGTTAGTCGGTGTTAAACACAGCGTCACTCTGCTGGTTTTGGTATTTTCTTATAGGAAATTTTGAACAGTTGTGTACTCGCAAATGTGAACAACATAAAATACCTTGTATTGCGTGTATTGCTTCCTTTATGGGCATTACAAGAGCCTGTCTAAATGAAAGAATAACTTTTATTGCGACATAGCTCGTGCAATACAAATAACAAAAAAAAAACCGGCCAAGCACGAGTCGGAGGTCGAGTCGGTTGTCTATAAAGACATGGGAGCCCCCTTAAATATTTATTTTATTCTTTTTTTTTGTATTTGCTATTTGTTGTTATAGCAGCAACAGAAATACAACATCTGTGAAAATTTTAACTGTCTAACTATCATTTTAATTTAATTTAATATTTGAATTGCTTTTGTCTTTTTATTACGGACGCTTTTAACGTTCTGCATCGTTCTCACATGCATAATTTCAACATGAACGATATAATCAATATTTTGTAACCATTTTTTGATTTAAAAGAGTGTCCATGGAGTTTCTTGCCCGTTCTTCTCCATAGGTACCTACTACGCTTTGGAATGGGTAACTGACCGACCCCTTGACAATTCAAAAGTGCCTGTAATTGGTTTATTTGAAATAAATGCTTTGAGTTTGAGTTTGACGGTTCATGAGATACAGCCTGGTGACAGACGGACAGACAGACGGACGGATGGACAGCGGAGTCTTAGTAATAGGGTCCCGTTTTACCCTTTGGGTACGGAACCCTAAAAATTGAAGCAACCAATGCATCATGTCATCGTCTAAACACTGTTTGGACGTTGCAAATTTTATAGTTGTTTCAACTTATTGCGTGCCACTAGCAACTGTGTATATGAGGCTTAAGTCAAGTTGCGTGCAATTAGGCCTTAACTTTCGATTAACAAATGATTTGCAATTTGCCCAGAGGAAATGTCTACAGAGATGCAAACCTCACTTCAACAAGGAAAAAATCCTATTGTTACCCTCAATTTATATTCTAGAAAAAGCCATATTTGTCAAAAAGAATATACAACTCTTTAATTTTGATAAGAATGAGCGCCGCAAAAGTAAATTAATTCTACCAGTACCTAGTCTAGAGATGTATAGAAATAGCACAGAATATCGAAGCATCCAAATATACATATAATAAGTTACCTGAACATATAAGATCCACAAAAACACTTTGCATATTTAAATTTAGAAAAAGTTATTAAAATATTAAAGAGTATAATAAGCAGCTAACATAAAGCAAAAATGTTATGTATTTATGTATAAAATAATTTTATTAATGTTACTATTCATATATTTCAAATTACTTTAATAATTATAAATTAAATATATTATGTTAGAAACAGTTTATGTATTAGTAGTAATAATGAATGTTGTGATATTGATATCCAGTAAGCATGCAATATAATGTTAACTTTTAAGTATTTAACCTAGATATAAGTTAAATGTAATAATACTTGCTGCGCCCCAACGGGGTCATGTACTCTTACGTTTTAGCCTAGCCTGTAACCGAGTGTACATAACGCAAAAAAAAAAAAAAAACACTATAAAAAGTATAGAAGTTTAAACCCAGTTTTATTAAGGGCGGTTGACAATCACGTATCAAACTCAAAATGAACAACGGTACAAGGAGATTTTGGCGCTTGGCCAATATCGGAAAATACGCCGCCATTTTTTTTTTCAATACGCACAACTTCTGTGACAATTTCACAAATGTTTACCAACAACTGTCAATATCATAAGCGCCAAATCATCCTTGTATCTAGCATTCTGCCTAGATCTAGGTAAACTGAGACACGTGTCACCGTAAGCACACGTCATAATCATAAGCACTAACAACGCTGTTTACTAATCATTATGTATAAATAAATACTATAATATTAATTTGCTTAGTAATCAGAAGGTTTAGCACGTGTATGATTGTCAGTGGAAACACAGTCTTCACTAACTACTTATTGTCCGCCATTTTGTTCTCATGCAAACTCGTTTCATTGCTTCACGGGAATCGTTTCAAAAATATTTTCTTTAGGTACGTAACTTAACATCACGTCTTGTTTCACCAAAGGGTTGGGCAGAGGTGTTCTTATAGTATTAACACCCACATTTCGCCATTTATGTTTAAGTCCCATGTTATAGGGGGCGATCTATTGCCATCAACCGGTAACAAATCCAGACTCGGGGCTGCTACTGAGAAATTCCAGATAGAAAAACCCAATAACACTTTGCTCGACCTGGGAATCGATTTTTTTAGTACACCAAGATTCTTAGTGTTTAAGAGAATAAAGTTTAAGACTAGAGATGCCGATGCATTCCACTAGTCTTTATGAAAAGTCTTTTACAGTTGAAGCAGTACGGTTATGGAATGCCTTGCCCGTGTCGATAAGGCGTGCTCAATCTTTGTCCACTTTTAAATTTCTGGTCATAAAACACTTCCTCTCTCCTTAAATATCATCATTACATTTAGTTTCCTTGCTCTTGTTTCATGTTTATTATTGTATAAAATTATATGTAGATAAGTAGGTATATGTTTTATGTTTTTTTTTGTAAATGGTAGATAGGTACACCACTGACTACCTGCATTATTGTCTCTCCTCCCTTTCATCCATCCAAAGGCTGTCTGTAAAAGATCGCTATTAGTGATAAGATCGCCCATTGTGTTACTCTATGTAACATTTCTACATTTATAGCAATAATTTTAACCTACTTCAAAAAAGGAGGAGGTTCTCAATTCGACTGGATGTTTTCTTTTTTTTCATGTGTTCTATCTCAGAACTTTTTTCGATGATTTACGATCTTTATACTTAATTTATTTATACATATAAATAAGTATTCGTGCTAAGTTTCAAGTTTATAAACTCAAGAAATAAGATTTTTCATTCAAACAAAATCCCCCCTTTCACCCCCTTATAGGTCGAATTTTCAAAAACTACTTCTTAGTGCTCCCCCACATTATAAAAGGAAGCTGTGTGCAAAATTTCACGTTCCTAGTCCCAGTAGTGCGTTGATATGTCAGTTTCTTCTTTCATATATATATATATATATATAAAATATATAGAAGATGGGATAGAGGAGTAACAAAGAAAAAGACATGTTGCGTAGACCCCAAATAAACTAGGATAGGGGCAGGAAAATGATGGTCTCAGAGTTTACTTGAGTTACCAATTTAAAAGACTGAGCTGAGCTGGTTCGAACTGGAACACACCAGTTATTACCTACTTGGCAGCAAACATACAAAAACACTTATAGACTTCTACACTAATTATTCAGTTTTTAGGGTTCCGTACGTCCGAATGAAAAAAACCGAACCCTTATAGGACCACTCGTGTGTCTGTCTGTCTGTCCATCTGTCACGGCCAATTTGCTCCGAATTTAAGGGACCGATTAAGTGGAAAGTACACATATGAATTTCTGTGACCCAAACTCGTACGTGTAAGATAAATAAGGCCCACTTGCGCGTTCATGGGTTATCATGAATAATGCGGAGTTAACAGCTAACGCAGGGTTAATCAAATAATTCGTTTTGCGCCACCAAGAGTTAGAGGTAAACCTAGAGTTAAACTTTTAAATATTTAACCCACCAATGTGGGAGGGTTAAGTTGCTGAACTCTGGGTTAGTGTTAGTAATGTCAAAAGAAATTGACGTTATGAGGTACCGCTGATATCTTATTTTGTATTTAATATTGTTCTACGTGGAAGTGAAATTCGGTATTATATCAGCAGGCAATATATTCATGAGCTCATATAAAAATAAACACTAATTACGAAAAACTTAAGACATAATTTCCGTTCATTGTTCGTTCATTATTTTTTAGTCGGATTACATAACAAGGCACAGACATTGCAATTCTATTTTATGTTTTGTCCGTTGAACTGCAATGTTCCCAACTCAAAAACCACTATCCCCCCCCCCCCCCCCCCATTTTTCTCAAGTTTTTAATAAAAAAAAAACACTTTAATTTTAATAAAAATACCACAAATTGTTCTATACTTATAGATTACAGGAAAACGTATAAGAAGTCAAAGGTCTTAAAATATCATGGTAAATATCTCAGTATTGTGCGTACAAACTTACATTTGCAGTTGGAATGTATGGGAAAACATGTTTTGCAACTACAATGTTAAGTTTGTTCGTGGGATAAATTCATTGCAGCTATGGAACCCTCCATTGTGCGTAGCCCGACATGCACTTGGCCGGTTTTTACCACTAGACAAACATCAAATAAATACTTCTGATAACACTGGTAACATATTAATTATATCATCTAACAGCAAACGGAAATACACCTTATACACAGGAAGACAAGGTTTAATATATAAGATTAATAAGCTCCTGAGCCAAATAATATTTAATGCTCTGACCGATTACCTTATCGTGAATTATTTATCTTTACAGTTAGTTTTAGAGGCTTTAGTACCTAAATGTTTTACGAGACATAAAATAATAATCACAATCTTTTCAATGCGTTCCTTTACGTCAATCGGTTGAATAAATTATTTATTATCGATGAATTACTCACTATACTGACTAGACCTAGTCACCAACAGACGCGTTCTGTGATCTAATACATTTGCTAAGCGTGTTGAATAAGGGTGAATTCCACCAATTAAACTGAAAGCGACCAGCACACTTAAAGGTGCATCCAGACAAAGCGAGGCAAATTATTTTTTTAATATGTTTGGCTGCCTCAGGCTGAGGCATCTAACGTATAAAAATATAATTTGCGGCGCATGCCTCGTTGTGTCTGGATGCACCTTAAACCGTGTTCAAGAGCTGCCACTGTCAATATTCCACAACAATGACACTGACAGCTCTTGAACGCGGTTTAGATGCGCTGACTGCGTTCAGGTTCATTGGTAAAATTAGCCCTAAGCATGTCAATATTACACACTGTCAAAGTCTACGTTGAATATTTTTTATGTTGAAGTTAGTCTAAGTTGAATATTTTGGACGGTCCTTGGGCAAAAAACTCCATTACCCCACTACAAAACCTGGTTACTGAATAATCTTTTCGTCTAGGTACAAAAATTGAAGACTTCCAACTGTCTGACCACTGTCTGTCTATCTGTCTAGTAATTTATGAGGAAATCTAAGTTCAGCATGGACATTTATTATTATATCATTATCATTTATTTATGTGATGAATATCATATCACTCTTTTTAACCCCCGACGCAAAAAGACGGGTGTTATAACCATAAGTTTGACAGATATGTGTGTGTGTCAATCTGTGGCACCATAGCTCTTAAACGGGTGAGCCGATTTGGATGCGGTTTCTTTTATTTAAAAGCAGGTTTCCTAGCGGTGGTTCTTAAACATATTTTACCAAAATCGGTTTAGCCATTTCAAGGTCATCGGCTCTTTTTTGTGTCGGAGTTTTTTAATTTTATCTATTATTGACCCAATATTTTTAACCTTTAATGTTCCCACAGCTTAGATCCCAGCATCCTCTTGTTGAGAGGTAATGACCTACAAAAGATAGATCAAAATACTATCGCTGAGGTACTGTCCAAAATCCATAATCTAACCGTCCACACTTCTTCTAGACACAGGTGGTACGCTCCAACACGACGTTCAACGCATTCGTGGTGCCCGGCCCTCCGGAACTGACTGAAGACCTGGTGCCGGTGTCCATGATCAGGGAACTGGAGCTAGAAGACGACATGAAGGAGTACTGGGGCTTCTATCTGCTGAAGGGATCTTCAGTCACTGTGTCTGCTTGTGTTAGGTGAGATTTATGATGTATTTACAAATTATATGCCTACTTTTTTTAAGACGTAATTTCGTTTCGGCCTGTTGCGTCGAACACGTGGGTTAAATTAAAATGTAACTGATGTTCATCCTACTTGGAGTATTTTTTATGTATTTTATTTTCAATGCTGCAAGATGATGATTAGAAGGTTTTTTTTATGAAATAGCGGCGACACGTGTACTGTCGCGATTTTTAAACTTTGTACTATTTGATCAAATTTACATAATGCAACGGAAAAAGTTTTGCCAATAACGGCGTTCGCCTAAATGACATATGCTATCGCGGAGCTATTTATGGGTAATAATCCCACCATAAATTATTTATGTGTACATCTAACGGTTTCTGCGCCGCACGCCGAGATAGTCCACAAACGGCTGGATTTCTTCCGACTTCTTCAACTATCATTGTCATATTTCAGCCAATTTACACAAAACTTTAATGAATTATCACTTAAACCTTCCTCATGAATCACTCCGTCCATTGGTGAAAACCGTATGAAAATCCGTTCGGTAGTTTTTAAGTTTTAGAGTTTTTAAGTTTCAGAAAGACAGACGTGGCGGGGGACTTTGTTTTATAACATTTAGTGATATTCTAAAAATATCTGTCATTTACTATGGTGCGTAAGACTATCAAGACCACCATCAGCATCGTTCCGAATATGCAATCTACTAATAGCTATAGCGACTACAAATCTTGCCCTTTCCTCTCGTGGGTATCCTAAATCCCTTATATAACTAAGATTTCAAACAAACAGCATGGAGTCTCTTTCTGCGCACATACATTGTTAGCCAAGTAAGTAAGTAAGATAATGTTAGTTTTAACAGTCACTACGACATGTTTTTTTTTGTGGTTTTACATGTCTCCTTCAATATACTATTTTTTATAACCACACAAATACTACATATTAATGTTAAGTTCTCTAGATACAAAGTCAAAGTCAAAAATAAAATCATTTATTTCAAATAGGCGATATAAAGTTACAATTTTCTCAAGTTACAAATTAAATACTTTATTAAAGTCTAATTTCTCCTCAGCTATCCAGGAGCATCTCTTATTATGATCAAGGGCTACAAGCACCTCCAGGACTGCGCGTACATTGGGGACGACTCCTCGGAAGAAGTGGAGGAGTTGGAGGAAGCCTACAAGCTCGGACTGCTGACCAAGACCGCCCTGGATGAGAAGATAAAGCAGCTGGCTCTGGTCAAAGGAAAAACTAATGATCCTGGTGAGTTCAAAATAAATTATAGAGCACTAGCTTTTGCTCACGGCTTTGCCCGCGTGGAGGAAATTACCCCAAGGCAACGTACTACTGAGATAAAATGGTATTCTATGTCCTAACTCAAGTCATGATCTATCCATGTGCATCAAAATCCGTTCCATCGTAAGGATGTAAAGAGTTAAAATACATACAGACAGAGTTACTGTCACATTTATAATATTAATGTGGATTTATGGATTTTTAATGAGTTTGGCACAGTCAAAATCATAATCAAAATATTTAATTTCACATAAATCTACATGGGCACTTATGAAACGTCAGAAGCTAGGTTCACGGTTCCAATGGTCGTTTCCTATGGAGAAGAGCGGCCAAGAAACTCCACGGTTACTCTTTTAAAAATTATTGGCTTTTACAATGTTTCCAAATTACAGTTGTAATAGGTATGGGAAGACAGTATAAGCCTGTCAACAAGTACCGGGTACTGAACAAAATAGAAAATGGTCTACTGCAGCGTGAAGACTGGCACAAACAAAGAGAGGCCTATGACCAGCAGTGGGTGAAGAAAGGCTGTGACTGGTGATGACTCCCAGTACAACTAACAACTATGATTGTCGATTGGAGATGACACTGCGAACGTTTGACAGAATCGAAATCCTCAAAATTTCTCAGAAGAGGCTAACATTAAAACTAATTTCTTTAAAACAGATACGATGAGGAGACACAAGTCAGGAGTCAGCTTCCATGATCCGAACAACAAAGAGAATGAGACATCATCGTCATCAGCTGACAACTTAGCCGCCGTCGACGTCACTGATCATGATCCTAAGGTAACATTAACTAAATAAGAAATGTAAAATAATAACATCCATAACATCCGGCCTTGTTCCCCCGAAAAGTTGGGCAGAGGTGTATCTATAGCACATCCACATTTTGCCAGTTATGTTTAAGACCCATGTAATAGGGGGCGAGCCTATTTTCATGAACGTGGCACAAATCCAGACTTCCAGCTGCGAGAAATTCCAGGTAGAAAAACACAATAACGCTTTGCTCGACCTGGGAATCGAACCCAGGACCACTAGGAGCAACGAGGCTGTCTGTAAAATAAGAACATCAAAATATTAAGTCCAAGGAGCTCTGCGGAGTAAGGCTGCTACAGAGTTAAGTGTTTTTTTCTAGAATGAAGAAGTATCTAAAAGTTTATATAGTGCTGACTATGCAGATCATTCATCTTGGATCGATTTTGTAAAAGTATGCTGCATCTAAGATTGTATCTTTAGTTTCATCAATCGATTCAGCGTATCGTGTGGAAATCCTCATGGATGTCCTCCATCCTGGGGTCAGACTCTTACTGACTAAAACCACACGGTGTTCTTCTGCTTCCTTCAGCCGGGAACTGGAGTGCTTGCGCATTTCATCACGCTCCCCCGGCCAGGTGTTGGCCCGCATGAATTCATGCGGACCCCTTCACCCTCAGCGGCGGCATACGGCCGCAATTCCTCTAGAGAGAGGTGCGCGAGGAACACGACGAGCCGCCGTCTCGGGCCTTTCACTGTTCAGGCAATAAACTTCCCAAGTCTGTTTCCTGCAGGCCTCACCCTAAGGCGGCCGGAGATCGTTCCCCGCCCTCCAGCGCCCGTTGCGTCTGCTACGAATTGGAAGGGAGGTTGTATTCTCTCTGTCCCTTTTCGCCGCCTCCTTCGCGACCATCACTTTCTGAGGTTCTTCTGAAGGCGACACGATGGCTTCCTACGCGCTCTTACTTCCGACCATGGACTGGACTATGTCCGGAAGCGAGAGAGTATCCACAGCACCAACCGCCGCGACGAGGTCACGCACTGCACTGCCCGAGCAGGGCATTCCTCAAGGGTGTGCTGCGTCGTGTCGTCGCGACAGTTTCAATGGTGGCAAAGAGGAACCCCACCTGTTTCACAAAAAAAAATCTATTCTATTGTCAAACAAATAGATAAACTATTACCAAACGCTGTCTTTCATGAATTCCATTACATAACAAAATTACATAATTTCCAGGAGCTACGAGCAATCCTAGAACGTCTCCATGCTTTACGAGAGGCGGCGAAGATCCAGATAGCCAAGAACTACAAGCCGCCAGCGAATATTATACCACTGCACGTGACCAATAGGCACAGGGATGTCAACGTGGATAAAGATGAGAGGAAATGGCTGTCTTTTCAAGGTATGCCCGCATTATCATTATCATTTAGCTGAAATATATCAACTGTTGGACACAGGGCCCCGATCAGCATCCCCATAACCAGCGAATTCCGGCGTCTTTAACCAGCTCTTCGGTCGACCTTACGGGAAACTGTTCCACGCTACACCTTCCAGCTAATCATTATGCGAGCGATGTGCTCCGCCCACTTGAGTATGCCATGTCTTGTAGCCCCAATAATTGTTAGGTACTTTGTTTCTCCAGCAAATCCTAAATATCACCTTGTTTTAGATTATCCTGTACAGCAACTCCATTGGTTTTCATGGCATCATTCACAACATCAATTTCAAACGACAATATTTTAAGGATAACAATACCTATCCCGCGATAACGGATCTTCATAGTCATCATTGCAGAATAAAACTTTATATCTAAGAAATAACATGCAAATATAAGAAAGCGTAATCTTGGTATATATGTACGTGCGTCAATTTTGGCACAAACTGATAAAAATTAGACAGGAGCTACAGTCGATTTATCCTTATTAATCTTCATCTGATAACGTGGAACATTATCTAAATATTAGAACAGTAACAGGATATGATATTACAAATCTATTGATACTCTTATATTTATAGATTATCTTGATAGCTTGTTGATAGGCCTATGGAATATATTGGGATTATTAGGCCAATTGTACATATTATTGTGTGCTTTTATAGTTACTAACGTAAGGATATTAACGGGGACGTCCACGTCCATAAACTGTATGGAAAACGTGCACGTTTTAACGTTATCGTGTGCGGAAATTTAATATAAAAAAAAACAATTCCTACCCTGCGTGAGCAAAATGTATGGAAGATCAGGCCCAGGTCGACGCAGCGTTGTGTTCCAAGCGCACCTCATAGAGATGTCAGTACTAATTGACGGGGTCCGCTAAGGCCGATGCCTGCCAGGGTCGCAGATTGTTCGAAAGACTTACCGTGGCCCTGACACAGAGGCAACTGAAGGAACACGGGTGGGTTTTAGTCAGTAAAAGTCTCACACGCCCTCTCGCTCTACCCAGAGCGGGAGAAGTCATTTGAAAAGAAAAAGGGGGTCCAGAACGGGAAGTACTGAATCCATGGCAACAGTTTGCAGGTCGATGTCACTGCCACCCTGCATATTCCACACATTTAACTTCCTTGTCTTATCGTGGCAAAGTGACGTTGACGTCCAAGATAATATCGACAAGATAGAAATTATAAAAGCGCACATTGGTGATTGATATTATAAATTCAATACCGTCTTCTTCTTGTATTGAATTATCAAGACGAGAAAAAGATTGTTTGAAAGACTTATAGTTAGATCCACCAACATATGACTTGTCAGTAAGACATGGGCAATGGCACAAATCATGGAAGAGTGGCGTTAAACAGTAAATTAGGG
This sequence comes from Griposia aprilina, assembly GCA_916610205.1. Classification (NCBI taxonomy): domain Eukaryota; kingdom Metazoa; phylum Arthropoda; class Insecta; order Lepidoptera; family Noctuidae; genus Griposia; species Griposia aprilina. Next base: position 17,011,773 of record OU744307.1, on the reverse strand, counting down.
TAGTGAGGATTGTCAAGACTACACTGTTGTTCCGTTCTAAACACAAATCGCTGACGACACCCAAAAAGCACCCAAGCTCAAGTGGGACTGGGACGGACATGTTAACCGCATGTCGGCTGCATTGTGGGTAAAACAACCACAACATGGGTCTCTGAAAACGTCCAACACCATCGCGACAGACCCAAAGGTAGATGGTGGGACGAGCTTGACGTCTATAGGCGGGATTGGTCCTTATTGGTACAGGATCGAGTTGAGTAGAAAAAGGAAAGGAAGGCCTTTGCGCTGCAGTGGGACAACACAGACTGATTTATTTTTATTTGATGTTGTTCTCTTTAAAATTGTCACTAACCTCTAAAGATGATGCTGTCATCATCCTCCTAGATTTAATAGTAATGGAAACAAGATAAAAATGAAATAGCCTAGAGCATGGACGACCAAAAAAGTTGGACGGAACTCCGCTAAGACAAAACTGAGTCCGTTCATGTGTGAGTGTTGCCGTTTGCGCGCGTAATGGCCGACCGTGTCGTCGGCCGAGTAATGTCTGAATGTGTGGGCCTGGCGTACAGGCGTACAGTAACCTGGCCGACTTGAGTGGTACACTTTTTTGTTAGCGAGAATCTGCCCGATTTTTTCGTTCGTCATGGCCCAGAGTCAATTATATTCAACAGCTGTTGTTTACGCACACGACCATTAGATAATTCAAAATTCAAATTCTTTAATTCAGATATGAGTCCATAGTGTGAGTATCAACAAAATAACTTAATAACTCGTATTAGTAATAAGGAGATAATACTTTAAATATCAACTGGTATGGATTCTTACCCAGTGGCGCAGCAGAGGGGAGGCCCACCGATCTGAGAACACTTCCAGGAGGCGGTCCTTTTTCTTAATATGGCGTAAAAACGACAGCCCCAACATTATCATAAATGCGTTATTATATTGAACAAGCAGGTCGCTGTATGTCTTTTGCGTAAAACGGGTCCAAAGACGTGTAGAGACTGACTGACATAATCTCGAGGTTACCCTTTTATTTGATTTCCCTCACTTGCGAAATTTTTACACGTGGACATAATAATAAAACAGAATAATAAAACGCATTATTTACATATCAGAATATGCGCCAAAAACAGAAAGCCTGATAATAATTGAGGTTGTCACCATGAAATGAGTTATTATGACTGAAATTGGTAAGTTTCCAAAAACAGAGTTCTCAAACTCAAACTCAAAGCATTTATTTCAATTAAACCATTTACAGGCACTTTTGAATTGTCAAAGAGTCGGTCAGTTAGTCTGAAAGTTGAAGCTAGTTGCCCATTCCAAAACGTAGATCTCTATGGAGAAGAACGGGCAAGAAACTCCAAGGACACTCTTTTTAAATCAAGATATTACAAAATCGTTGGTACATTATTCTTGTTGCTTCTATATGTGATAACAATGTAAATAAAATAAAAATAAAATGTATATTAAAAAAGAAATCAAAATATAAGAATAATAAAAAATAAGCCGTGGCAGTTAAGAGATGACCAGTCTCAACTGACGGCGCCCGTTCACGAACATGACGCGTGGATCAGCACCATCCTGCTCAACCATTTTGTAGGGAACCGAATGATCCAACACACGTACCACCAACAGTGAGACATTTCAGTGAGCATGACATAGTCAAACATCATACAGAATACCTATTGCGGACACATTAATTATCATAATGAGCTCAAAAAAATCAGTACTATACATAGTGCCATCCACAAAGATGCGCCCCACTCTTCTTCCTAATCACTTACAGTATAAGCACAGTATAATAAAGTAGGTATAAGTGCGCAATATTCCGCTATAATTAGATTTGTCGATACACACTAATTACCTCTGAGTGGGTAGTTAGCAAACACGACAAAACTAAAACACTGGCGGAATGTTTCATACTTGTACTAAAAGCGATTAGGAAGAGGAGTGGGGTGCGTCTTCGATGGCACTGAAAACATGAGCATCCCATTGTAGTTAGCAAACGTATAGAAATAATGCTATAGCTATATTCCTACCATTCCACCTTTAGGCGTACTGTCCATATACTCGTACATATATTGTTTTCTTGAAACTTCTCTTCTTAAAAGCATAAAATCGAAGTATAATCAAGAATTGTAAAACACTGGAATTTATCTATTTTACAGATCTTGATGGCAACAGCAGCATTATATTAACAAAATCAGAAAATATTTCTACAGAAACTTTACCAAATAAAGTAAATAAAGTTGAAGATAACGCACTAGAAGATACGAAAGTAACTGAAGCTCAAACTAAAGCCAATAACACAGTAGTCGATGAGAAAGTCAAAAACATCAGCGGTGATAATAAGAATGACAAAGAAAATGTAGAAATGATGCGAGAAGAAACTGATGAACATGCAGTAAGGACAAATGTAGACGTTGAAGAGACGGGAGAATTTGAATTGAAGGCTGACAATTTTGAAGATAAATCGTCTATGGAAGTGAAAGAAGTAACAACGGATTATACATTAGAGGTGAGTGATGTTATAGTATGGATATTGGTACAATATAATATTCATCCTTGAAACAGGGTATAAACTCTGGCCTTAATTATCTGCACTGATCCCAACTCTTTATACTGCTACAAACACAAGATTAAAGTAATGCAATAGCAATTATTATGATCCCAATATAAATTTTTACTCACCTCCATGGGGAGAAGGCGCGAGTTTATGTATTAAAGTAAATAGTATTACTCATTATGATTTCTAAGAGCATATATACAATGTTTAGAAATAAAACTGTCATTCTAAACAGTCAATATTGTAGATGTAATGGAAAGTATCTTATCAGAGCAGATTTCAGTTATCTATGAATGGTGTATTGTCTTGCTAAGAACATTATCAATATTTGGATTTTGGTAAAAATCTTAAAAAATTGTCGTAATTTGACAATTGTATTAACGTATAACATAACGCGCTTCCCCCCCCCCCCCCCCTAAAAGGTTAGGCAGAGTTGTACCTGCAGTACACACATTTCACCAGTTATGTTTAAGTCTCATATAACAGGGGGCGTGCCTATTGTACGGGCGTACATTCGAACCAATTCGATCCAATCGAATGAAAGCGTGAGCAATTAACTTATTTATCAAAATATATACTTTAGCAGAATCCTAAGGAGCCGAATTCGAGAGAGGTGTTTGAAGACGTGCTGCACAGACTGCAAACTTTAGGAGACAAAGGAAAGAGAGTCCTGATCAGACTACACAAGACTATGGGTGTGGAATACCAGGAGAAGGTAAATATTACAACAGTAACTGCATTATATATACACGTACTCGTCTAACGGGTGTAAAAAGACACTTAACAAAGCCGAGAGTCACTTGTACTCCCCGTCATTATATATATATATTTTGTACTTGCCATACCTGGGAACCTTCTGATTACGGAAATATTGAAGGTCAAAATTCCAACTTTTACTGACGTTTTTTTTACGAAAACAATTTTTTGATGTTATAACACAACTTTAAATACCCCCATGACCCCTCCACCACATGCACCCATTAGCACAATGTTTTGCGTGTGTTACATTGCGCGATAACGCAAACAGGAAATTTCCTCACTAAAAATAAAAGTCGTTTTCCAGCAATTATTTTTGTGCAATGTTACTGCGTTTGATGTACAGAATGCGTAGTTGACGGCTATGTGATGGGTCTTTTTACACACTGCATATTGCAATAAGTTGACGTTTTGCACGACTCACTCATCAAAATTCAGGCGCTTGTGCTTATAATTAGAATCTTGACCATACATTAAAAACAATCTATAGAATTCCAGAAACTATAGCTCCTAACAAGTTCGTATCAATTAAAGTTAAAAATATAACTGCTGCATTCTGATTAAACTGGAAATTAACATAATTGAGGACAGGCTAGGATAAGATAGATAGTGACGATTTATTTTATAGAAAACACTCTGTTTGCAACGTATGTGATGGACTCTACAGTCAATTTGCTCTTATTTCAATTTCAGGCGTCAACAAAACCGAAGACAGACATAATGTCAGTGGTGACGGGTAGCGGTGAGGAGTTGGACAGACTGAGGAAGGTGCTAGTAGAAGCTATTGATGAGGAGAAGAATAGAGCGGAGAGGGAGCGTAAGTGTTACCCACTTAATAAATGTACCTAAGTCTAACCTGTGTTACATCCTGGGCAGCCAACCATGTTTACCAGCTAATATTTTAATCGTGAGCTATTTATTGTCTAACTAGTGCAGATACGAGATAACCAATAAACATCAATCTTTTTGAAAAAGAACACAAGATCGATATTACGGCTCTCGACTCTAAGATTGACCTAATAGGGGTGAACCTTTTTACGTCTGTTTCTCAATTTATAACTGGACTACTTCTTGTATCTTCATACTTCTAACTAACATTGATTGGAATTTCCTTGTAGAACACCCCTAATATACTTCTCAACATGGGAACTAAACCCACTCATCTAGATAGCCTCCCAAGAAACTACATAGCTTCAGTAGAAATTAGCCTTTATTCCTTATGATAGACTAATTTTACTTACAATCTAAAACAAAACCTAAAATCTTGTATCGGGCTTCCTCATTCTTATTTGTTCTGGGATACTTCAATAATTCCTCCCAATCCAATTGGCATGTTGCCAAATGTCATAAAACAATACTTCTTCACGAAGTAACAACATCAATGGAATTTGTTCCAATATATTTGCAGTTCTTAGTCATTCTGCAGTTAAGATAATACGTAAAATTGTTCGTTAGTGCAGTCGTTTGTGACTCTTCAGTGCTATGTCTAATGTAGCTGGCTCAAAGAATTTATTTACGGTGAGAACATTACTCGCTTAAACAGGTACTTTGGTACATCTTCAAAACTATTGTAAACCATAAATAATAACGTAATAGTTTTCAAGAAAACATCTATGTTAATATTTAATTTGTCAGCATCATGACTGCCAAGACATGGGACCTATTTAAGGAGATTAGAAAATCTTTTGAAAATTATAAGACCTATATATGTACATCAATGTGGTACACTATTTCTTGATCATAAACAATTGTATCCACCAAGCCATAATTACATTGTTTCTTTAATTACTCCGATAGCACTAATGACCTTTGTGCATGCTATCAATGCTAGACACGGTGCAGAAACCTAGTTGAGTAACACACTGTCTGTCACAATCTGAATCATTTTGAAACCTATTGCTAATCCATTGCTTCATATGCTCAAAATTTTTGTCTGCTCAAAAACGTAAATAACGCAATGAATGTTGTTGAACTGTCAAAATGAAAGCCATTCATACTATGTTACGCATTGAGGGCTATCGCACTTGAGTTCGCCGGTAAAGGCGCTAGTGTAGAGTAAGGTCTAGATGTTAAATGTACTGAAAATTCACTGTTTGCGGATTTTTTTATCACGGATTTTAACTAATGATTCATCATTGTTGTAATGGTTGTGCCATTCCTGATTAATTACGGCTTGTGTTTTTTTGTAAAAAGCTAGGATCTAATTTGGTAGCACTTGAAGGAAGAATAATATTTGTCTGCTTCATGTTTGCCAATTTTAGGAACATTAAACTCTAAATATTCATTTGAAGTTTTAAAATGTAATAAAATAAACATAAAATGGATTTATGGGTACCTAAACATATCCAAAACCTCCAAATAAAAGTACTGACAGGACCTTACTCGCCAGTGGCGCCAACTGGTGAGCACAAAAACGATAGCCCCCTTTACCCCGCAGGATGTATTTAATATCACATGTATCTTTTGTATTTTTCTCACATTTAAAAAGTATTATTCGTTTTACAGAAAAACGCCGTGATGCAGTGGAAAAAGCGAGAAAGAAGAGAGAATCAATGTTGGGGCAGATAGACTTGGTGAAAGAGTTCAACGAAGATGATGAAGAAAGAAACAATGCTGGCGAAGTGGTAAGTCATCTGATTCTTCAGCATTTAGTCAAAGATCCTGCATGAGATGAGAATACTTAATGTCAGCACAAATATAAACACTGTTGGCCGACTAATTCTTTCTTTGCGACTTTTTTAACCGACTTCAATTCTCAATTCGGTCTCGACTCGTCTGTATATTTTTACGCGATATTTGCGGCGATTGTGGATCGATTTCGAAAATTCTTTTTTTAATAGGTATGCTTCAGGGGTGGTCCCATATTTATTTTATTATCTTTGTTTCGGATGTTTTTCTGTTAGTTTCAATACTTAATACGTATTTTTTCCATTGAAGATGTTATAATAACTTTCTGTCACTGTTACATAGCAAGTAGTGGTATACGATACGAATTTGTGTGGGGTATGTACCACAACTAAAGAGTGAAAAATAAAAATTAAAAAAAGAAATAACTGACTTTCAAAAAAACACTACAAAGTGAAAAATAACTAAGAAATTTCGGAAGTAGGTGGCAAATAAACGAAAATACAAAACCAAAGACACCGACTTCCGAGTTATTTTTTCACTTTGGGTACCTAAACAATTAAACATATCCAAAACATCAAATAAAAGTAGCAAAGTAATAATAATAGACATCAAATAATCAAGGAGGTCAATAAAAGCCCATACAAGATTGCCCAAACGTGTACCTCGAGGTACACGTGCACGAAAGAGTAGAGAAAATATAAAGGAATTCGAAAATATTTGTATTTATATCTTTAAATAATTTAAAACTACATAATATATTATTTTTTATGCATGTACAACTGCGTTTTTTTTTGTTGACACTCTTGTTGACATTATTTCGTAAATGTCATTCACATGTCATTCCGTTTAGTCGTGAAACAACAGTGACTGAACCCGACAGCAAACAGCTGTCAACTTGACAGTTGTTTTTTTAAGTAAGGTAGTTGTGCTTGTGCCGATGGTAGAATGCCAAAATGGCGTGCTTTTTATTATGTTTAAAGTTATTTTATTCTCGTTCCCGGGTAAGCATAAGAAAAATATAAAAATGCAATATTATTCAGTGTGTTCTAGCGAAATATATGCCACTAAGTGTACCTCGGTACTTCATTTGGGCAGATTTTGGTGACATCCTTTATTTTGGAATTCTGTTTTTTGTTTTTTGTAAAAAAGTTTTTACTGCTTCAAACCCAAGATACGCATTCGCTTTGCTCAGACGGATTATATCTATGAGAATTTTTGCTTATATTTACACCAAAAATTAAGTTACCCATCCAAGATTTCACATAGGCGTAATTAAATCGCATATCGGTAGAACACCTGAATAGCCGAAGTCTTTACTAAGAACAAAATGTTTTTATCACTTATACTTAACACCACTTCATCATTCCAGGATGTAGACGGCTATGCAGACCACCACATGATAGTCAACGAGACGACTCCTCTGGACATGAGTAACTCGGAGTTCTGGTCATCATTCTCAAGCAGCGAGGAGGCCTTGCTAGAGTGCGAGGGTCTGATCCTCAACCTGCCTCTGACTCCTCACAGACATTGCCATAGAGAAGCCTCCGATGGAGACGGCTTCGCTGCCGCGAAGGCTAATGCGCTAACCTATAGGTGAGGATTAAGTAGTTACACGATACTGACAGCCACATTCTCTGGGTGGCTTAGATGGTGACGAAAATGTTATGTCGACACGTCGATAGGTTGTCTGTAAAATATCGCTTTCAGCGATAAGACCACCCATTGTGTCACCCTATGTAAAATTTCTACATTAATATCTGTAATTTTATGGTGTACATAATAAAGAGTATTCTATTCTATTCTATAGGATTAAACGTTGAGAATGAGCATGATATCATTCGTGGGGCTTTAGAGACATAGGTGGAAAGTAGTCTACCCGTCTGCTCTTACGCGTACTGGAGGTGAAGTTGTGATCGAAGAGCGAAAGAGAAACTCCAACTTGCAGTTAATAATATTATAATTGCATACACGTATTAAAGTTCAAAGATAGTTACACTATTGAACACAGTCATATAATTAATTAAAATAGTAGGGACAAAATAAACTAAAGACTTAAAATCTAGTCAGTTTCCCATGACGGTAGACAAGCATAATCGACGCCACTTGAGGAACGATATGAGTCGCGTCCCGGATTGTGGCTTACTGTTGCCACTTAACAAGGGTGCGTTCCTGACTAACTTAGAACTACTTAAGTTAACATAATACAGGCGACGCCACGTATTCTACGGTGCGTTCACAAATGCAAAATACGTGACGCCACAGGGCCTACGATACGTATTAGTGAATTACTTACCATCTTAGTAAGGTTATCTGCAAATGGCCAGAGTTCAATGACCATGGGCTGTTATAAATAGTTACAGCAAGAAAAGATCTTTGTACTTCTGATGAGATAACCTAAACCAGAGCAAAAATACTCTTATAGCTATCTACTAATATACTTAGGCAGTCTCAAAAACCAACACAACAATGACACCTCCCCATCTCAACATCTCCATACTTACTTCAATCCTATCTCTTCCAGGGTACCAGCAAACGGCTACTATTTCTTCGTGTTCAACTCGGAGAATGAGGTGCAGCGCAACTTCATCCGCGCGCGGTTCGACCTGCAGAAGACCAAGTACGACGTCGCGCGGACCAAGCTCAGGGAGTGTATCAATAATACGGAGAGATGTGACCTGTCGCTTGATATATTTTCTTCTCAGAAGGTAAGTGAGATATTCTAATTTTACCATATTTTTATAACCTCTTATAAAGGTTACTCGTACCATCTACAAAAGGGACTTCAACTAGGTCGAAAGTTGAGTTCTAACTTAATCAGATTTTTTTAAAGAAACGCCTGGATGGAAGACCGATGCAGCTGAAAATCAGCGAGGTGCTCAAGTTGGTCCTAACTAATAAAGGCTAAAAGAAGACGTTGCTGTGGGCCTAGTCACAAAGTGTCTTGTGGCTTATTTCCTTATGAAATTTATTTCGTTGATACCTATTAAAACTTACTTATATCATTCGGTCACAATATCATTGCTTAAAATGAGAATCCTAAGGGCAGCCTCATGGCCATATGTATGCCCTCATCCAAAATACTCTTCATCGTTCAGGTCTTCACTTATCATCTCCTCTCATTGTCCAGGTAGTGCTAGAAGTACCTCTCCGCAACAACGACTCGCTCTGGAACGAGCAATTCGTCATCATATCGGAGTGCGAGCCGCGCACGTCGGTGTACGTCGTGTGCGTCATCGCTGTGCCGATTCTCATTCTGGTCTTCGCCTTCCAATGACGAGGTAAGGAATCCTAATCCTAACATAAATGCGAAAGTAAGTTTGTTTGTTTGCTTGTTACCTTTTCACGCCTAAACCACTGAACCGATTACCCTGAAATTTTGCATATACGTTGTCAGGTGTACAGAAACGGACACACGGTACCTTTCATCCCGAAAAAAAGTACTGTTCCTGAGAAAAACAACAATAACGTTCTTTTGAGAATAGATGGCGCCACGTGTCTTTCGAATCATGATTGAATTATAACCCGAATTGATTGTCATAGTCTAAATTAATGCGAGCGAAGCTGCGGGCAAAAACCGGTATTTACATAAATATTACTCTCCTTGGTAAAAAATTACGACTGATCGCGATAAAGCTTCAAAAATTATGACATCAGTGGCTGAATTAATTAATTTTATATTTTGAATTTAACACCATCTAGTAGGCAGTAGATGAACTAAAACAATCGGTTTTGTGTTAAAGTAAAATACTGAGTTCTAGTAGCTCCAATACGTTAAAACCAACGATAGCAATATTATTTACCTCCATACGTTTACGTAAATCCTAAAATATTTGATAATATTGGTCATCTGTGGTGGAAACTTTTATTAACGACTATAAACTTTAAACTATAAACTTACTAAACTTATCTAAACTAAACTTACAAAACTTACTTACTTACTAAACTAACTTTAACAACTATAATTTTTTATTAAGAAAAATATGTTTTAATTTAAACAATAATAATAAATGTTATAATTTAGCTATTTAATATTAAGGACATATTTTAAAAGGGATCCTGCCGTTTTGCCGAAAAGATTTTGCCAAAATTTCACTACCCAAACAAATCATAGCAACCTTTTTTATACCAATGCAATGTTTGGAATGATTTTAGTACGCACATTTTCATTTGGTCAATTTTTTACTTGGTAGAACATTACCAAGGATAATGGCATTAAGGCATTTTGTCTTTAATCAAATGATTTATTACAGCAAACAATCTTTAGACTAAAAATATAAAGGCAAAAATAAGATTTTTAGGGAATTATTTTAAAAAATCAACTTTATTTTAATAGAATCATTTATTCAAGGGTATAAAATGCAAGGGTGGGTAGGATGGAAGAGCGAGCGAAGCGAGCTCAGGACTTACGGCACCCCGACTCGGACACGTTAGGTTATTTTTTTTAAACCACCCCGCTGAGCGGGGCTCCGTCGACTACGCCTTATAATAGAAATGGTAAATTGAAAACTGACGATACTAAATATTTGGCTTATTTTATTTTGCGTAAAATATTTTTTATACCAACTGAAATATTTGACTACATAAAAATTGGTAAAAGTACTAGTTGGTAAACAAGTTATTGTTTAAACGGTCACTTGTCAAACATAAGGTTTGCGTTACAATTATTTGTGAAGAGATTTTTTGCTAAGTAATAATTTGGCAAATGAAATCATGCGGAAAATTGTTTGGGAAGTGATAAATTGGCAATTTCTATTCGATGAAACAAGGGAGACCCGTTTAAAAAATGTATAGTTAATTAAGTATTAATTCTATTTAAAACATTAATGTTATGCTTTTTGCTGTGTCCTACAGGGTCCGTTATTGTACCCCAGCTTTTTAAACCCATTGTAAGATCTTCACACATTATGGAATGCAAATATAAATATGAATATGAACCAATAGGTACTGTTAGCAGTACTGTGGGAGTCCTACGTGTATCTAATAATTACTAGGGGGACGTAAGCTAAACTACGTAGTATTCTTTAGAATGTAAATACATTTTATCAAGGAATTATACATCGGCAGGCCCTAGCTCTGCCTGTCTACCAATTCAACAAACTACCATCACTTTTTTTATAGAATCTTATTTTTAAACTTGCTTGACTGTTCGAGGCAAACCAACGATAATATATATCCAGCCAGTCAACATAAGGTTGACACATGCAGACAACCTCTACAGTAACTATCTATACCAAACGGTACAACCGTGCTACTAATTACAGTACCAACCTATGCGGTAATCCTTAAAGGCACGTGCACACTGGCGCGACGCGTCAGCGTGACACAAAGGCACCTTCTGTCGCGCGACGAGCGGTGCCTTTGTGTCTCGCTGTCGCGTCGCACCGGTTTGCGCAAAATAAAGCCAAACATAATTATTATGTATCATTAATACATACACATAGATACATAAACTCACGCCTTCTTCGCATGGGGGTAGGCAGAAACTACAGAACGCCCCCTGCTACGATCCTTACATACTCCTTTTGCCTCATTTGTGTTCATACATCTGGTCCATACACGCGCCGGTATCATTAATATTTATCTTAATTACCATTCTTGAGTATGTGTGGAGTTTTGGTACCGGAATTATTACCCATTGTTTTAATTTTAGCATACAAGACACATTTAGGCACAAAAAAAATACATTTGCTTCGTAAGTAGTTCGTGGTCATTTAAAAACCAGCAATTGCTCTGAAAATAGAAGCGGTTATGGATAGTTTGTTCCATTTTAAGAATGATCCTTGTATAAGCTAATTACGTAGGACCTTTTCCAAAATGTAGGGCATTAAAATATGTGACTATGGCTTTTGCCTCTAACTTATATCCCTTAAAGGCTTCCGCAGACAGGCGCGACGCGACTCTTGTAGAACAATAATTTCCATGAAGTTTTCATAGTTTGTTCTACTAGAGTCGCGTCGCGCCTGCCTCAGGCAGCCTTAATGGTAGAAATTGTTCTACTAAAGTCGCATCGTGCTTGTCTGTGGGAGCCTTAATGGTATTATTCCACTGGTTCCGATAACAGAATTTGTTGGGAGTTTCTTTTATAAAAACGTTTTCAGGGTTATCCATGTTCGCGTATACAGATGCGCAAATATCAGAAATACTAACATCTAAACCAGGAACAACTATCAGTATTATACTTGAAATATTTATTACAGACGAGATTGTTCTAATCGTCGTAAGTGCTACTGCTGAGCTTGAGGTCCTGTGTTCGAATCCCAGTTGGGGTAAAGTGTTATTGGTGTTTTACATCTGGAATTTTACAGTAGCAGCCCGGTGGCAAGTGGTGGCCCAGTGGCCAGTGGTGGCCCGGTGGCCTGTGGTGGCCCGGTGGCCAGAGAGCAGTCTCTCTGCTCTGCTCTCTGGCCATCACTGGATGGTCCAGTGGTAACAGCCCCGCCTTTACGAGTTGACGGTCGTGGGTTCGAACCCAGGCGCATTACGTTGTGTAAATAATTTCACCACCACTGCTCTCAAAATGGTGAAGAAAAATATTGTGAGGTAACAGGCATGTCCGAGAACCAAATATTCGAAGACATGTGACATCTACCAACCCGCACTGGGCCCGCGTGGTAGATTACAGCCCACTCCCTTTCGTAGAGAGGAGGCCTGTGTCCCAGAAGTGGGAACATTATATGCTGATCATGCGAGCCCGGAGTCTGGATTTGTGCCCGGTTGATGGCAATAGAACATGGGGCTTAAACATAACTGGCGATATATGGGTGGGTACGCCTCTGCCTAACCCGTTGGGGATTACAGGCGTTATGTTATGTTATCAGATTCTAACCTGCGACCCGTAACTCTAACAGCCAATCATTCAACCATTGTGATACCAATCAAGTCAATCAGAGTAATTAACGTTAAAACAGTGGCTAGGACATCTCAATTACGAAACGTCGTTAAATAAACAAGCTTTTAATTGTTACTAATTGGTGCCGAGATTTTGTTAAGATTAAAGCCAATGAATGAATGAAAACATACACCTTTGTATGTGAGAAGATATTATACTTGAAACATAGATATAGCGATAATATGCAAGGATACTAATGACAGAATACAGGATCAGGTCCCTAATTACGGAACACACTATCACTCACAATCTGAATAATTTTGAAGCCTATTGCTAATCCATTCCTTCATATGCTCAGAAAATTTGTCTGCTCAAGAACGTAAATAACGCAATGAACGTTGTTGAACTGTCAAAATTAAAGCTTTCCTACTGTTAGTGTGGTACGCAATTACCCCGCAGTTTTTAACAGGAAATCATTTTTGAGCTTAAAAGGGGAGCGGTAGCCATACAAAATTACGCTAGGAAATCACTTAGAAAATGAAAATTCCATCTAATTATAATCTATCTTTTTTCATATGCTGTACGTAATAATCAGCACTATATTCTATTCTATAGAAAATCTGTAATTTTAGAGGAAAACCAGTATTTGACATTGTAGCGGCATCTAAAAACGTCACATGCGAGCTACGCGTTGCAGTGACGTCACGCAAAAATCCTGCATCGCGCAAGCAGTGTTTACCGCGCAACTAGCATATTATACAACGACCCGACATCAATAGTCTAGTTCGACAATCCGCCCTTTTCTATGGAGGTATGAGTGAACTTTACACCCTGTTCCTCATACCTCTATAATATTATGGTGGCAAAAATGCTCTTTATTTGTACAGCCGTTATTGTGTGACCGTCCCCCGCTTTCTTAAGTAATCAAAGCTTATGGCTGATCGTCCACGACACATCTCAAAAGAAACCAGTTACAAACTAAAATCACCAATGATTAGCCAGAATGTCAAAACCCTAATAATTCAATTGTGGTACGTAGTCTTATTGCACTTTAATTGCACAATACACTATCAATCATATTGATCTAAATCATTTTGAAGCCTAATGCTAATTCATTCCTTCGTATGTTCAAAAAAATTGTCTGCTCAAGAACGTAAATAACGCAATGAACGTTGTTGAACTGTCAAAATGAAAGCCATTCCTACTGTTACGCAATTACCCCGATGGTTATTTATGAGTAGCGTCGTGGACTATCGGCCTAAAGTAACCGATATCCTTGAATTAAGAACTGTTGTAAAATACCTCTGATGTCATCAAGCATTAGTTATGCTAATCATCAAAATATTCAATGAAACAGTTACATTGTTCAAACAGTAGTAGAGATTTAATATTCACATTCGGTGTGCTTTTTATAGCCCAATAAATTTAATACGTTTCATTGCAAATACTTGCTAAGGAGATGAAGTTAAAGCTTGCACTACTTTGAAAGCTAATAATAGGTAATAGGTACAGGTAAAGCTTAGCTTTGACTTTTAAAGTGCCGAATAATTATATAACACCCAAAGATTATGTATGGTCTGTTCCAAAATTTGCTGATGAAAGTGTGTACAAACCCTGTTCAGGGCCGGCAGTCTCGACATAGATAGCGACGCTGTCGCAAACTATCGATCGCTAAATATTAAGGTGAAATCTCAGTTGTAGCCCGCCAAATTAATTTTTTCTTTGAATTTGACGATTGATGTGAAATTGATGATTATTATTCGATAAATATATAATTCCCACAGTCGAGAATCGCATTTTGATCAACATTCGACGTAAAACTGAGCTGCAATTTGCAAAAAACTTAAGAAAATTTGAATTTTGCGGGCTATAATTGATGATTCACCTTAATATTTAACGATCGGTAGTTTGCGATAGCGTCGCTATCTAGTCGAGACTGTCGGCCCTGGTTAATTAAATTCTTACGCAATCCAAAAAAAAAAACAGTCAAATTCACACGCTTAAGATTGAACTTTATATGTCATAATTTTTTAATAACATTATTAAATTGTAATTGAAGTCGGTGTCTTTGGTTTTGTAATTTCGTTTTTTGCCACCGACTTCCAAAGATAAAGTTATTATTCACTTTTTAGTGTTTTTTTTTTAAGTCTGTTGTTTTTTTTTTTTGTAAAAAAGTTTTTATTTTTCACTTTTTAGTTTTGGTATCTACCCCACACAAATTCGTATACCACTACTTGATATGTAAACAGTGACCGGAAGTTATTAAAACATCATCTATTAGGCTTTGTGGAAAAAATACACATTATTAAGGATAACTTAAAAACTACTGGTCAGATCTTGATTATATTTATATGGGACTAAATGAGAAGCGCCAGCTTTCAAATAAAAAATAATCTTCAAAATCAGTTGACCTAGAAAAAAGTTCTGAGGTAAGAGAAAATAAAAATACAGTCGAATTGAGAACTTCCTCCTTTTCTTGAAGTCGGTTAAAAAGGGAAAAGTAAGACACAAGTCGCGAAAAAAATATGTGACGAGGACTTAACGCAATGTCAGTGAGAGTAGCAGAAAGTTGGTTCGAACGTTTTCAGTCCGGGAATTTTGATGTCAAAGATGCAGCTCCCTCTGGGCACCCTGTTACGGATTAAGTCGATTTCATTTTCGAAAAAGTGGAGCAAGTAGTAGTTACGACATACCTGAAGAGTTAGGTGTTAACCACAAACAGTTCTATCCCATTTGAAAAAGTCTGGGTATACAAAAAAGCTCGATATTAGGGTGCCACACGAGCTCTTAGTCTTGATTTTTTCTATAAAACACGAAAGAACTTTTTCCCCGACCTAATATAAGTAATTAATTCAGGTTTTGTGTAAATTGGCTGAAATATGACGATGATTGTTGAAAATGTCGGAAAAAATAATGCCGACTGGGAGCTTTACTGACGTGCGCCGCGTAAACCAATAGTTATCGTCTATGAAATCAATGTATAAATGCTCCTTCAAACAGGTGCGACACGCGAAGCGAATCGCACGCGACACAAAGGCACCGCGTGTCGCGTCAGTCTGCACGAGCCTTAAATGGGATATTTTCTGAAACCTATGTCGTTGAAGTCGTGGGCAAAAGCTACTAAAAAAATATCTTAAATGTAGAAAATTTACATAGGGCCAATATTGAAAGTAAAGTAAAGTAAAAATTTGTTTGCATAGATTGCAGGTACAGTAGATAAGATGTGACAGTTAAAATATGGGTGATCCTTGTACAATCTACCTTATATTAGGCATGCATTGGGTGGTCTTATCGCTAAAAACGATGTTTTAGAGACAACCTTTGGAAGGATTTAAAGGGAGAAGGAGAAACAATACTGCAGATAGTTCATCAATATTCTTCTTGGTAGGTGTCTTATGTAGCTATCTATCTTCGATCTTCCTAACGAACGCCGTCTAGACAATTTTCATCCTTATTCAAATTGAGCCAAAACATCTTTCGCCTTTTCGAATTATAATATAGCTATACATCGTGTATCAGGTGTGGTCATATTTGAAGATGTGATACAGACCATCAAACTAAACAACATTCTCCAAGGGACCAATGTCGTAATCGCGAAAAATAACTACAGCTATACCGTATTTTTTTAATATGACCACACTTTTCTGACAGACGCTGTGTTTTCTGAGGGCCTAGACAAAGTAACATTCGATTAGCGATGACGCTAGTAGAAAAGTTAAAATGTATGGGCTTGACATAAGCTATCGAAATGTCACGTGATCATAGGTCAACGAATAGAAATTAGCTAGACAATGTTATCAACATTCGATTATGAAATGAATCGACAGCGTCGAAAGATTAGGTACTTCCACAGAGAAGCATAGCCAAGGGACACTTTTTGACGAGCGTTATCGCTAGTTTTTGGAATCATTAGCGAAAGCGATAGCGATTGTAGAAATAGAATCGCTCCGAAGCGAATGCCATTTGTCTAGGCCCTCTGGTGTCACTGTATAGTATCGCTCTGCGACTGGAGTGTTGCCCTTGCAAAAAATCAAAACATCGTTCAGGGTCACTCCTCGCACCGAACTACCAACAAAGACATTAAAACAGACGTAAAATGTATTAAACGACATTTTTATTGCCGCTTGTCTAGTTTGTGTTTACAGCTACAAAGAATAACACTTCCTGTAAGTAATGTAGGTAGCTAGTTAGCAATTCGATAGTACATCAATCCATCATGGGTCTAGCACAGCTAGGGTTACCATATCTCAGGATTTGTCCTGAGATCTCAGGATTTTTAGGCTCCTGACAGGATTGCGGCCGGATTTAGGGAAATCTACGGAATCACAGGTTTTTTAAATAAAATAAAGTATATAATTTAACTAGATTTTTCTCTCAATTTGTTAGTAACCAAGGGAAAGAGCGAGATAGCCCCAACACAAGTATTTATCAATTACTTACTGGGGATGTCTCATTTATAATATTTTTAACTGTTTTGAGACAAAAAAAAAAATTATTCATTTTTTCATTTTTTTTTTCAATATTTTTTATGAGTAAGTTACAATAAACGAAATAAAAGCACAAATCACAAATCAACGTAATTAACATCAACATAGTATTATTTTTTAATATAATCTAAAAAAAAAACATGTGGAAAAAAAAGCGTCGTCGTTAATTAGTTTGCGCCAAAATCTCAGGACTTTTCTATAGAAATCAGGTTTTTTGTCAGGAATATTAAATTTTTCTATATGGTAACCCTTAGCACAGCATCATGCTGAGTGGAAGCCTTCTTGCCACAGCCAAGACGTGCAGCTGCCGACTATTTTTGTTCTGTGCTCGTGATTATTGATCTATTTTGTTTGTATATTTCTTTATATTTCTTGGGCCCCTAATTCTGTACGGTAATTTTTATTCCCCGCGTAATCTTATCATGTCAATATAGTGTCTTCACAGATATATAAGATGTCGTAGAATTGACTTGGTTTCGAAGTAAGGAATCGTAAGTGAATTAGGGCCCTGTTAATTATCTTTTTGTATGCACGTGTTTCTGTGATAAAAAGTGACTCGTGGGTAAGTAATAAGAGCCGCTCGGGTCGATCGATCAGGTTAAGATGCGCTTGCCGTGGTCGGTCCGTAGATGGGTGACCATCTTTACATACTGGGAAGCTCGGCAAGCACGTCCCGGCTGTCATTCTTGGATCTTTGACAGTCAAAATATTATCAAAATATTTTATTTCACATAAACCAACATGGGCACTTATGAAACGTCAGAAGCTAGGCGCACGGTTCCAATTGGTTGATTCCTATGGAGAAGAGCCGGCAAGAAACTCCACGGATACTCTTTTAAAAATATAGGGCTTTTACAATATTTCCAATTACAGTGTTGATAGATATGGGAGGACAGTGTAGGCCTGTCAACAAGTAACAGGTACTTAACTAAATATAAAAATGTCCACAAATCTACAGTCTACAAATTAGGCCTACAACGATCTCAGTCAGTCAGTCGTTACGGGTCGTCAGAAGCCTGAAAGTCTGACAACCAGTCTTACCAAGGGGTATCTTAGTACCCAGTTACTCGGTTGTGGAGGTCAGATAGGCAATTGCTCCATGTAAAATACTGGTAATCTACTGCTTTCGGTTAGCCTGAAAGCCAACCCCAATGAAGTTAAGAAAAGCTAGCCAGATTGATTGTTTCTGTGACAAATAAACCTGTATTTCTTTCTTTATTCCTATAGTTGCAGTTTTTTCTAACAACCTTGAACTAATCATACTACTATTTCTACTTCTCTGTAGGTACTTCTTTTGTCTTTAGATTTTGCTGTCGCCATCTGTCTCCATGCATTTTCTGTCGATGATGTAACTTCATCTCACAAAAGGGCCAAGGTCGCTCCCGACGTACTATTAAGCTTTGGTAACCACATAATTGAGATAATATCATTATCTATGTTTGTATGGTAGTGTGTGGCAAGCGACCGAATTTTTTCTTCGTGATTGTCCTAAAACACATATCTTGCTTTGCCTTGCCTAACATCTTAAATTACAAAGACGTTTTTAAGATTTTGGGGAGTTTTTTATTGCCCACTGTACTTTT
The DNA here is from genome assembly GCA_916610205.1 of Griposia aprilina. Classification (NCBI taxonomy): domain Eukaryota; kingdom Metazoa; phylum Arthropoda; class Insecta; order Lepidoptera; family Noctuidae; genus Griposia; species Griposia aprilina. Next base: position 16,992,927 of record OU744307.1, on the reverse strand, counting down.
GTTCGTTTTCAGCCTTGTCCCGAAATAGAAAAGTGGCTGTTTGAGCTACATATGGTATCCATATATGGCTCAGCTGTGGCGTAGGTTCGAACCCAGGTAGGCGCTTTACTTTGTGTAAATTATTTCATCACATCTGCTCTCAAAACAGTGAAGGAAAACATCGTAAGGAAACATGTATAGGCATGTCCTAGAACCGAAAATTCGAAGATATTTGTGACATCTACACACCCGCACTTGGCCCGCGTGGTGGGTTACGACCCACTCCGTCTCACAGAGAAGAGGCCTGTGTCCCAGCAGTGGGAACATTATAGGCTGATTATCCATGCTTATGCTACTTTGTAAGTCGCGCACGCATATGCCAATAATCGTGCAGCTGAACTCAGAATTTAACGAGCTCAAAATTTCAAAAAGCTCATAATATTATCATTTGTTTTATATGTTAACATTGCTCGGGACCATGGGATCCCGGTCGTTTAGAAGAAGTACTAGGGGCCGAAGCTAACTCGCACAGGCCCCTTAGACGTATTTAAATGGAATGAGGCACCAACAACCAACGATTATCCCTGTATGTAGTATGCAAGTGCACCCAAGGACAACCCCCGGTTGGTGTCGGACTATTACAAGATATAGAAACAAAAATAATTATTGAACTATGGGTTTCAGTGGCAAAGTTGGACTGGTTACCAAAAAATATAGAATGGGCCATAGCCCGTTCTATATTTATTGGTAACCATTCCGTCTGGTCAGGCAGGGGCCATAACCCCTGCCTGACCATTGTTTTATAAATAAAATACATGGATAAAATGGCTAGGGTGCCTTGCACACTCAATAATGAGCCCCCGAAAACGGTCGCTAGCACATAGTGTCGTAGGGACAAAGGGGCAACATGTCCTGAGCTGCTTAAGAAGAGTGGAGAGGTATTCCACGGCTATCAGGACAATCCTGGGAGACCGGTCAAAATCCCTACTAGCATCTTACTGGAATACTTTTTCCTCCGAGCACGTTTGCTCTTGCGAATCTCAAGCCGACAAATAAAGAAAAGAAATAGGTGGGAGCTCTGTTCGTCGTCATTGTTCATTGCAGCCCGCCAATAAAGGCAAGCCAGAGGTGAGGAACAAGACTTCTCCCGGGAGACAAGAGTCCGTGGGGTCACTACTGCCCAACAGTTCGCCATATATCCTATGCGGGTTTTTGTATCTTTCTTGTCTGTCTCCTCACTCTAGACCTGTTCCGGCAAAGTAAACTCTACCGGCACAAACCTATAGTAAGTTCGGGACATTCATATACCTATTTGACTGACATGATAGTTTACGTAACGCATAAAACCTGAACTATTGCCCGAACATGTCGAAGACTTAATGTTCTCTAAAGCTTGCATGTCTCAATGTGGAATGTGTGAATATAACAGTCCCCCAAACCATTTAAATTCAATAACTGACCTGTTTCCCCAAAGGTTTAAGCAGAGGTATGGCTACTGCTGAGTATGAAGGTCCTGATTCCCAGGTCGGGCTGTGTTATTGGGTTTTTCTATCAATAATTTCTCAGTAGCAGGCGGGTGTTTGGATTTGTGCCCTGTTGCTGGCAACAGGCTCTCCCCCTATTACATGACTTAAACATAACTGGCGAAATGTGGGTGTACTATAGGTGCACCTCTGCCTAACCCTTCGCGAATTACACGCATGATGTCATGTTATGTTATGTTAAGAGGTGTATTATAAATACACCCATATTTCGCCAGTTATGCTTAAAGGGCGAAATGTAATCGTTATAATTATGTTTGTATCAATGAACAGCCGCCAGCAGGTCAAGCTACGCGAAACTGACAAATTTCTCCAAACGATTTTAAACCTTAAAACTTCTGGTTAAGTTCAAAATCGAATGAAAAAATCTGACAGTTTGTGAGGACTTGATGTGCTGGCGACTATACCATCTGGTAGTAAAACAACACCCAGTCGTTTAACCAATTGCCTCGATTAGGTAAGCAGATAGTAAACACGTAATTCTTAATTGCACTTAGTACCAAATACGAAGTTGTTGTTGAATGCGGCCTGACTCCTAATATGGTAGGAACGGGTGTGAAACCTCTATAGGGAAAAGACTAGGTGTTCCGAATTTTAAAACAGTGGTCATAAAACATTTGACAGCTGAAACTGGACGGGAGACGGATGTTAGTGCAAGTCTATGGTACCTAGACCATCGATATTCGAAACGAGTATAGACCACCCATAAGTTAGGAATGTATTTTAGATTCTAGGCACACCACAGTCATAATTTTGTCTGTTGTGGAGAGGGCGCTGTTGACGCAAGCGTGCATGCTAATAATTATTTTTATACGTCTACGAACAGCTTTATTTAGACCCAAATTGTTGCTCACACATGATACTCATAACATTCGCAAGTACAGGACTCTAATCATCCTCCTGCCCTTAAAGAGGCATGAGGAAAAGGGTGAAAAGTTTTTAAAAACAGAGGATCTTTCGACCAGATAGGTGTTGTATCTGGTGGACTAATGCCTGATGGTAGTTGTCAGGCTGTTTTATATAAAAACTCACCACAAACAAAATAGGTAGTTGTGGTGGGAGTCCGAACTAGAGCCTGGAAGATCACGCTAACGTCCTTCTACTTGGAGCTGGACAAGCCACTCTAGAGTCATAACTCGAGCATCTTAAACGGATAGAGCGAGAGACAGGCTCGTTAATCACGCGGAAAACTCTGTTTGCGCGATGAAGGATTTGTGTGGCATTAGACGTAGTTTATATGTGGCGTTATAGATGCCGCCACACCCGCATCCTAATTAATTTGAAGGTAGCGCAGCACAATGTTTTCTATTTCTATATATCTCAATAGTCACCTCCTTTCTAACCACATCATCTATCACACAATTCATCCATTGTTTAATTGGGCTTCCCTTACTTTTAAAGCGATTCATATTCATACAAACGTGGGAAATGTAAGCCCTAGATATTGTGAAGACAATTTGCAATTTCACTTAAATTAGATACGGCAAAGAACAATAATGTTGCTCAGCAATGCAATTACTAGAATAATAATTGCTAAACCATCATTAGAACAGAAGCCGCTTATCCAAGGTAAGGCCTTGAACTTGAACTGACCCAGCGAAGTACGGAGTTTAATTAGAATAATATACGAGGCCAGCTTTTACTGGTATTGTGATCATTGTCGTTCGGCCTACTGTACAATTAGATGCTTCATTAGCTAAAAATCTTATAGCAGCAGAAACACAAATAAACTTTTGAATAACCGCGATCTTTGCATATAATTTGACACTTGGCAGCTCGTGGCACGTATTCCCTAAAATAATTATAAATCATTATGTTTCTTCATAAGTTTTTGTTTGTTTTAAGTGTAAATAAAGCTCTAGGGTATCCTTTTTTATGTGGGAAAGTGATAGAGAAGTAAAAACTCAACCACTTAAAGGTTACTAACCACAAAATAGCACATGACGATGCCGTAATCCGCATACTCCTAACGACGCTAATAATACTCGAACTTATGTCGATCTTAGTTTACAATTCGAATTGATTCGGGAGTAAGGTTTTAAATCGAGTTCGGATCAGGGGGTCTACTCTCTAAGGCCGTCAATGGAATTACGGGCCCGTCCGAATGTAGTTGATCCGTCAAAACAAGTAACAATTTAAAATTTTCAGACGGGCAAAAGCACTTTGCGCGTTGGGATAGCTGTCAAATCGTGTTGTCATTCATTTTTAGTTCGGGCTCCAAAGTAATGTTATATCCGTAGGTGATAAGGAGTAGGAAACGCCCGTAATGTCGGCCGTAACTACGGATTTCGTACTTAAGGAGTAGACCTCCAGATACGAGTTAGAATTGGAAACAAAATCAAACTCGAATCGTTTTCTTACGTTTTTCGTAAGACTCCTGAAGATGTACCTTCGCTTTCGACACTTGTGCTTGTGAAGTTTATGACTATACTTTTAACTACTGTGCTTCTCAATCTTTCTTCTTTATGATTTAATTGTTATCAATATTGGGTTTTCCCTACTCTCAAATTCCTATGGGCATCTCAGGAATTGAGTTTTACGATGGGGTTTTTTTTCTTCTTCTGGAATTCCCCGTAGCTATTCGGGCGTTTTAAATTGGGTCTTTGCCAAACAACTCATGCATGTCAATCGGCTCTCTATGGGTTTATGGCAGCACGCATGTTGCATGACGAATGTTTTATTATTAAGTATACTATAACATAAGATTTACATTATGTACTTACATGTTAATATAACATCACGCTTGTATTTCCCAAAAGGTTGGGCAGAAATGTATTATTACTATAAGCTAACAGTCTTAAAATAATCATAATAATAATTATTATGTACTTACATGTTAATAAAAAACCGGCCAAGTGCATGTCGGACCACCCGCAATGAAAGGTACCGTACTTGGGACGACTTTATCCCAAGAACAAACTTAACATTGTAGTTGAAAAACATGTTCTCCGATACATTCCAAATGCAAGTGTAAGTTGGTCGACTATTACTCGTTAACTTGTAAAGCCTGCTTAGCTGTGATAGTTTTTCTTTTACCTTTGTTACGATTATATACTACCACACCTCACCCCAGACCCACCACCTCACCACCCAACCCCCACACCTACTACCTCAGACTACTACCGTCATTTTTTCACATATCCAAAAACAACAATTTAGCCGGCAGGGGAGGAACACTTGACTCTATCAAAAATTAGCACTTTAAAGCTTAATATTTCACAAACGGATCCCTTAATCGAAAAATTGTTATCACAAACCCGCTATATTTTTGAAAGACTTACCATTCAACGACATCCCACATCATGAAAAAAAAAATTGTAGGTCTACACGTAGACCTAAAATTATTTTTTCAAGATTTTATGTCACCGTGACTAATATGTATGTATATCCATGCCAAATTACAGTGTAGTACTGTGGACAGACGGACGGTCGTACGAGGTGAAACTTTAAGGGTTCCTTGTTGACTACAGAACCCTAAAAAGGAGGGAAAGAATCATAGGGCAACAAAAAATTTGCCCGCATCGCTGTCAGTAGGATTATGCCCAACTCCATCTCACAGAGAGGAGGCCTGTGTCCCAGCAGTGGGAACATTATAGGCTGATTATGCTGTCAACAGGAAAAGTGCCCAAATGGCTGGCAACATTGCCACTTTGTATGTATGATTTATAATAATTTATGAACCAACATTACAAGCTACTTCTAACTATAGCAACGGACGTATTAAAATCGTACTAGCTACATTCTTGTGCCTCCAAAAATTTTGAAGCGAAAACAAAGTAATTCGTTACATAACCAGCTAAGAAAAACGTTCTTACAGTAAAAATTCCCGTCAAATGCCACAACCTACTTTTTAAAAAATTCAGCTAGTTTAGCTTCAGTTTTCCACACCGGTTGGTGGCAGGAGGGGACATGATGATGTCATTCATCTCCTTTGAAAATTGGGGGTCGAGGTGACCGACCACATAATTAAATTTGGTGACCTCATTCAGCACCCCTGCATTCTCGATCTGCGCTTCTATTTGCACGCACCAGATGTCCGGCTCTTCCTGCCAAAATGGTGGCAACCTTAATGACACGCGGTAAATATCGTGTACAGTGGCACCGTAAAGTCACGTGCACACTGGCGCGACGCAACAGCGTGACACAAAGGCACCACGTGTCGCGCGACAAGTGGTGCCTTTGTGTCGCGCTGTGGCCATGTTTCGCCGGTTGTGACGACGCGGTATGCTCGGACACACTATCACTCATTTTATTAGTGTTCTACTCGGGGTCACCCGTATAGAGATATGAGGAATAGGGTGTAAAGTTCACCCATCCTCCTTGGAAAAGGGAGCATCCTCCGAACAGACCGGCGTCGTGTCTGGCGGGCTACTGCCCTACGATTGTTGTCGGGACGTTGTATATATGCTAGCTGCGCGATAAACTCTGCTGCTCTGTTGCGTGACGCAGGATTTTTGCGGTGATGTCAGTATGATGCGTAGTTCGCATGTGGCGATGTAGATGCCGTCACAAATTCATTAATTCATTGACAGTTAACGGACAGCCTAAACGACTGGGTTTGGAAGCGCAAGAGTTCCTTGTGATGAAGGTTCGCACTAAGGAAGGATTTATGAAAATTCATATTCACGCATGAAAGTTTGTATTATAATTCGTCATTTTTCCGATGAGAATTACCATCGGGCGCACGGCTTGTAATTCGATAAAAATCTACTTTCCGTGTGCATTATAAGACTGGCTATAATAACTTTAATGTTACGGCCACAGGCCATCAGTAATCAACCCGTCAGCGCTCCACAGCTCAAGTAGTGGCGGGTACTTGGAACACGATCGCTGCGCAAGAGTTTAAGTGGTGTCAATGCACTTCAGAGCTCGCTCTTGAAGATGTATTGACTTCTGAAGAGCAGTCGTGACGAGACATTGCCATGAATTGAATCAGTGCATACTATTCTGTGATTTAATCTAACTTAACTATAAACTAATATAAAAAAATGCGAAAGTAAGTTTGTTTGTTACGCTTTCACGCTAAAACGGCAGATCGGATTTGGATGAAATTTGGCATATAGATATACCATGACCTGAATGAGGACATAGGATACTTTTGATCCCGATATTCCCAAGGAATCGAGACTTATGCGGGTGAAACCGCGGGGCGAGGCTTGTCACAGATACATGTGAATCATGATCAGTTGCAGCGTCTATGATCAGTACATCTGCTGTTAAAAATTAGCTGCTGTTGTTAGTACTCGTAAGTTAAAGTGCTAACAGGATCTTTTGGCGCATGAATGACGTTGACAGGGTGGCGCTGTTGGTTAACATTTGACATTTGTGCAATTGTTTTGTAATTGGAAACACAAGATGGCGGCGCTAGTTTTGAATTTGGCCACGCGCCAAAAGTCCCTTGTACAGCTATAGCTGTTCTAATTGGTTGACAACTAATCAAATTAGCCAATCTACCTAATTACTTGACATTAGGATTTGCATCAGATTCAATTTATTATGAAACCGGGAGTGATTCTTAATGTTTTACCATCAGACTTGTAACAAAATCTACAATTGTTTATAGATCCGAAATCAAAGACCTAGTTTAAAACACAACAATCTGCCTGCCTTTTCCCAACTACATATGTTAGGGTTGGCTTCTAGTCTAACCGGATGCAGCTGAATATCAGTATTTTACATAGAGCGATTGCCTAAATGACCTCCACAACCCAGTTACTGGGTAACACGATACCCCTGGTAGGAGTGGTTGTCAGACTGTTGGGCTTCTAACTTCTCGTAACGACTGTCAAAGATCTACGAATGACGAATGCCGGGACCAACGGCTTAACGTGCTTTCCGGGACTCGGTATGTAATGGATGGTCACCCATCCACGAACCGACCGTATTAACCGTACCTTAATCTTCGACCGACCCGTGCGGCTGTTATTATTTAGTCACGAGCCCTTAAAACAGAACCTGTCTATTAAAACATAGATTTTTGAATCCATCTTCGAACATAGCTGGCGAAATGTAGATGTAGTAGGTATACACATCTGCCTGACTGTTCGGGCAATAGAGGCGTAATATTATGTTGTCTATGACATATACAGACTAATAAAACATGTCAACAGATCGTATCATCAAAATACGTACATAATAATTGATTCTAATCAAACATTGGAATGCGATCAAGTTACCGCTTGCCGACAAGAGACTATGCCTTCGGGTCAAATTGATTTGACTGAACGTTAACCCGCGCACTGGGGATATTCCGATATTCAATATGATAAGCTGTTATCAATTAGTTAACGTAATAACATCACGCCTTGTTTCCTCAAAGGTTTAAGCATAGTTGTATAGAGGTACTTATAAGGAACAGGGTGTCTAGTTCACTCATCCTCCATAGAAAAGGGAGGATCCTCCGACCAGACGGGTGTCGGGTCTGGTGGGCAACTGCGCGACGATTGATGTCGGGAAGTTGTATTTACTCGTATGCTAGTCGCGCGGTAAACTCTGCTTGCGCGACGCAGGATTTTGCGTGACGTCAGTATGGTGATCCGTAGTTCGCATGTGGCGATGTAGATGCCGCCACAGTACCAGGACCCATAGTAGTCAGTAAGTACACTAATATTTCGCCAATTATATTTAAGTACCATGAAATAGGAAGCGAGCCTTGCCATCAACCGGGGACAATCCCAAACTCCAGGCTGCTATTGAGAAATTCCTAATGGAAAAACCCAATAACACTTTGCCCGACCTGGGAATCGAACCCAGGACCAGTGACCAGTACCAAGACCAATGAAGCAGTCAGTTATCAATTTAGTTATGAACTTATTTCCCTTCGTCGATTAGAACTTACGCAAGAGTATGCCGACACCCAGTCCGTAGGGCGCGGGCGTAGTGGGTAGATTTGCGCCACAGAAAGTTTGGAAACTAGGCACACATATTTAGGTACCGCCTCTGCAGTCAGGTACCACAAATATATCTAAAGGATTGCATCTACAGCGGGGTAATTGCGTAACACACTAACAGTAGGAACAGCTTTCATTTTGACAGTTCATCAACATTCATTGCGTTATTTACGCTGTTGAGCAGACAATTTTTTCGAACATTGTGAAGCAATGGATTAGCAATAGGCTTCAAAATGATTCAGATTGTGTCAGATAGTGTGTTACGGAATTAAGATGCAGGTTATAGTAACCGGTTGACTTTGGACCTATTAGCACCCTTCCGGATATGTGACTAAGAATATTTTTTATTATGGGATCAACCCATAAATGAGAGAAAAAAGGCATCTCTTTCTTACATGATACTTTGAAACATAAAAGCTCCATCAAACAGGTGCGATACGCGACGCGACACAAAGGCACCGCCAGTCGCGCTTCGAGCAGTGCCTTTGTGTAGCGTGAAATTCACGTCGCGTTTCGCACCTGTATGAAGGAGCCTTAAAGGTCTCCTAAGAAGGAATCTTTCTAGATTTATTGTTTTATTTCTATTATTAATTAGCTGACCCCAGGTGACGGGGAGGACCCGAGGGGTTTGTGGCTAAGTAATGACTGCCGCACGGGTCGATCGATCAGGTTAAACTACGCTTGCCACGATTGGTCCGTGGATGGGTTACCTCCTTTTACCAAAACCTCTCCGTGTCTCGGAAAGCACGTTAAGCCGTTGGTCCCGACTGCCAATTGTGGATCTTTGACGGTCGTTACGGGTCATCACAAGCCCGAAAGTTTAACAGCCAGTCTTACCAAGGAGTATCGTATTACCCACTAACTGGGTTGTGGACGTCAGATAGGCAGTCGCTCAATGTAAAATACTCATATTTAGCTGCATCTGGTTAGGTTACCTCGCCCACTTGCAAATAATTTTTAAAATAAAACTCACTGTATTGAATTGAGCGTTGTTCCCGCAAAACATTTATTTATTTTCCAATAATCTCTTAAAATCAATCAGCATCGATCTCTATATCCATCATCTCCCGCTCGTCCGGTGTTGCCAACCTAATTGTTGCCATTTTCTCAATAAAATATTATCCATTAAGTACCTAATCGACTAACTCAGCTCGATATGAATGAACACAATATGAACATAAATATTTTGGAAATAATAAATAATATAAATTCTTAACATAATATATAGTAATATTTTCGATATTTCACAGAAGTTTTGAACCATGTCCAAGAATGCCAATAAATTGATAATTTTCAGCCTGTACTAACAGTCGTGGGATACTATGTAGTCTGTGGTCGTGGGCTCGTGGTCTAGCCTCACAAGAAGTGGTGCCTTAGAAGTTTATTTGCATGAGCGCTTTTTTGTCGTCCAGTAAAAAAGCGCTACAATAGCATTCTTAATTGATTAGGTATTCCGTTGTCATGAACCTGCTTTGTAGATGATTTTTAGTCTTTGAGGCTTTTTGTTCTGCTGTAAAGTCTGCTTAACGGCACGTTTAAAAAGATTTCGTGCAAATTTGGCAAATCTTATAATTAAGTACCTGTGTTTTCCAGCTTTTCGTGCTTTGCTGCAATTTTATTTCGGTAATTCGAGTGCTGTTTTAAAATACCTAATGTTTTTCACTGCCTGTAGTTGCCATGTTTTTTATCATAATACATCACAATTATTAAACAAACAAAATATCTTCGGAACAAAAATTACAAATTATTTTGTTGTGAAATCTCTAATCATGATCATTACAAAATATGATTTTCAATCAAAGTTTCTATTAAAGCAAATAGGTATCTAATTATTATAAAGCAGGCTGTTTTGGTTTTAAAAAAATAACTATAGCCATAAAAATTATGAAAATAAAACAAGTAAAAAGAAAATTCAAATGACATTTTCATTAGTGGCCAGGCTGTTATTAAATTTCAATTTGATTATAGAATTTGAATGAAAAAATTGGGTTTTACCCTTTTGAAAACTACCCGAATACTTACGATTTGTGAAAAGTCCTGTTATATCCTATATTAAACCAACTTTTGTCCACATCTTCGCCCGCGTTGAGGTCGGAAATCATCCCACGGGAACGTACAACCGGGATAAAAGTATCCTATGTCCTTACCCAGGTCATGGCCTACCTCTGCCCTTTTAGCCGTTAAGCCCTGAAAAGGTAATAAACAGACGAACATACATTCGCATTTATATTTTAGTATGGGGCGCCTGTCGTACCGCCAGCGATTAACGTAAAGCGAGTAGGTAGAGCTAGCAACTAAAAAAAGTTGGCGAGCAATGAGCAGCAAATGCGCGACGGCGACGAGCGATTACTCGCTGGCATGAGTATGTACCAAGCGTGAGTCTCTCAGTGAGTGTTCTGCCTTTCAAGCGAGCGACGCTGAGCGAGTACTCTCTTTGATAGCTCTTGTCGCTGCGACAAACTAGTACAGAACAGTCAGGGATCAACTGCTAACATACAATATATGTATCTCTTTTAATTACACGGGACCTACAATCTTTTTGTACGTGCCTTGAGCGAGGAAATCGTTAGTATCCAGTCGCGTCCTCGTCAGTGGTGGAACAGGGGCCTAAGTACTACATCTTTTATTCATTTTAGACAGACATTAGGCACACCTTACGTCAATCTAAAAATATTTGACCCCGTCTTTGTCCTTACATTCCGATTGATCAATATACTACACCATTGAATTCCGCGTGTGTATTGATTACAACTATTATTCCTCGACCTTGTTCTTCGTGTCCCTGCATGCTTTGTGGCTGTATCAACCGGTACTTATGCTTGGGGCACAATGCATTGTGGTTTAGAGTCGATGATCCCAATGCCCTTAGGTCGATTGAGCAATCTGAAGAGTGTCATGATGGCTTAGTCGGTAAGCTGGCCTCTCATGGATGAGGTTGTGGGTTCAAATTCGGGCAAGTACTAATGTGAGTTTTTCAATTCATATGTTCTTTCTGGGTTTATTTTGGATATTACCTACTGACATTGGTGAAAGAAAACATTGTGAGGAGACCTGTTTTTTGACCATTTTTTTTTTTGTTCTGCTATCATTTTTTACTCCATAGCTTGAGCAAGCGTGGTGATCAATGCTTGTGCCTTCTCTGTATGGGAAGAGGCCATTGTCCTGTAGTAGGAAAACAATACTATTATTAATCAGAAGCGCCAGAAGCATTTCAACCTTAGGTTTTCAGTAGTTATGTGAATTAATTAATTAGGTATAGTCAGCAAAGGAGATAAGTATCCAGGGTTGCCGAATATAGTCGAAGTTTAGTAAGAATCCGATGATTTTTTTCCGATGCAATTTAATGTGTTAAAAGACCAGCTTGTTTTCTAACATAACATCACGCCTGTATTCCCCGAAGGGTTAGGCAGAGGTATACCTATAGCACACCCACATTTCGCCAGTTATGTTTAAGTCCCATGTAATAGGGGGCGAGCCTATTGCCATCAACCGGGCACAAATCCAGACTCCGGGCTACTACCGAGCTTGTTTTCTATTCATTTTATTCGAAAACATTCATCGGTTACTTACTAAACTTCAACTATATCCGGCGACCCTGCATACTTATCTCTTTTGCTGACTGTACATACATTGTTGTGTGGTGTCTAGCAAGTAAGTAGTTGAAATATAGGGTATTCAGATCTTATCATTCAGATCTGAATACCCTATATTTCACAGTTCAACCATTCGAGTATCCCTATGACTATTCGACATTCAGAATCCTCTATTCAAAACGAATGTTAATTGTATTCAGAATCATCTATTCAAAGTGACTGTATATTTATTCATGTGAATAGTATCTTCAACTACTCTTCAAAACGCCTGATCTGATCTAGAAACGTTCAATTATCACTTTTCACCTATTTAAATAGGAAAGAAGATCTGTAAACGTGTCTGCCCAGTCCATATCTATTCAACCTCTGTTACTTTTCAACTGATTGGAATTGAAATTTATTTCAAACTGATTTAAATAAAAGGAATTTCATCTTCTGGTAGAATTTGATAGCATATAATGTCTTCTGAATCAGGTATCACTAAATCACGTATTATGTTCCTCATTGATGATGTGCCAGTGTCCTTACACTTTGTGGAACCCGCTTTCAATTTTTCAGCACCAATCTGCATATCGTTAACTCGTGAGAATGTTAGCTCTCTGCTACCACTTTTAAAGACAAGTTCTTGAATGTGTCCTGAATTTATTGTATTATGCATGTTTTGATAGAATAAATCTTCTTGCGTTGTATCTCTAACCTGAGGTTTTGATAAATCTGCGCTTGATTTTTTATGAGCGGGCTGCATTTCTCGGAAAAATATAGCCTCGCCGTTAGCGTTCTGGATAATAATTTTACAATTGCCTTCAGAAGTATATTTCACTGAATCTTGCATGGTAGCTATTAATTATACTTTATACAATTTATTTTTAAATTGTTTAATTCAGTTTAGGACTCAACCTTTTACTACAATGGTAGGAATCGAATGTCGGTTTATAATGACTGTAAGTAATTTATAGTTGCTTAGACTCCATTGCTAATAGCATTTAGTAGCTTATTCAGCGGACAGTCAATATAATAATCCTCTTCCACTTTAAAATAATTTTATATTTTTGTTTCTTTAAAAAATAGACGTTTTGTTTTGTCAAGATAATCTGTTCCTTTTACAGCATTTAAATAAAAGCAATCAGGAAAAAATATAGCATGTTGCATCCAAGGATCATCATAATACTCCCAATCTTCGATGCCACCTCCACACGAAAAGCACATAACTTTATCGTTTAAACCACTTCCACAGTAAAAAAAACCTGCATCAGCCATTTCCATCACCAATCTTCGTTTTGAATCTACTGTAGCCCAATAATATCGAAATGAACATAATCGAATTTTATGTTTATTATATATTTCATATCGTGGGCTGAAATAATTTTGAATCATTTATAAGAAGGTCTCGATACAGGTAAGTATAAAAGATTAATGAAGACTTGTATCTGGTGATCTCAATTTATAAAGATGTGGTGTTCCGAGTTGTAATTGAGCAGGAATGACATATAGAAGTTTTTACTACTAATGAAATACTTAATTTTATATTGTATTGATATCATAGGTGTTCGAAAAATAAGACTGCAGAGTAGTTTAATTGTAAATATTTATTTCTACTTCTTAAATAAAAACACTATTTTAGCAAGATACACTTTGAAGCACTTATATTGTAAATATTTATGTAATAAGCAGTTCTTAATTTATTAGATGAGAACATTATTTTCTTCACACCACTTATTTAAACAAAATACATTTTTTAAGGCGCATATATTGGTATGATGCATACAACTTTTAATGTCAGATGAAGTTGAATAGTTTTTATACAATGTTATCAGATCTGAATACCCTATATTTCACAGTTCAACCATTCGAGTATCCCTATGACTATTCGACATTCAGAATCCTCTATTCAAAACGAATGTTAATTGTATTCAGAATCATCTATTCAAAGTGACTGTTGCATTCAGATCGAAATGAGACATCTATTCAAGATCGTTTATACTAATCTTACTATCGTTTATAATACTCCATTCGGAATTAAACTTCTACTGAGTATTCCTATGACTATTCAAGTGACCCCTTAATCATTTCAGTTTATTCCTCTGTAACCTCATAATATATTTAATTATTCAAATTTGTTCACCATGTCTCTGTTTTTCAATCAAAGCCACTTATTTCTTCGTCAAGTCATAAAATGGTCTACTAACAATATTTTAGACTTGTTTATTCAATAACATTTTTTAAAATTAAAATGCTGTATAGTAGAAGTGTAAGCATACTCATCAACAGCATTTGTTCGTGTGTGTAAATGAACAGAGCAGTTCAATATGAACTACTCATTATAACAAGCTGTTCAGTATGAACTTTTGATGGCGGTAACTGTTATAACAAATATTGCTAGTGTTAAAATTGAAATCCGTTTATTCAGTTCTTCTATTTGCAAACAAATATTAACTTTAAGTTTTTCGATTTGCTCTTCAGTAGTATTTTTAATCTCAACTCGTTCCACACTTATGTAACTATCAGTTTGATTTATACGAACAGAATTAATATTTTTATGTTCATTCATGTTGCATTCAACTTTGATAACTGAGAACGTTCCAAGGGTTTTTAGTCTTTTATAATATCAGCTTCTTTTAACTCTTCTATAATTGATAGAATCTCATTATCATGATTAGTATTACCAGCATTTTTTGAAGCAATTAGAAGTTTCAACCTTTCAATTAGTTCATTAGGGTCATCCCAGTAAACGTAATCGGTATTACTTTTATATTTTTTTAATTTAGGTAAAAATCCACCGCTTTTTGTTTTCATTATATGTCCATCATCTTGAACATAACTATTTTGCAAAAACAAAGGTTTAATAATTTGACGATATTTTAAACTTTTATCACCTTTTATTTGACCATTAGGATGAAAGTCTCGTTTATGCGCGTGTGTATTATGAAGCATATCTTTATAGACAATTTTATCTAGTTCAGTGACCAAATTAAGGTTAGGTTTACTGCGTACCAAAAGTTCCTTTAGACCTGGTGTTAATTCATAGGACCTTTTATCAATAGTGACTATATTTGTTTTGGGTGAATTACAGGTCTTATTTGCAAGAGAAAACGTAACCTTGCTATTCCCCATCATCAGTTTTTTATTTTCACTACGTATTCCAAATGGGACATTCATATTATCATAGATTTCCATCATATCTTCTTTATTTAGTGAAATCAGTGTATCATTAGAATCTTTTAAAGGATTTTTTGGAAGAACGTCTTCATAACACTCAGAATCTTCATTTGAATCTATTTTTATGCATTCTTTAAAATTTTCATACTCTGGAACGTAATCTGTTGATGAGCTAAATCTTTCAAGCGAGTTACTGTCATCTCTCGAAATGTCAAATATTGGTTTAATTATATCATTCGCTTTAATTAATGTTTCTAGTGGATCTGTTATTGGTTTGAAGACCTTTTTAAATTTTAAATGAGCTGTATCTTCTTCATTTTGCATTGTTTTAATTTTATTTTTTATGCTTTCGACTGACTTTATCAATTGTTCTTTAATATTAACCTGCATAATGTTTTTTTCTTTTTTTAATAACGGCCCATCCGTTATTTACAGATATCAGATTTCGATTGGTATATTTTCTGCAGTGAGTTGGTATTTATATGCACTTTCTAAAAGTATATAAATATGTCAAACCCTTGTCTGTATCTACCCTCATTTAGAGGACAATCTTTATTAATTAACAAAAAGTCAAATCTGTCTTTCCAAATAGCAGAGCAAAGTTTTTTAAATTGAAACCATTCGATATCTGTGTTTACGTGCTCATTGTATATATGTTTTAAGTTTATCTCGTCTTGTTTGAAGATTATTAAAAGATTAACATTATCTCGTATAAGTTGTTTAGGTATTTTGGAATAGGTTTGTGATAAGTAAAAACAATCTATCTGTTTGTGTCTCCCCATTGCAAAGTAATTACGAATATTGATTTGATTTTCGCATGCTACATCATCAAAAATCATTACTGCATTAGTTAAAGCATCATTTGGGTGTATGACTTCTTTATTATCATTGAAGACAAAGAAGTTAGCACCTGGTATGTAACTCATAACTTGTTTCAAAAAACAATATTTTGGCTGGAAAGCCGTCTTCGAGTATAAGTAAATATGCTTAAACTTGAGACCATTTTCATGTAATATTAAATTAAGCATTATGTTAGTTTTCCCACAGTTAGATGGACCGCATATTATACATCTAATAGTGTCTGGTAAGAGTGCGCTATGTTTCACTTTACGTGTTTGATTTTCTAATTTTATATTATTAACTTCTAAAGTCTGTGGTTGCTTGATGAACTTCATTGTCAAAATGTAAAATAAATGTAAATGATATGCGTATATATAGGGATCAACAATAAATAAAACAAAGTTTGATGTAATTACATATACCTAATTATAGGTACCTTTATTAACAAATTAAATCATACTTAATGCTATAAAATAATAGCTTAAAGTTAAAAAACTAGTAATAAAAATAATACACATTAACAGATTATACATCACTGGAATAATCTACAAACATAGAATCACAATGCCCCCAGGGTAATGTATGAATTTGATCCTGTAATACTTGAACTTTGTCATCGTTTCTTTCTAAAACTTGTTTATCTACTTGCTGAGTGTATAAAACATGTTTAATTGATTTTATCATATTCATTTTACATCTATGCGTTTTATTTGTCAGAAGTACATTGTTATAATCATTCAATTTTAGGTTACAAGTTACATACTTAGAAACACCTTTAGCTTTTTTAATTTCAGTCTTCACACTGTCTATAAAATATAATTTAGCTCTTAAACCGGTAAATTCTGTGATTAAATCGTCACCAACCTCATGTTTCCATAATCCAGGAATTTTAGCATTAAGTTGCGGTATGTGATATGGATTATTCATTCCAAAATTACTGGTATCAAACTTGGTAAGATCATCATGCATATCATGATAAAAATCATCTGTATAAATTAAATATAATAGGCTATCAGTATCTGTATAGCACAACTCAGCATTATTTTCGTATTTATTTTTAATAAAGTCATAATGAAATTGGTATAAATGTTGCTTCGAATATTCCAAAACGGTAAATCCAATATAAATAGGTCTATCTAAAACAACCTTTTCCCGGTACAATTCCACAGCTACGAAATTTTCTGAAAAAATTGATACACTTTTTAAATTTGGTTTACATATCAATTTTTCAGCGCCAAGATGCTTATTTGTTTTATTTCTGGTATCTGTCCACTTTGTTACTAATTTTACATCGGCTTGCTTACGTTTATTTTCGATAGTTTTTCCGAATATGGCATTATTCAATAATTTGAAAAAGTCCTTCTCGAAAGCAGTTTTGGAATTTTGACGAAGCCTAGTATTCAGAACAATGTATTTTTTGAGAAAGCATTCTTGCCTGAAGCTAATTATACGATGAATCTTTATTAAAATCAGACCTTTTTTCAAACATTCTTTCAAGTGAACATAATGAATTACATACTTTTGCTTATCATAGAGATTTGCAACCAATTTTAATGTTTTTCCATAAGGAGGTACTATTTTATCCACTGCAAAAGGTAAGTCTTTATGCTTGTAATGTAAATAATTTGGATAATTTAAGTCTACTTCCAAAATATAACCATAATCACTATCATCTGACACATCATTTACATCAAACTTGCTAATTTCTTTCAGACTCAAGAACTTAAATTCTTTTATAGGAAGTTTCTTCATCATAGCATAGCCATATAGATTATTACAATCAAGATATATTAAATAACTACTTGGTTCGAGCTCATTAAAATACGGTAAATATTTATTGTTTGCTACAGCATGACGTAGAGTACATTGTGCTAGCCCACCACGAATTCCTTTTTCTAATAACTCGTACATTTGTAAATCACTTATCAACTCAAGTTCAGTGTCGGTATATAGAAGCATTGCATCCCAACTTAAGCTCGGTGATGTTACATAATAAGCCGGATCCAACTTATAGTAATGTAAACTTGTTTTTCTAAATTGTTCAAATATATCACATAGTAAAAGCACATCACATTTTATGTATAAATCTGTATATTCACCAAGAGATTTTATTTCGAATGTATTCCAAACTGTTTGAGCGTGTAAATATTCTTCATTAGTTATATGTTTTTCGCATAGACTGTTATAAAAATGATACTTTAAGGGAAGTTTCGTCTCATCAAATTTAGACCAAGAATCAATATAGTCATATGGATAAACACCTTTTTTTCGCATTAAATCAAATTGTCTTTTATCAGTAAACTCTCTTGATAAGTTTAAAAAATCGTTTTCTGATAAACTTTTACTTAGTGCATCTAGACTAGAACTAAGAAATTGAAAGGAATCAATAAACTTTATTTGTATAGGTTGATTGTTTTTTTCTGTATTTATTAGTTTTATTATTGAAAGGTATTTTTCTTTAGTTTTCGGTATTATATTAATAGAACCTTCATACTTTGCTAATTCTTCAATGAATAAATGTGAGTCATATCCAGACAAATTATGAAAGACAACAGGAATGAATGAACAAACTCTATACATCAAATTACAATGCGAGTGCGCTGCCCCACGATACTCGGATGTAATATGATCATGATCTCGGACTTTATCATTCAGTAATAATTGTTTGCATATGTGACATGTAGTCGAATTTCGATAATCCATCTCTTGTTCTGCTGATAATGGAGTCATTGGCTTTTTACTACTTAAAATGTTATGTATATATTTAACGTCTTTTATTAAATATTTAACAAATATTTCTACGCAATCTATACCTCGATATGTAACATACTTGTTTAATTGATCATTATGTGCGCAACATATATAATAAGCGAAACATGAAGGTTGGTGTGTTTTTAGTTTCTGAGTATTCAAAGAGTTACTTTCACTATAGTCTATTAACATACATTCAAAATCAGCATAAATTATGAAATTAATTTTTTGCTGTCTCTCATAATGTTTGAACTTTAGTACAGAATTGTGTTCAGGTAATATAGTTAAAATCTTAGAGCAGTTATGAGTCTTGTGTCTATTTTCGTTACTAAATAGTTGTAGACATGCATCACATAAATAAAGTTTTCCTTTAGAACGAGTCACTTGACGTCGCACTAGACGTATTAAATCTTTAATTAGACAGTAGTGTCCGATAGATTTTTTTTCTATATAAAGTAAATTAAAATGATTTTTTCTTCTATTTAGTGTTATATAAAGAGGTCCAGTCACAATATTATTTTGTATACCGTATATATTTAAACTGATGTTGGAATTATTTTTTTCTAACGTTTTAATATCATTTATCGTAGGAGGAAATGACATTCCCTCAATATTTAAAACAGAGGTATAATGGGGGTATGAACTTGTTCTGCAAACATTATTTTTAGCTGGGTATAATCCAGCAACTATACTCCATAGTAAACAACAATTATCATTATTTTTTATATTTATACAACTTTTCGTGTGCTTAATAGCTGACGGCAGTTCTATATAAGACCCACCTCTCATAGGGGAATACTTGTTTATATTAATTTCGAGATGACTCATAGAAATAAATGTCCAACCAGATTGACAGTGCTGGAACTCGGTTAATTTATTATTTAGTTTGTTTATTACTTTGGTTAATAATTCATTCAAATCAGTGTTCTTATTTAAAATTTCATATTTGGTATTAAACGACTTTAATTGTTGTTCGTCTGATTTTGATAACATAAAATAGGCAAACAATTCAAAACTCAATTTTATGCAATTGTGTTCATTAAGTGACATATTTATCAATTCTGTTATATTTATTAGATGATCACCCAGGAACGCCTCTACACCGAGGTACTCGTCTTCCCGAGTGACATTCAATCTGTATGTCATTAATCTGTTTTTGAATGCTGTTGCAATAATATGAATATCTGTGAACTTGGTATTCAATAAACAATTTGCTTTGTGTATATTCGTTCTCATATGATAGGAATACTGATTTTCTGGTATTTCAATTTTACATTTATAACAGGTTATTGACTTTCTAGATCTCGGTTTGCTGTTGAGGTGTGTAACTGTAAAAAAGAAAACCGATGACGAGATTACTTATACAATATTTATTAATACTGCAACATCATACTTATAAAATATAGTATTAATAAGACATATTATGTATGTAGGTAAATACAATTAAAAATTAAAAGAAGATACAATTTAAACTAAGTATATAAGCAAATATCGACTGACACCTAGTTAATCATAGGCACCCATGTGGGTGATAGCACAGTTTTTAAAATCATTTTGAGTTGCTTTAACAAACTCCTTTATGTGGGCCCAAGATTCTTTATTTTCGTCTAATTTCGTCTTAATGGTAGTTATGGCCGAGCGCCATCTATTTATAGGCATTATTTTTTTTATTTCTTCCGTATTGTAAATTTTCACTTCAACATAATATTTTCCTTCTTTAGTCTCACTTATCTGTCGAGAATATCCCTTGGCCATCCTTCTAGTAAAATATGAGTATAGTGGTGGTATATTACCAGTTTTGTGGGATCTCTGTGTTGGGATGACGCTTTCTTCAATATCACTGTCTTCACCGAATAATTCACCAGCTGTAACTCGAGCTGCCGGTGATACTGGTGAAATGATCGGCTTCGATTTTTTCGCGCTTGTCGACTCTTCGCTCAACTTGCTGGACCTTTCCCGCTTCGTTTTTCTTTCTTCAGTCTTCCTCTTCGACTTCGCCTCTTGTTCAGAGTCATCGCTGGAGAGGAAAAGGTCGTTGTTAAGTAGTTTCGACCTGTGAACAAAAAACAAATAATTAAATATTAGTGCATTGCAATCAATCCATTTCCTTCATAATTCCTACATTTGAAAAGTAACTGATCGTGACGAAGATAAATAATTAACAGATACAAATATCGTTTGATTTTGTGAAGGAATCGAATCCAGGACACAAAATGCTTACAAAATCGATCAGTCAGCCACTGTGCTGACCATGTTAATAAAAAAATAAAAAAATACAAATCTAGCATTTGATCTGTGCAGGAATCGAACCTGCGGTACAAAAAAAGCATCACTCAGCCTCTGAGCTAAGTGTGCTAACTATTGACGGTTAACATTTTAATACTTGAATAAATCAATTAATACATGATTCTGACTATTCAATAGTTAGATATGATTATGAATAGGTACTTACATTCTTGATTGATGCTTGCTTAGGAGACAGGTAGCTTGATTAGGAGCTCGGAGCGTTGATTCCTTGCAGAGAGGATTCGTTCCAGAGAGGAATTGTGCCGGAGACTAATTTGCGATGCGTTTTTATAGGCCTAAAATCACGTCATTCAATCCAAATTTGTAAAAACTGCATACTTGCAAAAATTGTCAATTACCTACACGAGCGTACAAATCGTAGCGGTTTTAAGTTTACAGCGTTTTATATAAGACGAATGATAAGCGATTTTGAATCTTATGTAGGTACTTACTTAAATCAACAAGAGTGAATTTTATACTTACTTAGAAAAAAAAAAACAAAGTTTGGAGATGTGACGAGTCAGAATCCAGCGTTTAAAACGCAGCGATTATAACACTCGTCTGGAGATTGAAATCCATCTTTGTGCACGTGTCAATAATTCCTAGCCATATGGAGGCAAGAGGAGCCGTCAGTTTCGGATTACTTTACATACATAAAAACAAAATTAAAATGAACCTTAATGACAAAAAAAAAAAAATGGATTACTACCTATATAAATCAATCCAAGATACCAAAAAAAAATCATTCGAATTGACTTATCTGCTCTGCGATGTCGGTAAGTAAAATATCAAAAAGTATTTTAAATTACTTATTAATAAAAATATTAAAATGTGTATTATAAATGAATTTTTAATATTTTCACAGGGGTCTATTCTAGGATAGTTCATTTGTCTTCGTTAACTTGTAATTTAAGTATTATTTAATTAATATCTACTTCTTTGTTTCAGATGTCCAGCGATATTTTCCCCACTAATTCTTCATACTCACCAATTCCTGCTGAACAAGCCCTACGTCAAAAAGTGGTCAACTATTTGGAAAGAGACGGACCATTTCAACCATTTCAATTTGAGGAAACACCACCTTGCAGCAATAGTAACAACAGTAACAATAATAAAAGACGAAGAAGTGATGTTGTTTACTCATACATACAGAAACCATCAACCGGTCATCGTAGTAAAATAATACGAATACAAGTTTTTGACGCGGAAGAATTCACAAATTCACTATGTGATTGTAATGCCAATATATGTGTCCAACATGTTGTGGGGAATGTATTTAATGATGATATTTATAAATGTGTTAAGGATATTTTAAGCAAATTGCATAAAAAAATGTGAATAAACAATCAATTCAATCTCCGTATGGTTGTCTCATATTCATGAATAAAGAAAGATTATTATAATTATATTTCAGCTGTTTTATTTCTATCACTCCTGTTAGTAAAATATCAAAATAAAAGTCACCACCACACCAAACAGACAAACAAACAAACAAATAGACAAATACTTAGTTACACATTAATTAAAATTACTTAACACTTCTTTATGATAGGGTACACTTACATTTTATACACATACCCATACTTGTTATTGTATGAACAATAACAAGTCATGACATGAGTCTGTACTCATAATGTAAACCTATTCATTTGTCGTAGTCGTAGGTATACATTAGGAATGTGGTATATTGGTTTAATCGAAATACTACATGCTGATTTCTGATGTAAATTAATAATTATAACTTTATAGCTATGAGGCACACGATGGGTAGAAAAGAATACGATCTGCTTCCTTACGGGAATGGGAATGTGTTTGTTATGTAAACAATCAGTCGTGCTTAGCAACTGATTATGAATAAGATTTTTAAACGACGTTGGTATTTGTATTATACTCAGAGACCACATTAACCCATAATAAATTCACATCACTGCATCATACATTACTAAATGAAAATTTTGTCTCCCTGCAAGGGAAGGAAATACCTACATGTAACTTATAAATACCTAATAGGTAACTCTCAGTAATAAATATACACCATCATAGAATAAAATCCCAATAGTAGAAGTTTAATTCCGAATGGAGTATTATAAACGATAGTAAGATTAGTATA
This sequence comes from Griposia aprilina, assembly GCA_916610205.1. Lineage (NCBI taxonomy): Eukaryota > Metazoa > Arthropoda > Insecta > Lepidoptera > Noctuidae > Griposia > Griposia aprilina. The sequence continues at coordinate 16,969,781 of OU744307.1, read as the reverse complement.
AACGATCTTGAATAGATGTCTCATTTCGATCTGAATGCAACAGTCACTTTGAATAGATGATTCTGAATACAATTAACATTCGTTTTGAATAGAGGATTCTGAATGTCGAATAGTCATAGGGATACTCGAATGGTTGAACTGTGAAATATAGGGTATTCAGATCTGAATGATAAGATCTGAATACCCTATATTTCAACTACTCAAGTAATTAGCAACAATACTTCTTAGATCTTACCTTATTCATTACAGATAATAGAAGTGCCAATACACACACATTTAGACCTTAGGGAGGTTGTCAGTATTGAAACTAATTAATTAACGTATGCATATTTTTGTTGTGACATAATTAACATAACATCAAGCCTGTAATCCCCGAAGGGTTGTGCAGAGCTGTAGGTACCTGTGGGTGTAGTACACCCACATTTCGTCAGTTATGTTTAAGTCGCATGTAATAGAGGGAGTTGAGAGCAGTGGTGGCCCAGTGGTAACGGCCGCGACTTACCGAGTTGTAGGTCGCAGATTCGAACCCAGAAAGGCGCTTTACTTTATATAACTTATTTCATCACCACTGCTCTCAAACCGAGGAACTGTGAGGAAACCAGCCTGTCCTAGAAGAACGCAATGGGTAGCTCGCCGTCCGGTTATTGAACAATAAACGAACCAACAAAAAAAAAACGAAGGCGTGAAATCTACCAACCCTTACAGCGGGATAATTGCGTAACACACTAACAGTAGGAATGGCTTTCATTTTGAATTTTTGACAGTTCAACAACATTCATTGCGTTATCTTCGTTAAAGAGCTGACAATTTTTTCGAACATAAGAAGCAATAGATTAGCAATATCCTTCAAAATTTTTCAAATTCAGATTGATAATGTTCCGCAATATTAGTGCTGGCCCCGCGTGGTAGGATTACGGCCCACTGCCTCTCACCGAGAGAAGGCCTGGGTCCCAGCAATGGGAACATCATAGGCTAATTAAGCAGCAGAGGGCGAGCATATTGCCATCAACCGGGCACAAATCCTGACTCCGGGCTGCTACTAAGAAATTTTAAATAGGAAAACCCAATAACACGTTGCCCGACCCGGGAATCGAACCCAGAACCTCATGCTCAGCTATAGCGCTAGCGACCACTAGACCAATGAAGCCCTTGCACTTGGTGACTTGCAAGTAATAGTCCTTTTTAGCCGTTGCATAGTCACACGTTGTCATTAAACAATAATAATAATACCAGCCTATTATTATCCCACTACAAGCCAAAGGCCTCTTTTCATACACAGAAGGCACGAGCATTAATCACCATGCTTGCTCAAGACGGGTTGACATTAGGATATTTAAAGAAATAAAAATACTGTAGCTATGAATATTTCTATATTTATAATAAGTCATGTTTAAATTATAAGTACTTATGCAAGTTACAACTTAAGTTAGTTATCGTGAATAGACTAGAGAAGGAACTACTTTTTAACAAAGTTGGTAGCAGCTTTAATTAATTTAAATAACATTTTATAGTGAAATTAAGTATTCAGGGAGGCAAGGACATCGACGGGCAAATTGTAACCATTGATTCGGTACTTACATGTTTCTGAACCCCCCCTGCGTTGAAAGCTTTCGTCGATAATTTAAAAAAAAAATGCTTTTCCAAACATTTTTCTATGAAACACCAGTTTTTTTTTAATAACCTACTATAAATGTCTACCCTGGGGGCTCTAGGATCATGTGCTGAATTCATGGTTACAGTTTGCGTATCGATGTCCCTGCCGCTCTGTATAAATCATACAAATTAATTATACAAAACTATACAATAATTACTTATTGAGGAAAAAAAAATCGGTTAGTACAAATTGATTAATTACAAAAATAACTTAATGAATAATCAAGGAGCAATGCATCAATACTTCTACGAGGAATCATCAATCATTTAATAGAAGACATTAAAAACCATATAACATCAGTGTGGAGTTAAGGCTCCCACAAACAGAAACAAACAATTTCCGAAATTGTTCTAGTAGAGTCGCGTCGTGCCTGTATGCGGGAGCTTTTAAGTCTGGCGTCACTACTATTTCTGTGGACCATATCAGCCGATCGGTTAATTAAAAGAAACTAGTTTTTATGTAATTAAAGCGCGTTAATTACGGCATATTCGTTATTATTCGTTGTCAAGGCCTTCTCATGTGAGGTCAAATGGAAGCAAAACAATAAGCATCAATAATAGAGGTCTAGAAATTAATTGTTTTGTACTCGAACTTGGCAATACTGATGTATGGCGCCAACTCATTTAGTTTCCAATTAAAATTGCGATCATTAAGAATTAAATTGGTGCTATGTCCACTTTATATATGACTCAAAATTGTATTTGGTTAAGAAGGGTTTATATCTTAAATTCATAATCAAACAATGGTAGTGAATAGTGATACTATAACTTGATCTTTGCAAATTTTCAGCATTCGACCTTTTAATGAACCCAATGTCGGATAAAAACAAATATTTACATTATTGCGTTAACATTCTGCCAATTTGTGAATTCTGAGACCCGCTTGATTATTAAAAACAACGTGACAAAACTTATCAAGTTAGGACCTACTAATTCCATGCATTTCATAGTCATTGACAATCGAAGGCTCCATAATAGAATACCTTTGCCCAACCCTACAAACTTCACATGGCGTGACAGTAAAGTCAATCCATTTTGACATTCATGACAGTTATGCAATCTCAATATTAATATTAGCTGTACCAACGATCACAGACATATACCAATGGCCTAGATAGTTGAACCTAAAATCAGAGTAAGCTGTTGGCTCCTAACTATATCGTTAAATTTAAACGAAGTAATTATTTTAGCTAGAACACGACTCTCTATCGTAAAATATTTTACTGTTGGTTCCGAAAAGAGGCCAAGTTCAAATAAATACTGGAACGTATGAATATTTGAGCGAACGTAAATCAATATTGTGGTGTTTTATATAAATATTTATGGTTTGTTTTATTTTGTATACCATATATTTTTTTATAAATCATTAGTTATAATATATTATTTTTATTTAAACACCATGTGCATTTTTTTCGCAAAATGTAATTTGTTCTAAAATGTTTACTCAAAAAGTCTAGATTCCATTTAGTTTATATGTTATTCAATGCTCGCATAAGTTTTTAACGTAATAGCTTATTAATATGAAAAACAATGTAGAAAACATTGTTTTTCAAATTGAAATTACATTTGTTACTTAAATAATCATGTTTTACCGTTGCAACCATCATCCTAGCAGTTTTATTTACAATAAAAAAAAAGCGGGCAAATCTGGGTCGGGCAAAGTGTTATTGGGTTTTTCCATCTGGAATTTCTCATTAGCAGCCCGGAGTCTGGATTTGTGCCCGGTTGATGGCAATAGGCTTGCCTCCTATTACATGGGACTTAAACATAACTGGCGAAATGTGGGTGTACTATAGGTGCAGCTCTGCCTAACCCTACGGAGAATACAGGCGTGATATTATGTTATGTTATTGTATTAAAAAGCTCCCAAGTGCGAGTCGGACTCGCACACGAAACGTTCCGTACCCCAAATAATATTTAACACTACATATTTTTTTTATCATTTGTTGTATAGCGCCCATAGTAACACACATTCTGTGAATATTTCACAAAAAAAAAACACACAAATCACAAATTTCGGTTCAAAAGATACAGCCCTGTGACAGACGAACTGACAGCGGACTCTTAGTAATAGGATGACGTTGGCACCCTACGACTACGTAACCCAAAAAATGGCGTCATAACGTTATTAATAACGGTAGCTATATCTACCGACTTCGTTAAAAGTAGCCCAGTTATAATACAGTTACTAACGTATAATAAATTAAAATTACAGCCCTATTTTTAGTTTATTCATCCATCAACGTTAAAGGTGAACATCCATTCGGTAACGATGCTATGTGAGATTTGTATGGCTATATTATTGTAATTATATGCTCTAAATACGTATTTATAACACTTAGTAAAACAATGGTCTTATCAAATCTTATTATCGCTCGTAGTTAAATGTTAATGGCCGCACGGTTCTATTGAAGGTTAAGCTAAGCTTTCCGCGGTCGGGTCGTGGATGGGTGACCATCCATTAGATTGCGAAATCCCTGTGTGCCTTGGCAAGCACGTTTTGAGCCGTTGGTCTCGGCTGTCATTCGTAGATCTTTGACAGTCGTTACGGGTAGTCAGAAGCTGAAGTCTGACACTCAGTCTTACCAAGCGGTATCGTGTTACCCAGTAACTGGGTTGTGGAGGTCAGACAGGCAGTCACTCCATGTAAAATACTGGTATTCAGCTGCATTCGGTAAGACTGAAAGCCAACCCCAATATAGTTGGGAATGGACTAGGCAGATTGACTAACTATCGCTGCCTAAGTTCCAGCTTAAAATTGATAACACAAATAATTTTTCATTTTCGTAGGTACCTACTCAAAAAAAAAAAAGTGGTGAATGATCTTATTGGTAAGGCCAAGAGGTCAACTGTCACTGAAAATGCCAAGTTATACTACTATCATAAAGAGGCCATGAGAGCCAGAGTGGCCTAACTACTTAAACAAAAGTTTTCAGTAGGAAAAAATAGAAACCCTGATTAAAAATAAATTAATATATAAATTAACCTATTTAAAAAGTAACTTAATTTTTTTAAACTAATTTGTAGGTCACTGTGGCGCTATGACTTTTACCGTTATGAGCTGTTTTTTTCAAATAAAATCAGTAGATATTGGAAAAATGACAGTTAGGCTGCTCTGGCTCTCATGGCCTCCATTCATTCATAGTTCGGTAAAATGGAATAAATATGGGCAGTTGTTATTCAAGACATGTCAGAAAGTGTAGTGTACCGGTCAGCATTAGTGATAAGAAACCAGGGGGACTACTCTATAAGCACGAAATCCGTCGTTTCGGCCGACGTTACGGGCATTTCCTACTCCGTATTACCTGCGGACATAAATTTAGTTTGGGGCCTAACGTAAGAACTAATGACACCACGATGTGACGGTTATCCCAACTCCCGGTGTGTTTTTACCTGACCGAAAAATTTAATAATTAATCGGGTGTAGGGCTCACTCCAAAGTTTCAAACTACTATCGGACGGGCCCGTATCTTCGTTGACGGGCTTATAGAGTAGTCCCCCAGTGTCGACGAATATAGTTGAAGTTTAGTAAGAAACCGATGAATATTTTCGAATAAAAATTAATTAATAGAAAACAAACAGTTAATTTATCAAATTAAATTACAGTCGAAAGCGTCCATCGGTTTCTTATTAACTATATCCGATGAACCTGGTTACTTAGTTCTTTTGGTAACTGTACATGAGTCCACTAAACTTTCTGCAACTTCAAACCAAGTTATAAAATAGCAATCGACTAAAATAAAATTGCCTTAACAAAAAAAATTGCGTGTCCCATAAAATTAGTCATCTGTCAAATATAAATCTGAAATCGCTAACCCGTCTTGAGCAAGCGTGGTGATCAACGTTCGTGCCTTCTGTGTATGAGAAGAGGCCTTTACCCTGCAGTGGGTCAATAATAGGCTGGTATTATTATTATTGGACCCTGCCATGAAAATAATATGAAAAGTAACAAATCTATTATTTCTTTCAACATTTTGAGAACAATCACGCGTGCATGAATAAATCGGAAAAATACCGTTGAATATGGGTTAACCTATTCAACGGTATTCTCCATGAAAAACAGGAAGTTTACCCACAAACGCATTATAGTGTTGGGTGATCCATTGAGAGGTGAGCCGTGTAACACGGCGCGGGCAATGACCGAATAAAATGAGGAATGGATGCATCTCGATCATTCCGATACGCTTCAACGATTTTATTAGCCGACTTTTATCAGGGTTGCCTCTTTTGTCTGGTGGTCGCAAGCGCGGCTGTTGAGCATAAGATCCTGGGTTCGATTCCCGAGTCGGGCAAAGTGTCATTGGGTTTCCCACCAGGAAGTTCTCAGTAGCAGCCCAGAGTCTCGATTTGTGCCCGGTTGATGGCAATAGGCTCGCCTCCTATTACATGGGACTTAAGCATACCTGGCGAAATGTGGGTGTGCAATAGGTACATCTCTACCCAACCCTTTGGGGAAATAAGGCGTGAAGTTTTTTTATGTCACTATCAGGGCTGCCAAATCTACGCTTATCTAGTACGAATTTATCTTTCTTATTATTGTCTTGTTTTTTCGGTTAAGGTTTTAGAGATAATATTATTTGACGTGTGTAAAATAAATATTTGTTGTAAGTTTATCTAATGTACAAGGTTGGGTTATAAAATGATTTAATCAGTTCCTTGGATTTCTAAACATACTTTAGTTCTAATCTTAATGGTAAATTGATTGTTAAAAGTTAGAGAAACATCTCGAATTTTAACGACAGCTAAAAACAGACTCTAAAACTACGTTTTCAAAAACCTCTTTTCAAGTTCAGTTCATCGTAAAATTATTATGATTTAACTTAACCTATCTGAAAACTGGTTAAGGCCTCGCCTTACATGCACGAGGTTGTGGGTTCAAATCCGGGCAAGTACCAATGTCACTTTAACAACAAAACATCACGAGGAATCTCGGATTTATGATTAATATAAATCTGGAATCGCCAACCCGTCTTGAGCAAGCGTGGTGATCAATGCTCGTGCCTTCTGTGTACGAGAAGAGGCCTTTGCTCTGCGGGACAATAATAGGCTGGTATTATTTTATATATCTCAAAACGCAAAAATGTCGATAAAACTCCAGCCCTATCGTTCGTTTCGCATGACATAGTCGCCTTCAGTGCAGTGTTACCACAGTTCTAAGAACCGGACTTCCGCTCACACTACCAAATAACTCGATTATGTTCAGTCTTTTTATAGACGATTCCTAGAAACATGAATAAACTTCAGTCTTATCGTCTAAGGAGTTTGATTATTTTCCTGTCCTGTTGTCGACAGTTTTTTTATTATTATTGTGATGACAGAATTTTGCAGAGTTAACCAAATTAGTGACGTAATTTTTTTGTGAGAACCTTTAATCAATTTGTTAGTATTGTCTATAACATTGTTTAATGCTTATAAAGGGTTAATATAGTTTCGTTATTGCTGGGATAAACCAATAAAATAAGAAAAACAATCAGCGTAAAAATTGATTCAATACGAAACAGCATCCTATTGTATAGAATAAAAATCCTTTTAAATGAACAGACAGCTGTGCTGCTGGACAGTTTATTTCGCCAGTTCTTCTTCCCAGCTAAAGCACTAGGAAGTGGTGAAGGTTGGGCTTTTCGGGCGACTGTTTTATGTAGTTTTGAGTGACGTTCAAAAAGTTATGATATTCAGCCTAATTTGAATAAATTACTTTGGTTTTGACATCCGAAAATAAAATATGTATGTTTCTGGCTCTACAAGTCAGAAATCAATTTCAGTGAAACTGATTATCCTCAAAAGGTATACAATTTAGCTACACATAATGTTACAAAACAATGTGTTCAAACAAAGAAACAAACGTTCAGCACTTCATAAAATTATTTAGTTAACACTTGAACAAACAAATATGTGACTAGGCATGTACTTACAGAAGGTTACATTGTACTAGTTAGCACAATATATTAACAACTATGTGACAATATCTTACAGAAATATTATCTATAAAGAAACTGCTCGAGAACGTGAGAGAGTAGGAAAAATATAAAATTTGTTTTAATTAAATTGCAACTGTTGCAAGATACATGTAGATTATGCAAACGAGCCGTGTGCCCGATGGAGTATCCAATCGGCAAAAGTGTCAAAATTCCATACAAACTTTCATTCCCTATTTAACCCTTATAAGGGATGAATTTTCCAAAATCCTTTCTTATTACTCACTTTCGTTGTTTAAGGGGACTCTTGTGCAAAATTTCAAGCTTCTAGACCAATGATACCCAAATTGGTCTATAGTAAATAGAACCGAAGGGGTCGATGACGACCTACAAGGGGTCCATGTGGGTGAAAAAAATAATTGGGGGTTTGTGAGATATAAGCGGGAGTCTACGATAGTGGATCTCATTTAAGCAACACCTTAATTGCGTGAATTTGAATCATTTATTGATCTAGAGCAATGATACCCAAAATGGTCTATATCGACCCCCGGGAGTCAACGATGAACTAGAAACGGTCCATGTCAGTGAAAAAGAATTTTGGGGTCTACTCAAAACCGAAAAACATGGCAAGTGGTCTACGAGACAAAAATGTTTGGGGACCTCTGTGGTAGACCCAGCGGTTCAGGCTGACGTATGTCAGTGAATCATCATTCTTCTGGCCATATTCTATTTGTGGTCGATGCAACAAGTATTTTCTTCCATACTTCTCTATTGGTCGTTATCTCGGCAGTCAGCCCCTTTCCTACCAACTATAACTCACTAACTAACTATATCATCATTCACACAGTCCATCTATCGTCTCTCTTTTCGTGTATGAACTTAAGATTTTTATTTAGTAGATTGTAAACCTACGCACGAAAACGTTTTAGATACAATAAGATTCAATGAAGTTTTCTGTTTGAAAAAGTGAAACTTAAATCTATGCAAACTCTATCTTTTATCTGTGCAATAAAATTGACGTCTGACAGTTTTTGTATAAAAGAACTGTCAAAAATTCATCTCTTTTATCTGTGCAATAAACATGACGTCTGACAGTTGTTGTATGGAAGAACTGTCCAAATTTAAGTGTTGAGTCCTAACCGCCGCGCACCGGGACTTATCGTAAGAAATTGCATTTTTTATCGTAAACAATATAGTTTTATATAATTATTGTTTATGATAAAAGTCGCTTAGGATAAGTTGGTGGTCAGGGGTCGATTTATTTGCAGGATATGAATAACAATACTGATATAAAAGACTTAACATTACTTGGACAAGAGGAAGTCTGAAAGTGGCACCGGTAACTGAAAAGTTATGTGGAAATCGGCTGTCATGGTATGGGCATGTAATGCGCAGGAATGGGGAAAATGTCGTGAGGAAAGTTCTGAGTATGAAAGTGGATGGGTACAAGAGTAAGGGCAGACCAAAGAAACAATCGCCGTCGCCTCCTTCTGTGAGGAAGTGATGGTCGCTAAGGAGGCGGCGGGAAGGGAGAGAGAGGATACAACCTCCCTTCCAACCCGTAGCAGACGCACCGGGCGCTGGAGGGCGCGTAACGATCTCCGGCCGCCTTAGGGTGAAGCCTGCAGGCAACAGGCTTGGGGAGTTTGTTGCCTGAACAGTGAAAGGCCCGAGACGGCGGCGCGCCGTGTTCCGCGCGCGCTTCTCTCTAGAGTAATTGCAGCCGTATGCGGCTGTTAAAGGTGACGGGGTCCGCATGAATTCATGCGGGCCTACACCTAGCCGGGGGAGCGTGATGAAATGCGCAAGCACTCCAGCACCCGGCTAAAGGTAGCAAAAGAACACCGTGTGGTTTTAGTCAGTAAGAGTCTGACAGACCCGTACACCCACCCCAGGGTGAAGGACATCCATGCGGATTTCCATACGATAAAAAAAAAACCAAAGAAACGATGGTTAGACTGTGTGAATGTTGATATGGATAGAAAGGGGGTGACTACCGAGATGACGACTAGTAGAGAAGTGTGGAAAAAAATTAAACCGACGAAAAAAGCAACTGAAAAGCAAAAAATAACTCTTTCAGTATAAGTAAGCTCTTAAATTAATGTAAATTACAAATTTTGAGTCGGCGCCAAACATACAAGGCGCCATGAAAACTTATGGCAGCTTGATTGATCGTCGTTAATCGATCTGCGGTGATTGTTTATATTGTAAGTATTGTAGAAATGAACCTATTTTCCTTTATATTCTATGCCATAAAGATTTATAAACGTCTTTTAATTTCTTACTACCTGCCAAGATAGCTCGACGGAGCCCCGCTTAGCGTGGCTCCTATTTCTGTAACCAACCAAACCTCGGGTGGCCCCTGACGTCGGTCGGCGTGGGTTAATAAGCAGGTCGACGGAGCCCCGCTTGGCGGGGCTCCTATTTCTGTCTAAAGGGTTTAAAGGAACCTAACCAACCGAACCTCGGGGTGCCCCTGATGTGGACCTTCTATGGTTAGATTTGGTGAGCATTTATCCATTTTAGTAGGCAATAAGAATATAAATACAACACGTACCATTATTCTGATGAGTAATGATAATTATTTTGGAACTTAAGGCGTTGTTCTTTAGGCACCTCGGTATAGAGAGGCTTTATTTTATTTGAAGTTAACATATTTTACCTTTGGTACTTAGTCTTAGAGCGATATTTTGTATAACTGTTTGTGGTACGTACTTGTAATAAGGAGTGTTCATATCTTGTATGAGTTTATATTTGAGTGCTACTTTTTGATGGATGACTTTTGCTACCTGATTGTGTCTATGTGTATAGTCTGTTTTAATATTATTATTATCATTACTTTGCCTTTAATTATAAGATTATTTGTTCCTGTATATTTAACGTAGTAACACTTCATTGAGTTCAAATACATTTCTTTATTTTTGCACCATTCATCATCATCATCATCAGCCTATATACGTCCACTACTGGACGTAAGCCTCTCCTAGTGAACGCCATTGAGCCCGATCCTTGGCTCTCGTCATCCAGTCTCTGCCAGCTGCATTTCGCAAGTTGTCAGTCCACCTGGCCGGCGGGCGCCCCACACTACGTTTGCCTAAACGCGTTCTCCACTCTTGAACTTCTACGAGAGATGTGACCAGCCCATTGCAGCTTCAGCTTGCTTAGTCTTTGAGCTATGTCGATTACCTTGGTTCTCTGGTGGATAACGTCGTTTTGGATTTTATCCTTCAGAGAGACTCCAAGCATAGCTCTCTTCATAGCTCGCTGAGTGACTTTAAACTTATGGACCAGTCTCACCGTGAGTGTCGACGTTTCTACTCCGTAAGTCGTAATCAGTAGGACACACGCGTTGAAGACTGTCGTCTTTAGGCACTGCGGTATAGACGACGAGAAGAACTGATGAAGTTTACCAAATGCTGCCCATCCCAGCTGAATCCTACTATCGGCTTCTCTCTCAAAATTGAGTTGGGCCTATAGTTTTTATGTTGAAATTGTTATCCCATTTATGTATAGTCACCATCTTTCCCAGTTTCCATTTTATAGGGAATATGCCAGAAGTTAAGGATTTGCTGTTCATAGCTGTAATAAATATTATCTTTATTAATTTATAAGCTTTTGAATGTTTTGAGTATGCTCTCACTGCTAATATTTAGAACTTCCCTCGACTGCCTTCCGTACCCAACATCACACCCTCTATGACAGTCATACTCCAGCTAGGCTTAAAGTTCTCATTAAGATGAATGAAATAAGCCCAAACACGATCTAACTGATGTCAGCTGTCGAGGAGCCCTCTCGACTGTCTTCCGTCTCCATCATCAGATGATCTTTAGGTCTCTTTTTTGTTGAAGCATCATTAGAACTACGTATATGTGCCAAGTTTCAACAGAATCGGTTCACAAGGGAACATTCTGTAGATGAGAAATCATTAACCCCTATTTTTCTACCCTCAGGGGTGGATTTCGTTTTTCAATTTTAAATGGGACCAACTTTGGGGTATACTCTTTCCATTAAAAAAAGAATCATCAAAATCAGACTACTCTGTAAAAAGTTATGCGTGGTCATAAATAAAAAATAAAAAAATAAAAAATACAGGTAGACTTGAGAACCTCCTCTTTTTTTTTTCGTCGATTAAAAAAGACATGTTGTTCCGAGTCCAAATAAATTGGGATAAGGGCAAGAGCATGATGTAAGAACTTGTCTTGGAACAGTAGAATAGTCAAATTAGTTTGACACATAAAACATGACTACGATATGGCGAAAGGCCAATCATTATATTATTCATATTTTAATGACTCTGTTGATACTAGCACTGTTTATCATCATGATTTGTGAAGCTGTGACTACACTATACCGATATCAATTTCATATTCGATTTTCAAACATATTCAATTTGACGTTTGACTTCTCAAAATGTATCTCACATATACTGCCTCTGTGCTCCAAAAAATGCAGCAATAGACCGTCTGTGTTGCCATCGACAATGCCGTGGAAGTGGCGAAGTTTTGGGCAAATAAAAATACACTGTCGTGCCATCGACATGACGAAGAAGAATGTACGATATTCCGAAAGAATCTAGTCGTTGTGGCACGTTTTCTAAAATCTATTGATTTCATGTAAGTAGCTAAGTAGGTACATAGATAGGCAGTGTTCAGAATAGTAATAAAAATACCTACAAGCTTATCAAAACGCGGAAATTAAAGTAAAACATTGCTATCTTACGGTTATCTTATATATGTAGGTACCTTTATATCTATAAAGGTACCTACACTAGTTTCATATTAATTATATAAGAAAACCCAGCACCTATGAAAATGTCATAAAGTTTGACATACATATTTTCGTTACAGCGTTTGTCTATGCGCAGACACCGGAAAAGCCTTATAAACAAACTTACTAAAATAGAATCATCTATGTAATATTTATGGTTTTGACATTTCTGGGCCGGATGTGATTTATCGATCTATTAGTTTGTTTATGCATTCCCTTTGAATGTAAAATCTTACTAATTATTGACATTATTATTATATCCGATTAGATTGCAAACTCAAAAAATAAAATTGTCGCGTGCCTTGTCTATGATATGGTCAGTTTTGGCGCCATCTGGATTTTTTTTGATTTTTTGCAATGCTTTTTTGTCACATTGCCAAGAAGTTTTACATTGCAAAAATAGTTGTTAATTATTTCGTCTAGCGTCCGCATTAAAAATATTTTTGTCGAGTGACGTACTCTGTAGGTGGGGGGGCTAGACAATCGTAAATACAGAACTTTTTACGCTCCGCGTTATCGAAAGTCACCGTAATGACGTTATAATGAATGGTTTGGGCCACACTCAACACAAAAAAAAAATCCAGTTGCACATTATGCTGAGATACGCTCGTCTGAGAACAACAAAAAAATTTGAACCCACATTCCTACAGAACAAAGGAATTATTACAAATATCGATGCGGATAATGTGGTCACAAATGTTGGTGCTACTGTATAACCTCAAAGTTCACTAAAGGAAAATTTTACCAAACTATTATATCAGTATTGTAATTCTTATCCTGCGAATAAATAGACCCCTGACCGCGAACTTATAGTAAGTGAAATTTATCTTAAACTATTGTTTAAAACTATCTTGCTTACGATAAAAAAAAAATGCATACATAAGTACATATACATAAACTCACGCCTTCTTCCCATGGGGGTAGGCAGAAACTACAGAACGCCACCTGCTACGATCCTTACATACTCCTTTTGCCTCGTTTACGTTCATACGTCTGGGTCATACACGAACCCCGGTTGCGAGTACTACGAACCTGGCATTACTGTAGAAAGAAAAAATGCATGTTCGTAAAAATATCGCGTACGAAAAGTGGCGCTCAGGACTCAAAACTTTGAATTTTTGACAGTTCTTCCATACAAAAACTGTCAGACGTCAATTTTATGCCACAGATAGAAAATAGACTTTGGTAAAATCAGCCCTAAGACATTGCCTTCGACTTTGTTACATTCAATTTAATTTAAAACATCAACATCATAATCTATGTACCTCTACACTAGCTATGAATGGTTTACATTATCAACTTTCTCTTCCATTATTCTGGCTGGACAACCAATTACTGCAGCTTATCTTAATCATTTTAATTAAACCTCATTGCTTTATCATACCGAGCCATTCTCCATCAAATAGAAACTGGTTTACTAACAAATATCTTGATGTACCGTGCCATATTGGAAACACCTTCACTTTCTAATTAAATTAATATACCTACGTAACTAATGATCCCGGACTACTCTTAAAGCACGAAATCCGTCGTTTTGGCCGAAGTTACGAGCGTTTCCTAATCCGTATCACCAACGGACATAAGACTACTTCGGGACCCGAACTAAGAATGGATGACAACACGATTTGACAGTTATCCTTACTCCCGAAGTGTATTTGCCTGTCCGAAAAAGTATATTAAGGCGCAGATATACGACTTTTAATGATTTCAAATTGAATATCACGTCTAAACGAATAGTCTTATTTGTTTGAATAAAATATATGATAAACTAGACTATTTTCTTCGTAATTTGAAACTATATTTTTATAACATAGTGTAATTAATTTGTATAGTAATGTCTAACGGGAACACAAAAACGATAATCACGCAAAAACTATCGGGTATATTTTCATGAAATCTGCACCATCTAAAATACAATTTAATTACCTAAATTTTTGTATACGGATTTTATTTGTATTGTGTTTGATAAATCAAGGTGGGTTGTTTTTGCGAATAAACTAGATGCGCGTTGAAGCGGGGTCTCTTGCGGGCGACGGGTGGCAGTGCATCGCTGACCAATGTCCGGGTAGACGCTAACGCTCTTTGCAATTTTATTCGCTTAAAAGTTTCGCATGCTCCTCCCACTCGCTCAAGGTCGCTGGCACTTATTGACGCCTTAAATGGGAGTAGGGTTCATTAAAGTTTTGTTGAACTACTGTCGGACGGGCACATATCTTCGTAGATGAACTTTCAGGGTAGGCCCCCAGATCGGAGTTAGGGAAAATAAGGACCATGGCTTTAAACAAAATTGATTGGCAATCGAAAAAAATTAAGTCAAAAATCAATCTGCCTGCCTTATCCCAACCATGTTGGGGTCGGCTCCCGGTCTAACCGGATGCAGCTGAATACCAGTATTTTACATGGAGTGACTGCCTCTGGGTAACACGAGACCCCTTGGTAAGACTGGTTGTCAGAGGTTTGGGCTTCTAGCACCCGTAACGGCTGTCAAAGAGCTACGAATGACAGCCGGGACCAACGGCTTAACGTGCTTTACGAGGCACGGAGCGATCTCGATATGTAATGGATGGTCACCCATCCACGAACCGACCGACCGAAAAAAATGAGTATCAATAGCAATAGAATTTATATCCGCGTCAGCAGTATAAATAAAACGTTTTAATGATATTTTATGTTATTTAAAAACCTATGGATACCTAAGCAAAAGCTTTTTATGATTCCCCATTTAGATCAAAAGATTAATAGGTCTTTAAAAAAAAGGGTTTCCAGAATTACATACCTGCGAAAAGCGAACACTCCCATTAAACTTTTATTAATAACGCTTCTGATTTTTTTTTTCTATCTTCTCTTACTGTCCATAAAATAAACTTTTATAGCTACTTCCATGTCTACCAAAGTTCAAACTTCAAAGCACATCTCTCAGTGCGTATTAACCTAACATTCACCTTCAATTGGTACGGTCAACGGTAAGTCAATAATAAGACTTGAACCACGAAAGCCGCTCTATTGCTACGATATAAAGGCGCTGTGAATGTCAAATTGTTATCATGGACTGCGTTTAACTGTACCTACATTCAAAGCGTGCTTACGCGCACGTGCCCATTAGTATAATGGTGCGTTCATTATTATGAGTACATCTGGAGAACCACATGTCCAAGTCAGTCAAACACTCGAAGTGGATTAATAGTTTAAAATTGGAAAGAATCTTAGAACGTCGTGCCTCGGTTTGAAAATCAACATTTTAGTTTATGGTCAAGTTTAAGATCGGTTGCCAGTATTGGCAGGCCCTCAATTTAGAATTTCACGACCGATCACTGATTATTTTCTCGTAATTTATGTTTTTCCAGGACTATGATTTGCTACCCTTGCTGTTCGTTACATAATCGTCCTATTTTCGGGAACAGATCTGTCTAAGTACGTAATCTGAATATCTCACAGATATATTTCTTTGAGCATCTATCAACAAAATAAATCAAGTATCTATATATAAGATAGTTGGTTCAGGCTGGCCAGGCCATAACAAATATCTTATTTAGCAAGTGACAGTGATTAAGTCAGTTTCTATAAGTACCGTAAATATTAGTCCGAGGTGTGAAATAACAAATTGACTTGTTCAATAGGATCACATTGATTGACCAACTGACATAACGATGTTTACAGCAATCGATTAGTTTATTTATCAAATAAAGACAGCTACTTTGACACAAGTAAAAAAATACTGTACATAGGTGGTCCTAATGCCTGAGGCATTTTCTACCAACCGGCCAGCCAACCGGGTGATGCACAGAAAACACATAACAGATGCAACGTTTCTAATATGTGCTTCATACGATGAACACGAATGAAAATCCCACTTTATATCATTTAAAAGTTGGTTTCTTTAATACAATTTTAAGACTGGCGTCAATATAGTACAATATTACATTTTCATTGGATTATAATGTTTGACATTATTACTTTATGTCTATTTAACTCGCTCTGATTGGTTGTAATAAATTACTTCAAGAGTTGTCATAGATTATGCGTTGCCTTCCCCAAAATCTTCACCATTTTACAGAGCTACGAGGATATTTTGGCGCTTGAATGACTTTGTCGGGGGCGCTTTTGGTTATACATTTGTGAAATTGGAAATTGTATCGAAAAAACAAGATGGCGGCGTTGTTAGTTCCGATTTTGTCCACGCGCCAAAATATCCTTGTACAACTATACTTGATTACCGAATACCTCTAGAATAGTGCATTGTTAAAAAAAAAAAAAACAGTTACATAACGCGGGAATTTTAATATTGGTACGTCAACCATTTTAGTGTTGAGTTCCAACCAATATGAGTATGTAAATATTTCTCGCTTAATTACTTATGGTAATAGTGTACCTTTTCTTTGTAATATACTTTTGTTAGATAAAGGTCGATGTTTACGCGAGTTAGTACATAATACAAATTATGTGTTTCTACAAATTGTAGGAAGGTAGGTACATGTTGACATACATTATTTTATTTTGTCTGCCTGCAAAGACCTTCAATGGGCGGTGGAATTTCAAATGATAAAATAAGTCATGTCTGTTTCTTATTTATTTTATTAGAGGACATTCCCGACTCCTGACGAAACTACTTTTTGCTTTTTGCATTAAAGATTGAAGTTTAGTATCGTGAACACGTGAGTTGAATATAGTGATGCTTAACATAAAGTTAGTTGAAAATTCACTTCAATTGTTGTGGATTTTCTGAAGGAGCCACCTCCATTTCGGCAACGTCACGATCCTACTAGGTATCAATGGTAGAGTAAACCAACAAACGCAGACTTTAGAATAAAAATATTAAAAAAATAACAATCGTCAAATGTCACTTTGTGACAGTTTATGTTGACGGCAACGAATTAAAAGAAAGAAAAAAAAACATCTACACAATTGTCAGCCAGTAAGGTTAATTTGGCTCGTTCCCTCCACAATTCAAAACACAAATGTTCGAAAGTACGAACAGAAAACTTCTCTACATAGTAACATAATCCGAGTTGAGATAGGGCAATATCGCCACAGGCTAACTACATTTATCTACTGGAGCAAACAGGCACAGATTATGCAGTACAACAACACGTGCTTAACCTAACACGAACGAGGTCACAGGCCAGTAGTACAAGTTAGTTAGTTACTAAGTACTTGTAGGAGTAGGCACCTGTCTCCGAGTAAAAACGAGTTGGCGAGCAACGAGCCAGGAGTGTGTAGTTCGAAAAGTTTCGTCGCTGGGCTATGAGCGCAAGTGCGACGAGAATGAGTGCCCAGTCACTAGCTGGTATGCATTTGTACTGAGAGTCTCGGAGCGAGTATTCTGGCACTTCTGGCCGCTATACTAGCGACGCTGCGCGAGTTTTTTTTTTTTTTTTTTAAAGGCAGTTTACTTTCAGACAGAGATTTTCTGAGATAGCTCTTGTCGGTGCGACAGACTATTGTTTCCTAGCGAGAGTCTCTCAACGAGTGTTCTGTCTGCTAAACGAGCGTCGCTGAGCGAGTATTTTCTTTGATAACTCTTGTCGCTGCGACAAACTAGCGGTTCCTAGCGAGAGTCTTTCAGCGAGTGTTCTGTCTGCCACACGAGCGTCGCTGAGCGAGTATTATCTTTGATAACGCTTATCGCTGCAACAAACTAGTGGTTCCTAGCGAGAGTCTCTCAGCGAGTGTTCTGTCTACCAAACAAGCGTCGCTGAGCATTTTCTTTGATAACTCTCGTCGCTGCGACAAACTAGTGGAGAGAGAGTTCTCGCCGGCCGCGGCGCCAGGCCGAACAGTCAGCGATCAACTATTAATATATGCATCTCTTTTACTAACACGCTACTTCATCTATTGTACGTTTCTTGAGCAAGAAAATAGTCCATAGCTCGTCGCTTCCTCGTCGGCGCGGCGGTGGGACAGATGCCTAAGTATAGCTGTTTTCTTTAGGCTTTGTATACAGGTTCCGTGTTGCTAAGTTCAATGGGACCTAACAACATTCATGAATGTTATTGAGATAGTGGCAAACTTGCTATTGTAAACTGTAACTGGGGCGGTTTTCTAGAGACATCGTACCTGCATTCTGTTGCTAACAGAACTGTAAGAGAATTCTATTCAATCAAGCTGCCTAGCCATTTCCCAACTAGGTATGTTTTGTGGAGGTTAGATGAGTGACTGCTTATCTAACCTCCACAAATCAGTTACTGGACAACACAATACCCCTTGGTAAGACTTTTTGGGCTTTTGACTAACCGTAACGACTGTCAAAGAGCTACGAATGACAGCCGGGACCAACTACTTAACGTGTTTTCCGAGGCACGGAAGGGTATTGGTATTTAATGGATGGTCACCCATCCACGAACCGACCGCGGCAAATGTAGCTTAAAATTCGATCGACCCGTGCGGCTGTTAACATTTAGCCACGAGCCCCTAATGAGAATTCTTTTTTTATATGCGAGATCGTTTATAAACTTCTCAGATAAATAAATAGGACTTTTTGGACATAGTGCCAAGGTATTAAAATTATTCTATTGCACTGTGATGTGACCGATTCACAGAAATAGAATCTTATTGGTATGAGTAGGCGAATAACTTAATTTCATCAAAGTATTATTGGGTTTTTCTATGTGGAATTTCTCAGTAGCAGGCCGGAGTCTGGATATACATGGTTGATAATAATAGGCTCGCCCCCTATTACATGGGACTTAATCGTAACTGGCAAAATGTGGATGTACTACAGGTACAACTCTGACTCACTCTTCCGAGTATACAAGCATGATGTTTATGTTATTCTACTCATCGAAACCTGACCTAGCCTTGGCCTTAAAGATGTCACAAGTTACAACCAGGTACTCAATTATAAAGATAATTTATCACGGTAATTAAGAGTCGAAAAAACCAGAACCTAGGAACTAATTGAATGTTTTTTTTTTTTTTTGGAAGTATCCAGTTGACACGATGGCCTTTGTTGGTTCATCGATCAACGAGGAACTGAAATGAGCGCTCAAAAACTTCCTGTAATTTTGTTTGAAGTAACTACGCAAATTATAATTTAAAAAAAAATGCATTGTATAGAAAAAAAAAAAGAGAAAGAAAGAGTATTCTGTTCTATTCTAGAGTCATTTAGTATAACCCATTCATTTAAGTGCCAAAGTATACGTTTTTACAACAAACTCCCAAGTCTTGTTAAAGAACTGAGCCTCAATAAATTTAAATCATTTATTAAACAGAAACTCTGTCAAAAAGGTTTCTATAAAGTTAAAGATTACTTGGATGACAAAAAGGCTGGGGATTAATTAAGCTACTTCAATGTACCCCCAAGCAACAATCCATTTTATACTGTGATTATGTGTTTTAGAATTAATAATGTCATTTTTATTGAATTACATGACATAACATATTATGATTTTTTGATGACATTTAAAGAGAAACCTGTCTGTGAATGTGAGTAGCATGCAGGCTAGATGAAATACATGATATTCATTTTAATATTGTGAATGTGAAGACTATGTGGGTCATTGTTGCTTTTTTTTCCTTTCAGGTAGTTTTAATCTTAGTCTGGCAGTTTGAGTAATTTTTGTGGCCTACCCAAATGTCCTTTCTTTGGTATTGTTCGTTGAATCGTTGAGCTCCTTAAGTTCTGAGTTGAGGTGCACGATTACTGACAAATGCGTGCACTGACTGGACAGGTCCACTCAATCTGTGTGGTTTTTCCTCAAAATACCATTTCAGACAAATCTACATGGTCTTCACATGATCTGACCAAGATTATGTCTGGACTTTAAAAGAGACTGTGACCTCTGAGTTTGTTTCGGCCTTTCTTCTCAGAGTAGTCAGATAGGAAACGCCGACCTCATCTAGTTTTAAAATATCATTGACGTGTAAAAGTGTTTGTACAAACCTATTTACAGAAATAAAATCATTTATCATTTTATCATTTATCATTTATCATGGTATAATAATATACTTCGCCAGGTATAGTATTCCGGTCACGGGGGTGACACAAGCCTACGTCATCACTGCTGTGTTACCAGTAGGGTATAATAATAGTCGTAACTCCCCAATCGCATTTATTACCTGTGCAAATCCGATAAAACAAAGAGGTTTAAACTAACTATTACATTGGTATTGTTACAATTGAATTGTTTGGTTTGATTAGAAAAATGAAAAGACAATTTAAATGGTTTTTTTTTTTTTTTTACAAAATGGTCACTGAAAATGTTTCCATAATTCGTGTTTTGTTGCAATAAAGTGGCAACATGATAGTGACGTAAGCATGTGTAAGTCCCGGAATGCCAGACCTTTTTTTTTAGACCATGATATTACCCATTTTTTTTATTTATTGGAACGAAGTTGCTTATAGCAAGTTACATACTGCATATTAAGCGAAAAAGCTAGACGGAAACTATTGTTACTTGTTGATCGTCACGCTGTCACGACACTAAACTTTTGCTATACTTAGTAGTTAGTATGTTTCTTTTGTTTTTCATTTAAGTACAGTCGCCAGCAAGTCAAATTACACGAAACTGTCAAATTTCTGCAAACGATTTTAAACCTTAAAATGTTGAGGGTTAAGTTCAAAATTGAATGAGAAAATCTGACAGTTTGTGGTGGTGACTGTACTTTCAAACTTTATTCATTAATTTCATTGTGTCTGTTATTTAATCATATATAGCGAAAGGAACTTCGTTCCAACCGGGTGTCCTGCGATACCTGTCGACTTTTTCTTTACCATCTTTATAAGTAGGTAGGAATGATAAGTAGTATCCTTTAAGTGATTTTTTTTCTGTAAATAGGTTTGTATTAACACATTCACACGTCAATCATATTTTTTTAACTAGATGAGGTCGGCGTTTCCTATCTGACTACTCTGAGAAGAAAGGCCGAAACAAACTCAGAGGTCTCAGTCTCTTTTAAATTCCAGACATAATCTTGGTCAGATCACGTGAAGACCATGTAGATTAGAATCTGAACTCGTCTTTTGAGGAAAGAACCACACAGACTGAATGGACCTGTCCAGTCAGTGCACGCATTTGTCAGTATAATATCGCTCACCTAGATAAAGGGTAGCACAACTCAAAATAATCCAAAATCGAGTTATTGCGATTATCGGAATCTGTATGATGTTGTATTATATTTTACTAAGATATTAATTGAGTAAATTAATATCTTAGTAAAATAATATTACAACAACAATAATTTAAAATCGGTCAAATAGAAAACGAGTAAAACGTTAATTGCTTTTCCTGAAAAAAGAGGTAGTTTGAGTTGTACTTGTGTTTGTCTAAGTGTACGATATATCTACTCCTTGTAGGTAGGTACTACATGTGACAAACTTTTTTACAAAAAAACAACCGACTTCCAAAAAAAACACTAAAAGACGTGAAAAATAACTTTAATTTCGGAAGTCGGTGCCTTTGGTTTTGTATTTTCGTGTTTGGCCACCGACTTCCGAAATTAAAGTTATTTTTCACGTCTTTTAGTGTTTTTTTTGGAAGTCGGTTGTTTTTTTGTAAAAAAGTTTTTATTTTTCACTTTTTAGTTGCGGTACCTACCCCACACAAACTAGTATACCACTACTTGGTGTGTAAATAACAGTGACAGGAAATTATTAACACATCATCCATATAAACTAAGTGAAAAAAATCTGCAGTATTAAGGATAACTCAAAAACTACGGGTCAGACCTTGATCAAATTTAAATGGGACCACATGTGAAGCACCACCTATCAAATAAAAAAAGAATCATCCAAATCGGTTCACCCAGAAAAAAGTTATGAGCTAACACACATAAAAAAAAAAAAAAAAAAAAAAAAAAAAAAAAAACATACAGACGAATTGAGAACCTCCTCCTTTTTGTGAAGTCGGTTAAAAATACGGTCGATTCGTCCTACAATGTGCGGTCAGTACAAGTAATAGAGTACCTATCCTAATAATTTACAAACATCAGAGCAATAAACATCCTCTTTAATGATAGATAATTAATCTGGTGATAAGGCTCTTAGAAACAAATTCAAAGAAATTGATATACTAACTCTGCCTTCTCTTTATATCTTAGAAAGTATGTTCGCAAAAACTTAGGACTTATCAAAATAAGAAGTGATTTCCATAATATTAGGTCTTTACCTATGAAATTGCCGTTCTGCAGTACTGGCCATTTCAAATCAAAATAATTTTTGTTTGGCTAAGAATTCTAATTTCAAATTAATTTTATTTTAAAAACATGGATTTTTTTTTCTAAAAGTAGTCATTTCTTTATTGATTAGTGTTACATTTTCATCGCATTTCAATCTTTTTCGTCATCATGGATACGTTAAAAATTCGAGTAATTATGGAATATGAGTACCGTCGTGGCAGCAACGCGGCACAAGCGGCACGCAACATCAACGACGTTTACGGAGCTAACACTACAAACCAACGCACCACCTGTTATTGGTTTGCTCGCTTCCGTTCTGGAAATTTCGACCTGAAAAATGAACCTCGCGGTCGTCCGAAGACTTTGGTCGACAATGACGAATTAAAGGCGATTGTGGAAGCTGATGATACACAATCTACGGCTGAATTAGCAGCAGCTTTCGACGTTAGCGTCAAAACAATATTGGTCCATTTGCGTCAAATTGGCAAGGTAAAAAAGCTTGACAAATGGGTGCCCCACGAACTCAATGATCGCCAGCGCGAAGTACGCGTCGAGACGTGCCTTGCACTGCTCAACAGACACACAAATGAAGGAATTTTGAACCGCATTGTTACCTGCGATGAAAAATGGATTCTGTTTGATAACCGTAAGCGCTCAGCAAGTTGGTTGGATCCTGGTTCAGCACCTAAACAATGCCCTAAACGAAAACTTACCCCTAGAAAAGTGATGGTCACTGTTTGGTGGTCTAGCGCCGGTGTGATTCATCACAGCTTCTTACCAAACGGGGTGAGCATTACTGCAGATGTGTACTGTGAAGAACTGAACACAATGATGGAGAAGCTGGCGCATCTCCAACCAGCATTGGTCAATCGCTCGTCTCCGCTGCTCCTGCACGACAACGCGCGACCTCATACTGCACAGCAGACGGTCTCCAAGTTGCAAGAACTGGGGTTGGAAGCTCTCCGTCATCCGCCCTACTCACCAGACCTTGCGCCTACAGACTACTACTTTTTCCAGAATTTGGATAACTTCTTGGCGGGAAAAAAAATTAATACCCGAGAGGCAGTACAAAATGCCTTTGAAGAATTTGTTGCCTCCCGTCCAGCTGATTTCTTTAAGAAGGGCATCAATAAACTGCCACTGCGATGGCAAAGATGCATTGATTGCATGGGTGATTACTTCGATTAATACAAATAAAAAATTCATGAAAAAAATTCGTTTAAATTTTTTCATACAAAACGGCAATTTCATAGGTAAAGACCTATTATAAATACACGTAGCAAAAATGAAATTGTAATACCCAAATTTAGATTAACTAAAACAAGCAAGTCATTTCTTATAAACAGTATCCGCTTTTATAACAAGTTGCCAAAGTAACCCACATCAAACGTATACTTATCAAAAATGCATATTATAACATTAAAGACTACGTTGAAGACAAGGAAGTTTGGCAATAATTCCTTCTGCACATGTGGCTTCCTTGGTACCACATTAACGGCATCACTAAGTAAATGCATATTAAGTGTTCCCAAATTACAAGTTTTTTGTTTCTTTTTACTTACTTCTTTGACATAATCTCATTATTTGACATTATATACTTCGGATTCTTATTTCAGCTCCTTATTTATGGCTTTTGTGGATAGGATTTTGATTCCTATGTGTTTCAGTAGTATAAAATCATGTCATTTAGTCTAAATAGAATAGGCTTTTATTTTTATATAGATTCTTTTATATTTTGTGAATGTGAGAACTTTGTGTAGACCTAACTTGTAGACTAGATTTGTGGACCTTTTTATATTTTGTTAAGTACATGTTACTTCTTGACAGGCCTACACTGTCCTCCCATATCTATCAACATTGTAATTGGAAACATTGTAAAAGCCCCTTATTTTTAAAAGAGTAATCGTGGAGTTTCTTGCCGGCTCTTCTCCATAGGAAACAACCAATTGGAACCGTGCACCTAGCTTCTGACTTTCATAAGTGTCCATGTTGGTTTATGTGAAATAAAATATTTTGATTTTGAAGTAAATTAAAGCATACTGTTGCTAGTATGCTTTAATTTACTAAGATAGAAACTCGTAGAAGGTGATAGCATTTTCTTTAATTTATATTCGGCAACATTACTGACAGTCCATTATACCTACATCTTCGCTACACCTGAAGCAAGGTAAATATTACCGTGCCTGAACCTAAATATACCAGAATACTCACACTATTAGCGAATAACTCAATGAAAAAACGCACCCAGTGCTATAAATTCTAAAATTCTTGGCTGTGACGTCACAGCGGCCTTGTACCGAGACATTGGAATCGGCGCACATGTCGTAATAACTCAACACTAGCTTTTACTCGCGACGACGTCCGAGAAAGCAGTAGTAACTGCTTTGCTGAGAAAGTTTCAATATTAGTACACTTTTATTTAACTGTTTGTCTATGGTGGATTGTGTAGAAGCCTTCAGAAATAAAAATGTGAGAAATAGTAATATTCAAAACTAAAAAACCCGTTGAATGTTCGAAAATAATTATAATTGTCTTGAGATACTCCTCACGCATATATATTTTGCAAGAAAACAGGACATTTAAATTATGGCAACTGTCATAAAACACTAATTCCGCCATTAACGTGATAAATATCAAGGACGTAATCTTAAACAGCCTATACAAATTATTTTTTTTGTTCCTCCAAAGCAGAAACAAACATGAATCGCGAATATTTTAGACCCAAATCGATTCTAATAAAAATTCTTGATCTTTGACCCACGAGCCGCGGCCTATAACAGTTATCAGCAGTGATCGGAGTAGGTAGATTGAACTGGGGTCATTGATCCGAAACGTATATATTACTATGGACATTCCTCCGGAATTGGTGGATTATTAAAAAAAAACCGGAACTTATGTAGGAATTGTATTCTGCCAGAGTGGAAGGAGTCATTTGATGATTTGCCATCCTCAAAAAAAAGGTAGGAATTGTAATAAAATGAGCAATTTTATTCTTTATTATTCTTCCTATTATTTTTTTTGTCACGATTTGACAAAACCCAACGACCAATCAGAACAAAGGATCATGGGTGGTACAATAACCGGTTATCAGAACAATGCGTACGCCCGCCGGAAATACTAAATCCGGAAATACCGGAATTACTTTCCGGAAAAATGGCTTATCCATGTTATTCTTTCTGTGTGCATTTATGATACAAGTACTAAAAATCAATCTACCTACTCCGATCACTGGTTATCAGCAAAAGGTACGAAAAAAAAATTTGTGGTATAAACTTTAAGGTTTTTCGGTTATGGTCTATGTCAAACTTGACTGTAAAGTGTTTCTTGGTCATTGTTTTTATCACGCCTGTAATCCGCGAAAGGTTAGGTAGAGGTGTACCTAAAGAACACCCACATTTCGCACAGTTATATTTAAGTTCCACGTAATAGGCGGCAAGCCTATTGCCGTCTCCCGGACACAAATCCAGACTCCAGGTTGCTACTAAAACATTCCTCATGGGAAAACCCAATAAAACATTTCCCGACCTGGGAATCAAACCCAAGACCTAATGCTCAGCAGTAACATTTACGACCACTAGACCAACGAGGCAGTCATTTCTTGCATTTGAGCTTCATATCTACTATTTCGATTTAAATCTGCACCCTAATTACGTAACACACTATGAATCACAATCTGAATCATTTTGAAGCCTATTGCTATTTCATTGCTTCATAAGTTCGAAAAATTTGTCTGCTCAACAACCTAAACAACGCAATGAATGTTGTGAAACTGTCAAAATGAAAGCCATTCCTAATGTTAGTGTGTTACGCAGTTATCCGCTGAATTTTTGTTAGTTTTTAATTATTATTGTATGTCTATCTACACATCTAAAAAAACTATCTTGAGTAGATTAAATTAAATTGCCCTTTGAAGACATGTTGGTGATAAATTTGTGCCAGAAAACGTTTGAGTAAATAAATAATGTCACCTGCTTATAATTTTGTTTTCTTTTCTAGGTATTTCCTGCAAAATTTGCGAACTTTTCATGGAGGAAGAAGAAGACAAACTATTGAAAGCTGGGTATTGATGTTCCAAAGCCAATTTATTCACGATGTCCTTAAATTGCTCCAATGACTAATTTCCAATCGATTGTATCGAATTTCAAATTGTCGTTACAAAATTAATTGGTCACAATTGTCGAAATGAGTTTGACATATCGATTCAATTAGTCGGCTTCAGTTGTGGATATTAAATCGATTGCTATTGTAATTCGATACTTAATTAGTGCGATAAACTCGATAACAAATGTAACTACAGACGGACAATCGTTGGTTTTAGAAATGGAGGCGTGTCTATTTTACGAGTAGTTTTAAAATCGATACAGTCGTGATAAAAGTGGCCTTACCTATAATCTAGACCACGCGCCACGCTAGAAAGTATATATTTTTAAGGGAAATATTTAACTGATCCTCTAAAAACTTTTTGCGCTTCTGCACACTGTCTTATAAAGGAGTCTCTTTTTATCTTCTTGTCCTTTTCTCTCAGACTACATCCAATTTGGTCGCACTTACTTGGCTATTTAATATGTTTAGGATACCAAAATACGAATTAATTAAGTTTAAAAAAGAGGCGTTATCGTTATATTAGAGTGTTTAGTAATAATTTTAGGAGCGCAAAATGGGAATCGTTATTAGAGGTTCCATTAAATACATGCCTACTTTTGAGCAAAATATAAATTGGTTCTAATGAAGTTAAAACTGTAGGTACCAATTATACTTAATAGTCTAATAAAGTAGTACTGTAAACATCCATTAAAATGTAAATGAGGACCTATCTATAATAATAAATAAATATTAATGATTATGTTTTATTGTCATTATTCTGAGAAACACCGAGGTACGACCAAATGCAAATTAACTTGTAATTTAAACTCGCGGAAGAATAACCATCAAAAAGTTTGTACTAAAAAAAGGGAAATATTTAATTAAATGATCCTCTAAAAACTTTTTGCGTTTCTAATGAGACACACTTTTTAAATAATTGAGCCTCTTTTTAACTTTCTGACTTTTTAATACAGTTGGCCGCAGTAACTAAGTTAGGGTACCTGGTATAAGTTGGTCGCAAATACCCCAAATAGGAATTATTTGAGGTACACAAAAAGAGGCGCAATCATTATATTAAAAAGTTCAATAATATTTTTAAGAGCGCAAAGTGGGAATTATTAGAGGATCGATTAAATACATTCCTTAAAAATGTTATTAAGTCATCGAATACAGGAAGAAGTTAGTCATAATTAATTATAGAAAGATTACAATACGACCATTGTTATATTAAAATATTTTGCTTCAATACGAAGCGGTTAATGTGATACTAGGCATAGAAACATTGTTATAAGTGCATTGTTGTTATGAATAAACATATTATTTTTATTAATCATAGCGTTATTTTCAACGGCTGGTTCAAGCTAATTTATATTACCTACTTCTTTTATTTCAGGACGTCAAACCAACGCCATTTTCAAAAAGGAATTGATAACTCTTTGAAATTTTTGGGAACATCAAAAAAACTAGTTAAATTCAGAAAGCGAAAGTTTAATCAATAGTTTAGAACTACAGACATTCAAAAATTTATTTCTATATCAACGTAATTATAAAGGTAATTTTTGTCCTCTTGCATTTAACTAACGTTTTAAAAGTTATTGTTGATGCAGTATAGTTATTTTCAAGTTCGAACATTTTATTATTTCAGCAATTTCAGTAATGTCATCGGGTAATTTCACCTCCAGTTCACAAAATGTCAATATAAGTTGACGGCACATTCCCTCTCTCTACTCAAAGCAGACGTCCTCGTTTTCAGAATTTATTTACAAACAAAACATGCGAATGCATTCCGCAATCAAATCATTCGCAGAAGAGATCCTCGATCCGTCACATACATCAAGACTGTTAGTTTTATACTTCCAATTCAAATCACACTGGGAACTGAGTAAATACCAGCAAATAGAATGAAATCCGTCGTTTTATCCACTAACATGTACGCGAAAGGCCTATTTACAAGAAATTCTATTGCAGTATCATTTTTAATTAGGGAACTAGCGGACGCTGTTACGCCTCTCTCATTAACTTCTACATCGGTAATTTGCGTCACAAGAGATGCATGCATCTTAAATTTACTTATACCCTTTAATTCTGCCTTGTCAGGATAGAATATATTTTTGATACCCATATCGTAAATAAGTTCAGACAAATTTTCAATCTCTGTACGCTGCTTAAATCTAGGCATTGTTACATTTACGACCTTCTCCCCATCATGTTTGTACATATTGAAAATTGACGACAACCTAGTTTTCTGTAGATTGTAAAATAATTCACTGACCCAGACTCGTGCTTTAGGCAAAAACACTAACATTGATACTCTACGCGATGCACATGGAATTTCTAACACCGTAGCGCCTATGTGCGGAAAATCAACGACATTGAATAATCCTACTTGGTTCATCATACTCACTTCACCGATTTTTATTCCTTTACGTGAGTAAAAGGGTTGTATCTCAGTGTCACTGCTAAAAGGTGTCTTCCACTCACTTCTGAAATAGTTCGCATCACACATAAGAAGCACTGAGGAATTAAAGTCATCGTAATACACTATACGATCGATCACTCCACCGGTGCCGTCTTCGATCACCTGATTCATCTCTCTCGCAGATTTCACGGGCTCGTTGAAATCAAGCAACAACGCTTTGATCCCGTAAATTTTTTCAATCTGGTGCACGTAGTTTTTCTTCACTGCCATCAGCTTGTCCATGGCGATCACACTCTTTCTCTTACATTGACGTTTCAAATCTTTCCGGAGCTTATTTAAAATTAGGCTCAACTGTTTTTTGAAGCATATGTTCCTGTGATGTTGGGTTATGTTCCAGATTTCTTTTAAGGTTTGTTTTTCAGCTCCTTCGGCTAGCGCGGATAGCTGCAGCCAGGTTGACATGGGCGAGTAAACAAAGTGCGAGTCTGTTTCTTGAGTGACCCTTTGCAAGATTTTCACTGAAAAGTCGTAAGCTGATTTTTTGAGTAGTATCAGAGCAAATCGTTGGTTGCAACTGTACTGGGATGCTAAAACACCGCAAGTCCACAGAGTCACTAACGTAAATAGTTTAATCTGCATTTTCGCGCGCTGTGTTCAACGTTGTTACCGAGCAACTGTTTGGCGCGCGCGCTGTAAGTTGAATGAGCCGCCTCCTGCGTCCGCGCAGCTCGTACTCGTACGGAGTTACAGTTATAAATATAGATAAGTCTACGTATCTCGTCTAGATTTGTTTGGGAACTTTTAAGTTTGAAATATTCTCTGAATGATTTGATGTGCTGTAGTAAGATAGTCCAAGTATTGTAGCATGTTCAGTCGTTAAGGGTACCGGCCCTTTAAGTTGTTTTGCCGGTAACCTAATTATGCGCGTGCCTAACGGTGACTGTCGTATGTTGTACATTAGTGTCCCAATCGCCGAACTAACTGATCTAATAGGGTCGCGCCTTAGTTACGTTTTGGATAATGTTATCTCCTTTATCTCTTAGGCATACTTTATGTTTGGCATTATAATAATAAATATATGTTGTTTAGAATTACATATGAACCTACCAAATTGAATTTAGAGACCAGAACCAACACTTTGGAGATAGGAAAAAAATAACAGAGTAATTTTTATCTGTAGGTACCTACTGTAAGTCAAACGGGACTGCTTATTTATTTATGTAATGCTTAAAATAAAATTGCTTTTGGTTCTAGTATCGATTTTCAGGATGTGAAACAATGAGATCGTTTCAGTAATTTTCATTAAACAACTAAGCCAAATACTGCTCTGAAGAGGGGCTCGTGGCTAAATAATAACAACCGTACGAGTCGATCGAGGACGGTCCGTGGATGGGTGACCATCCATTACATATTGAGACCCCTCCGTGCCTCGAGTAGTCAGTACCCCGGAAGTCTGACAACCAGTCTTACTAAGGGGTATCCTATTACCCAGTAACTGGGTTGTGTATATACAGGCAGTCGCTCCATGTAAAATAAAGGTAATTCAGCTGCATCCGGATAGACCAGAAGCCGACCCCGACATAGTGGGTAAAAGACTAGGCTTGATGAACCAAGCCAAATACTGTCATTGGTAGTTATCTTGATTTGTCTACAAATCGCTGCTAGATTTAGATCCCAGTCACTTAAATCATCTCCTTCTGCGAGGCAGTAATGCTCGCGAAGAAGGAGGCGGAGCGCGTGAGGGTGAGGCAATCGTTGCGCCCTCACGCCCCTTGTCGCCGCAGGAGGAGACACCCTGGGCGTCGGGAGTCGATTGCCGATTCCCGGCCACCGTAGGCGTGGGCTTGCGGACGGCGAGCAATGGGCAGCTCGCCGTCCGGTAAGGACCACGCCCGGGTCGACGGCGCGTCGTGTTGCACGCGCGCCTCAAAGAGATATGTATATATATACATACACCACCACCACCACACAATTGACATTGTACACCTGCAGCCTGTGGGTCCGCTATACGCAGAAGGCTTTCAATGCCCTGCGGATCCTCTACAATAATGGGTTTAGGATGCTGATGGGGTTGCCACGTTACTGTAGTGCATCGGGGATGTTTGCGGAGGCCAACACCGACTGCTTTAGAGCAATAGTGCGCAAGAGAGTGGCCTCCCTGATGCGTTGTGTACGGGGCAGCACCAATGGCCTTCTAAACACCATAACAGAAAGAGTTGAGTGTCCTATTGTGGGGCACTGGAATAAGGTACACAGTTCTGGTGGTGCCCTTTTTAATGTAAAATAAATGGTAATTTTTTTATAAGTAGGTGTAAGTTACTAACATAGTTTTAAGCTTTACTAACAACTTTATATGGAATTTATTTTCTGAATAAATTTATTATTATTATTATTATATATCCCCTCATCATTGACGGGGTCCGATAGGGCCGATGCCTGCCGGGGTCGCGGATTGTTCGAAAGAGTTACCGTGGCCCTGGCGCACAGGCAAGTGAAGGAACACGGGTGGGTTTTAGTCAGAAGAGTCTGACACGCCCTTCCGCTCCGCCCAGAGCGGGAGAGGTCATTTGATTATTTCCCATCCAAAATAAAAAAAGGAAAAAGAAGTCACTTAGATCATCTATAGATCCAACCATGATTCAACAGAAAAATAAAATATGTTTAGTCTGATTTCGAATTAACCTGAATTTTATTGAACCATGTTGATGAAAAGCAGTTGCGGCAGCGTAGTTAATTGAGATAAAATGTGGCATTTTACCGCCAAGAATTTCCCACTAACGGACTCACGGATTCAATCCGATTAATGACCGCCCTGTTGACCAAAATAATGATTATTAACGGTTTCAAAGAGTTTCTAAGGAATAAAAATAACCTGTGCGGTCGTGGGACCTGTCAGGAACGAAGTTCCTTACGGGATGCTCGAACGCACACACACTCGTAAATAATAGAAAGAGACGTGAAAAATAACTTTAATTCCGGAAGTCGGTGGCCAAAAACGAGAATACAAAACAAAGACACCGAAAAAAGTATTTTTTAAAAAAGAGAAAAATATTTATTTTTCGCTTTTTAGTTGCGGTACCTACCCCACAAATTCGTATACCAATACTTGGTATATAAATAACAGTGATTGGAAATTAAAAACACATCATCAATATAAACTAAGTGGAAAAATATGCAGTATTAATACTGCTTAATATATATTAGGTCTTTACCTATGAAATTGCCGTTCTGCAGTACTGGCCATTTCAAATCAAAATAATTTTTGTTTGGCTAAGAATTCTAATTTCAAATTAATTTTATTTTAAAAACATGGATTTTTTTTTCTAAAAGTAGTCATTTCTTTATTGATTAGTGTTACATTTTCATCGCATTTCAATCTTTTTCGTCATCATGGATACGTTAAAAATTCGAGTAATTATGGAATATGAGTACCGTCGTGGCAGCAACGCGGCACAAGCGGCACGCAACATCAACGACGTTTACGGAGCTAACACTACAAACCAACGCACCACCTGTTATTGGTTTGCTCGCTTCCGTTCTGGAAATTTCGACCTGAAAAATGAACCTCGCGGTCGTCCGAAGACTTTGGTCGACAATGACGAATTAAAGGCGATTGTGGAAGCTGATGATACACAATCTACGGCTGAATTAGCAGCAGCTTTCGACGTTAGCGTCAAAACAATATTGGTCCTTTTGCGTCAAATTGGCAAGGTAAAAAAGCTTGACAAATGGGTGCCCCACGAACTCAATGATCGCCAGCGCGAAGTACGCGTCGAGACGTGCCTTGCACTGCTCAACAGACACACAAATGAAGGAATTTTGAACCGCATTGTTACCTGCGATGAAAAATGGATTCTGTTTGATAACCGTAAGCGCTCAGCAAGTTGGTTGGATCCTGGTTCAGCACCTAAACAATGCCCTAAACGAAAACTTACCCCTAGAAAAGTGATGGTCACTGTTTGGTGGTCTAGCGCCGGTGTGATTCATCACAGCTTCTTACCAAACGGGGTGAGCATTACTGCAGATGTGTACTGTGAAGAACTGAACACAATGATGGAGAAGCTGGCGCATCTCCAACCAGCATTGGTCAATCGCTCGTCTCCGCTGCTCCTGCACGACAACGCGCGACCTCATACTGCACAGCAGACGGTCTCCAAGTTGCAAGAACTGGGGTTGGAAGCTCTCCGTCATCCGCCCTACTCACCAGACCTTGCGCCTACAGACTACTACTTTTTCCAGAATTTGGATAACTTCTTGGCGGGAAAAAAATGTAATACCCGAGAGGCAGTACAAAATGCCTTTGAAGAATTTGTTACCTCCCGTCCAGCTGATTTCTTTAAGAAGGGCATCAATAAACTGCCACTGCGATGGCAAAGATGCATTGATTGCATGGGTGATTACTTCGATTAATACAAATAAAAAATTCATGAAAAAAAATCGTTTAAATTTTTTCATACAAAACGGCAATTTCATAGGTAAAGACCTATTATATGTAAGCTTTGTACACTGTATGTTGTGGACGTAGCCTAATGTACGAGGATGTGTACGCCGCCTAATGAGCATGACGTTGCACACGAAGAATGACAATCACAGGACTCGAGATAGAGAATTTAAACCTGCTCGTGAAGTACTTAATTTATTTCTCATTGTATAAAAGTAATAAGGAAAAGAAGTAAAGTTCATAAAATAGCTAGTTTAACTAAGTAAAGTAATACAGTGTCGACCTACTAAAATATTGGAAGTAAAAAACCTTTAATTGTAGATTTTTCTATTTTTAGGTTAGTAGGCCAGAATTCACGATGTGTAAATATTTGATCACAATTAAGAGTATTTTAATTTCATAATAAATTTAAACTTTTCTATTTTTAGATAAATCAAATTGTGCGTTATTTACTCCCGTATCATCTTACATATTACATATATACATATATATATATATATTTATCCATAGGGATATCTCAAAAAGTCAGACCTTGATCAAATTTAAATGGGACTACATGTGAAGCACCAGCTATTAATTAAAAAAAGATTCATCCAAATCGGTTCACCCAAAAAAAGTTCTGAGCTAACACACATAAAAAAAAACCGTACAGACGAATTGAGAACCTCCTCCTTTTCTTGAAGTCGGTGAAAAATTAATAAATCAGCCAGTGTGGTGCACTGCAGGACAAAGGCATCCCTTTCCTTTTTCCACTTAACTCAATCCTGCGTCAAAATGGACCAAGGAATTAATAATGTAAGTAATTAAAACTTTTTGCCTTACGTGATTAAAATTATATAGAAATACAGGCTATTCGACGTCAAAAAAATGTGGAGGTTGTTGCCATATACTTTTTACGAGTATAATTTTTTTTTTTCTTATTATATAGCAACTGTCTAATGTTTTGTGGGTAATTTGAAGTTTCATTAATAAAAAGTTTTTAAGGAAGATGCGCTAATGTAGACCGCAGAATCAGAATCAGAATCAGAATTATTTATTTGTTAAACATAGGTGAAGAACATATATACATTAATCATACATGTCAAGGTCTTAAATAGATAAGTGTTGCACTATGCTTTGTCATTGTTGACATACAAATATTAAAGTCAGGTTCGTCAAAGTTAACAAAATTTTAAATTATTCGTTCGTTACATTTATAATATGAATTAATAAAATTACAGAATTTAATCAAATAGTCATCCAAAATTAAAATAGTCATCCAAGTCAACATTAATAATATAAATTTATAAAATTACAGAATTTAATCAAATAGTATTATCATTAAAATAGTCATCGAGGGTATAATAACATTTCTGAACTAATAACTTGTGAAGACCTGCAAATTGCAAAAAACGTAAGAAATTTTGAATTTCACGGGCTGTCTTGGCGCATCCCCTTATGGCATTCTTTTTAATAACCGAAATTACAAAATCAAGTACATACATATACATAACTTGACACCAGTGTTCCCCGAAGGTTTAGACAGAGGAGTACCTAATAGTAAACCGCCAGGCACAAATTCCGCCAGTTTTTAAGTCCCATAGGGGCGAGCCTATTGCCACCCACCCGGCACAAATACAGACTTCGGGCTGCTCGCTGCAACTCTACATTTGTAATAATTACATAACATAACATCACGCCTGTATTCCCCGAAGGATTAGGCAGAGGTGTACCTATAGTACACCCACATTTCTCCAGTTATGTTTAAGTCCCATGTAATAGGGGGCGAGCCTATTGCCATCAACCGGGCACAAATCCACACTACGGGCTGCTACCGAGAAATTCTAGATGGAAAAACCCAATAACACTTTGCCCGACCCGGGAATCGAACCCAGGACCTCATGCTCAGCAGTAGCGCTTGCGACCACTAGACCAACGAGGCAGTCACTGGACCAACGAGGCAGTCTTTAATAATTAATATACTAATTACGTTACCAGTATCATTGAACATCATAAATACCAATACTAGAACATCGACGGAAATCCGTTAGTTGATGTCATTTGTGATCTCATTTTCTACGCTGCATTAGTTCCTAAAGGTCGAAGACGCCGCTCTGTATACCGAGAATAATGATGATACGAACACAATAATAACAATACGCTAGTGATCCGGAACGGCCAATACTGTATTACAAAGATGTACTTGAAGAACTACTGAAGCGGAAACTGTTGAGGCTGAGGCGTCGGACTCGCGACCATGAGACGATCTGGTTGTAATAGATATGTAAACAATACCACTATATATGTATCACATCGGTAAATAAATAAATCCTCCCGACCGAATTTGTGCCAGCCACGGTGGCCAATCTCAATGGAGATTAGCCAAGGACGCGGAAGGTATAACAGTGCACAAGTGTGTGTACAACCTCAGGTGCACTCTCTTGTCCGATGGAACGGCAATCGGACACGACCGGGGAGAGATCAGCCGCAGGACTAACGGCTTTACGTGCTATTTGTGCTATTTGAATTCAGAACTAAGGACTTCATTGTTGTTTTGTTTTGACGTAACAACAATTAAAGTATCTAGTTCTGAATTCAAATTATTATAAACGATTTAAATCTAATAACTGATGGACATGGAAATTAGCATTCGTTTGTATTCGGAAATGCGGTGATTCCCGAGAGACATTAAGAAAATAGATAGTTGTACAATTTGCGATATTTGTTCTCGACAAGTCTTGGCAAAAACATGTATTACATAATATACTTATATATGTATATTGTATTGACGTTGTTTTAGACATGTATTTGGATCACTTTTTGAAATTTTTGCCAAATTTTCGGTGTAACCGTTAAACAAAACTAATAAAACCCAACATGTAGTAAACATGATTTAAAACCGTGTTAACGCAGGGTAATAAGTAGCTGTAGTAAAAGGAAAAGGTACAGTAGGTATTTTTCTACATATATATATATATATA
The DNA here is from genome assembly GCA_916610205.1 of Griposia aprilina. Taxonomy (NCBI): domain Eukaryota; kingdom Metazoa; phylum Arthropoda; class Insecta; order Lepidoptera; family Noctuidae; genus Griposia; species Griposia aprilina. The sequence continues at coordinate 16,933,430 of OU744307.1, read as the reverse complement.
TAAAAATGAATTGCGGTTCGTTAGTCTCGCTAAAACTCAGAAACGGCTCAACCGATTTGTTTTTGTTTTTTTTGTTTTATTCACCTCTTTACTGGGGTGGTTTAAAAGAAAAGAAAAAATAGGAAATACCCAAAGGATTTTGTTTACAGGACAATTTCTGACGGGTCAGCTAGGTAGGTAGCTAGGTAGAGTAGGTAGGTAGGGTAGAGAGGGTAGGGTAGGTATGTAGGGTAGGTAGGTATGGTACATAGGTAGGGTAAGTAGGTAGGGTAGGTGTTAGATACTTAGTGCTACCTGTGAGAAACCGGGCCGTGTAAAGCTAGTAAGCTAATAAAAATTGCTATCATCTCACTCATCAATTCATTTGACAAGAACAATAGAATATTAATTGTTACAGCTCATAGACTCTGTTCAGGACACATTCCATGTAGGTAGGTAATATGTAAGTAATGAGTTTGCGTTTATAATGAAAGAAACGTGTGGATTGTGGAGTTGTGAAAGATCTACATCACATAAGGAGAATTTCACCAAACTTTTATACCTAGACTAAGGGTTATCCTGAGAATACATTTTGAATTTTTGACAGTTTTTCCAAACTAGAACTGTCAGACGTAAATTTTATTCCACGGATAAAATATATTAGAAGACTTTGGTATTATAGGTAGAAATAAAAAACCCCCGACACAAAAAAGAGCTGATGACCTTGAAACGGCTAAACCGATTTTGATGAAACATGTCTAAAAACACGCACACATAGCGGTTAAACTTATAATACCCCTCTTTTTGCGTCGGGGGTTAAAAATCAGCCCTTAATGATGGACTGTGTTCAATATGATTCTGCATAAATGTTATGTTCGGTGTCTTGTGGTTGAACCGACTTAATATAGGCACATGCCACAAACTAGCGGTCAAACTTATAACACCCCTCTTTCTGCGTCGGGGGTTAAAAATCAGCCCTTATTGATGGACTGTATTCAATATGAGTCTGCATAAATGTTATTTATTTAGAATAAGCACACCAATAGCAAAGTAATTTACAATTCAAATGAAATAACAACTAAAATTGGCATTTCAGTAACCATGCAAATAACAGGTATGCATGACATTAGCATATGAATATTAGAGACAAAGGAAACAAAAATAAAGTGTGTCTAGAAGACATAAAACTAGAACACTACAAAACTAATCAATTTGAGCTAAATAGACGTGCACTGTCCGCACTGTTTAAATAGGGAACGTCTGTATGAAGCGAAACTCATGGAGAAAATATACATACATACACATAAACTCACGCCTTCTTCCCATGGGGGTAGGCAGAAACTACAGAACGCCACCTGCTACGATCCTTACATCCTTCCTCATCATCCTTTTGCCTCGATTACGTTCATACATCTGATCATACACGCACACCGGTTGTGAGTACTACGCACCTGACCTTTCTGAAAAACATCACCAATAAGGTCACTATATGTCTTCCTAGGGCGTTCCTCCCCGGCGTTTCCACTCACATCTGCCTTGTAAATACCTTTTGTTAGACGCCCTTCATTCATCCTCTCAACATGACCAAACCATCTTAGCATACTCTTTTCAATTTTTGTCACTACATCTTCCTTTAAACCGCACCGTTGCCTTATCACATCATTCTTCAGTCTATCATTCATAGTTACACCACACATGCTTCGCAAGGAACGCATTTCCAGCGCATTTATTCTACTTTCATGCTACTTTTGCCACACCCAACAGTCACAAAAATATGAATAGGGTAATCTCTCAAGTTGGACCTATCATTATATTGCCTTGCCATACGTGTTATGTTTGAAGTCTTAAGGTAGAACCGACTTATGTAATTTAGGCACATTCCATAAAATTCTGTCTCAACCAAATGGTGATGATCCGAAGAGTCTGTTCAGGTTCCTGGCCCAAATGTAATTCGTAGCAGTGTGTATTTAAGGTATGTATTTCTGACTGTCATTTATAAGCATTGCGATTCCATGAGAAATCTGAACTAATATTATAAAGAGAAAATATTTAATTTTTTGTGTGTTTGTATCTTTGTTTGTTACATTTTTCTACAGATTGTGTACTTCATTGAGTGTGCCCAAGAACTCCACGGACTCATTCCACCCGCCCCCTTTTACCATCGGACATCCAGACGCAGTGCAAGTTACCATCCCTGCCTAGCTGCTATTCCACCAATTAAACCAGCGCTGGGGCTATGTCTCGCATAGGGTCGTAGCATTATGCTGAGCGATTGCCGTTTTGCGTGGATGTGACGCATATTTTCCCCCAACTCGTTCTTTTTTGTATTTGTGTGTTTTTTCTTTGCGTCATGTTCACCGCAAATAAACGGATTTTCTTTCTTTTCTTTCTTTCTAATTCGCACTAAGCGTTTCCAAAGTCTTTTATAATGCGCACGCAAAATAATGGAACTCTCTACCTGCGTTTGTGTTCCCGACCGCATACAACCCAAATCTCTTCAAAGTGAGAGTGAACAGGCTTCTTCTGCGTAAGCTCACTCCATCGTCGACTTTGTCTCTGTCAACTCTGACCCAGACTAGAGTCAAGAGGAAATCCATCTGAAATAAAAAAATGGCTCAGCAGATTTGTATGATTTGACCTCGTCATAAATGGCCCCAGGACCAACAAACATCTAACGTACATAATAATTATAAATATATTTTATAATTATATAAAATATAATTATAGGCAGACCATGACATGGATTAGGACATAGAATACTTTTGATCCCGATATTCCCACGGGAGTGAGACTTATGTGGGTGAAACCACAGGGCGCAGCTAGTGAAGAATAAAAAATAAACAATAGTATATGCCACAAAAATAGCTTTGGATGCTACTACTCAGTTGAATGGACCGATGACGCCAATGGTCATGGATGAGACAGACTGGATGCGGAAAGTGGAAGGTAGAGAAAAGGGTATTGTTTGTGGAATTGTGGTGCAACTTTGGGCAGGCCTATTCCCAGCAGTGGACTGCGATAGTCTGAGTTGATTGACGTTTAAAAGCAACGCCACCATATCACAAAAATATCCAAATAGGACCAGCGGGGTAATTGCGTAACACACTAACAGTAGGAATGGCTTTCATTTTGACAGTTCAACAACATTCATTATGTTATTTACGTTGTTGAGCAGACAAATTTTTCGAACATATGAAGCAATCAAGGCTTCAAAATGTGTCAGATCGTGAGTTACGCAATTAGGGTTTAGGTCTCTGTTCCAAAAGTATTCGATGAAAATGTAAACAATTGGATCAGAGAACTTACCTATGCATGCTAATTTGTATTGCTACTTCCAAGTTCAGTGTTTTGATTTGATTATTTGAATTACTTTAAAGATGGTTTTCATTGGACAGGACAAGTTAAACTCAATTTTCGTCGATGTTTCTTCAATTACACTTGAATAAAGTTATAGAGGTATGAGGAACAGGGTGTAAAGCTCACTCATGCCTCCATAGAAAAGGGAGGCTCCTCCGACCAGACGGGTGTTGTGTCTGGTGGGCAAGTGCCCGACAGTTCATGTCGGGACGTTGTATATATGCTAGTCGCACGGTAAACTCTGCTTGCGCGATGCAGGATTTGCGTGACGTCATATGGCGGTGTAAATACCGCTACAAAGATAACCAAAGAATAATTGTTAAAAAAGTGATGAGATATAAAGTTGAATAGAAAAAAAAAAAAATACAGATGAATGAGTAAAAAATTCCCTTTAGTGATTGATTGCGTAAGAATTTAACCTGAACAGGGTATGTTTACACTTTTGTCAGACACCTTTGGAAGAGACTATACCTGCAAAGTGAATGACAATACTTGTAAATTTTGCAGAAAACTGATATTCTGCTTGCCGGTTCATGTAAATACTCTACTAATGACCTTATTTCTGCCTTTACCTTAGTAACATAATACTTGATATGCCTATAAAGTCAACGTTACGAAATATGATGAGCACACGAGATGACGACACGCGGCCTTTGACTAACGAAGTTATAATGTAAGGTTTGTCTTCTTTGAAGGACTTTCTGTGAATTTGCCTCATTATCAAAAATAAATGTGCTAGCATAAGTTTCATCAGAATATTTAATTGTGTACGTTAAAATTATCTACCGTGTTTCTAAACATTGATTAACAGTTTTTTTTTTTTCAGTATTTATGAGCATTAACACAGGCGCGACGTGACTCTTGTAGAACAATTTCCATTAAGTTTTCATATAATTTTTTCTACTAGAAATCGAATCGCGAAATTTGTTCAACCTAAGAATGTTTCAGAATATTTTATATGAAAATTCTTAGGTGGAACTTTCCAAAGTTTGACGATTGATATGAAATTGATGATTATTATTCAATAAATATATTTAATTTATTTATCAAAACATCATGCACAAGTAAAAACAAAAATACTGTACAAAGGCGGACTTAATGCCTGAGGCATTTTCTACCAGTCAACCTTAGGGTGATGCAGAGACTAAACATGGCAGGTGCAACATAAGGGATAGACAACTTGAAAAAAAAAACTAAAACATAAATACACATATACAAAAATAAACGAAAAATGAAAAATATTACGAAAATATATTTAGTCAAGAGATAGATCTGTACAGTCGATAGTAGATAGTAAGATATATTATTCCTAGAGTCGTGAATAGCCTTTTGATCAACATACGACGTAAAACAAAGCTGCAATTTGCAAAATACCAAAGAAAAATTGAATTTAGCGGGCTACAGCTGAGAATTCACCTTAATATTTAGCGATCGGTAGTTTGCGAAAACGTCGCTATCTAGTCGAGACCAGGTTGGCCGCGGGCTCGTTTGTCATCCAAAAAACTGAGGAACCGTGTACAGTCGCAAGCAGGTCAAGCTACACGAAACTGTCAAATTTCTCCAAACGATTTTAAACCTCAACATGTTGATGGTAAAGTTGAAAATCGAATGAGAAAATCGATGATGTGCTGGCGACTGTACAATATTGTTTTTATTGAGTAACTAGCTTCTGCCCGCGGCTTCACCCGCGTGGATGTCGGAAATTATCCCACGGGAACGTGTTACTGGGACAAAAAGTTTCCTATGTCCTTCCCCAGGACGTCATCTATCTCCTTGCAAATTTTTATCGAAATCCCTTCAGTGGTTTGGGTGTGAAAAGGTAACATACAGATAGAGTTTATTTCTTAATATTACTGACCTGACGTTGTCCTGCGTGAACAGCGCCACCTACCGGGTTCAATTGTCAATCTAAACCATCCAGGGACCTACTCAAAGACACACAAAAATGTTATCGAAATCGGTCCAGCCATTTAGGAGGAGTTCAGTGACTGCAGAAGAATATTATCCCTACTAATATTATAAATTCGAAAGTAACTCTGTCTATACGTTACGTTTTCACACCTAAACCACTGAACGGATTTCAATAAAATTTGGCAAGGAGATAGGCTACTTTTTGTCCCGGTAGCACGTTTTCGTGGGATAATTTCCGACAACCATGCGGGCGAAGCCGCGGGTAGACGCTAGCATACCTATAAAAAGATATTAACTATAATATAGACAAGCTGACCCGACAGACGTTGTCCTGTCTTAACTATGAATGTCATATGTCGTTTAGTTTTAGTTTTGTCTAATGACTAAAACTATCGACTCATTTATCAACCGATCCATCTGTGTTAAACGATATTTGCAGCGCGCATTCTGTCAATCGCTGACCGTTGTTTCAAACAACTGACAGTTATGTAAAATTTATATTGGCGTTAAGTTTTCTTAAATTTTGTAACGTTCCGATCAACTTCCTAATTTTTTTATTTCATTAGATCGTTCTCCTGACAATTACGAATACAACAAAAATATATAAGTGAAATCGGTCCAGCCGTTCACGCGTGATGGCGTGACCAAGGGAAATAGGTATTCATTTATATATATATATATATAGAAGATCGTTCTCCTGACAATAACGATCACAACAAAAAAAAAATTGTGAAATCGGTCCAGCCGTTTACGCGTGATGGCGTGACCAAGGGAAATAGGGATTCATTTTTATATATATAGATAAGATATGGATAATAATTTCAAAGGAAACGGTAAGACACAATTAATAAGAATACAAATTACTACTATGCGATGGACATAAAGGTCAAGTCGATTATTATTTAGATAAATATGAAACTATCATTATAATATCGGCCAATAATAATCTTAATAAGCAGTCAAATCAAACTTGAATATTCTAAATAGTATTATTACCAAACTAGTTCGTAGAAAGAGAAGCGTTAGACATTATTATATTAACATTTTTGTAATAAAAACAACGAGCTATGTGTATTTTAAGGATCCATCAACTTAATACTCAAAGTTCGATCAATGCCTTGCGTGTCCAGTATAATGGATTCAAGATGTTGCTAAGGCTGCCCCGGTTTTTTAGCGCTTCGGGTATGTTTGCGGATTGCTGAGAAGGCTCGGCAGTCATGAAGGCTTTCGTTCGGATTCTGATCAGATAGCGTGGCAATATATCCTGGGCCGGCAGTCTCGACTAGATAGCGACGCTGTCGCAAACTACCGATCGTGAATCCGTTTTTTTCGCAAATTGCAGCTCTGTTTTATGTCGTACGTTGATGAAAATGCGATTCTCGAATGTGGGAATTATAATATTTATCGAATAATAATCATAAATTTCATATAAATCGTCAAATTCAAAGAAAATTTGAATTTGGCGGGCTACAACTGAGGATGCATCTTAATATTTAGCGATCGGTAGTTTGCGACAGCGTCGCTATCTAGTCGAACTCGAGCGAGTGGTTTCATGACTACAAACCTTTTATGTATCTACCTTTTTGTAAATATGTGTGATTGTCTGTACTAACTTAGTTTGTAAGAGATTTTTTAGTGACTTACAATTATGGACTTTGTCTGAATAAATAAATAAAATATCATTAATAATCTACTTAATAAAAACCTTAAATTCATTCATTTATTCACTGATAGATAGACACTGCGAGGAAGACCAAAGAAACGATGGATGGACTGTGTGGAAGATGATATGGATGGAAAGGAGGTGACTACCGAGATGACGACTGATAGAGAAGTATTGAAGAAAACGACATGTAGTACCGACCACACATACATTAGAATATGACCAGGAGAATAATGATTCACTGACAGACCTCAGCCTGAACCACTGGCTTAGAAGCTTGAAATTTTTCACAAGAGTTCCTTAAATAACGAAAACGAGCTCTAGGGAAGCGTTTTTAAAAATGCGTCCCCTAAAGGGGTTAAATAGGGCATGAAATTTTGTATGGGAGTTCGTCATTTTTGTCGATGGGTCATGCCATCTGGCCTGCATCATTTTGGGAGGGTCACATCCAGTGTAGTAATAATAATAATAATAATAATATGGCAACACCGCCGTGTCAACAAAACGTCTCGTTTTCAATTTTATTTCATAATATCAACAAAAAAAGTAATTTTAACTCATATTTGCAATAGTTTACCATTAACCAAATCTAAAACCAGTAAATCACTTTTAAACCTTTTGATTACATACATAATACGAGTACCAGAATGTAAATAAATTTTAACAAAAACTGCCGAATCGGAGGTGACATGACAGATGTCACCTCCGATAAAACAAACAAAATAAGAAAATGAAGACAATATGTTGACAAGATCAGCCGCACGTCGAGCACGCCCACCACCTCCGGACTCGTCGCTCAGCTCCGCCTCGCTGCCGCCGGTATCCAGCCCCACTGTGAGCGCTATGACGACACCGGCCGCGGTAGTTGCGTCGAGCTCGAGCGACGAGTATTTCTCCCCGCCCACGACGCCACCACCTGTTCGTCGACGTGGAGGACACCGGCCGCCGGACGGTTTAGGACCTCGAGGCCCACCGGCCTCTGATAGGGTCCCAGCTCCCGGCGGAAGTGTGCAGCGCATGAGATGGACGCGATCCATCAACGAAAACGTCATGCGCTCATACTATGGGGCTACAGAGGGGGGAAACAATCTGACCGCGTACCGTGTTCGGATGCTCTCTCTTTTTCAGGTGCTTGAGCCAGCTGTCAACGTGTCGGCACAACGACTGTCGGATCAGGTGCGGGTCATCCAACGTAATCATATGTTGGATGACATTGTACTTGATCGCCTGCGAAATGAAATGCAGAGTAGTCATGTCATCGCCCCCCCGTCGCAGACTGTGGTAGTACTACCACAGTCTAACACAAGTCAAGCAGACGAGGAGAGTGATGATAGGGCTACAAACGTAAGTACCCAGTGCAATGATGAATTGAGGAGTGCTTTGGAGGATGCGATTCGAGAATATAGGTTCATATCGCCCGAACTTAGACCACGGTTACCTCGTTTACCCATGCATAACAAAAATAGGGTGCTGGTGGCGGCACTGGATGCGCAGTTGTCAAATTATTTTGATGACTGCGTAGACCTCACCGATACACATTCGATTCTGTACTGCGCGGCTGTAGCGGCATGTCGTGTAGCTCACGTCAAATTTGCTAATGATTCTAGAGCTACACGACCGAAACCAGCCGTACCAGCTTGGCAGTGCAGAATTGAGCGCCGTATTGGTGAGGCCAGAGCACTCATCGGCAAACTAATCTGCTTCAGGGAGGGCAATACTCGCCCTAGAGTGATGCGCTTTGTGAGACGCGCGTTCGCAGGGACTAATATCAGCCCTCAGGACTACATGTCCTGTGTCACAGAGCGCATCGACTTCCTGAAGCAGAAAGTGTATGCATGGGCGAACCGTATTCGTAGGTATAAGCGGCGAGTGGAGCGGTACACTCAGAATCGCACCTTCCAGCGCGATGAAAGGTGGGTTTATAGGGGTTGGGAGCGACCGGATCAAGGTGTGGCTGACACGTGCCTACCAGATGATGATGCCATGTGTTCTTTCTGGCGCAATATCTGGTCGGTGCCTGTCAGTCACACCGAAGGTGATTGGACTCGGGAAGTCGAGCGAGCCTGTGATCCAATACCAGAAATGGGGGCTATTACCATCTGCCCCCAAGATGTAACTCGTGCAGTCCGCCCGCTGCCTAACTGGAAGTCTCCAGGGCCGGACGGACTGCACAACTTCTGGATCAAATGGTTTGGTAGATCGCACGCTCGCTTGGCTGCTCAGTACCAGGTTGCTTTAGAATCTGGTTCGCTACCCCTATTCCTAACAACAGGAGTTACCCACCTGCTCCATAAATCAGGTAGCACTGCGGAACCCAAAAATTATAGGCCGATCGCGTGTTTACCGACGGTCTATAAAGTTCTTACATCCATTTTGAGAGATAAAATTAACAAACATATAGACACCAACTACATCATGTCTCCTTCTCAAAATGGATGCAGGAACGGGTCCCGTGGTACTAAGGAGCTACTCCTCATTGATATGGCCATTAGCCAACAGGTTCGTCGTTCCCGAAAGGATCTGTCGACATGTTGGATAGATTACAAGAAAGCCTATGACTCGGTGCCACATACATGGCTCATGAGGGTGCTGGAGTTGTATAAAGTAGAGGCAACTCTGCGCACCTTCCTGATGTCGTGTATGGGGCAATGGAGGACGGTCCTTCACTATCCAGCTTGTCGAAATACCCAAAGGAATAGCGAGCCGATAAGGATCGAGCGAGGCATATTTCAGGGTGATAGTTTGAGTCCGCTTTGGTTCTGCTTAGCCTTGAATCCTCTAAGCACACTCTTGGAGGATTCAGGTCTAGGCTATCGGCTGAGGAGAGGTGGTCAAATTATATCTCACCTCCTCTACATGGATGACCTAAAACTTTTTGCACCCAACAATTCGCAACTGATGGATCTACTGAAAGTAACTGAAACTTTCAGTAGCGCCATCAGGATGGAATTTGGTGTGGACAAATGTGCAGTCATGCATGTAAAGCGAGGGGAGATTGTGGAATCCGTCGGAACCCAACTCTCGGATTCCATAAACCTTAGAGCCCTCTCCGCATCCGAAACCTATAAGTATTTGGGTATGTCGGAAGCGTTGGGCATCAATGGTACTGACATGAAGCAGTCGTTAAAGGATCGCTTCTTTGGCCGCCTGAAAAAAGTATTTAATAGTCTTTTATCAGGTGGAAACAAGGTGCGCGCCTTTAACGGTTGGGTCATGCCGGTTTTGATGTACTCTTTCGGCATACTCAAATGGACTCAGACCGAACTCGACGCCCTGGATAGGAAGGTCCGTACACTGCTGACTGCAAATCGAATGCATCACCCACGATCATCGGTAATGAGGCTGTATATCCCGCGAAAGTGTGGAGGTCGAGGCTTTTTAAATGCTAAGACCCTCCACAATCGCGAGATATGCAGTCTCAGGGAATATTTCTTAGAAGCCGACGTGGGGATGCATCGAGATGTGGTCACAGTGGACAAGGGCCTCACCCCGCTCTCCTTAGCTAAAGAGAACTGGCGCAAGCCAGTAGTGCTTGACACTAATGATCGCATGGAAGTATGGCAGAGTAAGGAGCTTCACGGACGCTTTTTCCGGGCCCTACATGGGCCCGATGTAGACCAACTAGCGTCCGTAGCCTGGCTGCGTTTCGGTGACCTCTTTGGAGAAACCGAAGGTTTTGTCTGTGCAATTATGGACGAAGTTATGATGACAAACAATTACCGGAGATTTATTGTGAAAGACGGCACGGTTGACATCTGTCGGGCATGCCACCGTCCGGGTGAATCAATCAGACATATTATCTCCGGTTGTTCTCGTCTAGCTAACGAAGAGTACTTGCATAGACACAACCTTGTAGCCAGGATTATCCATCAGCAACTTGCTCTGAAATACAGCCTTGTAGAATCGGAAGTGCCGTACTACAGGTATGTGCCCGACCCAGTTCTCGAAAATGGACATATCACATTGTACTGGGATCGATCCATCATCACTGACAGGACTATTGTTGCCAATAAGCCTGATATAGTGATGGTGGATCGATTAGAGCGGCGCGCAATGATTGTTGACATAACGGTCCCGCATGACGGGAACCTCGTAAAAGCCGAGAAAGATAAACAAATCAAGTATCTAGACTTGGCTCGCGAGGTTGTCGACATGTGGGATGTGGACTCAGCGATCATTGTGCCGATAGTCGTGACAGCCAATGGCTTAATAGCCAAGAGCCTCGACCAACACCTGAGGAGGCTCTCGTTGGGCAGTTGGATCAAGGGCTTGATTCAGAAAGCGGTACTTCTGGACACGGCTCGCATTGTTAGGAGGTTCCTCTCTCTGGAGCCCTGACCGCCGGTAGCTTGGACCCTGTTCCCGATACCGGTGGGCTACTATTTTTTATATTTTTAAATGTTTTTATATTTTTTATATTCTAATATTTAAAAATGTAATTTATATGTAAATAATGAAATAAAGGAGATAATAATAATAATTTTTATTGACACAAATACAGCTTTTACAAACGTGTAGACGACGATCGTCGATCGATCAGGAGCGACCCACCTCCCTTGTTCCTCCGCTGTGCCGTCTGATAATCTGAGGGACACGTGAGAGTACATCGTGGAGCATTGGAGCATACTGCTCCCGTCCCGCAGAAATTCGCCACAGACAAAGCACTGTCCGAAAAAATCCCAGCCCCTGTAGTAAAATAAACAAGCTTCATCCCAGACTGAGAACACAGAAATTCTGGTCTCGATTTATATGTACACGACTAGCTTCTGCCCGCGACTTCGTCCGCGTGAAATTTCTTGTTCCCTCGACCCCTTCTGTCGCATCGCATCACCTGCACACGCTGCCACTTCGTTTTCGCTTTGCGTTCTTTCTGACTCTTTATCTTTTTGCTCGGCTCCTAAGGATGCTAGCGTGATGTTAAATAGCCTATAGCCTTCCTCAAGAATTAGGCTATCACATGCAAAAAGAATTCCAGAGATTACCAAACTTACAAAGAACCAAACAAATTTTACCTCTTTACAATAAAAGTATAGATATAATATTTCCCATTTATCTATATTCACAAATTTCCATGTCAACTTCTATGAATCCATAGCTAAACTCACCCCTACTTCTCAACGGGGGAGGTGAAAACTATAGAACGCCTCCTACGATAATAATAATAATAATAATGACAAAAAAAAAATTAAAAGAGTATGCTTAAATGGTTTGGTCATGTTGAGAGAATGGAATAAAGGCAACTAATAGCGTGTGTATGAATGATAGGCTGAAGAATGATGTGATAAGGCAGCGGTGTGGTTTAAAAGATGTGCCATATGACAAAAAATAAATAAAAGAGTATGTTTGGTCATGTTGAGAGAATGGAAGAAAGACGACTAACAAAAAGTATTTACAAGGTAAATGTGAGTGGAAACCTTATTGGTGATTTTTATGATTATTTGTTGTCATTTTGGCCAACAAAGTTTATTAAAACCACGGTTAGGTTACATACGGAACCTTCTGTGCATAAGTCACACTTAGGTTGTAATTTAATGAATAAACATAAACATTTAATTAACATTCAAACAAGCATTCAAAATACCAAACTTGAATGAACTTATAAATCTAGAGTTCCTTCAAGAACTGCATTTTTTGTCCGATAATAATTCTTAGCTATCAATTCAATATTATGATCTTAATAGTTTAATAAATTAGCAAATTAGCATTAGTTTAGCAATTTTATTAATAAACTATCATTAATTGGTTTTGCTCCCAGTAATGTCAAAGTGATCCGGACCTTACCAATACAAAACTGTTTACCTACTCGTCAGTCACAGGATTTTCATCTCGGAAATTGAAAGACTACCTTACTTTAACAGATTCTTGTGCTTTTGCATGAATCTCGGCAGCTCTTCTTCCGCGTCGGTGATACATATCTTGTATTTTTAAAGTGAAACTTTAATTACATCGTTTCAAACTTTTTCGTCTGTGTGTTGCATGTCGCGTGACGGTCGTCCGCGGAGTAGGGATAAAGTGAAAGGACGGAGGTTTTTAGTTAAATGTCTATAAAGTGAAAAAAACTTTCACTTTTACCGTGGTTTCATAAAACCACACAATCCTTTTTTTTCCATCCCACAGCTAGATAAAGACTAACCCAAGTGCTTCTTGTAATTGTTAATTTCAACAAATAAATCTTAGCAGTAGACTATTTGCTTCAAATCCTCATGGGTGTCCTCCGCCCTGGCGGGGGACGGAGGGGTCTGTCAGACTTCTACTACCTAAAACCACCCCGGTGTTCCCTCGCACACTTGCACCAGGAGCTACGGGGGCACTTAAGCACTCCTTCAACTACACCTTATTCTTCACACCTAAATTAACAGTCTCGTTTGTTAATATATTCTACGCATCATACTGCAATGTATTAAATTTCAATTCACAAAGTTATAAATAACATGACCAACAGTTCTGAGAATAGCGACACTGAGTCGTCAAGGCGTTCGACACGGTAAGTCACAATCATTCGACTTTAGTGTCTAGGTCAGCGGTACTCAATATGCAAGTGCACAGCAGGGTTCGAATAATAAAATTGTTAATTACCACGGCATTAAACTGATGTTTGAAGCCGACTCTGCTAGGCATATAACTATTATAACCTATGCAGCATGTATCAGAAAGGGGTGGTCAAAGACTTGAAAGAGATGACGGAGGAATCTCGACGAAAAGGTCACTTATCCGAAGCTCAAACCATGAGAACATGGACAAGTGTAGCTTTTATTACTGTTACCGATCCCTCTGCCAATCTTGCGTCATTACGATATAGAGGTATGAGGTACAGGATGTAAAGCTCACTCATACCTCCATAGAAAAGGGAGGATCCTCTGACCAGATGGGTGTTGTGTCTGGTGGGCAACTGCCCGATGGTTGATGTCTGGACGCTGTATATATCCTAATCGCGCGGTTAAACTCTGTTTGCGCGATGCAGGATTTGCGTGACGTCCGCGTCAGTGTGACGCATGTAGCGGTGTAGATACCGCTACAACGGCAATCCCATGACCATTCATTAAAGCAGTAAGCATTATGCCAGGCAGACAGTCGGTAGACCACTGCACAGTAGAGAAGTCGGGTGTTGACTTCGATGTCGTCCATAGAAATAAGAAAGTATATAAGTAGTGAAAAGAAGTCTTTTAGCTTCATTCGGCTTCTTTTTCAAGACAGAATAAACTCACCGTGAAAATTTTGGTGAAGTGAGCTGTCAATAGTGTCGATCAAAATCAAAATATTTTATTCCACATAGACTTACATGGGACACTAATTATGAAACGTCAGAAACTAGGTGCACGGTTGTTTCCTATGGGGAAGAGCCAGCAAGAAACTCCACGGTTACTCTTTTAAAAATAAGGGGCTTATAAAATGTTTTTAAATTACAGTGTTAATAAGTATGGGAGGGCAGTGTAGGCCTGTCAACAAGTAATAGCTACTCAAGGTCTACAAATCTACAGTCTACAAGTTAGGCCTACAACGTTCTCACATTCACAAAATATAGAAGAATCTATATAAAAGATAAAAATGAAAGCATATTTAAGCCAAATGACACGATTGCCATTACAACTGTAAGAAATGTGAATTAACTAATTTCAATCCCTATCATAAGGTAGAATGACAGCTCATTTCAAGGTCACTTCACTTAAGTTTTCACGGTGAGATTGTACAGAATCGACTGGTAGGAGTAGAACCATAAAACGGTATACGAGTCTTCGTCATAACAACAACACATTGAGACCATCTGGTCTATAGGAGAGCTCATAGTCATTAATGTAAATTCGCGCGTTTTTTTGCGCAGCAGCTAATTTACAGGCGGCCGGTGTGCGACGACATTCCACTATGTTATCTGACCTTAAGCACGTATGCGCCATAAATTTATTACTTGAATAGGTATTAGGAATTTAATTAAATAATAATTAAGAGATTAAGTTCAACAAAGGAAGTATTTTTAATCAACATAATTAAGTTACAAAATATAAAATTGAGGAGTTATTAATTGAATAGATGGGGAATTTAAAGTAAAGCGCGCACCGCCGGGTGCGGGAATTAATCCATGATCACACTACGCATAGTTTTTTATGGACTCGATCACGTCATGCTCCGAGCTGGCCGGAGGGGTATAGGTTGGGGATGCAGCTGCCAGTATGGACATATCGCACGTATATAAGTATCAATCAATCAATTGATCATCTAAGAAAATCGCAGGTATCAGGACTTGTGACGTTCTTTAACTAAGCCGCAATACCAAGCATACAATACTCCGACACCTTTTTTTAATACTACAGGCGATAGATTCAGCTGCAGCGGACAAATCTGGCAATCTTTCAGAAATTGACGACAAAATTCACGTTGAGTTCCGTTACATATTCTGTATTCTTGTGGAGTACAGTGCTCCATGGTTTTTCAGCGTGTCTGTCACAAATATCGAAGTGACGATGACCAAAGACACCTTTTGCAAAAATTGTCTCTGATGTTGTTGATTACTTTTGTACCACGCATTTATAACTAGGCATGTTGAATTTTTTTTTTGTTATTTTTTATTTTCGTATGCTGCACTGGTTGACATCATCACGTCAACGCCGGCTGTCGCTGAAAACCAGCGCTGGGACTCTATCTCGCATAGGGTCGTAGCATTATACTGAGCGATTGCCGTTTTGCGTGGATGTGACGCATATTTTCCCCCTAATTCGTTCTTTTTTGTATCTGTGTGTTTCTCTGCGTCATGTTTACCGCAAATAAACGTATATTCTTTATTTCCTTCTTTTTCTTTCTGTATAACGTATATTCTGGGACATAGATACAGTTTTATCATCACCATTCTCTTGCCCTTATCCCAATTGAATTGGGATCGACACAGCCTGTCGTCTTCTACTATACTACTATTAGTCGGTCTCGATAGTCATCCCCTTTCTATCCATATCCAGTCCATCCATCGTGTCTTTGGTCTTCCTCTACTCTTATAGCCATCCACATTCGTACTCGAAACTTTCCTCACGGCATTTTCCTCATTCCAGTTTATCAGTTCCAGGATCCTGTTTCACCAGTATTTAAATATTCTTGTATCAAAGTGGTAATTGTTAGTTTCCGCAAAGTAATAAATCGCACCTACCAGCCTTCTGTCATCAGCAACTGCATGTTTAATTCCACTTATAACTTTAATAGTAGGTAAAGTATAATAAGTGTTAAGTTTATCACAAAATGATAGCCGTTGACCTCCGAGTATTTGAGGATATTGAATTTTGATAAAAACAATGATACGTATAGGTGATATACAGGTTTCTTAACTCATTAAGTGCCATTAATCTTCATTCCCTTTGCTATTTGAGCTTCATAGACAGCGATTAAGCCATTATCAAAGTGATGGGCGTTCATCTGCCTAGTAACAGCACCCGTAGCCTGACCGCTTCTATAGGTACTCCAGTCTCGTTTCTTCTATTTCTACGGCAGTCAATGGTCCTGCTACGCGTGCAGGTGCCAGCAGTCCTTAATCAGTTTCACCTCTGATATTGAATCACTGTCAAGATCACAGTGTTCTTTATTCTCGTTACAATAGGGTTGCTGTTGGGTTGCTGTTGGGTTGCTGTTGGGTTGCTGCCACTGACAAGTCTGTCAAAATCACAATGGTCCTTATAAAGTGCGCGCAAGATAAGTCAGCGCGCGTGTTTGACCTTCATGACTACATCCCTGCCAGTACTTTAATCACTTTCGGTATAATGATGGCGATTATTTAGACACGGAAAAAACTCAAACTCAAACTCAAAGCATTTATTTCAAATAAACCAATTACAGGCACTTTTGAATTGTCAAGGGGTCGGTCAGTCAGAAAGATGAAGCTAGTTACCCATTCCAAAGCGTAGTAGGTACCTACGGAGAAGAACGGGCAAGAAACTCCATGGACACTCTTTTAATTCAAAATATGGTTACAAAATATTGATTACATCGTTCATGTTGAAATTGTGCATGTGAGAACGATGCAGAACGTTAAAAGCGTCCGTAATAAAAAGACAAAAGCAATTCAAATATTAAATTAAATTAAAATAAGCCGTGGCAGCTAAGAAATGACCAGTCCCCACTGACGGCGCCCGTTCACGAACATGACGCATGGATCACATGAACCATTCAGCTCAACCATTTCGAAGGGAACTTAATGATCCAACACGCACGCCACCACCAGCGAGACATTACAGTGAGCATGACATACTCTCAGCCAGCAGGGCACATTCAAGTCAATGAAAGAAAAACCTATTAAATGGTAGCTTTATAGTAGGTACATAGTACTCACACATGTGCTATGCAATTATACAATACTAAAACATTGTATTTATACAATGCAAAGATAGTTTTTAAAATCTTCAGCAGCTCCAACAGTAGTTTCAAATGCTAATCAATTAGTTTATGCGCCCTTGTGGAGCGGGACCAGCATTGAGCCAAACATTTTTATCAGCGATGTAATCCCCCAACTTATAATATGCTTGGCTGCATAGTGTACGTTTTATACAAGATTTGAATTTAGTTTCATTCAGTTGAAGAATAACGATAATAATAAAAAAACACGGAACACTCTCTTGACACCTGATATAAACTCCGAGATGGCGGTAAAGGATTATTTCTGATTTCGGCCACGTGCAGACTTATCTTGCGCGCTCAACACGGTTGCTGCCACTGACAAGTCTTTCAAAATCATTGAGATCCCTATTTTCTTTACAATAAGGTTCCTGTTGGGTTGCTGCTGTCAGAAGTAAAAAAGTCTACTAAATGGTGTTTTTTTTTATATCAGTTTAATATATTGGTGTGTCTGTCCATCATGATATTTTGTAGAAAATCATATCCAATATAGATCGTGGGCTATTTACTGTATGAATTCTCAGACCTGTCTACATCAAACCTCACTCCTCTTCCGTGTTATCATAGCTCTAATGAAATCTTTGTTTTTGTTCGACTGTTTGCATTTAAATAAAGATGAATTGAGCGTTCAGCTTCGTTTCTCAGTTTAACTTGTTTACTTAATACATTTTTCCTTCCATGGCTCAGTTGGTAAACAAATACGGTACAATAATAATGAGTTTTTGCTAGAGCATTTATCTTACATTCATGAGATTAGAGGAAGCGAATGGTATAAATTGCATGAAAAGCTATTTAGAATTAACCATTTAGGTTAAGCAACACTTGTCGAGGTCGTTCCGTGGATGGGTGACCATCCATAACATACCGAGGAAGTAATTTTGTTAATTAAATGTTTCTATTGTTTCAATTCTTAATCAGTAACCAAATAAAACAACTAATGAAAAATACACTTAGGTACTTTATAACACTTGCTTTTTGATGTCACAAAACCTATTCCAGTGATAAGTAACAAACTATTGTTTGATCAAACATATCTACCAGTTGAGTGTATAATATTGACTGACTGACACTTGAGGTCTAACGCTAGATGACCTTACATTGTTTGGTGTTCGTGCAACAGACTAGAAGTACCTAACCAGTGTGAAAAGAAACTGTCTTGCAATTTTATTTAGCACTTTGGAATGCCTCAGCCACACGGGTCGATCGAAGGTTCAAAGCTAAACTTGCCGCGGTCAGCTCGTGGATGGGTGACCATCCATTACATATCGAGACTCCTCCGTGCCTCGGAAAGCACGTTAAGAGGCTTACATGAGCTAAAGCGCGGTCACTGTCGGATTGCATAGAAAAGAAAGAGACGCGCGATGACACAACGCTGGTAATTTTTTGCAAAATATGAAGCAATTATGGATTTACAAAAAATCTATTCATTAGACTAAAAAATTAAAACACTATCACGTTAGTATGTTACTTGTAGAATAATCTGCCAAAAAAATCTGAATGTTTGCATGTATCTTAGTATGGTTTTTAATCGTTAAAATACTTTTTTGAGGTATCTTCGTGATTTTTTTCTATCATATCAAGTTAATTGTATTATGTTTTTAACACACTATCTAACTAGCATATATCCAGAATAATATCGTATATTTTTCTGATTTTGTTTACTGCAGTGGATCATATATATTTAGGCATTATAAATTTGCGTTTAGGTCATGTAGTCCCCTTAAGCCGTTGGTCCCCACTGTCATTCGTAGGTCTTTGACAGTTAGTCGTTACGGATAGTCAGAAGCCCAAACGTCTGACAACTAGTCCTACCAGGGGTATCGTGTTACCCAGAAACTGGGTTGTGGAGGTCAGATAGGCAGTCGCTCTGGTATTCAGCTGCGTTCGGTTAGACTGGAAGCCTCCTAAAGAAGTGATTTTGTTTCTTAAATGTTTGTATTATTTCAATTTTTATCTGTGCATTATTAAAAAATCGTAGTAAAGTCAAAACGGTTATACTTTTTAAAGTTTATTGTCAGAGTTTTTACACTGGTAATCTTTGGGTGAACTACTCGAAAAGGATCTTATACGCGTCCAATACAATAATGTTTTCGGATGCTGTTGCGACTGCCTAGTTTTTGCACGGCGTCAGAAATGTTCGCTGTAACCCATACCGATGGATTTCATGACATCATCAGCTAAAAACGGCCTCACTCCTGACAGGCAGTCACAATAGCATCCTGAAGGCTGTGGCGGCAGACACTTCTTCTGCCATAATAAGGCAATTTGTGTGAAGATTTATAGCCTATTTTCTTGTTTTTTGGGTGTAATTGTTGGGTGGTCTTCTCATGAATTCGTCTATAGTTTAAGTTTATAACAATAGTACCTATTTTAAGTGCAAACCTCAATTTATGAATCTTTTAGTTGTCTTAAATAAAATGATTTTATTTATTAAAATTGTATTTGCTTCGAGGTCTGCGAACGATTCTGATTCCCAGAATATAGTTATTTTTTTTTGTATGTATGTCCCGGATTGACGCAAAAACAGTCATTTGAGCGTAGCCGCGGGTCACAGTTAGTTAACAATAAGAATGGATCGACAAGAACTTTTTTTTTTTACTTTACTTTTCTTAATTTTATTTCTTTATTGTTGATCGCCTAAGCAATTGAAAACATGGTAAAACCCAGCCGAGACAAGGCGCTACCTCTGCACCCTAATTACGTAATACACTATATATCACAATCTGAATCATTTTGAAGCCTATTACTAATCCATTGCTTCATATTATGTTCGAAAAATTTGTCTGCTCAACAACGTAAATAACGCAAATGAATGTTGTTGAACTGTCAAAATGAAACCTATTCCTACTGTTAGTGTGTTACGTAATTACCCCGCTAGTTAAAGATCACAACTTATCAATTCAATTTATTTTAAACTATAGGTCAACTCTTAGGTAGTTACTGAATACCTACCTGTATACAAAATAGTGTCAGTGGAGTTTCTTGCCCGTTCTTCTCCATAGGCACCTACTACGCTTTGGAATGGGCAACTAACTTCATCTTTCTGACTGACCGACCCCTTGACAATTTAAAAGTGCCTGTAACTGGTTTGAGTTTGAGTTCATATGTGCCAAACTTCACAAGCATAACTTGTGTGGGATGGAAATCAAAAATTGAAAACGTGGAAATTGAAAGTGTTGGTGGTCATTATTTTATGGGTATTTAGTCTGAACGGCCCAAACCGAATGGCCCTCGGGCCATTCGACGTTATCAAAAATCGTCTACGTTCCAAAGGACCGGTGATAAAAATTGGTAAACAAATTTAATGTCATAAACTACATCAAGTACCTACATTCGGCTGAAAAAGTTAAAAAGTAGAAATAAAAGCTCTAATATCACCAAAAAGGTGCTTAACATGCTTTTAATTTTCACAAAAAAAACTACCATCTAAATTAAATTCTCAATTTTCAGTTACGCAACATTGCAACGCAGGCCAAAAGTTTAGTAGTAAAATATTTTCACAGTGGCAACACAGACATTTATCATATTGTTTGCATTTGTCTCGATTTACTGAGCACACAATTGACTTCACATGAGGTCGCGAGCTGAAATCACTGTTATTGATCAATGTCTGTTTAATTGCAGTATTATCTTGAATAGTATCTGTTCAACGATATGAATATAAGCTTGTTGTACTGCAAGCCGACTTCAACATTGTTTACATTTTTATTTGGAAAGATATTAGATGATAATTTCTGTAAATACTGAAACGGTGTGTACTGTTTACTCTGTAAATACTGTCGGTGCAAAAAATTAAAATACAAAACGAAAGACACCGACTTCCGAAATTAAAGTTCACCACAAGTATCATAGGACCATGGGCAGGCAGATTATGATGATGATGAGTTATTAGTCTCCAGACACGAATATAGACGAAAGCCCATGTTGCGTCTTGGTAACAAAAACAATTTTACAAAAAAAATAAAAAACCATCTTCCACTTTATAGTGTTTTTTTTTTTGGAAGTCGGTTGTTTTTTTTTTGTAAGAAAGTTTTTATCTTTAGAATATTGATAATGACAACTCTTGAACGCGGTTAACATAGTTTCGTAGTGCAGGGTCGCTAAAAGTACGCCAAGAACAAGTCAATAAATAAGCATAGTAAACCCATCTAAACCACAATATTGGTGACTATTATTTCCTATTTATTACAGCAATTAGGCAGTTTATTGATCAGTAATTAACTTGTTAATTGCAGTGCATAAAACTTAATTGAATTGTCGTGAGTACCAAGTACCAACACCGCGCTGGTAGGTACCAGGTACGTATGAACTTTTTTAGAAAAAAATACTGCTTTTAAGGTTACTTACCTAAAACAGTATTAATTTGTTCTAAAAAAGTTATAAGTACACTTATTCTAGGGCTAAGAGCAGACGGTTTGTTGATAAAAGCACTTCTTGGGGTGACGTCTGATGAAGCTACTGAATTGTCATACAATCCTTTAGTTTCAATCGAAGTACCAAAGCGGTGAAAAATAAAGGCTGACACAAAAATACCTGCTTAAACCGACAAAAAATCTGTTAAAGAGACTTTTTAGATCGATGGAGATCACAAAGAATAATACCTGCTACAACATACAATCAAACTGGACTACTCTGGAATTATTAATAACCTGATGCAAAGCATAATCAGCCTTTAGTGTTCCCACTGCTGGAACACAGGCCTCCTCTCGGTGAGAGGGAGCGGGCCGTAATCCAACACGTCACATTTGACTTCGATTTTTTTGTTCTAGAACCTGCCGATTTCCTCACGATGTTTCCGTCACCGTTTTAATTCACAAAGTGAAGCGCCTGTCTGGGTTCGAACCAACGACCTGCAACTCGGTAAGTCGCGGCCGTTAACACTGAGCCACCACTGCTCCTAATGCAAAACATTGATTTAATCAACTTACACTCTTAAATTTTACGCACATAGGCAAACAAAAACGTAAGAATACAGTGAGAATAGATTGAGCTAAGTCATATAATTACGTCATCTAAGAAAACAGTACAAATTGCGAAGGAAAGCGCGCACTCGCAATAATTAGTGAGGCCTTCATTAAGTTGGTTCATCAATGAGGTTCTTTACGAAGTCTACACATGCAAATTCTACGTGTAATTAGGATGAGTTATGTTTGTTACCCGTTAAAAAATGGGATGGTGTCATCTTCTTAATCATTAATAGAGATCGTTTAATTTGAAACTGCACGCCGCTCCACTGCAGCTACACATATTTCAAATGTTTTATTGATATTTGAGTTGAAATGCAGTAGCGTGCAGTTCAAATGCAGTAGCATGCAGTTCAAATGCAGTAGCGTGCAGTTCAAATCCAGTAGGGTGCAGTTCAAATGAAGTAGCGTGCAGCTTAAATGCAGTAGCGTGCAGTTCAAATGCAATAGCGTGCAGTTCAAATGCAGTAGCGCGCAGTTCAAATGAAGTAGCGTGCAGCTTAAATGCGGTAGCGTGCAGTTCAAATGCAATAGCGTGCAGTTCAAATGCAGTAGCGTGAAGTTCAAATGCAGTAGCGTGCAGTTCAAATGCAATAGCGTGCAGTTCAAATGCAGTAGCGCGCAGTTCAAATGAAGTAGCGTGCAGCTTAAATGCAGTAGCGTGCAGTTCAAATGCAATAGCGTGCAGTTCAAATGCAGTAGCGTGAAGTTCAAATGCAGTAGCGTGCAGTTCAAATGCAATAGCGTGCAGTTCAAATGCAGTAGCGTGCAGTTCAAATGCAATAACGTGCAGTTTAAATGCAGTAGCGTGCAGTTCTAATGTAGTAGCGTGCAGTTCAAATGCAGTAGCGTGCAGTTCAAATGCAGTAGCATGCAGTTTAAAAGCAGCAGCATGCAGTTTTAGTGCAGTAGCTTGCAGTTTAAAATTATTATGAGGATCTCTAGTACTAGCAGTAGTAAAATGGGCTGGTGTCCGCAACTCCACGTCTATGCTCGAATTTTGCGTACGGGTGGGAAAATTGATCATTCGATCTACCCCCGCTCCTCCATCTTTGGATAGCAAGCTAAGCAGACGTTTATTAGGTCTGGACAGGAACGGCCTGCACCTGGTGACGTGGACCATCACGGGACACTGCTCGCTAAACAAATACTTCCACACAATAGGCATAACGGATATTCCTCTGTGCAGGGCCTGCATGGAGGCTGAGGAAACCGTTGCACATGTGCTCTTTGAATGCACAGGCGTCACCCTGATTAGGACCCAACCCTCGGGGTACCCAGATCCTACACAGATGTTCTCAGCAGACCACGAGACAGTATCAACTTATGTGGGGAGGTGGGCTGGTTCGAATAACCACCGACGACGGCCGCCATGGCTCACGCACAATGGTCCATATGAAGTACTAAGTGCGGAAACCAGAAGCCATAAAGAAGAAGAAGAAGACCCAAGCTCCTCAAGAAAGGCCAGCAACGCCTTGGTGTTACTGACAATCTCACTGCTTTGTCCTGTATATGGCAACCACCGTACAGTTTAGAAGCACATGAGCTGCTGCCTCGTCTTCCTCCATGCAGGTCCTGCACAGTGGACTGCCTGTGACTCCTATGATAAAGAGGTGTTTGTTAGAGCCAATCTTTATTTTTTTAAATATTGGCCAAAAGACGTTTATTAAATTGTTGGTCATAGGTCTACCCCAAAACTGACGAAAATGATCGCGCTGCCCATAGCTAACAGATTCCCAAAACCTTCAAAATCGAATGGATGCATATGGCTGCGTCCTAACCGAAGCGATAGTCGCGCGAAAACGAGGTCGTTTATTTGAATATGACGTACTCGTGCGATCAATCGAGTGGCGTGTGTACGTCAAAATCCATGTAAACGATTGGCATATTCACGCGCAATCGCGTATTCAAACTCAAACTCCAACCATTTATTTCAATTAAACCATTTACAAGCATTTTTGAATTGTCAAAGAGTCGGTCAGTTAGTCAGAAAGTTGAACCTATTCCAAAACGTAGATCTCTATGGAGAAGAACGGGCAAGAAACTCCAAGGGACGCTCTTTTAATTCAAGATATTACAGAATCCTGGGTAAATTATTCTTGTCGCTTCTATATGTGAGAACAAAGTAAAAAAAAAATAAGAAACAATCTCACTAATATTATAAATGTGAAAGTTGGTGAGGATGGATGGATGGGTGGATGTTTGTTATTTTTTCACGCAAAAACTTCTGAACTGATTTGGATGGAATTTGGAACAAAGATAGTTTATAAGCTGGATTAACACGTAAGATACTATTTATTATGGTAGTACGTTCCCGTGGGTTAATTTCGGGCGAAGCCGCGGGCAAAAGCTGGTTCAAAATATAAGATTTAAAATAAAAAAACCGTGGCAGTTAAGAAATGACCAGTCTCAATCGAAGACGGCGGGGCCCGCGGCGGCGGCGGTTCACGAACATGACGCTTGGATCAGTACCAACCAACACCCTAATAACGTAACACGCTATGTATCACAATCTGAATCATATTGAAACTTATTGCGAATCCATTGCGTCATATATTCAAAAAATGTGTCTGCTCAATAACGTAAATAACGCAATGAATGTCGAAGTCAAAAGTAAAAGTCAAATCGTTTATTTCAAATAGGCACTTTTGAACGTCAAAATTTACTAAAAAATAGAATTGATTCTAGTTGCCCCTTCCAAAAGGTAGTTTCGTATGGAGAAGAATGGGCAAGAAACTCCACCGTTACTCTTTTAAAAATGTTTTACAATATTATGTATACATTAATTATTTGTGAAGACGATGACCTAGAATAAAATTACTATACCACAATAGGTAAAAATAATGAAATATAACGCATGACAGATAAATTAATTATGAGATATATACATGATGCTCACATATTTACAAATATTGAAAAGTAAATGATGTTTCCAAAATTTCACAAGTAATAATTTAGTGTGTGAGTTAAAGTAGTTACATAATGTAAAAAGCAATGCCATAAAAATTATAAATTATACAATTAAATTAGCAACCAGTTTGATTTTGTCTAGACTTTAGATTGTCCTATGGAGCAGGACCAGCATGTTTCCAAGCATTCTTATCTAGGATATAATCCTCTAATTTGTAATATGCTTATTTACAAAATGTACTTTTAATATGAGTTTTAAATTTTCTTTCATTTAATTGCAATATATCACAAGGTATTTTATTGTAACATTTAACACAGTACCCCATAAAAGATGTATGTACTTTAGATAATCTAAAAAATGGTTGATCTATTTTATCTTTATTTCTAGTATTAAAATTATGTCTATCACTTATTTTATTAAAAAGATGTAGATTTTTTCTTACATACATAATAATGTTGTTGAACTGTCAAAATGAAACCCATTCCTACTATTAGTGTGTTACGTAATTATCCCGCAGCTCAACCATTTAAAACCGCAGGTACGCAGGGTTACCTCCACTATTTTTATATCGGTTAAAAGTGGCTAGCAACAGACACCTAGGTCAATCAACTCTCAAGTTTACTCATCCGCTACCAAACCAAACAAAAAAACTCCCATCTTGAAATTGCTGGTCCAAAAGATGACTCACATAATCATTGCTTGGATGAATCACTACAAATCAACTACCTCTCGATATCTACTACCGGAACTGAAGCAAATTACAACGTACAAGATGAGGTACATTGTACGTTGCCACAGCACATACAACAAGCAGTAGAACTACTACGAAAACCCGCCTGAATTGATGCACGCAGAAACATGCACGTGCACGAACTATAAAATAGCACATTTTCGCACTGCAGTTTGTCGTTGGCTGTCACATCGAGAAGAGAGGTAATGGTTTTTGTAGCTTGAGACCTTGTCATAATCATGATAGCAGTGGTGGCCCAGTGGTAACGGCCGTGACTTATGAATTGTTGGTCGTAGGTTCGAACCCAGACTTTGTGTAAATTATTTCATCACAACTTCTATCAAAACGGTGAGGAAACCGGCATGTCCTAGAACCAAAAATTCGAAGAAATGTGAAATATACCAACCCGCACTGCGCCCGGGTGGTGGAGTTTCTTGCCCGTTCTTCTCCATAGGTACTTACTACGCTTTGGAATGGGCAACTAGTTTCATCTTTCTGACTGCCCGACCCCTTAACAATTCAAAAGTGCCAGTAATTGGTTTATTTAAAATAAATGCTTTGTTTTTTTTTTAAGTCTATTATTGTTTACTCCCTCTCAACAAGAGGTGGACTGTGTCCCAGCAGTGGGAACATTATAGGCTGATTATGCTAATCATCAAGTATTAGTCCACTGCTGCACATGTCATTATGCCGTCTTTCCAATCGCACGCCACTTAACTCAATCCTCAGCTACTCATCCAAATTCGGCTAGTTAAGGTGAATCCTGGCCGCCAAATTGCAGCTCTGTTTTACGTATTATATACGTCGAATATTGATCAAAATGCGATTCGCGACTGTAGAAATGATATATTTACTAAATAATAATCATCAATTTCCTATCAACTTTGGAAATTTGTTCCACCTAAGAATATTTTATATGATAATATGTTCTGAAAAATTCTTAAGTGGAACAAATTTCCATTTGTTAAGTAAAGTTTGATGATTATTATTTAGTAAATATATAATTTCTACAGTCGTGAATTGCTTTTTGATCAACATAAGACGTAAAACAGAGCTGCAATTGGCAAAAAACCAAAGAAAATTTGAATTTGGCGGACTACAGCTGAAGATTCACCTTATAAGGTATACTTATAAGTGATAATACGAAGATATACTTACTGTTTTATATTTCTACTGTGCCTCTGCCCCACAAGTTGTGACCACACAGGTTACAGATGCGAAACTCTTTGGAGATAGTGAGTTACCTGCCACCACTTAGCTATTCTGATTATATACTTAACTTAATTCTAGCAGCGAGCGAACTGTACTTTTAAAGTCATTGAACATTAAGTAGGGTAAGTACAGCGGGGTAATTTAGGGTAATAAGACTTTAATTTTGACAGTTCAACAACATTCATTGCGTTTTTTACGTTGTTGAGCAGACTAATTTTTCGAATATATGAAGCAATGGGTTAGCAATAGGCTTCAAAATGGTTCAAATTGTGATAGTGTGTTACGTAATTAGGGTGCGGGTGGCTGTAAAGGAAAATATATTCTTCAGTTGTATTGCTTCGATCTTGACTGTATGATGATTTGGATGGTACACTACACTCAAAGACTGGCTCAAAATATTTTAGATATAGGCAGTGTTGGTTAAATAGTGGAAACAAGTAAGCAACAAGTAAAATTAAAGAAATTGTCATTTAATTCTAGCATTAGTAATCTAAAACTAGTATCTAACCTAGTAACATAATAATGTACGAATACTAGTAGTAGTAGTAGTAGTAGTAGTAGTAGTAGTAGTAGTAGTAGTGTTTTTCCATCTGGAATTTCTCGGTAGCAGCCCGGAGTCTGGATTTGTGCCTGGTTGATGGCAATAGGCTCGCCTCCTATTACAATGTCATTCTCGTCTTCAAATATATTTAGTTGTCTAAATAATTAATAGGTAAGCGACAAACTTTTAGCGTCTAATAAATGGTTTTCAAGCGAATATATATTGTAAAACGAGCTACTGTTAATATGACGCAGCATAGTGATAATTCTTAAGCAACGTTATGGACCAAGTAATAAATAGGGGCATTATTCATAATGCCCGCGCATTATGAATAATGACAAGCGTAGTCGACGGAGCCCCGCTTAGCGGGGCTCCTACTTCTGGGTGGTTTAAAAAAAATAACCACGAAGGGGATGGCGGGGTCTTTTAGACCCCGCCATTCCCTTCTAACCTAACCTGTCCGAGTCGGGGTGCCCTAAGTCCCGAGCTCACTTAGTAGCTCACTTACAACATTAGTCACTTGAGTTATCAATTCAGAAGTAAATATATTTATCGGTAGCTCGGAGTCATATTAATTTACGCTCGTAAATTGACGCTGGTTTTTTGATATTCTGTTGGAATAGTAAAGATGATGAATTACGAGTAATATTAATGAAGCTGTTCTATTAACTCGTCGCCTACATATAAAAAAAGACGCTAGGTTGCAGGTGCTAAAGAAAACTTTTGTTGCCGCACATATAATTTCCCATTTTTTTTGTAATGGGGTTCAACATTGCAGCACGTGACGGTAAAGTCTAGTTCTGAAATGTTGATAAATCCCAATACATACTCGTATTAAATATTTCACTCGTCTGCTCCTCTGAAAATTTGTTCGAGCACAAATATCAACAACTCATTTTTGGGAAAAATTACATTTACGTCGGTGTTTCTCCATATGAGCGATATTATGTGCGTGTATGTGTTAGTAATCTAATGACCTAGTTAATGCTATACAATCTAGTGGCCTCAAAAAACCTAGCTTTTTCCTAATGAAGCCGGCGTCCAGCTTAACCAGATGCAGCTAAATACCAGTATTGTACATGGAGCGACTGCCTATCTGACCTCCACAACCCAGTTATCTTAACACGATACCACTTGGTTGGTGGTCAGACTTTTGGGCTTCAGACTACCCGTAGCGACTGTCAAAGATCTATGAATAACAGCCGGGACCAACAGCTTAAAGTTCTTTCTAAGGCACGGAGGGGTCTCGATATTTGTAAAGAATGTTCACCCATCCACGAACCGTCGAACCGTGCGGCTATTATGTTTAGCCACGAACCCCTCTCCTAGAACCTAGAGCCTAAAATTTGTTATTTAATGTCATTACAATAAGTAAGCGGCAATCGACAAGCCTTGACGATGAACTTGCTAACCCATCGTAAACTTCCCTACGACAATAAATTCAGTCCAATTCATCAATCGCCCAAGAACACGGCCATTATTCTGCGTTTCAAAATATATGAGACACATTAAAATGTTAATTTAATTCGTGCACACACGACACCTATAAAACTAACCATAAATCTCATTTTACGATCCGATATTTATAGACAAATTATCCTAATTAAACGAGTGTTAAACGCTGCCAGTGACTATGGAGACGACCTTCGAAATGGCGCAACTAGGAGTCCCCATTTTGGTTCAACCTTTTGACCTTTCCGGTCACAAAATATAGGACACTAGCTTTTGCTCGCGACTTCGCCCGTGTGGTAGTCAACTGTACTATGAAATATAAAGGCAGAAAGCAACACTATTGACAAGTGCCATTGGGTATCTTATGGCACTCGACCTGGCATTGAAAGAATTTTCGAAATCGGATCAGTGCTTCCAGAGATTACCTCCTACATCCAAATTTACAAACTTTACATATTTAGTAGATAGGCAAATTAAATTATAATATTATTAATAATCGTTTATTTCGGAAATCAGGTTCCATTTTGTTAGTATTACAGTCTTAAAGAAAATGTTAGTACGTAAAATATTAAACTAATCGGGCATGAAAGGAGAACCACTTATCTCCTGTTGCATTGGTGAATCCCACCGTTCAGAAAAGGTCTTCAGGAGAACGTTAGAGGTGATCCGTATCCGACTCAACAATGAAGCGCAGCGCGTGCGCATCACAGCGAAGAAATCCTGCGTGCGCGCTTCTGCGAACATGGCAGATGCGCTGCACCACCGCGGCAGCCCCAGCATTCCCCTGAAGGTGTGGTTATATTGGACGCGAAGGGCACTGTACGCGCGATGCGTATAATTCACCCATAGCCCGCACGTGTACAGTGTCTGGCAGTACGACTTGAATAAAGTAATATGTAATTAAGCCCAGCACGAAGAGAAGAGCGAGAAGCACAGGAGTGATCAATGTGGCGACGCTTAGGGGAGGCCTTTCCAAGCCGTGGACGCCTTTCGGCTGAAATTATGGAAAATGATGATGATGCCCAGCACAATGGATTATTTTTTGGCTCCCGTTTGACCACTACGTCACCTGATGATGCGGTTGATGATGCTGCACACTGGCCTGGAAGTAAACTGTCCACCCAAGACTTCAAAAGTCTAAGTCATGACTGCATGAAAGACAAAGACATTTTGGGCACAATTTCGCTAGTCTTCTATTTTGGACTGTAGGTTTGAAAAGGTTAACAAAATTAGTGTGGGACTGATACGCAATTTAAGACTATTCTAGTCTTTCCAAATGGAGAGAAAAATAGTCTGGTTTTGTGATTAATGGCTCGTACGTTGATTCTAGATGTTCTTCTTCGTGTTCGAGTGACCTTAAAAGATTTAGAGAAAATTCGCTGTTCGAGAGACCTTAAAATATTTAAAGAAACTTCGCTGTTCGAGAGACCATAAAAGATTTAGAGAAAATTCGCTGTTCGAGAGACTTTAAAAGATTTAGAAAAAACTTTTTTACAAAAGAAAAAACAACCAACTTCAAAAAAAAAAACACTACAAACTGAAAAATAACTTTAATTTCGGAAGTCGGTGTCTTTGGATCTGTATTTTAGTTTTTTGCCACCGACTTCCGAAATTAAAGTTATTTTTCAGTTTGTAGTGTTTTTTTTTGAAGTTGGTTATTTTTTCTTTTGTAAAAAAGTTTTTTATTTTTCAGTTTTTAGTGAGTCAGCTATTTTTTTTTTTTATTTTTTTTTTATTTTTTATGTCAACTACTCATCAACTTTTACAAAATATTCCTTTTCCCGATGCAGGGATGTTAATTGTTGAGGAGTTCTCCTGGTAAG
Source organism: Griposia aprilina (assembly GCA_916610205.1). NCBI lineage: Eukaryota > Metazoa > Arthropoda > Insecta > Lepidoptera > Noctuidae > Griposia > Griposia aprilina. Next base: position 16,902,522 of record OU744307.1, on the reverse strand, counting down.
AACCAAAAGAACTGGAGCTGATGGTGAAGCCACTATCAGCACCATTTCACCATATTCATTGTGACGAGCATAAATTGCTTAGCAACCATATTAAAGTAATCGAATCGTAACCCGTGAAATACATATAATTGAGTAGTTTCGGTGGCCACCTCTGGTCTTCATTATCAGTTCCTCTTCACCGAATGGTGTTTTCCGAGATAAATGCACGAGTTACTTCAAAAAAATACCCAAATCGCTATAGGCGTGCCTGTAAAATTTGAAGATTTGCCTCGATTTCCATGGAATCCCTTCATCAGATTCTGATTTGGTGAGAGTATACCCTTTCAAACAAAAAATCAATTTTGCAAATCCGTCTATATATGACGGAGTAATGCCCGACCATACATAAATAAAATAAAAAAATACAAACATCCGAATTTATAACCTCCTCCTTTTTGAAGTCGGTTAAAAACTTCGCTGTTCGAGAGACCTTATAAGATTTCGAGAAACTTTACTGTTCGAGAGACCTTAAAAGGTATAAAGAAACCCTTTTTAAAGCTTTCAACCAACTTGGACTACTAAAAGGAACTTGCACTATTACCCGAACGACCTATGCCAGTAGTCTAGTCCAGCAGTAGTGCCTAGTTCAAGCAGTGAACTTAGACCAATGATGATGAGGTGAAAATGGGTCACAGTTAAACAGAAAGTTAGTAAAGAAGTCGAACTGGTTAAGGCGCTGCATAACGTAGGACACCGTAAAACGCTCAGTTTTTGTGTGGCACAGTTAGGCGTATTGGTACATAATTATTACAAACCACAAAAAGTTTAAGAGTAATTTTATTGTCAAATGTTCAAATAAATAACTTAATCAAAAATAATCGTAAAAAAATTTTTTTTCGTCGCATAACTAAATTTTGGGCGTATACTATCATATTTTATGTATAATGATAATAAAGGGAATTCAATCAAAAAAAGAGATACCTAAAAATGTTTCCACTGAGCCGTGCACTTATTTTTAATTTAATTAAAACTGCAAAATTTATTTTATTTTGGTGGTCATTCGATTCAACTAACATCAAACGCGTCGCTGTTTTGAACCTTATTTGTTGCCGCGATACGCTGCTGTCCACTACCTAAAAATTTGCTTCTTACCGCGCCTTAAACCAAGATCAAATAAATCAAAAATCAAAATATTTTATTTCACATAAACCAACATGGGCACTTATGAAACGTCAGAAGCTAGGTGCACGGTTCCAATTGGTTGTTTCCTATCGAGAAGAGCCGGCAAGAAACTCCACGGTTACTCTTTTAAAATAAGGGGCTTTTACAATGTTTCCAATTACAGTGTTGATAGATATGAGAGGACAGTGTAGGCCTGTCAACAAGTAACATGTACTCAACAAAATATAAAAAGGTCCACAAATCTAGTCTACAAGTTAGGTCTACAACGTTCTCACATTCACAAAATATAAAAGAATCTATATAAAAATAAAAGCCTATTTAGACTAAATGACATGATTGCCATTACTACTGTAACAAATCGGAATCAAAATCCTATCCACAAGAGCCATAAATAAGGAGTTGAAATAAGAATCCGTAGTACATAATGTCAAATAATGAGATTATGTCAAAGAAGTAAGTAAAGTGTCAAGGGGCGTACATACTATATTATTTATATTTGCTTAGCTAAGAAAGTAAAAACACACAATAAGCAATTACTTATGTCTGTATCTTACAAGTTTACGAGTGAATGGACAGAAAGCATTAGTTTGTTCTAGTCACTAGTGAGTGCTAGATAAACGCCTGACAAGTCATTGTTCTTGATAACACTTTATCTAATAATAGTATGGTTGTAGTAGGTTTGAACAAACAAACAATACGTCATACTTTCACTTGCGTACTATAACTTTCAGTGAACAACATGCGCCTTTCAAATTGTTAATAGCAATTCCGTCTGATCGATGATAGAAGATAATAATTTTAATGATTGATATACGAACTCTTTAGAAATGACAAGACCACAAATTAAGATAAACATTTATTTTATCAGGTAAGTGGCTCTTTTTATGGGCGGTATCACAAGCTGTTCGTGCCCGGCATCACCCGGGGTGAATTTCATACAAAAATAACATCCAAATTTCCGACTATAGGGTGGTTTTTCCAAAAAAAAAAGTAATTAGCCAAATAGGTGCAACCGCTGTGAATTGATGCGCGGACAAATATTTTTGGCAATTGTTTTTTATTTATATACTTAGCTTTTATTTAGTCGAAAGTATTGAACTTTGCAGTGCAACATAATTCGGAGTGAATGTCAGAATTGTATTATTTCACAATTCTAAGAACTTACCAAAACGTATCTGTATCAAACAAACTAAAACAAAACTATATCGTATATTACACACAACTTATCAATAGCAATACTATAGCAACACAATGTTTTTAGGTTATAAAATATCGAAATTGTCAGCTGAGTGTTACCTCAATGGCTGAGTGCTATCTTCTGAGATACAGGCCTCGCCTAGTCCAAAAGTTAATGTCAATACCCTAAGCACACCCTAAGTATACCTCTCTTTACCACCACAAATGCTGCTGGATTAGTATTGTATAAGGTATATGACATTAGTATACTTACATAGTATTAGGTACTTTTAATTATGTAATTCTTGTTGCTGTGCTGATGAGATGTAATCCTTGTTGATATTTTTATTGTACTGTGAGATAAAATGAGAGCTATGTTCAGCGCAGAACCTGCCGATCAATTCTGTAAAAATCTCACCGTGAAAACTTTGATGAATTCAGCTGTCAATAGAGTCAATCCCTAGCTTTAAGTGAAATGACAGCTCGCTTCATGCTCGCTTCACTAACTTTTCACCGTGAGAATTTTCCAGAATATATCAGCTGATGTTGTCGAGATTGCTCCTCATATATAATAAAGTGATGGCATAGCAACCTTTTATTACCACATCAAGTCTAGGCTCATGGCTATGCATCACAAAGAACGGAGCGAGGTTACCCTGCAGATTATACTAAGGTATTTTTTTTTTATTGCAATCTAGCTTTTTCCCGCGGCTTCTCCCGCGTGGAGGTCAAAATTATCCCACTGGATTAATAAAGGCCTAACCTTGTTGTTAATAATTTCACCCGTTCAGCCGTTAAGGCGTGAAAAGGTAACAGACAGACAGACCGACAGACAGAGTTACTTCGCATTCATAATATTAGTATGGATTCTCTTGTAGCGGTATCTATTTACATCGCCACACGCGAGCTACGCGTCATACTGACGTCACGCAAAATCCTGCATCGCGCAAGCAGAGTTTACCGCGCAACAAGCTTATATATATACAATGCCCCGACATTAATTGTCGGGCAGTTGCCCACCAGACACGACACCCTTCTGGTCGGAAGATACTCCCTTTTCTAGGCCACCCACACACTCACTCATACCTCTATAGAGGTATGAGTGAACTTTACACCCTGTTCCCCATACCTCTATAATCTCATCAATTCTGGGATAGAACATATGCAGACATTGAACTTCTTTTTAACATAACTAAAAATATCACGCTTGTATTTCTCGAAGAGGCGAGATAGATATTCATCACATTTTGCTAGTTATAAAAACTCCACTCTCATGCAAAAGGTGGCGAAAATATTGTCACGAACCGGACACAACCAGATTCCGAGCTGCCGCTGAGATTTTCCTGAAAACCTAATAACAACCGTACCACTGTTCCCGAGGATCACACCCAGGGCCCTCGAACTTAGGGGCTGGTACATTTTTATTTACAATATATTGGTATAACCGAATTTCCTAAATCTTTCTTTCTTTATTTACTGTATAATAAAAGAAATGTAGAAAAGGAAACAGTTCTTTTTCTAATTATATTCTTTAAACAAATGAGAAAAGTATGCAGGATGCATTTATTTTAGATTACTAAAGAAACAAACACCAGAATTACGTAAACATTTCATCTCTCTGTGTGAAAACATAAACTAATTTCTCATTGTTAGGCACCTGTCCAACCGCCGCCGACGAGAAAGCGACGAGCTATCAACTATTTTCTAGCTCAAGAAACGTACAATAGATCATGTAGGTCCAGCAACCTAATTGCATAACACACTACCAATCACAATTTGAATAATTTTGAAGCCTATTGCTAATCCATTGCTTCATATGTTCGAAAAAATTGTCTGCTCAACAACGTAAATAACGCAATGAATGTTGTTGAACTGTCAAGCAATTATTTTTCTTTTGTTTGTTTCTTTCTTTCAATTACCCCGCAGTGCTGACATATTATAAATATTAATAGTTGATCGCTGACTGTTCACACTGCCGTGCCAGCGAGAAATCTCTCTCCACTAGATCGTTGAGCTATCAAAGAAAATACTCGCTCAGCGACTTTCGCTTGGCGGTACACTCGGTACACACGTATTCCAGCAAGTGACTGGGCAATCATTATACTTTTCGCACTCGCCCAAACTCGCCATAGCCCAGTGGCGATACTTTCCGACCTACACACTTTTTGCTCGTTGCTCGCTAACTTGTTTCTAGTTACTAGCTCTACTCGTTTTTCACTTATCTTCTGCGGTGAGACAAGTGCCTAGCCTATCTGATGAGCCTGCAGTCAATGACCCAGGTTCATGGTCGACTCTGCTATTTCTTAACCCAACATTATTTTATGTCGTGTTGGTTAACAGCTAATTTCCTGCTTATCCAGGTATGATCTTAGTTCTCTACATGTAAGATCTGTTACCTAATGTAATCAATCACAATCTGAATCATTTTGAAGCCTATTGCTAGTCCATTGTTCGAAAAATTTGTCTGCTTAACAACGTAAAGAGGGTGCACACCGGTCCACCAGCGTCCTTTAAAAAAATATTATCTTGTGACTGAGAAGGAACTTTGAATAACGGTTCAATCAGTTTCCTCGGTAAGTGTGTCTAGAATTTTCTAATACCTTTTATAAACTTTCATAATGAGACACGAAGCAACAAAATAGGATTTAGAGGAATGTGGCCGCTTTTCTTTAGATCGAATTTTGTTCCGAATGTTGAATCGGTGGGGTACGGACCTCGGCTTAGGGCGTCACTGAAGGGAGGGCAGCAAGGTGGGATAGGCTGGATCGAATTTAACAGGCAACTGAAGAAACATGGGTGGGTTTAGTCAGTAAGACTCTGACACGTCCTTCCGCTCCGCCCAGAGCGGGAGAGGGCATTTGATGATTTCCCAAAAAAAAAGGCACTTTGCGGCGGTTTGCACTTTTTTACAAAACAGGCCTTTTTTTTTAGATAACTGATGGTAACTTTTTAGTGTCCCGTACCCAAAGGGTAAAACGGGACCCTATTACTAAGACTCCGCTATCCGTCCGTCTGTCCGTCTGTCACCACGCTGTATCTCATGAACCGTAATAGTTAGACAGTTGAAATTTTCACAGATGATGTATTTCTGTTGCCGCTAAAACAACAAAAATTAAAAAACATAATAAAATAAATATTTAAGGGGGCTCTCATACAACAAACGTGATTTTTTTGCCGTTTTTATAGATAATGGTACGGAACCCTTCGTGCGCGAGTCCGACTCGTAGTTGGCCGGGTTATTTTACACTACCGGGTCTAGAATCATGTGTTGAATTTATGGTTATAGTTTGCTTGTCCATGTCCCTGCCACCGTGTAAATTTATTTCTTTCTTTCATTCATTTCGACCATAACCTAGGTGCCTATAATGTTGTGCTAAGTATGAGTTACTCCCGTAGAGTTAATATTTCTCTCAAAATCCAAGGCTATACCAAGTTGAATTGCTATAGCAGCCATAGCTATGGTAATGTATGTGTGTGTGTAGACTTTCTCGAGAATTGCTGAACTAATTGTGATGTTGGTCCGATTTCATCTGAGGGAATCCAGATACGTCTGCGTTATAAAAATAGATTCTGTTAGTTTGCTTTGTGTTACAGTTATTTTGGAAACTGTCTGACTTATAACTATAAATGTTGTTCACCTTTAGATTTGGGAGTTGTTTTGTTGTTGCAGGAATTGTTACGGGAGGATGACCTGCAGCCTAACTGTGGAACACACTATCTATCACAATCTGAATCATTTTGAAGCCTATTGCTAATCCATTGCTTCATATGTTCGAAAAAATTGTCCGCTCAACAACGTAAATAACGCAATGAATGTTGTTGAACTGTCAAAATGAAAGACATTCCCTACTGTTAGTGTGTTACGCAACTACCCCGCTGTTATGAACTGAATAGCATTTATTATCTGCCAATTCAAATCCCAAAAGAATGTCGAGAAAACTCAACAATCAATGAAAAGTGCCAACCCATGAAAATTATTAAATTAAGTGAAATAGTTTATTCTGTAAATAGGACATCGGAATCACTTTTACACGTCATATTATAAAATAAAATAAAACACTACAAATTTTAAAAAAAAACTTTAAGTAATTTCGGAAGTCGATGTCTTTGGTTTTGTGTATTTTCGTTTTTCGCCACCGACTTCCGAAATTCGACTTCTTTTTAGTTGTGGTACCTACCCCACATATATTCGTATACCGGACTACTTGCTATGTAAATAATAGTGACAGAAAGTTATTATAACATCATCATTAAACATACATAGTGGAAAAAATACATATTATTGAAGCTAACTGAAAAACTACCGAAGCAAAGTTAATAAAATTTATATAGGACCACCCCTGAGGCATACCTTAACTATTAAAAAAAAAAACGAAATCGATCCACAATTGTCAGAGATATCGCGTAACAAATAAACAAAAAAAAAAACATGCAGACGAATTGAGAACCTCCTCCTTTTTGAAGTCGGTTAAAAATAATAATAAGCTAGATGGAGTCGATATTTCCAATCTGACTACCTCTAAAATGGCGAAACAAACTCAGGGGTCGACGTCTCGTGAATCAGTCATCAATATTTGTACCAACACTCCATTCCACCATAAAAAACCTATAAAACAAGTAACTACGTATGCACCCACAGTACACCAGCTAGAAAGAACAACAAACGATTAATTAAAAACAAAACTTCAAACATTTGCAACAGACAAGTGAAATTAAACAAACTTTCATAATTAGTTAGCACCTCTGGTCAGTAGCCTGGCGGAAAACATTTGGATGGCCTCAATACATTTGCACTAGCACTTAGCTTTACACATGGGTTTACCTGTTTTGTTATTCACTTCAGAATTGAGGAAGGAGAACCAATTAACAGGATTGGTAGATAGGGCGAGGCACGTTGCCCGAAGAACAGAAGGCAGATGTGACCAAAAAGAACCCAAAAGATGGACCCACGACCCACACCCTAATTGTGTAACATTATTAATCACAATCTGAATAATTTTGAAGCCTATTGCTGATCCTTTGCGTCATAATGTTCGAAAAATTTGCCTGCTCATCAACGTAAATAACGCAATGAATGTTGTTGAACTGTCAAATTGAAAGCCATTCCTATTGTTAGTGTGATAAGCCATTACCCCGCTGGTGAAGGTTGCGAGAATGTTCTGGATGTAGGCAATGCTTGACCGGTGATTGTGGATACGGCTTGTCATCCGAAAAACGTCCGACTGCTGGATTTATATCCAGCTAATAATAATGACGATTAATATTCACATTTATTTCTTGTCTCGCAGAATCGTTGGGGTTGGTGTTTTCATGAGTGGAGACACAAATTGGCAAACGGAAGTCCTCTGGATGAGTGGATTGACAATTATCCCAAGGTTAATTGGTAGCAGCTTGATGAGAGATGCCGAACATCAAGCTAACTGGAGAAGCCAATGTCCAGCAATGTACTGCTAATGGAATGATAATTGAATACTGCAATATCACAACCCAAGAAAATTAAATGAAAGGCTTGTTTGTGTCTACCTATTTTAAGCAATATGAAGTAACCGTAATTTGTTAATGTTGATTAAACCTACTTAAAGACCATTTACCTGGCTGCGAATACAAGCTTCTGAAAACGGAAAAGTAAATATTTTTATCAATAAAATTCAGCGAAAGTTCTACTTTCAAACAAACCACGCATCTGGTTACGTCTGTATTTCGAAGAAAATAATGTTCACTTCTTGCCAAACAAACTATTAGGTTAAATAGTGGATGAAAGTTAGTATGGAAATTCATTATTTTTGCCCATGGAAACTTCCATCAAAATCCAAACAAAATCAAAATATTTTATTTCACTTAATAACATAGGCCCTTGAAAAGTCAGAAGCTAGGTGCACGGTACCAATTGGTCGTTTCCTATGGAGAAGAGCCGGCAAGAAACTCCACGGTTACTCTTTTAAAAATAACTGGCTTTTACAATGTTTTCGAATTAGTGTAGGTCTGTCAACAAGTATGTACCAGGTACATAATTATTTATTAATATGTGTTGATGGTGATCACCGGAGTGGTTTTACTGAGGTAAAAATCCCACACTCTCCGACCTCCGTCCCCAGAGGTAAGGTGCCTTTTCAAGGTTTCCCTCCGAAAACAAAAAAAACATAGTACTTAATTAACAAAATAAGAAATGACCAACAAATTTAAACATCTATGACTCCACAATGCCTACAGCGTTCTCACATACACAAAATAGAAGAGAATCTATATACAAGATAAATAAATAATTATTATAAAACACTTTTAAACCAAATAAAATGATTGACTTTACAACTACACACACACATACATAATATCACGCCTGTATTCCCCGAAGGGTTAGGCAGAGGTGTACCTATAGCACACCCACATTTCGCCAGTTATGTTTAAGTCCCATGTAATAGGGAGCGAGCCTATTGCCATCAACCGGGCACAAATCCGGACTCCGGGCTGCTACCGAGAAATTCCAGATGGAAAAAACCGATAACACTTTGCCCGAGAATCGAACCCAGGACCTCAAGTACAGCTCCACAAGGACCTCAAGTACAGGTGGAACACAACTGTGCTCAGCAGTAGCGCTTGCAACCACTAGACCAAAGAGGCATTCAACAACAACAACAACTGTAGTGCTTTAATGAAACAAGAACACGAGACGTGAGATGAGAGGCAGCTCTGGTATTGAAGATACCCATAGGCGACGGGGACCGCTTACCATCAGATCCACACCACGAAGTACATCAATTTATAGCAAGATCAACATCCTAACTGCGTAACACACTATCACAATCTGAATCATTTTGATGCCTATTGCTAATCCATTGCTTCATATGTTCGAAAAATGTGTCTGCTCAACAACATAAATAACGCAATGAATGTTGTTGAACTGTCAAAATGAAAGCTATTCCTACTGTTAGTATGTTACGCAATTACTCCACTGATTTTTCATCTGTGGATTACCGTATAGACACGTAAAAACTTTCAGGGACATTTTTAAATTATGATCATCCATCAATATTTTTATGTGGACATAGTTGTTTTTTTTAAACTCACATCATAAAGAAATGAGAACCAAATGTTATACTGGAATTATTTACGATCTGCAAGTTATATTCATAACGATCTTGATTTTTTTGCAAATCTTCAACAGTATCAAGTCGGTTTATCTGTTTCAGTCGTCATGTAGAGTAATAGCTTAAAATAATTAACGACATTCAACTGAAATTAATTACACTGAAAACTGATAAAAGAAACAGAAATGTCTGCTCATTCGGTAAAATTAATGGAGATATTTTTCTTTAGTTTAGAAACAATTTAATCTCTGTTTATTGCATGTGTACGTGATAGTTGACACCTAGTTTATTATTAGTCATATCTATCTGCTAATTACCTCAACACGTTCATTACAAGTACTAAGCAAGTCAATGGGTTTGTCAATAAAACAAGACGTAAAAATTTAAACAATTTACTTAAATCTCATACATACATAACGTCGTTCACAAATCTATTAGTACTTAGTTTAGAAAATGCTGGGTTTCGAATAAGCACCAGAGAATATTGGCACATGTAGAATTCTGTCAACAATCATGAACATAAACGGTTTGTTAGCGACGAATTGTTCCGGCATCATTCTGGATTCAAAAAACGCTGCGGTTGCTGCAGCAGCCACTGTACCATCTTCGGTAACTTCTATATCAGCCTTCTGAATAAAGTTCGACAAGAACATCTGGTAATCAGTTATACCAGGGAAATTAGCTTGCTGCTGGTCAAAAATAGTCTTAATGCCCATATCAATAAGGAGCTCCTTCAAATTATCAATGTCGGAAGATATTTTGAATCTTGGAATTTGCACGTCAACATTTGTAGCACCGTACTGCTTGTACAAAATGAATATGGAACTAATACTGATGGTCTTCATTAAATCCAACATGGTTGTGATGGAAACGTTAGGGTTTGGTAGAAACACTAACATAGAGTATCTACTATCATCTCCGTACGGTAATTCTAAGACTGTAGCCCTTATTTGCGGCACTGATGTGATGTTGAACGATCCACCAACGTACATCAGGGAGACGTCACCGATTTGTTGACCCTTATAGTTGTAAAACGCACTGGATTCAGTATCTTCGTAAGGGAAAGGTAACTTCCAAGCGCCTTTAAAGTACAAAGCGTCTATCATAACTGTCAGAATGCCATCCAAATCACTAGGCGTGACGATTTCATCGATAGCTTCGTTCGTAACACTTCGCACATGTTCGTTAATAATCCCGGCCGTTTCAACAGTGTCTACGAAGGACACGATCCTGGCGTCACAGATACCAACCTTGGCCACATCGTCGAAGAAAGTTTGTTTCACGTACAGCGAATCATCGAAGAATATTGTGGAGCTCCGTTCTAGCATAGACGCGGTCGGGTTACTAGGCTTCATCGTCACTTGCTTCACGAGATCAAAGTAAATGTTGTTGAAACATCTATGAGGATGCAGTTGGAGTACTTCTCGTATTTCTTGGAGCGTTGTGTCCGCGGCGCCGAGTGACATCGCCGACAATAGCGTCCATGGTGACAGCGCGGACGTAACAAAGTGACTCTCTGTTTCTTGATTAATCTTCTCCACTAACTTCAATGTAAACGCGTAGACGGATCTCTTAAAATATGGCGTCGCCTTCCTATAGTTACACTGCGCCGAAATTAAGGGCACTAAAACTGTTAAAACCAGTAATATTGTTCCGAGTCTCGCCATTTCGCTGGCGTTGTATAGGGACTACTAACCTATTGAGAATTGTTTTACTGTCGTTTTAAGAGTCTTGTTATCAAGCATGACCCGTCGATAACACCGCCCCAGCTCGGAGTTTGGCATCATTTTGATTGTGGTCATTACTCAAATTATATAATGCATTCAGTCTTACGTGATACGTACGAGTACCTATATGTACCTACATGAATCTCGTTTTTTACAAGGAATGTTTTTGTGTCACCAATTCTAGCTTACTTATACATACACACATAAATATTGCGTTTCTTTTCTCTTTGTTTTTGTCTTGTTTCTAGTTTGTCAATCTTTATCTTTAGTCAACGAACTCGTATGTTAGTAAATAGTTCATACTTTGTAGACTGTCATAGAATAGTTTAATTTTAGTCTAATTGGACTAATTAATGAAACGAACTACTTACTGCCTCGTTGGTCTAGTGGTCGCGAGCGCTACTGCTGAGCCTGAGCTCCTGGGTTCGATTCCTGGGTCGGGCAAAGTGTTATTGGGTTTTTCCATCTGGAATTTCTCGGTAGCAGCTCGGAGTCTGGATTTGTGCCCGGTTGATGGCAATAGGCTCGCCCCCTATTACATGGGACTTAAAACATAATTGGCAAAATGTGGGTGTACTATAGGTACACCTCTGTCTAACCCTTCGGGGAATACAGGCGTCATGTTATGTTATGTTAATGAAACGAAGGAAGAGCTTGTTTTCCCCCTGAAATGCTTATATGCTACCTAAGTTAATATTTATGTACGAGCTAGATTCATCTATTGTAGGTAGTTTCAAATCATGTTTTTGAGAGATTAAAATAGACAACACACGTAAAAATAAAATATTATTCTAGTTCATTTGAAGTTAATGTAATGTCGGTGAAGTATGATATTTCGTTTTTATGTCACAGTTGATAATAAGACCCAAGAATTGAATAGCAAGTTCTTATCGAGAAGTCGGTTCACAAAAATAGCACAAGATAATAATTTAAAATATTGAACACAGATCCAGAAAAAAAAAAAAACCCCGTGCAGTCTTCTAAAACAGTTTCATATACACACACACAATATACCTACTTGTAGCTTTATTATTTATTTAACCATGTATGTACACACAAATTTAAACAGACGAGAAGAAAGGAACAGAAAAATAGGTACAAAGGTGATTGTTATTTCTAAAGAAATCTCTTCCAGCATACCTGCGATAGGAGAGTATATTAAAGAGATGAAGACAACGTATGTAAGAGTAGAAGGGAAAACAAAATAGGTAGGTACATAAAATCTAAAATAATTTTCCAAATTTAAATATAAACGTACAATATGAAAATATTCTTACATACATACATACTTCTAAAATAAATATCAATAAAATATAATGTAACTTAAATAATAAATACATAAGCAACTATGACAAAGTTGAAAGATAGTGCTCTTTTACTCTACTTTTAAATACTCCAACAGTATATCACAGTAGTCAACAGTATCCCTTTATTATAAATTATTAAGACGGGTTTTCTGGGTAACTACATATTTTATTTTATCGAAATGAAAGAATAGTTATTTATGATACTAGTGCGGTAAGTTGGTTTTTACAAACGAGTAGACGAATGTAAGCCCGAGACGAAGTCGAGGGCTTACCATAGTCACGAGTATGTAAATATCAATTTCCGCACGTGTGTCATACAACGTTTTTCAACACATTTGCGAGAAAACAGTACAATATTGTTATAATGATATCTACCATATAGGGCTAGTGCCGCCATATATGTTGTCTATGTATAAAATATAGTTAAAAATAAATCAGTATTTAGTCTATGTCTGTCTTTGCAAGTGACGTTGTTTTATTATAAATATTAAAATCGGATTTATATCGGCTTTTGCTCAATACGTTTGTCTTACTTTAATACTAAAGAGAAAATGAGATGAAAAATGTAGTTCTAATTTTCACCACGCGCACGTGGCACCATTTGCAATTCGCGCCATTTTCATATTAGAAACGTCAAATATTGTTGCGACTTCCCGACTGATATTTCTAGACAATGTAATATATTAAATGGGTTCAAGCGAGGTATCCGATATTAATATTATACGGTTTTCTCGCAAAGGTGTTGAAAAACGTTGTATGTCACACGTGCGGAAATTGCTAATTACAAACTCGTGACTATAGTAAGCCCTCGACTTTGTGTCGAGCTTACATTCGTCTACTCGTTTGAAAAAAAACAACTTACCGCACTAGTATCATAAATAACTATCCAAAAAGTCCTGTACAAAAAGCAAAACAAAAACCATTATACCTAAGTATTCTACAATACGTAATGACAACAATACGTTACTACCATCAACATGATAACACACTCCGGCCGCCGCCGACCTTGTTATAAACGTAAAATTCTTGATAACATACCTCATAAAACGACAGTGAAAATACTCGTTCACAGTATTAGCAATCTTCCACATCGCCAGCGAAATGGTGACACTCTTCACAATATTTCTGTTATTAACGGCGTTATTTGGGACCTCAGTTTCCGCACAGTGTAACTATAACACGGCGACGCCATACTTCCAAAGATCCGTGTACGAGTTCACATTGAAGTTAGTAAAGCAGATCAATCAGGAAACAGAGAGTAACTTCGTGACGTCAGCGCTGTCACCATGGACGCTACTTTTGGTGATGTCGCTCGGCGCCTCTGACACAACGCTCCAAGAAATACGAGAAGTACTCCAACTGCACCCTCGCAGTAATTGTTTCGTCTATTTTTACTTAGAATTCGTGAACCACGTGACCATGAAACCTAACAACCCGGTTTCATCAATGCTGGAACGCAGCTCCACAATTTTCTTCGACGCTTCGCTGAACGTGAAACAAAGTTTCTTCGACGATTTGTCCAAAGGTGGTTTTTTTAATTCCAGGATCATGTACTTTGTAGACCATAAGCAAACAGCTAGCAGTATAAACGCACATGTACAAAGCTATACGGACAACGCTATAAATAAAATGGTCACGCCGAATGATTTGGTTGGCCTCTCGACACTTACGATAGATGCTATGTCCTTCAGAGGTGCTTGGAAGGTACCGTTCCCTTACGAAGATACTGAAACCGATGCGTTCTATGACGATGAAGGTCAACAAATCGGTGACGTCTCCATGATGTACGTGTGTGGATCGTTCAACGTAACAACAGTATCACAAATAAACGCGACAGTCTTAGAACTTCCATATTACGGAGATGAGCACATGTATTCCATGTTAATATTTCTACCAGAATATAATGTTTCCCTCACCACCATGCTGGATTTGATGGAGACCATCAATATTAGCTCCATATTTAACGTATACGAACAGAGCAGTCCGACCACGATCACCGTGCAAATTCCGACATTCAAAATATCTTCAACTTTTGGTAAATGGAGAGACCTCCTTATGAGTATGGGTATAAATACCATTTTTGAACAGCAAGAAGCAAATTTTCCTGGTATATCTTATTACCAGTTGTTCTTGACGAATTTTATTCAGAAAGCAGAATTGAAAGTTAGTGAAGAGGGAATGGAGATTGGCAGAGCGACCGTTACGTTGATGCAGTCCCGCTTTATGTATGATCAGTACATCGCTAATAAACCCTTCATGTTCATGATTGTTGACAGAATCCTACATGTGCCAATATTTTCTGGTGTTTATTCAAGACCCAGCACTTATCATGAATAGGGTAATGAAACTATTAAAATGAAACATTGATAATATTTTAGTACCTAGTCCTACTTTATTTTAAGTATAATTACCTTTTCTATTTTGAGTTTAATTTAAGCCGCTAGGTAACGCTAACATGACCTTGACGAAAAACCCTTAGGTACTACATTTCTTCTTGCAAAATTAAAATAATGACTATGGGCTTGCATCCACCGGATTCCTACAGTATTTAGAAGGTCATGGGTCCACCTTGTAGGAGGTCTTCCAACGCTATGCCTTCCATTACGCGTTCGCCACTCGCCCCAACGACCATCCATTCTTTGAGCAATGTGCCATGCCCACTGCCACTATAATTTGGCAATTCTTCGGGCTATGTCGGCTACTCGGCTTCTCCTGCAGATCTCTTCATATCTTATTCGATCACACAGAGAAACTCGCCGGCAAGAAACTCCACGGTTACTCTTTTAAAAATAAGGGGCGTTTACAATGTTTCCAATTACAGTGTTGATAGATATGGGAGGACAGTGTAGGCCTGTCAACAAGTAACATGTACTCAACAAAATATAAAAAGGTCCACAAATCTAGTCTACAAGTTAGGTCTACAACGTTCTCACATTCACAAAATATAAATGAATCTATATAAAAATAAAAGCCTATTTAGACTAAATGACATATTGCGAAGCTTCCCGAACGCTGCCCAGCCGAGTCGGATTAGACGATTAACCTCTTTCTCATTCACAAACCAGCGAGCTTTTGCAAACGAACGGCACCATTTGCATAATGACGAATCATACAATCTGCTGACGACAATAATAATATATCGGCGTTGATGTGAAGGACGCTAAACGTCTTGATGCAAATCGTATAATAATAGTAGTAATATTGTTCATAGGCATTATATATCTAGAATTTTAGAGTATATAATTATTACACATTGCTCATTGCTCATAGTTTGCTGGGTCGATTGATACCAAGTAATCTGCCTGAATCAACGTTTGAATCTACAAGACGGCGTGTGTCAGCTAAATATAGAAGATCTGGCGTTATGACTTTCTCTATGTGTTCGAAGAAATGAAGGGGATTAATAACATTAAGTAGCATGTGTCAGATATATTTATAGTAGGTAATAGAGGAACTAGGTCCGTGATTACTAGCATCTACGATTTTTTTTTAAGGCAATTTTACCTCTTGCTTGCTACAATCTAGCGGGTTGCCCAGGAGTCCGGTGGATTGGCTAGATAACAGCAACAGACACAGCAGATACAGGTTGGGGAGCGGAGTTAAATGGTCTTCACCTATTGGGTAAGTAGCCAAAAAACAAGAGCGGCTTCATTCGAATCACAGAGAGATGTTAACTATTCTAAGATATTTCCCCGATTGTGCTCCGGCTTCGCACGGTCGCGGTGCGCGATCTACTAATATGACCTCAGAATAATAATTGAAAATTAAATGTACATAATAATATAATAATAATAATAGAGATTTATTCACCAAAAAATATATAATGTACCTACATTACAATAATGTACAGAATTACAATAAATAAAATCATCAATACAACTAATCTTCCATCCAGAATGTAATACTCTAAACGCTTGTGCGAACCGCATTAAAATCCGTTACGTAATAAAAAAGATCAACGCGGTCACACAGAAACGTCACACAAAAAGGGACTTGGTTTTTTTAATAGGATTTTCGTTGCATCGGCCAATGATATTAGATTTTGTTCCAAGCCGAGCAAATTACACAAAGTCCCGGCCCTCGATTCAGATTCAGTACTTTTTAAAACCTAATGTAAATGTAATGCCCTTTCCATGCATTCAAAAATTGGCAGGTTTTAGAGAATGATAATTACAATAATTAAATAATTATCTTCTTTCGCAAGTTCATAGTTTATCTTCAAAGAATATTTATTACTTAACTTTATTGCCCGCAGGCTGCACTACTCAAACTTGAAACTAAATGTGTCGAACAGTCAGCATAATTATTGTTATCAAGGGATGCATTCCGAATTGCACTATAATTGATTTGCGTGCTTACAGACGTTCCGAATTAGCGTGAGCGCGATAACGATGTTCCGTGAATCGTCATAGATGACGTCATGACATGCGCCATCTTGCGATAACGTCGACCATGCCTCAGATTAATATCATCGTGAGCGCTGTCAAAAATGACAGTTGTCTGTTGTGCTTTTGAGTTGTTTTGAGTCACATCTTTGTTCTCATACATCTCAACCAACAAAAACAGAAGTGCCGAAGCGCATAACTTCCATTTTCAAAAAAATATCCAGTCCGTCTTTCTTTCTTCTGCAAGGTTTGGGGTTGACGTTGAGCGAGTACCGTAAGCGCGTTCACGAGCGTTCCGAATTGTTGACAGTTCTCAGCTGTCATAATCGTGATATCTAAATCGGAACGCAAATTATTGATGTGAGCGCTGTGATCGATTATGGCGTAATTCGTAATGTAGCCAAGGTCGATTCTTTGGCGGGAATTTGAATTGAAAGGCGCAAATTTTTCAAACTTGAAATTTTTCTTTAACAAAAGTTCAGTTTATTATTTAATTCTACTTCAAAGTGTAAATAGCTGTAAAATTTTGGAAGAAGGGGCCGTGGTGAAATCCCCCGGCCACTAAAGGCCTGCGTACTTCGGGTAAACGGGCTAGGAAAAGGGACCCTCAGGACCAAAGTAATGACCAAGTCTTAGTCAGCGGCGGTGAGGATAACTTCTTACCATACTTTAAACCAAATTATAAAAGACTATATCCAGAAAATTCAACCAACACGCACTATAAGGTATTCGTACAAAGTATCAATTATAGTGATCGTCTGAGCAATAAGAGCCCTATCTATTTAAGAGCGGGTAACCAAAACTGCCTATCTTCAATTTGATTTTTCATGAAATTGATAAAACTTAGGTATAAAAAGTGGATCGACCAGAGGACACAGTGGAGCATACGGTGGAAGTCTGCGGAGCACCGCCGTGTCCTCGTGGCGGCGGTCGGCGGCGGCGATCTCTCGCGTCCGGCCCTGGTTCAGGCCATGGTACGGAGCGAGAGGGAATGGGAAGCAGTCACCTCCTTCCGCGAAGCAGTAATGCTCGCGAAGGAGGAGGCGGAGCGCGTGAGGGAGAGGCAATCATTGCGCCCTCACGCCCCTAGTCGCCGCAGGAGGAGACACCCTGGGCGTCGGGAGTCGATAGCCGACTCCCGGCCATCGCAGGCGCGGGCCTGCGGACGGCGAGCAATGGGCAGCTCGCCGTCCGGTAAAGACCAGGCTGGGGTCGACGGCGCGTTGTGTTCCACGCGCGCCTCAAAGAGATGTCAGCATAATTGACGGGGTCCGATAGGGCCGATGCCTGCCAGGGTCGCGGATTGTTCGAAAGAGTTACCGTGGCCCTGGCGCACAGGCAACTGAAGGAACACGGGTGGCTTTTAGTCAGTAAGAGTCTGACACGCCCTTCCGCTCCGCCCAGAGCGGGAGAGGTCATTTGATGATTTCCCACCCAAAAAAAAAAAAGTTATAAAATAAAAATATTATGAGTAACTACATGATATTTTCAAACTTTTTGTGGAACAGAAACACAAAATGTTAAAATTTTCTCGATAAAACAACATCACGAAGGTACCTCTAATTTTCACGTATTTTCGATTTGTACTTAATATGCTAATGACTACTAGGATAAAAAATTGATGATTATTGTCTCCGTCAGAATGGACAGTCACTAGGCGTATTTAACGTTGAATTTATGCCCAAGAATTGCTTCCCTATTGCTTCCTATTCTCAAACAATTGCTTTCATCGTATTCTAGGAGAAAAATAAACATTTTAAGGGTGACCGTCCATTCTGTCGACTCGTAGTGTCCCTGTTAAATAGAATTATTGAAATTCACGGTGGCCATGAATTACTTCCCAGTTGCTTCTCTCAATGTTTAATAATGATAATACTGTAACTATCACGGCATTAAAGATATCGACAAAAGTGTTGTGTATCAATATTTATTGCGCCTTACAAAAAAATAAAGCAAAACTCTAATTTAACATTGCAGTTATGCTTGAGTAGGCGATAAATCTATCGTATTGTACCGGTGGCCTACAGATCAAGAAAAAGAAGAAAAAAGATAAAGAAGTGCCTATCGTATTTAGTGACAAAAATTCATACAAATGTAATATTTCAATTCTAAAGGGAGTGTCGAATGCAGCTTAACAACAATAAAGAGTAGAAAAAGAATACGTATTTGACAACAGTTTATTTTATTTTATATAACATACATAATGCAATGTGGTACCACCTTTTTATTACTCCTTACAACTCTCTTACTTAAATCATCATAACATTGCCATACATTTCCACGCCTACAATGTGCTTTATAGTGACCCATCGTACCAATAGAAATCGGAACAAATTCAATGATTGAAAGTAGTTCATAATCGTTATTCTGTAAAACCAACCTTGGAGGCGCTTCATGTACAAACATCAGGTCATCCAGTACTTCAAAACTTATAAGATTCCTTAACTTCAATTCAAACGAAATGATACCATCACATTTAAGTCGACGGCATCCAGTCAAATCCATGTTGTCGGTCAGTGAACTTGCAGCTTCTTGAATATCAGCTACACTTTTATCGTGCAAACGTAAAACAGACACTTTCCTGGTTACTTTATTTATAGAACAGGCCAAGTTAGTACATGACATTTTTTCATCCGCACTGTAAAGGCAGCAGTCAATCAGAATTTTATCAAAAATATATAGAACATTGCATTCACAATCTACTTCAATCACATCTCCTCTTTGAACGTTTTTGAAATATGTTTTAGCAATAGATTATCTAATTTTATATGCTTCATCAGCGCTGTTTCTGTCACGCATTGTTCTTATTAGCTGATGCATATAGTCACTTCCCTGTATTGTTGGGTTTATGCTAGATCCATCAGTATATGCTGTAGCTAATGCTTGACAGACAGAATCCAGTGCACAAGTATTTGTTGTAGTTACAATGTCTTTGCCAGTTTTGAACCAGCCTCAATTCGAAAGCACGAACACGAATTTCTGTCTTGGTTCACTAGTCCGTTTTTTATGTTTACGGCTGAACATACCCAGGCCTCTCCAATTCTCTACCAAACTTGAATGATCTGAGAAAATAGAATCATCTGTAAACTCCAACAGCTTTTTAATATTTTCATTTTATTCGGTTACCTTTACTGTTTTTTGTTTTGTTTTTTTTTTTTTTTATTACTTAGGTTACTGTTCGCGATCTTCAAATCACCAGTCAAAAATTCAAAGTGTTTGATAATAAATTCATCTATACGTAACCTTTGAGACTTTGTTCCGATTTGAAACAGTAATTTTTTTTAGGGTTCTGAAATAAGTTTCCACATTTGTAGAAGTAGGTCCGTCTATTTTAGATTTGTACAGGTTTTGCATCACATTGGATCATAAAGCAAACTGGTTCATTAAACGTGATAAGACATTAATAAACGCTGGGAAGTAGTATTATACGTTTTCATGACTTCCAAATTCAATGTCATCACTAAGAGTAATAATTATTCTTTCAGGCTCAATCTTTGGAGGGCCGCAGGCTCCTGGTGGGCTGGGTTTCTGTGCAGGTGAAACTGCTGGAACCCAGACCTCTGAGGTGCTTCCGCTGCCAGGTGGGCAACCACGTGGGAGTGCAATGCATCTCGGAGGTGGACCGCAGCGATCACTGCTTCCGCTGCGGTCAGCCCGGGCACAAGGCCGGCTCGTGCAATGCCACGCCGCACTGTTTTATATGTGCGGCAGCTGGCAAGCCGGCCGATCACCGGGCTGGGAGTAAGGCCTGCGCTCCACCCGCCAAAGCCAAGGGGGCAGGGGTAAGCCCTCCGTAACCGCCGTCACCGCCGCACCCGCCGCCACTGCCGCCGCCGCTGCCGCCTGCACTGTCGTCGCCGCCGCAACCGCCGCGGCAGGGCCCTCACAGGGGGCTCGGGAGGGGGCTGATATGAAGCGCCAATAATGGCCCCATTACGCCTCCTCCAGGCAAACATCAACCACTGCGTCGCCGCTCAGGATCTGTTGCTCCAGAGCATGACGCAGTGGTCGATTAACATCGCCGTGGTCGCTGAGCCGTACTTTGTCCCGCCCAGGGATGACTGGGTGGAGGACCTGAGCGGCTCAGTGACCCTAATTTTGTCGGCCGCCGCCGGTACCCCGTCACTCGAGGCAGTCAAGAGGGGACGTGGTTGCGTGGCAGCACGGTTCGGGGAGATTGTTGTCGTAGGGGTATACTTCTCCCCGAACCGAACTCTCGCCGAGTTCCACAGCTCCCTTGCGGAGTCGTCGTCGTCGGGTATCATTACCTCCCCGTGCTCGTGCTCGGGGACTTAAATGCCAAGAACACGGCTTGGGGTTCCCGGTATACGGACGCGCGGGGCAGGATGGTGGAGGACTGGGCTCTGGAGACAGCCTGGTCGTCCTAAACCGGGGTTCTGTCCCCACGTGTGTGCGGATGCGGGGTGAGTCAGTGGTAGACATTTCGTTCGCCAGCCCCGCTCTGTCGCCGCGTGTCATTGACTGGCGCGTCATGGAGGGGGTGGAGACGTACTCCGACCACCGGTACATCCGGTTTGACGTCTCCGCCCAGACCTCGAGCGCGCTGGTCCGACAGGCCTCAAGTGGTCCGCGGTGGGTGCTGAAGCGGCTGGACCGGGAGCTCCTCCTGGAAGCCTCGATTGTGCAGGCCTGGGTGTCATCACCGGACAGGCCTGCTGATATTAACGACGAGGCGGAGTGGTTCCGGGAGGCCATTACCGAAATATGTGACGTGGCAATGCCCCGGCTCCAGCCTGGACGCGCCTGGCGCCAGGTGTACTGGTGGTCGCCGGAGTTAACAACTCTACGCGAGGCGTGCGTTACTGCGCGACGCCTGTACACCAGTATCCGCCTGTATCCGCCCACCGGATACGGAAGCCATTCAGGCGGAGCTGTACGAGGGTTACAGAGCGGCGAAGACCGCCCTCCGAGCGGAGATCCTGCGGGCCAGGGGACTGGCCCGCGAGGAGTCACTGGGGACTCTGAACAGGGACCCGTGGGAACGCCCATATAAAATGGTGTGGGAGAAACTCCACCCATGGGCTCCCCCGCTGACGCAGAGTCTCCGGCGTCAGCTCGTGGAGGGCGTGGTGGGCGCTCTGTTCCCTTCGCGAGGGGAGCATACTCCCCCGCCCATGGCTTCGCCTCCTGCGATGCTCACTGTGGACCACACAACGGACGACGACGACGATGCTCCTGAGGTGACCGAGGTAGAGTTGACAGTGGCGGTACGTAGGCTGAGTGCCAAAAATACCGCCCCAGGACCCGATGGCCTACCTGGAAAAGCCTGGGTCCTGGCCTTGGAGGCTCTCGGGCCTCGACTTAGAGGGCCCCTAAGCGCACGCTTGGCGGGGGGCCAGTTCCCACTTCGTTGGAAGACGGGAAAACTGGTCCTCATTAAGAAGACGGGGCGCCCTGCGGACTCTCCGTCCGCTTACCGGCCCATCGTGCTGCTCAACGAGGTGGGCAAGCTTTTTGAAAGAGTAATTGCAGACCGCCTCGTCGGGCGGCTGGAAGGGGTGGGGCCGGATTTGGGGGAGAGCCAGTTTGGTTTCCGCAGGGGGCGCATGGAACGGCGAATGGAACCGGTGAGAGATGTCGTGCGGTGTCCCACAGGGATCGGTCCTGGGGCCGCATCTGTGGGACATCGGGTACGACTGGATGCTCCGCGCCGACCTCCCTAGCGGCGTCAGCGTCGTTTGTTACGCTGACGACACGCTGGTCCTGGCGCAGGGGAGGTCGCACCAGCCGGCGGCCGAATTAATGACACGCGGGGTTGCGACAGTGATTGAGAGGATCCGGCAATTGGGACTCGAGGTAGCCCTGCACAAGTCCGAGGCCATATGTTTTCATGGTCCTCGGAACGTGCCACTCTCGGGTTCACAAATAATGGCAGGAGGGGTTCACATCGGCGTCGAGTCGACAGCCGGTGGAACTTCGTCGAGCATTTCCGACGTTTGGCTCCCAGACTGGACTGGGCCGGGGCTGCCTTGAAGCGGCTTTTGCCCAATCTGGGGGGTCCAAACGCCTCCTACCGGAGGCTCTACGCGGGGGTCGTGCGGTCCATGGCCCTTTACGGGGCACCAGTGTGGGCACGTTCATTGAGGCTCCGACCAGCACGCCGGAACGCGTCCCAAAGGGTCATGGCCATCCGGCTGGTCCGGGAATACCGCACAGTCTCCTGCGAGGCGGCGAGCCTCCTCGCCTGATTACCGCCATGGGATCTGGAGGCATAAGTCCTCGCGCACATTTGGGAGTGGCGCGAGGAGGCGAAACGCCGGGGCGTAACTCCGCTGCCGCGAGAAATCGCGGCACAGCGGACAGAGCTCCGGCGGGATCTCATGGCGGCATGGAGAGTGCGACTGTCGCAACCCAGCGCTGGGAACGCCACAATTGCGGCGGTAAGTCCCCTCTTTGAGGAGTGGCTTGAGAGGCGCCACGGCGTCCTCACCTTCCGCCTGTCGCAAGTCCTCACCGGACATGGTTGTTTCGGGAGATTCCTGTTTCGGATAAGTCGGGAGGAAACGCCCGGGTGTTGTTATTGTGTGGATCGACCAGAGGACACGGTGGAGCATACGGTGGAAGTCTGCCCGGCTTGGGCGGAGCACCGCCGTGTCCTCGTGGCGGCGATCGGCGGCGGCGATCTCTAGCGTCCGGCCCTGATTCAGGCCATGGCATGGAGCGAGAGGGAATGGGAAGCAGTCACCTCCTTCTGCGAAGCAGTAATGCTCGCGAAGGAGGAGGCGGAGCGCGTGAGGGAGAGGCAATCATTGTGCCCTCACGCCCCTAGTTGCCGCAGGAGGAGACACCCTGGGCGTCGGGAGTCGATAGCCGACTCCCGGCCACCGTAGGCGGGGGCTTGCGGACGGCGAGCAATGGGTAGCTCGCCGTCCGGTGAGGACAAGGTTCGGGTCGACGGCGCGTTGTGTTCTACGCGCGCCTCAAAGAGACGTCAGCATAATTGACGGGGACCGATAGGGCCGATGCCTGCCGGGGTCGCGGATTGTTCGAAAGAGTTACAGTGGCCCTGGCGCACAGGCAACTGAAGGAACACGGGTGGGTTTTAGTCAGTAAGAGTCTGGCACGCCCTTCCGCTCCGCCCAGAGCGGGAGAGGTCATTTGATGAATTCCCATCCAACAAAAAAAATAAAAAAAAACCCTCAATCTTTTCATAAAACCATGACGGATATTTTTGACCAGGTAAAATTATATTTCCACTTTTAGTATTATTGCATTTTAAAGTATCATTATATACTGAATTACTTAGATCTTCAATATTTGTATTCAATTTATCATTCTCATTAATTTCGATCTCCGTGTCGTTAACACCGAAGCCACTCAACTTTTTAAGTCTGCTTTTGGCGCTTTCACATCTTGTCATGATCCTGATGATCATTATTCACACCATCTCGTTGATGTAAACATACAACAATAAAATCTGGAATAATGTGTTTTGCTTTTAAATAATCGACACAGTTTTTAAGTTCAATGAGGCACTTTATAAAAACACTATATTTAAAACATGATAGACGATTTTTTTTTTTTATGAAATGACTTGTGTCAATGCGAATGTAACATGTATGATTAGCTTCCTGATTCCTCTAATTTTCTGTAGGAATCTTCAACATATTTAGCAGTAGAATCCCATTTAGTGAAAGTCTTTATTGCTACTCCAATTAATGCAGAGGAATCGTCTAAGTTAATTTCATCAGGAATGGGATTACATTTGCTCCAAGCCCGTAACCATTGATGTATTGTATCCATTGTCTGGCTTTCGGATATCATCTGAGAGACTGGGACAGAGCTATCGTTTTTCCGACTTTTCATCATTAACACATATAAAAATAAATGTTTAGTCATTATCATCTTGTTATTTGGACATAATTCCTTGAACTAATCCTGCTAATAATTTGCTAAGCAGCCTTCATAACATATCAGAAGGATTTTTAGTGTTATTGAAAGCAGTCTGAGTGAAACATAATTGTTTTGATTTTATTTCGGGTTTAGTTATAGATATCCATTATATTTTCAGAAAGTACTCTTTAAGACCCTTTTATTAGATACGAAACACTTTTTTTTTTTCACAACTGCTATTACTTGTTGAATTTTATGTGACGTTATGTAGCTTATAACCCGCGGGACAACATGACGTTTCCAACGATATCTCGTTTGTCCAAATACGACGAGGAGTTATTAGGAAACAGATAAACTTATATACATACATAGCCAGTTAAAATCAAAACCGTCTTTTGGCTTTGCTGTAGTCGGGTAAGGACACATTTTGTCACAATTCAAATGCGACTCCATTCATTTTTTGTGCTCTATCATTCGTAGTGACAGTATTTGACATATTGAAGTATTTTTGACGTATTTCAAACCTAAAAACGAATCATTTATTTTAGCCTATTTCTTTATGTAAAAGATTATTATAAGTTGTAGGTATAAAAACAGACGTTCTTCTCTAGAAAATAGAACGCATAGTTACCCAACATTACTTTGCAAGGCGCGAATAGATTGTTGCTGGTAATGCTTTAGTGAAGGTGGTGAATTCGACAGACTATTATCATCATCTTATTGCTATTGAATGAGTTCATTGATTGCCCTGTGCAGTCAGCAGATACTCCTAACATTGAAGGTACTGTTCAGTTTTGGTTTTTTATTTCTTGCCATTTTCATAAATAATTTGAATGTCGTCACGAAATAATAATAGAAAAAGAATGTTATATTGTTCACAGTCACAAGAATACACACACACACGAGTCTATATACCTATTCAACACTGATTGTATTAAATAATTACCTTGACTTGCTAATCTACTAACTTTTTCTGTAAACACAATTATTTAAATCACGTAAATTAGATCGCACCGATTTGCAAAAAAATTACGTAGATTCATCCTCAATCAGCCCCACCGGGCGACTGATTTATGAACGAACGAGAGTGATGACATTACTTTTGATAGGCAAAAGAAGGGATGGCGATAATGTGTATGTGCTCGGAATAAAACAACGTATGTGCCAAAACGAAATGCAGTCTTTTTTAAATAAAAAGTATTATTAAAACAAAAACTGCTTTACTTAAACTTTAATATTATTATTCTCTATGTTTTATAGTAAATTCCAATGAATAACTCATAAGCGTTACGCCTTAATACTAAGAAAAACAAACATAGATAGAACTTTGCATTTTTTTTGTATCGAGAAAATTTCATTGTATCGTGTATTCCTTTCACAGGATGCTAGGAAATATAGTCATAAAACATACACCAAATTTTTAAATACCTATTTCATATACTTAAAAAGGTGCACTAAAAAGAAAAAGCACACTTTTTTTAATACCTTAAACAAACAATACCTCAGTCTTGGAAAACACAATGTCTCATTGCTGTCCTAAAATCAGATAAGCCTCCGGATAGTCTATCCAGACTCTTACAGACCTATTTCATTATCATCCTGTTTAGGGATTTTTGTTTGAAAATATGATTAAACATCGATTAGATCATTATGTTGAGTCAAATAATATTATTCCTAATATTCAGAATGGCTTCAGACGTGGTCGAAGTTGTTCAGATAGCTTCACTTCAATTATTTCAGACCTGAAAATGCAAAACAATATAAGAGTGTAGCATGTGTCTTTTTAGATGTTCAAGGTGCATTTGACAATGTTCAACCAGACATTCTTGTACAAATATTGTCCAGTTTGGGTATTCCTGGTTTAATGTGTAAATGGATTAATGATTTTTTAACAAATAGAACTCTTTATGTTAAATACAATAATATTTTACATGGACCTAGAACTACATCACAAGGTACAATGCAGGGGGCAACTTTGTCTCCTCTATTTTATAATTTGTACACATCTATAATTTGTAAATATGTGAATAATAGTAGCGTAAATATTCTACAATTTGCCGTTGACCTGGTGTTGTACAGTATAAATTACAATGTTGATTCTGCTATTCAAAGTGTTAATTCGGCTTTAAATGATTTGCAAATGTATTACAATAATAAACTTAAACTAAAAATTAACCCAATTAAAAGCAGTGTTACGATATTTAGCAAAGACTTTCCTAATTCTGAAATAGTGTTTAGGAATCAAACAATTCCTGTAGTTAATCAACATAAATTTTTAGGAGTTATTATTGATAAAAAAATATTATTTGAACCACATATAAATTTCATATTAAAGAATGCCATGAAAGGATTAAATATAATTAAATGTTTAGCTGGAGTGTCATGGGGTGCAGACCCTCTGACTCTCTATATTCTGTACAAAGCCATTGTAAGAAGCCACTTTGATTATAGTTGTATATTTATATTTTGACAGCAAACATGTAAATAAGTTAGATATAGTGCAGAACAAGGCTTTGAGAATTATATCTGTTCTACCCCTATAAGAGCCATGGAGGTTGAAACAGTAATAATGCCTCTTACAAGTGTAAGAGGCATAAGTAAAGGCCTAAGTAGGCGACTGTTACTAATAAAAAGATACTGTATTAAACTACTATCTTCCAACAATCAGCAGATAATAAAGAATATCATACCTTGTCCTATAACTCTGTAATCTCCACTAACATCAGGCAGTGACTTTTTAAGTCATCATTTTCCCAAATTACCACATATTCTTCTTCTACACCTGCAAAATAAATTCCGTAATGTTCAACTAAATCATCTCTGCCCTTTTTATTTAAAACCTTTTAAGGTTTTGATAAATCAAATTAATATTATCAAAATTAAAATATCTAACAATCAAGAATTACAAGCATATTTCGATGATAATAAGGGTTACTATAAACTTTACACTGATGGTAGTAAGGGAGAGTCATATGTTAGAAATGCAGTTTATGATCCCCAGATAACATTTGCTCAAAGCTTTGTTCTTAATAAAACTTGTAGCATATTCACAGCAGAGGTCTTTGAAGCTCTTAGGCATATTGATAATGTAAATAACTATAAATATTTTTTGATTTTGACAGATTCACTTAACTTAATTCAAAGTCTTGAAAGTTATGACGTTCATTCAATCAAAATCAAAATATTTTATTTCACATAAACCAACATGGGCACTTATGAAACGTCAGAAGCTAGGTGCACGGTTCCAATTGGTTGTTTCCTATGGAGAAGAGCCGGCAAGAAACTCCACGGTTACTCTTTTAAAAATAAGGGGCTTTAACAATATTTCCAATTACAGTGTTGATAGATATGGGAGGACAGTCTACGCCTGTCAACGAGTAACAGGTACTCAACAAAATATAAAAGTGTTCGTTCTCACATTCACAAAATATAGAAGAATCTATATAAAAATAAAAGCATATGTAGACCAAATGACATGATTGCCATTACAACTGTTACAAATCTGAATCAAAATCCTATCCACAAAAGCCATAAATAAGGAGTTGAAATAAGAATCTGAGGTATATAATGTCAAATAATGAGATTATGTCAAAGAAGTAAGTAAAAAGAAGCAAAAAACTTCATAATTTGGGAACAGTTTATAGACATTTACGTACTGATGCCGTTAATGTGGTACTAGGGAAGCCACATGTGCAGAAGGAATTATTGCCAATCTTCCTTGTCTTCAACGCAGTCTTTAATGTTATAATATGCATTTTTGATAAGTATACGTTTGATGTGGGTTTTGAACTTTTCTTTCAGTTTTTTCGTTTGATGTGGGTTGCTTTGGCAACTTGTTATAAAAGCGGATACTGTTTATGAGAAATAACTTGCTTGGTTTAGTTAATCTAAATTTGGGTATTACAATTTCATTTTTGCTACGTGTATTTATATTATGGAAATCACTTCTTATTTTGAAAAGTCCTAAGTTTTTACGAACATACAAAATACTTTCTAAGATATAAAGAGAAGGCAGAGTTAGTATTATATATCAATTTCTTTGAATTTGTTTCTAAGAGACTCGCGAGGACCCATTTTATAGATCGCGTGGATTGCCCTCTTTTGTAAAATGAAAATTGACCGCCGATCCCCACAGCAGAACACCATAAGACATAATACTGTGGAAATAAGCAAAGTATACTAACCTAGCAGTGGCTATACCAGTCAACTGCCATATTTTTCTTACTGCATATGCAGCTGAACTTAATCTACCTGAAAGAGCTCTAATGTGGGCGCCCCATTGCAATTTTGAATCTAAAGTAATTCCTAGAAATACAGTTTCCGTAATAACATCTAGTTTCTTGCCATCAAGTTTTAAATTTAGACCCACTTGGGGTACATTTGGTAATGAAAACTTAAGACATTTAGTTTTGTTCGCATTAAGTAAAAGATTATTAGCTGCGAACCATTTCGAAAGAACCTCCAGACAATCGTTCACATGTAAGACATCCGTATCTTTTCTATCTATTTTAAAAATAAGAGAAGTGTCATCAGCGAATAAAATTAAATACGATAAGTTAGCCATCATGTAAAGCAGGTCATTAATATAAACTAGAAATAGGAAGGGGCCAAGGATTGAACCTTGAGGTAGGCCCATCTTAACTAAGGACACTGAGGACGTCGCTCTGTTAACGTTTAGTTTTTGCTGCCTGTCTGATAGATAGGAAAGAACAAGATCAGCAGCTTGTCCACGAATTCCGTAGTGGTGTAATTTACAGATCAGTGTATTGTGGTCAACGCAGTCAAACGCTTTTGAGAGGTCACAGAAGATGCCAATCGCATCCTGTGACTTCTCCCAGGATTCCAATATGTGACTGATGAGTTTTACTCCCGTGTCAGTCGTCGACCTACCTTTCGTGAAACCAAATTAGCGACTATGTAAAATCCCATTTGAGTTAAAATGTGACAACATCTGGTCTAGCATGATTTTTTCATAGATTTTACTCAATGCTGGTAGCACAGATATAGGTCTATAATTATAGGGATCGCCCTTACTACCTGTTTTGAAAATTGGTACTACTTTACTATGTTTCATTAAATCAGGAAACGTACCGCTGTCTAAACATTCATTAAATATGCCTGTTAGGACAGGGGCAATTGTGTCAATGATATCTACAAGAACCTTAACGGAAATCCCCCATAAGTCTTTAGTGTTTTTTTATGTTAAGACTTTTGAATGCTTTTTTAATTGTGACAATAGAAATGGGCTTCAATTTAAAACTTGGAATGTCCTTACTGAAGTTTTCTTTGAGGAATGATTCAGCTAATATAGATGATGAGGGGAGAGATTTCGTAACCTCTATTGGGATGTTGGTAAAGAAATGTTCTAGTGTCTCAGCAACTTTCAACTTATCTGAAATGGTTTCATTACAATTTTTAGAGACAATTCATTCTGATCTCGCTGTTTTGTGTTTCCAGTTTATTTGTTAATTACCTGGCACACAGCTTTTATTTTATTATTAGAAATACAAATTTAGTTACTTATTAATTTAGATTTAGCTTGAGCGCAGACTCTTTTGAATATCTTAGAATAATTTCATACATAATTATGAAGGGTTTGATCAGAAGTCAATGATTTGCGGATTTGAGGTTGCTGTTATTCTAGTCGCTTCATTAAATATACATTTTAAATTGAATGATTTAAACAATGAGATTAGCTTACATTTTTCCTGTGAATTAACTAATAGATAGATAGATATAGATATATATATATTAGATAGATATTTAGATCACCACAAACAAAAACTAATTTATTATCTTTAAAAACTTTACTTAGTATTTCTTCCATAATAATCAAAAATGATGACTGGTTTGGAGCTGGTGGTCTATAAACACATAAGAAAATATGGCCTTCAACCTCCGCACATGCTGCCTCACATATGCGATCAACAGAGCAAGCAGTGATATCCTTCCTTTTCTTATGTCTAAAACTACTATTACACAATATCAAGGTACCACCCCCTATTGAGGACCTGTTGAATGCACTGGCAACTGAAAAATTATTTACATTAAACAGCATCCTATCCGGTTTTAACCAGGTTTCACAAAAACATAAGATATCCATATGATATTTATCTATTAACATTTCCACGTCTAAAATTTTTTAAAGTAACTATATTTTATATACACTCGAGAGCAATGAATCCGGGTCACTTAAAGAATCCTAAAAATCTCGGAAACTAAAAATGCTAGGTTAATGCAATAAATTGTATTTAATAGACAATGTAATACTCCTTAAATGAAGGTATTAAAACTTCTTAGTTATTGTAAAGTTATATCATAAAAAAATCAAATTTGAAAAAGGGCCACTTTCGAAGATGGAACTACGAAATTACAGCATTTGGTTTTGCTTTTGTTTGTAATCTGTCATTTATGTGGGTACATAAACCATGTTGATAGTGCTCTATATTCATTATTCAAGCTGAAATTATGTCGCTTACGCCTGAAGAATGCACCAGAATACTTACAATGCTGGAAACCGGCCGGAGTCAGCGCGATACAGCCAGGACTGTCGGTGTGTCGCTGTCAACAGTACAAAGAGTTCTCCGACGTTACGAAGAAACTGGTTCTAACCTACGCAGACCAGGAACGGGCAGAACCAGGTGTACCACAGCACGAGAAGACCGATACTTATTGAACACCATGCTTCGAAATCGCTTTCTCACAGGAACTGAACTCACAAATCAGTTTCGACGCCTCGGAGGAAGTAACCCAAGTGCATGGACAGTAAGACGTCGGCTTGCTGAATCTAACTTAAAACCCCTTAGACCTGCAAACGGCCCTAAACTGGAGCGTGGGCATCGTATTTCAAGACTAAGATATGCCCAGAGCCACGTAAATTGGAGTATTGAAGATTGGTCAAAAGTTATGTTCTCCGACGAATCAAAATGTATGCTCTACAAGCACGATGGAAGACACAGAGTGTATCGAAGACCAGGGGAAAGATTCAAGCAAGCATGCATCGAAGAAAAAGTAGCCTACGGTGGTGGGTCTGTACTTGTGTGGGCCGGAATTTCTTCTGAAAGTCGCACAGAGCTGGTGATCATAGAAAACGCCTCTTTAACTAGCGTAAGATATGTGGAAGAAATCCTCAATGATCACGTTGGTCCATTTATGGTCAATTTAGGTGAGGATGCTATATTTATGCATGACAATGCCCGACCTCATACAGGTAGGATTGTGAATGACTACCTTCAAGAGATGAACATTACTCGTATGGAGTGGCCAGCGCGCAGCCCGGATATCAACCCGATCGAGCATGCTTGGGACGAGCTAGGCAGATGCGTAAAACAACGAAACCCTCCCCCAATCACGCTTCGTGAGCTCAAAATTGCTCTCACAGAGGAATGGGAGAATATTCCCCAAAATCGTATAAGGAACTTGGTGTACAGCATGCCAAACCGCGTAAACGCAGTAATGGAAGCACGAGGAGGCAATACGAAGTATTAAAATTCAAGAAAATCGTAATAAAGTTCAAAAATTTCATGTTTCCTATTTTTGTTTTAAGGAGAGATCAGCAGTTTTTTTCTTTATGTAATTTTGTGTTAATAAAATGTATGGTGACTCATATTTTTTTTACTTTCATTTAAGGAGTATTACATTGTCTATTAAATACAATTTATTGCATTAACCTATCATTTTTAGTTTCCGAGATTTTTTACATTCTTTAAGTGACCCGGATTCATTGCTCTCGAGTGTAATATTAAACAATTAAGGGGACTACATGATCTAAACGCAAATTTATAATGCCTAAAAATATATGATCCACTGCAGTAACCAAAATCAGAAAAATATATGACATTCTTCTGGATATATGCTAGTTAGATAGTGTATTGAAAACATAATACAATTAACATGATATGATAGAAAAAAATCACGAAGATACCTGTAACAAATTCTTTCAACGGTTAAAAACCATACTAATATACATGCAAACATTCAGATTTTTTGGCAGATTATTCTACAAGTAAGTACTAACGTGATAGTGTTTTAATTTTTTAGTCCAATGAATAGATTTTTTGTAAATCCATAATTGCTTCATATTTTGCAATAAATTACCAGCGTTGTGTCATCGCGCGTCTCTTTCTTTTCTATGCAATCCGACAGTCACCGCGCTTTAGCTCTTGTAAGCCTCTTAACATACAATTACCTTCAAAAAGGAGTTGAAGTTTTCTTTTTGTGGGTTCCTTCACATATGGGTATAACTGGAAATGAAATAGCTGTTAAGACTGCTTATGAAGGGATCAACTCATTAGATGTGTGCCTAACTTCTGCAAATCCATTCACTGACTGTTATACTGAAATAGGAATAAATATATATGCTTTTTGGGATAGTTTTTGGAAAAAAGATCAAGAAACAAAAGGTAGATGGTACGGAAATATTCTAGAGGAGATACCGTCTAAGCCTTATTATAAACTGAGAACAGCTAGTCAACACTTCATAACTACGATGAATAAACTCCGCTTTGGCCATTCCAACTGCAAGACTGAGTATTGCTCAAGACAACAAATGTTCAAGTTGCGGTTTAAATATTGGAAACGTTGATCATGCTTTTTGACTGTCAAAATCATATGTTACATAGATTGATTTTAGCGAGTGAATTAAGTGAATTGTGTAGTGAAAGTGTTGTACTAAATAATACCTCCCGCCGCTTGACCGAATTATTAAAAAATAAAACTTGTTATCGAGCAATATATAAATATATTAAAAACACTTTCGAAGAAATTTAGTGAAGGAAATTAAATAAACTAAAGACTTGGCTAAAAGGTCTTAGCAACTAGGCCATAAAATTTTTTTTTTTTTTTTTTAATATGCATACAAGTCGTTTGTCAAATTCGTCAGTGACCCGCTAGGTCAACAGGAAGGAGCAATTCATTATTTTTTGTAAACATTTTACGCATTCCACAACATAAAATCGTTCGAACAAGTTTGTTTAAAGATATTAGAGTTTATATTTAATTATTTGCGTTCAAAATGGTGCGAGTAAATTCGTTACCTGGTGTTAGAGCCCTTCCTAAGCCGTAAGTTATAAAAGTTTGTTTGGATCGTCTTTTGTTTCCAATTATTGTTATCGTTATGAAATTATAGATGTTATGAACGGATAATAATTGCTACGAAAAGATAATAAACTTTATATCATAACCATTTAATACAGTTTGACTACCTATCTGTCTTTTGAATACATGATTGTGACAGAAAAAATATGAGATGATTACCGCGGCTAGCTCATTATGTCATTAAGTTTTAATTATTTGTCATGGTTAACATTTAGGTACCTAGTTATTTTATGTACAGGCACAAAGGTTAATAATGTCCTACTTTTTATAAATAAAAATGTATGTATGTAGTAATGTACACTGGTATTATTCTTATATTACCTACTAACTAATAAGCAGCATGAAGGACCATGGGCACTTTTGTATGAACACTGGGCCCACTTTTTCAACATTGTTCAACAGTGATGAAACCTATATCATATGAAAGCTCTTGGCGTGTAATTTATTTCATTCTATGGCAACTAAGTTCAAATCCAGCGCGAAATTGGCGTTTTAGTACGTTTAATGAAAATTCGCATGACATATTATGTAAAGCACACTGTTTCATTTAATTAAATGATAAATATTGACTCGGTCTTATCCAATAATTTTCAGGTGTGATTGTGATGTGGGTATTCTTTTCAAATAAAAAACTAGTTATTTTTGTTCGATTTTATTTCAACATTAACAGCTACTCTACCTCTCGGCGTCTTAGAACGTATCAGTCTTATTCTACTAGGCAGATTTTAAAATGCATCTACAATAATATCGTCTAAATGTATTGCTGGTCGATGGAAGCCATCCTCATGTCTACCTAGTCCCAAGTACCATATTATGGATATGACATGGGCACAACTTCTGATAGTGCGGCTACCCGTGAGACATGTACAGTAGTATTATATAATGGCTTCTTTGCCTACTTGATCACGGTCAATTAAGACGTAGGTACAATACATCCTCGATCTAACGTGTCGTGACTGCACACGTCCCCTAAGCAGCCATACATTATTTTGATGAATATTGCATGCTCTAAATCATTTAAATTGTTGTCACGGTATATTTCGGTCGTGTACACACCACCATCCCGTAAGTTTTCACTAGCATATGACCTGGCAAGTTCCATTTGATAAGAGCCCAAGGAAAGATTTTCCCCAGCTGCCTGTAGATGATATACTGATGAGTATATCATCTACAGGCAGCTGGGGAAAATCTTCTAAATGAGGCAGATTAGCTTCCATCCTTATAAACGCTAACCTTTGCCTATTTAGGTTTTTCAGTGTAACATAATTAAACAAAAGATTCGGCGAGTTGATTTACTCATCTATAACATTCCAAATGTTATGACTAAGCCGGTGGTCTGTGGCTACTTTATAAAAAGCATTTATATGAGAAGCCCCAATTTTAAAATCAACGAACTTAGGTGGCTATGCTCTATTAAAATAATCATTTCGTAATAGTTTAAATCTATTTTTTAACCGACTTCAAAAAGGAGGACGTTATCAATTCGTATGTTTATATTTTTTATTTATTTTTATGTATGTTTGGGCATAACTCCGTCATATATGTATGGACGGATTTGCAAAATCCTTTTTTTGTTTGAAAGGGTATACTCTCGAGGTGGTCCAATTGTCACCAAGTCAGAATCTGATGAAGGAATCCCATGGAAATCGAGGGAAATCCTCAAATTTTACAGGCACGCCTATAGCGTTTTGGGTATTTTATATAGTAATGTGCATTTGCTCTCGGAAAGCACTATTCGGTGAAGTGGTACTGATAATGAAGACGAGAGATGGCCACCGGAACTACTCAATTATAAGTATTTCACGGGTTACGATTCGATTACTTTAATATGGTTGCTAAGCAACTTATGCTGGTCACAATTAATATGGTGAAATGGTGCTGATGGTGGTTTCACCATCAGCTCCAGTTCTTTTGGTTTTTACCAGGAGAACTCCTCAACAATTAACGTCCCTGCATCGGGAAAAGGAATATTTTGTAAAAGGTGATTAGTAGTTATCATTAGGCTATTCTGCCGCGCTAACGAAGAATACAATAATTCGATTTTGGACGATTTTGAGTTTTATATATATTCGGAATCAGCGAACCGATATCTATTAACTCTCTAAGTAACTTTTTACGAATCGGGTCGGGTTGTCGGGTTTTTCAGTAAGCAAGAATGCAATAACTTATACTTCACTATGAAAGTTCAAAACTTTGAGCGCGTTTTTCTCGGAAGCGTCAAAATCGAGTTATTGTATTCTTCGTTAGCGCGGCAGTATTGTATCTTAGATAAATTAATAGCTGACTCTCTATAAAGTGAAAAATAAAAATCTTTTATACAAAAAAAAACACAACCGACTTCAAAAAAAAAACACTACAATGTGAAAAATAACTTTAATTTCGGAAGTCGGTGGCCAAAAACTAAAATACAAATTCAAAGACACTGACTTCCGAAATTAAAGTTATTTTTCACTTTGTAGTGATTTTTTTTTGAAGTCGGTTGTTTTTTTGTAAAAAACTTTTAATTTTTGAAAAAAACTTTTTTTAAACTTGTCATTCACCGCTTCCACCACCCAATGACATATTGTTACTAATCTTGCTTTGTTAGCTGGTTCAATCGTCAATTGACTTTCGTTTCTATCCTTTGTTGGACGAATATGTGGTTCATATCCTAATGACTGGAGATCTACTACGCTATCTCTGAAACCCCTATCTAAAATGAATACATCATTTTGATGAAACATCCAATGAAAAGAATTGTCTTCATTGTTGCAGCGTATCGACCAAGTACGTCTATTATAATAATATACCCGTCACTGCATACCATTAAGAATGGTTTCAATAGATTTTGAAACTTGTGATGGCTAATAGGTCAACGCTAAAAGAGAAAATTACTACTTTTCTCTATGTAAATATATGTTCCATCATATATTATTATAGCTTTTGTGTTTTCTTCATTACCATATATCATTTTTGGTAAAAACAAGTTCCTTTGAAGCATGTTTTGCCTGGAATTATTATCCATACCTAAATGAATGTTTACAAAATCGCTCATTAAATGGTGTCTAGCTAGTGCCAATTTTCTCTCCAAGGTCCTACGTGACATATTAAACAGAGTATTTAACCTTTCGTTAGACTCTCCTGTTCTAAGTTTAGATAAGTATAGCCCGATCACGGTGCGCGAACGATTAACCGTTTGTGGCAACGAAGGAGTTTCTTCCAATACTGTATTGACTTAACCGATGGTGAGTCCAGTCCAAAAAAAAACATCGTTGTCACTTATTGATTCCAATAATTCAAAATCTAATCTAGATCTTCGGTTAACAGCAGATATTAGTACATTAGACATGTCTGTGAAATGTGCAACATTTAACTCATGCGAAACATTACAATTCTCACGTAATGAATGCCATTCGTTACTTTCCAGGTGATCGGTACATACTCATACATTTTCTGGGATGTACAAATGTTGTGAACAAAGTACGTTTACAATAATCACGTTAGGAATTCTATGACATTAAATATTGTGACAATAATTAAATATACAACGCCTTGCAGACTTCGGCGCCCTAGCATGTTCGGGAGCATAAAAAAATTGTTGAAAGTTCTTCACAGCGAGATTTTGTATACGAACGGCATCATCTTGGATGTTTTCCGTAGGTCCTTGTCCATTAATGGAAACATCTTGGATGTTTTCCGCAGGTCCTTGTTCATCTATCACATCATCTTGGATGTTTTCCCCAGGTCCTTGTTCATCAATGGCATTACTATCGATGTCCTCCGCAGGTCGATGTATAAGAACAGCGTTAGTTCTTTGCTAACAACGGTGACAAACTTGTTGTGTATTATTGAACCTGCAAAGATTATAATATATTTTATATGAACACAAATCGAAAAAGATATAATACAACTTTTGCTGAAAGCACGAGAAGTCATGCGGAACTCCTGTTACACAGTTTTTTTTTTTTAATTTACATATTATTATTTTCATATATTGTTATCTTTACAACCCGGTCATATAATATATCTGCACCTGACATCGATGACGTCATAATATCAGCGCTCTAATACGGTATACAGGGTTATTTTTCAAAGACCAGCCAAATTTAAGGGTGTGGTATAGACCATCAGACTGAACAATTTTCTCCTTGGGACCAATATCGTAATCGCGAAAAAAAAATCAGCGGTCCTATACATTTGGGTCGAGTAGGTATTGAAGTTTTGTATGGGACAGTTTATAAATTTTTCGCGATGATGATATTGGTCCCATGGAGAGAGTTGTTCAGTTTGATGGTCTGTACCACATCCTTAAATTTGGCTGGTCTTTGAAAACTAACCCTGTATATGACGACGGGGCGAGCGCGGAGTGGCGAAGCTGGATTCCCCTTCGCCACTCCTGGCGAATGGCTGATTGGCCAGAGGCATTGCATTTAAGGGAGTTGCACAGATATTTTGACCGTGTTGTAAGTATATAATCGTTGGTGTAATTGTTAGCAGTCGTGTGACTTGGACGATTGAGGTCATATTCACACAATATATTTATTTCGTGTAAATGTAATCTTAAGAACTATTATGTATTACCCATATTTGCAAAATAAAATTCTATTCTATTCTATTCAATTCGTGAGGACGATGGTTCAAAGCTACGTTACGATCCAATAGGTTATGATGTAGTCAAGAAAATAGCAGAACGTCTACCAGGCCAGCTAGTATCACTATGTCTATTCATAACTCTTGTATTATTGCTTCTTTTAAAGACCAATAATTCAAATTAGGTTGTAGGTTTGAATAATAAGTAGGTAAAACTATTATTCACATACCAACTTTTATTTATTTATTAACAGAATTAGGTTGATATTGGGTACAAGACATAGAAATGTTAAAATATAATACAGTAATAGAAAGGTACGTACCTCGATCAACGCATTCTGCTGAACATATTCAGCAAACTGTGGATGAATCGCAGGTAGATCATCTCCTAAAATATAGCGTCTTGTCCGCAAAACACGCGAGCGCAAACACATAATACAGCAATTTTCTGCCATTGCGAACAGTCACAATTCAATTAAATCAGTATCCATATGCTTGCCAGGGTCACAATGATAGAAAAAACTAAACAACAATATCCTTCACACTAAGTGCTATCAGAGTCCAATAACAAGCCGGGATCAGTAAGTCGTAGGTAAAACAAGCCGAGATTAACACAAGTACACCGAGCGTAAATAACGTACGAGCAACGAATGATCATCCCGTCCGTACGTGGGTGTAAGAGGGCGGGGGAAGGGTGGGTTGTGTCTAGCGTGCGCGCAGGCACAAAACAGGTTTTTATCACAGCAGGTACAAAAACCTGACCGCTAAGTAGCATAGTTGGCTATAACGATCGTAGAAATGTAAAACTACTAAATCATTCTAGATCAAAATAAAACGTTCCAGGGCAATAAATGGCCTATGTGTTTAGTGTATTTTTAGACAAACACGAGCAATCTATAATCCTAGCTACTGACTGACAGCTTATTATAATTTAATATCAAAACAAAACAGATTAAAGAAACCGCAAAAAAAAAACGCGCTTGATTTGAACTTAACTGCCATAGAATAAAATAAAGTACACGCTAAGAGATTTTATATGACATAATTATAATTCATCACTGTTAAACAATGTTGAAAAAGTGGGCCCAAAATGACGCATGGTCCTTTGCAATTTGTTTCTCAGACTTAAATCCGTTCACTTGACCGTCTAAGAGGGTCCGTTCATGCCATATCTCTATATTTATCAAACCAACATACCTAATGTTATTTTACATATTATTATCACAACTCCTTTATATATAATATACTTACTTACTGTTTTAGTCAATTATTTATTTGTAACTTCAATTATGTATTTTGAGTTAATCTTGGATATTACTGACAAAGGAAAAACATTGTAAAGAAATTTCGGCTTATACATTTTTGTATTTAACTGCAAGTGTAAATTTGAAATCGCCAACCCGTCTTTAGCAAGCATGGTGATCAATGCTCGTGCCTACTCTGTATAAATAGAGGCCTTTGGCCTGTAATGGGACAATAATGAGCTGGTAATAAATTACTATTATTCTTGGTATTTATTACAAGATTTTAATAAGTTTCACTTTTAAGTACCTATGTTAAGAAATATTCTGATGAGAAAACATTTGTTAGGTAAATTGGCCTGATACTCCAGCCAGGATTGTCTCCACACAGTGCGGGGCACAATCCCCTTTATCAGTTAATGGTCACGCCTGTATTTCCCAAAGGGTTAGGAAGAGGTACACCGACATTTCGCCAGTTATATTTAAGCCCCATGTAATAGCCTACCGCATGTGAGCCTATTGCCATCAACCGTGCATAAATCCAGACTCCGGGCTGCTACTGAGAAATTATAGATGGGAAAACCCAATAACACTTTGCCTGACCCGAAAAGTGAGCCCAGGACCTCATGCTCAGCAGTAGATCGCTTGCGACCACTGGACCAACGACGCAGTCACATAATCTGGTACTGTCTTCAAAAGTTTGCATTGTTATAAAATTTGTTAACTAAAACGTATTAGTTACTTTTGAGTCGGATCGGATAATATTATATTATTTCCCTTTCCACCTCTGCATGAAAAACTTAATTATATTAGAGGTTTCTTGAAATAATATTTAAGTTACACTTATCAAGTATTCATATATAATTGGAACTAGAAACCAAGAAATAATGTTTTACGAAATCTGAGACAAAGTCATTTCAAAAAGGCCATTAAAAAGCTTTTGAACATCAAAATTTACAAGAAAATAGAATTGACTCTAGGTGCCTCTTCCAAAAGGTAGTTTTGTATGGGCAAGAAACTGTATATAGTTACTCCATAGCTATGGAGTAACTATACAGTTTCTTGCCCATGGAACAACTATGGAACATCCCTATTATGCGTGGTCCGACACGCACTTGGCCGATTTTAAATATTGATTGCACTATTTGCAAACAAATATGTTTTAGAGTTTTAAATAAAATAAATGTCATTCCTTTTTTAGATCACCCCTACTAACATTATGTTCTTATTTCAGGGTATTTGCACAGGCATCAGACAGCTACATACTATCACCAGAACAAATCAAATTCTATGATGACAACGGTTTCCTGGTTATCAAAGAATTCATTGATTTCACTTCTCTGTACAGTTACAAGTTAGTGTTAATGACAATATTTTTATTTAATTTACAATTTATTGTATACCAACAAAAGATACAAATA
The DNA here is from genome assembly GCA_916610205.1 of Griposia aprilina. Taxonomy (NCBI): domain Eukaryota; kingdom Metazoa; phylum Arthropoda; class Insecta; order Lepidoptera; family Noctuidae; genus Griposia; species Griposia aprilina. Next base: position 16,861,500 of record OU744307.1, on the reverse strand, counting down.
CAGGAGATGTAGGTACAGGGCTTGAAATACCGTTTTTTTTTTTACCGGTACCATTGGCCTTGGTGTGATATAGGTAACAGATTAGTACCACTACTATTAGTACCAGTACCAAGTTAGTACCGGTACCAGACGTAGTAATAATAATAATAATAACCGCCGTGTCAACAAAACGTCTCGTTTTCAATTTTATTTTATAATATCAACAAAAAAAGTAATTTTAACCCATATTTGCAATAGTTTACCATTAACCAAATCTAAAACCAGTAAATCACTTTTAAACCTTTTGATTACATACATAATACGAGTACCAGAATGTAAATAAATTTTAACAAAAACTGCCGAATCGGAGGTGACATGACAGATGTCACCTCCGATAAAACAAACAAAATAAGAAAATGAAGACAATATGTTGACAAGATCAGCCGCACGTCGAGCACGCCCACCACCTCCGGACTCGTCGCTCAGCTCCGCCTCGCTGCCGCCGGTATCCAGCCCCACTGTGAGCGCTGTGACGACACCGGCCGCGGTAGTTGCGTCGAGCTCGAGCGACGAGTATTTCTCCCCGCCCACGACGCCACCACCTGTTCGTCGACGTGGAGGACACCGGCCGCCGGACGGTTTAGGACCTCGAGGCCCACCGGCCTCTGATAGGGTCCCAGCTCCCGGCGGAAGTGTGCAGCGCATGAGATGGACGCGATCCATCAACGAAAACGTCATGCGCTCATACTATGGGGCTACAGAGGGGGGAAACAATCTGACCGCGTACCGTGTTCGGATGCTCTCTCTTTTTCAGGTGCTTGAGCCAGCTGTCAACGTGTCGGCACAACGACTGTCGGATCAGGTGCGGGTCATCCAACGTAATCATATGTTGGATGACACTGTACTTGATCGCCTGCGAAATGAAATGCAGAGTAGTCATGTCATCGCCCCCCCGTCGCAGACTGTGGTAGTACTACCACAGTCTAACACAAGTCAAGCAGACGAGGAGAGTGATGATAGGGCTACAAACGTAAGTACCCAGTGCAATGATGAATTGAGGAGTGCTTTGGAGGATGCGATTCGAGAATATAGGTTCATATCGCCCGAACTTAGACCACGGTTACCTCGTTTACCCATGCATAACAAAAATAGGGTGCTGGTGGCGGCACTGGATGCGCAGTTGTCAAATTATTTTGATGACTGCGTAGACCTCACCGATACACATTCGATTCTGTACTGCGCGGCTGTAGCGGCATGTCGTGTAGCTCACGTCAAATTTGCTAATGATTCTAGAGCTACACGACCGAAACCAGCCGTACCAGCTTGGCAGTGCAGAATTGAGCGCCGTATTGGTGAGGCCAGAGCACTCATCGGCAAACTAATCTGCTTCAGGGAGGGCAATACTCGCCCTAGAGTGATGCGCTTTGTGAGACGCGCGTTCGCAGGGACTAATATCAGCCCTCAGGACTACATATCCTGTGTCACAGAGCGCATCGACTTCCTGAAGCAGAAAGTGTATGCATGGGCGAACCGTATTCGTAGGTATAAGCGGCGAGTGGAGCGGTACACTCAGAATCGCACCTTCCAGCGCGATGAAAGGTGGGTTTATAGGGGTTGGGAGCGACCGGATCAAGGTGTGGCTGACACGTGCCTACCAGATGATGATGCCATGTGTTCTTTCTGGCGCAATATCTGGTCGGTGCCTGTCAGTCACACCGAAGGTGATTGGACTCGGGAAGTCGAGCGAGCCTGTGATCCAATACCAGAAATGGGGGCTATTACCATCTGCCCCCAAGATGTAACTCGTGCAGTCCGCCCGCTGCCTAACTGGAAGTCTCCAGGGCCGGACGGACTGCACAACTTCTGGATCAAATGGTTTGGTTACGCTCGCTTGGCTGCTCAGTACCAGGTTGCTTTAGAATCTGGTTCGCTACCCCAATTCCTAACAACAGGAGTTACCCACCTGCTCCATAAATCAGGAAGCACTGCGGAACCCAAAAATTATAGGCCGATCGCGTGTTTACCGACGGTCTATAAAGTTCTTACATCCATTTTGAGAGATAAAATTAACAAACATATAGACACCAACTACATCATGTCTCCTTCTCAAAATGGATGCAGGAACGGGTCCCGTGGTACTAAGGAGCTACTCCTCATTGATATGGCCATTAGCCAACAGGTTCGTCGTTCCCGAAAGGATCTGTCGACATGTTGGATAGATTACAAGAAAGCCTATGACTCGGTGCCACATACATGGCTCATGAGGGTGCTGGAGTTGTATAAAGTAGAGGCAACTCTGCGCACCTTCCTGATGTCGTGTATGGGGCAATGGAGGACGGTCCTTCACTATCCAGCATGTCGAAATACCCAAAGGAATAGCGAGCCGATAAGGATCGAGCGAGGCATATTTCAGGGTGATAGTTTGAGTCCGCTTTGGTTCTGCTTAGCCTTGAATCCTCTAAGCACACTCTTGGAGGATTCAGGTCTAGGCTATCGGCTGAGGAGAGGTGGTCAGGTTATATCTCACCTCCTCTACATGGATGACCTAAAACTTTTTGCACCCAACAATTCGCAACTGATGGATCTACTGAAAGTAACTGAAACTTTCAGTAGCGCCATCAGGATGGAATTTGGTGTGGACAAATGTGCGGTCATGCATGTAAAGCGAGGGGAGATTGTGGAATCCGTCGGAACCCAACTCTCGGATTCCATAAACCTTAGAGCCCTCTCCGCATCCGAAACCTATAAGTATTTGGGTATGTCGGAAGCGTTGGGCATCAATGGTACTGACATGAAGCAGTCGTTAAAGGATCGCTTCTTTGGCCGCCTGAAAAAAGTATTTAATAGTCTTTTATCAGGTGGAAACAAGGTGCGCGCCTTTAACGGTTGGGTCATGCCGGTTTTGATGTACTCTTTCGGCATACTCAAATGGACTCAGACCGAACTCGACGCCCTGGATAGGAAGGTCCGTACACTGCTGACTGCAAATCGAATGCATCACCCACGATCATCGGTAATGAGGCTGTATATCCCGCGAAAGTGTGGAGGTCGAGGCTTTTTAAATGCTAAGACCCTCCACAATCGCGAGATATGCAGTCTCAGGGAATATTTCTTAGAAGCCGACGTGGGGATGCATCGAGATGTGGTCACAGTGGACAAGGGCCTCACCCCGCTCTCCTTAGCTAAAGAGAACTGGCGCAAGCCAGTAGTGCTTGACACTAATGATCGCATGGAAGTATGGCAGAGTAAGGAGCTTCACGGACGCTTTTTCCGGGCCCTACATGGGCCCGATGTAGACCAACTAGCGTCCGTAGCCTGGCTGCGTTTCGGTGACCTCTTTGGAGAAACCGAAGGTTTTGTCTGTGCAATTATGGACGAAGTTATGATGACAAACAATTACCGGAGATTTATTGTGAAAGACGGCACGGTTGACATCTGTCGGGCATGCCACCGTCCGGGTGAATCAATCAGACATATTATCTCCGGTTGTTCTCGTCTAGCTAACGAAGAGTACTTGCATAGACACAACCTTGTAGCCAGGATTATCCATCAGCAACTTGCTCTGAAATACAGCCTTGTAGAATCGGAAGTGCCGTACTACAGGTATGTGCCCGACCCAGTTCTCGAAAATGGACATATCACATTGTACTGGGATCGATCCATCATCACTGACAGGACTATTGTTGCCAATAAGCCTGATATAGTGATGGTGGATCGATTAGAGCGGCGCGCAATGATTGTTGACATAACGGTCCCGCATGACGGGAACCTCGTGAAAGCCGAGAAAGATAAACAAATCAAGTATCTAGACTTGGCTCGCGAGGTTGTCGACATGTGGGATGTGGACTCAGCGATCATTGTGCCGATAGTCGTGACAGCCAATGGCTTAATAGCCAAGAGCCTCGACCAACACCTGAGGAGGCTCTCGTTGGGCAGTTGGATCAAGGGCTTGATTCAGAAAGCGGTACTTCTGGACACGGCTCGCATTGTTAGGAGGTTCCTCTCTCTGGAGCCCTGACCGCCGGTAGCTTGGACCCTGTTCCCGATACCGGTGGGCTACTATTTTTTATATTTTTAAATGTTTTTATATTTTTTATATTCTAATATTTAAAAATGTAATTTATATGTAAATAATGAAATAAAGGAGATAATAATAATAATAAAGGTTTTATTGATTCATAAACGTGTGTTACAATACTTAGGTAAGACACTGGATCCCGCACTAGGATACCCTGTGTCGCAGGATCCAGTCTCTTTCGACAGACAATAAGGAATATAAACTTTAGTAACAAATGCAACGGTTTACGTATAATTAATTAATTAAACTTAGGACTAAAAGGTAACAAAATGTATGTGTGAATGTGATGGGTGTAAGTATGTATGTGATGAGTGAGTGTGATGAGTGTGTGTGTATGTGATGAGTGTAAGTATGTATGTGATGAGTGTGTGTGTATGTGATGAGTGTAAGTATGCATGTGATGGGTGTAAGTGTGTATGAGATGATGAAAACTTTATCAGTTGAATGTTAAAAGATTTTCCGTTTCAGCATAATTAAAACCAAGCAGCCAATCCTGAACCTGCTTTTTGCACCCAAACTTAGTCAAGCGGAAGATTTTAAGTTTATTGTTCACTTTTTCATACAGGTATGGACCCATACGCGTAGTAACTGGACTATTGGTATTTCTAATCAGTATCGGTACTGTACCATTGCCAAAACCGGAACCAAACAAATATTTTCGGAAGTTAGAGTAAGAAAACAGATTATATATTATTCCATAATTATTTTTGGGATAGCAAATTACCTATATTAAAAACAACAGAAATCGATTCAGTAAACAATTCTGAACAAACTACTTTCATAGTGTGCATTAATTCAGTTAAGGTCAGGCGGATCAAGTGCGTCATACATTTCTTCAAATTAAAATTTAAATAGTAATTTGTTTTTTAACTTGTCCACTTTCGCGTTCTATAAAAATTAACATATATAATATAGTTGCGACTGCGTAGGTTGATCTACATTTTTAAGTCCCTTCGTCACGCTGCGGACACTACGGTGCTTGTATATCTCGCCCTCTGCCAATCGCTTATATAATATTGATAGATATTATTTGAGGTCATCAGAAAACTTAAGACTAGAGATGCCGATGCATTCCACCAGTTTTTATGACAAGTCTTTTACAGTTCAAGCAGTACGGTTATGGAATGCCTTGCCCATGTCGATAAGGCGTGCTCAATCTTTGACCACTTTTAAAAATCTGGTTAAAAAACACTTCCTCTCTCCTTAAACATTGTCATAACATTTAGTTTCCTAGCTCTTGTTTCATGTTTAGTATTGTATATTTTATATGTAGATAAGTGTATGTTTTATGTATGTATGTATTTGTTGTATATGTAAATGGTACACCACTGACTATCTGCATTATTGTCTTACCTTCTCCCTTGAATCCATCCAAAAGTTGTCTGTAAAAGATCGCTTTTAGCGATAAGACATTGTGTCACCCTTTGTAAAATTTCTACATTTATATCTGTATTTTTTATGGTGTACATAATAAAGAGTATTCTAATCTATTCCATTCTATTGTATAATTACTTGGGCGGTTCTGCAAAAACTCACATGCTGAAATTGGAACGTGCTCAAAGGGCACTCCTGAAGATTGGACGGCGGTTACCTTACCGCTTTCCTACCATCGATCTTTATAAAACATGTTTGGTTCTCTCTGTTCGCAAACTGTTTATTCTTAACCTTGTTTTAGCCACGCACTCTCGAACTCCCTATGCTCCATGCAAATATGGCTCCCAACGACGTAAACATACTGTCTGTCCCTCCATCCACACAAATTATCGTTCGGCCCAAAGTAGTTTCCCTTTCCTCTGTAGCCACGTCTATAATAAGGCTAATAAAATTTTAAATATATACCCTATGTGTAGATCAAAATGTAAAAGAACTATTACTGAATGGCTACTTGAATTGAATTATGCAGAGACTGAAAATATACTAAATATCCTAAAATAATTTCGTCTACTGGAAATATTAACCTACTCAAATTTATCTTAGATCTCGTTTCACCTTGTTTACCACACACAGACACACACACACTCTCGGGCAAATAGGTGCTTACGCCCAGTGCAGTACATCTCCTTTTGTTTTGTATACTAATACTCTTCCTCTCAGTACTTGGAGCATTTATAATGTTGTAGTACGTAAATGCAATTTAATATTGAAATTTTAAGGGTGTGAGCCTGGAGATCTGTCATACAGGTCCCGAACCCAGTATAGACTCCAGCTCTCACAAAGGTTTAAATCCGCTTGTAACTTCGATACTATGTACCAAAATTGTACCTTTTGAGAGAAATAAACTACTATTATTATTAATTATTTGGGTATATGAACTGTATGTTATTGTTCATAAGAAACCGTTAATCACAAGTATTTTTTTTTAAATCTTGGGCTATAGACGCACTTTCCCAGCAAAACGGGGTAAATGCATCTACGCAAAAGAAAACCTTAATAAAGACGTCGTTTCACGATTTACGTATTATTTTAAGATATAATGTGTCAAACTAGAGATGATGATACAAATAAATATAGCAAAATATGCATAGTTTTAGAGATATTTGCGATAAACTAATAATGGGGCAAGTGCGCCCTACTTTTTGCATCAGTGGTAACCAACATCTTGAATTTAAAAAAAAAACTACACCAGATTAAATAAAACAAGTAATAACTTTTTCATATCTATTTAATTAAAAAAAAGCACAAATACTTAAAACTGTCTATAAAATTAAATGTTTTATGAGTCAAATACACTCTATGATCTAGTCTAGATTATGTAAAATCAGTCTATTTGCTCGCAATAATTGCAATATTTGAATATTCTATAAAATATGTTAGAAAATTGTGACAAATCAAAACATAACCATTGTTAAATAATCAGATATATGATCCACCATGTGGTACTTGGTATGTTAAATATAGCTGCTGTCTGATAATTGGAATATCGCATTGTATTAACCGATTCGATTGCCAGTTGTAAAGTTTTTTTATTCCATGAAGGCCTACTTTGGCTTTTTTCCGTATATAATTACGTACCATGATTATTCACAATTCTGAAACAAAATAAATATTTTTCGTACCATGCAACCTTGAACAAAAAGGTTGATGATCTAGGATTAGGGCAAAGTGCTTCTGCAATCGCGCTTACCCCGAATCAGCTAGACGCACTTCCCTCAAAATACTACACTTATATAGTTTAGGTTTTTGACAAGTTAACAAAACTATGCAATCCACTTAGAATACTCACACTCACACTGACCTTATCTGTTTCTTTAAAACTGCAATATTATCTGAAATATAGTTTATTTCCCACAACGTGTCAAATTTGTATGTCGAGATGAAATGTCACAGCAAATAAAATGGCTTCACTCATAACAACAAATTCTGTCAAAAAAAAATTCAAATGTTTCTCATTTCTTCACAAATAACGTTTGTTAAATAGTTCCAAAATCAATTTGTAAATTGATTTTGGAACTATTTAACAAACGTTATTTATCGCTAGATGGCGGAATTCTCAATTAGTTGCAAAACATTTGAGATATTGATGCTAGATGCACTAGCCCCATAGACGCACTATCCCCGCCTGGTCTTACTGTATAACTTAGCATTTTTCTTCCAAACAACTTTTATTACCAATTACTGTAGTACCTACCTGTAGTATCTTTGAAAAAATGGCCAATCATTTTAGTCTCTACATCAACTATTTCGATTCTTTTTCTACATGGGAAATAATGAGGCGACATACATGACTTTTAATTTGGCATTTTTGTGGCCTTTAAATACTATTAATAATACTATCACTATTAAAGTATTGTTTTCCCAAATATAATAAATAAATAAAAAGCCTGTAAAAATGACAACAAAAACTAGTTTTTATAAAATAACAATATTTTGTTAATTGTTCGTGTCGTTTTTAGGGTTCCGTACTCGTAGGGTGCCAACGGGACCTATTACTAAGGCTCTGCTGTCCATCAATCCGTCTGTCACAGGGCTGTATCTTTTGAACCGTAATAGGTAGGCATTTGAAATTTTCACAGAGTATGTACTACTATGGCCGCTATAGCAATAAAAAATTAAAGGGTGTCCCCATACAAGAAACGTGTTTTTATCGGCGTTAAAAAAAAAAAGTATTTAGTGTTAAATATTGTACGGTGATACGGAACCCTTCGTGTGCGAGTCCAACTCGCACTTGTTCGCTTTTTTTTTCGTACACATAAATGCAAGTATCTACGGCTTAGTGATTGACTAATGATCATGTGTGCATAAATATTGATCATGTCAAATTGCATAAAAATGCGTTTCTAGGTAGATAATGACAAATTTGACATTAATAATGTTGTTTTTCATCCACTACCTATTGTGTGTGCTTGTGAATTGTATGTTTGTCTTAAACCTTTAATTAGGTACCTAATTTGAGACAGACTAATTAATTATTATTAATGTAGAGTTGATTATGAACAGTTTATCATGTGAATAGCTCTCAGTATAGGTATTCGTATTTTAGCATGATTATTAAATTCAAGCCCGTGAACTCAAAAAAATAAAACTAATTATATTTGACAATCTCGAGAACCCAGGAGTCCCGGACCTAACTCGCAGAGACCCATTAGAAACTCTTACCTCCTTACTAATACACGTTGTATATCGTCTGTATAGTTACACAACGCTTTGTCTTCTTTTTTCGAACGTCGAATTACTGACGACTGAAAGAGACAAATCGGTGTGCAACTACACACGCTATACAACGTTTATTAGTAAGGAGGTTAATGAAATGAGGCACCAACCTTTTTTTTTAAAGATATTTTATTTATTTAATTTACAGACAGCGCTTTATTCAAATATGCAAGGGTATCGTTCCGCCTGGCAAAGTGAGGGTCGTGAGAGAACCGACGTTAATGAAGCAGAACTTGAAGCCTGAAGATTATATTAATAAGGTAAACATTATGTAACCTTTAGTTTAACTTTAATTCTTTCTCTCAGACAGAAAGAAAGAAAATCAGGTTTATTTGTCACAGAAATATTTGCATCCTGAATAGTAAAAAAACAAAACAGATCTGATGTACAAACATTGGAAGTTGTCGAAAGAGCCTCTATAATCTATAAAGGCACAACAATTTTTCAGCACTTATTTATTGAAATTTCATGTTGAAAAAGGCACTATGTTTTGTTTCGATCAGAAACGGGATTTGCACAACATAATATTTGCAAACCCCTATTTTTTCGTGATGCCTTAAATTAAGTGCGAGAAATCTTACCTCTGAGGTAATTACACAACAACATACATAGATAAACTCAAGCGTTCTTCGCATGGGGGTAGGTAGAAACTACAGAACGCCACCTGCTACGATCCTAACATACTCCTTTTGCTTCGTTACACGCACACCGGTTGCGAGTACTACGCACCTGACCTTTCTAAAGAAACTCACCAATAAGGTCATATAGCCCTTCCAGAGCGTCCCCTCCCGGAGTTACCACTCACCTCTGCCTTGTAAATACCTTTTGTTAGTCGCCTTATTCGTCCTTAATTAATTTGTGATCATACAATTTCTAGATACAAGAGCTCCTGTACGATGATGTATTCATCACATACGGGGAGCACCCGCGGATGCTATCGGTACTGTCACAGTTCATCGGAGATGACATCACGGCTGTCAACAGCATGTTCATCAACAAGCCGCCCGGCGCGTCGCGACACCCGCCGCATCAGGTAACATTCTGCTTAATAAAACTCTTAAATTCATTCATTCATTCATTCACTGACAGACAACGCACAGGCTAAACTGCTGGGTCTAGAAGCATAAAATTTTACACAAGAGTTCCTTAAATTACGAAAGTGCGCAATAAGCAAGCATTTTTGAAAATTCATCCAGGGTTTTAAATAGGGAATGAAAGTTTGACATTTTTGAAAATTCATCCAGGTGGTTAAATAGGGGATGAAAGTTTGTCATTTTTGTTCCATCGGGCACACGGCTTATCATCATAATAATATCAGCTGTGAGCACCCGCGGATGTTGTCGGTGCTATCATCATCGACGTCCACTGCTGGACATGGGCCTTCCCCAAGTATCGCCTCATCGACCGGTCCTGTACCACCTTCATCCAGCGGATTTCTGTAACCTTCAACAGCACCCCAATTGCGTTTCACACTTTCAATCACAATTCGATTACTTTTTTAAGAAAATTGCTATTCCATTGCTTCATATGTTCAAAAAATGACCCTGCTCAACAACGTCAATAACGCAATGAATGTTGTTGAACTGTTAAAATGGAAGCCATTCCTACTGCTAGTGTGTAACGCAATTACGAGTACACCGCTGCTTTGCCTTGCACCTGGAGAACATCAAATATCTGTTGGAAGAATCACTGTATTAGATTTAAACTGACAAAATTTTTGGGTTCGGATTTGTGAACAGCGTTTAGAGATTTTAGATTCGGCACGGAAGCGTATAGCCGAATGGTTGTGAATGCGAATGCCTATTCGAAATACTAAAGCGGCGTTATTTCATTTTATACATACACACATTTATTTATTAACTTCTTTTAGTTCCCTTCTCAAAAAGTCACTTATTGGTTTCAGGATCTATTCTACTTTCCGTTCCGTCCCGCTGACAAGATAATAGGCGTGTGGACGGCCGTAGACCACGTGAACATTGAGAACGGCTGCCTATATGTGGTACCAGGCTCGCACAAAGCCAAGGAGCTGTACGAACATGGTGGGAGGAAGGTAATATACTAATGTATTGAGTTTATATGACATAGACCACGTGAATATTGAGAACGGCTGCCAGTACGTGGTACCAGGCTCGCACAAAGCCAAGAAGATGTACGAACATGCTGGGAGGAAGGTTATATACTAATGTATTGAGATTATTATGACAGACCAAGGGAACATTGAGAACGGCTGCCTGTACGGGGTACCAGGCTCGCACAAAGCCCAGAAGCTGTACGATCATGCTGGGAGGACGGTAATAAACTAATGTATTGAGATTATATGACATTGACCAAGGGAACCTTAGGAACGGCTCCGCCATGTCGCCGACGTCCTACCGCGCCACCACGCCGCCGCCCGCTTTGATGACAGTAAATACTACGTAGAAACTAGCATAATGGATGTTAAAAAAAAAGGAGCCAGGATTTATAACGTGTGTCAAGTATTTTGTTTTTTATTAGATACTTAGACAAAAAGAAAAATATGGTTTCTATGGCTTTTGTACCTGCTATAAATGTATCTATAAAAAAAATTCGTGTATGAATAGATACAACTTGTTCAGTACATTTACAACGCACTTTACACTTTTTATTTGGTTTATTTGCAGAATATGTGTGCATTATAGTATTATCGTCCTATAATTTTCGCCAGGGTCAGGCCTCCTCTCTGTGAGAGGGAGTGAACCGTAACTCACCTCGAGGGCCCAGTGTGGGACGGTAGATGTCACCTGCCTTCGAATTTTTAAGGGGTGCACAAGACAAGAAACCTCGAACAAAAAGTATTTTATTTCTTTCGAGTTCTTGGCCCCTTCCAGAAAGCAAAAATAACAGATTAGCCACAAAACATACCAAAATAATTTTGAATAATTCCAGGACGCCCCTAAAATGTACCACGGCGTGGACGAAGAATCTATAGCGCCATTAGACAAGAGGATTTACCTTGAGATGAGTCCGGGTGACACGGTGTTCTTACACCCGTACCTTCTGCATGGATCGGGCCCTAACGTGTCTAAGGTAAAACCCCTAATATTGCAGTATTTGATTCTTATCACTAGGAATACTATCGCACAATGCAAAAATACAGGTACGAAACCAGGACGTTAAATTTGAGTTTTTGAAAAAGTTCCCCTTTGTAGACCATTGTCTCTGTAAATCATACCCTGTGCCTGTGCTGTGGGCCTGTAGATGACTGTAACCTATATAGGGCTGCAGGGACATCGACACCCAACCTGTTACCATGGATTCAGTACGTGATTTTGAACCCCCTGCGTGGAAACTTTTCGTCGGTTATAAATAAAAACTGCAATAACTTCGCGGTCAAAATGTTTGGCACAGCAAATTTTTTTACCGAGGAAAAATTTCAACGCAATGGGGTCCAGAATCATGTAATGAATCTGTAGCGGTATCTACATCTCCACATGCGAGCTACACGTCACACTGACGTCACGCAAAATCCTGCATCGCACAAGCAGAGTTTACCGCGCAACTAGTATAGAATAGAATACTTTTTAATATGTACACCACAAAAATTACAGATATAAATGTAGAAATTTTATATAGGGTGACACAATGGGCGGTCTTATCGCTAAAAGCGATCTTTTACAGACAACCTTTGGATGGATTCAAGGGAGAAGGAGAGACAATAATTCAGGTAGTCTGTGGTGTACCATTTATATATATCACAAATACATACATACATAAAACATATACTTATCTACGCATAATATATACAATAATAAACAATAAACAAGAGCAAGGAAACTAAATGTAACGACAATGTTTACAGAGGAAGTGTTTTTTAACCAGAATTTTAAAAGTGAACAAAGATTGTGCACGCCTTATCGACACGGGCAAGGCATTCCATATCCGTACTGCTTGAACTGTAAAAGACTTGTCATAAAATCTGGTGGAATGCTTCGGCATCTCTAGTCTTAAGTTTTCCGATGACCTCAGATATCTATTATGTGTGTCATGAAGGAACTTGAAACGTTCTTTAAGATACGAGGGTCCCAAAAAGGGTTGAACAGAATACTGTAGAGCTGAAACAAGATATGAGAATTTCGGCGAAGCCATATGGGAAGCCACTTGAGCTTTGTACGAAATTCAGAAATGTGATCATATTTGCGCAGGCCCAATATAAATCTTCTGCAAAAGTTTTGAAGTCGCTCAAGTTTATCTAGTTGCCCCTCAGTGAGATCGAGATAACTGACATACATAAATAAATAATAGTCAAGGATGGGAAGTAAAAGGGATTGTGCAACCGCAGTTTTAGTACCAGATGCAAAAAAATTGCGACTTACGTCCTGTAACTGAGGACCCCAAGAAAGATTTTTGTCGATCCAAACCCCGAGGTTCTTAACCTTTTCGCTTACTGCAGCAGTTCGTTAAATTGTACTTGGGGAAGCTGCGACCAGTTTATCTTGGGGTTCATCCTTGAGCTGCCAACAACAATGACCTGAGTCTTCGATGGATTAACCTGCAACCCATGTGCCTCACTCCACTCCCAAATTGAACCCAAATCTTTGTTTACTATATTAATTCCATCAGCCAAATCCGAAAGGGCAGCTTGTTTATATATTTGTAAATCATCTGCATAAAGGTGGTAGGAAGAAAGAAGTTTTTTTGGAAATAGAGTTTATAAATATTGCGAAGAGTAAAGGAGATAAAACGCCACCCTGAGGTACACCGGCAGCAGTATAACACCAAGAAGAGCAAGACTCTTCCATGCATATACGCTGGCGGCGGCCATACAGGTAACTATGAAACCAGTCAATCGCCGTTGGAGATATGTTAAGCGAGCGAAGCATGCCAAGCAGGATATCGACGAAATCGACAGTATTGAACGCGTTACTAAAATCCAGTAAGCAAAGAACCTTGAAAACCGGAATGGAAAGGATTCAATAGACTATTCTTACAAAGAAAAGCACTAAGCTACTACTACTAACTAGTATATATACAACGTCCCGACATCAATCGTCGGGCAGCTGCCCACCAGACACGACACTCGTCTGGTCGGAGGATCCTCCCTTTTCTATAGAGTATGAGTGAACTACACACCCTGTTCCTCATACCTCTATAAATCCATGGTAACAGGTTGCGCGTCAATGTCCCTGCCACCCTGTATAGTACATACTAACTCCATGCCGTAACCACAGTGTGTGACAGTTTTTGTACCTATGAGTTTACAACACTGTCAAAATCACAGTGATCTTTATTACCATTGCAATAACGTTGCTGTTGGGTTGCTGCCATTGACAAGACTGTCAAATTCACAATGATCTTTATAATCATTACATTAAGCTATTGGCGCTATTGGGTTGTTGCTACTACTACTACTATTAGCCTGCATCATCCCACTGCTGGGCAAAGGCCTCTCCCCATGACTTCCAGGGCTAAAGTGGACCACTGGTCGTTTGTTTTCTCCAGCTCGTCCCGCCATCTTCTACGGGGTCTGCCGCGACGCGCGACACCTTCTGGCTGTGTCAGGGCTCCACGTAGTGTTTATTTGGACAGTGAAGATTTTGTAGTGGGGGAAGTTCGCGCACGCACAATTTCATACATTTTTACATGCGCGAACTTCTTCGACCACGAAAATCTTTGGCCAACTTACGTGCCGGTAACTATATAATTCTCATTGGCGTTAGAATGATATTGACTGGGAGGCACTGTTAGTATTTGTAAAATTGTTTTGTGAAACTGTATTTACAAAACGAGATGGTGGTATTAGTTCAGATTTTGGCCACGCGACAAAACAAGAACTATAGTATTTATAGTAGTGGTTTTGCAAAAAAGATCGTGTTCGATTCTTGGCAAAACTAGGATTGAAAAAATACTAATAATTGAGTTTTCCCTAAAAATCGTTCATGATGCCTGTAAACACTTAGCTCTATTTATTATCGTAGATTAGATATCGCCTGAAAACATCACCCTGTATTTTTGTCGATATTTTTTTTTCTGTACTTTCAGAACCACCGCAAAGCGATAACGTTCCACTTTGCGAACAGCTTCTGCGAGTACATCGACGTGAAGGGCACCGTGCAGGAACACTGGGCTAAAGAAGTCGAAGCAAACACTGTGAAAATGGGCTTCGGACAAGTTAGCTTTATTGTGAGTATTGCTTTGATATACTTATTACCCGACAGCAATTAATAATAATAATTCCTTTATTGTCAGACAACTGAGGCCCATAGATATACATAATACACAAATTACAAAATAACAAATTAATCTATATGTCGCAGGTTTTTCATAAAATTAGGTTTTTGATGAAAAACCGGAAGATAAACTCAATTTCATCATAAACCTGTAACAATCCAGACTAGTTCAGATTTTTTATCAAAAACCTGAACTAGTTTGGGTTTATGATAAAGTTCTTGTCAAAATCACGGGTTTGCTTTGTTTTATGACAAATAAATCTATTTAAATGAAATAAATAAAACAATCCATCATCATTTGCAACTTAGTAGCAAGAAAACAATTATTTATTTACCAAAATTTTACATCCATGATCCAATGAATATTCTCCTCCTTCAATCCATTATGAAATGGAATGTTCCAATTTCACGTACCAATATTAATCTGATTTTGATAAGCCGCGAAAATAAATTTTCGTAACTATTAAATACGACTAAACCGAGTCCAAATTAAAAAAGAATAAAAATGTATTAAAGAAACGTTTACCACGTGCTTGCTTTTTTATATATCTGCTAGTAGGTATGCTTTATTTATTATGACAGTTTGTTGACTTGTGACATCTAGAGTTGCTTAAAACATTTTTTTTTTGCATGCACATCGATTAGTCTTGCAGCGCACTTTAGATTTTTCGCACGAGCATTTCATAAAACCTTGGCCTCCAAATAAAGACATCTTTGAAGCAATTTCACGGAAACTCTGTTAATTTTTCGATACAGGTTCGTTAAAGGCAGTAGTTGATATTTGAATAGAGTTTCGAGGCAGCCAGTCTTTTAGAACCCCAGCTGAAGTACCAATTTTGAATAAATCGTTCTTCTTATCAATTACCTTTCCTATAATGTGTAATGGCTAGGGCTTTGCAGGTAGACTGCGCAGGCCGTTAACTACAGGTAGTTAAGAGAAACTAGAGTAATGTTCATAACTTTATATTATACAAGGTCACAGGAAGGACACTGTTCAGCACTGAGCACTATCACGTTATAGTTAGGAGGGGTATCGTACTTGGTTTCTGGGCAGCCGGAAGGCCGTCCGCACAGGCTCCGCAAGAGGCTGGTAAGGCCTTCGAAGATCCGCAGTTAGCGGGCGTCGGTAGCAGTCAGTAGGACGTCGGTAGCACACTACGCATCAGCGCGCAGGTTGTAGTTGCCCTGTTCTCAGCCAGGACGTAGAACCCTGGAAGGCGCGTAGGAAGCGCATGTTATTTGAAGTGCAAAAGCAGCTAGCCGCGTGCGATGTGCCCAGCCTCCTTTCCCCTTCGGAGACCAAGGAACGGTGTAAGGAGAAGGATAGGCAGAAGCTCAACACATCGCAGCGGCTTACAGGCAGAGAGTTGCAAAGACAGCATGTCACAATGACAGATGCAATAAAAGGTTATGTATGTAACACGCGAGCATAAAATACAAAGAAAACAATGGTTATAATAGATGGCTTGCTATATGGCTTATAAAACACAGTATGGTAATAATAATAATTAATGAGGAACTCACCCTAGGTCGGGGCACAAGGAATCTGGAGTGTCAGAATATAGTAGCTCGCTAAACCAGCGCGAGATCAAAATGGACGAGTGTTCTCAAGTTAATTAGTGTTGTTCCATCTATTTAGTGATGTGCTTAGCGACTAACTAATTACTTTATCACTCGACTATTTCCCGTTGAGATTCCTCACAACGCTACACACGTTACTTGCATCCACTGGCCCTCTATCTATTTTAGGCACATCAACTAAAATTGTAGCACCAATATCGATTTCTTCAAATTTTTCCGAAGAAGCTACTTTCATTTTTTTTTGCTGACATTTTTAAATTTTCAACGGCATGTTCCCTTTCGATAAGTATGTTTTGTTCTTTTTGACATAAATCACACAGAATCTTTGATCCATACCCTTCATTTTCTTCTGATGATATCTTCCCGCAAATTTGATGAACTGGGTTGTTACAAACGCCACAACGATGTGCTCCAGTGGATTTCTTTCCACAGATAAAGCAAAATATTCGTGTTTCATCAATAAGCATTTCTTCTGTTTCAATTATTCTAGGTACTTCCTGATTGATCACTGATCACCTCAGCCTCAGTAACAGTAGCACAAGTAGCAACAGTTTCTAATGTTAATATATTTTCTTGTGTGGATGCTGGAGGATCTATGTATAAGAACTTCTGCAGCTGTTTCTATTTAGGATATAGCTGATGTTTTATGGAGTAACATAGGCATACTTTCTATTCCGGGAGCACGTTCCTGTAGGATAATTTCCGACGTCCACTTAGGCGAAGCAGCGGGCAGCAGCTAGTACATAATAAAACACTCACACACCACTCGCTCTCACACATCACTCACTCTCTCACTTGTCTTTGTCTTCACTAGAAAGACAAAGACAGGGTTATGTTTTTGTGTCAGTACTCGCGCACTGAGGGAAAAATATTATAAATGCTTTTCCATACATTTTGACGGCGTAGCGTAGGTATTGCACCTTTGTATGTAACAGCAGTATTATTTTTATGGTAAAAAAAAAGTTTATTTGCCAAATCAATTTAACAACCTTGCACAATCCAAGTTAGTAACAAATAAGCAGTAAACGTAAATATTTTTTTTTGTTTGGTTTCGGTACTTACTATGGTTGTTAACACGGAACTGATTCACTCTGTTCCCCGTACTAATATAAATTACTGTACTACGGTGGACCAGTTTCCCTCGTTCTCTGGATATGAACTTATAGTAGCAGACTTGTGACAAAATAATTATGTTGAGATAACCTGCGAAAAATTTCAATACTATTACGTTGGTCTAGAACATAGGTTCCCAAAGGGGGTTGTACCGCCCCCTAGTGGGCGCTGCAGCTTTTCGTAGGGGCGGTAGGAAGAGAGAAAGAGACAATTAATTCTTAATTTGTGATTATGAATAGATAATAAAGTCAAAGTCAAATCATTTATTTCAAATAAGCACATAAAAGGCACTCTTGAATGTCAAAATTTACAAAACAATAGAATTGATTCTAGTTGCCCCTTCCAAAGGGTAGTTTCGTATGGAGAAGAATGGGCAAGAAACTCCATCGTTACTATTTTAAAAATGTTTTACAATATTATGTATACATTAATTATATAATCATATGTGAAGACGATGCACCTAGAATAAAATTACTATACCACAATAGGTAAAAAGAATAGACAGACATATAAAATTGGTATATTAACTTTTCATGTTACCATATTTGTATGTCTTAAGACAAAACATAGCGTGCTTTTTTTATATGTATGACCTATTGTATACCTATGTTTCACAAATAAACTTTATGATTTATGAACTATTATGTAAAGGGGGCGTTGGAATTGTTTTTTCTTGTAAAGGGGGCGGTAGTCCATAAAAGTTTGGGAGCCTATGGTCTAGAATCATGCGCTGAATTCGTGGTTACAGTTTGCGCATCTATGTCCCGGACACACTTTTTTTTTTTTTTGGATGGGAAATCATCAAATGACCTCTCCCGCTCTGGGCGGAGCGGAAGGGCGTGTCAGACTCTAACTGACTAAAACCCACCCGTGTTCCTTCAGTTGCCTGTGCGCCAGGGCCACGGTAACTCTTTCGAACAATCCGCGACCCCGGCAGGCATCGGCCCTATCGGACCCCGTCAATTATGCTGACAACTCTTTGAGGCGCGCGTGGAACACAACGCGCCGTCGACCCGGGCCTGGTCCTTACCGGACGGCGAGCTGCCCATTGCTCGCCGTTCGCAAGCCCGCGCCTACGGTGGCCGGGAGTCGGCTATCGACTCCCGACGCCCAGGGTGTCTCCTCCTGCGGCGACTAGGGGCGTGAGGGCGCAATGATTGCCTCTCCCTCACGCGCTCCGCCTCCTCCTTCGCGAGCATTACTGCTTCGCAGAAGGAGGTGACTGCTTCCCATTCTCTCTCGCTCCGTACTATGGCCTGAACCAGGGCCGGACGCGAGAGATCGCCGCCGCCGATCGCCGCCACGAGGACACGGCGGTGCTCCGCCCAAGCCGGGCAGACCTCCACCGTATGCTCCACCGTTTCCTCCCGCCTTATCCGAAACAGGAACCTCCCGAAACAGCCATGTCCGGTGAGGACCTGCGTCAGGCGGAAGGTGAGGACGCCGTGGCGCCTCTCAAGCCACTCCTCAAAGAGGGGACTTACCGCCGCAATTGTGGCGTGCCCAGTCCCGGACACCCTGCTGTATAAATAAAAATTAATTGCTGTTCGTTCGAAGGCGTATCTCTTGAAACAGCTGGACCGATTTGGCAATTTTTGAAGTGAAAAACTTCTTTATGCGCGTTGAGCACTTTTTGGGTGAACAGAAATCATAGAACACGCGTCATCGTCACTGAATGCTTTGCATGAGCTATATGTATACTATGTATATATGTGTACTTTTTGGGTGAACAAAAAGCGTGAAACTCTCGTCATCGTCACCGCACGCTTCGACGATACAATTCACAAGTTACTTAGTTTTCACTTCTATCAGCAGTCCCCGAAGACTGCCCCACATTTTTGTTTTAAAATCTCGTAATTGTCCGAATTAGATTATTAGGGTAAGAAAATCTTGAAAAGTTTCACGAAAAATTTTCAATTAGGAAAAAACTTAACGTTCTTTTTCTATCGATTTTTTGTATGAACTTTTGGACAGGACGTGTGTTCGGGTCAGCTAGTTATAAATAAACACCGAAACCACCGACCCAATTGTTACTTTGACATCTGTTCCCGGTCACTAACATGCGCGCAAACATTCGTACAAGGTTCGCGCACATTGATATGCGTCAAAAACTGACACAGCTTGGTCGGCGTCAAAAACCGTGAATGTGATAAAAACTGTGCATTATTCATTTGCGAATGTCGTCCTACCTCGCTATGAGACAAGTCACGAGTAAAATAGCAGTATAGCGCTACGAGGTTCTTTTGCGCGTACAAACACGCTGTGAGTGTGTGCGTCAAGACGAGTAGCGTCAGTACATAACACATACACACTTCTGTGTATGTGTTAACAATGTCTCGGACGGTACCGAGTGAACCTGCGCTTACACACACATTCACAGCGTGTTTGTACACTTGGTAACCACAAGTAAAGCATGCGTCGCTTCGTGAGATAAAAATACCGTAGCAGTGCAGTCATCATTGTGATCGTTTGCCGATCACGTGATTAAGCACGGAGCCCGAAAAACTTCTCGTGTATTTGAGATTCTCATTCGTCAACGTCCATACTACGTTGAATACACCGGTTCTCGTCCGATCACCGAAGTTAAGCAACATCGGGCGCGGTCAGTACTTGGATGGGTGACCGCCTGGGAACACCGCGTGACGTTGGCGTTTTGCTTTTTATTTCGTCACCAAAATATTTGTATGATGATTATGACTTTATTTTATACAGTTAAATATAGATTATGATTTCTTGTTAGAGCCGCCCGGATCGGTCGAAGATTAAGCTACGCTTGCCGCGGTCGATCCGTGGGTGGGTGATCATCCATTAAATATCGAGACCCCTCCGTGCCTCGGAAAGCGCATTAAGCCGTTGGTCCCGACTGTCATTTGTAGATCATTGACAGTCGTTACGAGTAGTCAGAAGCCCGAAAGTCAGTCAACCCGTCCACCAAGGGGTACACGATACCAAGGGGTATCGCGTTTCCTAGTAAGTGGGGGTTACTCTCACAAAATCTTTAGTTACGGTCCGTATCAAATACCGAAATAAGATTACATTGGGGCACGAACTAAGAATTAATGAAAACGATTTGACAGTTGTCCTTACTCCTGACATGTTTTTGCCCGTCCGAATAAGTTAATAAATCGAGACTCTCGATTCGAACATAAACCCTACTCTCGATTTATTAACTCACACGGCCCATCAGAGAATAGTTCAGGACGTCGGTCCTGAACAATTTTCTGATGGGCCCGTATCTTCGTTGACGGACTTAGACAGTAGGCCCCCAGGGCCCTGGGTCAGATAGGCAGTTGCTCCATGTATCATAATGGTATTCAGTTGCAACGGTACGACCGGTAGCTGACCCTAGCATAGTTGGGAATGGTTAGGCAGATTGATTGATTTCTTGTTATGATTTTTCAGGATGCTTGGCGTGTCAAGAACAAGCAGATCAAGGGCGTGCGATCAAACTTATAGAAACACAATGATATTATTCACTATACGGTGTGGGTTGTTGTTAAATTAATAGGAAACTATAGTTTCTTAAATATTCCAATTACTTTTTATATTGTGAAGGGGAAACTTGTGAATTTTACTGGAAAATACATCTTAATATAGAGATTGTTTTAATTCCAATGAAAATTAATTGAAGTCACAAATCCTTGCATTTTTAGATGTACATACCATTAATAGTTAGTCATTTAATTTAGTAAGTGTAAATACTTTTCACTATTGTATTGATTGTTTTTTTTTTATGTTTTCATTTTTGAGGAGTCAGAACCTAGTTTTTTTTTTTCTAACTCTTGAATTGAATAAAACTAATGTTGATTACCATATCATAGTTTCATTGGGAAATCAAATTCAAAGTACTTAACAGAAAAAAAGTTTTACAATATTTACGAGAATAAGACGATGTTAAAGTATTATCATCATCACTTGCACCCTAAAAACCCGTAGAATAAAATGATAAGTCAAGAGTCCAATAATTGATTCTGATCAGGCTGTACGGAGAATAAAATGATAATCGACATTAATTAATACTTAGACGATGATTGATTTTGACTAATATCTTATTCTTTAAATAATATCTTTATTTTAATAATTAGGCGTGTTTCACTAAAACATTTAGAACATACAAAAAATAACTTTTTTTCAAAGCTAGCAATCATTGGTCTACGTCCAGTATTTAAGGAGCAATCGACGAAAACATGTTTTTTATTTTTCCTGAAAAGTTGCGTTTTTGTAATTATCATTTTATTCTCCGGGGACGGCGAATTACGATATAACGTGTTTTATTGTTTGAAAACTATATTTAAAAAAAATGTTCGTTTGTAAGTGCAACACTTGAGAACCGCTGGACCAATTTCGTTAAGTTTTGTTTAAAAAATTTAGTTAAAGTGGATAGAAAAATTGAAAAAAAATCCCGTAAAATTATCAAATTCGGGAAAACTGAATGTCCTTTTTCCTATGAATTATTGAAATCTGGACAGGACAACGTCTGTCGGGTCAGCTAGCACAGGTTACATTTTTTTAAACAGTCGACTAGTAATTAATTATTCCGACACGAAATGTACTTGAACTTCTTGTAGGTTAGCGCCATCTATGGCTTTTTATACGATTCACTACGCCTGTAAAAATGTATGCCAGCGTTATAATGAAAATAGCATTCTTGCAAACAGCGTCACCTATTTCAATCTTGCGACAACTTTAGTTTTGCTTGGAGCCAATAAAAATTAAAGACAATGTTGCTTGCGTATTCAAACTAAACCCAAAAATCAAGAAACAATATTATGATTATTAATATGTAAATTGTTGTATGGCAAGGCCTATTTCTACGTCATCGTTGACGTTCTAATGTAAATGTAATGCCCTTTCCATAAAATTATGCTTTCCATGTATTCAAAAATTGGCAGGTTTTAGAGAATAATAATTTCAATAATTAAATAATTATCCTCTTTCCCAAATTCATAGTTTATCTTCAAAGAATATTTATTACTTAACTTAATAAAGCCCAATACCCCGCAATAGCCCGCAGTCTGCACTACTCAAACTAAACTAAATGTGTGTGGAACAGGCAGCTTCTTTTTTTTTTTTTTTGGTTATGGCTTCGCGCGGCTTATGCATTTAGCCAATGTCACGTTTAGTTAGTGTGAAGATATTATTATTAAACATTATAACGGGATTTAGGATAGGACGGTTATATCTATAGGATCAGTATTATTAAATTACAGTGATATCATAAAGAGTAATGAGCTAAATACAATGACGAAAAATTACAACTTAATATTATTTAAAGTAATGAATGAGACTATGCATTTATATACAGGAAAGCTATTTGTACAAAGTAAAGAAAGTATTGAGGTAGGAAAAGGAGTACGGAGAGACAAGAGGTTACTGAGAAAGGATGAACGGTCATATAAAGGACAGGAGAAAAAAATGTGATCTAAGTCGCCTACGTCTGCGCCACACAGGCAAATGGGGTCGTCGATAATATGAAGTTTGACAAGATGGGCTGGAGAGCAGACATGACCCAGTCTCATCCGTATTAGAATGGAGGCTACATCTTGCCAAACTTTGCCCTGCTAAACCACGGTTTTTCCGGAACGTCGGGTTGAATAAGTGAGAAATAACGACCCTTCGATTTGCTTCCGATATCCCAAGCTACCTTCCAGGTGTCCCGAAGAAAAGTCTTTGGTAACGTCACAAGGTCACAGCAAAAATTAGTATACGGAACTAAGTCCCCACACTGCAACGCATCACCGGCGAGTGTACTCGTATCAGCCACTTCATTGCCATGGATTCCAGCATGAGCCGGGATCCACCCAAATTGTAGTGAATTATCCTCTGAGATGGTTCTGTACGCAAATTCTCTTAATAAATAAATTATAGGCAACTGCGATTTGTGTTCGAATGGGGATTAATTGATGGCTAGGAGAGCACTTTGAGAATCAGTAAAAATAATAGATTTTTTAAGCTTTATAACACGGATATATTCTATGGCTTTTAAAATGCCGAAACATTCCCCGTAAAAACAGAAGTCTCCGGAGGCAGTTTTATTTTTTGTACGATGTTGTATTGGGAATGGTAAGTACTACCTTTTCCAACACAACCCGTCGGAGAACGCTTGGCAGCATCCGTAAATATATGGTGGTACTCTAAGTATTCAGCTAAAAACTTATTAAAAATTAAATGGCAATCGGCATCTGATTTACTTACACAGTTATATTTTATGATAGGACTGAATTGTAAACTCTCATAACTACTATTAAATAGGGGAAGTTTATTGGAGCGGTGAATAGGGGAAGAAAGTGAAAGGATTTTTTTATAGCTTACAACCAGTGGCGTATTTTAAGATTTAGCGCCCTGGGCCTGTAAGGTTTGCCGCCCCACAAATTAACGGAAAAAGGCGAAACCTTTTAATTAAGTACTCATAAAAAACACTACAAATTGAAAAATAACTTTAATTTCGTAAGTCGGTGTCTTTGGATCCGTATTTTAGTTTTTTGCCACCGACTTCCGAAATTAAACTTATTTTTCAATTTGTAGTGTTTTTTTTTTTGTGTAAGTCGGTTGTTTTTTTTTTTTTTTTTTGTAAAAAAGTTTTTTATTTTTCACCAAAACAACAACTCACGCAACAACAACTCAGCAACTCGGGTGAGCAGCTTTTTAGTGAGTGAGTAATTTATCTAAGTTACAATAGCCTAATGTCAACTGCTCATCACCTTTTACAAAATATTCTTTTTCCGATGCAGGGACGTTAATTGTTGAGGAGTTGTCCTGGTAAGAACCAAAAGAACTGGAGCTGTGGTGAAGCCACCATCAGCTCCATTTCAACATATACATTGTGAACGACATTAAATTGCTTAGCAAACATATTAAAGTAATCGCAACCCGTAAAATAATAGGTCTTTACCTATGAAATTGCCGTTTTGTATGAAAAAATTTAAACGAATTTTTTTCATGAATTTTTTATTTGTATTAATCGAAGTAATCACCCATGCAATCAATGCATCTTTGCCATCGCAGTGGCAGTTTATTGATGCCCTTCTTAAAGAAATCAGCTGGACGGGAGGCAACAAATTCTTCAAAGGCATTTTGTACTGCCTCTCGGGTATTAAATTTTTTTCCCGCCAAGAAGTTATCCAAATTCTGGAAAAAGTAGTAGTCTGTAGGCGCAAGGTCTGGTGAGTAGGGCGGATGACGGAGAGCTTCCAACCCCAGTTCTTGCAACTTGGAGACCGTCTGCTGTGCAGTATGAGGTCGCGCGTTGTCGTGCAGGAGCAGCGGAGACGAGCGATTGACCAATGCTGGTTGGAGATGCGCCAGCTTCTCCATCATTGTGTTCAGTTCTTCACAGTACACATCTGCAGTAATGCTCACTCCGTTTGGTAAGAAGCTGTGATGAATCACACCGGCGCTAGACCACCAAACAGTGACCATCACTTTTCTAGGGGTAAGTTTTCGTTTAGGGCATTGTTTAGGTGCTGAACCAGGATCCAACCAACTTGCTGAGCGCTTACGGTTATCAAACAGAATCCATTTTTCATCGCAGGTAACAATGCGGTTCAAAATTCCTTCATTTGTGTGTCTGTTGAGCAGTGCAAGGCACGTCTCGACGCGTACTTCGCGCTGGCGATCATTGAGTTCGTGGGGCACCCATTTGTCAAGCTTTTTTACCTTGCCAATTTGACGCAAATGGACCAATATTGTTTTGACGCTAACGTCGAAAGCTGCTGCTAATTCAGCCGTAGATTGTGTATCATCAGCTTCCACAATCGCCTTTAATTCGTCATTGTCGACCAAAGTCTTCGGACGACCGCGAGGTTCATTTTTCAGGTCGAAATTTCCAGAACGGAAGCGAGCAAACCAATAACAGGTGGTGCGTTGGTTTGTAGTGTTAGCTCCGTAAACGTCGTTGATGTTGCGTGCCGCTTGTGCCGCGTTGCTGCCACGACGGTACTCATATTCCATAATTACTCGAATTTTTAACGTATCCATGATGACGAAAAAGATTGAAATGCGATGAAAATGTAACACTAATCAATAAAGAAATGACTACTTTTAGAAAAAAAAATCCATGTTTTTAAAATAAAATTAATTTGAAATTAGAATTCTTAGCCAAACAAAAATTATTTTGATTTGAAATGGCCAGTACTGCAGAACGGCAATTTCATAGGTAAAGACCTAATACTTATTATTGAGTAGTTCCGGTTACCACTAACGACCTTCATCATCAGGTCCACTTCACCGAATGGTGCTTTCCGATAGCAAATGCACGAGTTACTATAAAAAATATCCAAATCGCTATAGGTGTGTAGTGTGGGTGTCATAGAATTATGTCTATGTTTGTATGTGTAAGTAGTCTAAGTCTATATATTGAATGGTTTGCTAATAAAGACCAGCATTATACATCAATCCGTGTACTCAATTACACCTATCCCTATAGGTGTGCGTGTGCCTATAAAATTTGAGGTTTTCCCTCGATTTCCATGGGATCCCCTCATCAGATTATGACTTGGTGACAATGGGACTACCTCGAGAGCATACCCTTTCGAACAAAAAAAATATTTTTCAAATCCGTCTATATATGACGGAGTTATGCCCGAACATACATAAAAAAAAAAACATCCCAAATGATAACCTCTTCCTTTTTGAAGTCGGTTAAAATAAAATCCAGCAGTGTATTGATGTGAATGAAAAACTAAAAAGTCCATAAAAAGAAAAAAAAAACAATATTTATTCGTAGATATTTAACTACATTATTTTTCCGATGGAAAGATTGGTTAACAAATTCTTCAATGACAGTGGTGCCGATTCTCTTGTTACAAATGCCTCTTAACTAGACTAAAAAAAAAACACCAACTATTTGTTTATTCTTGTCAAACGGCGATTTCCCATTCTGAAATAGACTAAAGTGACACAACTTAACTATATTTTTAACCGACGAAAAAAAAGGAGGAGGTTCTCAAGTCGACCAGCATTTTTTTTTTAGTTTGACGGCACTAAGATTGCTCTGAGTTATTAATTTAGTGAAAATGGCAATTTTGCTATTCTGAATATTTGACGTTTTTCAATAAAAATTTTGATTGTCTAACTAAATCTAACTATTCATAATCGCGATTAAAAAAGGTGTGGAATAAAGTTAGTTGTCATGAACTTAAAATTCTCACAAACACCTCGACTTCGGGTGCAAAAACAGTACTGTATCTCTTTTATTTTGCTCATGTCTGGAAAATAGTGTGTCCTATAGCTAAAATAATGAATAATTTCGACCCCCTATAAAAGACCCCTAAAACTCAACACGTAGGTAGGTAATAATTTTTCATATTTTCCATACAAAAAGAGAAAAATTCCATATAGGTACTTAAAACACGTCGAGGCTGCCCCCATACACACTCTAAAAAAAATCACAGGGTAGGGTAAACAAGTACCACATGGAGTCGCGCTTGTCAACTTCAATTTTAGTTGATTCAAATTTATTTTTAAATTTA
Organism: Griposia aprilina; assembly: GCA_916610205.1. Lineage (NCBI taxonomy): Eukaryota > Metazoa > Arthropoda > Insecta > Lepidoptera > Noctuidae > Griposia > Griposia aprilina. Next base: position 16,834,441 of record OU744307.1, on the reverse strand, counting down.
TAGTTTTTTTGGCAGAATAGCTTTAAGATTCTTATAGCCAAAAGTAAGGAATTTTAGTGATAATTTAGTTCGGGGTACAAGAGAATCGGAACCATTAACGGATTTTGTCAAGTCAGCTTCTACGTTATGAATAGCTAAACTGTATAAACGTTCTTCGCTTAAACGGGAACGTAGATAATTTTTTATTCTTATGTAAGGAAAACCAACGTTCTGCAATTTGTCCACCGCAGTGCACAGAAATATGCGTAATGCTATTTCAGTCTATGGAAATGCTTCCACAGAACATACATATACCTATACTCTTAGGGAGAATGCTTCCTTCAAATCTTATGTTTATTAAATAAGTTGCCTTGTACAGTCGCCAGCACATCAAGTTACCACAAACTGTCAGATTTTCTCATTCGATTTTGAACTTAACCATCAACATGTTAAGGTTGAAAATCGTTTGGAGAAATTTGACAGTTTCGTGTAGCTTGACCTGCTGGCGACTGTACTTATTTTACTTTAATGAGACGTCAAGAATTGTTTTAAAAGTACACATTCCTCTTACAAATCATCGGCCAGATCAAACGGGTATACTTCTTGGAGTTTTGTGGCATTTCACTTTAACTTTTGCTTCAGACATTGGATCTAATTTGCATAAAAATGCAAAATTGGCGGTTACCGACCGCTTCCTTAGGGGGCACGCGCTAAGGTAGCCCGCGAAATTAAATTTTTCTTACGTTTTTTTTGCAATTTGCAGGTCAGTATCAGGTTGTATAGTGATCCAAATATGATTCGCGACCTTATCAAATATGGCTTTTTTATTAATTATTATCATTAGAACCAGCAATACAACTCCTTAAGTTAGAATTGCCCTCAAATGTCATGATTTCATGAAATAATCATTCAATAGGGTAATATCAACTTATAGAGATGTATTGCTGATTCTAATGATTATAATTCTATAAAGCCATATTTGTTACGGTCGCGAATCATATTTTAATCAAAATACAACCTGAGAGTGACCTGCAATTTAAAAAAAAAGGTAAGAAAATTTGAATTTCACGGGCTACCCTGAAGGTTCCGCCTTAACTCGCCCAACATTTGGTCCCATATTTGGAAGAAGGTATTAACCCTGAAATGGTCACGTCCTTGTAACAACACTTCTCCCTCGCGACACTCATCGTCTCGTTTCTTCCTCTTAATAATTTTCTTGTGACTGTTTCTGTATTCTTCTGAGGATTTTCATTTACCAGCCTTGTCAAAAGTATCAAAAGTTTCCCGTTTATTTTCTACAAAATAATGAGTGACTGTGTGTGTTTTTTGGGTGGGAAATCTTCAAATGACTTCTCCCGCTCTGAGCCGAGCAGGAGGGCGTGTCAGACTCTTACTGACTAAAACCCACCCGTGTTCCTACAGTTGCCTGTGCGCCAGGGCCAGGGTTAACTGTTTCGAACAATCCGCGACCCCGGCAGGCATCGGCCCTATCGGACCTCGTCAATTATGCTGACATCTTTTAGAGGCGCACGTGGAACACAACGCGCTGCCGCTCCGGGCCATGGCCCTTTTGGCCCTAGTGTAAATACGCCCCTGCTTACAACTAAACAAGGAGCACGTTTATGGGAACAGTAATTTGAAGATTCAATCTGCAACACTAAAGAGTCCAATTTGGGAATGAGAGGATGAGTTGAGATCTGAAGAATCCAGAACAAATATTTGTCAGATAGGAATTGTCTTCTAAGATATAAAGGAGCTTCCCCTCATTCAACTTGGAGTGCATTAATGGGACTAGACTTCATGGCACCCGAAATAATGCGTAATGCCTTAGACTGGCTGCGATCCAATTTTTTAAAAGCCATAATACTAGCAGGTTCTAAAACTAACAATCCATAATCCAGAGTGCTTCTGATGATTGCGTTGTAAACGAGTTTCAAAGAAAAGGGATGAGCACCCCACCACACACCAGAGAGGCATCTAAGCATGTTAAGGTGATTTTCACATTTGTTAACAATATAATCATAATGAGGAACACCACTTAATTTAGAATCGATTATTAAACCCAGGTATCTGAATTTATCTTTAACTGGAATAGGAATTTCCTTATAAAAGAGATTTACTTCGGGAATATTTCTCTTCCGGGAGAATAAAACAGCTGCGCTTTTAGACGTGGATAAATCCAAACCGTTTAGATGTAACCATGACTCTAAAGTAGATAAAGCAGCATTGATAACAAAGGAAGCTTGTTCAACAGATTGGCTTGAAGAATACAATAATAAATCGTCGGCATGTTGAAGAACCTTAACATGGTTAGTCAAGGAGGAGTCCAAATCAAAAGTATAAATATTGTATAGAAGGGGACTCAGCACAGAACCCTGTGGGAGAGCTCTCCACACAAGACGAGATATCTCATGATCTCCTATTAACATGTTAACAGAGCGTTCACTCAGGATATTAATAATGAAATTGGACAAATTAAATGGGGCTTGTAAGGCTATTAATTTATTTTGTAAAACTGATAAGACAACATTATCATAAGCTGCATTAATATCAAGGAAAACTGCAACGGTGGAATGGTTGTTAGAGAAAGATAACCGAATATCGGACGTGAAAATACATAAACAGTCAGTTGTACTTTTACCTTTTCTAAAACCATTTTGTGATTCTGCCAAAAGACCCTTACTTTCAACATACCATTCTAAGCGATTTTTAATTAAGTGTTCCGCTTCTATCATCAGAATTGAAGACAAAACTATGGGACGGTATGAAGAAACATCAGTTGAAATTATATTTAATGTTATCAAGGGGTACGTTCTGAATTGCACTGTAATTGATTTGAGCTTGCTTACAGCCGTTCCGAATTAGCGTGAGTGCGATAACGATGTTCCGTGAATCGTCATAGATGACGTCATGACATGCGCCATCTTGCGATAACGTCGACCATGCCTTAGACTAATATCATTGTGATCGCTGTCAAAAATGACAGTTATCTGTTGTGCTGTTAAGTTGTTTTGAGTCACATCTTTGTTCTCATACATCTCAACCAACAAAAACAGAAGTACCGAAGCGCAGAAATTCCATTTAAATAAAAATATCCAGTCTGTCTTTCTTTCTTCTGCAAGTTTTGGGGTTGACGTTGAGCGAGCACCGTAAGCGCGTTCACGAGCGTTCCGAATTGTTGACAGTTCTCAGCTGTCATAATCGTGATATCTAGATCGGAACGCAAATTATTGATGTGAGCGCTGTGATCGATTATGGCGTAATTCGGAATGTAGTCAAGGTCGCAAAGTCCGTCAGACCAACGTCAACACGAAGGGGCAATGAATTATTTTTTGTAAACATTCAACGCATTCTACAACATAAAATCGTTCGAACAAGTTTGTTTATAGACATTAAAGTTTATATTTAATTATTTGTGTTCAAAATGGTGCGAGTAAATTCTTTAGCTGGTGTTAGAGCCCTTCCTAAGCCGTAAGTTACAAAAGTTTTAAAAGTTTGTTTGGATCGTCTTTTGTTTCCAATTATTGTTATCGTTAAGAAATTATTGATGTTATGAACGGATAATAATTGCTAAGAAAAGATAATAAAGTTATTGTCATAACCATATAATACAGTTTGACTACCTATCTGTCTTTTGAATACTAGATTGTGACAGAAAAAATGTGAAATGATTGCCGTTGCTAGCTCAATATGTTATTAAATTTTAATTATTTTATAGGGTTAACATTTAGGTAGGTAGTTGTTTTATGTACAGGCACAAAGGTTAATAATGTCCTACTTTTTATAAATAAAAATAAGTCAATGTAAACTGGTATTATTCTTATATTACCTACTAACTAATAAGCAGCATAAATTTGCAATTATTTCTCTGACTTGGAAGTATTAATAAATCCGTTCACTGGACCGTCTAAGAGGGTCCTTTCATGCCATTACCTCTATATTTATCAAACCAGCATACTTAATGGTAGTTACTAATGTTATTTTACATGTTATTGTGTTAGTACTCCTCTAACTATAATATATTTACTGTTTTAGTAAATTATTCATTTGTAACTTCAAATATGTATTTTGAGTTAATCTTGGATATTAATGACATTGGTAAAGGAAAAACATTGTAAAGAAATTTGGGCTTATAAATGTTTGTATTATATATCTACAAGTGTAAATCTGAAATCGCTAACCCGTCTTGAGCAAGCATGCTGATCAATGCTCGTGCCTTCACCGTATAAGAAGAGGCGATGTAAATAATGCTATTGCTAAAATAGTGCATTGGTTTAGTGTTAATAATTTACTTTTAAACGAGAAAAAGACTAAATGTATTAGATTTCTGACACCTAACGTTAAGCAAGTGAAAACCAATGTACTAGTAAATGGGACGGAATTGGATCTTGTGGATACCACTGTTCTTAGGTATTACTTTGGACTCGATGCTACAGTGGGGCCCACATATAACCAAATTGTCGAAGTGGCTGAGCTCTGCAGCCTATGCGGTCTATAAAATCCGTCATTTGACTGATGTCGAAACAGCCCGATTAGTATATTTTAGTTATTTCCATAGTGTAATGTCGTACGGCATTTGGCTGTGGGGAAATGCAGCCGACTTGACTGCCTCGTTGGTCTCGTGGTCGCAAGCGCTACTGCTGAGCATGAGGTCTCGGGTTCGATTCCCGGGTCGGGCAAAGTGTTATTGGGTTTTTCCATCTGGAATTTCTCAGTAGCAGTCCGGAGTCTGGATTTGTGCCCGGTTGATGGCAATAGGCTCGCCCCCTATTACATGGGACTTAAACATAACTGGCGAAATGTGGGTGTACTATAGTTACACCTCTGCCTAACCCTTCGGGGAATACAGGCGTGATGTTATGTTATGAAATGCAGCTGACATTCAGGCTATATTTGTGCTGCAGAAACAAGCCATTCGGGCAATTTATAACCTTAGTTGTAGGCATTCACTGAGGGATAAATTTAAGGAAATAAACATAATGACTGTCGCATCTCAATATGTATATGAAAACCTGATTTATGTGAAAAAGAATATTAATCTATATTCTAAACACAGCGACATTCATAACATAAATACTAGAAACAAAGATTTACTTATTGTGCCCACGACTAGGCTCCAAAAAATTAGTAATTCATTTAAGTGCCAAAGTATACGTTTTTACAACACACTCCCAAGTCTTGTTAAAGAACTGAGCCTCAATAAATTTCAATCATTTATTAAACAGAAACTCTGTCAAAAAGGTTTCTATAAAGTTAAAAATTACTTGGATGACAAAAAGGTTTGGGATTAATTAAGCTACTTCAATGTACCCCCAAGCAACAATCAATTTTGCAAATTGATTCTAGGTGCCCCTTCCAAAAGGTAGTTTTGTATGGGCAAGAAACTGTATAGTTACTGCATAGCTATGGAGTAAGTATACAGTTTCTTCCCCATACAAAACTACCTTTTAGAATCAATTCTATTTTCTTGTACATTTTGATGTTCAAAAGCTTTTCAATGGCCTTTTTGAAATGATGTGACTGACACAGATTTCGTAAAACATTATTTCATGGTTTCTATTTCCAATAGATATACTTAAAACAGATTTTAAAACTGCTAACAATTACCGGAAATTTATTTTGAAAGACGGCACGACTTTCACAATAAATCTCCGGTAATTGTTTGTCATCATAACTTCGTCCATAATTGCACAGACAAAACCTTCGGTTTCTCCAAAGAGGTCACCGAAACGCAGCCAGGCTACGGACGCTAGTTGGTCTACATCGGGCCCATATAGAGCCCGAAAAAAGCGTGAAGCCCCTTACTCTGCCATACTTCCATGCGATCATTAGTGTCAAGCACTACTGGTTTGCGCCAGTTCTCTTTAGCCAAGGAGAGCGGGGTGAGGCCCTTGTCCACTGTGACCACATCTCGATGCATCCCCACGTCGGCTTCTAAGAAATATTCCCTGAGACTGCATATCTCGCGATTGTGGAGGGTCTTAGCCTTTAAAATACCTCGACCTCCACACTTTCGCGGGATATACAGTCTCATTATTGATGATCGTGGGTGATGCATTCGATTTGCAGTCAGCAGTGTACGGACCTTCCTATCCAGGGCGTCGAGTTCGGTCTGAGTCCATTTGAGTATGCCGAAAGAGTACATCAAAACCGGCATGACCCAACCGTTAAAGGCGCGCACCTTGTTTCCACCTGATAAAAGACTATTAAATACTTTTTTCAGGCGGCCAAAGAAGCCAAAGTGAGTACCAATACAAACCATCTCTGATTTAATGGTACAAAACAAACACGAACCTGTAATAAGACTGTGTATGTATAAATAAATAAATAATAAATAAGCGTTCCTTTAACGACTGCTTCATGTCAGTACCATTGATGCCCAACGCTTCCGACATACCCAAATACTTATAGGTTTCGGATGCGGAGAGGGCTCTAGGGTTTATGGAATCCGATAGTTGGGTTCCGACGGATTCCACAATCTCCCCTCGCTTTACATGCATGACCGCACATTTGTCCACACCAAATTCCATCCTGATGGCGCTACTGAAAGTTTCACTTACTTTCAGTAGCTCCATCAGTTGCAAATTGTTGTGGGCAAAGAGTTTTAGGTCATCCATGTAAAGGAAGTGAGATATAACCTGACCACCTCTCCTCAGCCGATAGCCTAGACCTGAATCCTCCAACAGTGTGCTTAGGGGATTCAAGGCTAAGCAGAACCAAAGCGGACTCAAACTATCACCCTGAAATATGCCTCTATTATTATGAATGCCATCATAATGCGGTGTTTTCTAACATTAAAAAAAAAACAATGTGTGAGTTAGGATGTTCACAGAATGTAGAATTAATGGCATAAAAATAACAAATTATGAAATTAAATTAGCAACCACTTGGATTTTGTCTTTGTGGGAACGTAAACGATAATAGGTATGATGGCTAATATTAAAAATGTTGAATGAACAAATTATGTAATTTCAAAGAAGGCATATTAAATTGAGACAATCGAAAAACTCAGTAAAATCGATGGAAATATGGAGAAGCTGCCAAGAAATTGGATTATACCCTTCCTTGTCGCGCGGTACCTACAGACAATTTATACAGCCCTAGCATGAAGTTACATAGTTGTGACGTCACGTCGCAACTATGTTACTATTACAGCAAAGTAGGCTTTACAAGTTAACGAGTAATAGTCGACCAACTTACATTTGCAGTTTGAATATATGGGTGAACATGTTTCTCAACTACAATGTTATGATTTATCATGGGATAAATTCATCCAATCTTTGGAACCCTTTATTATGCGTGGTCCGACACGCACTTGGCCGGTTTTAAATATTGATTGCACACAAATTATATAAAAAAAAATTCAAACAAATATGTTTAAGAGCTTTAAATTACAAAAATGTCATCATCCCTATTGTGGATCACCCCTACTAACATTCTGTTCTTATTTCAGGGTATTTGCAGAGGCATCAGACAGCTACATACTATCACCAGAACAAATCAAATTCTATGATGACAACGGTTTCCTGGTTATCAAAGAATTAATTGATTTCACTTCTCTATACAGTTACAAGTTAGTGTTAATGACAATATTTTCATTTAATTACTTACAATTTATTGTATACCAACAAAAGATACAAATACAGGAGATGTAGGCATAGGGTTTAATATACCGTTTTTTTTTTGAACCGGTATATCAAGTATACTAGAGTATATAGGTACCAATGTAGATTGTTACATTATAACATAACCTTAAAAAATAAAACTGGTTATAACTTCTACGTCCCAACTTCTAAAAATCTAAGTATTTAAAAAGGGCTTGTCTATCATATTAACTACCAATTAAAACAAAAAATATCCCAAAACACGAAATTTTACATACAAGCCTGCCGTTCGCCTTTGTTTGGAAGAAAAATCCCAAGTTATACAGTAACTGAATTAATGCACATTATGAAAGTAGTTCGTTCAGAATCGTTTACTGAATCGATTTATGTTATTTTTAATATAGGTAATTTGCTAGGTATCCCAAAAATAATTATAGAATAGAATACTCTTTATTATTTACACCATAAAAATTACAATTATAAATGTAGAAATTTTTACATAGGGTGACAGTTATCTACATAAATTACAGTCACCCCTCCGCCGCGCTGTTCAGTCAAATCAAACCAAAATGACCGTAGTAGTAGTTGTACCTACTACGCTGCTAGTAGGGTTGCCAACCGTCCCGCTATACGCGGGACGTCCCGTTTCTGAGACCCTTAATGAGACGTCCCGCTCATGGTGTGTGTGGGACGCTAAATATCCCGCTTTCCGGAATAAGCTACACACGCACATACATCGATTGCGCACGACATATTAATAAATTAATAAAAATATTGTCGGCATCAAACACGACCATCTTGCTGAAAATATTTCAATTCATTGCATTGATTCCGTGTTCTAATGCAGCAGCAGAGAGGGTCTTCTCACTTTGTAATAATGCCTGGACCGACGCGCGAAATCGTCTTCATGTGGATTTTGTGAAATCAGAACTACAAGTTAAAGTTAATTTTTCCTATCCATGCAAAGATTTTTACAATATGTAATTCTTAAAAGTGCCAAATCACAAAAAAAATATTAATTTTAAAAAGTAACTTATAGTTCTCTTAATAGAGTGTATGTAAATTACACTATAACTTATTATAATCTTATAGTCTATAAGGTTATAGTCTAAACCGTTTTTTAAGTAAATATGGACTGCTATTAATCTAAGCAGGTGTTTTATTTTCATACTGACATGCGAAGAAAAGCTTACGCTTTTTTTGTATTCTTAATAAAATTTGTTGTATCCCGCTTTTTAAACCTTCATTCCGCATTTTTAATCTTCATTTCCCGCAAATTCGTATTTTAAAGTTGGCAAGCCTAGCTGCTAGTCCGTTAAACGTATGCGACTGAGTGCGTGCTAAGAGTGCTCAATATAAATCGATATGTAATAAAATATCGATACATTAATTTGATATATCGAATCAATTCGATACTATCGAATCATTTGAATTCGATATATAATATCGATATATTTTATCCGATATATGAAATATCGTAAAAAGTTAAAACTACATCTTTCCTACTTCTACTTGGAGAAACGAAACGAACAAACAGATAGGTTCGGCGAACTTTGACTACAAAAATTTAGGGATCTAGCTAATTTTTCATTCATCGCTTAGGAAATAATGAATGCGAGGTGTGTTCATTGCTATTTGCAAATAATAAAACATGCATACGTTTGAAACATTCTTGTCATTAATAATGTTTCTTTATTAAATGTATTATTCTCTACAGATAATAAGAAATAAATTTACTTGATAACCAAAAAGCATTGTCTCATGACGATTTTCATCACAATTTCCATTCTTTGTGCAACTTAACAGAGAAGCCGACTCCAAGCCAAAACAGTCAATAAAATTTTGTTTCTGTCAGGTTTAGTTATGAAATATTGGGATTAATAAAAATAAAGTAGATTGATTTTTTAACCTTTGGTGGGTTTACTTATTTACTCCTAATAAAGTTTTTTTCTTCCTAAGATACATCGAAAATATCGATGTTTTTGACTGATATATTGTTAAACATCGATACAATATTTCAATATATTATATCGAAAAAATATCGATTTTTTTTACATGTTTTAACCTTTCGTGGGATTAGTTCTCTTCCAAGTGAGAGTGAACAGGCTTCTTCTGGGTAAGCTCACTCCATCGTCGACTTTGTCTCTGTCATCTCTGACCTAGACGAGAGCCAGGAGAAAACCAATTAAAAAAAAAAAACTTTTTACTCCTAATAAAGTATTTTTCTTCCTACGATACGATATATCGAAAATATCGATGTTTTTGACATATATATCGATAAACATCGGTACAATATTTCGATATATTATATCGGAAAAATATCGATATATTTTGCACAAGAACATCACTAGCGTGCGTAGATTTGTAATGTGACCACAATTTTCTCCCACAATCGGTATAATTCATTTAATTAGTAAATAATGTTTTTTAAATAATAGTAAAAATTCAGTGTAGGTATGTATGTATATTCATTACTATTATATCATAATATTCTAATTGGGGTGTTTGGTGGTGTGCGTTAATTCCAGGACATGTTGTATAGGCAACTTGTACTTTCAAAATCAAGTCATTTATTCAAACTAGGCTGAAAATCAGCAGTTTTTGAACGTTAAAATTACATTAGACAGGCCCCGAAAAGGCCCGCCCTTCACCACTTCCTAGTGCTTTAGCTGGGGTGAAGAAGTGGCGCCACAAACTGCCCAGCAGCACAGCTGTGTTCAGTTAGAAGAACTGGGTTTTATACAATACAAGCTGACCCGACAGACGTTGTCCTGTCTTAACTATGAATGTCATATGTTGTTTAGTTTTAGTTTTGACTATTGAGTAAAACTAAAACTAGCGACTCATTTATCAACCGATCCATCTGTGTTGAACGATATTTGCAGCGCGCATTCTGTCAATCGCTGACAGTTATTTCAAACAACTGACAGTATGTAAAATTAATATTGGCGTTAAGTTTTCTTAAAATTTGTAACGTTCCGATCAACTTTCTTATTTTTTTATTTCATAAGATATTTCTCCTGACAATAAAGAACACAACAAAAAAAAAATTGTGAAATCGGTCCAGCCGTTCACGCGTGATGGCGTGACCAAGGGAAATAGGGATTCATTTTTATACACTCGAGAGCAATGAATCCGGGTCACTTAAAGAATCCTAAAAATCTCGGAAACTAAAAATGCTAGGTTAATGCAATAAATTGTATTTAATAGACAATGTAATACTCCTTAAATGAAGGTATTAAAACTTCTTAGTTATTGTAAAGTTATATCATAAAAAAATCAAATTTGAAAAAGGGCCACTTTCGAAGATGGAACTACGAAATTACAGCATTTGGTTTTGCTTTTGTTTGTAATCTGTCATTTATGTGGGTACATAAACCATGTTGATAGTGCTCTATATTCATTATTCAAGCTGAAATTATGTCGCTTACGCCTGAAGAATGCACCAGAATACTTACAATGCTGGAAACCGGCCGGAGTCAGCGCGATACAGCCAGGACTGTCGGTGTGTCGCTGTCAACAGTACAAAGAGTTCTCCGACGTTACGAAGAAACTGGTTCTAACCTACGCAGACCAGGAACGGGCAGAACCAGGTGTACCACAGCACGAGAAGACCGATACTTGGTGAACACCATGCTTCGAAATCGCTTTCTCACAGGAACTGAACTCACAAATCAGTTTCGACGCCTCGGAGGAAGTAACCCAAGTGCATGGACAGTAAGACGTCGGCTTGCTGAATCTAACTTAAAACCCCTTAGACCTGCAAACGGCCCTAAACTGGAGCGTGGGCATCGTATTTCAAGACTAAGATATGCCCAGAGCCACGTAAATTGGAGTATTGAAGATTGGTCAAAAGTTATGTTCTCCGACGAATCAAAATTTATGCTCTACAAGCACGATGGAAGACACAGAGTGTATCGAAGACCAGGGGAAAGATTCAAGCAAGCATGCATCGAAGAAAAAGTAGCCTACGGTGGTGGGTCTGTACTTGTGTGGGCCGGAATTTCTTCTGAAAGTCGCACAGAGCTGGTGATCATAGAAAACGGCTCTTTAACTAGCGTAAGATATGTGGAAGAAATCCTCAATGATCACGTTGGTCCATTTATGGTCAATTTAGGTGAGGATGCTATATTTATGCATGACAATGCCCGACCTCATACAGGTAGGATTGTGAATGAATACCTTCAAGAGGTGAACATTACTCGTATGGAGTGGCCAGCGCGCAGCCCGGATATCAACCCGATCGAGCATGCTTGGGACGAGCTAGGCAGATGCGTAAAACAACGAAACCCTCCCCCAACCACGCTTCGTGAGCTCAAAATTGCTCTCACAGAGGAATGGGAGAATATTCCCCAAAATCGTATAAGGAACTTGGTGTACAGCATGCCAAACCGCGTAAACGCAGTAATGGAAGCACGAGGAGGCAATACGAAGTATTAAAATTCAAGAAAATCGAAATAAAGTTCAAAAATCTCATGTTTCCTATTTTTGTTTTAAGGAGAGATCAGCAGTTTTTTTCTTTATGTAATTTTGTGTTAATAAAATGTATGGTGACTCATATTTTTTTTACTTTCATTTAAGGAGTATTACATTGTCTATTAAATACAATTTATTGCATTAACCTATCATTTTTAGTTTCCGAGATTTTTAACATTCTTTAAGTGACCCGGATTCATTGCTCTCGAGTGTATATATAGATTAATAGCTTCGTATTATAATTGATATATACCTACACCGGTCTTGGAACCGGTACCAAAAGTAGGTTTTGTATCGGTATCAGTATTTAACGGTTCTTGCCATTTCGGTACCTGGGTACCGATTCTAGGCGGGTACCGGTACCAAATTCAGGTACCCGGCAAGTACCAGAAATCTCATTTTTGTAAGACGAACCTCGTTCGGTTGACGACCTGGAAGTTATTTGTTCTAATGCCTATTATCTATCCTTTTTTCTTACTATATCTGTTTTCTCACTCTAACTTCTGGAAATATTTGTTTGGTACCGGTTTTGGCAATGATACAGTACCGATACTGATTAGAAATACCAATGGTACATTTACTACGTCTGGTACCGGTACTCATTTGGTGCTGGTATCAATCTGTTACCGGTATCACACCAAGGCCATATAGGTACATAAACATTGTTTTGGTGATAAAGTAAATGTTCTAGATAGCTTGTCGCTATATTTGTAGTGTTTTACTTACCATTAAGTAGATTGAGATGAGGATCGTACCTACTCAGTGGGGTGAAGGATGAAGTTCTGATGGGGTTTTGAGAGTACATACCTAGGTCAATAAACAATACTTTGTTTTTAACCGACTTCACAAAAAGGAGGAGGTTCTCAATTCGTCTGTATGTTTTTTTATTTTTTTATTTGTTAGCTCAGACCTATTTTCTGGGTGTACCGATTTGGATGATTCTTATTTTATTTGATAGGTGGTGCTTCACATGTGGTCCCATTTAAATTTGATCAAGGTCTGACCAGTAGTTTTTGAGTTATCCTTATTACTGCATATTTTTTCCACTTAGTTTAAGTATATGGATGATGTGTAATAATTTCCTGTCACTGTTATGTACACACCAAGTAGTGGTATAAGAATTTGTGTGGGGTAGGTACCGCAACTAAAAAGTGAAAAATAAAAACTTTTTTACAAAAAAACAATCGACTTCCAAAAAAAAAACACTAAAAGACGTGAAAAATAACTTTAATTTCGGAAGTCGGTGGCCAAAAACGAAAATACAGAACCAAAGACACCGACTTCCGAAATTAAAGTTATTTTTCACGTCTTTTAGTGTTTTTTTTTGGTAGTCGGTTGTTTTTTTGTAAAAACGTTTTTGTTAAGTATAATTAATTTATTCTTCATATTACTTCGTCTAAGAAGGGGGCAGGTCAGGTAATACCCTCATGGCGAGCATAGCTTAGGTACACAGATAATTCGCTTTATTGCTTAGATGCAGTCACAAACCACAATCCAAAACAACAGCATCTATCTGAACTCAGAACTGAAAGACAGATTTACCTGTCAATTGGCATAAGAACAAAAAAAATATGGATGACGAAAATCATTCCCATCATTAAATCGTTAACTATTATGATTTTATGCAAGTTATGAATTCTTAGGTATAATATTAAGTGCTTAATTATATTTAACGTTATTTCTATATAATTAATTATCATTTCGATATTTGTGTTATTTTACTTATGGCAATTTCTAAAAACATAACTGCGTTTAGTTTACGATTCTATTACGTTTATTTTTTTAAATATTTTTATTGATATTATTAATTAATCCGAAGTTCTAAAAATAGTATGTAAGTATACTATTTTTAGAATGAAAATTAATGGCTTAGTTGCCTTAATAAGTGGTACAAAACAACAAAAAAAGAATGCTGTGCTAAATCTGCCGTTCACCTTTTATTACCGACTGCAGTGCCTACTTAATATCTTTGCAAAAGTGGCCAATCATTTTAGTCTCTACATCAACTATTTTGATTCTTTTTCGACATGGGACAGAACGAGGCGACTTAGATAACTTTTAATTTGGCATTCTTGTGGCCTTTAAATACTGTTAATAATACTATCATTATTAAAGCCTGCAAAAATAGTAACAAAAACTGGTTTTTATAAAATAACCATATTTTGTTCATTGTTCGTGTCGTTTTTAGGGTTCCGTACTCGTAGGGTGCCAACGGGACCTATTACTAAAGCTCCGCTGTCCATCAGTCCGTCTGTCACAGGGCTGTATCTTTTGAAAAAAAAAAAAAAATTTTAGTGTCTACCTATTACGGGTAGACACTATAAATTTTCACAGAGTATGTACTACTATGGCCGCTATAACAATAAAAAATTAAAGGGGGTCCCCATACATGAAACGTGTTTTTATTGGCTTTAAAAAATATGTAGTGTTAAATATGGTGAAACGGAACCCTTTGTGTGGGAGGCCAACTCGCACTTGGCCGCTTTTTTTTTCTTACACATAAATGCTTGGCTTAGTGATTGAATAATGATCATGCCAAAGTGCATAAATATTGATCATGTCGAATTGCATAAAAATGCGTTTTTATGTAGATAATGACTTTGACATTAACAATGTTGTAATATGAAAAAAAATGTTGTCTTTCATCACTACCCATTGTGTGTGCTTGTGAATTGTATGTTTATCTTAAACCTTTAATTACCTAATTTGAGACAAGACTAATTAATATTGATTATAAACACTTTATCATGTGAATAGCTAATAATAATAATAATAATGATGATGATAATTTCTACATTTATATCTACGAGTACTATTTTTTATGGTGTACATAGTAAAGAGTATTCTATTCTATAGATAAGGTATTCGTATATTAGCTTAATTATTAAATTCAAGCCCGTGAAATTTGTTTTTAGTTTTAAAATTTCTAATTATATTTGACATTTATCTCGAGAACCCTGGCTTCCCGGATCTTTGGAAGGCGTATCAGAGGCCGAAGCTAACTCGCAGAGACCCGTTAGAAACTCTTAATGAAATGAGACACCAACCGACGATTATTCCTGTATTCACTATGCAAATGCGCTCAAGGGCAATCCTTGGTTGGTGCAGGACTCTAATAATAATTTAAGAGAAGAAGAGATTTTACCAATTTAATTTACAGACAGCGCTTCATTCAAATATGCAAGGGTATCGTCCCGCCTGGCAATGTGAGGGTCGTGAGAGAACCGACGTTAATGAAGCAGAACTTGAAGCCTGAAGATTATATTAATAAGGTAAACATTATGTAACCTTTAGTTTAACTTTAATTCTTTCTCTCAGACAGTTGTAGTGCCCATGTTGGTTTATGTGAATTAAATATTTTGATTTGATTTTATAGAAAGGAAAACAGGTTTAGGGAGCGTTCAAGTATTACGTAACGAATTTGAGCGGAGGGGGCGGGTCTTGTAAAACGTTACGATGCGTTACAGGGGCGGGAGGGGAGTTTGAACTACGCGTTACGTAACATTGTTTTTTTTTTAACCCTGCAGAACTGTCAACAATAACAAAGGTATTTTTGCGTCTTTCTGGTACTTTACGCCACATAATTGTGACTTTTTGGTAAAAATGGTCACTTGGTGGTTTACTTAACGTTTTACTAGGGGGTAGGGGGGTCAAAAATCTACAAAAATTGCGTTACTTAATACTTGAACGCTATTATTTGTCACAGAAATATGTGCATACAAAAAAAATGTTAACCTGAATAGTAAAAAAACAAAACAGATCTACTAACCTTGGAAGTTGTCGAAAGAGCCTCTATAGTATATACATAGAGGTAAAACAAATTTTCAGCACTTATTTATTGAAATTTCATGTTCAAAAATGCACGATGTTTTGTTTTGGTAAGAAAAGGGATTTGCACAACATAATATTTCCAAACCCCTGTTCTTCTGTGATGCCTTAAATTAAGTGGGAGGAATTTTATCTCTGAGGTACTTACACAACAACATACATACAGAAACTCACGCGTTCTTCGCATGGGGGTAAGTAGAAACTACAGAAAGCCACCTGCTACGATCCTAACATACTCCTTTTGCTTCGTTACACCCACGCCGGTTGCGAGTACTACGCACCTGACCTTTCTGAAGAAACTCACCAATAAGGTCATATAGCCCTTCCAGGGCGTCCCCTCTCGGCGTTTCCACACACATCTGCATTGTAAATTCCTTTTGTTAGTCGCCTTATTCATCCTTATTTAATTTGTGATCATACAATTTCTAGATACAAGAGCTCCTGTACGATGATGTATTCATCACATACGGGGAGCACCCGCGGATGCTGTCGGTACTGTCACAGTTCATCGGAGATGACATCACGGCTGTCAACAGCATGTTCATCAACAAGCCGCCCGGCTCGTCGCGACACCCGCCGCATCAGGTGACATTCTGCTTAATAAAATTCTTAAATTCATTCATTCATTCACTGACAGACAACGCACAGCCTAAACTGCTGGGTCTAGAGCCACGGTTGCTAACCTGGGGGTAATTACCCCTGCGTGGGTAAAACTGGTATTCTGCGGGGGTAATAAGCTGGTAACATATAACAAAGATTAGACCAATAAAACCGAATCTAGCTCGCCAGTGCATTGCAGTGGTTTTTAGGGTTCCGTACCCAAAGGGTAAAACGGGAATATTACTAAGACTGCTGTCCGTCTGTCACCAGGCTGTATCTCATGAACCGTGATAGTTAGACAGTTGAAATTTTCTCAGATGATGTATTTCTGTTGCCGCTATAACAACAAATACAAAAAACAGAATAAAATAAATATTTAAGGGGGCTCCCATACAAAAAACGTGTTTTTTTTTGCGGAACCCTTCGTGCGCGAGTCCGACTCGCCCTTGGCCGGTTTTTCAACTTTAGTGTTAGTAAAAACAAAGGCCAGAAATCGTCTCAATGTGAAACATGACTTGAGATGCGCTTTAAGTGAAACAAAACCTAACATTCAAAAAACTTGCGAATGCGAAACAGTACCAAACTCCACACTAAAAATATTGCTTTCGTATGTTTTTAAAGTAGTAGTAAATATTCTAAAGATAACTCACTCAATATTTTTGTGCAATTTTTATACCTACACATAACATAACATCACGCCTGTATTCCCAGAAGGGTTAGGCAGAGGTGTACCTATAGCAAATCCACATTTTTTTTTTATACCTATGTCTTGTTATGTCAATTTGTATTTATATGTACTATATTCATTTGTAACATGAGGAAGGGGGAGGAGCGAATCAGTTTCCCTAGCTAAGTCATAGGGGTGACAAGATTGAAAAGGTTAGGAACCACTGGCTAGAGGCATAAAATTTTACACAAGAGTTCCTTAAATTACGAAAGTGAGCACTAAGGAAGGATTTTTGAGAACTCATCCAGGGATTTAAATAGGGGATAAAAGTTTGTCATTTTTGAAAATTCATCCAGGTGGTTAAATAGGGGATGAAAGTTTGTCATTTTTGAAAATTCATCCAGGTGGTTAGATAGGGGACGAAATTTGTCATTTTTCAAAATTCATCCAGTCGTTTAAATAGCGGATGAAAGTTTGTCATTTTTCAAAATTCATCCAGGCGTTTAAATAGGGGATAAAAGTTTGTATTTTTTTTCCATCGGGCACACGGCTTGTCATCATAATAATATCAGCTGTGAGCACCCGCGGCTGTTGTCGGTGCTATCATTATCGACATCCACTGCTGGACATGGCCTTCCCCAAGTATCGCCTCATCGACCGGTCCTGTCCCACCTTCATCCAGCGGATTTCTGTAACCTTTATCAGCACTCTAATTGCGTTACACACTTTCAAACACAATGCGATTTTTTTAAAATAAAATTGCTAGTCCTTTGCTTCATGTGTTTGAAACATTCATCTGTATAGCAACGGTAATGACGTAGTAAAGTGTTATGCAATTATCTCGCTGACTTGCCTTGCCCCCGGAGAACAGCAAATAGCTATTGGAAGAATCGCAGTTGTCTGTTGGATTAAACCTTTTGAACCCTATTGTCACATAAACGTGACAAGCAAACGCGTGCCCTATACGCCTACGACACGAATATGTGACAAAAAATGCTGTGTACTTTATCACGAAATAAACAATTAAATCATTACTTTTCTGTGTTTTTATTTGTATACCTTAAATATTTAAGCTCTTGTCCATATTTAATTGCTTGAAATTATTCCATGGATATTGAGAAACTTGATGACAAAAAAGGAGAAATTAAACGTTTAAAAAGGAGTGTTCTCACACGCCAAAGTCTTCTATATGTGACCGTGACCGTGTGTGTGTGGCTTTATTTGTTTTCAAAATTGACATATTTTACTGTTTTGCTCTTAAGTAATCTAATACTAACTTTTATTACTGAAATTTAAATATTTGTACGCCACTAAGACCAAACATGACTGATATTAAACTGTAATGTAATTTAATAACTTGCATGCTCTGTATGTGTACTCATGTTTCCACAAATAAATAATCTTGAATCTTGACCGCTAGTGACGTGACGTATGATTGATAATATCGATAAATCCTTACTAAAATTAATGTGAAACTTTAACTTGAAATTAAGTCAAAGTCAAAGTCAAAACGTTTATTGCGAACTAAGTGTTACAATGTTGGTGTTATCTTATGTTAGTACTTATGACTTAGCAGCCTTTTACAAGCATTGCAATTATCATTCGCCTGCCCTTATCATTCTAAATTAGCATGCATTTAACATTTTTAAACTTAATAAAATTATACAATAAAATTGAGAAATTTTAGTTACGTCAAAATTAAATGTCAATAATAATTAATTTAATACAGTTATTCAGCAATATTAATGTCATCCTTTTCAGGCATTACAAATTATAATTATAATTTTATATGAAATTAAATAGGATAGACTAAATCTTATTGTTTGTATAGGACAGATCGCCACTTTTGTACATGAGAGAAAATCTTTATTTTGAGCAAGAGTCTAGATATTCTTTTACTGAGTAGAAACATTTTTGGATTAGGTATAATTTTAGCCTTTTCTGGAATATTATTACTGATTTTTCAGTTTTAAACATGTTGGGCAACTTATTATATATTTTTATTGCCATATAATACGGGCTATCACTTAACATTTTTATTCTTGAGGATGGAGCGCATAACCTCTTTTTATGGCGAGTGTTGACGTTGTGCGTATCTTCTACTTTAGTGAATTTATCGATATTTTTAAAAACAAATACGCAAATGTCAAGTATGTATATTGACGGCAGAGTCAGAATATGATATTTTATAAAGAATGGCTCTCCGTGTTAATGTGATTATATTATTTTTGCATCAATTGGTATCTGGATAAACCAATTATAAGATTCAGTCTTATAAAACCACACTATAGCAGCTATAGAAACAAAAACAAAATCTAGTCAGGTCTCATTTCGATATTCGCTAATTTTATCTCGCGCATCCCTAGCGCAACACCGATTATCAGTCCCTTGTACGCCATGGTCACAAATAGACGACAAAATCGTGACGTCATAAGCGCGGGGATCATTTTTAGTGAAGTCCATTAGACCTAGTTTATTATAGGGATATTTCTATGAATGACTTTGATATTTTTGAATAATAATTTATTTTATTTGTTTGTTTACATTAAGCCGTGTCTCCTGCGCGTGTTTTTTCGAAACATTACACAAAAACATGGAGACAAAGAGGCGTGGCCATACACATTTGTGTATGCGAACACGATGTTTTTGTTTTCCGAGCTGCATGGAAAACATTCCCCACGCGGGTGAAGAGGGGAAGGGTTTGTTTCATTTTCAACCGCCGCGCGCACGGCGCACTTCTGTCACTGTCAGGCAACACGGGTTTTGAGTTATTTTGTTGTGACTTGTGAACAACTTGAACAAGTTGTGGTAAATTGACGATGGATTGGAATAGAGATACTGTTCTTCACTTTTTAAGCTTAATCAGAGAGAGACCCGTAATCTGGGACGCACAGTGCCGAGATTACAGGGACAAACAAAAAAAACATGACGCCTTTGAAGATGTAGTTTAATTGATGGGGTGTTCAACACAAAATGGACTTCCATGAAAAACCAGTTTAGCAGGGAGAAAAGAAACTTGACAGGTTAGTATTTTAGTGATTCCCTCTAAACTACTTATTTTTAGAAGTGATTTATTTATGATATTTCCCGTGCGGATAACATATTTTGCCGTCTGACTAATTTATACTATTAGTAGGGTCTAATTGCATTTAATTAAATTATTTGAACTGTGCGCGCGGCAGTTGAAAATGAAACAAACTGTTCCCCTCTTCACCCGCGCGGGGAATGTTTTCCATGCAGCTCGGAAAACAAAAACATCGTGTTTGCATACACAAATGTGTATGGCCACGCCTCTTTGTTTCCATGTTTTTGTGTAATGTTTCGAAAAAACACGCGCAGGAGACACGGCTTTACGTAAATAAAAAACAAAACAAATATTATTTCAAAATCTAAAGCGATGACCCAATTTTTTATTTATCTAAAAAATATTCTTACTGAATCAAATTAAAACTGTTGAATTTTTCTGTTATCTATTCGAATATTGTTTATTTTTTTATACCAACTGATTCAACCAAAAATGATTAGCAGCTAATGTAAAATGTGTTTTAACCGGCTACAAAAATAAACCGACTTCCAAAAAAACACTACAAAGTGAAAATAACTTTAATTTCGGAAGTCTGTGTCTTTGGATCTCTATTTTAGTTTTTTGCCACCGACTTCCGAAATGAAACTTATTTTTCACATTGTAGTGTTCTTTTTGGAAGTCGGTTGTTTTTTTTTTGTAAAAAAGTTTTTATTTTTCACTTTTTAGTGGGTTACATAATAATTTATCTAAGTTACAATAGCCAAACTTCAACTGCTCATCACCTTTTACAAAATATTTCTTTTCCCGATGCAAGGAATTGAGGAGTTTATTGATGAGGAGTTCTCTTCGTAAAAACCAGAAGAACTGGAGCTGATGGTAAAGCCACCATTAGCTCCATTTCACCATATGCATTGTGACAAGCATAAATTGCTTAGCAACCAACAAAAGATCATTGCTAGAGATGACGCGATTACGCAACGTAAATTCAGTCTCAAATTGACGCATCAGCATGACTAGGAGGTAGTGGTTGTCCTATGTAAAACTTCAATCTTAATTAGGTATTATTTTTGTAAATCGTTGAAGAATTCCCTCGACTGTCTATGGTCTCCATCATCAGATCTTTAATGGCACTTTTAACCCATATGGGTGCAAAGTTCTCATCAATACAAATTAATCAAGCCCAAACACAAGGTAACTGCTGTAAATCGTTGAGGAATTCCCTCGACTGTCTTTCGGCTCCATCATCAGATCGCCTCCAGACCTTCATTAAATTGTAGTGCTTTAAAATACTTAATGAAAAAATTAACAAACGCACTAGTCGCCCCTACGATTTTCGAAGGTTTCCCTCGATTTCTCTGGTATACCATCATCAGATCCTGGTTTCCTTATCATGGGACCACCCTTGGGATATCTCCTATCCAACAAAAAAAGAATCATACGAATCAGTTCACCCAGAAAAAAGTTCTGAGCTAAAACATACAGTCGAATTGAGAACCTCCTCCTTTTTTTAAGTCGGTTAAAAAAGGAGGAGGTTCTCAATTCGACTGTACGTTTTTTTATTTTTTTATGTGTGTTAGCTCAGAACTTTTTCTGGGTGGACCGATTTGTATGATTCTTTTTTCTCTCTCTATTTTAGTTTTTTGCCACCGACTTCCGAAATTAAAGTTATTTTTCACTTTGTAGTGTTTTTTATGGAAGTCGGTTGTATTTTTTTGGAAAAAAGTTTTTTGGTATTTACTATAAATACTTATCGGTTTTACGTACGAAACCTGATATTAGATAGAATCAGAGGCAGATTATCCCTAAGGCAAACTAGGCACGTGCCTATGGGCGCGAGGTTATGGGGGCGCGTGCACGTCGTTCTTAGACCTAGAACATAATCATAAAATTAAAATTAACTTATAAAAGATTAGTTGATTCAATACAGATGTACTCTCTTAAAATTAATCAATGGAATTTCACTCATTTTCCAGTGGATCTCTCTGGTTGTCCAGTGAAACTTCACTGATTCAACCATTGAAATTCACTAGTTCACCATGAATATCTACTGATTCAAGTAGATATTCATGGTGGCCACAACTGCTGTTTAAAGCAGTGAGTTTCAACCGCTATAATGTATGAAAGCTCTTTCAATTTCGGTCAAATTGATGACCTCACTACAAAGACAGTTCTAAAAAAAAGAATTTTTTTTTGTCAACCGAAGAAAGTTACGAATATCCCAAAATAAACCTTTTTTTTTAATAATAATCACACCTTTTTAAAAATTAACTGATCAGAATGTTCTATTTTTGGGTGTTTTTTTTTTTGTTTTTGAATATACTGTCTAATAAACTATAGGAAAAAAAATATATCAAGTTATTTTTTAAATTTTCATTAAAGAGAAATTTTGATTAATTCTACGGTTATTGCCGCGCAATAGTATAAAGTGAAATGACTTCTTTTCTGTTTATTATTTTTATAAATATAAAATATTAAAAAAAAAACTCAGAAAAAAGGCTCGTTACTTTAGAAATACTATATAACATAATATTTTTTCCAATTGTATTTGTTATCAATGTATCTAGTTTACTTAAAAGTAAAAAAAAAACAAATTTATTGTTTAGATTTTTTATTTTTGTTTAAAATTAAAAAATACAACATGCTTTTGAATACTAATTTCCGACAACTTCAACTAAGCAGTTTTCGATGGATAGGCAAAATCATTAATTCTTTAAGTTCTTTAATTGGCTGTGTCTACCACAAAACACATCTAAGTTACGATGACGATTTTTTTTAAATCATAGAAATTCCACAGAACTTGATATCTGAATATTTTTTTCAGAAAATTCCATTCAAAATCAGAAATTTACAAAATAAAAATATTCTGATAAATCGATTTTTGTGGAAGTTATTAACTATTAAAAAAGTAATTTTAATATTGCAATTTGGTATTTTTGTCTGGATGAATTTACTTACGTCGGACAATCTTTACTTGTAAACTAAGTATTTAGAATTATCTGATTGAATCAGTGGATGCAAAATTCACTGGTTTATCCAGTGAACAACTGAAAAATTCACTCGTTTACCAGTGAACTTTCTAGTCACTGGTTGAATCAGTGAAATTCCACTGATTTATTTTAAAAGAGTAAGATGCAACTGCAATGTTCCACGTTCGTCGCGTCGATCGCGAACATCTGACGTTGCTAGATTGCATTTAATTCACGCCGAAGGGTAAGTTCACGTGTCCTGGCCTATAATACCTAATTATAGGTATAGGCCAGGACATGTGTAGTGTACCTACTTACCCTACTAAAATTATAACTGCCAATAGATAGCTGGAGACCCAGATGTACACATTTTATCCCGGAATTTCCACGGGATGGGGCATTACGCGAGTGAAAGAGTGTGGCGCAGCTAATTATTATATAAGTACTGCTTAAAATTTGGAATATATGGCCGTTAGAGGGGCGCCAATGAGGTGCTTGCCTAGGGCGCTCTCGATATTTAATCCGCCTCTGGATAGAATCGATAAGCGACATTATGTACTGCTACATCCCTAAATCAGATGCGAGGAAGTCATATAATCGCTGGCAGCCCCACTGCCCACGCCATTGTCACAATATCAAGACAGCGGATCGAGAATAGTGCTGTACCATAATGTAATTTGTTTTTTTTTTGTCTCCTTATGTCTGCTTTTACATTGATAAACTCTGTTAATGCCGTGTAATGACTACTATAGTGGGAATTAGTGAGAGGTTAATACTATTTCAATGTCATGAGTAGTGTTTATTCGAAAATTAGAGACCAAAATGTTATAATAATATTGTTTATCGATAAAGTTTTGGAATCCCTATTCTTTTTGTAGGTATTTGCGGTAACATTGTGGCTTGACGTGGAGGGCACGCGCGTGCGTTTATGCTCTCGCGTTCAAAAGGTTACACTGACAAAATTTTCGGGTTTTGGATAACATTTTTTACGCAATAAATAAATAAGAAATTCCTTCGTAAACATTGATTGATTTTAGATTCGGCACGGAAACGTATAGCGGAATGGTCGTGAATAGCTATGCAGTTGTGAGATGAATATTCAAAATATTAAAACCGCATTCTTTTATTTAAAATAAAAGAATGCACATACACACATTTATTTATTAACTTCTTTTAATTCCCTTCTCAAAAAGTCACCTAATGGTTTCAGGATCTATTCTACTTTCCGTTCCGTCCCGCTGAGAAGATAATAGGCGCGTGGACGGCCGTAGACCACGTGAACATTGAAAACGGCTGCCTGTACGCGGTACCAGGGTCGCACAAAGCCAAGGAGCTGTACGATCACGCTGGGAGGAAGGTAATATACTAATGTATTGAGATTATATGACATAGACCAAGGGAACATTGAGAACGGCTGCCTGTACGCGGTACCAGGCTCGCACAAAGCCAAGGAGCTGTACGATCACGCTGGGAGGAAGGTAATATACTAATGTATTGAGATTATATGACATAGACCAAGGGAACATTGAGAACGGCTGCCTGTACGCGGTACCAGGCTCGCACAAAGCCAAGAAGCTGTACGATCACGCTGGGAGGAAGGTAATATACTAATGTATTGAGATTATATGACATAGACCAAGGGAACATTGAGAACGGCTGCCTGTACGCGGTACCAGGCTCGCACAAAGCCAAGAAGCTGTACGATCACGCTGGGAGGAAGGTAATATACTAATGTATTGAGATTATATGACATAGACCAAGGGAACATTGAGAACGGCTGCCTGTACGCGGTACCAGGCTCGCACAAAGCCAAGAAGCTGTACGATCACGCTGGGAGGAAGGTAATATACTAATGTATTGAGATTATATGACATAGACCAAGGGAACATTGAGAACGGCTGCCTGTACGCGGTACCAGGCTCGCACAAAGCCAAGAAGCTGTACGATCACGCTGGGAGGAAGGTAATATACTAATGTATTGAGATTATATGACATAGACCAAGGGAACATTGAGAACGGCTGCCTGTACGCGGTACCAGGCTCGCACAAAGCCAAGAAGCTGTACGATCACGCTGGGAGGAAGGTAATATACTAATGTATTGAGATTATATGACATAGACCAAGGGAACATTGAGAACGGCTCCGCCATGCCCTCCGACGTCCCACCGCGCTGCCACGCCGCCGCCCGCTTCAATGTCAGTAAATACTACGTAGAAACTAGCGCAATGGATGTTAAAAAACAAAAAGAGCTAGCTAGTATTTATTATGTGTGTCAGGTACTTTTTTTATTACCTGCTTAGACCAAAATAAAAATATTGTTTCTATGGCTTTTGTACCAGCTGTTATTAAAATATTTCATGTATAAATAGATACAGCTTGTAGTACATTTACAACGCATTTTACACTTTTTATTTGATTTTATTTGCAGAATATTAAATTAATTAATTAGTATTATTTAACATTCATCATCATCAGCCTATATTCGTCCACTGCTGGATGTAGGCCTCTCCTATTGAACGCCACTGAGCCCGATCATCGGCTCTCCTCATCCAGTCTCTGCCAGCCGCCTTTCGCAAGTCGTCACTCCATCTGGCCGGCGGGCGTCCTACATTACGTTTCCCCAAACGCGGTCTCCACTCTAGAACTCGTTTTCCCCAACGATTGTCGGTTCTGCGAGAGATGTGACCAGCCCATTGCCACTTCAGCTTGCTTAGTCTTCGGGCTATGTCGGTTACTTTGGTTCTCTGACGGATAACCTCGTTTCGGATTTTATCCTTCAGAGAGACTCCAAGCATAGCCCTCTCCAGAGCTCGCTGAGCGACTTTAAACTTATGGACCAGTCTCACCGTGAGTGTCCACGTTTCGGCTCCGTAAGTCATAACTGGTAGGACGCACGCGTTGAAGACTTTCGTCTTTAGGCACTGCGGTATAGACGACGAGAAGACCTGACGAAGTTTACCAAATGCTGCCCATCCCAGCTGAATCCTTCTATCGGCTTCCCTCTCAAAGTTGTTCCTACCCAACTGCATATTCTGCCCGAGGTAAACATATTCCTGAACAACTTCAATGGGGACATCGTCAATGACAATCGGTCTTGGGGTAATAAGGGCGTTAAACATAACCTTGGTTTTATCTATGTTCATCCCAAGACCGATGCGTCGAGAGGCGGCAGCTAGGTCAGTCAGCATTCGTTCAAGATCCTGCAGCGACTCCGCCATAAGGACAATATCATCGGCGAATCGTAGGTGTGAGATGTACTCGCCATTTATGTTTATGCCCGTTCCTTTCCAGTCCAGCGTCTTAAACATATCTTCCAGGGCGCCAGTAAACAGTTTCGGGGATATGACATCCCCCTGTCTCACTCCCCTGCGCAGCTGGATATGTTTTGTCTGCCGGTTCTGTACCTGAACAGACATATTCGCGGCGTCATACAAGCATCTCATCACATCGATGTATCGCCAGTCCACTTGGCATCGCTGCAGGGACTCGAGCACAGCCCAGGTCTCGACAGAGTCGAAAGCTTTCTCATAGTCCACAAAAGCAAGACACAGGGGCTGGTTATACTCTTCGGTCTTTTGTATTACCTGCCGCACTGTGTGGATGTGGTCTATGGTCCCATAACCCGATCGAAACCCGGCCTGCTCTGGAGGTTGAGACTCATCAAGTCTTCTCGATAGACGATTCAAGACTACCCTCGAAAACAGCTTATAGACATGGCTCAGAAGCGATATGGGCCTGTAGTTTTTAAGGAGCGTTTTATCTCCTTTTTTGAAAAATAACACGACGGTGCTTCTGTTCCACGCCTTTGGAGTTCTCCCATCGTTCAAAACAGTGTTAAACAGCTTCTGAAGCTCTTGAAGTACAGGTCTCCCTGCTGCTTTCAAGAGTTCTGAGGTAACTCCGTCATCCCCCGGGGCTTTTCCATTTTTAAGCTGTTTGAGGGCTATCTCGATCTCGTCAAGGCTGACTTCCGGCAAATCATCGGTGTAGTGGCGGATCAATGTGGCTCGGGAATCTTCACTGCTAGGTTCAGGTCGTACAGCATGCGAGTCGTATAGTCGGCCATAGAAGTCCTCTATCTCGGCGAGAATATCGGGCACTGTGGTGACGGTATTGCCAGAAGATGTTTTAAGCTTCGTCAGATGGGGCCTCCTCAATTGCTGCGCGAAGACTTTAGACCCCCGATTTTGCTCTATAGCCTTTTCTATTCGGCGCGTGTTAGAGCACCGGAGGTCCCGTCGCACCAGCTTGCTGATGTTTCGATTGAGAGCCCGCTTTTCCGACGAAGTGGCATCCACGTCATTCCGCCTCTCATCCATAAGCCGAAGAGTCTCCGCCGAGAGTTTGGACTTCGTACCAGTACGTTGCATCTGACAGAACTTCGACCCTTCTTCTCTTAGGATTCCCACCACTTGTTGTAGGGCCTCGTCGACGTCAATTGTGGTTTCCAGAGCAGCAAATCGGATTTCCAGATGTAGTTGGAACTGTTCTGATCCCACAACGGTTTGGAGCTGGTTAGGTCGGAGTGTAGACTTCATCAAACGGGATCTTTCTAGCTTAAAGTTGATATTCAGAGAACCTCGTAGGAGTCGGTGGTCACTACCGGTGTTAAACCTGTTGGCCACAGAGACGTCTCTGAATATGTGCTTTTTATCCGTCATGATGAAGTCTATCTCGTTCTTTGTCACATCATCAGGGCTTTTCCACGTCCACTTTCTTTGGGACTGCTTCTTATAGAACGTATTCATTAGGAAGAGCCCCTCTTTCTCCAAGAAGTTGACGAGCATTTGCCCCCTGTGGTTTCTGCTTCCATAACCGTGTGGACCAACTTTCGATTCGCTGCTATTCCGTACTCCCACTTTAGCGTTGAAGTCCCCCATGACAACGCTGTAGTGCGTCTTCGTGGTCTTGTGAAGAGCTGAAGAGATGTCTTCATACATTTCTTCTACTGCGTCATCCGAGTGCGCCGACGTCGGTGCGTAAACCTGTATTACTTTAAGGCTATACCTTTCGGTCAGTTTAAGTATGAGGTACGCTACCCTGGTCGACACACTGGAGATCTCAACAACGCTATCAGTGAGGACTTTATGTACGAGGAACCCTACGCCACCTTGGGATTGTTGGTCACCCTCCCGGTAATACATAAGGTGGCCCGATTCTAGCGTTATAGTGTCCTCACCCTCTCTTCGGACTTCGGATAACCCCAGAATGCGCCACCTTATCCTTGCCAGTTCCGTTTCGAGCTGCTCTAAGTGGTCATCCAGCCTTAGCGTTCGTCCGTTGTACGTTGCCAAAGTCAGTTGTGGGTGGTGGCCTACCGTAGCCCGGGGATTCTTCGCACCCCCTGCCCTGCCGTTACCGTGACCGCCACCTTGATCAGGAATAGCAGGGCGGCCGGGAACTAGGGGCCGTTTTTGTGTTGTGTCGTTCATTTGGAGGTAATGCCCATAGTCGCCACGCTGGGCATGCGGGTTGGCGACCGCAGGGCGTAGTTTCTCGCACTGGTGACGCTGCTGCCCGTCACCAGCCTGTAGATTTAACTACGCCATTGTTGTGATGGTTATACCGCCATCCGTCGGTCGTCAGAGCCTCGTTAGTTATTTAGCAGGATGTACCACGGGCAGGTGAGGTTGACTTGGAGCATTGTGATGGTATTAGCCCCCATACACCCCCCATTTAACATTGCATTTTAGCATTATTATCGTATAATTTTACCACTGCTGCGGCAGGCCTCCTCTCTGTGAGAGGGAGTGGGCCATAACCCACCACGCGGGCCCAGTGCGGGTCGGTAGATGTCAACTGCCTTCGAATTTTTAAGGAGCGCACAAGACAAGAAACTTTGAACAAAAAATATTTTATTTCTTTCAAGTTCTTGGCCGTTTCCAGAAAACAAAAATAACAGATTAGCCACAAAACATACTAAAATAATTTTGAAATAATTCCAGGACGCCCTTAAAATGTACCACGGCGTGGACGAAGAATCTATAGCGCCATTAGACAAGAGGATTCACCTTGAGATGAGTCCGGGTGACACGGTGTTCTTACACCCGTACCTTCTGCACGGATCAGGTCCTAACGTGTCCAAGGTAAGACCTCTATTCTTGCAGTATTTGATCCTTTTTAGGAATACCATCGTACAATGCAATAATACAGGTACGGAATGAGGACGAGATTTTTTCCTAAAAATCGTTCATGATGCCTGTAAACACTTAGCTCGATTTATTATCATAGATTAGATATCGCCCGAAATCTGGTGCCTGGAAACACTTAGCTCTATTTATTATCATAGATTATATATCGCCCGAAATCTGGTGCCTGGAAACACTTAGCTCGATTTATTATCATAGATTAGATATCGCCCGAAATCTGGTGCCTGGAAACACTTAGCTCTATTTATTATCATAGATTATATATCGCCCGAAATCTGGTGCCTGGAAACACTTAGCTCTATTTATTATCATAGATTATATATCGCCCGAAATCTGGTGCCTGGAAACACTTAGCTCGATTTATTATCATAGATTAGATATCGCCCGAAATCTGGTGCCTGGAAACACTTAGCTCTATTTATTATCATAGATTATATATCGCCCGAAATCTGGTGCCTGGAAACACTTAGCTCTATTTATTATCATAGATTATATATCGCCCGAAATCTGGTGCCTGGAAACACTTAGCTCTATTTATTATCATAGATTATATATCGCCCGAAATCTGGTGCCTGTAAACACTTAGCTCTATTTATTATCATAGATTATATATCGCCCGAAATCTGGTGCCTGTAAACACTTAGCTCTATTTATTATCATAGATTATATATCGCCCGAAATCTGGTGCCTGTAAACACTTAGCTCTATTTATTATCATAGATTATATATCGCCCGAAATCTGGTGCCTGTAAACACTTAGCTCTATTTAATATCATAGATTATATATCGCCCGAAATCTGGTGCCTGGAAACACTTAGCTCTATTTATTATCGTAGATTAGATATCGCCCGAAAAAATCAGCCTGAATTTTTGTCGACAGTTTTTTTTTCTGTACTTTCAGAACTACCGCAAAGCGATAACGTTCCACTTTGCGAACAGCTCCTGCGAGTACATCGACTTGAAGGGCACCGTGCAGGAACACTTGGCTAAAGAAGTCGAAGCAACCACTGAGAAAATGGGCTTAGGACAAATTAGCTATATTGTGAGTATTGCTTTGATATACTTACGAGTACTACCCGACAGCAAATAATAATAATAATAATTCCTTTATTGTCAGACAACTGAGGCCCATAAATATACATAATACACAAATTAATCTATACATACATAGGTACATACAGATAAATAAAATCGGAGCGTCTGTTTGTAATAATAGGTCTTTACCTATGAAATTGCCGTTTTGTATGAAAAAATTTAAACGAATTTTTTTCATGAATTTTTTATTTGTATTAATCGAAGTAATCACCCATGCAATCAATGCATCTTTGCCATCGCAGTGGCAGTTTATTGATGCCCTTCTTAAAGAAATCAGCTGGACGGGAGGCAACAAATTCTTCAAAGGCATTTTGTACTGCCTCTCGGGTATTAAATTTTTTTCCCGCCAAGAAGTTATCCAAATTCTGGAAAAAGTAGTAGTCTGTAGGCGCAAGGTCTGGTGAGTAGGGCGGATGACGGAGAGCTTCCAACCCCAGTTCTTGCAACTTGGAGACCGTCTGCTGTGCAGTATGAGGTCGCGCGTTGTCGTGCAGGAGCAGCGGAGACGAGCGATTGACCAATGCTGGTTGGAGATGCGCCAGCTTCTCCATCATTGTGTTCAGTTCTTCACAGTACACATCTGCATTAATGCTCACCCCGTTTGGTAAGAAGCTGTGATGAATCACACCGGCGCTAGACCACCAAACAGTGACCATCACTTTTCTAGGGGTAAGTTTTCGTTTAGGGCATTGTTTAGGTGCTGAACCAGGATCCAACCAACTTGCTGAGCGCTTACGGTTATCAAACAGAATCCATTTTTCATCGCAGGTAACAATGCGGTTCAAAATTCCTTCATTTGTGTGTCTGTTGAGCAGTGCAAGGCACGTCTCGACGCGTACTTCGCGCTGGCGATCATTGAGTTCGTGGGGCACCCATTTGTCAAGCTTTTTTACCTTGCCAATTTGACGCAAATGGACCAATATTGTTTTGACGCTAACGTCGAAAGCTGCTGCTAATTCAGCCGTAGATTGTGTATCATCAGCTTCCACAATCGCCTTTAATTCGTCATTGTCGACCAAAGTCTTCGGACGACCGCGAGGTTCATTTTTCAGGTCGAAATTTCCAGAACGGAAGCGAGCAAACCAATAACAGGTGGTGCGTTGGTTTGAAGTGTTAGCTCCGTAAACGTCGTTGATGTTGCGTGCCGCTTGTGCCGCGTTGCTGCCACGACGGTACTCATATTCCATAATTACTCGAATTTTTAACGTATCCATGATGACGAAAAAGATTGAAATGCGATGAAAATGTAACACTAATCAATAAAGAAATGACTACTTTTAGAAAAAAAAAAACATGTTTTTAAAATAAAATTAATTTGAAATTAGAATTCTTAGCCAAACAAAAATTATTTTGATTTGAAATGGCCAGTACTGCAGAACGGCAATTTCATAGGTAAAGACCTAATATTAAAATAACCGCTTTTTACTAAATGCATATGGATGTATACACGGTACATATACCAAAATATTTTTTTTTACAATTTTTGTCTGTCTGTTTGTTCCGGCTAATCTTCGAAACGGCTGGACCGATTTTGACGGGACTTTCACTGGCAGATAGCTGATGTACTTTTTATCCCGGTAAATTACTTAGTGTTTAATTGGTCTTCTGTAACGTACCTATTATGAATGTTGTATGGCTCAACGGCGAGACATAGCAGACCTATATGTACAACTATATTGTAACATCTTACTTTACCTGTTCTACAATAAATTAATTTGAATTGCCGCCGATCGCCACCACGAGGACACGGCGGTGCGCCGCCCAAGCCGGGCAGACCTCCACCGTATGCCCCACCGTGTCCTCCGGTCGACCCACACAATGCCAACACCCGGGCGTTTCCTCCCGCCTTATCCGAAACAGGAACCTCCCGAAACAGCCACGTCCGGTAAGGACCTGTGTCAGGCGGAAGGTGAGGACACCGTGGCGCCTCTCAAGCCACTCCTCAAAGAGGGGACTTACCGCCGCAATTGTGGCGTGCCCAGACATTATCTGACCTCAGATTCTTATTTCAACTCCTTATTTATGGCTTTTGTGGATAGGATTTTGATTCAGATTTGTTACAGTTGTAATGGCAATCATGTCATTTGGTCTAAATAGGCTTTTATTTTTATATAGATTCTTCTATATTTTGTGCATGTGAGAAAGTTGTAGACCTAACTTGTAGACTGTAGATTTGTGGACCTTTTTATATTTTGTCGAGTACCTGTTACGTGTTGACAGGCATACACTGTCCTCCCATATCTATCAACACTGTAATTGGAAACATTGTAAAAGCCCCTTATTTTTAAAAGAGTAACCGTGGAGTTTCTTGGCGGCTCTTCTCCATAGGAAACAAGTAATTGGAACCGTGCACCTAGCTTCTGACGTTTCATAAGTGCCCATGTAGGTTTATGTGAAATAAAATATTTTGATTTGATTTGATAGTAGCAGACTAGTGACAAAATAATTATTTTGAGATAACCTGCGAAAATTTTCTATGCTAGTACGGGGGTCTAAAAGCTGAATTCGTGGTTACAGTTTGCACGACAATGTTCTTGCAACCTTGTATATATAAAAATTAATTTCTGTTCGTTGGTAAGCGTATCACTTGAAACAGCTGGACCGATTTGGCAATTTTTGAAGTGAAAACTTCTCTATGCGCGTTGAGCACTTTTTGGGTGAACAGAATTCATGGAACTCGCGTCATCGTCACCGAACGCTTTCCATGAGCTATATGTATACTGTGTATATATGTGTACTATTTGGCTGAACAAAAAGCGTGAACCTCGAGTAATCGTCACCGCACGCTTCGACGATACAATTCACAAGTTACTTAGTTTTCACTTCTATCGGCAGTACCCAAAGACAACCGCATTTTTGTTTTAAAATCTCGTAATAGTCCGAATTAGGTTATTAGGGTAAGAAAATGTTGAAAAGATTCCCGATTTCTTATCAATTAGGGAAAAAATTAACGTTCTTTAATTCTATAGATTTTTTGTATGAACTTTTGGACAGGACGAGTGTCGGGTCAGCTAGGAAACCACCGACCCAATCGTTTACTTTGACATCTGTTACCTCGGTCACTCACATGTGCGGAAACATTCGTTCGAGGTTCGTGCACTTTGATGTGCATCAAAAACCGACACGGCTTGGTAAACTGTGCATTATTCATTTGCGAATGTCGTCCTACACTTGCGGGTTCGCGTATTCGTGCGAATGAGACAGACCCAAGCCCAAGGTAAGGACAAGAGAGGAGGAGGGAGGGGGGGATAAGGTCCAAGCTACTGTAGCCTGGGACCTGGAGAAAGACATAATAATATGTTTTTTTCGTCCTGGATATTTGTATTAGAAAATATACGGAAAACAGTTAATCGATATATTTTTTTATTTTCAAGGACCATAAATGATAAATGGGGTCAGAAAAATTAATTAAAAAATCGTGGCAATTATTTTCTTTGCAACGATTTTGTACCTGGCTTACTGAGGGCTATCGTGTTACCCAGTAACTGGGTTGTGGAGGTCAGATAGGAAGTCGCAATATTCGCCTGCATCCGGTTAGACTGAAAGTCCAATCTTTAACATAATTAGGAAAAGTCTAGGAGGATTGTTTTTGTTCCTGCCTTATTTTTGAGGTTTCGGCATTATTATGTGCCATGGTACGATAGATGCCAGAGGAAAACGTATTCTGTGAACATTAGAATAAGGTTTCAACTGGCCAGCTATTACAAATAGCTTCGCTATAAGACAAGTCACGAGTAAAATAGTGGTATAGCGCTACAAGGTTCTTTTGCGCGTACAAACACGTTGTGAATGTGTGCGTCAAGACGAGTAGCGTCAGCAAATAACACAAACACACTTCTGACTTCACCAATGTCTCGGACAGTACCGAGTGAACCTGCGCTTACACACACATTCACAGCGTGTTTGTACACTTGGTTGCCACAAGTAAAGCGCGCGTCGCTTCGTGAGATAAAATACCGTAGCACGGTGTTCCTGAAGAACCATTCAATGTTATCAAAGTGTACCTCAAATTGGGCTGTGAGAGATGTTTCTAGGTCACCTAAAGTTTCAAAATTAGAAAGAATCAAAATCCTAAATTCAAGGTTCAAGATTATTTATTTGTGGAAACATGAGTACACATACAGAGCATGCGAGTTATTACATTACAGCATTATTATTATTTTTTTCGAATTATCCATATTTTCCCTTTTTTTTCCAAAGTTGTATAATGTGTGCAATAGCATTCACCTTTCGATGAAATTTCTCAATCCCTCCATAAATATAACTTATTGTTCCACGTTTAGCCGCACCCAGGACCAACGACGAGGACGTAGTGGTTTTATAGTCGCATTTTTAACCGACTTCACAAAAAGGAGGAGGTTCTCAATTCGTCTGTATGTTTTTTTTTTTTTTTTTTTTATGTGCGTTAGCTCAGAA
Organism: Griposia aprilina; assembly: GCA_916610205.1. Taxonomy (NCBI): domain Eukaryota; kingdom Metazoa; phylum Arthropoda; class Insecta; order Lepidoptera; family Noctuidae; genus Griposia; species Griposia aprilina. Next base: position 16,799,636 of record OU744307.1, on the reverse strand, counting down.
CTTTTTTCTGGGTGAACCGATTTGGATGATTCTTTTTTTATTTGATAGGTGGTGCTTCACATGTGGTCCCATTTAAATTTGATTAAGGTCTGACCAGAAGTTTTTGAGTTAACCTTAATACTGCATATTTTTTCCACTTAGTTTATATGGATGATGTGTTAATAATTTCCTGTCACTGTTATTTACACACCAAGTAGTAGTATACGAATTTGTGTGGGGTAGGTACCGCAACTAAAAAGTGAAAAATAAAAACTTTTTTACAAAAAAACAACCGACTTCCAAAAAAAACACTAAAAGACGTGAAAAATAACTTTAATTTCGGAAGTCGGTGGCCAAAAACGAAAATACAAAACCAAAGACACCGAATTCCGAAATTAAAGTTATTTTTCACGTCTTTTAGTGTTTTTTTTGGAAGTCGGTTGTTTTTTTGTAAAAAAGTTTTTTTTTAATATAAGTTTCAATATTTTTTTGTATTTTTTTTTTTAAGTCTCAAAAAATTATGGATTGAAAATAATTGGCATGATATTTCAGATATGTAAGGATGAAAATTCAATGACTGCTTGGTGAAGTTTTATGGCATACTTAACATTTATTTTCAATATTATTTATTTTATAACGGCCCCAATATTTTAAAAACTCATGAGGGACTGACTCTCCACTTTGCTCGGACCAAAGACCTAAGCCATTATTATGTTCTATGAAATTTAAACTATCTTTAACGTGTGCGAGAATTATATGAATTTTAAGGGATTGTGAAATATTACTTATACTCTTTAGAGCTTTGTGTAATTCACATTTATGTATTCCATCAAGAGAAGATCCCACTTTACCTGACGTAAAACAACAGTTGAAAATTTTATTCATAGCCTTAAAAGCTGATATTTAAGGTATAATTGCAAACAACCCAACTGAGTTGTATATTTTAGGATCATTTAGTTTATCAGCTTCTTTCAGTAGTTTTCGGCAGGCATTGCCTTCAAAAGCTTCACCATGGTAATTTTTGGCAATAAGACTCAATTTCTTTGGCCATAATAAATAATAATGCTTGGTCTCGCCTTAAAGAAACCAACCCTTGCCAAAATAAATGATTAACGAAACCTTGAAGTACATGTAGTTCAGGAATGATACACTTCTGTAACACAAAAACATCAGCATTCTCATTAAAAAGGGGAGGATTGATTGTACTGTGACACTACTTTTTGTTTTCACCCGCATGGAAAAATTTTTCGTAATCAGCCCTTAAATCACCGTTAGAGTTTGACCTCATGGCGATTTTGTCTGAATTGGAACTTATATTAGTGCAGGGATCCGAAATTAAATCATCGTCTGACTTCAAGTAGCTTCTCATATCATTCAATTGGATGAAACAATATGGACACGGATATGTTGCTGAAGCTGTCTGCTGTCCATTTATAATCATCAGAAACTTAAAATCTGCTACAAACCTGAAAGAAATGTTGTTGATATTTTATCAAACCCAATAGTAATTTTACATTGTCGTAAGTTTCCTTTATTTATTTATTAAAAAAATAAACTAACTCATTTTCTTCTTTTTAATTTATCTAAAAATATAAATTTTATAATTTTTGGATATAGACCATGAACAATAAAAAAAATGAACAATAATTGCCTGAACGTAGTATGTATCATGAAATTATACAGAAAAATGAAAAATATCGATACTTCGAAAAAATTATCAGCTAGGATTTTCATTCTATCAAATTTTGAAACTATAAATGACCTAGAAACATCTCTCATAGCCCAACTTGAGGTACATTTTGATAACATTTAATGGTTCTTCAGGAACACCGTGGTAGCAGTGCAATCATCATTGTGATCGTTTGCCGATCACGTGACTAAGCACGGAGCCCGGAAAACTACTCGTGTATTTGAAATTCTCATTCGCCAACGTCCATACTACGTTGAATACACCGGTTCTCGTCCGATCACCGAAGTTAAGCAACATCGGGCGCGGTCAGTACTTGGATGGGTGACCGCCTGGGAACACCGCGTGACGTTGGCTTTTTGTTATTTACAAAAAAATATTGAGGTTATGAGGTTTTTATTTTATTTTTGGAACGAAGTTCTTTAACGTGGCTTGCGGTAGGAGTAAACTGGCAGAAATCGTAATGTAACGAAAAAGCGGTATGCCCGAAAAAGTTAGTTTCAAGTGTCAAAGTTTTAGTTTTTTAATACAGAGTATTTAAAAAACAACAAGAACTTTTGAGACTTGAGACCATATTAAATGTCTCCGTTTTGATACATAATATGCAGCGAAAGGAACTTCGTTCCAATCTGGTGTCCCATGACACCTCCCGACTCTTTTGTAATCCCCAGATCAAAAATGTGTTTTTATTGTGACTGCACTATGTTCAAATCAAATCGTTGATTTGCATAGAATAAATAAGTTCTACGTGTGAGCAGTTGTAAATAAAATTATGATAAGCAACAACAAGCTTGATTATAAAGTGCCCGCAGTTCAATAATTTGTATGATAGTGGTCTAACATTTCGACGAACCTTTCGCCAACGTCCATACTACGTTGAATACACCGGTTCTCGTCCGATCACCGAAGTTAAGCAACATCGGGCGCGGTCAGTACTTGGATGGGTGACCGCCTGGGAACACCGCGTGACGTTGGCTTTTTGCTTTTTATTTCGTCACTAAAATATCTGTATGATCATTATGACTTTATTTTATACGGTTAATTAAAGATTATGATTTCTTGTTAGAGCCGCCCGGATCGACCGTCGTTGGGTGATCCTCCATTAAATAACGAGACCCCTCCGTGCCTCGGAAAGCGCATTAAGCCGTTGGTCCCGACTGTCGTTACGAGTAGTCAGAAGCCCGAAAGTCTATCAACCACTCCTACCAGGGGAATCGCGTTACCCAGTAACTGAGTTTTGGGGTTCAGAGGCAGTCGCTCTGGTATTAAACTGCAAGCGGTTAGATTTGAAGCCGAACCTTACATAGTTGGTATAAGGCAGGCAGATTGATATTGAATATCTCAATAGAAATTTTACCAAGGGGTATCGTGTTTCCTATTAACTGGAAGTCTACTCTTTAAGCACACAATCTGTAGTTTCGGCCGTAGTTCAAATACAAACATAAGATTACTTTGGGGCACGAACTAAGAATTAATGATATCACGATTTGACAGTTGTCCTTACTCATGGCATGTTTTTGCCCGTCCGAAAATGTTCTTAAATCCGGAGTAGGGTTTAGGTCGAAGTCCTGAACTATTTTCGGACGGTGTCGTATCTTCGTTGACGGACTTAAGTTGACCCCAACATAGTTAAATTGGGAAAGGCCAGGCAGTTTGATTGATTTCTTGTTATGATTTTTCAGGATGTTTGGCGTTTCAAGAGCAAGCAGGTCAAGGGCGTGCGATCAAACTTATAGAAACACAATGATATTATTCACTATACGGTGTGGGTTGTTGTTAAATTAATAAGAAACTATAGTTTCTTAAATATTCCAATTACTGTTTATATTGTTACTGAGTGAAGGGGAAACTTGTGATATTTAATTGTGACTTTTACTGTAAAATACACCTTAATATAGAGATTTTTGTAATTAAAATGGAAATTAATGAAAGTCACAAATCCTTGCATTTATATAAGGTATTGTTAAAGTTATGGTATATGTTCTTGTTTTATAAATCTGTATATAATACAAGGTAATCGTGCAATGAAAAATATCAAAGATTAATATTTTCAAAAGTATCTAATTTAAATACAGCATGTTTCAGAAAGTTGTGGTCATATTTCATGGCATAGACCATGGCTGGCCAATAGATTTACCAGGTGAGCAAAATTTCTTAGACTGTGGCGGCGCTGGGCCACCACTATTACAATAGTCCTAAGGTAATTTAAACACAAAAAAAACACAAAATATGCTTTAATTTACTTTAAGGCGCAGATATACGACTTTTAATGATTTCAAATTGAACATCACGTCTAAACGAATAGTCTTATTTGTTTGAAAAAAATATATGATAAACTAGACTATTTTCTTCGTAATTTGATAAGTGAATATTTGAAATTATATTTTTAAAACATAGTGTAATTAATTTGTAAAGTAATGCCTAACGCGAACACAAAAACTAATCACGCAAAAACTATCGGGCGTGTTTTCATGAAATCTGCACCATCTAAAAGACAATTTAATTACCTAAATTTTTGTATACGGCTTTTATTTCAATTGTGTTTGATAAATCAAGGAGGGTTCTTTTTGCGAATAAACTTGATGCGCGTTGAAGCGGGGGCTCTTGCGGGCAACGGGCTGCAGTGCATCGCTGACCAATGTCCGGGTAGACGCTAACGCTCTGTAATTCAATGCACCCGAACATTAGCGACAATACTCGAACGACGCGAATCGGTTACGTTCGGGTGGGATGACCAATCAGGTGGAAGCGTTGACACCGCGCGCCGGCTAGTCAGCCGACCGAAGTGCTGGCGGGCAAATTCAAATGCCTTGGCGGACCACTTCGTGGGTTTGGCCGGCCTTGGTATAGACCATTAATTAAACTGAACAAAATGCCCTTTGGGACCAACATCGTAATCGCGAAAAATATCAGCCGTCCCATACATTTGGGTCGAGTAGGTATTGAAGTGTTGTATGAGACAGTTGATAATTTTTTCGTGATTACGATGTTGGTCCCATAGAGAAAGTTGTTCTGTTGGATGGTCTGTACCACACCCTTAAATTTGACCACATCTTTCTGATACATGCTGTATAAGTAGACCGTGCCTAGATATTAATTTAATATAATAATGAACAATTCAAAGATATAAAGATGTGATCATTAATTGAAATTATTAATATTAAGTTTTATGTTTTTGTTTCCTTACGTAATGGATTGTTATAAATCGATATGAAAAGCCAGCTGCTTTACAATTAAATTGTTTATTGACGTATTTTGTAGTTTTTGGTTTTGGAGGTTGCGATATTATTATCTAAATAAATATTATTATATTTTTGCATTAAAAGCGGTTCTTTCATTTTCACATGAACGTCATCAAAATCTTTCTGGACGCCACCCATTGCAATTAGAGCTATGGCCTTTTTAGAACAAGAAACTTTTAGTTTTGTAAACATCACGCCTGTATTTCCCCGAAGAGTTAGCAGAGGTGTACCTGCAGTACAGCAACATTTCGCCAGTTATGTTAAAGTCGCATGCAATAGGGGGCGAGCCTTTTGCAAAAGTATCTAATTGAAATACAGATTGTATCGTATAAAAACATTTTTACAAAAAAACAACCGACTTCGAAAAAAAACACGTGAAACATAACTTTAATTTCGGAAGTCGGTGTCTTTGGTTTTGTATTTTCGTTTTTGGTCACCGACTTCCGAAATTAAAGTTATTTTTCACGGGTTTTAGTGTTTTTTTTTGGAAGTCGTTTTTCTGGAGCGGACTTAACTGTTCTCAAGCTACATGTAGGATGGAAGTCGAGTGCTGTAGCAGAGAGGTACGAGTATATAGAAGATCCCTTAGAGAACAAGGGGAAAACATTAAATTGCAACCTTCAGTTAATCCATCCATGTCACTATCGCCGCGCCCATCTACATCCAAACAACGAGATTCACCGTCACATTTTCCTCAAAATGAGCCAGATTCGGACATTATTCCAAACACGCAGAATATAAAATCTACAACAATCTCTATTCCTAATAAAACTGTCACAATAAATTTTCATAATTTCGATTACTCGTTTTATTAAATAATAATATTACGATAAAATATGAGGCGCCTTTTATTTTCTCATAGTGGGTGATGAAAGTAGAGTGTATCCTATTAGTGTATTAAGGGTCGTACACACTGGCGCGACGCGACAGCGTGACACAAAGGCACCGCGTGCCGCGCGACGAGCGTGGCCTTTGTGTCGAGCTGTCGCGTCAGTGTGCACGAGTCTTCACTCGGGCTCAAAATATATGTTTGGCTCGGGCGACGTAGGTACTTTGAATCCCTCGCTACGTTCAGGATTCTACTAAAGAATCCCTCGCCGTAAAAATATTATTTTGCTCCCTTATGATACAATCTACTAGTTTGACTTCAAAAAAAGCAGGAGGTTCTCAATTCGACTGTATTTTTTTAGGGTAGTAATAAAAGCTCCGAAAAAGAATTAAAATATGAGCGTACTCAAAATATGAAATTTACTGCTTTAAATACTAACTTTCCGACAACTTATATGCGAATACAAATAAAGAAACGACCGAATAAAATACTGAATATTCCGAAAAATTAATACAATATTTGCTGACGTAATATTTTTCACCAGCTTAGATTGCGTTTTACCGAAAGCTACATGTAGTCATTTTTATTGTAACTTACCTATTATAAATTTAGAATCAACCTTACACCTAACCAACCAAACCTCGGGGTGCCCCTGAGGTCGGCCGGCTAGGGTTAGGGTTAATAAGCAGGTCGACGGAGCCCCGCTGTGCGGGGCTCCTATTGCTGTCTAAAGGGTTTAAAGGCACCTAACCAACCGAACCTCGGGGTGCCCCTGACGTCGACCGTTTAGAGTTAGGATTTTCGGGAACATATTATATGTTTTCGCCAACATAATAATTTTTTCGGAAGTTTAGTGTTTTTTTTTGGAAATTTTGTTTATTTTATTTGAAAGTATTGATTATTTTTCGTAGAATTATAATTTGAATAAGTTCATGTTTGTTCGTTAAATACAACTTTTTTTTCGGTTAATTTTGTATTAATGTTTCGGTAATTCATTTTAACACAGCTAGTTAGTATTATAGTCAACCACAGATCGCTAGAAGTTAATTTGTTTTTCGGAAGCTTTATTATTTTCCTTTTCTTTATGTGTGTTAGCTCAGAACTTTTTATATAAGTACCTATGTCAACTGATTTTGATGTTTTTTTATTTTATTTGAATTAGTTTTTGAGTTATAATTTTGCTTATTCATTCGCTTTCTTTACACGTAACATTCGCGCCAAAACTGAGGACATTTTTGAAATGGACATAATGAAAGTAGAGATGGGCTGAGTGATGATTTTTCTGTATCGGTGACTGCATGACAATGACAAAAAAATATCGGTGACGGGAACAATGACAAAATCATTAATGATTTTTATTTGAGTATTAGATCTCGTCACTTCATTTGTGAGTAGATACTGAATGATCGCGGAACGGCTTAGTGAAATTATCATTAGTTATTTATGTAGGCATGAGTCGAGTTTGTCAGTTGGCCGCGTAATTTAAATTTTCTTAGTTTGTGACATTCATTGCAGGTTATTTAGGTATTTTATTATGATTATGATTTATCGTTATGGAAATCATCAATATGTTTCCATTAGTGATATTTGCTGCAAGATATGACTATTTAGTATATCATGGCAATTTGTCGTAAAAACTTGGTCGCGTAAATATGCACCTCCCCAACAAGTAATATTCCAATCTTCCCTTCATGCTTTTTCCAGGCTTAGGACTAGCAAAGATTAGCAAAGTAATAGTACATACTTAGTACCTAATAAAAGAAATCTATCAGTCTGCTAATCTTTGGCGCATTTAAAAGATTGGTATATTTACAATGATCAATTTTAGGTACTGACTTGATACCTTTTTTTTTGTTTTTGTTTTTTTTTTTTTTTGTTTTTGTACCGAATTATTGGCTACAATTGACATTTAAAAACAGTAGTTGTTTTACTTTTGCTATTCCTAGGCGAGTGCGTCTTTCATTTATCATGGTACCAGCTCGTGAAAATACCCTTTCACAAGGCACTGATGTTGCTAGAACACAGCATTTATTGAGTACTAATTTTGCCAAAGAACAATGGGCGTCCTGGCCCATTAGCGGCCATTAATAAAACTAGTGTCATTTGAAAGGTGAATGCTTGTAGAACAAATATTGTTCAAGCAGTATGATTAAATATCATTTGAGAAAAAAGATATGGGTTAAATACTATTTTAATGAATTGTCATATTTTTATCATCCAGCATTTTTTGTTTTTCATCACAAAACATACGAAAAACCTTTGCGTTTTGCTTATTTTACAAACGTATGCATTCATAAATAGAGTAATGAAACTATTGGGCTTCCATGTAAATGTAAAATATTTGTCACAATATTCAATACCTTTGTTATCATGTCTTTTATCCGCTAATATGCACTGGGCCGATCGTAAACCATACCAGGATTGCACCGCTTTCAAAGAAAAATGGCGGCAATAATGTGCGGGGCGACCCGACCACTCAACAGCTGCTTTTGTTAACGTATTCGTTGAATGAGCCACTTTAAGTTGGTTTTTGTTTTCAATTCTAGGAACCATTGTTAAAATCAGACCAACCAATTCTACCTGCTTCGTGTGACCAATCAGCGACGAGTGCGGCTCCCACACAACACCCGAGGATTTACGTCAGGTCCGCGAGCACAGTGCAGTCCATCGTTGACATTTGTTTCGTTGAGTACTGTGCGATTATTTTTGTTTGACCATCTCTTTCGACTCTGGCTTGTATCTCGGACTTGTTGATATCTAACTTGGTGACTTGTGCTTGTTTTACTGGACTTTGTGAATTGTTTCCTATAACTATGGCTGATAACCGTCAAATGTGTGTTTTGTGTAATCGATCTGTGATAAACAGAAGAAGATACGAGATAACACACGCTCGGTTTGAAGACAATCCCGCTGTAGCCCAATATATTATTGAAGCTGTTACTCCTGAACGTCAGGTAAGTCAAACTAAATTATTATGTCTTATTTGTCATGTCAGGAACTGGTAGTTTCTCACTTTAAAAAGTATCGTTATGAAGCGTTTTTACTGGTATTATTTTATATACGTATTTAGAAAAAGAATACTGTTTATCTTTATCGGTTTTTTTTTATTTAGAAAAGTAACTAAGTATTTCATATCGACAGTTTTGTGAAACCATTTAAGCTATGCAGTTTAACTAATTGTAATATTCTCACCTTCAGCTAGAATACAATGGCCAGGAGTATATTTGTCGACCATGCTGGCAACGGGCAGAAAGAGCTGCGCAACCTAATGAAAATACGCAACCACATGAATGTGCATTACAAATCGAAGAATATTCAAGACTCCCTAATACAGCGACGCGTTGTATGTTTGAAAACTGCAGACGAACGTTACTCCGAAGAATTCCGGATAATCTGAAAGTAACATTTTTAATTCATTTTAACTTTTATATTCCCAATAGCGCAAGAGTTTGCGTTCAACATTTGGAATCCAACAATTGGGATCAAATAATTGACAGCCCTAACTTGCTCCACGATTTCAATGCCACACATTTTTTACATATCATGAGCCTCATGAAAATAGCAGTGCTTCGAGGATCTATATTGGATTTTGATCATATAGATGACATGGACATAAATGAAATATACATTCGATTGGGTGTCAGTCGAGAACAATTTATGAATATTTTGGAACAAACCCCGTCATTGTCGAACGTATCAACTCGGCCGAACACAACATTAGCCTGTTACCTAATGAAGCTGCGAAGTGGTGAAGCAAACGAAAGGCTGGCATCACTTTTCAACATCAGCCGGCGAACCCTTGAAAGACATCTTAAGTTAGCCAGGGATTCCCTTTTTTTGGACTTCGTTCCTCGACATCTGGGTTACGACCATATTGACAGAAGGGACATAGCTAATCGAAATCTTCAAGTGCCAAATGCTGTTTTTGGAAATCCAAATGCAGAACCCTCAGATAGAAAGGCAATTGTGATAGCAGACGCCACTTATATCTACATTCAAAAGTCCACAAACCATTTATTCCAAAGGCGATCATATAGTCTCCACAAATTCACGAATTTATTGAAACCATTTTTAATAGTATGCTGCGATGGTCATATAATAGATGCGTTTGGGCCATATGCAGCTACAGAGTCGGATGCACAAATCCTAAAAAATATGATCGAAGACGAAGAAGGCAGTATTCATTGGTTTTTTAGACAAGGGGATGTGTTCATCTTAGACCGTGGATTTCGCGACGTAATCGACGATTTACATGCCTGTGGATATGAAGCGCACTTGCCAAAAACAAAAAATCGCGACGAAGATCAATTAACGACAGAGCAAGCTAATAAGTCTAGGTTGGTTACCATATGCCGCTGGGTTATTGAAGTTATAAATGGTTGGTTTAAACGCGACTTCAAGTTATTTCGGCAAGATTTTTTTAATCGTGCCTTGCCCCATATGATGAAGGATTTTAAAATAGCCGCTGCGTTATTGAACGCATGCAGAGAACCATTACGTGATAGTGTACACGCAGAAACATTTATAACAATAATAAACCAACGCTTGAACCAACCAAATCACCTAGCAGAGTATGTCTTAGGCAACAACTTAAATCGTCGACGGGCTAGCTTTGATAGTATTACTGGTAACCAACCTAATTTAAGTGATTTTCCGTCGCTGACCGAGGACGATTTAATTATTTTTGCACTTGGCACATATCAAGTGAAGTTAGCTCGCAGCTATTATGCGGAGCATGTGCGACAAGGCCTATATAATATAGAAGTGTATAGAGATACCCAATGTACAAGTCTAGTCGAGTACGGCATTACAGCTACAAATGTTTGGCTTCTCCGCTGCCGAATACAATCGCGACATGCGCGGTCTAGAATTTATTATTCTTATATTCTTATAGACAGGCAGAAAAATGGTAGGGAAGCTATAGAAAACTATTATTGCAGTTGCCTTAGCGGTAAACGCACTCTGGGTTGCTGCGCCCACATAATGTGTATAGTTTGGTACTTAGGGTGGGCGAGAAACCAAGAGGAAGACATTCTTTTGCCAGCTGATTTTTTAAATGAAATAATTGTTGATGACGATTAAATTCCAATAATTATTGTAGTTATTAAGTAATATTGTAGTTATTAAGTAATATTGTATTATTGTAATCTGGCATAAATGTTTTTATTTTAATAAATCAACGTATTTAACAAACCTTTAGTTTTATTTAAGCCATCATTATCTTATATTTGTATATTACGTATATAATAACATAGTCATATCATTATAATGTACTTAAAATTCATTATTATATCAATGTGACATCATCACGAGGTGTACAAAATATTGTATTTAAGATACAAACTGTAATCATTCCTTTTAAATGATTTAATTAGTTTTTTTTTTTATATAATCCACCTATGATAACTTTTTATCCAAGGAACTTACAGAAACAGTCTTTTGTAGTCTTATTGTATACATAATTGGCTACTAGAAAATAAATAGTACAGATGTGGCCGCCGATGGGACAGGCTCCATACAATTTTGCCCATTGTCCTTTGGGTAAACATGCTCATGGTTTTTCCACCATTGAAGTGGAGTGTTTTGGTCTGGTCCCATTAGAAGGATGTCGTCGTCCAGGTACCTTTGAACCTCCGCAATCGCTCTTGACAACGGGGTTCCTCTAGGCTCTATTTTGGAAATTGCTGTCCTATATAAATTCCATATGGACGGTTCAGCATCACTTGAGCTTTGTGTCGTAGCTAATGCTGGAATTGTTGGTTGTTTTGCCTTTGCAATTGCCGCAGCGACCAATTCTATAACATTTTTTTTTGTATCTTCCGCCAGACGCTGTGGGAACATGAATATTTTAAATCGGGGATCTAAAAAGGTTGATAACGCAAGCGTTCTACTGAATTCCAGATTTCTAAATCTTTCAGATGTTTCCTTTTTTAGCTTTTTTAAAACCACTTTTACAACATCATGCAGGCCATCTCTTAATTCCAATGTATCTAGAGTTTCCAAAAGACCCTGCGTAATTGGAATCACTTCTCCACCCGTAAAATATCTTTCTCCACTCATGCGCGTAGACACTTCATCAAAAGGTTTAAGCACGCACTGCAAATCTTGAATAATTATCCAATCATTTTCTTCAAGATATGTACCTTTAAAGTTGCTGAGTGGAAGTGTTGCAGTTACAGCCTCTCTAAGTTCAACAAACCGTTGCAACATATGAAACTCAGAGTTCCACCGAGTTTCCACAGATTGCGTAAGTTTTTTTGCTATTTTCGCCTCTGATTGTTGAATTTGATATTTTACAAACTTTTCTGTGGCCAAAGCGCTACGTTTGTAAAAAGCTACAATAGTCTTCACTTTGGTGATCGTCTGTTGCAAATTATCAACATGTAATCCACTCTTGACAATTAAATTTAAACTGTGTGCGTAACACCCAAAATGGCGCCAATTCAGCTCATTCGTGATAGCGGAAACTATATTACTCGCGTTGTCAGACACAACAATGGTTATTTTGTCACTAATGTTCCAAGTCGATGCACATGTTCTTAATTGAGCTGCTAAGTTTATGGCGGTATGATGTCCGTGGAGGACTTCACACTGCAGTAGAAGAGACTTCAAAATATAGTTTTGGTCGATGTAATGAGCTGTTATGGCCATATATGACTCATTTGCTTTTGATGTCCAGCAGTCGGTCGTAAGGCATACACTTTTTGCTTCTTCAGTAATTTTTGTTTTTGTTTCATTCAAAACTTGCTCGTACATTGATGGCAGTAAAGTGTTTGAAAGGTACTTACGACTAGGTAGCTGGTAAATGGGATTTAAACCATGAACAAATTCAACAAAGCCCTTGTCTTCCACAATGCTGAATGGTTGAAAATCTAATATGAACAACTTCATTAGCAGTCTATTTAACCTTTCCTGTTCAGATGCTGTAATTTTTTTTCTTTGGGTGAATTGAGCAATTGTAGTTTGTCGAACTAAAGCCTGCTGAATAACGCGTGATTGTGGCAATGGATGACCCTCGGCTAAGTCACCAGCAGAAGAAGCAGCAACAGACGAAAGATTTTGAGATCCTGCTGGATTAGAAGGGCCAGCTTCCTGTTCCAAAGGTTGTTCTGAAATGTGTTGTTGCATCATATTCCTCCGTACATCTTGAATTTCAACCGTAGGGTGTTTTGTTAAAATATGTTTTTTAAATTTGTAGAGGAAGTTTTATAGGATAATTTAACCCTGCACAATTTACATACTGCTGTTTTCTCACCAACAGATTCAATGTCAAAATGTACCCATACGTTGGATGTTTTTCTTAAAGTTGAAGCCATTTTTTAATACCTATTTAGGTACAAACTGAGAACATAACACTAAACGTTTCTTACCTGATAGAAAAATATAATAAGTAAGTAGGCACACCCAACTTGGTTATAAAATCAAATAATAAATACACTTCACTGAACTAAGTTCACTATAACGTATGTAAACCCAATTTAATTATAGCGAGTCAACACATTACACTACGTATTTCGTACGCGTAAAATTAAATTAGGGTGGTTGTTCGTCCTCGTCTATTCAAAACAATGATTCACGAAATACTAAATATGCTAGATAAATTGCATTCGTGATTTGCCGCGCATTTCGCACGCAAACATAAACAATGCAAGTGAAAGCATTGTTGCCGTTCCGTGCGCCCAGTCTCGGTCATTTTATCGAACGAAACATGTGAGTTCCAGTCCAGTATCGCCGATCGCGCAGTCTCGCAACGTCGCAATTCACAGTCACACCGCCCGCGCCCGCTGCGCCCGAGACGGCCCGATACCGTCCGATCCGAATCACCGAAGTTCGCGTTCATTGTCATTCTTGTAATGATTTTTAAGCATTGATGATTTTGTCTTTGTCATTGCATGATGAAATGATTTTAAAATATCGATGATTTTTACATGTGACATGATATCGGACTCATCTCTAAATGAAAGAGATGGGCCTCAAAGAGGACAGAGTTCGCGCCGACTTGTACCGGTATTAAACAATGTGGAATAATAGTGATCATTGTAAATTTATTATAAGTAGTAATAATTGCAAAATAACGTGTTCTAATGTTTGAAAACTATAAAAATAAAAATGTAATGTTGTTTGTTTGTAAGTGCATCACTTGAGAACGGCTGGACAAATTTCGTTATGTTGTGTTTAAAAATGTTCGTAATAGTGGAAAGAAAAATTGGAAAAGTTTCCCGTAAAATTATCAAATTCGGGAAAACTGAACATCCTTTTTTCTATGAATTATTGAAATCTGGACAGAACAACGTCCGTCGGGTCAGCTAGCACAGAGTAACTTTTTTTTAAACTGTCAGCTAGTAATTAGAATAATTCTAACACGAAATGTACTTGTACATCTTGTACGTTAGCGCCATCTATGGATTTTTATACGATTCACTATGCCTGTAAAAATGTATGCCAGCGCCATCTTATGGCGTTCTAATAAAAATAGCATTCTTGCAAACAGCGCTACCTATTTCAATGTTGCGACAACTTTAGTTTTGTTTGGAGCCAATAAGTTATAGAAACAATGTTGCTTGCATAAAATAAACTGGAGTAAACATTTTCTTGAATGCTTTTTCTAAAAGTCGAGTCATTTCTGATAATGATCTAGTATTTTAGATTAGTCTTCGCCAACGTCCATACTACGTTGAATACACCGGTTCTCGTCCGATCACCGAAGTTAAGCAACATCGGGCGTGGTCAGTACTTGGATGGGTGACCGCCTGGGAACACCACGTGACGTTGGCTTTTTGCATTTTGTACTGTTTTTTTTACACTCGTAACAAATTGTAATTGCCTTTTTGCTATAACTTTAAACTTTCCTGCATATTAATTTGAATATACCTACCGACCGTACCTAGTACCTACCTAGTAGATTTTGACTCCAAGAAAGTCAGTTTATGAAGTCTGAGAATGACTGACCTCTTGACTGATTTTGACTCCAACTGAGATCTGTGTAGTTCGCATGATGTTATATAGCTGTTTGAATATTGGGTCAGTCATCAGCAGAACGGTATCAGATGGGCAGGGTCGCATTCGGATGTATACAGGTTGATGAGACGCGGCGAGGTTAACCCCCCTGCCTCACCATATCAAAAGCCTTTGAAAGGTCTAAAAAGCATGCGTATACAGGTGTATTCCTGGCAGTGTGGTACTGAACAGTTAGCTTAAGACAGAGGATAGCACTCTCAGTCGACAGGCCCGGCCTACAGCCAAATTGAGCGGCATTCAGATTTAGGTGCCTTCCCAACTGTTGATCAAGCAAACTGTCCAGCACCTTACTTATGAGTGTTGCTAACGAGATGGGTCTATAATTAGAAATATCAGCAGAATCACCAGTTTTATCCTTAACAATAGGGACGATTACAGTGTACATTAAGTCATCAGGCAAGTAACTATGACACACACAAGTTGAAAAACAAAGCGAGAAGTCTTGGCAGAAGTACACCAGCGTATCTCAGGTGCTCGATGCTGAGCCCATCATGTCCCGGGGACTTACCTCGGACCATCTTCTTAATAACAGCAGCCACATCCTTGGCAGAGAATCTAACGGCAACGTCCCCTGGGCGATCCCCAAATCCCCAGCATCAAGCATCTGCGACGCCGCCGGCCCGAGCGGTGATTCCACCTTGAAATGTCGCTGGAACGCACAGGCAATGTCCCGGAGCTCATGTGCACCACCGATACTGACAGGGAGGCTAGGCAATGAGTTCGAGTTTTTTTGTATTTTTCCAGAAATCACTAAAGTTCTTATTTGCATGTTGCTCAGCTATATTATTCATTTCGATCTGGTCTTCATTATTTTGACAATACTTTAATTTAGACTTAAATATTTTCCTATTTTCACGCATGTCATTGAACACAGGTCCAGTGCTAGGTTTACCATGATGTACCCAGGTTTGGAAACAAAGCCGAGCCCTCCTATGTGCGCTACCGACAAACCTGTTCCACTCTGGTACATATTTATGTTTTCTACGGTTAGGGACACGTTTATTACAGCCGCACTCTGCTGCCTTGGTCAAAACGTTTACAATTCTTTCATACAATTTACTAATTATTAACTTGTGGGCCTCATTATCACACATTCTATCGGCACAATGTGTAAACTCTGATGGGAAATCTAATAGTTTTAACTTTTGAGTTACAATAATATTAAGGTAAGTTTCAATTTGTTTATTATTTCTAGTACCCCAATTTATTTTATTAAACGACGAGGTCACTATCTTAGTTTTAGTTTAAATTACATTCCACCAGTAAGGGAAAATGATCAGACCAATAGATGTCATACAGAATAGACACCTTAAGTATCGAGAGCCGCGCTGCACCAGTCACCACGCAGTGGTCGAGCCAGCGACGACACCCGTGTGCATCACTAATAAACGTATACGCGTCGGAAGGTAAAAGTTCCATATTTACGCACGACCACATCTGTTCTGCACAAAAAGTTAATAGTTCACAAGAAAACTGCTCACCTGGGTGCGCGTTGGAGACCCCAAGAAAAGACTTTTTTACAAAAAAACAACCGACTTCCAAAAAAAACATTAAAAGATGTGAAAATAACTTTAATTTCGGAAGTCGGTGTCTTTGGTTTTGTATTTTTGTTTTTGGCCACGGACTATATTTTTCACTTTTTAGTGGCGGTTCCTACCCCACACAAAGTATTCCACAACTTGGTATCTAAATAACAGTGATAAGAAATTATTAACACATCATCAATATAAACTAAGTGGAAAAAATATGCAGTACGAGGGTGACACTGAAAGTTCTTAGAAAATCGAAAACTGGACAAACTAGCAAGTTATTAGTTTTATTATATATTTTCAAAATACTGTCCATCGCTGCATCCGATGGAACCACTGAGAAAAGCACTTTGCCCACTCGTCCTTAGGGGTCTCTTCGACAGCATTTTGAAACGCAGCCACTGCTTCCACGGCGTCCATAAAACGTTTTCCTCGAAGTTTTTCTTTTATATTCGGAAATAAATAAAAATCGCAAGGTGCGAGGTCGGGGCTATAGGGCTAGTGACCCAGTAATTCCACGTCTGACGTCGCCAAGTATTCGATTGTTTGCTTGGCGGTGTGCGACGAGGCGTTGTCGTGGTGAAGGAGGATCCTACTGCGAGGTCGTTTCATCCGAACTTTTTCCAAGACAAGTGGCAAACAATTGTTAGTGTATCACTCCGCAGTAACTGTTTTTGATCCTCTAATACAATTGTTGCGTAATGACCTGTCCTTCCGAACAACGACGCCGCCATCTTTTTTCCCACGCTTCCACCTCTCTTCACATTAGTTGGCAACTCCTCGGAAGGAAACACCCAGACAGCAGACTATCTCTTAGTTTCAGGATCATAACAATAAATCCAGCTTTCGTCACCCGTACGTATGTCGAACACAGCATTTATGTCACCTCCGTTAAATCTTTGAACCATTTCACGACACCAATCAACACGACGCGTGACGGAGTTTTTGGGCCTCAGTTAAATTATGAGGTATCCAACGAGCACAAAGCTTTCTGACCGCTATATGTTCATGGAGGATTTTGTGCACTTGACTCATACCGGTGTCTAAGCTTGTCCGAATCTGCTGATAAGTCACCCTTTTGTCAGTCTCTATCATACGCCTCACAAGACTGATGTTATCCTTAGTCGTCGCCGTAGAAGGCCGTCCGTCACGCAGATCATCGGTGAGATTAGTGCGACCACGTTTAAACTCATTAAACCAGTTGTAAACAGTGGCACGAGACAGGGCTTCATCGTGAAAGGTCAATCGAAGTCAACAAGAAAGTTATGATATAACTTTCTTGTTGACTTAAATGACATCGAAAGTCATAAAAAAACATTGTACGAAAATTTTCTCGCGTTAAATTCATGCTAACGTGACACAGACAATTTTCAATTTGTCGCCAAATCGTAAACAAATGACAAATAATAAATAATATTGGCAAAGAGTTCCATTTTCAAAATTTGTACTTATTTTTTTATTATATCGTTTCTAAGTGGCCAGTTCTAAAAACTTTCAGTGTCTCAAAAACTACTAGTCAGAATTGGATCAAATTAAAATGGGACCACATGTGAAGCACCAGCTTTCCAGTAAAAATCAAAAAGAATCATCCAAATCGGTTCACGCAGAAAAAAGTTCTGAGCGAATGAATTTTGAAATTGAATTGAGAACCTCCTCTTTTTTTGAAGTCAGATAACAAATACGGTTTATAGCATTTAGTACACTCAAACACTCAGTAAACTCAGTTCAAACATTAGACCAGTTGTGGAAAGACAAAGTTATGTTTTTATTCGGTACATTTATTGAAGTGGAGCTAGAGTTTATTTGCTTAGTGAAGTTTCAGAAACTAGGGTCTGCTGAGGATCATTATGGATCGTAAAAGTTGGTGAAGGTGGTGCTTGAGGCAGCGGGCTAGATGAGTAGCGTTTTGATGTGGATGGTTGCGGTGACAAAGGTGTCCAAGGATCAATTAACGACGGTGTTTTTAGTTTGATGTTGTCAATTTTCGGTTATCTCTCCGCTACTACATTAGATTTCCAGCCACCGTGTCTTTATATCTGGGTCACGTCTACTCCTGAATCCGTCAATACAGTAGCCGATGTTCTCCTAAAACAATGGCCCGAGTAGAGCTCTGCATTTGTCAATTTCAGGTATTTCGTAATTTGTTTTGGCATGGTGCTGATCTTAAGTTTGCCAATGACTTGCCTGGTGCACTTGCCATATAAGCTACGTTAAATCTGTTTATAAACAGATTTTAATATTAGAGGGGCGTAGAGCTCGGTACTTTTCGACTATCCTTACGTATTCTCCACGGACTACGAACGATCGTTCTTTCTTTGATTTTGTATGTGGCATATTTACCAGCAACAAATCTAAATGTTTTTCGATATCTTCGATTTTAATGTTCAAGCGTTAATTTGCACGACAAGCGTCATTCACTCCAAAAATCAAGGCCACCTGTAATAAAATTAGACAGGTAGGTTAGTAAGTATGAAGGTATGTTACGTAAGTACTTTAACCGCTGGGACGCTTTTGGTATTAAAAGCATACCAGACTTTTCTAACACTAAATTGTACTCACGCGCTTAGGTATTCCCACTACATTGTACACGTCATATGACGCGTCGGCTCGCGCGTCGAGTGTTTGTAAACAAACCCGATAAGCGGCGTCATTTCTTGCTATTCTGCGACCGTTGTAGTTTTTTATGAATGCTAGTGAGTAGGGCTATATTAAAGTGTGCGTTGTATTTGAATATACGATGTTTCCGTTTGTAGACGACTGTTTAAGATGAACAAAGACACTTTTTTCACAGATTCCAACAAGATTTTTTCTAATAAGAAAAACAGGGGTTTTCCTATATGTTTTATGGTTTAAAAAACATGGTGTGTTAGTTCTTCATACGAAACATGAATAAAACCACTTACCACAGTACAATATTAATTATTTAAAAGCATCCAAAGTTGAGACTCACGACGGGTCGCTCGTTCAATGACAGCGAAAATGATATTTTTTAATGTCATAGACTAATTCCTTCTAGGGTTGTCATATCTCAAACGGTTCGGAAACAGATAACGTATGAAACTAAATCCATGGAATTGGAAAGTACTGCTTAATAGTGGTGATACAAGGATAAACAAGGATGAAAATAAAACCAAAAAAAAATGGTATGACTTTCACACCATGGGCGCAAAACTCTGAACACGTTTTGGTAGGAAATTCATACCATGGGCGCATTGCGGTGACCTCACAAACTGATCAAAAGCGTCCCAGCGGCTAATACATATTAAATCTCATGTATTATATATTTTGTGTTGATTACCCGTAAACATGGCAATACTTGTAGTAATTGTTAACTTAATATTCGTGTTTTCCTATGGCTTGCATATTTACGTTCACTATAAAATAGACAGAATCATAACATTATCACCTTGCCTACATTATAACCAGTGATAGGAATAGGTAGTGCCTATTTGCCTAAACTTCGAAGAACAGAGACAAGAAACGGAGCCTTTCCTAAGACTAAATATTTTCCGGGACATCTGTCCCGAAATTCGGGACAACACTTTTAAATACATTAAAAAAATATGTTATTTGGAATAAGTAATTCGTCTATATTTACCTAAAGTTTGCGACTAGACATAACATTTATAATTTATAACTCCATAATAATAACTTATCCTCTATGGGCTCTAAAGGAACAATAAAACACAATAGAATATTGTTGTAACAAATTTAAGTATATTTATATTATTTTTTAAATATGACGTAATTGGAAAGCATGAAACAAAATGCACAGACGGAAAAAACTTAAGTTACAAATTTCTGTTTATCTATCTATGTCATATTTATTTTACTGACGTTGAGTTATGCAATTTTAACTCAAATCAAAGTACAAATTAACCTTTGAAGTATAACATTTAGGACAATCAGTTTTAATAGTGAACTACTGTTCGGTTTTGATACAGATCTTGACGCATTAAAAATTGCTAAGAATTTGAAAATCTTTATTTGTGTTACAAATACCATAAAATATAAAGAACGATTTTAATTTAATCATCTTGATTCGATTCGTCAAGTTCAGTATCAGAACCGAAATTTTCTTTGTCTGATGAGTTATCTAAGTTAAAATACACAATCATATTTTTTTCTATATTTTCAACTGTCAGGCGATTTCGTTTTATGTTAAGAATCCATTTATGAGTTGAAAACGACCTTTCAACATCGACTGAGGTTAAAGGCGCGTACATATAGTATGATCGCTCATCACTTCCTGCTGTTATCGCGTCACATATGTCTCTAATTTTATCTAGATCGGGATTTCTGTCCATGACATTTACGAGTTTATTTTTTATAGGCTCAGACGAACACCAGCTAAGCACAGTTCTCACGTGATCAAATATTTCAATGGATTCCGTTAGAGTTAAATTCGATTTTTGTAATTTCTTTAACCCAATTTGTATGTATATCTTTAAAATATTCCTCAATGTAGTCCAAGTCCGATTTCAAGTTTTCCTTTTGAAGAACATTTGTGGCACACCTAATAGAGAGCGCGTCAGAACTTCTTAAAGATTTACAATTGTTTTAATTTGATCGTAATATTTTGCATAATATGACACTGCCTCCAACCAAGTATATATATTTTTGCATTATATGACACTCCACTACGATCCACACACTACACACTATATATATATATATATATACTTGGTTGGAGGCAGTGTCATATTATGCAAAATATTACGATCAAATTAAAACAATTGTAAATCTATACTAGTATCTATTTACAATTGTTTTAATTTGATCGTAATATTTATATATATACTTGGTTGGAGGCAGTGTCATATTATGCAAAATTTTACGTTCAAATTAAAACAATTGTAAATATATATATATATACATATAATCAACTTTAAACGGTAAATGTTGATTGAGTGAGAAGTTAGAACAGTTGTATATCCGCCTATTTTACGTGTTTACTCAGCTCCGCGTCACGCAAACTGATATACTTTGATCCGTCCTTGATGCGCGTGTGATGTCGGTGAATCTGCACTTACAGGTTTTCAACAAACTCGTCAGCGATTTGACCACCATTTGTTGATCCATCAACGGTCGAAAAAATCATACTGAATATGACTTCTTATATTTATAAGAATACTCTTAATTTGTTTTACAAGTACTATGAACCATTTGCAATTGATCATTAAATTTATTATATTCTGCGCTTACCATTTCCGTGTTAAATATTTTAATTTGCTTAAGTCAGAAACAGTAATTGAACTTGACTCCACACTTTGTTTTGGTAGCGTTTTTTTTTATTTTTTTTATTTCAATAGATAAATACAATGTATCAGTTTATTAGCAAAACTGTTGAGGATTGCGTACATACATTATTTATGAATCTTGTCTTTTTCATATGACGTAATCATTCTTACAGAGACTTGGCTACCAAACATTTCCGACGGTGAGTTTATTGATGACCGATATTTAGTGTTAAGATGCGACCGCGACCGCTGCACCTTGGGGAAGCGCGATGGTGGCGGGATACTGATAGCCATTCTGCGCACATTTCGACCAACTAGCAATTTGACGCGCCCCTCTCACGGTGATATCGAACACATCTTGGTGCAACTGCCGAGGTCGCACCCTACAAAGCACCATATCTTAATTGCAGCCTACATACCGCTGCGTTCTCCGGACAATTTGTACACTTCACACCTAGATAAATTGCTGGATATAATTAATGAAACTAGTACTGGCACATTCAAACAGGCGATTCCAATTTACCAGGCATTGATTGGCTGGATCGTAGTGGATGTAACTATGCTGTTCCACAACCTGCTGATAATTTGAGCTGTCATCTATGCAACTTTATTACCTTAACTAATATTTTTCAATTTATCACACTGAGGAATAACTTAGGACGTATACCTGGACTTGTTTTTGTCTAACGTTATCTGTGAGTCCAAAATGTGTACACCATTGCTACCGCTTGATGGTCACCATCCGCCTTTCTCGATAATATAATCACTTATTACAAAATTTATGCCAATGAAACGTCACTTATCTACGAGACACTTTTTTCTTAAAGCTGACTGG
Source organism: Griposia aprilina (assembly GCA_916610205.1). Taxonomy (NCBI): domain Eukaryota; kingdom Metazoa; phylum Arthropoda; class Insecta; order Lepidoptera; family Noctuidae; genus Griposia; species Griposia aprilina. Next base: position 16,777,277 of record OU744307.1, on the reverse strand, counting down.
GATCTGATTAATAAACAGTTGAGTAAATTGGAGTGGAATCAATTGTTTGACAACCTTTCTGCTGAACAATCCGTTAATGCATTTTACGATCAAATCTATAGTAAATATAATGAAAAGGCATATATTCGGCTATCGTGTTTCAGAATTTTACATTTTCCTCTGTGGTTTTCTCCTCCGCTCATATATAATTTCGAAATTATAGAAAAAGATTGGTTAAAATGAAAAATATACGGTAATGCATCGGACTATGAAAGTTTTTCTACTCATCGTAAACGTTTTAAATCTGAATGTGACAAATGTTTTGAAAAATACGTGAAATCGGTTGAAGTCAGTATTCCGTGTAGCTTTAAACATTTCAGGACTTCCGTTTCAAACAAGAAGGGCAGGGCAGAGATTCCAGCAAATATTATGTTGCTTGAAATACTTAACTCAAATATACCACCTGATTTAAGTAACATGTTCTCCACTTTTTCACCTCTGTTAGGAACCCACGGATTTCGAGCCCGCAATACCACATTTGGCCACATTGCGGGCTCAAAATCCGATGTCAGAGATACATGGCATATTTTCTGCATATATATGCATAAAATTTGCCATGTATCTCTGACATCTATTTGCCAGACGACTTTGTACATAAATCGACAACGCAATTAGACTTAAATAAAGGTCCTGGTACCGATAGCTTGCCACCAGTCTTTATAAAGGAAAACGCGGAAACTATTGTAATTCCACTTCATAATATATTTAATAAATGTCTACGAAAAGGCACCTTTCCCGATATTTGGAAACGGGCGCACACCAGTCTTCAAGATGCCACTCTTGAACACCGCCACCACCGGTCTGATATGCGCCCGTTTGTAAGAAACAACATACAAAATTATCGCCGTCTCTATTCTGTCCATCTTGTCCACATTGGTGAGCAGCATGGGTTTTTTAAAACGACGTTCGACGAATACCAATCTCATGTTATTCGCAGACGTCTTATTCAAAAGCATGGATGAACCAGTTGAAATTGATTCTGTGCACACAGATTTTCAGAAGGCTTTTGACAGGGTGGACCACAAACTGCTTTTAGATAAAATTTCTTACAACGGGATCCGTGGCAATTTGTTACGATGGCATATATAAGGTGGAGACGATAATACGACAATAAATTAAACTGCGTATGTCTAATGCCGTTCCTAGTCTACATACGAAAATTCAATTAAATATATATCCAATAAATTAGTCACTATTGCTAGTGACTAAAAAAGTGATCGGCAAACCCAGCCTATCACTTTTTTTATTTCGATTCTAGAATTTATTTGATAGTTCCAAAATACTCGTACACACCAGTATTGCCAGTGTTTTCATTTATTGTTGTATTGTTGTCTCCACAGTGTATATATAATAGATCGCAAAAGATAGTCATTAATGCTTTCCAATCGAGTTCAATCATTGTCACCTCTGGGGTGCCCCAGGGCTCAATTATAGGGCCCCTACTCTTTATTTTGTTTATCAATGACTAACTTAAGTAACGAGTAACGCTTTATTTATCCCTGATTTTTAATGTATGCCTATGACGTCAAAATTTACAAGTTGTGACCTCGATAGACTTGCGCGATACTGTTCATACAACAAACTCCAGCTTAGTTTACTTAAATGCAATATAAACAAATACCTATATTATAAAATTTGATTCCAGTACAGGTACATAGGTATCTGTCTACAAAGAGTTGACTATATTCGAGATATCGGTGTTGCAATGGACTCGGCATTGCACATCAAACGTATACTTATCAAAAATGCATATTATAACATTAAAGACTAAGTTGAAGACATGGAAGTTTGGCAATAATTCCTTCTGCACATGTGGCTTCCCTGGTACCACATTAACGGCATCACTAAGTAAATGTATATTAACTGTTACCAAATTACGAAGTTTTTTGTTTCTTTTTACTTACTTTTTTTGTCATAATCTCATTATTTGACATGATACTTCGGATTCTTATTTCAACTCCTTATTTATGGCTTTTGTGGAGAGGATTTTGATTCCGATTTGTTACAGTAGTAATGGCAATCAAGTCATTTAGTCTAAATAGGCTTTTATTTTTATATAGATTCTTTTATATTTTGTGAATGTGAGAACGTTGTAGACCTAACTTGTAGACTAGACTTGTGGACCTTTTTAATATTTTGTTGAGTACATGTTACTTGTTGACAGACCTACACTGTCCTCCCATATCTATCAACACTGTAATTGGAAACATTGTAAAAGCCCCTTATTTTTAAAAGAGTAACCGTGGAGTTACTTGCCGGCTCTTCTCCATAGGAAACAACCAATTGGAACCGGGCACCTAGCTTCTGACGTTTCATAAGTGCCCATGTTGGTTTAAGTGAAATAAAATATTTTGATTGATGATTGATTTGACTTCAATCTTCATATTGATAACATCGTTAATTAGGCGTATCGTTTGTTTGGTTTCGTCATGCGTTCTTCAAACGACTTTAAAATACCGTGTACTTTTTTACTTATTTATAACTGGTGCCCGCGACGTCGCCTGCGTGAACGCTATACAGCACCAAAAATACCTACGATTATACCTTTTAAAATAACATTAATTTACCCGTTTCTTCTTTACATTTCATATCTACAGAAAGTGCAGTAACAGAGGGAGACTGTCTTTTATAAAATTGACCTTCAAAAAGTGCTGATTTTCAGCCTGCTTTGAATAAATGACTTTATGGTGATTCTGCTGAATTAAGTCATAAGTTGTGACTGAAGCACATGGAGAAAATAAGGAATACAGAATAGGGGAGAAGTCCTATAAATACTTATATACTATTCTGTATGTAAGTATTTATAGGACTTCTCGATAAACAACATTTATACGTCAACAGAGAGTGCTCATCAGGCTGTACAACTCTTGCTAAGACGTCGTTCTATTATATGTTATAGTGTAGCTGGGCTCTTGGAGTTCCACATCAGGTGTTCCAGATCTTCAAATTTATTCTCTCAGCAGAAAATGCTCATCACGTGGAATAATTTTTGCTATGGTGCCATTTTTATATCTCTTATAGTTTAGCTGGTCTGTTGCGGTTCTGCATCAGGTGTTCAAGTTTCCAAGATAAATTATAGCCTATATGTTGCTCACACTTAATACCTATACAACAAAATAAAACATTCAAATCCGTCCAGTACTTTTTGAGTTTATCCCGGACATACATACAGACAGACAAAAATTTAAAAAAAAAAATTGTTTTCGGTATCGATTGTAGATCACACCCCAAGTATTCTTTAAAAATATATTCAATGTACAGTTTTGACTTTCCTACCATTTTATTATATGTTATTATATGCTTAATTTTATTATATGCTTTGGTCTGGTCTCAATTGCAATTCTCAGTACCGATTTGGAGTCCTATTTTTGATGTATGGTAAGGTGGGTTAAGACTATCAGTGGGGCAAGACCACAAGAATTAAAAAAAACCGAGCAGAAGCCAAGCTTCATACTAACGCCGTGCGCGGGTACACTACTACACGCACAGCTATGTGTGCGTGACCTGTCACCGACAAGGCGCGCGGGGCGTGCACCGGCGCCTGCGCGGGTAGAAACCGGTTTGAGCCAGCTCAGCAAGCGAACTAAGTTAAGGTGTGCCACCGGCTGCATTACGACGCGGACGTTTTATTTTTTGTAGGTACCTATTTTAAAGTGTTTTAAAAAATGCCAAATTGTCGTACTGTGTCCAAAAAATGGTAATAAAACCAAGGAAATTTCGGAAGTCGGTAGCTAAAAACGAAAATAAAAAAACTTTTTTACAAAAAAACAACCGACTTCCAAAAAAAGCACTAAAAGACGTGAAAAATAACTTTATTTTGGAAGTCGGTGTCTTTGATTTTGTATTTTCGTTTTTGGCCACCGACTTCCAAAATAACCTACAAAAAATTAAACGTTTTTATTTTTCACTTTTTAGTTGCGGTACCTAACCCACACAAATTCGTATACCACTACTTGGTGTGTAAATTAACAGTGACAGGAAATTATTAACACATCATCCATATAAACTACGTGGAAAAAATATGCAGTAATAAAGATAACTCAAAAACTACTGGTCAGACCTGATGAATGGGACCACATGTGAAGCACCACCTATCAAATAAAAAAAGAATCATCCAAATCGGTTTACCCAGAAAAAAGTTATGAGCTAACACACATAAAAAAATAAAAACATGCAGACGAATTGAGAACCTCCTCCTTTTTGTGAAGTCGGTTAAAAACCAAAGACACCGACTTCCGAAATTAAAGTTATTTTCACATCTTTTAGTGGTTTTTTGGAAGTCGGTTTGGATTTTTGGAAAGCACTTTTTATTTTTCACTTTTTAGTGGCGGTACCTACCCCACACAAATATACCACTACTTGGTATGTAAATAACAGTGTTATGAAATTATTGACACATCATCAATATAAACTAAGTGGAAAAAATATGCAGTACGAGTAGATAATTACCTGACAGTATCCTTTGGATATACAAAAAAAGAAATTTTCTTGGTTTCATTAGCATTAGCTGTGAGAAAATTTTCGTACAATGATTTTTTATGACATTCGATGTCATTTATTAAGTCAACAAGAAAGTTATGATAGACTTCGATTGGCCTTTCACGATGAAGCCCTATCCACTCCCTCGTGCCACTGTTTACAACTGGTTTAATGAGTTTAAACGTGGTCGCAGTAATCTCACCGATGATCTGCGTGAGGGATGGCCTTCTACGGCGACGACTAAAGATAACATCAGTGTTGTGAGGCGTATGATAGAGACTGACAATAGGGTGACTTATCAGCAGATTCGGACAAACTTAGGCATCGGTATGAGTCAAGTGCGCAAAATCCTCCATGAACATTTAGCGGTCAGGAAGCTTTGAGCTCGGTGGATACCTCATAATTTGATAGAGGCCCAAAAACTCCGTCGCGCGCCGTGTTGCTTGGTGTCGTGAAATGGTTCAATGATTTAACGGAGGTGACTCAAATGCTGTATTGGACATACTTACGGGTGACGAAAGCTGGATTTATTGTTATGATCGTGAAACTAAGAGACAGTCTGCTGTCTGGGTGTTTCCTTCCGAAGAGTTGCCAACTAAACTGAAGAGAGGTCAAAGCGTGGGACAGGACAGGTCATTACGTAACAATTGTTTTAGAGGATCGAAAAACAGTTACTGCGGAGTGGTACACTAACAATTATTTGCCACTTGTCTTGGATAAAGTTCGGATGAAACGACCTCGCAGTAGGATCCTCCTTCACCACGACAACGCCTCGTCGCACACCGCCAAGCAAACAATCGTCTACTTGGCGACGTCAGACGTGGAATTACCGGGTCACCCGCTTTATACCCCGACCTCGCACATTCCGGTTTTTATTTATTTCCGAAAATAAAAGAAAGCTTCGAGGAAACCGTTTTATGGACGCCGAGGAAGCAGTGGCTGCGTTTCAAAATGCCGTCGAAGAGACCCGTTCCATCGGATGCAGCAATGTATTGATGTAAATGGACACTATTTTGAAAAGATATAAAAAAACTAATAACTTGCTAGTTTGTTCAGCTTTTGAATTTCTAAGAACTTTCAGTGTCACCCTCGTACTGCATATTTTTTCCACTTAGTTTATTTTGATGATGTGTTAATAATTTCCTATCACTGTTATTTACATACCAAGTTGTGGTATACAAATTTGTGTGGGGTAGGTACTTACCGCAACCAAAAAGTGAAAAATAAAAACGTTTTAAACAAAAAAAATAACCGACTCCCAAAAAACCACTAAAAGATGTGAAAATAACTTTAATTTCGCAAGTCGGTGGCCAAAAACGAAAATTCAAAACCAAAGACTTCCGAAATTAAAGTTAATTTCACATGTTTTAGTGTTTGTTTTGGAAGTCTGTTGTTTTTTTGTTAAAACGTTTTTTCTTGGGGACTTCAACGCGCACCCAAGTGAGCAGTTTTCTTGTGAACTATTAACTTTTTGTGCAGAACAAATAAATGTGGTTGTGCGTAGACATGGAACTTTTACCTTCCGACGCGTAACATACGTTTATTAGCGACAGGGGTGTCGTCGCTGGCTCGACCACTGCGTGGTGGCTGGTGCAGCGCGGCTCTCGATACTTAAGGTGTCTATTCTGTATGACATCTATTGGTCTGATCACTTTCCCGTACTGGTGGTTAAATGTAATTTTACCTAAAACTAAGATAGCGACCTCGTCGTTTAATAAAATAAATTGGGCTAGTGCCCCAAATTTTTTATTAAAAATTTTTTTTGGTGTGCTATGATAAGTTATGGCATAAGTTGCGATGCCAGACGAAATTGTCACATGATGTTATATCGCTGTTTGAACAGCGAACAGCAGAACGGTGTCAGATGGGCAGGGTTGCATTCGGATGTATACAGGTTCGAGTGCGGCGTGAGGCAGGGGGGGTTAACCTCGCCGCGTCTCTTCAACCTGTATATGAACCAGTTGATTGGGGAGCTCAGCAGCACTAAAGTCGGTTGTTCTATTGATGGGGTTTGTGTAAACAACATCAGTTATACGGATGATGTGGTGCTGCTGAGCCCTTCGCTCTCTGCACTTCATAAACTGTTGAGCATTTGTGAAACTTACGCGGAGGCCCATGGGCTCAGATATAATCCAAAGAAGAGTGAATACATGATCTTTAAAGCGGGTGCTAAAAGTTACTCAACTGTACCTCCTGGCTCTCTTTACGGATCACTTTTGAACAGGGTAAATCAGTTCAAGTATCTGGGTCACTGGGTCACTGAGGATTTGTCTGATAATGCGGACCTTCTACACGTGTAACCTGTGGACCAACTTCACGCAGCGGGCGTACAATGCTCTACGTGTCCAGTACAACAACGCGTTTAGGATTCTGTTGGGGCACCCACGGTTTTGTGGCGCGTCAGCGATGTTCGCTGAGGCTAGAACCGATGATTTCCACAGTATAATTAGAAAAAGAAGTGCGTCGGTTCTGCGCCGTTGCCGTGGCAGTACGAATGGGCTCCTGAGTGTGTTATCCGAGCGTCGAGCGGTGGGACTCGCCTATTTTGCGGAGGTGGCTGCAGCTGCATGCAAGCGCCTGCGAGTATTATATAATGTAATATGTGTATTAATTTTGGTTTTAATTTTGTTTTTAATTTAATTCAATTTTAATTTTATAAGTTTGCAATTTTATTTTATTTTGTACTGTGGCTTGCGTAAAATTTACTTATGGATATTTATCTGAAATAAATGATTCGATTAAAGTCTAATAAGTGTAATTGTAATTTTAATAAATACTTCGATTCTAATACTATTGCTGTTTATTGTCGCGTAGATGGTGTGGAAAGTAGAGTATCCTCCTCGGGGATAAACGTGCCTTCGTCTTGGGCGATCTTGAATTTGTCCTTGCACTCAGGATTCTTGTCTTAACTCAAAACTTTACTTTACTTTTGTATGCATTGTTGTCGGTATTTTGTTATATCAAACAAAAAGAAATCAATTGGTCCATTCAATTACCTGCGGATTCCTAAAACATGATTAATTCGTTAAACAATAGGTACCTAACTAATTATTTAAATAAAGATTACCATCAATTCGGTCAGACATAAGAGTGTTTGAATAACGCTTTACACGGACGGTACGTACCTGCGCGTTACTAAAATAATAAATTAATTAATTTATATAAAAAATCGTGTGTGGTAAAATTGAAATAGACTATTGTATGATGGCGAGCGGAAAATTTAAAGTTATTCCGAAACGGTAAATACTTATTTACTTATTACTTATTTAGTTGGATTACAGTGTAAAATGGTGATACTCAGGGTGTTTGTCTACCGCCACCGTCAACGGGACGTCAACAAAAACGAGCAGGCGGCGCCGAAGTAACGATACTTACATACATTTACTATGGCTGCGCCTGCGTCTGCACCGCACGCCATCACCGGGACGTCAGGCTCGTTTCTCGATGACGTCCCGTTGACGGTGGCGGGTGGACACACGGTGTCAGGGGCTCTTGTTTTTGTCCACAAGAAGCATCGCTGCGGGACCACTGCATGCTTTGCAAACCGTAAGGTTTATACGAGGGCTTGCTTATAGAAGCGGGCTCCCGGTAAAGATAAGTCTGTACCGATCGGTGCGGGTGTAATAGTCCCGTGTTAGCTTATGTACCCACACATTAAGAAGCTGCTAAAGCATATTCTGAGCTCAGCTCATTTTTCTGACTGACCGACCCCTTGACAATTCAAAAGTGCCTGTAATTGGTTTATTAGAAATAAATGCTTTGAGTTTGAGTTTGATATAACCGTTCCATTCAACGAACATCAACCTGCAGCTATCTGTATAGGAAGTCAGGCCCGATAACTCGCTTCTTTAAGCAAGAACCTAAATGCATGAAAGAAATAAAATACATTTATTTGCGGTAAACATGACGCAGAGAAAAACACAGAAATATAAAAAAGAACGGGTAGGGGGAAAATATGCGTCACATCCACACAAAACAGCAATCGCTCAGCATAAGTGAATGAGTGCTGGTGAAACTAGATGAGGTCGGCGTTTCCTATCTGACTGCTCTGAGAGGCCGAAACAAACTCAGAGGTCACAGGCTCTTTTAAACTCCAGACGTACTTTTGGTATGATCATGTGATGACCATTTAGATTAATTTCTGAAATGGTCTTTTGAGGAAAGGACCACACAGATTGAGTAGACGTGTCCAGTCAGTGCACGCATTTGTCAGTAATTTGAAGTGAATGACAATAAATACATAAAACATTGACAATGCAATTGATCGTTTCGAGGACCCTTTACTTACAAATCTCTAGTAAGTGCCTACATTAGTATGATAATTGTGTGTTCTCTTTCAGCGTAAGATCGGAGTCTACAGCCTCATACCCGTTATCTCCTGAACAGCTCCAATTTTACAGAGATAATGGATATCTGGTCATCAAGAGGCTTATCGGTATACCAGCGTTGAATAGCTACAGGTATAATATAGCGCAACGTATAACATTATTATGTTGTGGCCAGATCTTAGAATTGATCATATCATGAACTGTTTGATAATTTCATGAAATGGTTGTGTTTCATGAAATGGCCAGCTAAACCAGACCATATCTTTTAGAGGTTAACGTTTAATGGTATATCAGTCGACGTTTGGCCATATCATTAATGTAGGCTATCCATGGTTCCTATGGATCCATCATGATCAATTTCGATTCAAAATCACCAAAGTTTGTTTCGGGTTTGGTGGGATAGTGGGAGTATTAAGGATGGGGAAGATCACTTGGCGAGTCTAAATTGGCTTCCAAGCAATAATAATAAGATGTACTACCGACTGGTAAAAAAATAATAACCACGATTGGAGTGGCGGGGTCTTTGTTCCCTCGCTTCGGTCGCTCACCAGACCTCGCTATCCCCTTCGAACGTAACCGGTCTTAGTCGGGGTGCCCAAGTCCCGAGTTCGCTTCGCTCGCTCTTGCATCCTAAGTAACATTGCCGTTTTACTAAGTCGAGATGTGTTTTTTAAGCGACATCAACGACTTTAATAATAAATAATCTAACTATTTTAAGATATGTGCGTGTGCGTGCGTTTAACTGTTCATATCGTCAAACAACGAGTATTTAATGATCTGGCCAGACCACATCATGATGTGACCAGCGGCATGAAATAAAACCATTCCATGACATGGTCGAACACTTCATGAAATGATCAATTCTAAGATCTGTCCATAGATACACACTTTTTCCCATGAAACTACATATCACCACCAACTAGGTATCGTATTAATCCAAAAAGTATTAAAGTAGGTACAGGAACATACAGTTGGTTTAGGATAGTGAAATGCGTACTATTTTCAGGGGCAGTAACCTAATTAACTTACGTCAATGAACGGAACCCTGAATTATCTGATTAGAAAAATGTTAAGGTTTTAATACAGTTTTTAGAAAATGTTCGTGCGTGAAGGGTGTGGACATCCTGTCCTCAATGTCCCTTCGAGTTCTAGGATACACTGGTTCCGGACCAGACTAAGAAGAACGGTAGTACGTAGTTATGTTTCTTTATTTATAATAAAAGGTTAACATCAGTCTTACACTAAATGATAAATAATTTTATTTCTGTAAGTAGGTTTGTACAAACACTTTTACACGTCAATCATATTTTTTAAACTAGATGAGGTCGGTCAGTTTCCTATCTGTCTACTCTGAGAAGAAAGGCCGAAACCAACTCAGAGGTCACAGTCTCTTACTAAGCGGTAGCAGGTAACTACTGCTGGTAAGAACCAGTGCCCTATCATCAGAAGACCTTAAACCATCCTAGTACTCGAAGAGGCATTGAGTACAGGCTGTCCGCATACTTCACGGACTGTTTTATGTTATTTCTAAATCAATACATTAAAATTGCTCATTTGAGAATTCATGTAAGTACTATATAAAATAGACATGCGCAAAACAGTGCGTCCTAAAGTGATGTAATATGACATTACATTTCGTACCGAGGAATGTTGCATTACACCATGACTCCAAACATGACGCGAAATAAAGCGCCACACGCGATGGCTGTTGTAATGAAACGCTCGCGTCGTAGAAGCTAAACATCATTACATGAGATATCGTATGGCGCGTGCGGCAAAGCGTAACTGTTATAGTGTCATACAGTGCGAGTCATGATTTAATAAATCACGTAGGCAGTCCGCGGTGCCAATAAAACGTAAACCTTATTACATCCATAATACGGTTCTAACTATTAGTTCACTTATTTCGTAGCCAGCCGACCGGCTCATGCTCCTTCTCACTTGCACACACAGCGAGATAATGCAAAGTTTACGAACAGTGCGCCGCGGCCCGCGCGTCATGTTTGAGTGTCATGTGCCATGCTTATTTTGTTCGAGTCATGTGTAATGCTACAGTACGCGATCGGGTCATATGACGCGCAATGCAACAATCGCATTACTTACACAAGTCTAATATAAAACTGCTCGCTGTGCAAGCAGCGCCGTCAATCTACAAATTCTATGCGATTAACATTTTTTTCCGACTAATTGTAATTTTGTACAAATATAAATACATTCATTGTAGCAGAAATAAAAATGTTTTTATTAAAAAGGATCCAAGAAGCGCCATTCTAACTGCACGAACATTTTCTAAAAACTGTGTACGTTCACCAATGGTGATAAGCAGTGATCGGAGTAGGTAGATTGATTTTTAGTACTTGTATCATAAATGCACACAGAAAGAAGAACATGGATAAGCCATTTTTCCGGAAAGTAATTCCGGTATTTCCGGATTCGGAGTCGTCGGCGGGCGTACGCATTGTTCTGATAACCGGTTATTGTACCACCCATGATCCTTTGTTCTGATTGGTCGTTGGGTTTTGTCAAATCGTGACAAAAAAAAAAATAGGAAGAATAATAAAGAATAAAATTGTTCATTTTATTACAATTCCTACCTTTTTTTTGAGGATAGCAAATCATCAAATGACTCCTTCCACTCTGGCAGAATACAATTCCTACATAAGTTCCGGTTTTTTTTTAATAATCCACCAATTCCGGAGGAATGTCCATAGTAATATATACGTTTCGGATCAATGACCCCAGTTCAATCTACCTACTCCGATCACTGGTGATAAGTAACCTGCGACGTAATTCCGTAACACACTAACAGTAGGAATGGGTTTCATTTTGACAGTTCAACAACATTCATTGCGTTATTTACGTTGTTGAGCAGATACATTTTTCGAACATATGAAGCAATGGATTAGCACTAAGTAGGTTTCAAAATGATTCAGATTGTGATAGTTGTGTGTTTTGTGTGTTACGTAACTAGGATGCAGGGTCGTCTGTATAGTTGAAGTTTAGTAAAAAACCGATTCAATTAATATTTTCGAATAAAATTTAATTAAATTAATAAAAAACAAACAGATAATTTATCAAATTAAATTTCATTCAAAAATATCCATCGGTTTCTTACTAAACTTCAACAATATCCGACGACCCTGGTTACTTACCTCTTTTGGTGACTGGACCTTAACATTAACATTTTTCTAAACACATAATTCGGCTAATCTATATCTAACAAATTTCCAAAGTTTGACAATTGATATGAAATTGCTGATTATTATTCTGTAGGTAAATGTAGCATTCCTACAGTCGCAAATCGCATTTTGATGAACATACGACGTAAAACAGAGCTGCAATTTGCAAAAAACCAAAGAAAATTCGAATTTGGCGGACTACAGCAGCTAAGGATCCCCCTTAAAACGAGTCCTTTCTTTTGCTAACTTTTTAATCTAATGAAATGAAAAGCCTGCTTGCCACAACTTTCAAATTAATTGTTTCCTTTGCAGACAACGTTTCACAGACGTGTGCGAAGGGCGAGTGGAGAAGGGACGCGTCACTGTGGTGAAAGATCGCTCGCTGTCTAAGACACAGGCCAAGGCAGAGGATTATATCAATAAGGTTAGTGGTTATTATAGTGCCTGAAGATCTATGCCTGGGCCCAAGACAACACACAACACTCGACAAGCTGCCCCAATGACTGGCTGGCCCAATGACTGGCTGTGGCTGGGACAATCGACAATGTGTAACTGAATTAATACACATTATGAAAGTATTTGGATCAGAATCGATTTCTGACATTTTTTATATAAGTTATTTTAATCCCAAAAATAATTAAAACTACGTAAATCACAGCCACACTTCCGCTGTACAGTCAAAACAAACCAAATGGTCGAAGTACCTCGACATACGACGCGAATCGCACGCGATTCTAAAGCACCGCCAGTCGCACGACGAGTGGTAGGAGCCATGGTCTACAAGGTCTGGCATTCCGGGAACGACACATGCTTACGTCACTATCCAGTTGCCACTTTATTGCAACAAAACACGAATTATGCAAAACATTATCAGTCACCATTCTGTTATAAAATACCATTTAAAATGTCGTTTCATTTTTCTAACCAAACGAAATAATTCAATTTAAACAATACCAACGGAATTGTTAGTTAAAACCTCTTTGTTTTATCGGATTCGCACAGGTAATAAAGGGGATTGGGGAGTTATTATAAGACGCTACTGGTAACACTGCGGTGATGACGTAGCCTTGTGTCACCTCCGTGATCGGAATGCTATACCTGGCGAAGTATATTATTATACCATGGTAGGAGCCTTTATACGTGTGCGTGCGTAGATTTGTAATGTGACCACAATTTTCTCCCACAATCAGAATAACTAACGTTTTAAATAAACAATGTTTCATACATAATAGTAAAAATTCAGTGAATGTATTAAGACTCGTGCGGACAGGCGCTACACGCGACTTGAATCGCTTGTCGTGCCTGTTCGAAGGAACCCTTATGATTACAACATAATATTCTAATTGGGGTGTTAGGTGGTGTACGTTAATTCCGGGACATCGAAAGTCGCTTTTTGTGTGGCTGCGTGACCGCTAAGATCTTCTTAACGCGGAACCTTCAGGGTAGCCCGCGAAATTCAAATTTTGTTAGGTTTTTTGCAATTTGCAGGTCACTGTCAGGTTGTATTTTGATTAAAATATGATTCGCGACCGTAACAAATATGGCTTTACAGAATTATAATCATTAGAATCAGCAATACATCTCTATAAGTTCATATTACCCAATTGAATGACCATTTCATGAAATCATGACATTTGAGGGCAATTCTAACATATGGAGTTGTATTGCTGATTCTAATGATTATAATTCTGTAAAGCCATATTTGATATGGTCGCGAATCATAATTAGATCACCATACAACCTGATACTGACCTGCAAATTGCGAAAAACTTAAGAATATTCGAATTTCGCGGGCTACCTTGGCGCATCCCCATAACAGCACAATGGATTTTGATGCAGGTTTTCACCATAATTTAGAGGATTTATTTCCCGACTGCGAGATAGCTAAGTATGACTAGTAAGTATGTTTTTCATGCGTATCTTTGTATATGGGATTCGAATTCGAAGCATTCTAACGGCAAGATAGATTTTAATACATGAGGTGTTTGTAGGTGTGGGTGGCCCCTGATGGTTACAGGCTAGGTTTTGTATTTCCATTTGTTCTTACTAAGTAGGTACAACACGAAAACATATGTAAGTAAAAACGAGTAGGTAGGTGGTAGATCTATGCAATTTGCAGTTTGCATTACCCTATTGTTAAATAACATCTAACCTCTAAATTAATGTGAATTTCGACATTAAAATCTGTAAAAATAAACAAAAATATTATTTCTCACACAAGTTTGAATTGTTTCAAACTTGTGAGAAAATACTTTTTTTTTTTTTTTTTGTAATTGTTAGCTATAATTTACTACACTCGCGGACAAAGAATAGGTACGGGTCTATACGAAAAACTAAAATTACTCTTAAAATAATAGAGCTAGTAAAGCTAGACAATTTAATTTACCAGTTGGAAACATAATTAGTTTAATTGTCAAAATTACACAAAAAAACAAAATATCTATAATTTTTTAGTAGAATAAATAATGGTTGGTAGGTACCTCACACATACAACACAAAAACGAACTTTAAAACAAAATTAATACTTCGTACCTATTGCCTCCACGAGCTCTTTTCACAGCTGCCAGGCGATTGGCCATGCTTTTAATGGATTAACCAATAATTTGACATTACTCTAGTTATCCTACTAATATTATAAATGTGAAAGTTTGTGAGGATGTATGGACGGATGGATAGATGGATGGATGTTTGTTTGTTACTCTTTCACGCAAAAACTACTGAACGGATTTGGATAAAATTTGGAACACAGATAGTTGTACACTTGTAGTAAGTTCCCACGGGATATTTTCCAAAACCGCGGGCAAAAGCTATTAGATTAATATTTATGCGATGACTACGAACATACTATACGCAATTACCGTCATCTTCCTGACTGACCGACCCCTTGAAAATTCAAAAGTGCCTATAATTGATTTATTTGCAATAAATGCATTGAGTTTGAACACAAACATTTTGATATCGTATTCGCGACACCACACTGCGATCCAAAACAAAGATTACTGACGATGCTCAAAAAGCCGCTAAACTGAAGAGAGACTGGGCTATCTGGCCCCATCTGCCGTATGCTCAATGATCTGTAGAAGATTGCGGGAAGGGCTGGACAAAACAAACCATCTCCCATTAGATCGAAAGAGCTGGAAGACCTTTGCCAAGAAGTAGGATGATGCAAGCTCACAGTACCGGTAATTATTGGGTTGGCAACCGTTCTTCTCTCTTGGCAGCATGAACTTTGTGAGAATATGTAATGAGTTCATCATGACATAATATAAACATTAGCCAATGAACTAGTTGTTAGCGAGACTGACTACTGTGTGTGCGCACCGTTCGTTAGCTTTGTCATGCTATATCAAAACATCATCCAGATATATTTTATGGTGTAATTAAAAGAAACATAACGGTTTCGGTAACGGGTTTAAAATTGAAATAATCAATTGTAAGATGCACTACAAATTGGCATCCATAGGTACGTTTTCCGATCCATTTGTTTACATTTTCATCGTATGCTTTTGAAACAGACCATAGAGAGATTTTGCTGAACTGGGCCTTATATTTTAGAATTAAGTTGTATCTTTTTTGGAGTTGAAGTTGTCGGTACCTAAATTATTGGTGTTAAATACACGTTACATCTTTTTTCTTAGATCCAGGAACTGCTATTCGACGACGTATACAGCACATACTCCGAGGACCCTCGACTGCTGCACATCGTGACGCAGCTCATAGGAGAAGACATTACTGCTGTCAACTGTATGCTTATCAACAAACCGCCGGGGACTAGCGAACATCCGCCGCACCAGGTACGCACTTAGTAGCCGACCAAGTAAATCAGGGAACTGATAGTCTTGGCTCGTGTGGTAGTCTCTGCACCCTCGAAAGGTCCGCGTGGAATCGTTATTGGGGCTTCATAGGGTTTGTTCTCTCAGTCCCCAGAACTGGGGACTGGTCTTTGGGTTTCACTTACCCCTCCCGCATGAGGGGGTGGCAGGGGTGGTGGGCGGTGGAAAAAGACTAACCAAACCAATTGGAGGCGGGGTGCTAATTTTATTGAGCTCACTTCGCTCGCTTTTGCAACCGAGGTTCTCATAATTCTTAAACTTTACTACATAGGTCGACAAAGAAACTCTTATTTCTGTATATACCTATACTGTCAAAATAAAATCTATCCTATCCGAGGCGGGGTGCTAAAACTGCATTTTGGAACGAAGTTCTTTAACGCGGCTTGCGGAGGAATAAACTGGTAGAAATCGTCACATAACGAAAAAGTGTTATGCCCTCCACGCGGCTTTCATGGACTTTAAATTTTTCATGGTTTTCGAGGGTGCTAAAGCCGATAGTGAGGTCAAAATGAAAGTCCAAGATGGCGGCTGCGAAAACTTCAAAATTTTTCGTCAAATTAGGTCAAATTATATTAGTAAGCGAAACTGCAGACTTGGTGGGTATCGATAACTAAAAACGACAAAATAAAAATAAACCAGATGTGACAAAATAAAAACTGGGGTCAACGACCACTGGTACTGTTGTTACTTGAAGTACCAATTTAGAAAATCTTTTTTTGTTTTATCCTGTTTACATATTGATACCCTTTAGGTCTGCAAAGTTTACAAAAAAAAAACTATATTTTAAACTGATATTTCAAGTGACTAAACTAACTGCGAATCTAAAAAAGTATTTTTTTTGTTTTATCATGTTTAGATATTTGTGGCTATCACGACTGCCAAGTTTCGCTAACTAATTTAATTTGACTCTGTATACGAGTGCGTGTGTGTGCGAGTATCGCATAAGAAACTTCATACCTGACGGGGTCCCCCGACCGTACACGTATTTTTTTTGTAGTTATTCTATGTCATTGAAAAAGAATGAAACCCAAAAACAGACTAGTGCAATACTAGATGTGGGAGACACTTATTAATTGTCTGGGCCATGTGGGATTCCTCCCAATCAGTGGCGTATTTTAAGATTTAGCGCCCTGGGCCTGTAAGGTTTGGCGCCCCATAAATTAACGGAAAAAAACAAAACCTTTTAATTAAATATAAAATAAAATCCAGCAGTGTTGATGTGAATGGAAAAAAACTAAAAAGGCCATACAAAGAATTAAACAGTTATTATTATTTTATTCGTAGATATTTACATTATATTTCCGTTGAACAGCTTGGTTAACAAATTCTTCAATGACATTGGTGCCGATTCTCTTGTCACAAAAAATGCCTCTAAACTAGACTAAAAATCACCAAAATTTTGTTTATTCCTGGCAAACGACGGTTTCCTGGAAGACTATGTGGGTCATTGTTGCTTTTTTTTTTCCTTTCAGGTAGTTTTATCTTAGTCTGGCAGTTTGAGTAATTTTTGTGGCCTACCCAAATGTCCTTTCTTTGGTATTGTTCGTTGAATCGTTGAGCTCCTTAAGTTCTGAGTTGAGCTGCACGATTACTGACAAATGCGTGCACTGACTGGACAGGTCCACTCAATCTGTGTAGTTTTTCTTCAAAATACCATTTCAGACAAATCTACATGGTCTTCACATGATCTGACCAAGATTATGTCTGGACTTTAAAAGAGACTGTGACCTCTGAGTTTGTTTCGGCCTTTCTTCTCAGAGTAGTCAGATAGGAAACGCCGACCTCATCTAGTTTTAAAATATCATTGACGTGTAAAAGTGTTTGTACAAACCTATTTACAGAAATAAAATCATTTATCATTTATCATTTATCCCATTCTGAAATAGACTAAAGTGACACAACTTAACTATATTAATTTTAGTTTGACAGCACTAAGATGGCACTGGTGTCGATTCCCTTGTCACAAAATTCTCTAAACTAGACTAAAAATCACTAAAATTTAGTTTATTCCTGTCAAAAGACGATTTCTCATTCTGAAATAGACTAAAGTGACACAACTTAACTATATTTTAGTTTGACAGCACTAAGATGGTACTGATTTATTAGTTTAGTGAAAATGGCAATTTTGCTATTCTGAATTTGACGTTTTTACCTAAAATTTTGGTTGTCTTAACTAAATCTGGCTATTTTTAATCGCGATTAAAAAGGTGTGGAATAAAATTAGTTGTCATGAACTAAGATTCACCACAACACCTCGACTTCAGGGGCAAAAACAGTACCGTATTTTTTTTATTTTGTTTTTATCTCGAAAACGGTGTGTCCTATCGCAAAAATAATGAAAATTTCGACCCCCTCTATGAAACCCTTAAACCCATATAACTCTACATGTAGGTATTTTTTTTTAAATATTTTCCATACAAAAAGTGAAAAATTCCATATAAAACACGCCGAGGCTGCCACCTATACGCGCCTCCGGCTCTAAAAAAAATTCACGGGGTAGGGCAAACAAGTACCATGTGGAGTCGCGATTGTCAAATTCGATTTTTAATTATTTTTAAATTTAGAGTTTTTTTTGCAGAATAGCTATAAGATTCTGATAGCCAAAAGTAAGGAATTTTAGTGACGGTTTAGTTCGGTGTACAAGAGAATCGGCACCAATAAGGAATTTGTCAAATCAGCTTCTACATTACGAATAGCTAAACTGTTTAAACGTTCTTCGCTTAAACGGGAACGTAGATAATTTTTATTCTTTCATGTGCGGAAAACGAACGTTCGGCGCTGCAATTTGTCACCGCAGTGCACAGAAATATCTCCGGCGGGATATCATGGTAGCATGGAGAGTGCGACTGTCGCAACCCAATGCTGGGAACGCCACAATTACGGCGGTAAGTCCCCTCTTTGAGGAGTGGCTTGAGAGGCGCCACGGCGTCCTCACCTTCCGCCTGACGCAGGTCCTCACCGGACATGGTTGTTCCGGGAGGTTCCTGTTTCGGATAAGGCGGGAGGAAACGCCCGGGTGTTATAATTGTGTGGATCGACCTGAGGACACGGTGGAGCATTCGGTGGAGGTCTGCCCCGATTGGGCGGAGCACCGCCGTGTCCTCGTGGCGGCGATCGGCGGCGGCGATCTCTCGCGTCCGGCTCTGGTTCAGGCCATGGCACGGAGCGAGAGGGAATGGGAAGCAGTCACCTCCTTCTGCGAAGCAGTAATGCTCGCGAAGGAGGAGGCGGAGCGCGTGAGGGAGAGGCAATCATTGCACCCTCACGCCCCTAGTCGCTGCAGGAGGAGACACTCTGGGCGTCGGGAGTCGATAGCCGACTCCCGGCCACCGCAGGCGCGGGCTTGCGGCCGGCGAGCAATGGGCAGCTCGCCGTCCGGTAAGGACCAGGCCCGAATCGACGGCGCGTTGTGTTCCACGCGCACCTCAAAGAGATGTCAGCATAATTGACGGGGTCCGATAGGGCCGATGCCTGCCGGGTCGTGGATTGTTCAAAAGAGTTACCGTGGCCCTGGCGCACAGACAACTGAAGGAACACGGGTGGGTTTTAGTCAGTAAGAGTCTGACACGCCCTTCAGCTCCGCCTAGAGCGAGCGAGATCATTTGATGATATCCCAGCCAAAATAAAAAAACGCGTTTCCTACCGCCTTATCCGAAACAGGAACCTCCCGAAACAGCCATGTCCGGTGAGGACCTGCGGCAGGCGGGAGGTGAGGCCTTGGTGCCTCTCAAGCCACTCCTCATAGAGGGGACTTACCGCCGCAATTATGGCGTGCCCAGAGCCGATAGCCCTGCAGCTTCATTTTTAACTAAAGCTTTTTATAGCTTCAAGAACCGCTATTATTTGGCTCCAATCTTTATTAAGGCTGGTACAAGCATTGTCCCTCGCTGACCATCGCTCTTGCATATGGACAAGAACGACTAGCGCAACATCAAAACATCCCGACTAGTCCCGAGTCGCGACGTTGTCCAACGGACAACCCGCCGCCCCGCCGCCGCCGCGCGCCGGTCAGTAATACGATAGCTCCGCGTCTTGATGTAGTATCAAACTTACAACCAAATGAGTTTTTTTTTGTTAATTAGGTACCTAGCCTTTTTTAAATTTCTTCAGGCCTATAAAATAATAAAGAAAGGCGCACAAAGGTAAGTGCGAGGTGCGGCTTGCGCCGCCCCTCGCAGCCTGCCGCCCCGGGCCATGGCTCTTTTGGCCCTAGGGTAAATTCGCCCCTGCTCCCAATAATATAACTATCTCGTTCGACTACTCGTACAAGAGAGGACAGTTATGAATCTCACTTTGGGTATGTGAGATAGCTTTTTACATGCTTGTTACCTCGTAGAGCTTAAACTACTAAACAAATATTAACCAAAAGAGGTGTCAAATATGTCCTCTGTCACAATGATTTTAAACTTACTTAATTTAATTTATGTTGCTCCCGTAATTAAGGACCTACATAACTGGAGTCACCACCTCACACTCCCCACACCGTGCCTCTTTGACCACTTCAAAATAAAATGGTTTCTCATCGGTCCTTAGGACATACTATACTTCCCGTTCCGGCCCGCAGACAAGATCCTAGCCACTTGGACGGCCATAGACCCCGTGAGCGGAGACAACGGCTGCCTCTACATGCTGCCGGGGTCACACAAGGCGGATGTGTTGTATGAACACAAAGAGCAAGTTAATGTGAGTAATGTAATCATTATCATTATCATAGACCCCGTGAGCGGAGACCACGGCTGTCTCTACATGCTGCCCGGGTCACACAAGGCGGATGTGTTGTATGAACACAAAGAGCAAGTTAATGTGAGTAATGTAATCATTATCATTATCATAGACCCCGTGAGCGGAGACAACGGCTGCCTCTACATGCTGCCGGGGTCACACAAGGCGGATGTGTTGTATGAACACAAAGAGCAAATTAATGTGAGCAATATAATCATTATCATTATCATAGACCCCGTGAGCGGAGACAACGGCTGCCTCTACATGCTGCCCGGGTCACACAAGGCGGATGTGTTGTATGAACACAAAGAGCAAGTTAATGTGAGTAACGTAATCATTATCATTATCATAGACCCCGTGAGCAGAGACAACGCCTGCTTCTACATGCTGCCAGAGTCACACAAGGCGGATGTATTGTATGAGCACAGAGAGTAAGTTAATGCGAGTTATGTAATTATTATCATTGTCACAGACAGAGACCACGGATGCCGCTACATGCTGCCGGGGTCACTCAATTAGGATGTCTGGGAGAAGCCTAGTCTAGTAACGGTAGTAGTCTAGTCTGTGCCATAAAAACTATGTAAAACTTAATACTGATTAAGTTTTACAAACAGCTTTTAGTATGCAGCTGCGTTTTATGTTGTACGGTCTGTATCTGTTTGAGTAATCATTATTGTTAACGCCATAACTTACTAAGTTATTATTTCATGCCGAATTACTGGCAACTGTTATTAGTATCTGTGTGACACAAGACTCCTTCCGCTATCCTTTACTTCCGCTATCTCTCTCCCTTCCGCAACCCTTATAATGCCTGAGCGAGAGCGAAAAGGAAGATTCGTAATGGTGCTTACGCGGTCGCCATGAAGAACCGCTAGTTATCTCATCGACACCGCCGCTTGATGGTCAAATAAACCCAAAGTCGAAAAGGACTCATATTTTCACCGCAAAGAACGAGGATTGTTATTGAACAGTGCAGGTGTGTGTCTGTGTGTTGTGGAAAGTGTAGATGATCGTCCGTACGTGATATCCTGGACCAGGCCGCCGCCACGTGGCTAAGGAAACTCCTCAACGTGTCTCCGCCATAACCAGGCAGGTACCATTTCTCATTTCCCACACCACCAACCACCTACTTGTGTCACAGAACCGCCCCTGATACACTCCACTAAAGAAATCTCGATTTCCCCCCCAAGGCTTACGCCGCCGCATCAATTATAATTATCTATAGATAGAAATGAATGTGATCGAGGTTCGAGCACCTAACATTAGCAGCATTAACCTGATATAAATTATTTTTCGCTTGGTGCTTTACATACAGATATTTTAGTATCTTCGCTATGAGGTTATCTGGCGTAACTGCCTCGTTGGTCTCGTGGTCACAAAGCGCGACTGCTGAGCGAAGGGTCCTGGGTTCGATTCCCAGGTCAGGCAAAGTGTTATTGGATTTTTCTATTAGGAATTTCTCAGTAAAAGCCCGGAGTTTGGAAGTTGACGGTGTGATACCCCGTGCCTCGGAATGCACGTTAAGCCGTTGGTCCTGCGCCCGATCTCCCTCCGGTCGTGTTGGATTGCCGTCCCATCGGACTATGAGAGTGAGGGAAGAGTAAGTGTACCTGTGTCTGCGCACACGCTTGTGCACTATAATTATCTCCCGCGTAGATGGCCAGTCTCCGCTGAGATTGACCGCCATGGCCGAAATTTGGTCACGAGGAGTACTACTGTCTGGCGTAGGTAAGCAGTCACTTTTCGTTGCCGCTGCGTTGGTAAATACATACGCTGCGTTAGTGTCACGTTTACGTTCATCGAACTGCTAAGTAGGTACAGTCCGGGAGGTCTAAGCTGAGCTTTACATTTGTGTGAGTGTTAATGGCAAAAAGCAGTATAAACCGGTTTAAATCAAGCAAAGGACGCGTCGCGCTCTAGTCCGACGTCACACCTGCACTATCTATGTGCACGCACACAAATTCTAAGCTCAGCTTAGACCTCGCGGATTGTACCAGCGCTAGATGTGAAGGGATCCTTAAATATGAATGATTTTTCAGGCAGCGAAACTATTCTACTACACCATCGTGAACTCTGGTGACGTGGCTCCTGAACACAGTCGGGTCTACCTGGAGATGGAACCCGGGGACACCGTGTTCTTCCAGTCCAACGTCGTGCATGGCTCCAAGCCTAATGTGACACAGGTAAGTTGCAGAGAGCAGTAGCAAAAATAAAGCCTAATACGTATTCTAGCCTTGTAGGTCATTGGTCAACAAAATTCTTTACTACGGATTGAATAGGTGGTCAGTACCTCTGGGGACGCTAGTTCAACAAAATCTGCACACAAAAGTCAGCAATTTCTCAATTTAAACAGAATTACTGCATAGCTATTCACAAACATTCACAAGTTTTTAACCGACTTCAAAAAGGAGGAGGTTATCAATTCGGATGTATATTTTTTTTTTTTATGTATGTTCGTGCATAACTCCGTCATTTATAGACGGATTTACAAAAATCTTTTTTTGTTTGAAAGGGTATACTCTCGAGGTGGTCCCATTGTCACCAAGTTAGAATCTGATTAAGGGATCCCATGGAAATCGAGGGAAATCCTCAAATTTTACAGGCACGCCTATAGGGATTTGGGTATTTTTTATAGTAACTCGTGCATGTGCTCTCGGAAAGCACCATTGGGTGAAGTGGAACTGATGATGAAGACCAGAGGTGGCCACCGGAACTACTCAATTATAAGTACTTCACGGGTTACGATTCGATTACTTTAATATGGTTGTTAAGCAATTTATGCTCGTCAAAATGAATATGGTGAAATGGTGCTGATGGTGGCTTTACCATCAGCTCCAGTTCTTTTGGTTCTTACCAGGAGAACTCCTCAACAATTTTGTAACTTAGATAAATTAATAGCTAAGTCACTAAAAAGTGAAAAATAAAAATCTTTTTTACAAAAAAAAACAATACAAAGTGAAAAATAACTTTAATTTCGGAAGTCAGTGGCAAAAAAAACTAAAATATAGATCCAAAGACACCGACATCCGAAATTAAAGTTATTTTTCACTTTGTAGTGCTTTTTATTTTTGAAGACGGTTGTTTTTTTTTTTGTAAAAAGTATTTTATTGAAGGAGTCCTCGAAACGCTGTTCGTAAATCCAAAACCCGACAATTTTGTCAGTTTAGATCGAATAGACGAAGGTTTTTCTTCGATCAGCTATTCATCGTTGGGAGTAACGGAAATCAGAGGGCCTAGACAAAGTAACATTCGATTAGTGATGACGCTAGTAGAAAAGCCAAAATATTTATAGGGTTGACATAAACTATCAAAATGTCTCGTGATCATAGGTCAACGAATAGAAATTAGCTAGACAATGGTGCCGATTCTCTTGTACACCGAACTAAACTAACTAAACTATCACTAAAATTCCTTACTTTTGGCTATGAGAATCTTAGAGCTATTCTGCAATAACATATCTCTAAATTTAAAAATCAGTTTGACGCAACTAAAATTTAATTTGACAATCGCGACTCCACATGGTACCTACTTGTTTACCCTACCACGTGATTTTTTTTTAGAGCCGGAGCCGCTCTTGGGTGGCAGCCTCGGCGTGTTTAATATGGAATTTTTCACATTTTGTACGGAAAATATTTAAAAAAAAAATACCTTCGTGTAGAGTTATATGGGTTTAAGGGTGCCATAAAGGGGGTCGAAATTTTCATTATTTTTGCGATAGGACACCGTTTTCGAGATATAAGAAAATTAAAAAAAAAAAACAGTACCGTTTTTGCCCCTGAAGTCGAGGTGTTGTGGTGAATCTTAGTTCATGACAAATAATTTTATTCCACACCTTTTTAATCGAGATTAAAAATAGCCAGATTTAGTTAAGACAACCAAAATTTTAGGTTAAAAACGTCAAATTCAGAATAGCAAAATTGCCATTTTCACTAAACTAATTATTCAATACCATCTTAGTACTGTCAAACTAAAATATAGTTAAGTTGTGTCACTTTAGTCTAATGAGAAATCGTCTTTTGACAGGACTAAACAAAATTTTTGTGATTTTTAGTCTAGTTTAGAGAATTTTGTGACAAGAGAATCGGCACCAGTGTTAACATCATTCGATTCTATGGAACGAATCGACAGCGTCGAACGGTTACTTCCATAGATATGCGTAGCCAAGTGGCACTTTTTGACAAGCGTTATCGCTATACTCGAAAGGTTTAGGTAGTTAAATAGAGGTAAACAAAAGAAACCACGTGACTCATAGATGCTAAACCTTTTATTTGAAATGTTAAAATCATATTATTTTTAGTCCCATAATAATAGGCTTTATTCTGAATCTGAATTTGAGAAACTATCTGCCACATTAACAATAAAGCGTTCAGTGGTATCATCAATTATTTTGTCTAATTTAAACATTTTCTGTTCTTCTTTTATAACATGACCCTCGCCACTTTTCTAATTCTCAGCAGTCACATTAGCTAAAGCCTCTGGCAAAAGAATGTTTAGGTCAGACATTTTGAAAGTTTTATTTTTCTCGGCTACACACCCTTTAACTTGAGCAATTAAATTGAGCTCACAGTGGTATGGTGGCAGCCGCAATACTGTGACACCATTTAATTTTTTTTCTTATTCATCCATATCTTATAAGGCATCTTGTTAACCGACTAAACGTAATATCTGCTACTTCAGTTGCCATACTACGTCTTATGTCTACTCTTCAGTTTAGTAACGTTATCTAATTCGTTGTATTTTCTAAAAGGTTTAGGGAATCTGTCTTTTTGGGCTCTTTACAATAGACAGATTACAAAATATTATACTATTTTACAATACTAAAAAAAAAATTGTGCTCTAGCAATTACATGTACGAAGAATAGGTAGTTTACGAATAAATGATAAAGTTTAACATACATTAATAAAAGATGAAACTATCGTATTAAATCGCAAATAACTTTAATTTTGTTGTAACGTATTTTTAAACTAGAAAATGTCAACTTTAAAAAAAACCCTTTTTACGATTTGTATACCTTTATTTAACTACCTAAACCTTTCGTGTATAGTTTTCGATTCCTATAATGGAAACAATAGCGAAAGCGATAGAGATTGTAGAAATAAAATCGCTCCGAAGCGAATACCATTTGTCTAGGCCCTCTGGTATGTATGTAATCGAAAATGTGTCTTTTTCGATAACAACAGCCTGATGGGCAGTTGTGAAGCATTGCTATCTCTTTCTTTATCTTGTTAATTTGATGTCTAGTAGATAGAACAAGAAAGAGAAAGAAGAAGTCCTAATTCCCACTTATTCCACAGCTATATCGCAAAGCCATGACTTGTCACTATGCTAATAGTAGTTGTCACTACATCAACGTGTATGGCACACGACAGGATGAGCTAGCGAGGCAAATGGAAGCCGAGCTTAGACGGCGGGGCAGCGACCTTAGTTATGTTGTAAGTTTACCCTACTTTTTTATTGGATGTGAAATCATCTAGACTTCACCCGCTCTGGGTGGAGCGGAAGGGCGTGTCAGACTTTTACTGACTAAAACCCACCCGTGTTCCTTGAGTTGCCTGTGCGCCAGGGCCACGGTAATTCTTTCGAAAAATCTGCGACCCCGGCAGGAAGTTTACCCTACTTGAGTTCAGTTTAGCCTAAGATTTAAGTTTACCCCTTGCAATTAAATGAAAGAAAATTAAAAACTTATATTTAAAGTACACTTTGTAAACAAGCATGTTACAAATTAGAGAAATAAAACAAAGATAATAATGCTTGGAAATATACTGGTCCTGTTCCGTAGGACAATCTAGACGAAATCGAAACAGGATGCTAATTTAATTGTATAATTTATTATTTTTATGTCATTAATATTACATTCCGTGATTACCTACTTTAACTCACACACTGAATTATTATTTGTTAACATTTTAGGAAAACCGTCAACTTTTACAATATTTGTATATTTTGTAATATTTGTAAAGAGGTATACAATTTTATGCGGCCTATGCTGTCATTGCGTTATTAACATTAAAAATGATCGCAAAATTAATGTGACAAATTGTCAAGTGCGCGTAAACTACTGCGATTGGCTGTTGATAATTGATTTAACTTTCATTGGAACTTGGAATCCCCCTTTTGAGATATTTCAGGTCAAAAATATTTAAATTTCCGTCCCTCAACAACACCTTGCAATAGACCCCTATGGATTTTTCTACAGATTAACGGATGACCTTTAATTGACATTTACCGTGACCTTTGTCAAAAATTGATGGATTTACGTATGATAGGCTGGTTTCAGAGCGCGCAAACTTACGTGATCCGAACTGTACGAGTTACAATGAAAGTTTAGGCTCGTTCATCACACCACTCGCATAAAAATGTACTAATGTGATTTATGGTACCTAC
Source organism: Griposia aprilina (assembly GCA_916610205.1). Lineage (NCBI taxonomy): Eukaryota > Metazoa > Arthropoda > Insecta > Lepidoptera > Noctuidae > Griposia > Griposia aprilina. Next base: position 16,750,312 of record OU744307.1, on the reverse strand, counting down.
ACCATAAATCACTTTAGCTTGAGCCCGTTTGCAAGCGAGCTTTAAAATAGTTTCATGTCACTCAACTGTCATGAGGTAGGAAACAACATAAACGTATTTTTGTCTATTGAGACCAGGGTTGGCATGTTTAAAACAAGTTGTTTAAAACATGTGTTCTAAACAGTGTTTAAAACAGTTTAAAATAAAACATCGTTTTTTATTAGATGTTTGAAAATTAAAACGTTATAAAAAAAACAGGGTTTAAAACAAAATTATAATTGCAAAAATAAATGAATACTAGTTATTTTTTTCCTTATTTCTTTTATTTAATCAACTTTAAACAATTTTTATAAAATAATTAAAGTGGCTTTTTAACTTGACATTTAAACATGTACAATTTTTAATACTCAAAATCCTTAATCAAGCAATAGTTAACAATTTTTATTATAAAACAACCACGTACAATCATATTTGTTCGTTAATAAGCAGATTAGATTAAAAAACATTTATAATTTTTTATTTAGGTATTTAAAAACTGGTTTTGGGTATTCCCCTTATTTTAAAAGAAGTTTAGGTGATTTCCCTACTAAAAATGAACATCGGAACATACAGGATGTATTGAATTAATGATAATTTTTTGTCATGCAGTTTTTAAAATAGTATAAAAGTGAATTATATCAGGCTTAATCAATTAAAAATGGATGATAACTAACTTAGGGAAAAAAAAAACAAAAAAAAAACACCTGTTTAAAACATTTGGAACTGTTTGTTTTATAAAATGTAAAAAAAACTGTTTTTTTTCCAACCCTGATTGAGACTCTTTTGTTGGAGTTCTCTTTTCTCATGACGGTTGCTCTATCACACATGTCAGAGCCGTGCCCGGGACGTGGACAAACACTGCTCCGTTCATAAAAAAATCTGTGTGACCATTTTATATGAACTTGTTCACACACGTCCATGTCCGGGAACTGAAACTTCGTGTTCCGGGAACTGAAATGTGTGGATATACCTGCAGCTTATATAAATATTTTATTCCTTATTTCAGGATATGTGGCGGATAAAAACGAAACAAGTGCGAGGTGTCCGGAGCAACTTGTAATTAAATTATTAAAATACAGTTGAAAAGGGGTTAATTTTATGGGAACAAGTATTATTTTTTACATCAATAAAACGATTTGTAAATTATAAAAATATTTTATTTCTTTTACAATCTTAGGTACGGTAAACACTTATTTCTACATCTGTTTGTTGTAATACTCATTTTCGGTTATTTTAACTTTATCGGGCTCGGAATGATTAAATTACTTATTAATTCTTATTGCATATTAATATTATTTTACTTATTCACTAAAAATGAAGGCTTTTATACAAATACTACTCATACTTAAAACTAAATTGAAAAATCCTCCCTTTGATTATTAATTATTATTATTTTTCAAACTAAAATAATAATATTGTAAATTAAATTAGTTTACCTATTCAACGTTTCTAGCGTTGTGAATTTGTCTCATATTTTGTTATCACTAAACTAGCCATAGAAGAAGAATAATCTAATTTATTCGACAAATCTTACAACTAAAGTGCAATTTACAGCGAATAATATTTACAAGTTTTTTTTTTTTAAAGAAGAGAATAAAATAATTAAGTACAATTATAATTAGAAGTGAAAATAACTTATTTTTTAAAACTGTGACATGAGACTAGATCTGGTTTGGAAATAAAAAAATAAAAATAATCATTATCATTGTGAGAAATAAAATAAAAAATCTTAAAATAAATCGGTGCTTTAAAAAGTTACAGGGTAATGTTGGTAACTAAAAATAATCAGAATTCAGCGAAGTCTCCTTCAAAAATCTGTAAAGAAACAAACCGAAGGCATAAAATAACGACAAAATATATGTTTTCAGAACATTATCTTGTTTCAAATCAATTTTAAGATCTGGTCAATTGTCAAAATAAATAATATTATAAAGATTAGAATAACACTACAGTATAGTAATTTTAACCCAAATGTTGACTTGCAGAGAAGGCCTTGTGGCATTAAGGGCCAGTTTCTCGAAAGAAAATGATCGAGAACTTAATGTGACAAATTGTTAAACGCGCGTAAACAGCTGTGATTGGCTGAATGATTTATCAACAGCCAATCGCAGTAATCTACGCGCGCTTGACATTTTGTCACATTAATTTTGCAATCATTTTCGTTCGAGGAACAGCGGGGTAATTGTGTAACACACAATGGCTTTCATTTTGACAGTTCAACAACATTCATTGCGTTATTTACGTTGTTGAGCAGACAATTTTTTCGAACATATGAAGCAATGGATTTAGGATTAGCAATATCCTACAAAATGATTCAGATTGATAGTGTGGTATGCAATTAGGGTGTTGGCCCTAGTCCGCCACTGTACCACTATTACACACACACACACACACACTATTGAATACTGGAAGTTGAAATAAATGCCTATAAATAAATAAAATGATAATAATTAGGTACTGTTAATCAGGCACTGTTACCCTACGTCGTGTTAACTTTTTGAGCAAAACAGACTTTAGTTAAAGGTATTTTTTCTGAGTTTTTTTTGGAATACTTATTACATTGTAATTAAGTACACAAGAAGTCTGATGATAAATGATGAATTTTGTGATGAACTGATAAAGTTTATCACAAAATTAAATCATTGTCAGTTGTTGAAAGTCGTACCTGAGTAATTAATAATATTTTCTGAACCAATATTACAGACTTTACCTAGATTGGGTACGTCAGAATAACAAGTAGTATTTTTTTCATTAGTTCAAATAATTAAACGACAACATATAGAACAAAAGTGCAATCTAGTAAATAATAAGCCAATCACAGCACATGCCTACATTACTGCAGCGCAGCAAACTACGTGTCTTTAGTAATTAAATACGGGACATTATTAGCAATATACCTATTAAGGGCTGATTTCTGAGGGAGGTGAGCTGGTTGGAATAACCACCGACGGCCGCCATGGTCCTCACATAATGGTCCGCCTGAAGGACTAAGTGCGGAAACCAAACCGTAAAGAAGAATGGCCGATTTTTTAACACCACATATCTTTATCCGAGAAAACATGTGTTACCATACAAAAACTGTCAGAAGCCAATTTTATTCCACGTATATAAAATAACTGTCGCTGGAAAAATCAGCCCTCAGTGAATGAATAATAAGCCTGAAACTTGAAAGACAACTGGCAACAACCGATTGTATGAATTCCAGATTGTTTTGCAATGAATTTTATCCATTTACCTACTGCAATATTTAGAATGTTTATTATGTATTTATGTTGAACTTTAACTAGATAAGTATAATAAATAATTACCTTGTTAAAATTTGTTAAATGTACCTAGTAACAGTAGTAACCACGTACAATAAGTGAATTAAGTGAACGGTGAGTCAAATATTCATACACGTTATGAATAGTCATTGCAATACTACCTGTGTAGGTAAATATACGATAGTTAGGGAAATATATATTGTTAATAATGTCTCAAGCGGTAGAAGCAAAGTACACAATATAAAATAACTACAGAACATTTCATGCAGAACCTTATAGTTTTCAACACAGCGCCCCAAGTGCCAAAATGCAGCCATTCTTATGATATACAGGTTGTACAAAACACGATTTGAATTAATGTTTTTTTGGTCATTTCAATTCCATGTGTGGTATTTTCAGTTCAAGGCTGAAACATCAGGTTATGTTTCTCGTAGGTAAAACTGCTTGAAAATACAACAACACTTTTTTTACATCCTGTATAAATATTTGAATTTTAGTAAATCTATTGTGAATAAAGTAAGTTAAATTATCATAACGAATTTAAATTGCAGCACTTTGACATTTCCAACTAAAATAAAAATAAAATACATAAGTACTTACAATCTAAATACGATTACAATGTCTTAATACTCGTATAATGTTAAGAAGGTAGGTATTATTATTTTTCATTGTATTATTAATAAACATACTGGCACTTTTATAAATCATAAGCAGTTAATATACCAAATAATTTAAAGTAAGTACTAATTAATTATACTCTTATAGTAGGTATTAATTTATTAAAATTTGTACTAAAAGCTTCTAAACTAAGCAAATATTAGAATTAACCAAATTAATTCAAAATAACTTCTGGTTTGAAATAATTCAAATGTCTTAATTATTGGTGTTCGTTATTAAAATCAATAAACTAACGCAAAGCAATGTCTATCTTATAACAATACACCAGAAGTCCAAACTAAGTTATCCTTGATTCTGATCTAAAGTTAACCCACTAACCCCCTTTATACACGGCACGGTTTCTTTACGGTGCGGCATATAACTGTCTACGAGCTTCCATAGCTTCCATACAACACTGACGACCGTGGCTACACACGGCGAATAAACCGTGGTTTTTCACGGCATAACATACTTGTGTGTACAAAGGGCCTAAAGAATGCCCAATGTATTTTGGCATAATACTCTGACATAGACAAATGACAATAATTTGACATAATAATATTATTTTTCAGTTCTCCTGTAAGTATACTGAAAGCCTGGTCTAGTCCACTTTCTCGAACGAAATTTGTCGCAAATTTAATGTGACAACTTGTCAAGGGCGAATAAACTGTTGCGATTGGCTGTTAATAAATCATTCAACCAATCGCAGCAGTTTACGCGCGCTTGACAATTTGTCACATTAAGAGGGCGTACAACGGTACACTAGCCCCACTCCTTTAAAATTAAAATCCTCTAAATACTCCTTTAAATATATTGCCTCCGCAGGCGCGATTCTCTAAGGGAACTGTTTAAAGATATTAACATCATGACGGTACCTTGTCAATATATCTATGAAAACATCATGTACGTAAGAAAAAATTTAAATCTTTTCAGTAAAAGAGGTGAAAGACATAACTATATGACTAGAAATAGGGACCAATTAGTTCAACCAGGTTTCAGACTGGCTAAAGTAGACTCATCCTTCATGGGGTACTGTTTAAAATGTTATAATAAAATACCTCCCCACATACTCCAACTGAATGAAACAAAATTTAAATCTCGTATAAAACGCACACTATGCAGCCAAGCATATTATAAGTTGGGGGATTACATCGCTGACAAAGATGCTTGGCTCAACGCTGGTCCTGCTCCACAGGGGGGCATAAATTAATTGATTAACATTCGAAAATATTGTTGGAGCTGCTGAAGATTGTAAAAACAACAACATCTTTGCATTGTATAAATTCAATTTCTTAACATTGTATAATTGCATAGCACATGTGTGAGCACTATGTACCTACTATAAAGCCACCATTTACTAGGCTCGTCTTTCGTTGACTTGAATGTGCCCTGGCGGCTGAGAGTATGTCATGCTCACTCAAATGTTTCGCTGGTGGTGGCGTGTGTGTTGGATCATTAAGTTCCCTTCAAAATGGTTGAGCTGAATGGTGCTGATCCATGCGTCATGTTCGTGAACGGGCGCCGTCAGTAGGGACTGGTCAACTCTTGGCTGCCACGGCTTATTTTAATTTAAATTTTTGAATTGTTTTTTTATCTTTTTTATTACGGATACTTTAAACGTGCACGTCTTTCTACATCGTTCTCACATTTTTAATTTGAACATGAATGATGTAAACAATTTGTTTTTTGTAACTATATATTGATTTAAAAGAGTGTCCATGGAGTTTCTTGCCCGTTCTTCTCCATAGGTACCTACTACGCTTTGGAATGGGCAACTAGCTTCATTTTTCTGACTGACTGACCCTTTGACAATTCAAAAGTGCCTGTAATTGGTTTATTTGAAATAAATGCTTTGAGTTTGAAAAAAATATTATTTCGTGGCTGAGAAGCAATTATGAATAACGGCTCAATAAGGACCCTCGGTAAATTTGTCTATAATTTTCTAATATCTTTTATAAAGTTTCATAATGAGACACGAAGCAACAATATTCGATGTGTAAAGGAAAGCACATTTCTCTAGATCGTATGTTATTGCTTCGTGTCTCATTATGAAATTTTATAAAAAGTATTTGAAAATTCTAGACACACTTACCGAGGGTCTTTACAAGCCGTTATTCATAATTCCTTCTCAGTCACGAGATAATATTTTTTTTAAAGAGTGGCGCTAGTGTACCGTTGTAGCGATGTTTTTCGCTCGAGACACCGAAGACTAATAATCGAGAGTCATCTAATCCCTTAGGAGACAGAGAAGTAATGTGATAGACTTGATACATGCATAAAAAATATCAAAAGTAGCTCCAAGTAAGCTGCCTATATCTATATACCTATAGACCCTATAGTCTGTTCTAAAAGTGTCTGATTAATGTAAAAAAAACCTGTTCAGGTTAAATTGATACGCAATCGTTCATTAAAGGGAATTAGTAACACATTTATCTGTATTCAGAAGGTTCCAGGATTATATCTCACCACTTGCTCCAACAAATTATTGTTAGAATAACAATAATAAATTAAAATTGAAAATTGAGGTTATAAAATTTAACCTCGATTGTAAAACGAAAAACATATTTAAGAGCGCTTACACGGGTCCACTAGCGCCACTCCTTTAAAAAATATTATCTCGTAACTGAGAACTTTCATATTGAGACACGAAGCAACAAAATACGATCTTAATGCATGTGGCCGCTTTTGTTTAGATCGAATTTTGTTGCTTCGTGTCTCAATATGAAAGTTTATAAAAAGTATTAGAAAAATCTTGACACCCTTACCGAGATCGCTTATTGAGCCGTTTTTAAAAATTCCTTCTCAGTCACAAGATAATATTTTTTTAAAGGAGTGGCGCTAGTGGACCCGTGTAAGCGCTCTTAAGGTGATTTAAAATAATCAAATCAAAGGTACATTTTTTAACATTTAAATCAGATACTTTTTCGAACAGACTTTTCGCTTTTGCTGGCTGTCCCAAGCTGACCTCAATTTCACTATTTCCATATCAATCTACATTAGGCCCTCTATTCCCGATCCGCTACTGGTGTCGCCTATCCCGATAGTCTACGTAAACCCTGACTACTTCACCTTCGTACTTCCGCTGCGACGGCATGAAGTAGAAGTCGGGGTGCGCCGACAGTCCCGGCTCGGGGCGCACGCCGCGCGGCAACGAGTACGTGTTGCGGTCCGGACGGTTTGAGTAGCTGGAATCAGATATTAAAAGAGGGTTAAATTATCATGATTTCTTTAGGAGTTTATTAACTATCAGACTACAGGGTGAAATCACAGTCTCATAAAAAAAAAGATTATATGCCTATGAACGTAAAATATATGATGAAAATGTAAACGAACCCTGTTCAGGTTAATTGCAATCACTCACTAAACGGAATTAGCAACACATTCATTGGTATTTAGAAGGCTTCAACTTTATACCACACCACTTTTTTCAAAAAATATTTTTTGAATAATAATATTAAATTGTAATTGCAAAATAAGTGACGTCAATTAAGATTATGAAATTAAACTCAATTTTCAAATGAAAACTCAATTTTCAATTAAAATTAGAATTTCGGGTTTAAGTTTTCAATTACATAATGAAATCAAAACTCGCTATTTGTAAGTGGCACGATAAATTGGCGTGCACTGGTATGTAGCTACGTTTGGAATGGAGTATAGGTACCTAAAAATTATGTTAAATTCATGGACGAACAAAACAAGTCGGACGGAACTCCGCTAAGACAAAACTGAGTCCCGTTTATGTGTGAATATAATATTTATGTGTGAGTGTTTTTCCGTTTGCGCGTGTAATGGCCGACTGTTGAGTCGCGGTGGCCGACTAATGTGTGAATGTGTGCGTACAGCGGCCTGTGCGTACAGCGAGCTGGTCGACTTGAGTGACACAGTTTTTTCTTAGCGATAATCTGTCCGACTTTTTTTGTTCGTCCATGGTCAAATTCAAGTATTTGTAAAAGTGATACATATTGAATACTAAATGATTTTTATTTATTGAAAATATCATTAGAAATTGCAATGTAGGTAAGTATAATTTATTCGACTTAATTATCCACTTAATTATAGAGACTAGTTGGATAAATAATAATTTATAAACAATTTCGTTTATATTGTGGTATTACGGTAAAAAGTTGAATAATAAATACGCATCTCTCATAAAATTAAACAACATGATCAGTGATGAACTTTTAAAAACAATATCAAAAAACTTATTTTAACAGCAATTTGAATAACATTTTTAGATGTTATGTCACAAGTTGCTTGTCGACCGTGACAGGACTCGAACCTGCAATCTTCGGATCCGAAGTCCGACGCCTTGTCCATTAGGCCACACGGTCATGTACTAAGCGGCGCGAAATTGTGAGTCTGTTGATGTACAAACCCCACCCCTTGAAATAAACACCCTTTGAATAAGCAAACTTTGTTAGGAATAGGAATTGTAAACATTAGGCTATTAATAGTATTGTAGCTTCTAATGATAGAGTTATAAGGTTGATAATTGACTGGTTTTGTTCATAGTGTTTTGAAGGTGTTGTCATTATTTAATTTTGGTTGTGTGCGGTGTGCGCTAGTTTTTAACGTGAAATCGTGAATTGATCACAATGTTTACACAAGTGTTTCTTTCGTTTTACAGAGCTATCCGTTAGATATCTAATGATTTTAATTATTAATGCTTTACCTAGACTAGACTATTTCCAATAATACAGTGATAAGTTCTGTCATGGTGTTCCTAACAGTCACTGAGACGGCTTTAAATCAATATAGGTTCAAATTAAATTAGCTAGCGAAACTCCGCATACGTGATGGTTATCGATATTTAGACATGATGAAACAAAACGAAAATTATTTTGAAAAAAATCATCACATCTTTTTTTTATTTTATTTAATCGTGTCTAGATATACACATGACGTCTGCGGAATTTCGCTAGCTAATTTAATTTGACCCTGTATACCTATCATACGGAGCGACCCCGTTCAAGCTGCCCAACCTTACGTATGGACGTACCGGTACATATAAGTACCTATAGGTGCGTTCTATTGTTGGCAAAAACCTTTTATATGTTTAAAGGTACAATAGAATCGTCGTTTTAAATACATAGAATTGACCTCGAACTAACCCTACAAGAATCACATTGAGTTCAACGGTATCATCGAAGATTTTTATCAGTTGCAATTTTTGTTCCTTTTTTTTTTTGCGGAGTTGCTTTTCCAATTCACTTTAGATGTTAGCAGAAGGTCGACATTGGTGCCGATTCTCTTGTCACAAAATTCTCTAAACTAGACTAAAAATCACTAAAATTTTGTTTAGTCCTGTCAAAAGACGATTTCTCATTCTGAAATAGACTAAAGTGACACAACTTAACTATATTTTAGTTTGACAGCACTAAGATGGTACTGATTACTTCGTTTAGTGAAAACGGCAATTTTGCTATTCTGAATTTGACGTTATTAACCTAAAATTTTGGTTGTCTTAACTAAATCTGGCTATTTTTAATCGCGATTAAAAAGGTGTGGAATAAAATTAGTTGTCATGAACTAAGATTCACCACAACACTTCGACTTCAGGGGCAAAAACAGTACTGTATATTTTATTTTATTTTGCTTATATCTCGAAAACGGTGTGTCCTATCGCAAAAATAATGAAAATTTCGACCCCCTTTATAAGACCCCTAAACCCATATAACTCTACATGTAGGTATTTTTTTTTTATATTTTCCATACAAAAAGTGAAAAATTCCATATAAAACACGCCGAGGCCTCCTCGCCTCCGGCTCTAAAAAAAATCACGTGGTAGGGTAAACAAGTAGGTACCATGTGGAGTCGCGATTGTCAAATTAAATTTTAGTTGCGTCAAAATGATTTTTAAATTTAGAGATATTTTATTGCAGAATAGCTCTAAGATTCTCATAGCCAAAAGTAAGGAATTTTAGTGATAGTTTTGTTAGTTTAGTTTGGTGTACAAGAGAATCGGCACCATTGGCTTTGATTGTCATATTAGGAAATATTTTATACCTAATTTAACAAATAGAATTGACATTAGATTGACTATTTTTATTAACCATCCTTTTTAGAAGGTTGGCATTGATGACGTTATAATTGCTCGACATTCTATAAGTTAAAGAATAAACACGTTGTTTATATTTCTTTGTCTTCTTTTCTTCTTTCTAATCCCAAGAGGCAGAATAAGCGATTAGGGTCCAAGCCGGTCAAACTCAATGACAAGGTTTGGTCTAATGTCAATCTTATGTCAAAGTCAAATTCCATACGTCATTAATGTCGTGTCAGTTGTTTAACTTAGACGGCGGAAAACACGATAGGTGTTTGTAAGGTAAAAGTTTACTAGAGAAAATATCGTCTTCCATATCGATAAATTATCGACTTAATTGTCCTAGGACACGTAGGTAGGAATGTAATCGTGGATACAACTGCCGAGTCTATGGTGTAAAAATCTCACCGTAGAAACTAAGGTGAAGTGACATTATAATGAACTGTCATTCCACCTGATGCTAGAGATTGACAGCCGACAGCTCACTTCAACTGGCTTCAGACTGGCTGGTAATAAAATAAACTCACCCGTACTGGCCACCTCCTCTAGGTCGTTGCAGCGACCTCGTCTCATGATAGTATTGCGCCGCACTGTTCTGATGCTTCGGCGTCATGCGTCCATTCGTCCCGTGACCATTCGCCCCGTGACCATTCGTCCCGTGACCATTCGCCCCGTGACTATTCGCCCCGTGCTGAGCATGAGGCACATGCTGGCCATTAGCCCCATGGGGCATGTGCTGCCCATTGCCTCTGTGCTGACTGGGTTCATGTTGGCCATTCGGCCTGGGCTCGTGTTTGGCGGGCCTGGCGGCGCTGGCGGGGCGCGGCGGCGGCGGGTCGGAGGGGCGCAGCGGCGCGGGCGCGCGCTGGCGCAGGGGGGCGGTGGACGCGGTGCTGTTGTACTTGTCGTCGTTCTCGAACGGTTCGAATGCGTAGTTAGTGTTCGCGTTTGAGTAGTCCTTCCAGGCCGAGTTGGGGATCAGTTGGTCCTAGGAAAAAGGTTTGAAGTGAAAGGTTTACTTCAGAACAAATGTGGTTTCCTTCCAAATAAATTATACCGAAAACCTTGTAAAATAGTAAAAAAGTCAGGAATATGTTTAGTTTTAGGATAAAAATCCAGTTTTTTTTTATGATAATGCTCTTAATACTTGGATTGTAAATGCTGCAAAAGATGAAAACTTAAAAGAAATTGAATGAGACCCGACAACCATCAGACAACTACCGTCTGGTCGGAGGATCCTCCCATTTCTCTCTTTTCAATGGAGGAACTTCACACCATATTCCTAATGTCATTTCACGCATGGTCTAACTCTAAACCAACAAGGTCTGGCATTCCAGGAGTAACACATGCTTACATCACTATCCCGTTGGCACTTTATTGTAACAAAACACGAAATATGGAAATAATGGAAACATTTTCAGTCACTATTCTGTTAAAAAATATACATAAAGCATTTAAACTGTCGATTCGTTTTTCTAATCAAACGAAACAATTCAATTTAAACATATAGGTACCAACGTAATTGTTAATTAAAACCTCATTATTTTATCGGTCTCGCATAGGTAATATAGGAGGTTGGGGTGTTATTATTACACACTACTGGTAACACCGTGGTGGTGACGTAGGCTTGCGTCTCCCACGTGACCACTGTGTCTCGGAATGCTATATCTGGCGAAGTATATTATTATACCATGATTTCACGTTAGTACCTTAGTCTTCTGCGCGGTACTGCCGCTGCGGTACAGTGTGCATCCCGCTTGTAGTAAGGCCACTAATATAAGGGCAGCTACACATCCCACCACCACGTATAATTTGGTTTCTGCGAGACCGAAGAATGTGCGCGCGTTGCCGGTCGAGTCTTCTGTTGGGCGTTCGGATATTACTGTGGACAGAAATGATAACATTAGTTTTTAATACTCAAAGATCTCACATGCTTTAAAGAAGAAAGAGAAGGCATCAACTAGGAAAATGTTTTTTTTTTTTTTCGAATAATTTGTTACTGAATTAATGATGGTAAAATCCGCATTCATGCATAAAAAAACAATATTTAGTTTTAAATTGGCATTTCTGTCGGATCGATTTCTGGATGAGGCAAACAAATTTATTAAAATATGCATAATGTTCAGGAAGCCAATTTTATTCAAAGTTAAAATGCCTTCGACTTTTCCTTTAACTAGAATTGGCTATCATCAATACGTCTCTCTACTCTTTTCTCCTTTGCACAAGACAGACGTATTTTGTTTTATGTAAATATTGAAAGTTGATCCCAAACCATATCATGAAAGACTCGACGAAAATACATAAAAAGAAAGATAAAATTCACTCACAGCTCATCGGCTCAAACACCAGAAACTCGGGGTCCACATTAAGGTTCCCGACCCGTCCTTGTGCTAACGTATCCCTCACAACTCTCTCCCACCGCTCCGCGTCACCCTCTGCGGCGGTAGAGTTGTCACCGTCTAGTGCACGACCAGTGGAGCCCTCTATCGAGTTCAACTCTATTGACTTTAGAGTCAGTTCAGCTATGATGGCCTTTGTTTCGTTTCTGTAAAGAAAGGTTGGATACAAAATATGATGAAGGATGAAGGATCAGGTACTCAGATTAGAGTGCCATTAGGCTGCCCCGATTCTACAGCGCATCAGGAATGTTCGCCGAGTCGCATGTGGACTGTTTCTATTCTACTATGCGAAAACGGTGTACATCCCTGGTGCGCAGGGTTCGGGCTAGCTCCAGCGGCATCCTGAGGACATTCGCGCAGAGGTTCGATTGCCAGTACCTGAACCATTGCTGTATGGTTCACATACTGAGCAATCAAGGTCGGTAATGTGTTTATGTGGTGTTTTTATTTATATTTTAATGTGTGTTTATTTTATTTTTAATTTAGTAAAACATTGTGTGCATATGATCCTTGTTGGTCGAAAGAAACGTATGGTTTTATTTTTTATTAGTAACATGGTATCTTTTATTTTAAGACAGGTGGCCACCATGAGGTGGCAATGCGTTACCACCAAAAAAAAACACAATGTGTCTGAAAAACTAAATCACAACCAGGCTGACCCTTAAGTAAGCGCAGACAAAGCAGCAAAATGCAATTTTTCATTGATAATAAATAAAATAAACTTAAAGGGAGTTCAAAATAGTGTACAAGAAATGAATCCTGCACGTCATCCTGCAAATATTGCACGCCTCGTAAGCGAAGCGCGTGGGGTAGTGCTCTACTCTCGCCTTACAAAGAACAAATAATTCCTTGCACTAATAATGTCTCTATTTGAAGTAAATAGAGACATTTTTAGTTCAAGGAATTACTTACTGATCGCACTTGTAGAATAATATTCACACACAAACCTCAAGAAAAACACTAGTTTAAACTTTTAGGTTGAAACTAAGTAATTTTTCTATTCAAAACAATGAAAAAATTGTTTAAAAAAAGAAATCTGTTGACGCCCGTGTAGGACCTGTATGTATGGATCCTGGCGTGGTCACGATAACTCCCGAGAAACTTAACTAATCGAGTCCATATTTTTTAAAGGCTTCAGTATTATCGAAAACTAAGTCCTTTCGAAAATCACGGTCTATTACTATGTAGTTTTTTTTTAATGTTACTTTTCAACCTTTTCAGAAGTAAACCCGTAGAGTTATAAATTCAGAAAAATTTAGCTTCGTATCTGGATATTAACATCTCATCCTCTCTTTTAAAATAATCAATTAATTCTCAATTTTCAATTTTTTTTGTTATTTTTTATTAGAATTCAATGAGATTATGAGGCATGCACTTTTGGATTTTCCAAATTTTTGTCACTTGAAACGTAACAGCAGAAAACTTGCTGGTGTATTTTGCTACTGTCTGCGCTGACCCCTAGGCCTGTGAAGATATCAGTTATCTACTACACAACTTACTGCATGAACCCATTGACAACGACTGCGTGATATCCCTTGTTCTTCGCCAGCTCCCCGGCGAGGTTATCGGCGACTTGCTTGCTGAGTTCGTCGTACTCCTTGCTGCCCGACGCGGGCGGCTTGAAACTGTCTCCTAGGCCCGTGATGCGAATCAGTACCGTGTAGGACGATTGGCCCGGGAGGGTGGGTTCCGTTGTTATTTCTTCCTCGGCTGGTTCTGTGGGAGGAAACATACATAATATTTTTTTGTTGACTGCGTCGGTCTAGTGGTAGCAAATGCCACTGCTGAGCATAAGGTCTTGGGTACCATTCCCAGGTCGGGCAAAGTGTTATTGGGATTTTTCATGAGGCAATTCTCAGAAGCAGCTCGGAGTCAGGATTTGTGTCCGGTTAATGGCAATGAGCTCACCCCCTATTACATGGGACTTAAACATAACTGGCGAAATTTGGGTGTACTATAGGTACACCTCTGAGTCTAGCATCTGTCCTGTGTGGATGTTTGTGTTTGGTACACACCTGTCTGGACTACACTGGCTGTATATCACCTATGTCTGTTCCAATTCAAGCAAGGTTAATCGAAGAAGAAAAGTACGAAAGGCGAGGTTGCAGTAGGTACTTTTTAACTCTGTTAACTGTAAACCTAACCATTTTTTTTTATTTGCCGTTAATTTATTAAACTATCAGTCAAAATTCAATACACACGCGGGCCCAAGAGCAAAAGGACATTGTCAATTTGCTTTAAGCAGTCACCATATTTGTGATCTCTGTTAGTCTAATGGAGTAGTCAAATTATAACGCTATGTGCGTGCCCAGTTTTATGAGGCAGCTTCCGCAGACGATTTATTATTTAAAGTAGACCACAACACACAATTTGAGTAGATAACAAAGGTACTTACCAGGTCCACACGGCCTGATGCATATTCTCTCATCAGTAATTATGGGTGTCTGCATGTGCTTGCTAGTTCTCTTGTTCACCGCGTCGAAACCACCGCCGTGTGTAATGAACATCATGTACAGACATTGCGAGTCGGTGAAGGCCATATCCTGTAGCAAATTAAAATAGGTCAGAAACAGAATGGGTCGAAATTTTAGTAGCGATATGTCTATGCTGTAAAAAACTCACCGTGAAAACTTAGCGAAGGGAGTTTGAATAAAATGACAACTGATCGCAATTTCTTTCATTTTGGCAGTTCAGCCACGTTCATTGCGTTATTTACGTTGCTGAGCAGACGAATATATCAATCAATTTAAATAAAACACAAAAAATGTTTCTACCTATGTCCGTTATAGATTTTGAAACCATCCAACCGATGTGCCCCAAACTGGTTTCATTAGAAAGGCAATAATGCGATAATGGTTTTATACCAATAAAACAATAGAAGAAAAAAAAATATGAATGGATCGAATGTGCCTAATGCATTGTTTTATCGTAGTAGCATCACGCCAACACAACAATTCGCGAGTTGTCATTGAAATTGTGTTACACAATTATGGTGCTGTATTCCGCCTGCCGCTTTATGAATTGACAATTGACAGCTCACTTCAAGCTCACTTCGCCTACAATTGCACGGTGAAATATTTGCAGAATAGATCGGGTGTTGTGGAAATATATAATATTGTTATGAGAAAAAAAAGTAAAAATCACAATATGTTAGCAAATAGAAAGACGCGTTTATTTTAAAATATTCGCTGCAAGTACTTAGAAGTCAAATCTAATGACGCAAGGTTATTGAATGTGCAAATATTTGACGTCATCTGCATATAGGTATGTAGCGTTACAATTGTACTCGTATTTAACTTTCCGCACTGTTAGAATGAGCCATGTCGTGTAAATAGGTTTACAGATAACATTTCATAAGTAGGTACACCTCTGCATAACACTTCGGGAAATACCGGCGTGAAGTTATGTTATCTCCACCGTTAAAAATAAATCTTGTTTGCTAAAACAAGATTTTTCAAGACAAAAAAGATTTTTGAAATGTTTTGTGTGAAAAATAAATTTTCTACAATGAGATACTTAGCATTCTAGAAAATTAATTTTTATGTTTTGGTTTTTCAAAATGCCCAACGAAAAGAGGATAGTTAACCTGAAAGTTGAGTTGTTAAGGCGGAACTTTTAGGGTAGCCCGCGAAATTCAAATTTTCTTACGTTATTTGCAATTTGCAGGTCTCTGTCAGGTTGTATTTTGACCATGGCGCTGATATACGACTTTCAATGATTTCAAATTGAACATCACGTCTAAACGAATAGTTTTATTTGTTTGAAAAAAATATTATGATAAACTAGACAATTTTCTTCGTAATTTGATATGTGAATATTTGAGATTATGTTTGTATAACATAGTGTAATTAATTTGTAAAGTAATGTCTAACGCGAACACAAAAACGATAATCACGCAAAAACTATCAGGCGCATTTTCATGAAATCTGCACCATCTAAAGGCAATTTAATGACCCAAATTTTATTATACGGCTTTTATTCGTATTGTGTTTGATAAATCAAGGTGGGTTGTTTTTGTGAATAAACTTGATGCGCGTTGAAGCGGGGGTTCTTGCGGGCGACGGGCGGCAGTGCATCGCTGACCAATGTCCGGGTAGACGCTAACGCTCTGTGCAATTATATTCGCTTAAAAGTTTCGCATGCTCCTCCCACTCGCTCAAGGTCGCTGGCACTTATTGTCGCCTTAAAATATGATTCGCGACCGTAACAAATATGGCTTTACAGAATTATAATCATTAGAATCAGCAATACATCTCTCTAAGTTCATATTACTGTATTTCATGAAATCATGACATTTGACGCCAATTCTAACTGAAGGAGTTAGTTACCTTAGTTACCTTATCGCATCCCCCTTAAAAGGAAGCAATCGGGGCAAGCAATAAGAGAGGTTTAATATTTGCGAAAATACTAGAATCGCTATTTTACATAATAACGGTCGGTAAACTCTTCGGAATCATGCGTAAAGCCATTAAAGTCAACGTATCAACCTAAACGTAAAAATCTAAAGTTAAATCGTAGCAAACTCAACTGTAAAATCGTAAATTAATAACAAACTGTATCAATAATAGAAGTTTTTAGGATCTTGGAATATGTATGCAGTAAATTGAAAATCCTCGTCATATGCGTCGGTGGTGTAATGGTCAGCATAGTTGCCTTCCAAGCAGTTGATCCGGGTTCGATTCCCGGCCGACGCATTTCTTTTTGCATTTTGTTTAACGATGCCGCACATGGAAGTTCTATCATGCCAAAATAAACCATACCTATAAACATATTTCAGAATTACATATTTCTTTTTTTTCACAGGAACTCCAAATCTCCTGTTAAGTTATGTTGATAACCAACTCACAAATATTACAAGCAAATATCTTAGAATCATTAAGTCACGTGATATCTACAATGAAATAAATCATTTATATTGAAGTTCTTATGTTCTGGGTTGTCTTCAAGTGCATCAAAAATAATATCTATCACAAAATAAAAACACCCCCTTTTTCAAGACAGTTAAAACCATTAAAAACAGATTATTTTTTCGACTTTCGTTTTTGACTGTACCTAGTTACAGTTGCATCTGCTGCGGGGTAATTGCGTAAAACACAAAAAGATGCCAATCGATAGCAATGCCTTTCATTTTGACATCCACTGCTTTATAGAGGTTATGAGGAGCAGGATCACGCATCCTGTATCCCACAATAAATTTTGAATGGATTTTGGGACATTGCACATTATACTAGTTGCGCGGTAACTCTGCTTGCGCGATGCAGGATTTTGAGTGCCGTAATGCATAGTTCGCATGTGGCGATGTAGATGCCGCCACAATTTCATAGGTTTGGAAAATTCGTCTACTTGACAACGTAAAAATGTTAATGCCTTTATCATTTTACTAAACTCTTAAATTTATTTTTGCATGCTATGTTATAAACTAGCTGAACATGTTTTTGCTATTCTAATTATATTTAACACCATTATACCGGGTCAAATTGAATTAGCTAGCGAAACTCCTCAGACGTGATGGATATTGAAATCGAAACACGATAAAACAAAAAAAAACAGATTTTGTCAACTCATACTTCAAACAACACAACAAAAAGTCGTTGACCCCAATAAAAATATTCTAATTCTAATCTATTTTTTATTTTGTCTTAATTAGATATCGACGTCTGAGGAGTTTCACTAGCTAATTTAATTTGACTCTGTATATACCATGTATAAAGCAAATAAAATATTTATTAATTAATGTTTTTTCGACTGTAATATAACTATTTTTTGTTAATGCTGTAATGTACAACTGTTTTTTGTCCCAAATAAATAAAATAAAATAAATAAATGTTGTTGAATTGTCTGAATGAAAGGCATAACAATTGTAAGTGTGTTACGTAATTACCGCGCTGATGTTTTTGATAATTAGTTACCTTCTGGTCTGTCGTGTTCCTCTTCCTCACAAAGCTGAGGGTCGTAACTCCATCCACCATACTGCCTGTCTCCTTGGACAAGTCCTGGCGCTGGTCGACCCTGGGTGCGGAGTAGCCTGAGACCCAGGTGTCCATGAGGAATGGACGACCAGACCGCGCGTCCACCCAGCCGATAATTGCGTCGGATTGAGACTGAGGAATAAGAAGGAATAAGATTATTGTATTTTCTATTTATCTCTTGTGCAAGAGGAGTTGATTGCACTGATAATGTCACAATACAAGAATATCTTTGTTTCGAGGAAAGATAATGTTTGACGAGTTGAGGAACAAACAACAAGAATTAATTAATTTGTCTGTTATCTAAGCCCATTTAGGCATTCAGCTGTTTTCTTGCCAATGGTGAAAAATAGTCGCTTTCAAAATATTTATGTAGGGTGACTGGTAATTAGTGACAGATACTAACAACAAATACATGATTGTATTCATCATAATAAACAACTTTCGCAAAGAAAGGATTTTTTTTTTAGTAACCAAGCGCTTGACCCCAATCACCCCAATAGAATATTGAGTACCTAAAAAGAATAATACACCATCAGCTGTAATTTAATTTAGTTACTAATCCCTTTTTACAAACAAAATTATTCCACTTTTATCATGCACAAGCTGACCCGACAGACGTTGTCCTGTCTTAACTATGAATGTCATATGTTGTTTAGTTTTAGTTTTGACTATTGACTATTAACTAAAACTATCGACTTATTTATCAACCGATCCATCTGTGTTAAACGATATTTGCAGCGCGCATTCTGTCAATCGCTGACAGTTATTTCAAACAACTGACAGTTATGTAAAATTAATATTGGCGTTAAGTTTTCTCAAATTTTGTAACGTTCCGATCAACTTCTTATTTTTTTATTTCTTATGATCCTTCTCCTGACAATAATGAAGACAACAAAAAAAAACAAAACAAATTGAAATCGGTCCAGTCGTTCACGCGTGATGGCGTGACCAAGGGAAATAGGGATTCGTTTTTATATATATAGATTATTCTTGTTTCATTCATTTAACAACCGTACGGACTGCGCGCGTGCTGTCAGCTGTTAGTCCCTTGACCCCGTTCTGTCTCATGTTACATGAATGAAAAAAGAATAATGCATAGTAAAAGTGGAATAAGTAATTTTGTTTGTAAAAAGGGATTAGTAGGTAACTAAATTAAATGACAGCTGATGGTGATTCTTGTTAAGTACTCGTTACTTTATTGGGGTGATTGGGGTCAAAAGATTGGTATTTTTTTTTGGAAAATCCATAAGTGCACGCCTCATAATCTCATTCAATTCTATAAAAAATATACAACGAACGCAATGTCCAGTCGTATTTTTATATTATTAATTGCAATTATACTACTTTGAATTAGAGCGTGATTTTTGAAAGGACTTAGTTTTCGATAATACTGAAGCGTTTAAAATAAAATGGACTCGATTAGTTAAGTTTTTCGGGAGTAATCGTGACCACGCCAGGATCCATACACACAGACACACTGACGTCCACAGAATATTTTTTAAACAGTTTTTTCATTATTTTAAACAGCAAGAATGTCTTTCGAAAATAAAATGAGTGTTAAAAATAGTGTTTTTTCTTGACGTTTGTGTGTGAATATTATTCTACAAGTGCGATATGAAGTAAATAGAGACAGTTTTAGTTCAAGGAATTACTTGTTCTTGGTAAGGCGAGAGTAGAGCACTACCTCACGCGCTTCGCTTATGAGGCGTGCAATAAAAAAAATGGTTTCTTTGGGAAAGTTATTTGTTATGTTGAGTACAATCACGTTCACTAATTACCACTCACCCTATACAGGATTTTTTTTTATCCAGTGATTCTAGACCATCTAGCGCAGAAATGTCTAGTCGGCTATCAAAAAAAAATCTGCTGTTTCATAGAAAAGTAAAAAAAATTATAACTGACGAAAAATTTCTACAGTAGGGGAAACTATGGGGGGGGGGGTGATATGCTGAATTCATGGTTACAGTTTGCGCACTGGTTAAAAACTTATCCTGTATAGGGACCGGACTTAAGGCGCGGTTACCTTCCGATGCCCGCAAGCGACTTACGCCTACAATGCCTACACGCATGCGGGCGCGGGAAATATCACACCGGAAATTCCCCAAATCTATTTCATGACATAGATTTTTGGATCACACACACTGCACACTTGAGAAACCCTAAAAACCATTACTTAAGGCGCTTCCCTGGCCAAACGACCTTGAGCGTTCGGTCCTTCTCTGTCACGCTCTGTCCCGCTCCCTGCGCACGCCCATTTATCATAGAATTCTCAAACATTGTGGAATTATTTTAATAAAAAAAGACAAGTGAGCTTTCGAAATAAAATAAAACGACAATTATTTAGATTTTTAAACTATCTATCCATTAGTGTAATCCTTAAATTATTAGATCGTCACCTTTAACAAAAGATGCATGCAATCAATAATTTTAGTCCCTTTTTTATAAGGAGATTATAAATGTATTTACAACACATAAAAACAAGTAAGAACGACCCATGTGATGATAGGATAATGAACATTAATAATGTGCTTTTAGATGTAGTTTATTACCGATATTGAATGAGTTAATAGCCTCTGAATAACGCACTATGGCAAGGTTTTGGTCGGGGTACCGCCTTAACGTACCATCTTCCTGTTATCACTGAATCCGATGCCAGTCCAGTGCTTGCTCTGCTTGGTGCTGATAGTGAAACGCACAGAGTCCTTTCCCCGCACCTATAACATCAAACAAAAAGATATGTTAATATTTTATTTCACATAAACCTACATGGGCACTTCTTATGAAACGTCAGAAGCTAGGTGCACGGATCCAATTAGTCATTTCCTGTGGAGAAGAGCCGGCAAGAAACTTCACAGTAACCATTTTTTAATCAAAATCAAAATATTTTATTTAATCTAAACCTACATGGGCACTTATGAAACATCAGAAGCTAGGTGCACGGTTCCAATTAGTCGTTTCCTATGGAGAAGAGCCGGTAAGAAACTCAACGGTTACTTTATTTTATAAATAATTGGCTTTACAATGTTTTCAAATTACACTTTTATGGTATGTTATGGTATGGCAGGACAGTGTAGGTGTGTCAACAATTACTAGGTACTTAACAAAATAGAAAATTGTCAACAATTCGAAGCATTTATGAGTCTACAAGACTTGGGCTGCAACATTCTCACATTCACAAAATAGAAAAGAAAAAATAAAATAATAATAAATAAAAAACAATTTAAATCAAATGTCATGGTTGTCATTACAACTAGTTGAATCACTGGTTCAATTGGTGTGAAATCGAATGGATATCACGTCCACAAAAGCCACTAATGAAGAGTTTAAATCACAATAGTACATACCTGTCCGAGGTACTCCCACGTGGCCACGTAGTCGCACGACGTGTGGTTCGAAGGGTCGCATTCCGCTGGCAGACGCCATTGTCCACCACATTTGTCCGGGAGAGGTAAAATTCCGCCGGAGACTGATACTTTTGTTTCTTCTGTAAATACAAACATGAATATGTGAAACAAAATGGATATGATTAAGAATATGGATACGCCACGGCTTCTTTATAAGTAGTACAACATTGTGCTTTTAACACTCGCAAGCCAATTGACATAGAGAACTAACAAAATTCATGCTAAAAACCCTTTGGTGAGATAACTTGCTACAAAGCGCAGTCGTTATTTTTGGCTCGTCTTGTTTCAGAAAGAATCTATCGTGCATTGCGTGCTCTACAAACCATTTTTTTTCTAAAACGCGATGTGATGTTAACCGTCACCACGTAATCAGCTTATAGCGTTCCCACTGCTGGGTCACAGGCCTCCTCTCTTTTTGGGAGGTAGTGGGCCGTAATCCACCACGCGGGCCCAGTGCGAGTTGGTAGATGTGACATGTCTTAGATTTTTTTGGCTCTAAGACATTCCGGTTTCCTCACGATGTTTTTGTTCACCGTTTTAAGAGCAGTGGTGATGAAATAAATTACACAAAGTACGCACCTGCCTGGGTTCGAACCCAACACCTACATAAAACTTGTAAGTCGTGGCCACTGGTCCACCACTGCTCTCACGTAAGTACTGTATGTAGAGGCATAATGTTTAACAGTGGACTGATTTAAACTGAATTACATATTTGGCACTTTTTACCGTCTAAATCTTCGTTCTAGCAGCAAACAAACTCCGACCACTTTGTCTTAAAAGTTGCGTATCTCACCAAAGAAGTTGATGCTAGCGACGCCCCTCTGCGCGCCGTGTCCGTGGTACTTGAGCTCGTCCACTCTATAGAAGTCCCCTGTGGAGGCAGTTCCTCGCTCCAGCCCCGAAGGCGGCGAGTGCACGTAGTGTCCGGGCTCCTGTCCGCGGGCCCAGATCACGTGCATGGCGTCGTCTACGATTGAGTGGTCGGTTGGTTCCTTAGCCTGGAAAGGAGTTTGTCTTGTGATCATTAAGGCCGCGGAGTGAATTTTTTAAAGCTGAAATCATTTTATGTCTTATCTTCATCATCCATCCCTCCATCATACTTCATTGACATCTCATCACAAAACTCAACATGACAATATGATGTTTTAAACACGTTTAGCGTTAGGTGCATTTAGTGTTTTTTGTGAAAGTGCACCTTAGAGTGAAGTTACAGCTACTGAGTGCGCTCGTAACATCGTGGTGTTCGACCATTGGTTACCACAAGGCGAAATCGAAATCAAATGCAAAGAAAAAAAAACCAGAGGCGGAAATTGAGATCGATGAATTCTTCTTGATAACCGTCCGAAATAGATCAAGTTAAATTATCCAATAGAGGGAAAAGAAGAAATGGCAGAACAAACATATTATTAGAAAAACTTATTCCAGCGTTCGCCTTCGCATATAGGCTCAGAAAATGCATTAACTATCAACATTCTCATGTCCATGTCATTCACTTTTTGAGCCTTATCCAATAAAATTACAATGCTTTATAACTTTTATAAGGCAACTATACTCGAAAGGTTTAGGTAGTTAAATAAAGGTAAACAAAAAAAAACCACGTGACTCATAGACGTTAAACCTTTTATTTCAAATGTTAAAATCATATTATTTTGAGTCCCATAATAATAGGCTCTATTCTGAATCTGACTTTGAGGAACTATTTGTCACATTAATAATAAAGCGTTCAGTGGTATCATCAATTATTTTGTCTTATCAACAAGCCCAACAACAACAACTCGCAACTTTTCCAATTCTCAGCAGTCACATTAGCTAAAGCCTCTCTGGCAAATGAATGTTTAGGTCAGACATTTTAATAGTTTTATTTTTCTCGGCTACAAACCCTTTAACTTGAGCCCATATTAACTCAATTGAATTGCGCTTACAGTGGTATGGTGGCAGCCGCAATACAGTGACACCATATAACATTTTTTCTAATTCATCCACAATTTATAAGGCATCTTGTTAACCGACTAAACGTAATACCTGCTACTTCAGTTGCCATACTACGTCACAGGTGTACTCTTCAATTTAGCAACGTTATATAATTCGTTCTATTTTCTAAAAGGTTTAGGGAACCTGTCTTTTTGGGCTCTTTATAATAGACAGATTACAAAATATTATACTATTTTATAAATCTAACAAAAAATTGTGCTCAAGCAGAGTGTAGTTTATGAATAAATGATAAAGTTTAACATACATTAATAAAAGAGGAAACTATCGTATAAATCGCAAATAACATTAATTTTGTTGTAACGTATTTTTAAACAAGAAAGTGTCAACTATAAAAATCCCTTTTTACGATTTGTTCACCTTTATTTAACTACCTAAACCTTTCGAGTATAGATCCTGAAATCAACAATTGTTGTAAAATATAGTGGTGGTTACCTTAATCTTCTTTCTGAACATGATAGTGGTCACTCCATTCTCTTCGTAACCGGACGCCGCCGTGATGTCGTCGTGACCGCCCCAGAATGTGTCCACGCGGGGAGTTGACCTGAATGCATAACTTGTAGGTAAAGTTGCGTCTTTTCGGCAAAACCACTATGATTGCAATCAATATCTCATCCATTTTATCAGCCCGTGTTGTCCGTATCAGCTTTATTTTTTATCTTTTAGATATAATTCTTTACATACTTCCTTCTTGCTTCCGTCAGACCCAAGAGACTTATTAGACAATGGATCGGCGAACGTAGCATTGGAACTTGATTTTAATATTGCACTAATTAACTTCTTATACCTATATCGCGTTTTGACGACGCTCTGAATTTGAGCGCGGTTCAAAAATTGCGTGTTTTCTATAAATCGCTTTTCTGTCACTGACTCTATCAATATTCCGAAAAGTGACTAAACCGCTTATTCGCAACGCTATAAGCCGTCTGCCAAGGGCCCTTTTATAGTTCCGAATAGAGTATTTGACTATTATCAAAAATATTCATTAATTAATACTAATTTTGAAGATGTTACTAAAAAAAGACAATTTCTAAAATAAAATATAACATCGGTCGAAATATGGACAAGTTACCTACTTTTGAAATTATTCTTCTATCCTTGTCACGCAAAACGATCATTGTACTGAACAGCGCGAAGTTAAGCGTTCCTGTGTTGTGACTTCAGATGCTAATAATGCTGTCTCTGTTTAGCATCGACTTGTCAACACAGAACTTCGCCTTTTTTTTTGTTTTTTTTTTACTGTGGCTTAATATTTTTGTAGGTTTCGAAAATACATTTTTTTTTTAAACAGACAAATAGTCTATTGTGAAAGCACGTATTTTGCGTACGGAAAGAATACCTAAAACAAAGAAGAAATAAATCTCACTTGTCCCTAAAATAAATATCAAAGTCTCACCTGTCTCTGGTATAATAGTCGAGCACTCGATGGTAGTTACCCTTCGCGGAGCCGATGACGATGTCGGTGCAGTCCATGGGGTTGAAATCGAACTTAGGGACGTACTCGTGGTCGGGGAAGTAACCTAAAACGTACCAGTTATGTTTTATAACAAGTTAAGATAAAGTAGGGAGACGGAACTGTGGAAGAAGTTGAAAGGTGTGAATTATTTCATCGACTTTAGCTGCTGTTAAAACTCACTTCACTCACAGAAGTAAGTTTGTCTAAATCCTTTGGTTTTATGTTTTATTTAGACAGATTTTAGTGTTTTTTTTTTTATTGTTTCACTATGATGATAATAATTTAGGGATCTAAAACTAGAAAGAAGTAGAAGTGTCTAAGGTAGGTAACATAGGAAAGTCTTCACATCTAGATAAATAGCGACTAGATCTAATCTTGCAAAGAAATAGGTACTAGACTACAAAAAACAGGGATTTTCAGAGACGTTCAGAAAAGAGATTCCCATTATTTCCATAACATTATTCTTCATTTTGGACCTATAGGTACCGCAAACATCTTACGACTGCCTGAAACCAGCCTAAACCACAGATTAAAACATTAATATTATTGTTACCTACGAGTACAATAACGTATGTACAAATTCACTGAAGATTAATTCTTAAAACACACAGTACCAGTTTCTCGACCGCAAATGATCGCAAAATTAATGTGACAAATTGTCGAGCGCGCGTAAACTGCTGTGATTGGCTGTTGATAAACCATTCAACCAATCACAGCATTTTACGCGCGCTTGACAATTTGTCACATTCATTTTGCGATCATTTTCGTTTCAGAAACTAGGCCACAATCATACAAAACGGCACTGAAATACAATTACCTCCTCCTTTTCATTAAAGATTGTTAAAATGTATAAAAGAGTAAAGGTAAATAAGTAACAGTAGAAAATAAAAGATATAACAAAAGAATAGGTTGATGACTGAAACAACAAAAAAAACACAGGGAAAAAGATAAGTCAGTAAAGATAAAAGGATTGAAGAAAAGTTTTTAATATTAAAGGAATAGGATCGGAGGAAAAAGGAATAGAGGTAGCACCCAAAAGCCCGGCTAAGCTTAGAAAATATTAAAGCAGAAAATTGAAAGCGAATATTGCTAACATGCAAGATTTAAGTATTTAGGTACTGTGAATGTTCATGTTGGTATCTCTTTCTTTCATGCAAGAGTCAAATGAAGGGAGGTACTTATTCTATGAACGACAGTTACGTATGTAAATACAGTATTGTTATAAAAAGAGCATGAATATTGGAGACTTGATTTGCGGGATTAGGTACTAAATAGCACTATTAAAAAATTCATCTCCAATTTTCTTACCCTTAGTTTGAAAATTATACCAGTCAAAATGATAATTCTATCTGAATCATCTATTTCACTCGTTTCAAGAAAGCGTAAAATATTAGTGTTAAACACAGAAATATTTTAATTACCTAATTATTGACAAGTGCAGCAAATTGCTATACAAATACATCTAATTTATATACAAACACATTCATTGGTATTGATTCACAAGAAAAATTTTAATAGTCCAAAGCAACTTAATAATTCGACATCACTGTGGATTTCGCCCCTAAATAATTGTTTTGATTTGCGGCTCTTTTTATTTTCATAAGGTAATTCCTTCATTGAGATTTTTGCATTGTTTTCGAGGCTGGATCAGTTTTCCATTATCTTTCGAATTCTTTTAGGTACTTACATACTCTTTTGCTTTACCAAGAAGCAAAAGAAATTTACATCATAGGCAGCTGATTGTTATACAAGGAAGAATGCGCTCTAATTATTAATCTTAGTTTTAGATATTGCTGCTCAATATGTGAATTATGTATGTATGCAATTATTTATGAGAAATAAATTTGCTCTTAAACCAACAAAAAAAACGCAACTTGCACCACAAATCACTAAATGCATGTAACGTTAAACGTATTTAAAACATCATTCTGTTTCTGTCATCTTCAAATGATGATGACGAACGATGTTGTAAATGTATTTAGTGATTTGTGGTCCATGAGCATTTATTAATTTATCATAATTATCAATACCAATGAACCTGTAAGATAGTGCAAAGCATGTGGCGTTACCTGCTTCGTCTGTAAGTCCCTTCACTAGCAATGTCTCTGGTTCCAATGCTGCGATAGGTTCAAGGGCAGGTTCAGGAGTAGGCTCAGGACTAGGTTCTGGATCAGATATAGGTTCTGGGTTCGGTTCTGGCTCGGAACTAGGTTCTGCGATTGGTTCGGGATGAGAAGTGGGTTCTGGGTGGGAAGTAGGCTCAGGGGCGGGTTCAGGATGAGAACTTGGCTCAGGACTAGGTTCTGGCTCTGAATGAGGCTCTGGGGTAGGTTCTGGTTCAGATGTAGGCTCCGGCTTCGATTTCGGTTCGGTTTCTACAGTCGGTTCGGGATGTGGTTCGGATACTGATGTCGGTTCCGGTTCCAAACTCGGTTCCGGTGTGGGTTCAGGGGTTGATCTAAGTTCAGCTAATTGTTTAGACTTTGGTTTGAACTTTGGCTTAGTTGTAACTTTTGGTTTGTGTTCCACACTGGGTTTGGGACTAGGTTCCGCACTGGGTTCCGGGGTTGGTTCCATACTGGGATCGGGGGTGGGCTCAGCATGGGGTTCTGGGGTGGGTTCAGCATGGGGTTCGGGGGTGGGTTCAGCATGGGGTTCGGGGGTGGGTTCAGCATGGGGTTCGGGGGTGGGTTCAGCATGGGGTTCGGGGGAGGGTTCTGGTTCGGAAGTAGGTTCCGGGAAAGCTGTGGGTTCTGCAGTGGATACAACAGAATGATTATGGGATTTAAGAGTTGATGTAGTGTCCGAATCTGTAAAAATAATTCATCATGCAGCATCATATAGTACAGCTTATTCCATCGCTACCTGATAGTTTATTTAGGCAGAAATGTTTTCTGGAAGCCCAGCAGGTTTCACTTCATACAGTTTACCTATAGATATTTACGTTCAACACTTACCAATTATACACATTGGAATTATAATAGCAAATTGCAATATTTTGAAGTTTTTACATTGATGTTCTATACAAAAATATAATTATGTTTAAATGTTTCACTGGGTATTTATTAGGTAGGCAGTACAACAGACCTCCAAATTAATTAGCTTTTTGTTGTTTTTACATTATCGTTATAAAGATCAAGTTTTTACAAAAATGATAACTATAATTATTGTTGCAATAAAATTAATTCCATTGCCAAGTTTCAAAAGAAATTTTCTCATGCTTTTTTTGTAAAAAAATATACGCATCGACTTGAGAACCTCCTCCCATTTTGCGTCGGTTATTTATAGTAAAAAAGTACATATCAGGTAGCGGCAGAATATAATAAAATATCGCAGTTAGTAGCCTCATATATTGCTATAATATTATACTTCTAAGTGCGGAGTGTCGCTTGGCTGTGGTGGTTCGTATAGCGTAGTGTTAAGTGTGGTGCGGTATTTATATTGTGATGGTTAGGTTACTTACTCGTGGGCTCCGTTACTGCGCGTTTTTTACGACCTGCAATATTGAGAAAGATTAATTAAAGACCAAATATTTATTATTTAGTATTATTATTATTATTATAAATTTTACAGGCAGCATCAAGACATAAAATCTGAGAAGAGACTTTTCAAAAAGCCTTAATTATAAAATATTTTACTTTATGGTTGTTTGAAAAATCACTCCATTTTTTTTTTTAATCTTAAGTATCAGGCCGTGGGTCTATTGATTTTTGTAAAGTACTGAATGATTAAAAATAATAAAAAAATATTGGAGTATTTTAATTCCAAGTAGACTAGGCATTTTGTACTCAATCATTATCTGGCATTAATATCTGTATAAAAAATTACATACAAATCACTTTTAAGTGAGGAAAATGTTTCAACGAGAACTTCTTACCTTTAGAACTAGACACCTTATAAGAAACACTAGTTTTCACCGTGACGTCATCGCCAAGGTTCTTGAAATCAAATCCGTCAAGCGAATGCATAGCAACTCTCTTATTCCTATTGTCATTCTCTGGTACTTTCGTCGGTTCCGGTTCAGGTTCTACACTCGGTTCGGGACTCGGTTCTGGCTCAGAAATCGGTTCTGGTTCAGATTTTGGTTCTGGGATAGCACTAGGTTCCGGCTCAGCACTAGGTTCAGGAATGGAACTAGGTTCTGCTGTTGGTTCTGGCTCGGATTTGGGTTCTGGGCTTGGTTCCGGTTCGGATGACGGTTCTGGACTTGGCTCCGGTGCGGAACTTGGTTCCGGTTCTGAACTGGGTTCTGGCTCTGCTTTCGGTTCTGGTTGTGGCAGGGGTTCGGTTTTTTGTGTGGTTGCTGCAATTATTAGGCAATTTTTTTTTAAAGCTTTTCTAGTGTTTTTTTGTTAGTTTCGTATTATTTTTTATTTTTATTATATTTCTTTTTTAAGGCGGAACCTTCAGGGTAGCCCGTGAAATTCAAATTTTGTTACGTTTTTTGCAATTTGCAGGTCACTGTCAGGTTGTATTTTGATTAAAATATGATTCGCGACCGTAAAAAATATCAATAATCATTGGAATCAGCAATACATCTCTTTATGTTCATATTACCCTATTGAATGACTATTTCATGAAATCATGACATTTGCGGGCAATTCTACTATATAGAGTTGTATTGCTGATTCTAATGATTATAATTCTGTAAAGCCATATTTGATACGGTCGCGAATCATATTTAGATCACCATACAACCTGATACTGACCTGCAAATTGCAAAAAACGTAACAAAATTTGAATTTCGCAGGCAACCTTGGCGCATGCCGCTTAAACCAAACCCTTCTAGTAGAAATATTATCGAATGCTACCTTTAGCATCCATAGGGGGTCCTAACACTGGGAAATTTTTGCACTGCTTCGTTATACCACTTGGACGCCAACCAACACCTGAAACACAAGCAAAAGACAGTTTAATTTTAATTTGAATTGTTTGTTTTTATCGTTTTTATCACGGACGCTTTTAAAGTGCACGTCTTTTTACATCTTTCTCACATGTATAACTTCAACATGAATGATGTAACCATTTTTTTTTTTTTTGTAATGTTATATTGATTTAAAAGAGTGTCCATGGAGTTTCTTGCCTGTTCTTCTCCATAGATACCTACTACGCTTTGGAATGGGCAACTAGCTTAATTTATCTGACTGACCCACCCCTTGACAATTTTTAAAGTGCCTGTAATTGGTTTATTTGAAATAAATGCTTTGAGTTGAGCATGAGTTTGAGTTTTACAATGGGACACGTGTAATATATTATATATCGGAGTACTAGCTTCTGCCCGCCGCACGGCTTCGCCCACATGGATATCGGAAATTATCCCGTGGAAACGTGCTTCGGGGACAAAAAGTAGCCATTGTTACTCCTTATAACATCAGTGCCGTCAAAATCGGTCCAGCCGTTTCGGAGACAGCCAAAATCGGAACTAACGCTACCATCTTGTTTTGTCAATACAATTTCTGAGACCATTTCACAAAAGCTTACCAACAACGCCCCTCTGTCAATGTCATTCAGTGGCCAAGAGATACTTGTAGCACTCTAGGTAGTTGATGACGTCACTCACCCGCATACGACCTACCGTTGACCATCATGATGAGTTCGACCTCGGCCTCTTCCTTCAGGATCCTCCAGTACTGGTTGAAGTGTTTGGACTCCTCTCGCACGTTGTAGCTACGTGTCGATAACGTCACTCACCCGCATACGACGTGCCGTTGACCATCATGATGAGTTCGACCTCGGCCTCCGTCAGGATCCTCCAGTACTGGTTGAAGTGTTTGGACTCCTCTCGCACCTTGTAGCTACGTGTCGATTACGTCACTCACCCGCGTATGACGTGCCGTTGACCTTCATAATGAACTCGACCTCGGCCTCCTCCTTCAAGATCCTCCAGTACAGGTTAAAGTCTTTGGACAGCTCTCGCTTGTTGTATAAGCCCAGATTCACTTTCTTGTCCTTCCATGGCGACTCTGTGGAGATAAAAAGTGAAGAATAACATAAATGTTACATTTTTTATTCTGACAAAGCCACGAGTTTTTTTTTCTGTGATAGATTACAGCCCAGTCCCTCTCCAAGAGACGAGGCCTCAGTCCCAGCAGTGGGAACATTATAGGCTCATTATGAATTTAAATAATACTCACTCTTATTACACCCTTTCCCGTAGAACCCATAAGGACAGTAGCACATCTTGGTCGGGGACTCAGTCGCGTTTACATCAATGCATTTGCCTCTCAGCCCGCAGTCGTTATCATCGGAACACTCGTCGCTGAACTGACAGCGCGGGCCGGAGAACATCTTGTTGCATTTGCAGCGCCCGAGGATGTAGAAGCCGTGACCTGAACACGTTTCGTGGTATTCTTTGCCTGAAATTGAGATAGAAATATGAATTAGCTTGCTTGCATTTGACTGTATGTAATCAAAATGAAATACAATCAAAAGTCATTTATGCAAACTAGGCTGCAAATCAGCGCTTTTTGGACGTGAAAATTACATGACAGTCGCCCCAAAACACCCGCCCTTCACCACTTCCTAGTGCTTAAGCTAGGAAGAAGTGGCGCCACAAACTGCCCAGCACCACAGCTGTCTGTTCAGTTAAAAGAACTGGATTATATACAATAGTAAGTATAAAGTAATTAACATCACGAAACACAAAAGGTAGTATTCGTGTAGGTATTCGACTAACTACCTGGTGATTTAAGGGGTGTTAATTATTGTTCAGATGCCATCTTTTATTTTTCTGGTAGCGATCAAAAAATAGAAAGACATTCTCATACAATTATCCAGTATTGACGGTGATTTCTTTACAAAAGCTGACAATGACAGCAGGTGGCTTTCCTATTTTATTTTGCTTATGTTCCCAGCATAGCCAGGGGTGGTAGATCTCCACGACTCAAGTGTTCACATGATCTGACCAAGATTATGTCTGGACTTTAAAAGAGACCGTGACCTTTCTTCTCAGAGTAGTCAGATAGGAAACGCCGACCTCATCTAGTTTAAAAAATATGATTGACGTGTAAAAGTGTTTGTACAAACCTACTTACAGAAATAAAATCATTTATCATTTATTGCTTACAAAGTTATCTATATAAAATATATAGGTGTATATCTTAGGGATATTGCTACCTATTCTCTTAATACTGCAAAGTATGCAATGTGGGGACGTCGATACGACAGTAAATTAAACTTTGTATATTATATTTTGGCGTTCCCAGTCTGCATACAAAAATTTAATCAAATATATCTATCCTATAGTTTTTCAAATTTAATGGTAAGATTCATTTGATAGTTTCAAAATAATCCTATGCAGTAGTATTGCCAGTGTTTTCATTGATTGTCGTATTGCCATCACCACGTTGTATAACTTCTTCATTTCGTCTGACTGTAGGTACCAAAATTATCTGGAAATGACACAGCGCACGCGCACGACTAAGTGCAGTAGCCAATGATATTATATTAAACATATATGTTGTGAGCGCGTAATGGTGAAGACTCGATGTCAGTCTGTGATGCCAACATTCGGTGATTGGTGGCCAGAATAATGTTTGGTTACATTCACGCGCAATTGACAACACTAGCTGTCTCTTTTTTTCTTGTTGTTTTTATAGGCTTTTAACAAGCCATCTTTTTTCTATCATTTTTACTTGTAGTGAAATGTTTTTACTCGTAGTGAAGTGTTTAACGGAACACTTTTTTCGTTTGTTTTGTGAGTGTATAACATACTTATCTGTTAATATAATATCATTGGCAGTAGCTAAATAAAACTGTATTTTTGTTAGCAAATAATAAAAACTCCTGTGATCGCTCTACGACATATCTACAGCCTTGTCAATCAAACCATACGTTGATAACTAACAATCTAATGTATTGTAATGAGATGTGCATTCATTAACATTCCGAACAGTGGCTGATTAAAAGCAGACAGATCATCCAATCAGATAGCGATTATTGGAATACCTTGCTAAGTACATGGTGGCATATATATCGACGCGCCACCGGTTACCATGGATTCAAATATCTACATGATTCTGACACCCCGACCCCCCCCCCCCCCCCCCCCCCCCGAGTTGAAATTTTTCGCATGCTAAAAAAAAAAAAGTTCCATAGATTTTGACCGCGTAAGAAGTATCTGTGACTTATGCTAGTTTTGCCTAAAATTAAAACGACTAATCAAACGAATTGTTTATTTGAAGTGGATTGTATGATTATCAGTTTATTTGTGTGGGTTTGGCGACAACGGTTCCTACAGTGAGTTTGTTGCATTGCACTTCCGCTGTTTTTTCTGTTCCGTGTTCAAAATCATGCATTGAAGCCGTTAACAGGTTGTGCGTCTATGTCCCTGTCACCCTGTTATGTAGCTGCACAAAGAGAACTGAATTGCTAAAGTCAGTTAAATGATATTGAATGTAGGCTAGATTAAATGGCCATCGTAAACTATACTAAATAATATGTTCAGAAAATGTTTTTTTTTTTAATTTCTCATAAAAAATATTCTTTGTATTGCATTTTTTTAATCGACTTCAAAAAAGGAGGAGTTTCTCAATTCGTCTGTATGTTTTGATTTTTTTTTCTGTGTTAACTCAGAACTTTTTTCTGCGTGAACCGATTTGGAAGATTCTTTTTTTATTTGATATTTGGTGCTTCACATGTGGTCCCATTTAAATTTGATCAATGTCTGACCAGTAGTTTTTGAGTTATCCTTAATACTGCATATTTTTTCCACTTAGTTTATATTGATGATGTGTTCATAATTTCCTGTCACTGTTATTTACATACCAAGTAGTGGTATACGAATTTGTGTGGGGTAGGTATCTTAACTAAAAAGTGAAAAATAAAATCATTTTTACAAAAAAACAACCGACTTCCAAAAACATAAACTAAAAGACGTGAAAAATAACTTTAATTTCGGAAGTCGGTGGCCAAAAACGAAAATACAAAACAAAAGACACCGACTTCCGAAATTAAAGTTATTTTTCACGTCTTTTAGTGTTTTTTTTTGGAAGTCGGTTGTTTATTAGTAAAAAAGTTTTTTGTCTGTTTGTACCTATACAGTGCAATATTCAGCCCAAAAACTACTGAAGAATTCATGCTCTACTGCAAAAATTTCAACTGATTGACTCTTCGACGCAAAGAAGAGAACAAAAGTCTTACAAATAAAGCGCGATACGCGACGCGAATCGCGCGCAACACATAGGTACCGCTCGTCGCGCGGCAGACGGTGCCTTTGTGTCGTGTCGCGTGGCGCGCCTTAAAGATGAGGACAAAAGTTGCACAGATCTATTTACTAACGAATGCATAATTTTGCATAAATTCTACAACTTAACTCATGATATATGTAGCTGTCAAAATACTATCAAGAGAATTTATCTATTCTAATGAGCCTCGCATATTTTCACGTGTTACCAAGTTTACCTTGACTCACTTCTTAACAGATCATTCGGATGCCAAACGATTACTGCCACATCTCGACAATCAATTATTTAGGTATTAATATATTAGCATTTATAATAAGTAAGTAAATTAGTTCGTTGCTAAATATTATTAAGATGTTACAGAAGTGAGATGATAAATTAATTTAATTTAAATTCATTGCTTTTTGAGAGGTTTTGACCAACAACGGTGATTACGAATACTTTCAGGAAGTGAAGGGTTAGAAAGTAAACCAGTTACAATCCAGTGGAATTATGGTCCAAAGGATTAGTAAATAAAGCAATCTAATTAGTGTATTTTTCCTAGGAAAAGTCTATGGAAAAGTGCTCAATAAATTTGCTACATGACAATGCTAGAAAGGTCTTTCTAGTGGTCCCGTTTACGATGTAGGTAGAAAGTTTTAAAGCCGCTTCATATGAAGATATCTGGCGCTTTAGGTACCTAGTCATTATGAGACTCTTCAAACATGATACTCACGAGGCAGTATGTCAATGTCGGAACAGGACCAGAATCTGTAGTTACTGCCCCACTCTCCCGCCTCCCTCTGAAGTTGTAGCGTGCAGTTCTCACACGTGAAGTCACTTGGTAGACGCACCTCATACTTCTGGGCACTGAAAAAAACAAATAATACATAGGTATTTATTCCATACATATTATAAACTAGCTTCAGCCCGTGGAATCATCTGCCTGTATGTCGGTCGGAAATTATCCCGGGACCGTGCTACCGAGACAAAAAGTAGTCTATGTACTTCCCCAGGATGCCATCTATCTCCTTGCCAAATATCGAAATCCGTTCAGTGGTTTAGGAGATAAAAGGTAACATACAGACAGTTATGTACTTTCGCATT
Organism: Griposia aprilina; assembly: GCA_916610205.1. Taxonomy (NCBI): domain Eukaryota; kingdom Metazoa; phylum Arthropoda; class Insecta; order Lepidoptera; family Noctuidae; genus Griposia; species Griposia aprilina. Next base: position 16,714,849 of record OU744307.1, on the reverse strand, counting down.
TATAATATTAGTATTAAAGTCGGTTTTCGTGTCTGCCTGGGTGACCGCGTTGTGCTTCTAAACTACGCAACGATTTTCATGCAGTTTTCAACATAACTTAGAAAATTTATTCCGGAAGGTATAAGTGTATAATACATTAATATAACAAAAAACTAAAACGGTTCAGCCGTTTGGAAGCTACGCTACGATGCCGCAGACAGACACACAGATACAAACGTTAAACTTATCTAACACCCCTCTGTTTCCGTCGGGGGTTAAAAATGCAGGTAACAAAGAAATTTCGATGTTTTGCCTAATAGTAAAAACCGTGCGAAGCAGGGTGCCTACCTACTCTCTAACTAAGTCCTTCAACGAAGATACGGCGCCGTCACAAATCAGTTCGAAACTTTGGAGTGAACTTTACAAACGATTAATTCGGCGGTCAAAAAACACATCGGAAGTCGCTCCTCCCGATAAAGTAATTCGAAACTTTGCAGTGCACCCAACACACGAAATAAAAAAACATCGGACGGGTAAGAACGTATCGGGAGTAGGGAGGGACTCCCGATGAGTTTTAACCCGTCCGAAAAATTCAACAGTCAAATGTCATTCAGTCCTATGTCGGTCCCAAAATTATTGTTGTCAAACTGCTGCTTGCCCTTGTTTAAGTCCGTAGGTGATGCTGAGTAGGAATGGCCTAGACCTAATGGGACTAGACCTCTAGGTGCAGGTCGTTAGTATTTAAGCAAAGTTTTATCTACTCTAAAGGTATTTATATAATAAACTTAAAAGGTACTTACGTAACATCATCTCGAACAAATTCAGTTCCACCGGCTCTTGGCGTCAGATCAAGCAGTGGTCTTTCCAAATCGTCCAATATCCTCAAACTAAATCCTCCCTGAAATAAAAATATACAAAATATGAACAAAAAGATTTCGCCCAACGTGGGGCTCGAACCCACGACCCTGAGATTAAGAGTCTCATGCTCTACCGACTGAGCTAGCCGGGCTGTGATGGTTTAACCTAAAGTAGTGATTACTTACTCGATGTGCGTATGCTAAATGCCAATGTACTGTGAACGTTGATCCAGCTAAAAACGAAGTTTTTAATGTGCCTGAAACAAAAAAGAACAAGCCATTTATTAACTAAATAAAAAATCTTGGTATGTAACATTTTGTTTAGATTTTTATTAAAAGTAGTTCTACATTTATAATTAAATTCCTAACCAACATCAAAACGTTAAAAAAAAGATTATTTTTAATATACAAATTACGAAAAGTCGTACGGTCAGTATAAATTGCTATCAACGCCATCTCGTATCGAGTAGTGAAACTCTTATCTTGACACCATTTGCATAGTTGTTACGCAATGACATGTAGATGTCGCAACTGGTTTTGGACGTAACATTCCGTTATCGGTGGGAACGGGTTTTATGCGTACAGTTTACTTTTTTTATTACATAAACTGGTTTTCTAATTAATTAAATACTTATCGCTTACGGTTTACGTTTGATGAAATTGTAGAAAAACCACAATAGGCCCGATAGAATCATGTTTTTTTGATTTAATAAATTCAACGAATTCTTTTAAGTTCTTTTTTACAAAATACTAACTTATTATGTATAAAGAATAGGAGTACTGTGATTATAAAAAATGTTTTTTACAAAATATCAAAACCAACCAATTGTTTCGTTAGTTGTAGAATTACTACTAAAGTAAGTAAGTAGGTAGGTATTCCCTAAGTTGTTATTGACACAACAAAACGTATATAATGTAAAAAAAATACCTATTTACTGACTAAAAAACAGTATTTTCCTCCTAATTTAACATTACCAACCAATCAAAGCCGACACATGAACTTCAGTGACCGTAACCTAAGACCCACAAAAAGCCTTTCGACCGTGACAGGACTCGAACCTGCAATCTTCGGATCCGAAGTCCGACGCCTTATCCATTAGGCCACACGGTCCTATGAGGAGGAAGGCCGTACAAGAGGGTAGCTTCCGAAGGTGTGCGCACGCAGCCAAACGTGCGGTTTCAGTGAGCCTTGGTTAAGCCATTTACACGTGGTTGATGACGTGTCGTACGGCTCACGCGATTACGGTCGATCAATTTCCATGAAGTTTTCATAGAAATTGGTCTAATAGAGTCTCGTCGCAATGTCGCGTCGCGCCTGTTTGCCGGAGCCTTTATGGTGTACATTTGATGAGCACGTGTAATTTCAAGGTTATTTCAATTAATGTTTTGCTTAGATGAAATGATATTTCAGAGGCCAGCGGGTAGTTACGTAACACTAACAGTAGGAATAGCTTTCATTTTGACAATTCAACAACATTCATTGCGTTATTTACGTTGTTGAGCAGACTAATTTTTCGAAGATATGAAGCAATGGATTAGCAATAAGCTTCAAAATGATTCAGATTGTGATACAGGGGCGGCCGTAGCGGGTGAATAAATGACATGCTACGCTTATTATGGCATACTTACTAATTACTGCGTAACACACTTTCGATCACCATCCGAAGGATTTTGAAGGAAATTCATTATCCATTGCTTCATAAATGTTTGAAAAAAGTTCTGCTCGATAACGTAAATAACGCAATGTATATTGTTGAGCTGGCAAAATAAATGATGTGGAAATTGTGAGTATGCTCCGCAATTACATTGCAGGTTGTTCATTGTTGGCTCATTTGGCTGTAGAGAATAGGGGACAAAAAACAGAACACTAAATGCGACACACTATCAATCAGAATCATTTTGAAGGATAAGTATTGATAGTTTGATACGTTGGCAAACCCTGAGTTTGGACTTTTGATTGTTCGTCAAAGACCAAATCTCGGATCCATACCTCAAAATGGGAAGGATGCTTATTATCCAATATCACATAAACCTAGCACTAAGCACTTATGAATCGTCAGAGAAGAGCGTTGATACGCAAGAAGTCGTAGGTACTTGAAAGCTTCACCTTCTGATCAAAGGGTTTCACAAAGACTTTATCCCAAACGTCAGAAAGTATCTTCAAATCCAAAATATTTATAGCAGCAATGTGTTCCTCTGTTAGAAACTCTCTAGAACGCACAATACAAAAACAACTTGAGAGATATGGTGGAAAAATCTTCATCTTGCTTGCTTCTCCCTCAACTGTTCGGTTGGTGTGGTCCATCCAAAGCTTGTCTGTAAAAGATCGCTTTTAGCGATACGACCGCCCATTGTGTCACCCTATGTAAAATTTCTACAAAAGAGTATTCTATTTTATTCTATTCGGTTCAGGAATGAATTGAGAAAGTTAATGAAAAAGTTATGAAAAGAATGAAGATTTGTTATGGTAAGAAACTGCTGTCTAATATCGTTGCTGCAAAATAAATGAAGATCAAAGACGAATTGAAGAATAAGCTGATTTGGTGTACGTAACTCCACGGCATCGGCATAGCGCGAATTTTGCTATTTGATAGAACTTCATAGTGAGGATAGGAGGAGGAGGAGAGGGAGGGGGGGGAGGTGGTGATAGGTGAGGTGAGATATTAATCTGTGAGGACATGTGTAAGCTAAGCATACTCAAAGCATACATTCTTTCCTGCATGAGTAGCATGGCCACTATAGAAACAGAAGAAACGGAAGACAAAATGATAGGTTGTAGAAAGGTTTTTATGGCGCGATGGCAAAACTCAAAAAAATAATGACTTTTTGTTAAGAAAGTGATTTGTCTTCTTTTCCTAGAGTAGAGATAGAAGTGGTCATGCTACGCATGCTGATTAAAAATTCAAAATTCAAGAAGATCAGAAACAAAAAACGATGTTAAAAAACTTAAAGGCTCCTAAAAACAGGCACGACACAAAGGCACGGCATGTCGCGCGACGACCGGTGCCTTAGAGTCGCGTGCGATTCGCGTCGCGCGTTGTGCTTGTTTAGAAGGAGCCTTAATGCATTTTGGAGATAACTAAGAAGTTCTATAAATAAAGAATCGAGAAGGATTGACAGAAAATCAGAAGATGTGTTGTGAAGGAATAAGAGACGTTTTGATCAAGAAGATTGTTGATGAAGTAAATTTTAGATTGGAGTGAAGTTTCATTGTTTTTATTTTATAACGTCACAGTTGATTTAATGTATTTTGAATTTTTTTAAATACAATAATACGAAAATTAACAAACTCTAATAATAAAATTCTCAAAAAAAATACGAACAAGAAGCACAAAAAGATTCGCAGCCGGTAGGATTCGAACCTACGCTCCCAGAGGGAATCTGATTTCGAGTCAGACGCCTTAACCACTCGGCCACGACTGCTTGTGAGTAGTGTGCGAAATTACCGTATATCATCTCCACATCCAATTTTATAGAAATTTGTTGTCCAAATCTACCAATATGCAGACAGCAATGTTTTATTTTCTATGAAACCATTATTTAACCAAAGTAATGTTACTAGAGCCGAAAATCATTTAGATTACAAAAATAATTAGCCAAAAACCAAACCTGTTTCAAAGTACTTATTGCAATGTACACCATAAACAATTTAAATTGTTCAACAACATTAATCACAAGTAGGTAGGTATACCAACTTAATAATCACAATCAGTTAGGTTATAGGAGGGCAAGGACGCCCTTGAGCCGCGTGCATTTCCCTTCGTCGTGTTGTCGTGCCGTTGGCTCAGTGAGTCAGAAATATTTAAAGTATGTAGGCATAAAATACTGTATCTACCTGGTGATATAATTATACTGGGTATCTATGATTCGGTATAAATCTGCTTGAATTTAGAAGACAGGCATCCTGTCTTTGGCGTAGGTACCTACCTAAAGATTAGTAAGTACGTAGGTACCTACTTACTTTTATAAATAAGAAGCATGAACGATCGATAGTCGGTAGCAGTACTTAACTCACACACAAAATTACTACTTGTCAAATTTTGGAAAAATCTTTTTCTTTTCAATATTTGTAAATATGTATCTGTCTCATAATTAATTTACCCGTCATTGAGTTATATTTAATTCTTTTTACCTATTGTGGTATAGTAATTATATTCTAGGTGCATCGTCTTCACATATAATTATATAATTAATGTATACATAATATTAAAAAACATTTTTAACAGAGTAACGGTGGAGTTTCTTGCCCATTCTTCTCCATACGAAACTACCTTTTGGAAGGGGCAACTAGAGTCAATTCAAAAGTGCCCTTTATGTGCCTATTTGAAATAAATGATTTGACTTTGACTTTGTAGTAATAGCGCAAATTAGGTACCGTCAAACGGGGTGAATAGGGGTGCAAGGTTGAATCGCAACGAAATTTTAAAATGGATTTTAACATCGAAATAATATAATTTGTTGGCAATAAAGGCACTTAATCGTTAATTATATACTAACACATTTGTCATTAGAGTCCTTGTTGGCAACAAACTATATTATTTCAATGTTAAAATCCCTTTTAAAGTTTTGTTCCGATTCTTCCCTGCATTCCTATTTACCCCGTTGGACGGTACTTACCTACTACTTAAAGATAACATTTAAGTAAGTACTTACGTACCTACTACTAATACCGACAGTAATTGGGCAAAGGTAATAAGGTAAGCAACAGCAACCTTAGTGCAAAGAGAATAAAGATCATTGTGATTTTGACAGACATGACAGTGGCAGTAACCTAACAGCAACCGTATTACAAGGAGAATACCGATCACTGTAACTTTGACAGTGATGCAAATTACTGAAAGGAGACAAAATCTTACTTGTTTTCATGTTTCTACTCATGAAAACAAGTAAGATTTTGTCTCCTTTCAGTTATTTTAACTTTGATTTTGCATCATTGTCAAAGTTACACTGATCGGTACTCGATCGGTGATCGGTAATCGAAGACGTGGCGAAGTCAATCGATTATGTTCAAGCATCTATTCCAGTCGTGCATGAATTTAATGACTGTAGATACATAGGCCCTAGTTACCTACGTAAGCTTTGCCGTTTCACAGAATATGTTTTTTTTTTTGTTTTTTTTTTTAATTAGGTACTAACTTGTATTAACATTTTGCACCACACGTACAAGTTATCGTTCAATACTAGTAATTACACATACAAATATAAAATTAGGTTAAATTATATAAAAGTAGACAAGGGTGTTTTACAAGACTCGCGTCGGGCCTATCTGTGGGAGCGTTAATGCACGGGTTGTCTCCTTTTTCTTTTGTGCATGTGCCGTTTAGACAATCCTACTTAAATAGGTATCGTCATCATTATCACTTCAGTCCTGAATCACCCACTGCTGGGTATTATAGGCCTACCCTTTTTTCTGTCATACTTCCCATTTCCGTGCGTCCCTCATCCATGTTTTATGAAATTAAATAGGTTAGGTACGTCAAGTGTGACATCTTTACTTTTCATGAGCAACTTGACCCATGAGTACTGTACGTAAATATTTCTCGATTACTAATAATCTGTTACATATTGTCGATTTTTCTACTTTTGTATCGCCCTGATATTAAATGGCGGCAAAATATTTATGTACAGTACTCGTGGGTAAATTTGCTCATGGAAAGTAAAGATTACACTGTTGATCATCTGGTATGAACCATAGAAATTCTATGCTATGAACTCTAAATATACTGGCCCAGGGATACCATATTTTTTCTGGGATGAATAAAGTATTATTTCATTTTTGTAGAACAATAATAAAGTACCTACACTGCATATTTTTTTTTGTTTTTTTTTACTTATTTATTTTTGAAAACACGGATTGTGTTACTTATCGTAACATTTAACAAGTATTTGTCTTTCTAGAAGATAGTTACAGCTTCTTTGCAATCAAAGTTTTAATTGAAATATTTGATCAGCTCGTTTTTAATTAAGTTTGGGGAAACTTTATACCTACACGAAAAAGAGGACAATACTCAATTTTAGAGTACGGGTGGTAACCCTACCCAGTGCTCAGTTAGTATTCAAATATGCAAAGTGACAGATTACAGCCTGGCACTAATGGCAATTAAGAAGTGATGATTGCCAGACTCGGTAAAATAACTATTAAATGTCTATTAAATAATGCCGTAAATTATGATCTTTATGATAACCTACAGCCTAGTTAGTGTTGCCAGTACACAATGTTTTGCCATAAAATAAGTGGGTAAGTACCTAAAATGCTGCAACTTTGCCTGGATTTTGACGTTTTTTGGTTGTATATCTGAACCTATTTATTATAATGGCGTTTAATGAATTTTAGACGGAAAACAGACCTTATGCCTTGCCAGGTAGAACTCAAATCTTTTTAAATCATGCTGTTTTTCCGAATTACAAGCACTCAAAGTCGTAGGCAAAGTTGTAGCTAAGAGACGCAACTTTGCCTAGAAAGATATCTAAGTAAATATAATGTTGATCTTTTCAGTATTTTTTTTCCGTATGCATGGGACACCGTGCTTGTCCCAGGCAGTTAGATTATCGCCATTAAGCTAATATATTTTTTTTCACAACTGATAGGCAAAGTTGTAGCAGGTACCACAAACTTTCCATACAAAAATATCGTTGACTGTAGGGTTGTCCCAAACAAAAACATTATTTTTTTAATACTTTTATTTACTTCTTTTTTTTAAAATTAAACAGATTGCTACTTACGAGTAAAAATCACCAATGCAATGCTTTTTTGGCAGTTATGTCTCTCATAGTTACAAATGTAACAAACAAACAATTCTTATAATATGGCTTTATATGAAAATATTATTATGTTCGATTATTATTTTATTTTATTTTATTTATTATGGGACAATAAACAGCTACAATATAAAATGTTTACAAATAGCAATAATAACTAGAATTAACAATATTGCAGCCCACTACATTATCCGCATGGTAACAAAATTAAGATTAGGTAAAAAGTGCCACTAGATTAGCAATACTCAGATATAGAAAAAAAAAATAAAAAAAAATATTATTAAAATACAATACAATTAATTAATTACGTACTTAAAAAAGAAAATAATAAATAAAATACATATAAATTATTGGATAAGATTAAAAATTTGGGATTGTTCCTTATTAACACAAATAAGAATTAAAATTATATAAAATAATAAAAAAAGGAATTGACAGTACAATACAATTATACAATTATGTTTTAACTTAGGTATTTTAAAACAAAATACTTGGTAACTTAAAATAAAATAAAAAAAAAACAGAAACATCGTAAATTATGTGGGTAACAGTACTAATAATAAGTCTTCTTCTCACTAAAAGCTAAAATTACCAATGTAATTAAATTTCAGGTACACAGCGTAGGAACGAAATTCAAACCTTTGGTATGAAACAAACATCTGTAGAAAAATATATTAATAAAAGCTATTAATAGCTACCCGTTTATCCAAAATCATGACTTCATATTTCTAGAAGCATCTTACATGAAAAAAGCCACCACACTCTTCAAAAATCTAATTCAATTATTCTGTAGGTATTTATGAATAGGAATCAGCCAAATTCAGCTGAAAGATTTACTACGTCTGCGATATGGGCTTCTTCCTCAGTTGACAACTCTGTAGGTCGACCAAATGGTTTGTTATGTACATTTTTGGATTTGTTGACAATGGTCCGACGCGGGATCCCAAACTGCTTTTCAGCTTCGTAAGATGAAATAACTTTATTTCGCACGAGATCTGCAGCAACTTCTAACATTTCCTCTGAGTAATCAGCATAACCACGGGCTCCTGGTTTTCCCCTGCTTCTCTTTTTGTTGTTTCCCATTTTTCATATAACTGCAACAAAATTAAGACTTACTTAAATACAACACACAATCCAAAATCACGCCTGTATTCCCCGAAGGGTTAGGCAGAGGTGAATAGTACACCCACATTCCACCAGTTATGTAAGTCCCATGTAAAAGAGGGCGAGCCTATTGCCACCTTCTTAGTCGCTGCACGCTTAACAGAGGGGTCGTGCCAGTAAGTCGGTACCGTATTGCCATATACCAGGCACAATTCTAGACTCCGGGCCGCTACTAAGAAGTTACTTAGATACGCTTTGTTAAAATCACAACGTCAGTCAAGAAATCATTAATGATTTGTATTCTGTTTGAACGTCAGGGAGGCCTTTGCATAGCAGTAATAAATATAGATTGAATGAAATCATATTAAAAAATATATCATTAATAAAATCCGACTAGTGACAACCCTAGACCTAGGCAAAGTTGTGTTACTCAAGTTTCCAAAACAGTGCACAACATTGCCTACTAAGTTACTGTGATGAAATTATGTCCTTTTCGTAAAAATATCAAACAATAAGGAAAATAGACAGTATTTTCTTACCTTGGGACGTTATTTCTGCTCGAGAACACCTTTTTTCTAGCTGAGACGGCAAAAGTTACAGGACACTAAAAAATTCCACCCACACTCACCGGTTTTTGTCGCACAACTGACCGAGTAATAATGTAGTTACCATTGTAAAAAAATAAAAATATGTTGCCCTAATAATGTAATGTTCCTACAAAATGGTAGAAAACAAGAAAAAACTAAGCAAACGCGAAATATCGTCATCGATACGAAATAGGCAAAATTGGGCTTACTTGGCAAAGTTGCAGCATTTTACGGTACTTATATCATAATTTTGTTTTTAACTGCTGGCAAGTCCTAGATACGAGTATCTTCCTGTTTGAATTAAATCAAATATATCTCATTTTGACACAAAAACAAAACCTAACAAGGCGAAAACAGGATATCAAACAAATAAAATCTGTCTAATGGTCAATTAGGTTTCTACCCTGCTTTTGAGCTTTGCCACAGCCGGGTATATACAGGTTGTCCCTGGAAGTATGGATCAAACTGAATAGGGGCGTGAGCAAGGTGATTTTCCATTTTTTTTAACCCTGAGCATGTCGGTGCAATTTTTTACGGTTCAAAAGCTATGACCAATTTGTTTTCTAGCTGCGTTAAAGTATTACCACAGGAAAGGCCCACACTTCTACAAAGTCCTGAAAAAAAAAATTGATAGCCCTGATAGTTTTTTCTTATGTTTTTTTTTTCTTTGAGCTGTGTGCGATGTGATTGAAATAAAAAAAATGGTCGTAACTTTTAAACCGTAAAAAAATACACAGACATTCTCAGGGTTAAAAAGTTTGTATTCGATTTGATCCATACTTCCAGGGACACCTTGTATAATACAGGGTGGAGAATGACGACTAGTCACTAGGTACAGTCACTAAAACCCGTTCAGGGGGTGATTCTACCCGTTATACTATCTACCGTTCTACCCCTAGGTACATTACCGTTGCAGGCAGATGACTAAGGGCCAGTTTCTCGAACGCAAGTTATCGCAAAATTAATGTGACAATTTATCAAGCGTGCGCGCTCGACAATTTGTCACATTCATTTTGCTATAGTTTTCGTTCGAGCAACTGGCCCTCTGGTGCGACCCTGTACAAACATTTTATTTAAATCATACCGTGTTTATTTGTAGGTAGTTTTGCAATAAATTCGAGTCAAATTCAGTTCAAAATTCGAAGACTTCACCAACATTTTGGCTTATAATTCAAAAACCTACCTCGATATGAGATTACAGCACAAAATAAGATTCGCAACAATGTAAGACGAGGATGACTCAGCCGAGGTCAGCGACCCCGAGGTCATCTGTTTGTAAACAGACTCGTTTTCATCTGGGTCTGAATTTCGGCCTGGCAGACAGACTGGACCGTGTGTCTAATTTATTGATTACAGTTGAGACATGCTGTCTAGTCGAAGCCACGTTTTTTCTTGTTTTTTGGCTAGTTTCAGAACCAGTTTTTTTTTTTTATATTTGTCTGCTTTCTATATTAGTGCTAGAAATTTGCCAACCAGTAAGGTTGAATTTGAAGTGGGGCTGATTGTCCAAGGTGTACCGGACGTGGATATATTTTAGTATTGGATAGACCATAGATATAAGAAAGAAGTTTTTATATTTCTATAGCGTAGACCGTAGAAGCCATTTAATTACAATGCAACCGTTAACCAAGACCTATTAGGCGCAGTCTTTAAGTCAATTACAGTCAATGAAAAAAACAAAAGTTCCAGTAGGTAACCTAACGCGAGGTTGCAGTAATTTTTAACTTTCTTAAACCTCTGTAAATCTAGTCTAATATAAATGTTTCGCAATAAACACATATTATAGAAAAAAATTACATGCCGTCAAGCGCTGTGTGAAGACAGAAACGTGATTAAAAAAATAATACTGACTATCGAATATGACGTGAATAACTGGCTCGATAAAAAAAAAACATAAAAACGACACAAAATCGCTATTTAAAACGTGTACCTTGAAGAGATTCCACAATAAAACCATGTAAAAGTTATGTCAAAAGATAAGGCTTATTGTTTTTAGGGCCTGATGAGAACACATTTTATAATTTCGATATATTATTTTTAAAATTTATACAAAAGCAGTTCAAGCGTTCGCACTAGCCGCGGCCGGCCAATGCCTGCCGAGACACACCGCACCGTCAAATCAGTAGGTACGTGTACCAACGATAGCTTTGAATTTAAGAAGGCACAAAGCCACACGCATGTCACGGACAAGCCTTTAGCGTTAAATGCTATACCTCAGGCAGCTGTGTCGAATGGATAAATAACACTGTTAACCAGCCCCAAAATAATTGGGACAATTCTAAAGGCTGATAGTGATAACACATTGGTGTTAATAATATTAACAAAATAATAAGTTAAAATTACCTTTAGGCATGCCACATGGCGGCTTCGTTCTGGAATTATCTAGAAAATCCAGGTCGTACCTCCTGGCCGGAGGGAAGGTCAGGGCTACATGTCCATACACACTCACACAACAGTACACTAATAACAACACTACACTTAATAACGACGCCATCTTGATTTTATGACGCACTCACTTCATCACTTTTCAATTTAGAACGTCCTAATCATTGTTGGTATAAACAATTTTTCTATCTCGTCATATTTTGTTTTATTTTTCTCTTTTGTTTTTCACTGGTGATCAACGTTTGCTATCTCAAAAGATCTGTAACAAAAGAAAATAAAGAATGTTATTATAATTATCATTTAGGGCGCACACAGCACAAGAAGAAACGGCTAGAAGTGCTTAGTTGATAAGTAAGTATCCATGAAACGTTTCGACTAAAACGTAGCTATCCAAAGGTAGAGGTTATACTATAGATACCGTCAAACGGGGTGAATAGGGACGCAGGGGTGAATCGTAACGAAACTTTAAAAGGGATTTTAACATTGAAATAATGTAGTTTGTTGCCAACAAGGGCACTTAATCGTTAATTCTATTACAGTAAACACTATTAGAGTCATTTTTGGCAACAAACTATATTATTTCAATGTTAAAATCCCTTTTAAAGTTTCGTTACGATTCACCCCTGCTTCCCTATTCGTCCCGTTTGACGGTACACCTCTTCCTATCCCAGCGAGTAAACCAGGCGTGATGTTATGATATGTATCTAAAGTTGAGCTCATGAACTCAAGACAGATATTTGGCAATATGTACGGTAGGTATCTTTAAGCAAAGTCTTTTTAATTGGTATCTTAAATCTGTTTGCATGTAGGTATAAGAGGCCGCAATAAGACATGGCTGCAGGCTCAGACGAAAGCTTTATCCATGTAATCATGGCATGTTGTATAAACAGTGCACATAATTATACAAACCCCCCCCCGTGGGAAGAAGGCGTGAGTTTATGTATGTATTATACAATGATCACAGGTAACCATTTTTTTTTCTTACGTTAAGGTGCCTATGCCTATTATTACACACACCCACACATTCTGCCAACATTGAGAAGATAATGGCCGCTCACTCATACTTCAAACAATACGTAGGATGTTGGTCTCAAGGAAACAACCTACCACCCCACGTAGTGCCATTGTATACACGCCGGTAGCCAACCGTGACTGCCTTCTAAACGCTGCGTATTCGCTAATTATTTCAGACAGATATGGTGGGTTAAGAGTAACACGTTACTGATTGGTGGACACGGATGCAAGAAAGGTAAAATCAGGGCTGAAAGCGGAGCGAGAGCGCATAGGAAGCCGTCACCTCCTTCTGCGCAGCAGTAATGCTCGCGAAGGAGGAGGCGGAGCGCATGAGGGAGAGGCAATCGTTGCGCCCTCACACCCCTAGTCGCCGCAGGAGGAGACACCCTGGGCGTCGGGAGTCGATAGCCGACTCCCGGCCACCGTAGGCGCGGGCTTGCGGACGGCAAGCAATGGGCAGCTCGCCGTCCGGTAAGGACCAGTCCCGGGTCGACGGCGCGGCGTGTTGAGTTCCACTCGCGCCTCAAAGAGATGTCAGCATAATTGACGGGCTCCGATAGGGCCGATGCCTGCAGGGGTCGCGGATTGTTCGAAAAAGTTACCGTGGTCCTGGCGCACAAGCAACAGAAGGAACACGGGTGGGTTTTAGTCAGTAAGAGTCTGACACGCCCTCCTGCTCCGCCCAGGGCGGGTGTGGTCATATGATGATTTCCCACCAAAAACAAAATGGGGTGAAAGGTAGAATTTTTCCAAACTACAAAAGGAGGAGCCACTAAGAAGATATCACTAGCGAGGAACATCTCTCTCTATCTCTGTCTCTAACTGCCTCTAACTTTAGATTAAGCAATTGTTTAAAACAGCCCAGAGAATAAGCAAGCTGAAGTGGCAAAGGGCCAGCTATATTAGCCGAAAGACTGTAGACTGTTGTAGCTGACATATATACTAGAGTGGAGACCGTGAATTGGCAAACGCAGCACACCCAGCAGATGTCTAGGAGTGACGAATGATGATCAAATGAAATGAAATCGTAATTTATTCAAATTAGGCCGACAATCAAAACTTTTTTAAAGCTAGCCGGGACGAAGGAGTGGCGTAACAAACTCCCCACCAGCACAGATGTATGTTGAGTTAGAAGAACTTGACCATCTCAGAGAGGCTGAAAATTAACTTAGGGTCGAGTAAAACGGATTAAGATCATAGAGACCTTTGTCCAACAGTAGATTCCTTTAGGCTAATGATAATGTAAATGGTGATAATATATTGGAATGGAGGAATGATAGACAACATCAAACTACTACGGAAAAAACTTCATAACGACGAATATCTACAAAAACAATTTGCAAAGAAAAACAAGTGCCGATGTTGATAAAAACAATTGAGTAACGAGGGTATGATTGCAGTAATCAAGTTACATTACACGTTGAACGTTGGTATCGGTAAATAAGATCAATTTCGTTATACGTACTGGTGCAAGCAGTTACTTTCATAGAAAGTCACCACTCAAATGTAATTTTATTAATTTATCACGAGAAAGTGTGTCAAAATAAAATGTCTTGTGATCTATGGTTGGAAGGACTCCTGAGGGCCTAGGCAAAGTAACATTCCATTAGCGATGACGCGGACGCTGGTAGAAAAGCCAAAAAACTATGGGGTTGACATAAGCTATTGAAATGTCACGTGATCATAGGTCAACGAATAGAAATAAGCTAGATAATGTTAACATCATTCGATTCTATGAAACAAATCGACAGCGTCGAACGATTACTTCCATAGAGATGCGTAGCCAAGTGGCACTTTTTGACAAGCGGTATCACTGGCTTTCAATACGCATGATGGAAACATTAGCGAAAGCGATAGCGATTGTAGAAATAGAATCGCTCCGAAGCGAATGCCATTTGTCTAGGCCCTCTGTTTCTTTTGAGGCACATACTATTTCATCAGAAGAAATACTTGGGAATATTACACGACTTGAAGTTTAAGTCACAGGTACAGACAATAATGACAAATAAGATCATCATCATTATTTTGCTCTTAAGGATCCCAATTTATTTGTAGTCAGCGCAGTATGTATTTTCCTTCTACACTTCTCTATCAGTCGTCATCTCGGTAGTCACTCCCTTTCTAGCCATATCATCTTCCACACAATCCATCCATCATTTTTTTGGTCTTCCTCTACTCTTAGAGCAATCCACATTTTCCTCACGACATTTTCCATTTTTATAGCTACCCTATAGTTAATTTATAATAATAAATACTGACTACAAGTTACAACCTCCCTATCATTAGTAAATTAGGTCAAAAGAGATCAAGATCTAAACACAAGATTACTTATATTCATTGTACACTCATTACCCGGAGGATATCGACTTCCTTTCATTAAGTACAATAATCTCTAACAAATGATGTCTCAAATTGACACAATCTTGCGCAAATCTAAAGGACATTCACGATGTTAGTACCTACAATAATAATATTATATCTAGTTCACAAATTCAACCAAACAGATTGCCCGTATTTGCCACCATCATCTAAATGAATCGGCCTGCCTTTTCCTAACTAGGTAGGGATCGGCTTTCAGTCTGAATACCAGTATTTTACAAGGAACGACTGCCTATCTGACCTCCACAACCCAGTTACTGGGTAACACATTACTCCTTGGCAAGATAGGTTGTCAGACTTTCGGGCTTCTGACTACCCGTAACGACTGTCAAAGATCTACGAATGGCAGCCGGGCCGGGCTTAACGTGCTTTCCGAGTCACGGAAGGGTCTCGGTATGTTATGGATGGTCACTTATCCACGGACCAACCTCGGCAAACGTTGCTTAACCTTGAAAATTCACCCGTGCGGCTGTCACCATCATTTTCATCATTATTTTTCTGAATAGCAGTAAACCTCTGGTCATAGGTATCTCCAATCTTCAGCTACTCTCATCCAGCTGCTACTATTCTGCTATGATCGTCGCTCCAACTAACTTGAGGGTAACAGCCACTAATACCACTAATAGGGTATTTTAGAACGGGGAGGAACAAATAATCCTAACGGGGGTGTTGTGTACCTATTAGGTGTACAATAGATGAACCTGCACCGCTTAGTAAGGACAGCTGTCAAATCAGTGCAAATAATTCCGTCTCTCTGTTCCCATTCACACCTCTGTTGGCCTATACAACAGATAGACTCAATATCCTATAGGATTTGAATTGTGGTATACTAACTTTTAGCTGATTCCAAAATAGATGATCATTATTTAAAACTATAGGCATCTATTTCATCATATACTTATGTACATGGGCAGGTGTACAAACAGCTTCTAATTGAAGCCAATCAACGTGGTGTTGCGTGCAACTTGCCATTTCATTCTCATCTCCAAAGTGTTGCTTAGTTGTAAGTGAATTTTAACTTTACTTGTCAGTTTTAAGGTTGGATTTAGTTTGTTAATCTTTTGACAGTATAAGAATGCTGTCGTCTACGATTAGGGTTGCCAAAGATGCTAACATAAAGTTTCATGTATACGCTAGATATTAGTTTGCTTTACAGATTTTAACGAAAATATACACTCTTCTACTATGAATCACAATTCCTTAATTTCTCGTTCTAAGTATATCTATTCTATTTTCATTGGATTCTTCTCCAGAAGTTGTTGTTTAGCTACTTTGTCATTAGCAATTTCGAAAACTTGATTTGCCTGCTTCCACTTGACTATTATAATTTTATTACAAACCATACAACTATTGTTTTCTATCAATCTTTAATTATCCATTTCTTCCATTCCTCTCTACATCTTCTAGTATCATCCCTGCATGAAGGTCGATTATCTGGTCGTCACAGTCGGCGGAGCTCTTAACTTTCTCCACAACAATAGTCCGCTCTTGTTTATTAATATAATTACTTTTGTTTTCTATACCTTGGCTGTTGACCGCTACAGATGAATGGCTAGATGAAGTAATAGCTTGATTGGTGTTTTTGAGTTTCTTAATGATTTGTTTTCATCCTGGAAAACTGTTTAATGTTTTGCCAAGACAATAGCTAGCTAGTTCAATAGTTTTCTCTGTTATATTACAAGCTAGCTCCTCGCAAGCATTGTAAATAAATACTGTTTCTCGGTCCTCCAGTGTCGTCATCGTTGTGTCGACTATTGTCAACGCTAATAACGGTAATATTGTAACAATTAGTACAAATTTCAATCTCTAATGATAACCGCGATTTCCCTGAGCGTGTTAATTTGTTCAATGGCTTCGGGAACGCCCGTGAATATTTCCTGCTATCCGCTTGCTTTATAGAACAGTTGTTTTCAGACTTAAGAGCCATCTATGGGTTCTACTCCTTCATAAAGTCTGCTATGTCCTAGGTCATCTATGGTTTATTTACGACGGCTCCTGTCAAATCTTCATGACGATACATTGAATATCTCATGATTGAGCAAACGTTCGATATACACTCGAGAGCAATGAATCCGGGTCACTTAAAGAATGTTAAAAATCTCGGAAACTAAAAATGATAGGTTTATGCAATAAATTGTATTTAATAGACAATGTAATACTCCTTAAATGAAAGTAAAAAAAAATATGAGTCACCATACATTTTATTAACACAAAATTACATAAAGAAAAAAACTGCTGATCTCTCCTTAAAACAAAAATAGGAAACATGAAATTTTTGAACTTTATTACGATTTTCTTGAATTTTAATACTTCGTATTGCCTCCTCGTGCTTCCATTACTGCGTTTACGCGGTTTGGCATGCTGTACACCAAGTTCCTTATACGATTTTGGGGAATATTCTCCCATTCCTCTGTGAGAGCAATTTTGAGCTCACGAAGCGTGATTGGGGGAGGGTTTCGTTGTTTTACGCATCTGCCTAGCTCGTCCCAAGCATGCTCGATCGGGTTGATATCCGGGCTGCGCGCTGGCCACTCCATACGAGTAATGTTCATCTCTTGAAGGTAGTCATTCACAATCCTACCTGTATGAGGTCGGGCATTGTCATGCATAAATATAGCATCCTCACCTAAATTGACCATAAATGGACCAACGTGATCATTGAGGATTTCTTCCACATATCTTACGCTAGTTAAAGAGCCGTTTTCTATGATCACCAGCTCTGTGCGACTTTCAGAAGAAATTCCGGCCCACACAAGTACAGACCCACCACCGTAGGCTACTTTTTCTTCGATGCATGCTTGCTTGAATCTTTCCCCTGGTCTTCGATACACTCTGTGTCTTCCATCGTGCTTGTAGAGCATAAATTTTGATTCGTCGGAGAACATAACTTTTGACCAATCTTCAAAACTCCAATTTACGTGGCTCTGGGCATATCTTAGTCTTGAAATACGATGCCCACGCTCCAGTTTAGGGCCGTTTGCAGGTCTAAGGGGTTTTAAGTTAGATTCAGCAAGCCGACGTCTTACTGTCCATGCACTTGGGTTACTTCCTCCGAGGCGTCGAAACTGATTTGTGAGTTCAGTTCCTGTGAGAAAGCGATTTCGAAGCATGGTGTTCACCAAGTATCGGTCTTCTCGTGCTGTGGTACACCTGGTTCTGCCCGTTCCTGGTCTGCGTAGGTTAGAACCAGTTTCTTCGTAACGTCGGAGAACTCTTTGTACTGTTGACAGCGACACACCGACAGTCCTGGCTGTATCGCGCTGACTCCGGCCGGTTTCCAGCATTGTAAGTATTCTGGTGCATTCTTCAGGCGTAAGCGACATAATTTCAGCTTGAATAATGAATATAGAGCACTATCAACATGGTTTATGTACCCACATAAATGACAGATTACAAACAAAAGCAAAACCAAATGCTGTAATTTCGTAGTTCCATCTTCGAAAGTGGCCCTTTTTCAAATTTGATTTTTTTATGATATAACTTTACAATAACTAAGAAGTTTTAATACCTTCATTTAAGGAGTATTACATTGTCTATTAAATACAATTTATTGCATTAACCTAGCATTTTTAGTTTCCGAGATTTTTAGGATTCTTTAAGTGACCCGGATTCATTGCTCTCGAGTGTATTTCGTGATTCACACAAAATTGCAATGTTTAACTGTGGACCAATCATATGAATTACCTCTGTGGCGTTACATGTAGATCTGTTTGCCCCACTTGCTACTTGCTATGATCACGTAGTGTACAATAATAATACACTAATAATGACTTATTATCATAAGAATGTGTCTGAAAGCTTTGTTAACTAACGTATTCACTACCAAATAAAATTGCATTGATGGCCATTAAGTTTAATAGTTTAGAGTTTTATTTTTATTTAATGCCGAATTTTGGGTAATTTTTAGAAGCACACAAATCGTTTATTTTCTTGCATCCCATGGATTTTCGTCTTGAAGGATATTGCTTATCCATTGCTTCATAGGTTTGAAAAATTCGTCTGTTCAACCACGTAAATACCGCAATGAATGTTGTTGAACTGTCAAAATTAAAGCTATTCCTACTGTTCCTACTGTTAGTGTGTTACGCAATTACCCCGCGGAACTGACTGTCTAAGTCCGAAGTGCACCAGACGTACATTTAAGTACAGAACTGCTTACTAACCATCTAATAAACACGGTGTAAAAGAGATCGACGCGAAAACTGTTAAGTACCATGAATTCAGCACATGCACAATGAATTCAACGCTGTCGGGTCTAGAATCACTGAAATCAGTTTGCACGTCGAGGTTCTTCACACCCCACCCTGTACCACTTTCTACCTTATTAATTTTGCAATCTAACTAATATTTCTCCCGACACGACATCGCCCGAGGGTTCGTTACTCACTAATACTAATGGTTGCCGCGATCATTCGCGACATGGTTATGGTACCACTGATCAATTGTAGGAATGTAGTGAAAGTGTTCGTAGCCGTCACCACCTGTTTGTCGTGTACTTCGATTCTGTTTGGTATTGTATTGTTTGTATTAGTATAGGGCCATGGATAGTGTGGACTCCTCTTCACCGTATCCGGTGACTGCAACCCAGACAATTTTTCGTTTCTCCTGACGTCTCAGAGGGCCTACTCTTTAAGCACCAAGTCCATAGCTTTGGCCGTTGTTACGGACGTTTCATACTCCGTATCAGGGGTCCTACTCTCTATGCACGAAGTCAGTAGTTTCAGCCGAAGTTATGGAAGATTCCTACTCCATATCACTTTCGGACATAACATTAGTCCGGGGCCCGAACCAATTATTAATGACAAAACGATTTGACAGTTGTCCTTACCACCGATGTGTTTTTGCCCGTCCGTAAAAGTTAATTAATCGGCAGTAGGGTTCCATTCAAAGCATCGAGCTACTTACGGACGGACCCGTGTTATCGTTGGCAGGCTTTGAGAGTAGACCCCCATGTACGGACATAAGATTAGTCAGGGGCCCGAACTAAAAATTATGACAACACGATTTGACAGTTGTCGTTATTCCCGATGTGGTTTTGCCCATCCGAAAAAGTTAATTAATCGGAAGAAGGGTTCACACTGAAGTCTCGAACTGCTTTCGCACCGACCCGTATCTTCTTTGACGGAATTAGACTAGCCCCCAGTTCCGTGCAAGGACTGTCTTCCTCGACTGTAGTAGAAAAATTGGTAGGTAAACTAACCTAGATGGGTCTTTGGTCGATTCGATGTATGAAGAATGGTCATTTGTTCACCAATCTGGGGGCTGACTGCGGCAATGATATTTATTTCTGAAAGTAGGGTTGTGCGAACACTTTTATACGTCATAATATATTTGTTTATATTAGATGAGGACGGTGTTTCCTATTTGAGTTTGGTGTTTCCATTGCAGATGTATGTAGTTTCTGGCTTGGTTAATCCGCTAAACGTAAAGAACACTGTTTTAGAAAAAGAGGGACTCGACTAAGTGATAAATGATAAATGATTTTATTTCTGTAAGTAGGTTTGTTTGTAGGTTTGTAGTTTGTTTGTTTGTATTTCTACTTTTATATCTGTAATTTTTATGGTGTACATAATAAAGAATATTCTATACTATTCTATTCTTTGTACAAACACTTTTACACGTCAATCATATTTTTAAACTAGATTAGGTCGGCGTTTCCTATCTGACTACTCTGAGAAGAAAGGCCGAAACAAACTCAGAGGTCACAGTCTCTTTTAAAGTCCAGACATAATCTTGGTCAGATCATGTGAAGACCATGTAGATTGGTATCTGAAATGGTCTTTTGAGGAAAGAACCACACAGATTGAGTGGACCTGTCCAGTCAGTGCACGTATTTGTCAATAATCGTGCATCTCTATTACACATAGTTACTGAGAGAAATCTGTAGTTAGGTACTACGTGTTCCCTTCCCATGGATGCTCATAGTTAGCTTTGTGTAGTAAGTTCACAAGTCGCAACGGAACAATAACATGCGTGTCCAAATGTAAGTGTTATGTAAGCGACGATGCTGTGTAAATTTTATGTGTAGGTATAGAACCTAATGTATGAATAATTATTGTGACTTTTGGAAGTAAGCTGAGGGATATTTTATCTAATTGCTTGCTGACCAAAACGCGACGCCTAAGTGCTCTTTTGTTTTTGTATTTATTTGTATAGTTATTTAGTCATTAATTTTATTACCTACCAAGTGTAAATATGGAGTTATTGTGTTATATACCTACTTAATATAAAAGCATTTTAATGACAAAAACTACATTTTTACTTTTCAATTGCCTTGTTTTGCTTGAGAACAGCTGATTGTTGTGACTGATAAATAAAAATAAATTGAGAACCTCATCCGTTTTTCAAGTCGGTTTAGAACGAGTATGTATAGTTTTTAAAAGTCAATTTCGAGTCATCTCTCAATATCCGATATGGTCTAGTGGCTAGGATACCTGGCTCTCACCCAGGAGGCTCGGGTTCGATTCCCGGTATCGGAAATATCTTTTGACATTTTTAGTTAGTTCATTTTTTGCAACTGGAAAATATTCTGCTCCCATTGTTTCATTATTACATAGATTACCTAACGTTTTATAATCTTTGCTCAGCTTTTATATTGTTCTTATAGCACAAATCTTGGCCAATCTTAACCGGCGTATAATAATTTCTTCATAAAATACTTAATAACCGCCATTTGGTCGTTAGTGCTAATTATTCCGACTAATCTTTAAATCTATAATTTAATGACGCAACGATTATTGGCTGGTTGCGTATAATTGGCGAGTGCACTACCGCCCTCTAGCGGTCAGTAAATATATCTCCCGGACATTACGACATATTATTACGGAAATAAACGTGCTCATTTGTCACCCTCCTTTAATATTACAAAAATATTTTTTTACGCATGTTTCAAGTTAATATTCGAAATAATATAATTAATTCTTTTTTCAATGTTTATTTTGTAATACGATTACTTAATGCCATCTAGTGACGAGTAGCAGTAATTATTAATGTATCAAGTGTCGAGTTCTTATTCTAACCATCAGCATGGAAATGAGAAACTTGACTTGTTGCAAGAATTGTTGTGATTTGTGTTGTGAATATCTCAGCAGTATGAGTTATAAAATTTACAAGTATAAAAAAACATGACATCAATGTGTGCAATTAATCCATAAATCATAAAATAAACATTAATCAGAAACAGTGAAAATAGTGTAAACTGTTCGATAAAATGCTTGAAATCATCGTGACAAAGTGATTTGTCTCACAGCAGTGCCGATGCCGCCTTCACGGTTATTTATAATACAATATTATCAATGCATTTTTATTGAACCTTATTACGTCGTAATAAAGGTTATATTCTAATGATCTTTGGAGTACAATAATGTCCGATTACAATATTACGTTTTCATTTTATTTCTTTCTTAAGTTGCCTACGTAAAGATGAATTTTGCATAATTTATCGCAATTGTAACAAGACGGAACTGTTGAATCCGTCACTGTTATTTAAGGATGTCTGACCTCCCTTGATGGAACGCTGAGGGCTGATTACAACGATGTCGCATCGCGGACATCCTATTGTTGTTAAATTATTCAATTAGTAGAATTTTAGAACAATACATAGAAAAGGACTCAGGTACTGCACACAGGTACCTATTTATTTTGGGCAAATCAAATACAGGGTAAATGCAGTACATAATTGCAGACCCACCAGCGTTGAAATTTATTCTCAGTTATTTAAAAAAATCTGCTGTTTTATACATACGTACATACGTCACGTCATACGTAGTAAGTGTGTACTTTTGTATGAAATAACAGTTTTTTTTGACAACTGAATAAACTACGCTTGTGGTCTAGAATTATGTGCTGGATAAAATTCATAGTAGGTAACTGTTTGCGCATCTACCCTTACACCCTGTTATCAGTATTTAGGAGGTCTTCTTATCTATAGACAGTTCAAAAAGGTTCCTTCAGGCGCGACACAAAGGCACCGCTCGTCACGCGACAGGCGGTACCTTTGTGTCGCGTCGAGTGTCGTGCCAGTTTGTAGGAGCCTAAATACTTAGTAAGTAAATTTTCTTAGCAATAAGTATCCATTTTATTTCACGCAAATTAATGAAGATTTTCTTAGCAAATCGAGATTGAGTCAAGTACCTACCTAGATATGCTTCTTCGGTTGGTATCAATGATGAAACTGCTGTCATTTACCAAGATGCGCTCATGTAACTGTGAACGATGCTATTATATGCTTCAGTTATTCATAGTTTTACTTAAAAGGCGTAAAGTTTAAATAAATAAAAGTAATTTATTCGAAAAGACAGGTATTCTTCAATTGTAGGAAAAAAATAAAGTTATGAAGACCTAACAGCATGACAAAATTCAAATTCGTACGTTGAAAAAACCTCTGCGACAAACGGAAGAAAACTGACCTTACCTATATATGTTCACTTTTTTTTACCCATTAATGTCGGAAACTCGGAACCCTAACAAAGCGGTTTTCCAAAAGACTGTCAAACACCTGCCATGTGATTTGATTGGCTCTTGAGATTTCAGTCCGCTAATAACAGCATTTAACATGACTCGTGCTGTCAGTCAGCAAATTTTGTGTTGAAGAAAATTTCACCTTTAAGGCGCTGAGCAAATCCCGGTAGTATTTTTGTCTTCCTTGTGCGTATTGCATAGATATCCATACGTTCGGTCGTGGCAGATAAATTGTCCATCGTCTGCTCAGCGCTTTATACAAGGGATGTCGATTATCATTTATCAAATCAATCATTTTAAACAAAGAACGATCGAATTCTTCTTTCAAATTACGCAAAACAGCATCTCTATTTTGACACCAAAAAGTAATTCATTTCATTCGATTGCCAAATTTTATATCGATTTGCGATTTACACACGTAATCGAGTTGTAATCGAGTTGGTCAAGTCAGTTTAATTACTCTTTACGGTTCACACTTGACCATGGCTTGTTATTTTAAATGTTTCACAATAGTTTTGAAACTCAGCACGTTGTAAAAGCAGTTATTAATACTTTAACGTTTAACTGATTTTATTTCTTGGCTATAACCAAAGCAATCATGTATAAATGTTTGAATCACTGTTTTGCATGATTGGGGTTTTTCCTATAAAAAATAAAACCTACATATATTATTCATATTTACTTTCCAGGCTTTTACATGAGATACCTGTATTCCCTAAAAATACAGTCCTTTCACATTAGCTGTGAAAAGACTGCAGCCTTATTGCCACGAGAATAAAGATCACTGTTTTTGACAGTGATGCAAAATCAGAGATAAAATACCTGTGAGAGGACTGACTGTACTTAATTTTCAAAAAGGCAACTAGCTGATGGCTGTAGATAATCGATTTTTGAACATGAATACTTGGCTAAGGATATCAACGTGTTCTTTAATTCGTAATCGTATGATTTTTTTGCAGTATTTATTACCTATGTACAGCCAATAAAATTAAAGCTTCTATTTTCAAAACTTCCAAGCACTAATTATTTTAAAAATTAAATATATCTTCATGTAGTACTTTACTGAAACATAAACATAAAAGTAACTGTTATGTACTTACGTACGATACATATATTAAAGGTTAACGAACATCAAAATCGTTAAATGTGTTTAATTAAACTGTTTGGATTGCTTCATTTGCATCGCCCAAGCGATCTATTGTGAAGATCGCTTTCGCTAGGTGGTAAAATAAAATTCTAGGCCAAAGCAATATCTTCTCGCTTAGTGTCAATAAATATTGGTAATAATCTGCTGAAGATGGTCAAAAACTATTTTTTTTTTAGATTGTAATATTTTTGAGAGTGCCTGTGCTGCCGGCGCCGGCAGCTGATTTGCCGATGCTGGCTATTCCTACAACCATTGGTGCCAAAGGTTGGTATCCGAATTGGCTACCAGCGCTGGACTAAAAAATAAAATAAAAAGAAAGTGTAAGCGCTTCAGTTAAAGATCAAATCAAAATATCGTACTATTTTTCCGCCGCCGGCTGGCATTTGCGGTTTTTTTTTGGGGTCCGGCGCCAGCTGCAGTCACTCCCAATATTTTTAAATCTCTGTGCTCGTGACTCCGTTCCTTGTTTATTTATTAAGTTACATGACGTATTTCAACTCTTTACTTATGGCTTTTGTAGACAGGATTTTAATTCAGATTTGTTACGGTTGTAATAGCAATATGTCATTTGATTTAAATAGGCTTTTATTTTTATATAGTTTTTTCTATATTTTGTGAATGTGAGAACGTTGTTTTTATATTTTGTTGAGTACCTGTTACTTGTTACTGTCCTCCCATACCTATCAATTCTGTAATTTGAAACATTGTAAAAGCCCCTCATTTTTAAAAGAGTAACCGTGGAGTTTCTTGCCGGCTCTTCTTCATAAGAAACAACTAATTGGAACCGTGCGCCTAGTTTCTGACTTTTCATAAATGCCCATGTAGGTTTATGTGAAATAAAATATTTTGATTTGGTTTGTATCGATATTTCCCTTAGAAAGAAAGCTGATTTTCAGTGGTCACTCGAAACCAACGTACAGAAATCAAGTCAGGTTTAGAGATTTTTTTGACAAAAATAAAGTACCTTTATAAAATAAACAGTACCTACCTACTTAGAGTTTATAATAGAACCATCCAATAAGATAACTTTACTTATCCATAGACCATAATATCGATGAATTGAAAAAGCCGGTGGAATTTCATCGAGAATTCTTCATAACCTAACATGGTACGGACATACTAATGAGAGAAATTCCATGGTGCAGGTACGAATAAATAAGTACTTATCAATATGTGCCTACTGATCAGACAAACAAACACTTTCGCTGGCTTGACGTAACGAAACGCGAAGCTATGCGATATACACGGGAATTAGGTACTCTTGATAAATGAACCTGATATAATGTAACTGTTATTGAATACTTTCGGAGTTACAGATATTTTCAAAAGTGACTGTTGTCCGTTACTCTAGTCTTCACAGCACTTTTAAACTTACTCTAAAATCATAAAAAGTTAAATTATAAACTGAACTTGTATGCTTTTTTTCTATATTTTTAATAGTACGGTACATACCTTGGTAATTTGTTATTGCTATAAATGCCATAGAGTCATGTTCTAAAGTAATTTAATTGCCCAATTTTGGTCATGAATTTATTGACTACATTAATAATTTACAGCAATAATAATTAGTAAATATTATTGACCTTTATTTTTCCTTAAAATAATCAGGTTATTGCAGAGTTTAAAGCTACTCGCCAATAGATGGCGCGAATATTAATTTTAATTTTTGGTCTTCTAAATTCAAATTCGCGATTGGAAAGCGCGACGGTGGTAGCGAAGTGGCACGTACGTGAGATTGCCGGACGCAACGCAAAGCGTTCACAAAAATCGAAGAAAGCATTTTGTTTGCATGTTTTTTGTTTATATAGAAATTATAATAAACGAAAGTGAAGTTTATTTTACGACTTTTCGTCAATTAGCATTGTGCGAACTGCGGTTCTTTGTGTTATTACTTGGTATTATCTAATGTTTAAATTTTGAATGTTACGCGCATTAGTGGAAACGCAAATTGTTCTTAAATAATATTTTTTGCATAAGCAATGATTAAGAACGGCTGAGTATTTCTTAAATAATTTCACTGTTCTCACACAAGTCACAACCTTCCATATTTATATGACATTCTTGTATCAAGTTTTCTCAGTGTTACGAGCTGTAATTAAAATCTCGCGACACTCACCTTTGAGGCCATTATCTACTAACTGTATCACTTGCCCTGTAATAAGTGCACACGACTTAACAATGGCTGAAAAGATCTAATTACACAAAATTGTCCCCGATCATATCTAAAGGCTTTGTTGTGGCAACACTGAACGATTAGAATCTGCGGTAAATATGTGAAAGTCGGTGACAATGATTAGATGTTTTTACAAACTGTGATTTTTATAAGACGTAAGTTTCGCTATTAAATAATATATTAGTAGATGTTTTACCGATAGGCGGAAGGAAATATAAAATTAATATTATTTGAAATTATAGACTGTATTTTCGAACGAAAGAACCATTTCAGACGTTGCTCGTTAAAACATTTTATTACTGGGATTTCTTATTTATAAATAATAACTAGATATCATAAACCTTCCGCGTACACATTCATTGCTACTTAAGTCTTATAATTAACTCGGATAGCTAATTTCTTAACACTTTCACATTGAATTATGTTTTTTTTTTTTTTTAAATAATGGAGCTCTACAGAATTTTAGACAAGGCGATGAAGAATTCAGATGTACATACAAGTGAAGGTAAAATTCCAGAAAAAAAAAAGCTTTCTTTTGAACGGATTCTTCTTTTTTTCAAATCATAACTATTGATTACACCATATTATCGAGTTATATGCGACGGACATGCATGAGACATTCAGCCGCGCCCATAAGTATGAAAAATGTAAATCCGATCTGTTACACGAAGAGACTACACGCCCACCTGTCTGTCGTTCTGACACTTACGATTTTTATCTGTCAGTATCTTCATGGTCACTTTATCTTGCGGAATTGTAACCGCTGTGGTTATACTAAAGTCAAGTGAACACAGAGGGCGTTGCCACCAATCATAGCCACCCAATTACTGATACTTAATATAGGTTATCACTGTCATTTATCAGGCAAAACTTCATTAGTAACAGTCACTTCTCATTCACAATGATTATCGACGTTTACAACTGCCACGTGATATTTAGAGAAGAGATTGATTATGAATCCGGCATTGACATAGCGCAGACCAAATTACCAAATTACATGAATATTTATGATCCATTTAAGCACAGAATAGTAATATTAGCATCATTTATGAAGTATTATTAACTCATAAGTATTTCACTCATAATAATGAAGGACTATTCAAGGCGCGGCGGTACCATCAAACAATGCCCTATAAAACACTGGTGATTATTGATTTCCAAACACTGGTGTTGTTTTTTCGAATAATAATGATGTTTTTATTAGCAATCCTTTGATGAAAGAGGTATCTATTAGGCGAGGCCATTCACGGCACCTTTCTCTTATTATCATACGCATATTTTTCAATAACAATCAATGGACTCGGTGTATTGTCGAATTGTGAGTTCAGTATAGTTTGCATCCATTACCTCTATGCAAATAGATATCATGCTGGATCATTGTGAGATTTAACTGACGTAATAACTAAGTTTTCTTTATGTAATCTATTTCGTAAACTAACCAAGCTGCCCCTTTGCGGTAAATTGTTGGATGTTTTTATAGTTTTGAACTAGGGTTTTGAACACTTACATGATTAATTATTTATGAGTTCCTTTGCTCTGAATCCTGAAATTGCTTCTTGGGAAGAACTTCTAATTTTCTGTTATTTTTATTATATCGGACTTAAATTGCTCTACTAGAAAGCCCAATTATTAGACGCGATCCGATCGTCTTATTTAGAAGCGTTGGCCTCAAACCATGTCACCAATGAGCCGAATGATTAATTCGTATTATTTTTTGCTTTTGCTGTAGGGCAATTCATTGACGTCTGATTGTTACCGCACAAACTTTCACAATGTCCAACCAACTAGATTTAAAAAGAAAACATTTACAACATGATGCAGTAGTATTATCTAGTTACTTAATACGCTTTCGTTTAAAACTAACTGCTAAAGAATGCGGAGTTTGCAGCCTTATTCTGAAAGTAATGAATAATTGGTAGCTATTAACATTCTAGGTCTAATAATGCACGGCATTTACAGTCATTTCCGCGTATTTCATCTTTGTTCCCGATTCGGACCGTGAAATAATCTTGAAGATAAAAATTACGGCCATAACAAAACGCCCATAAAACGTAATCGGTCAACGGTTACTTGGTACCTACTTGCGTAAGACGGAAAGTACAGGTGCACACATTGAGCTGTCGGCGTCCTTTGCAATGAACAGTCACGAAATTTTGCACATTTCTTACCAATGAGAGTTTATTGAGAGAGTTTAGAAAGAAACTTTTTGCATGAGTGAGAAATGATTAAGGAATTTTCATCGTTTTGTGAGATCGCCCGGGGTGTCACACAATGGTAGTTTAATACCGTACAACGCACCCTGGAGGCTATTGTAATTTGGCTCTCGTTAAGTTTTTATATGTTTCGGCTACAAAATATATACTTGGTAAGGTATCAACAACATGCTCTTCGTAATTTATTTATGAAGCTAAAGTTTCTTTTAACACTAACTTATTCCATGAACTTGATAGTATTAATAAACGAAGGTCGTCAATACAAAAATATTTTGTATTCATATCTCCGAACAGATTAGTAAGAGGAGGCGGGTGCCTAATTGCAAACAATGATCATCCCACGCTGACGCAGCATAACCCACTAACTACAAGGTTGCACCTACATACGTAAGAGATCGTGAATGACACAACCGATCACCGATGATAGAATTTGACAAACATGTGAGAATTTCAATTTTCTCAAGATTGATGGAAATGTTATTGCTGTGGCAAATATGACAAAATGTTATTGCAAAGAAGCATCAACTGTTTATAGTATTATGTCTTACCCGTGTTTTAGAGCCATGCTTGAGGGTGAATCTTGAAATAATTGAATGCAGATTAAATCTGGCGGTTTTGAAGGAGATTAACGAGCTTGAGCATCGTTATAGAATGGAATTCTTGATGACAGGTTCATTCTAAGCAACCTTTTTACATGACTTCCTTTCTTTTCTCTTCGAACTGGTTGCGGACACTTAAAATAATCGTCACGTCTGCTGCTGTACCCACATCATTTACTTTAATTTAATAACGTGAAACCACATGCAAGTGTAAATTCGCAATCTTACAGTAATAACTCGTTATGATAGCATCAAAAATGTCGCGATCTCTTTGAAAAACAGCGCAATAAAACCGACTTTTCTGGTCGCTGGTGAAATTGTGATTTCGCCAAAGAATCATCAACAGCTATATCGAGTTTGTAGGTTGCAATGAAATCATATTTATGAAAGGTGTCTGGTAGAAGTATGGCGTAATTTGATCCAGAAATACAGATATGGCATGATTTATGTAAGAATTTTTGATTTACAAGTAAAAGTTTGCACACAATCAAAAGGTTGGGTAAAGGCTTTGAATGATTAATGGGTACCGTTTTACACCCTAGCCATTAATATGAAGATAGAGAAAGTGTTATTGTTAACGTTGACACTGAGATTTCTTATCTGATTGATTAATTGTAAACTTTGATGGAGTTTTATGTTCAGACAGTATCGCACTGTTAGTAAAATCAATAAATTATTATGATGAGCTACAGCTCATAACGTAAAGGAGTTTCTATGAGAACAAGTTACGAGTAACACTTCTAATCTAGGTCAACCATTTGAAAGTCAAGTTTAAATATAACAATAACATATGTAGGTATTCAACTGAAATTTCAGCAAAAAATTACATTAAACTTCCAAAGGCTACTAAAAAAAATGGTCTTGATTCATTTATGGAATGTCCTTGTCTATGCTCAGTTAGCGAAATTATGAGCCCGTTGTTAAATAAAACATCACGTAATCTGTATGTATTGTCGGTAATGCATTGGGCATCCAGTTTTTGTCACGCACTGTCCAATGCCAGCTAGCAGCCGTGACTACCACGTAAACATATTGATATTACACTTATCTAGCTTTTGTCTCGAATGTAGATAGACCGCGTTGTTGGGAGATAAAGGTCTTTGTAGTTTCATTCTGTGGAATGTGCTGGCTTAGTTTAGATAACCTGATAGTTTTAAGAGTCTATTAGATAGATCTGATAACTTTTAATGTGATAGTAGGCATAAAGACAAGAAGCAGCGGGGTTATTGCGTACCACAGATAACATGGCAATGGATCGCAATGACAGTTCAGCCACGTTCATTGCGTTATTTACGTTATTGAACAAACGATTTTTTCTAGCATATGTATCGATGGATGGCAAAATGAAAGACATTGCGATCAATTGCCATTTTATGTGTGATACGAAATTACCCCGCAGGACACTAGGGGCCATATTACTTAGTGTTGAAGCTATCATTACCTACTATAGGGCGAAGAAGGAGAGGTGCCATACGTCTGATAAAGCATGAAGCTTTATCAGTCTCTTGCACCGAAATAATTAAGGCTCTAACACGTCATAAAACGGCAACGAAACTCACAAGATTGAATGAAGCAATCAAATAACCCCAGTTAATTCAACGATTAATGCAATACAAATTGCTTTCGACAACAGTAATCGTTTACTAGAAGCCCTTTTTACTATCAGTGGTTGGCCAATCAGGGGCTGGGAATTCTCACGGCATGCTTTCAATGTGCCGCCAACAATAAGTTGGTAAGTAAGTCGTAACATTGCGAAATAACACTCATATTTGATCTATTTCACTTCTTTGTGTTTAAGATAAGAAAATACCAGGTTCCACAACAATTAAAATCCAAAATTCTTATCTAAACATTATACAAGCGTGATTTAAATGCGAAAGTGTGTTTGTTCTGCTTTCATAGGTCGAGAATTCATTAAAAATCTTGATTTTTTGCAATTTTTACGTGCTATCTATTAGGTACAAGAACGCAAGGAAGTCTTGACCTCAGTAAATAAAGATGTTCTAGATAACTATCTCTACAATGAAAAAAAAAACATTACAAGAGAAGGCAGAAACTATTTCATAAAGATTTTGTATGGTAAGAAGTTTTGGGTTAAGCTCCTGCCTACACCACAAAGGTCAATAAGGTTAAGGTTGTAGTTGTAAGCAGTAATCATAAAAAATATTTAGTCATTAACTCTGCGATTATGATCTTTAATTCCAACGCATTGTGGCTATAATTAGTGGATTTAAACCATCAGCCATCACGCTTGGCTTGACCTTAATGATAAATTAAAAAAATATTTTTCATCGACACTACATTAGGATGATGTACGTAAATAAATATACAAATAGGATAAATTTGTTGTCACAACAACTTTGCCGGGCTGGTCATCCCAACTGTCATTAATTTAACCTTACCCGTTTTTGTCATAAGGATACTAGTTATTGACACATGTTGCTCAAAACACCCCAAGTAAAACCAAAAATACACAAAAACCACCCTTCATACATAAGAATTGCAAGTCTTAAAATATGCAGTAAAGCTAAGTTAGTAATTGTGTACTTACCTATTACAAAAGAGGTAAACTCCATCCGCTTATAAATTCGTTAAAGATGGCCTATCGATAAGCTAACGGTATTCGCTTTGGTTGTTAGCTTAGGATGACGAAATGAGATAAAAATAAACAATAGAACGGTTTTACAATTACGCACTAACCAAAATTTGCACTTACATCCTACTTATAGGCGCTCCAGCAAGATCGGATCTGAAAGAAAGGAACAAAATCAATTTATGTTTTGCTATTAATATGGCTATAAAGTGGACATTATCATTATAGAACATGATTAAATATGTTATGGTTATATATTATATTTCGTATGAAGGAAGTATTTATACATTAATTGCAAAATGACAATTTTAAATTTCAATAGTACTCCTACTTGTCAATAGATGGCGTTGAAATTAATCTTGACAGCTATTTATTTGTGAAATGTCGCACGCATTGTGGTAGCGGAATGTAAGTTGCGAAATTGCGTAGCGACTTAATTACAAGTCTTATTACTATTTATGAATGTAAACAATCACAGATACTATTGTACCGACCGACGCGGCGACGTGGGCTGGCTTGGTAAAGACATTTCATTGTTTAAACTGATGGGATTTGCATACACGTTAACATTTCGCAATGAACGCCAGGTGCGTATAGATTGATAGTTGCAACAGAACTAGTGGCAAACAGGTTTCATGGTCTTGTTGGTTGAGAAAAAGTTACGGGTAAGGAATAAAAAGTGTTAGGGAAAATGCCAAAAGATTTGCCCCGGGTGAGGATCGAACTCACGACCTTAAGATTATGAGACTTACGCGCTGCCTACTGCGCTACCGAGGCCGGTGATAAGAAGGCTAAAATGAGCTATTGGGTTCTGCAGCACATTAAAAATCAAGTGTGGATAATAATAATAAAAAAATCACAGGACCTTTTCCAAAATTTAGTTTCGTGCAAGAGTTAAATAATGAAACGAAATACCTACCTAAATTAATTTATTGATTAACCAAAGGCTATATATAAGCAGGTCTCGGAATGCAGTTAAGGCATGTTCATTGTAAGCTATACCTTAGGAAATGTATAATTTATTAGTGACATAACCTAAAATGAACTGAATTGCCTTCGAATTCCGATTAGTTTGTTTAATTTATTGTATTTGTTTAAAATGTTTACTTCCTACATAATAGATTGGTTTGCTTGATTTGGACATTAAATTTTCCGTAAGTATAGGTTTGGGCTTTTATCAAGGACTTTTAATGAAGGTATCTATGCTTATTCCTTCTGCGTAGCGAGCGAAGCCTAGCGAAGAAGTCTTTGCCTTGCAACGCCAGACAATATTGGTTGCCAGTTTTATTATTCTTACAACAAATTAAATCCAAACAACATTCATATATTATGACTTATCAATGTATTTTCTCTTTACGGTCTACTCAGCAATCCTGTCGATAGTAATACAACACTCAAAGCACGTACCTAACTGTCACTTTCACTGGCCAATAATTATGCTAACCGTCGCCATCTTCTTTTGATGGCGTCTCTTTTGTTTCAAACGCGATTATTGGCTAGAAAGTAACTCGATGTATGGACGATTTTGTTTCTACTCGATATCGTTGAAAACAAGGACAGGTTTATTTAATTGTAACAGGTTTTGATATTAGGTCCTTGTGTATGTTCTTGATATTTATTGATAAAGTGAGATCACTGAGCTCACATGATCTGACCAAGATTACGTCTGAACTTTAAGGGGTAAGCGCCAGGTTGCCCGCGCAATTCAAATTTTCTTACGTTTGTTGCAATTTGCGGGACAGTGTCAGGTTGTATCTTGAACAAAATATGATTCGCGTATTTAAGTACGTAAGTATGTATTTACAGAATTATAATCACTAAAATCATCATTATCATTAAAGTTATCTGTCCCTTATGTTGCACCTGCCATGTTTAGTCTCTGCATCACCATAAGGTTGACTGGTAGAAAATGCCTCAGGCATTAAGTCCGGCTTTGTACCTACAGTATTTTTTTACTTGTGCATAAAGTTTTAATAAATAAATAAAATCATCAATACAATCCTCTATGTGCATATAATCCTATTGAATGACAATCAATCAAGATTAAGCATATGAATTTAGAGGGTTGTATTGATGATTTTAATTATTATAATTCTGTAAATACATACTTGTTACGGTCGCGAATCATATTTTGTTCAACATACAATCTGGCTGGCCTGGTTGATGGCAATAGGCTCGCCCCCTATTACATGGGACTTAAACATAACTGGCGAAATGTGGGTGTGCTATAGGTATACCTCTGCCTAACCCTTCGTACGTAGGTAAGAAAATTTGAATTGCGCAGACAACATGGCGCTTTCCCCATAAAAGAGCCTGACCCCTGAGTTTGTTTCGCTATTCCTTCTCAGGGGTAGTCAGATAGTAAATGTCGACTCCATCTAGGTTATTTTTTTTAATATGACGTGTAAAAGTGATTTAGTTATCCTATTTACAGAATAAACAATTTCATTTAATTTCTGCTTTCGCTCGAGATCCAATTAAAAGAGAATGGATTATGCCATGGTGGTCAATAATTATTGGTGAAGGCTATTTTAAAGCTGAGGATCGTCTAATTCTTATACTTTACGTCCAAAAATTAATCTTTAGCTTCATGGGACCTTTAGAAAACATTCTAAAACCAATTTTAACCGAACACGTTTCTGAAAGAGATTAGTCATACAACGTTGGTAGACCGAGTGTTTCAAATATTCGGATTTATATGGAAATTACAAGATTGCACAAGTTGCGTGTGCACGTCTATAAAAATGCCTATTAGTTACTTGTTTTGAATTGCAAAAATGTTTCGAGGAAAAATCTCTCACACAGACAGACTTGCGACAGTAGGTCATTGCGATCCACGACCGCACCCTTATGCGCAAGAGTCGCGACCCCGGCACTTTACTCATGTATTGGCATATAATGTACTTAATAAGTACCAATTACATCTCAAAAAGGTTGCGCAAACAAGAAAGTTTTGATAAGGAAGTCCCTTGAGGTTTAAAAAGAAACGAGGGAAAAGTTATTTCTGTAAGAAGACCATTAGGACTAATTAGTACAACTATTTTGTTAATGTCCGTCGGGAATCATCGCATTTCCGATTACAAACGAATGCTAATTTCCATGTCCATTAATAATTTGAATTCAGAACTAAGTACTTCATTGTTGTTACTTTAAAAACAAAACAATAATAAAGTACTTAGTTCTGAATTCAAATTATTATACACAATAAATCTAATTATTGATGGACATGGAAATTAGCATTCATTTGTAATCGGAAATGCGATGATTCCCGAGGGACATTAAGAAAACAGTTGTAGACCTACATAAATGATTTGTCCAGCACCAGAGAGCTTTAAGTCTACTGAATATACTTGCATGATTTTCCGCAAATTTTATGAATGTGATGAAAATTGTAGTGAAAATGCTTTGTCAATGAAACATTCTATGCAAACGTGATACGCCAATAATAATGAAGGAATGAATATTATCCGCCATATATTCCTAATGCAACGTATAATTCAGACAAACACTGTCCTAATTCGTTAAATTACGAATATAAATCCAATTTTGTCGTAATCAAGTTTCCATATCGGTTTCGCGCCATTTTCAAAGCCGCCATATTTAAAAGCTGAGTATTCACTGTATTCAGTGCGAACTAGATATTAGACGCGTTCACCAAGCAGTTTCAATTCGCGATGAAAAAAAAAGGTAGGTAATTCAAAAAAGGAAATGCTTAGGAACTTGTCCAGCCTTGCCTTTGCTTGGCAGAGAATGAGTGTAGAAATCCTTTTGCATTTTGTAAGGGCCCGAACACACGTATCACAACGACACCACGTGGTCCGGTGCTAATTTTAATTTTACGAAAATGAATACTATTTTCACACGGCTAAATGTGGTCCCATTCGGCCATCAAACACAACCGTGTGGGCACATCAAGGCGACGACGTCGCAGCCACAACGCAACCACAACGTTGCGGCGACGCGACGTCACTGTAACAGACGAAGTCGATCTGTCTGCAAACACTAGCCACAACGTAATCACATCGCAACTACCTATAGCGCGACAAGGCAACCACAACGCCACTGCAAGAAGTTGCAGCGACACTATTCACACGTAACCACTGCTTGCCCACATTTTATCGCTGCGATGTGGTGTGGTTGTGGTACATGTGTACAAGCCCTAAGCAAAGCAACAACACAGGACTTAAAAGCCCTCTAGAATAGAACATAGCAAGAGTAGCTAAGCTAAGAATTACCTTAGTCATAGACACGGGTATATCACACCAATATTACGAATTGTATTGCGTTTCAGCTTCTCAGAATGTTAATTAGACACAAATAGATCGTCTCTATTTGGATCAACATTGCAAACATTCAAATCGTCCTTCACCGTCCATCTCACCGCAACAGCGGAAATTCCATGAATATTTTGACGAATGCTATTCAAAACTGCGGGATAATTCCGTAACACACTAACAGTAGGCATAACTTTTATTTTGACAGTTCAACAACATTCATTGTGTTATTTACGTTGTTGAGCAGACCAATTTTCGAACATTATGAAGCAATGGATTAGCAACAGGCTTCAAAATGATTCAGACTGTGATTGATCGTGTGATGCAATTAGGGTGCTGGACGACCAGAGAAATGATGGATGGACTGTGTGGAAGATGATTATGACCAGAAAGGGGATGACTACCGAGATGATAACTAATAGAGAAGTAGGTATGGAGGAAAAAGACACCTATGTTGCGCCGACCCCAAAATAAATTGGGATTAAGGCTCCCACAGTCAAGTGCGACGCGACTTTTATAGAACAATTTCCATGAAGTTATCATAGGAATTCTTCTACTATGTAGAATCGCGAAGCGTTGTCGCGTCGCGCCTGTTTGTGAGAGCCTTTAGGGCAAGAGAATGATAAATGATAAATGGTTTTATTTCTGTAAGTAGGTTTGTACAAACACTTTTACACGTCAATCATATTTTTAAAACTAGATGAGGTCGGCGTTTCCTATCTGACTACTCTGAGAAGAAAGGCCGAAACAAACTCAAAGGACACAGTCTCTTTTAAAGTCCAGACATAATCTTGGTCAGATAATTTGAAGACTATGTAGATTTGTGTCTGGAATGGTCTTTTGAGGAAAAACCACACAGAATGAATGGACCTGTCCAGTCAGTGCACGCATTTGTCACTAATCGTGGAGCTCAACTCAGAACTTAAGGAGCTCGCCCACTCGACGAACAATACCACGATAATACGATGATAATGATGCAATTCAAAACTAGACCAAATCAAGAAACATCAATCTCGAATTGAAACTAAATTCGAGTAGAGATTAAGATGAAATCTGCCAGTTTTGGATCGAGATTCTTTCAGGCTTCTCCAATATTGTAGTATCATCACATGTAAACGATTTATTTATTTAGCTACCTAAAAATAATAGTACACACGGCTACATATCAAGCTATACATTTCCAGTATAAGCTGACCTCTCATTGTACGGAAATCCTATACAATGCGAGATCAGCTTATACTGGAAATGTATAGCTTGGCGGATTGGCGATTTCAGATTTGTCTATCTACTCAATATTTATTGGTAGGACGCCCTCAGGCTAGGTGGACCGACGATCTCGGCAGGGTGGCTGGTAGCAGCTGGATGAGAGTTGCCGAGAATCGAGCTGCATAAGCATAATTAGCCTATAATCACTATAATGTTCCCACTGCTAGGACACAGGGTTCCTCTCTTCGAGAGGAAGTGGCCTATAATGTACCACGCGGGCCCAGTGCGGGTTGGTAGATGTTACATGTCTTCGATTTTTTTTGGTTCTAGGACATGCCGGTTTCCTCACGATGTATTCCTTCAACATTTTCAGAACAGTGGTGATGCAATAAATTACACAAAGTAATGTGCCTGCCCGGGTTCGAACTCACGACCTACAATCGGGGCTATCGTGGGGCTACCACTGCTCTCGAATCGAGCTGAATGGCGTGCATACAAGGGGCTGCTATAGGCTGAAGATGTTGATGACAGATGACAATATTCATTCTAAAATTCTCTTATTCTGAATATCCTGTCATTATTAACATCTCAAACACTAATGGCCGATTCCTATAACTTACGGACCGTTATTGGTTAAAATTAGGACTCCAATTATGAAGCAAATACCTCATAGCTTTGCATAGTAGCCCCTCCTATATGGAAGTACTTAGCTATCACAGGTAATTAGCTTACGAATCTATGTAAATGCTACCATTGGTAAGCAAAATGATTCGTTTTTGTTTTTAAGAACCGAGCATAACAAGCAACTCGTGATTGTCTCGCTCTCATCAGTTTTTGTCGTAAAGCGTCTCAATTACAAGTCTTATACTCTATGGTCTTAATTGCAATTTGTTCTAACACCCACATGCCATCATTCATTCATACCTATACCTATATTGCGCGCGTCGCTGATGTTATGATTCTCAATCTACTACATGTCACATACGTCATGATCGGTTTTTGCTTGAATTCCATATTTGCTTATAACTCGAAGAGTAATCTTTGAGATCTTGATGACGCAAATAAATAAAAAAAAATACAAACTAAGTAATTTTTATCTGTGATTTACGGTCAAGAAAATTTATCGGGTTCAAAATAGTTTTTCAAAATAGGTAAAAGGCTCGTACACACTGGCGCGACGCGACAGCCCGACGCGACACAAAGGCGCCGTCGCCGTCGCGCTCCACGCGGTGCCTTTGTTTAGTACGCTGTCGCGTCGCGCCAGTTTGCACGAGCCTTTATCTGTGACATGTAAAACGAATAATTCAACACGTCTAAACAGTTATAATTTGCAAAACAGTAGTAATTACATTGTAAATCTATGTGTTTAGACAACTAATGGAAAAGTAACTACTTACTTATATAATGTTTATGTACGACGCAAATTGTTTATTTATAACAAACAAGCTGACCCGACAGACGTTGTCCTGTCTTAACTATGAATGTCATATGTCGTTTAGTTTTAGTTTTGACTATTGACTAAAACTATCGCCTCATTTATCAACCGATCCATCTGTGTTAAACGATATTTGCAGCGCGCATTCTGTCAATCGCTGACAGTTATTTGAAACAACCGATAGTTATGTAAAATTAATATTGGCGTTAAGTTTTCTTAAATTTTGTAACGTTCCGATCAACTTCCTTATTTTCTTATTTCATAAGATTCTTCTCCTGACAATAATAAAAACAACAAAAAAAAAAAATTGCGAAATCGGTCCAGCCGCTCACGCGTGATGGCGTGACCAAGGGAAATAGGGATTCATTTTTATAAATATATAGATATAATATTGCTATAAGAGTAGGGGTAGACCAAAGAACCAATGGATGGACTGTGTGATAGATGATATGGTTAGAAAGGAGGTGACTACCGAGATGACGACTGATAGAGAAGGAAGTGTGGAAGAAAGAGACATGTTGCCCCGACCACAAATAAATAGGGATAATGGCAGAAGAACGATGTTATAAGTTAAAACATCTTAAAGTTATTTAAAAGTAAAATCTGCCGTAACTAAGATAAAATAAAACTTTGTTCCAAAAAAAAAACAACCGACTTATAAAGTGAAAAATAACTAATTTCCGACCGCCGCAATTAAAGTTATTTTTCACTTCGTAGTGTTTTTTTTTTGGAAGTCGGTTGTTTTTTTTTTTTTTGTAAATATGATTTTATATTTCACTTTTTAGTTGTAGTAACTACCCCACACACATTCGTATACCACTACTTGCTAGGTAAAATTTAACAGTGACAGGAAGTTATTATAACATCATCAATATACACTAAGTGGGAAAAATACGTATTATTGAATCTAACTGAAAAACTGCCAAACCAAATTTAATAAAAACAAAATGGGACCACACCTGAGGCATAAGTACCCTATCAATTAAAAAAATAATTTTCGAAATCGATCTACAATTGCCTGAGATATCGCGTAACAAACATAAAACCATACAGACGAATTAAGAACCTCCTTTTTGAAGTCGGTTAAAAATGGCATCATTAATAACCGACTATGATACAAATTGAGCAAAAAGGTCTTAACTTTTTATCAACGCACAAAAACTCATCAAAGACAAGTTTTAATGAACAGCATCCTTAATTTATTACGTCACATACATCACGTAATATATTATATCTACGCATAATGACCTTCAAAAACCAGTGTGTGTGGTCACCATAGTAGGCTCTACACGTAAATATTGCCTAAGTTAAAGTAGGTATTTGTGCCGCAGGTACGTTTTGTCAATCGGTTACTGCAATCAATAGGAACATGCTGATGGTGCTAATGTCTAGAATACACATCGGCCAAGGTTGGTCGCATTTTAATGTTCGTTGTTAAATGCACAACAGAGCGCCTACTCAAAGTCCGTCAACGAAGATACGGGCCCGTCCGAAAATAGTTTGAAAGAAGAAAAAAAAGAAAAAGAAAAATTGACCCAGGTTAAATAACACAATATTCACACAAAAAATAGTAAAAAACTTACAAATAGTATTGTGTATTTGTGTGCCTCACGGCTGCGCCAAATAGGCCCAGTTCAGCATAAATGCCAGACAACTAGTGCCTGACGCTGGTTTTCAACTGGACCCTATGTTACGAAGACGTTTGATACTTTGAATGAACCCTACTCCCGATTTATATTTTTTTTCGGACGGGCATATACACGTCGCGCGTCGGTAGTAAGGACACCTGTCAAATCGCGTTGTCATTCATTCTTCGTTCGTGTCCCAAATAAATTTTATGTCCATAGGTGATTCGGAGTAGGACACGCCCGTAACTTCGGCCGAAACTACGAATTTAGTGCTTAGAGAGTAGACCCCCTGGTCCCATGCAGGTCCTTTGTGATGTGAATGAAGCAATTGATGCTGTAGTTTCATGAGGGGAAAATAAATTCTGATGTGATGGTAGCGTATAGCCGGTATAGCAAAGATCAGCCGAGCCTATCCCCGCGTGCTAAGCGAAAACGACAAATGATTTTATTCCTGTAAGTTGGTTTGTACGAACACTTTGACAAGCCAATCATATTTTAAAAACTAGATGAGGTCGGCGTTTCCTATCTGACTACTCTGAGAAGAAAGGCCGAAACAAATTCAGAGGTCACAGTTTCTTTTAAAGTCCAGACATAATCTTGGTCAGATCATGTGAAGACCATGTAGATTTGTGTCTGAAATGGTCTTAGAGGAAAAACCACACAGATTGAGTGGACCTGTCCGGTCAGTGCACGCATCGTGTAGGTCAACTCAGAACTTAAAGAGCTCAACGATTCGACGAACAATACCAAAGAAAGGACATTTGGGTAGGTCACATAAATTACTCAAACTGCCAGATCATGATTAA
Source organism: Griposia aprilina (assembly GCA_916610205.1). Classification (NCBI taxonomy): domain Eukaryota; kingdom Metazoa; phylum Arthropoda; class Insecta; order Lepidoptera; family Noctuidae; genus Griposia; species Griposia aprilina. Next base: position 16,673,251 of record OU744307.1, on the reverse strand, counting down.
AATTAACTGAGAAGAAAAAAACAATAACCCACATAGTCCTTTCATTCACAATAATTAAAATACTATAATAATTATGTCATAATCACATACTCATGCGACGATAGCATTCGGTTAGGACACGGGTCTACGAGATCACTCAGGCTATGGTTAAGAAATCGTACATAAAATTAAAAGGTCTTTCGCAAATTACTTTCCGAGTTCTCTAGCTCCATTGCTCCGGGCGAGGCTTTTATAATATCTTGCATATTTCTTACTTTTCAGCAGATTATTTTGACGTATTACCATAATAATGTTATTTGTTACTTATTTATTGTATTTCAAGGTCTATTCACAAATCTTTTCCTATGTTTTCCCTTCCTATTTGCAAGTGCTTAAGTTAGTTACTTTTAGTTAGTAAAAACTGGCGCGATGCGACAGCGTGACACAAAGGCACCGAGTGCCGCGCGACGAGCGGCGCCTTTGCGTCGCGCCTGTTTGCGGGAGCCTTAACTGTTTATCAGTGGAAACTTGTAAATGGCCTGCAATTTCATATTGTTTAATAACACTGTATAAGTTAGCTGTAAGTTTCCCGAATAAAATAAAAAAAAACTGTTTTTCAAAAAAAACTTAAATTGAAAAATAACTTTTATTTCGGAAGCCAGTGGCAAAAAAAAGAAAATAAGTAGGTAAGTGCAGTTATTTTTCACTTTTCAGTTGTGGTAGGTACCTAGGTACTCCACACAAATTCGTATAAGTACCACTACTTGCTATGTAAATAAAGTGACAGAAAGTTATAACATCATCATTGGTATATCTACACTAAGTGGATAAAACACGTATTATTATAGCTAACTGATTATTATGGGACCACACCTAAGGCATACTATTAAAATATATATTTTCTTTTTTTAATAGATATAGATATATCTATTAAAAAAAGAACTTTCGAAATCGATTCACAATTGCTGGAGATATCGCGTAACAAACACACCAAAAAAAAAACATAAAGACGAATTGCGAACCTTTTTGAAGTCGGTTAATAAAATAAATACTACAGTAGTGTCGCTACAGCACTAAACTTTTATTTTGGATCAAGTCACATGCAACAATAACGTGCTGGTTATTTTATAAACATCACGGTGTTGCAAGTACATATTGTATATTTAGCAATACTTAATATAAACATACTTTATTTTATGCGTAGGGCGACCGTGTTTCCGGACTTTTACGTATATGTGCTGAATATTATTTGTGTCAATGCCAAGATGAATTTCATAGCCAACCCACTAACAGCGATTAGTTTTTCCAAGAGCAGTAGGTATATATGGTATTTTTAGAACGAATAGTGACATTTGGTGACAGCTATTCAGATATTGAAGTAAAAGGGGCATAGTCTATATTTCCTTTTCTAATTTTTTTCTCAAAACTTGAGCGAAATTAAACAAGCAGTTAATTTTCGCTTAGAAGCCAAATGTCATGTGAAAAACCATGAGTAATGAAACCGCCCTTTTAATACAAGTAAATGGTCACGGCCATCGTCACCGGACGACATTACGCGACCTCAGCGTAAATGAATTTATAATGTCCACTCGAGATTGCCTGCCAGTAGTCGTGCAATTCAATCTCGAGATTGTGTACTTCCCATATCTTGAGAATGACTTATGGAAACAAGAATTTGTGTCAAATAATCTGTATAACGACTTGTTTCATTATCGCCGTCATCATTCGTTCCATTTTTAACACTTTGCGAGACACTAAACGCTCCCAGCATGTGTAGCATGGCCACTATAGAAACAGAAGAAACGGAAGACAAAATGTCAGGGGGCCAAACCTACTAATTTACAAATGTCACAATGGTCTCTGCATTGTTCGTTTTTGACAGATTTTGTATGGCAAATCTGTCAAAAACACAATGCAGAGACTATTGTGACGTTTGTAAACAGTGATGCCAGACTGGGGGGACTCCCCCCAAATTTGGGGGTTTTTTATAGTTATGGGGGGATAATAGGGGGGACAATATTTTTGGGGGGATATTTGGAGGGAAAAAATTGGGTTTGGAGGGAATTGGGGGATTTTTATTACCAAAACTGTAATCCGGGAAAACCCGCGGCTAGCCGTGATGATTAAATCAGTAGTTTCAAAAGACATTTTGCGCAGCGTTATCAATTACATTTTTACAGCTTCTGGCTGTTTCTAATTTATGATTTTGATTCATGACAGGATAGAAAACATTACCAACACAAGTTATTAAAATCTTCAAGCATCCAATTAAATAAATAAATATTCTAAAATGGAACCTATTGCTGAAATGGTATAAAATTGCATTTCATAAATAAATCAATGTTTTGCCATTTGTGGGGGGTTTTTTCTTCAAAAGCTGTATTTTGGGGGGATTTCAGGGCAAGTTTGGGGAGTAAGCTGTTGCTGAAATAGCATAAAATTGTATTTCATTAATAAATTAATAGTTTGCCATTTGTGGGGGATTTTTTCTTCAAAACCTAAATTTTGGGGGGATTTTGGGGAAGGTTTGGGGAGAACGCGAGACGGTCATCTGGCAACACTGTTTGTAAATTAGTAGACTTGGCCCCCGGATTGTAGAAAGATTTCAACGGCGCGATGTCAAAATTCAAAAAAAGAATGACATTTGTTAAGAAAGTGATTTGTCTTCTCTTCGTAGAGTAGAGATAGAAGTGGTCATGCTGCGCATGCTAACGTCATAACAATAAAACTTCTATTGTGTCTCGTTTAGTTTCCTTCACTCTTCTGACAGATTGCAAACATAACATACATACATAAACACACGCCTTCTTCCCGTGGGGGTAGGCATGAAACTACAGAACGCCACCTGCTACGATCCTTACATACTCCTTTTGCCTCGTTTACGTTCATCGTTCGTACATCAGGGGGCCAAGTCTACTAATTTACAAACGTCACAATGCAGAGACCATTGTGACGTTTGTAAATTAGTAGATTTGGCCCCCTGGTCATACACGCACGTCGGTTGCGAGTACTACGCACCTGACCTTTCTGAAGAACATCACCAATAAGGGCACTATTATGGGGTTTATTTATAAATGTTGTCTAAAGTTAAGAGGCGTTTAAATATCAAAAACGTATGGTTAAACAGTCGCTAATCACTACTTAACTTTAAGCAACGTTTATAAAAAAAGGGGAATAAGTTCTCCTAGGGCCGACCCCTCCCGGCGTCGCGGAGTTTCCACTTACACCTGCCTTGTAAATACCTTTTGTTAGATCCTTCTGACAGATCGTTTTATTCAAATCCGGTTATTTTTTGAAGTTATCTAGTAATTTTTGAAGTTATTTATAATTCGGTTATTTTAGTTAGGAATTCACCGTCGAATGACGTCACTAAAACTTTATTTAGGAAAGAAAGTTGCCGTGTTTTCATATACAGGGTTAGTTTTCAAAGACCAGCCAAATTTAAGGATGTGGTACAGACCATCAAACTGAACAACTCTCTCCATGGGACCAATATCATCATCGCGAAAAATTTATAAACTGTCCCATAAAAAACTTCAATACCTACTTGACCTAAATGTATGGGACCGCTGATTTTTTTTTCGTGATTACGATATTGGTCCCATGGAGAGAGTTGTTCAGTTTGATGGTCTGTACCACATCCTTAAATTTGGCTGGTCTTTGAAAACTAACCCTGTAGAGCGTTTTTTGACACCGTAATGTCAAACCCCGGTGCCATCATTTTCATGACAGCTGTCACTGCGGCCGACTTGTGGCGGAAACCGGCCATCGCTCTTATAAGAAACCATAGGTTTAGTTAGATATTGCGGAAACTATGAAACGGTCCCTTATTAGAATAAAATATATAGGCTAACAACTTCGATGCAGGTACACGCTATTTCGGTGTCGTAAGAAGCGTTTGAATAAGTTCTATAGCTATAGGCAAAAGTGTTCGCCATGTATACTTGTAACTTTATACTTGGAAAACTTGTTTTCCTACAAGTTGCGGAAATGACTCGTCCTACCATGGGTAACCAGTCTCTTGTTTGCAAATGAGTAGGGGGAGAAGAGGTTATTAATATACCTTGAGCAGTGCTTGAGCTAATACAAGTATCAGTGTTTGAAATTAGGAATTAGGATTAGACAAAAGGTATTTGTACGCTGGTCCTTAGTCTAGAACGTCGCTCAAGCATGAATATCGATTCGAAATTGACAGATTTTGTTTTAAATCGAGGTTGAACTTGAATGATGCTCAGACATGGGCTTGAACATTACGGAATCTATTTTTGAACATTTGTTTTAGATAATTTTCGGCCAGGTATTTTTTTTTGAAAACTCAAACTCAAAGCATTTATTTCAAATAAGCCAATTAAAGGCAGTTTTGAATTATCAAGGGGTCGGTCAGTCAGAAAGATGAAGCTAGTTGCCCATTCCAAAGCGTATACCTATGGAGAAGAACGGGCAAGAAACTCCACGGACACTCTTTTAAATCAAAATATGGTTACAAAATATTGGTTAATTACATCATTCATGTTGCAATTATGCATGTGAGAACGATGCAGAACGTCAAAAGCGTCCGTAATAAAAAGACAAAAACAATTCAAATATTAAGTAAATTAAATTAAAATAAGCTAAGCTATGCAGCTAAGAGATGACCAGTCCCTTATACTGACGGCGCCCGTTCACGAACATAACGCTGAAAATTATTACAGCTTCATGCTTGACACTTTGCGGGACACTAAAATCCCCCCAGACGTAATAACAATAAAGGCTGCTTCAAACAGGCGCGACACGCGACACGAATCGCGCGCGACATAAAACTCGCCCAAACAGGCGCGACGCGACAGCAGATACAAAGGCACTGCTCGTCGCGCGACACGCGGTGCCTGTGTGTCGCGCCAGTTTGCACTAAATCTTAACTACTCATTACACCTAATTTTAACATTATAATTATTAATACCATGTACACACAGCTACATAATATCAAGCTTTAAATTTCCAGTGTAAGCTGACCTCTCATTGTACGGAAATCCTATACCATTCGAGATCAGCTTATACTGGAAATATATAGCTTGATATGCAGTCGTGTGTACCATTTCAAGTACCTATGTGAATCAGCCTAATCATAACTTCCTAACTAATATTATAAATGCGAAACTAAGTTTGTTTGTTTGTTTGTTACCTTATCACGCCTAAACCACTGAACCGATCATCCTCAAAATTTTGCATATACGTTGTCAGGTGTACAGAAACGGACATAGGGCACCTTTCATCCCGAAAAAAAATACTATTCCCGAGGAAAACAACAGTAACGTTCTTATGATAAGAGATGGCGCCACGTTTCTTTCGAATCATAATTGAATTATAACCCGAATTGATTGTCAAAGTCTAAATTAACGCGAGCGAAGCCGCGGGCAAAAGCTAGTTACTTATAATTTCATTCCCCTTCTAATAACTAGTGTTGATTATCAACGTATCATTGCTGTATGTATGTATGTCACTTGTCGTCAGTTTTATTACAGTTCGTGTATATGGATTTAGAAACCTCATTAACTGGCTTCAATCCACTGATTTAATGAGTTATTATAATGACATTTGTGAAGAATAGAATAGAATACTCTTTATTATGTACACCATAAAAACTACAGATATAAAAGTAGATTTTTTACATAGGGTGACACAATGGGCGGTCTTATCGCTAAAAGCGATCTTTTACAGACAACCTTTGGATGGATTCAAGGGAGAAGGAGAGACAATAATGCAGGTAGTCAGTGGTGTACCATTTACATATACAACAAATACATACATACATAAAACATATACTTATCTACATAATATAATATTATACAATAATAAACATGAAACAAGAGTAAGGAAACTAAATGTAATGACAATGTTTAAGGAGATAGGAAGTGTTTTTTAACCAGAATTTTAAAAGTGGACAAAGATTGAGCACGCCTTATCGACATGGGCAAGGCTTTCCATAATCGTACTGCTTGAACTGTAAAAGACTTGTCATAAAAACTGGTGGTATGTCTGAAACGGGGCCTAACTCTCTAATTCCATCAACGAAGATACGGACTTGTCCGAAAGTAGTTCGGTACTTAGAAGAGAACCCTCCCGTTTAATTAACTTTTTCGGACGGTAAAAACAAATCGGGAGTAAGGACAACTGTCAAATAGTTTTGTCATAAAATTTTAGTTCGGGCCCCGGACTAATGATATGTCGGAATGAATTACGGAGTAGGTAACGTCCGTAATTTCGGCCACAACTACGGAGTTCGTGCTTAGAAATGAATTGATTCCCCTTGATTATTTGGTATAGTGGTCCCTAGCACTACTGCGGAGCATGAGGTCCTGGGTTCGATTCAAAGGTCGGGCTGTGTTATTGGGTTTTTTTATCTGGAATTTCTCCCAATAGGCTCGCTCCCTATTACATGGGACTTAAACATAACGGGCGAAATATTGGTGTAATACATATATATAGGTAGGCAGAAATTTTAACCAGTGTGTAAACTGTAACTATGAATTCAGCATAATGATTCTATACCCCCTAGCATAGTTTTTAAGCTATTGCATAGCTTCTATCGCGGGCCTTGAGCGCGGGGACCGGAGCCAGAAATTCCGTAACGAAAAAAAACCTCACGCTCCCCACTCCGACGGGCACGGAGGTGTGGCTTGAAGGCCGTGCATTGTCTAACGTCGTTTCTTTTCGGCAGTCTTCGACACGGTGTTTGTGTGCGTGCAACTAGACGTATTGTACGACTCTACGAAGCTCGCACGAATCGAGACGAGCTGCTCCGAAATCAGACGAATACAGGTATTTATCAAAAAGTGTAACTGGAATTAATATTTATTTCCATTTACTTTCGTACCATTTATCATTTACCAGTCGGACACCATACATTTATTATAATCACCACTATCTTAAAACTCAATATCCCAATATCTCGGAAACGGCTGGGAATATCAAAATTCTGAGCAAATTCCCCCCCCCCCCCCCTATAACCCGCCTCTCAAATAGTACATACATACAGACAAGCCCCTTTGACCCCCCTTTTTTGACCCCCTCTTTTTCGACCCCAATATTAAGTTGTATTATATTTATTTATATTTAAATCAATCCCACTTATATATAGTCCCGGGACCCCCCCGCGTCACCCCTTTTGACCAACCCCTCCACCCGTCCAGGGCTACTTCACCCCCCCGGGTCTTAACTTTTGAACCGGAGGTCGTAGAGGTATCGAGTTTGGGGTCTTTGGAATCGGCAGTAAAGGGCCTATCTTTTGGCCCCGATAAGGTTAGGGTAAAGCACCCCATTTTAAATTTATTTTAGATTTAAACATTTTAAATTCTTATTTCTTATTCTTATACAAATTTAAATTTTTTAAATTCTTATTTCTTATTCTTATACAAAATGCTATGCAATAGCTTTACCGCGGCAGTCCCCGAGTGCCACACGTCTTTTTTTTTTTTGTATGTCCACCTCTGCCTAATCCCTTGAGAATTACAGGCGTGATGTAATGTTATGTCCGACATTGATGTAAGCAATGAAATACAGGGAAAAAGCAAACTAACAAGTTCTTTTGCCTTAACAACGTGACCTTCATGCTGTTTCCTCAAGTTGAGGTTGGTTTCAATAACTTTAAAAGAGGTACGTTTCGCCATCTCTCATCAACATCATTATCATTCTCCTGCTCTTTCTTATCCTAATTTGTACTGCAACATATATTTTCTTCCACACTTCTCTATCATTCGTCATCCCGGTAGTCACCCTCTTTCTAGCCATATCATCTATCACACAGTCCATCCCTCGTGTGTTTGGTCTTCCTCTACTGTTATAGCCATCCACATTCATACTCAAAACTTTCCTCACGACATTTTCCTCATTCCTCCGCATCACATGCCCTTACCACGAGAAACGATTTCCACACAAGTTTTCAGTCACCGCACCGGTGCCTTTATAAAACTTCCTCTTATAGAAATACAGGTACTCATCTAGCTCTGGAGCCAGGGTCTTACATTTTTCTGTAACCAGTTTTTATGGCAATAAAGAAATTTATTTATTCTATCCATTCGCGTAACACCACACATCCATCTTCCCTCCCCATCATCTCTCTACCATATATATAACTAGCTGTTGCCCACAACTTCGTCTACGATCCAGGATGAAAAGTAGCCTATGTTCTTACTCAGGTCATGGTTTATCTGTGTGCCAAATTTCATCCAAATCCGATCAGTAGTTTTTGCGTGAAAGAGGAACAAACATCCATCCTTCCTCACAAACTTTCCGGTCTATCGACACTCTAGCTAGAGTCACAAAATATATTAAGTATTTAAATAACAAATCTCATAAGTCATAACACACTACTAAAGTTTCTAAAATAATATAATTCAATCATGATTCGAAACACACGTGGCGCCATCTATTCTCATAAGAACGTTATTGTAGTTTTCCTCGGGAACAGTACTTTTTTCGGGATGAAAGGTACCCTATGTCCGTTTCTGTACACCTGACAACGTATTCGCAAAATTTCAGGATGATCAGTTCAGTGGTTTAGGCGTGAAAACGTAACAAACAAACAAACAAACTTACTTTCGCATTTATAATATCAGTTAGGATTGTACCTACCATTCCTGAAAACTTTACTGATCGGTTATTGCTATAAGAAGATTAGAATAATCGTAGAACGATACAAAGTGTTTTTAATACATTTACTATGCCACGACATTGATATTGATATTACTCAGCAGGATGCCATAGACACGATTCTCTTATAAAAACACCATAGACGCGCTTGGCGCGCAAGGTCGATTGAAGTATAACCTGCGGGCCTTATAGGGCAGATGATACTCAACATGTAATAATTAGTCTGTAATGGTTGTTTTGTTGGCAGCCTTGTGTTTGTCTGTGTGCGTGTGTGTGTCAGGTCATGGGCTAACATGTGGCCTGCGAAGTACTTGAACAGTACTTACAACTATTTTCTTAATGTCCCTCGGGAATCATCGCATTTCCGAATACAAACGAATGCTAATTTCCATGTCCATCAATAGATTTATCGTGTATAATAATTTGAATTCAGAACTAAGTACTTATTTTATTGTTGTTTTGTTTTGACGTAAGTAACAACAATTAAAGTACTTAGTTCAATACAAGTACACACAAACTTTTGCAAGTACGTTTCTTGAGCGAGAAAATCGAGTCGCTTCGATAGGACAGGTGCCATAGCCATGTAGAACTTGATAAAAAGATCTGTATTTTTATTTCTCTTAAATGTTTTTGTTAGCAGCGCGTGGTTGAAGGATAAAATGTTGTTTTAAATAAAAGCTAAGACAAAAAAAGTTTTATTCTCGTTGACAACATGAAAGGAACATAATCTATCTGACAGATGACAGAACATAAAATGAAATGTAGAAAAATAAATTTGCACGGAACAAAAAAGATTGATACCTATCAAAAACATAGACTCTTTTTATTGTACCCAACAGTTATCAAAGTGATATATGTATTTAATGACCCAACTTCCTGTGTAACTGGTTATGTATAGAGCAGGTAGCTCTAAGATTAAATAAATGCAGAAACAAAAAACATGTCAAAAAAACGTTGTCAAGTGATCAATAATAAGAGAACGGAACGTGTCAACTTGTAGGTACCTAGGTACTCGTATCGTCGATAAAACTATTACATGATTATTAAATAGCTATTAATAATGAACGAAAAAACTTAAAAGCCGTGTTCTTGGCGCCTTTTTGAGTAATGATCAGGATATGGAATAGTGGTTTAGAAATTTTTCATAATAGCGTTTTATTTGCATCATGAAATTCTGTGAAATTTGTATAAAGGAGCAGCTGCGTATTTACAAACCTTTTATCAAACCATGCTAGAACTTGTACGGGGTTGTGCTAACCAAGCAATGTGTGGATGCGAAGAAGAGATTACCTACGTTCTGTTTTGTCTCAGCACATCAAGTTACCACAAATTGTCAGATTTTCTCATTCGATTTTGAACTTAACTCTCAACATTTTAAGGTTTAAAATCGTTTGAAGAAAGACAGTACTTCGTACCTGCTGATGAATACAACAGAGGTAGCAGCTAACAGAGAAAATGTTCACGGTTTCTGAGGTACCAAACACCAAGTTTTTCTAACCAAAAAGCACCAAGTTTGCTATGGTTTCGATTTATTGACACAGCTTATCGGAACAGTCGGATTAAGTAAGAAGAAAATTCGTGTATTTACACAATCCGACTTAACGAAAACAATTGTGCAATCAGAGGCAATTGAGAGTTTTAAATCTGAGGACCACAGAGTTATCTACTCACGACCTGGGTGTAAAGCCACTGACGATGAAAAATTCTAAATATTTCATTAATCACATAAAACCATTAACAACTCCATAATAGTTTAAATAAATAGTTAAATATTGCAGAATCCTACGCCATTATATTCTCTTTATTAGTATCTAGCCTGTGAACGTAAAAAACTCGGTTAATTAAAATGCTGACACAATTCCTTTTACTATGTTCGCCATTAGTTGGCATTCTATGTCGTATTGCTAAATCTAGAGAGGAAAAAAATGTTGCCTTGCGTTTACGGCTTCTTGTGTCTGTCAATAACTTAGTAGGTAACTAAGAACAAAAATAATAATATAACATAACATCACGCCTTGTTTTCCCGAAGGATTGGGCAGAGGTGTACCTATAGTATATCCACATTTCGCTAGTTATTTTTAAGTCCCATGTAATAGGGGGCGAGCCTATTGCCATCAACCGGGCACAAATGACTCCGGGCTGGTTTGTGACCACTAGACAAACAGACTGTATATTTTCGTGTTTTTACTAAAACATATTATGAACTATCCAAGTAGGTAGGTAGTCAGCTCTTTATCATGTTCTTTACTAAGTAGGTACTGTTAAAAATCGGAAACATTTATCAATACTGCGTGAAATCTCAAAGCATTATTATCGATAGAGATATTAATCATTTAAGAAATTTGCCACATTGAGTATTACAAACTTTCTTCATAATACAATACAAGTACATGTGTATTTTAAGATTTTAGTAAACTGGAATGTCCGGTCTAATATTAAGCAATATGGACACCCTATTGAAAATTTGGATTTGACAGTTGTCATAGTCAGACTCTAAAGACTCAACAATTTCCATGAAAATTTAATAGAAATTATGCTACTAGAGTCGCGTCGCCCCTGTTTGCGGGAGCTAATGATATTATAACTGGCGGGAGCCATAAAGATGTAAAGTGCTACACGCTTTTTTTGGCGCCTGAATTTCATTCACAGGGGGCGTTGTTGGTAACTATTTGTGAAATTGTCACAGAAATTATATTGAAAATACAAGATGGCGGCGGTAGTTCCCATTTTAAACACGCGCCAAAAGATCTTTGTACAACTCTAACGCGATGTAGTATCGTCAAACAAAATCTCGTATTTCAAAGACTAGAATAGTTTCAAGTCAATATTTTTTCTTAAGTTCTAAGCACGTTCGAACGCCTACGGTATACGCACTCCAAATGTCCGGACTAGCTGCCGATGGCGGTCGCAAACCTGTTCCGTGCATACCGGTGCGTTGCGTCACCGCGCATGCGCCGCGCTATAAAAAATGGCGGACTCCCGCGCCAGAAACTGTCAGATACAGAAGGGCAACTTTACACTGCTACAAAGATCTTTTGGCGCTCAAATGACGTGGACAGGGGACGCTGTTGGTAAAAAATTGTGCAATTGCTTTGTGAAATGTAGTTATAGAAAAAAAGGTGATGGCGTTAGTTCCGATTTTGGCCACGCGCCAAAATAAGCTTGTAGCGTTGTACCTACTGGTCAAATGATACGAAAATATTCATTTGTCGATGGATGATGCATATATACGAGATGGCTCTGCATCTGGGAGAGTGAATTAATGGTTTCACGTTGAACAATAAGCCTCATGAAGTCAGGAATCCCACAGTGAGGCAAGCTTCAAGTTTATTGTCAGTGTTGTATGTATATAGATGTCGCTGTCGATAACGGCAACATAGCGATGGCGTTGCGTTTAGGATTTAGGGTTACCATCCGTTCGAAATTGTCCGGATTATCAGGATATTTTCAAATTTGTAAACCGTAGTTGCGTAGCTAACTTGACTTCTGCGCCATCTTACTGCGTGATCACCATTGAAATGAGCGAGAAAACTGCTCAAGCTTGTGTAATCTTTGTCGCTAGAGTTACTGACTTGCTAGTTAGCCCCTCGTTTAAGTTCCGCTAGTTACGCTAATATGTGAAAACTCTTACATATGTGTGACATTTCACAATTTTCTTGAGGTTTGCGCTGTAAAAACAAATTGGTTTAGTTAAAATCTTAGTTAGTAGAACCGCGAGTTCTCTTGACGGGTTAATCTGTCTTCTGTCACCGTAATAACCCGTAAACTGTGCGGTTAACTTTTGCAAGTTTTAAACGGATAATAAGTTATAATGGTCATTATTTTAAATAACTTATATTTACTGTCGAGGACGAAGAAGACCGCTCTGTGATTTTGTGATGAATGACTATGAAACTTTGTAAAATGAGCGCGTATTTTGGATAGTAGCTATAAAGATACAAAGTGAACTTAAAAAAGATGGAAACAAGATGACCTCCATTATTATTTCTGGCCCCCATCCCACACCCCGTAAGTACATCCTAAGCCGTACAATCTCATGAAGTCAGAGGCATCTTCTTAAATTTTACAAATTCCGACTGCATCAGATGTACTGTTTAGGGTATATATAATATGGAGTCCAGTTGTCGCCATATTGAAATTTGATAACTGTTATGTCTCTGTCATTAAAACAAATAGATTGACGTAAGAACCATCAAAATCGGCCCACACGTTTACACACTTATGCTGATAAACATATTACCCTGCTTTGCATCGCGCAGTCGGATAAAAAAGTAGTAGTAGTTGGTCTAGTGGTCGCAAGCGCTACTGCAATCGGGCATCTCGGGCAAATCGGGCATCGGGCAAAGGGACATCGGGTATTTCCACCTGGAATTTCTCAGTAGCAGCCAGGAGTCTGGATTTGTGACCGGTTAATGGCAATAGGCTCGCCCCCTATTACATGGATTTCAATATAACTGGTGAAATGTGGGTGTACTATAGGTACGCCTCTGCCTAACCCTTCGGGGAATACAGACCTCTTGTTATGTTATGAAGTTTCTATTCCCTTCATTTATAAACATCAGGCAATTGGGAATTATGGTAGAACATTTCAAGCGGCGCCATGTCATTGAAGAGAAGATCTTATTCAATTCAACTCGGAAACTTTCAAGCCATGAAATCGCCATCAACCTTCAAACGGCCATAAAACAAACACTTCTAAAGTTCCGACCAAAAGTAACACTATTCTAAAACAACTCGTAATAAACTCGTCGTTATCAGAGGCACACATCTTCAATCATAATGGTCGTAACTCACAGCAGGGTATTGTTGCACTTGTTTCGAGTAGCCAGCTCTGTGAGAAATAATCAGAATAGGTACCTAGTTGCACAATATAACTTGTTATTGATTGTTTTAATTCTGTGTTTTTTGCTGGCCACACCCAAGAATTCGATATTTTCGTGGGCCTTGTTATTAGCCTGATTATTGATAAAGCAATGTAAGGTCTGAGTTGAGCCACACGATTACTGAAAAATGCTTGCACTGACTGGACAGGTTCACTCAAATCTGTATGGGACTTTCCTCAAAAGACCATTTCAGCCACTAAACTTCATGGTCCTCACATGATCTGACCACGATAATATCTGGAGTTTAAAACGAGACTGTGACCTCTGCGTTTGTTTCGGCCTTTCTTCTGAGAGTAGTCAGATAGGAAACGCCGACCTCATCTAGTTTTTAAAATGTGATTGACGTGTAAAACAATTTATACAAACCTACTTACAGAAATAAAATCATTTATCATTTAAGTTGCATTGTCTGTCATTAAGATGTTACCCTAGATTGGCTTTTTCGCTAGCTCTTGATGAACGCTTAATTCGCCATTCCAAGTTACGTTTCTAAGGACTACAGCTTTATACCTATTCGAGGTTATGCTGCTTCTCAATGAAGTTTGCACAGAAATTGCAGCACTATCCTGGCTCCCTGCCACGGTCAAATAGTCAATGATAATGCAATGCCGCTCAGGGCGCTATGGAGAGGGCTATGCTCGGAGTCTCTTTGAAGGATAAAATCAGAAATAAAATTATCCGGAAAAGACCTGGCGTTACCGACATAGCTTGCAAAGTAAGTAAGCTGAAGTGGCAGTGGGCTGGCCATCTTTGTCAAAGGACCGATGGCTGGTGGAGTAGACGAGTCTTGGAGAGGAGACCGCGTATTGGCAAACGCTGTGTGGGACGCCCCCCAGCTAGTTGGTCCGACGAACTTAAAAAGGTGGCTGGGACAGACTGGATGCGGAAGGCCGAGGACAGGGTGTTGTGTGGTGGAGGAGAGGCCTATGTCCAGCAGTGGACTGTGATAGGCTGAGTTGATTGATTGATTGAATCCCATCCACTCCTTTTACAAGCAATTATAATTGAATATAAATACGTAGAACGAATTTAAAGATCAGAACGATTTACAAAATTACAGTGATTGCTCTGATGACATAGCGCCTACAAGTGCTTCCTGTACAAAGTTCTCACAAGAAGAGGTATTTACTATAATTAGTACTAACATACATAGCACTTAGTTTAGTATGCTAAGCGTTTTCCGCGTTCACTTTTTAAATAACGCAGGAAAGTTATATACAGCCACGTTGGCAGCTGTAATGCAGGCGCTTAGTGCCGAGACTTTCTTCCAAGTAATTACACCTTTTTGTTTCGTTCTTTATGGTGTTTATTAAAAGTAAATAGTTGTAATCGTACATCACGGTCGTACATTAATTTTAGTTTTAATAAACAGTGTGTACCTGGTAAGTACACAAACGAAAATGGATGAAATTAAACCATTATTCATCGCCAAAAGAATAGGAAAATAATTTAACGTAATAATTAGTATCTATTTATACTGCTTGTATTTAAAATATAAGTTTTTTTTATTTTTATTGAGTGAATTTCGTTAATATAAAAACAATAATGTTGGCTGATATTTGATGTTGTCTTCAAGTAAAATGCACGTTACTTTGAAGACATTTTGAAGGTTTAGTCAGCTTTAAAAAAAAAAACGAGTTTTACAAAATGCTTCGGATTTCTTTTTTCCAAATTTTTTGTCGGTGAATAGTTGTCTAGTTTCAACTATTTTCATTTGTACACTTTATCTATGGACACATTGTACAGTCAGTGGCGAAGGTTCCATACAACTCGATTCCTACCGGCTACCCTTTTTAAAATGTCAGTCAGTATTCTATAGACAAATATTATAATCTTTTTTTTATATTTTAATTTGAGATGTGTTTGCTCTTGACTCTAGTCTAGGTCAGAGTGACAGAGACAAAGTCGACGATGGAGTGAGCTTACCCAGAAGAAGCCTGTTCACTCTCACTTGGAAGAGATTCGGGTTATAAGCGGTCGGAAAAATGTTAATGTTAATCACATTAAAGATATGTACTCCGGCTTACCTCTTACAAAAATTGACCCTTCGCCACTTGATAGTACATAATATATCGATAGATGGACCGTGTGAAAGATGATCGTATGGCTAGACAGGGGGTGACTAACTAGATGACGAGGACGACAAATAGAAGAAAGAAAAATACATGTTGCGCCAACTCCAAAGAAAAATACATGTTGTGCCAACCCCAAAGAAAAATACAAGTTGCGCCAACCCCAAAAAAAATACATGTTGCGCCAACCCCAAAGAAAAATACATGTTGCGCCAAGCCCAAAGAAAAATACATGTTGCGCCAACCCCAAAGAAAAATACATGTTGCGCCAACCCCAAAGAAAAATACATGTGGCGCCAACCCCAAAGAAAAATACATGTTGCGCCAAGCCCAAAGAAAAATACATGTTGCGCCAACCCCAAAGAAAAATACATGTTGCGCCAACCCCAAAGAAATTGGAAAAAAGGCAGTAGACTGGTAACGATGATGACATACTAATTGCAAAACTGTTGTCTACAACATACACGAAAACCTAATTGAATCGATCGTGAAAAATGTTTTATAAACCTACTTGATCAAAAAAAAAGCGCGACACGTGACGCGAATCGCACGCGACATAAAGGCACAGCTTGTCACGCGATAAGCGTTGACCTTGTGTCGCTTGCGATCCGCGTCGCGTGTCGCACCTGTTTGTAAGAGCCTATATCTAGCTCCTTTTTTATTTTTAATGTTCGTATTTTCTGTGCGTGGCCCCTTTAAGATATATTTCTTTCTTTCTAGATTATAAAAGTAGGTAGTCATCTCCGTAGTCTTGTGAAGTCGTGACAACATTGCCGACAGGAAACAGATGCATGCCTATCTGTTTATGAAGATGATTAAAGATTTAGTTTATGATCTCATACAATATGTTATTATAACGTGTAAACACACGTTATAATATCAAAAACAAAACAAAAGACTGGACCACAATAGCAAACAACCATGAAAATTGGAAAAAAATGGAGATAGGCCTTTGTCCGGCAGTGGGACACCATGGGCTGATATCATAATAATTTCCGTTTACCAAAGGTAGGAAAAGAAAGAGGTGATAAATCTAATGTGAGCGTACTTTGAGCACCGTAATGACTAACACTCAATCTGTCTAGCCATTTCCTTTCTATGTTGTGGTCGGCTTTAAGTCTATCCAGATGCAGCTGAATACTAGTATTTTGCAAGAAGCGACTGCCTATCTGACCTCCACGACCCAGTTACTGGGAAACACGATACCCCTTGGTAAGACTAGTTGTCAGACTTTTCTGCTTCTGACTACTCGTAACGACTGTCAGATATCTACGAATAACTTATGGAAATTACGTAACACACTATGAATCACAATCTGAATGATTTTGAAGCCTATTGCTAATCCAATGCTTCATATTTTCGAAAAAATTGTCTGCTAAACGACGTAAATAACGCAATGAAATTTGTTGAACTGTCAAAATGAAAGCCATTCCTACTGTTAGTTTGTTACGCAATCACCCCGCCGATAGAAATGTACACATTAATTAAGCAGGCAGCCATAGATAATAGCTATTTTAATTCATGTATTATTCAAGCAAAGGTTATTGCCTACCGTTTTTTCTCTTAGTTTATTCTTCAATAGCCCCCCCCCCCCCTCACTGGTGTGTTCCGCGCTTTTTCTGTGACAATCAACAATCACTAATTGACTGTCTATGGGAGATCGGTTGAATGTCTGAGAATATCCATCTATCTGTATTCATAAACATAAACAATCGATTGGCTTCACAACAAGCGACGCAACTGACACTTCTTTATGCAATTCGAGAAATTCATAATACTACGTTATACAATAATCAATAACATAGTCGATTATTAGGATAAACACAAACATATAACATCACGCCTAATAATCCCAGAAGGCACAGGTGTACCTATAGTACATCGACATTTCGCCAGTGTAACAGGAGGCGAGCTTATAGAGAATATTTGGGACACAGCGACAATTAATTAAGGCTCCTACAAACAAACGCGACACGAGACGCGAATCTCACGCGAAACAAAAGCACCGCTCGCGAGCTCGTCGCGCGACAGGCGGTGGCTGTGTCGCGTCCCGTGTCGCGCCTTATTGCAGGAGCCTTTAAGCTGAGAATCAGCACGTATTGGAGACCAAAAAGGTAAACAAAAAAAAAAGTCACGTCAAATGGTTAGGGTGGCCAAGTAAACTGAATCGGTAAGACAGTCTCCAGAGATACTGCGTTATTTATGTATAATTTCCTTGAAAATTTGTAAATTATAATCATTTTCCTGAAAGCCTAGTAAAGTAGCCTTTATCTTTTGTTCTTGTGAACTAACTCACAGTTTCTGATGCTTCGCCACAGATTATCATATTAAACGATAAAAGTTAATTTATTACGCACTGGTTTTAATTACAAGTTCATGTAATTGAAAACTTATACGAATACGGTAGTACTGTAATCAACTGAGCTTGATTCCTTATTGATAATATTGGAATGTTTGAAGAAAAGAGAAATCATAGAAGAGTGCTAACTATTGCGCTAACAGAATTTAACTAGTTGAAAAATTCAGAGCGTTTTATTTACTTGCTTTCGATTTTTTTGCTTAAGGCAAGGTAAATAGTAGACCAATAGGTGCAACCATTTTCTTCACACGATACTTTCTTTATGTATTCTCCGAAGAGATAAGCAGAGGGCAAGGTTTGCAGACAGTTTTTCGATGGCAATGATTAGTTACGGATAAAGGTGTACGCACTAGTCACAAAATCCGTAGCTTTCGTCGAAGTTACGGGCTATTTCTGCTCCGTATCATCTACGAAAGTATGGACATTAAGTTTAGTTTGAAGCCTGACCTAAGAATTAATGACACCACGATTTGTCAGTTTTCTCTACTCCCGATGTGTTATGCCCATCCGTAAAAGTTAATTAATAGGGTGTAGGATTCACGCCGAAGTTATGAACTACTTTCGGACGGGGCTGTATCTTCGTTGACGGACCTAGAGGCGGAGTTAACTATTGTCATTTGTCGGCTCGAATAATTCATGAAACATGTTAATAATAGCTTTATCCTATATCTAGTTTTATTAGCTAGTATATTAGCTAACTATGTGTACCTATGCCTAATCGACTTGCTTGGCTTCATTAATAAACTCTTTTCAGGACAAATATGCTTAACATCCAACAGTAGACTGCAAATACCTACTGCAATAGGCAATTATTACATAATTGGAACATTCCTGAAGTCACGTACCAACAAACCACAATTGGTATTATGATATTACCAGCATGGATCGGGTTTAAAGATTTGTATTCGTATTATTTATTGTCCCGTATCATTTTCAACCATTTCTAAGAAACTACAGTAAACAATTTATTATGAGATGTGGCTGGCCCTAAGCTCAGCTCTTGCATACAAATGGCTTTTTCGTAATACATAGATTGCCTAATGTCACATCTTCAACCATAATAAAGGCAAACATTGAGTAATGGTTCCGTACTTGAATTCCATGTTTCATAGTATTCTATTAATGTTTCGTTTTGACCTACATATTAAATGAATCCATTGTTTTATTTTCAGTCTTAGTTTTATTGGCGGAGCTACAAAAATCATTAAAACTTGAGACATTCTCAATGAGAAGAAACTTGAAAACTTACTGTGAAAGTTCCTGTAGAAACGCTTCTAGTATACTAAAAGAAAACCAAAAATATATCGTAAGTATTCAAAGTTATATTTAGCGTCAATTTTCGCAATGTTAATAGTTCCGTTTTCCACTACGGTACCCAAGAGGCAGGCAGGTAGGCAGGCAGGTAGGCAGGCAGGTGCCTGCATACCTACGTGATATCATCTCGGCGGAGCACGAGGCGTGGCGGAGAAGATTAACGCGACTCCGATTTACATAAACTAGTCAGTTACATAAGGGAAAGTGGTTAAACTTTGGAGAAAAACAAAATTTACACATATCGCTAGCAAAAAAGTGGTGTTTATTGTTTTAAGTTACTATGGTGACAGAAAAGAGAATATTCTCGCTAAATGTTTGGAGAGGTCATTTGTAATCCTAGTGAATAAGACGCATTTAAACGTAAGAGATATTTATAAAAGTTTTTTCGAGGTTTGATTTTAAATGACTCAACAAAATCGCACAGAAACTGAACGAATGAAAAACATAAAAGTCCTTTCTAGTCGGGTAAAGTGAAAGTCTGGAAGATTTTGAAAGGGCTTGACATAGCATTCTTGTTATTTCTGGAGCATCCTAATCACATTTCTAGTTAGTATAGATACGCTTTGTCATTGCAGCATCAGCTTCAACGTCACCATCCTCACTAATATTATAAATGCGAAAGTAAGTTTGTTTGTTGGTTCGTTACCTTTTCACGCCTAAACCATAAAAACGATCATCCTAACATTTTTCATATACATTGTCAGGTGTACAGAAACGGACATAGGGTACCTTTCATGCCCGAAAAAAAGTACTGTTCCCGTGGAAAACAACAATAACGTTCTTATGATAATAGATGACGCCACGTGTCTTTCGAATCATGATTGAATTATATTATAACCAGAATTGATAGCCAAAGTCTAAATTAACGCATGCGAGGCCGCGGGCAAAAGCTAGTTGCTTAATAAAACTAAGGCACTAAAACATAATAAAACAAAATCGATTCATTATAATCTCAGGCAGTAGTCACACTAGAAGCACAAACAACACGTAAACATAATATTTGCACAAATGTATGGATAATGGAATACATCAATAATGCATGACTCACATTATTATTTGTGATAATTACGTAATGCTCCACAGGTCGCAGGTACCTTATAAAGCTAAATGTTTAAAAAACCGGGCTTTTGAGCAAGTTTTTATACCTACGTACTTGCTGGGCTAAAAAACTAAAAAGGCTGTGTTCCGCTTGAAGATAAATAATTATGTGAAGCAAAAAGTTTAAGTATTTTGCTGAGCTCATAACATAGCATCACACCTTGTTTCCCCGAAGGTTCAGGCAGACGTGCACCTATAGCACACCCACATTTCGCCAGCTATGTTTAAGTCTCATGTAATGAGGGCGAGGCTCATATTAAATTTTTAATGAATATGGGCTACGGCTTTACCCTGTTACGAATAATCAGAAAGGTGATCAATCCAAGGCACAGAGGCAGGGCTGGGAGTGGGTAAGAATCTAACGAATAGCATTTAAATCATTGGTAGGTATTTTGTTGCGAGAGTTGGAATTACAATTTGTACACCAAACTAAACAAGATAAATTCTATTCTTGCTAGTTTTCATTTCCTTCTAATGATTTCTGGATGATTTCGCATACTTTTGAGGCTCAATGGTCGAAGGCGTTGCCTTGCGCCATTTGCTATTTGATAAAGCCATTAGCCCTGAGCATCCCAAGCTCGTATTTAATCAATGCTTCAGCAACTAATTCGGTTAATTAGCAGTAGAAGATAGTCGTAAGCAAATTTTACTGCACGTACAAATCTCGGCAGTTTAAAATCATGTTTTTAAAGATATCTCTTTCGCTTTTCAACACGTTATGCACGCTGCACGCACGCCTGATATGGGTGCTCTTCAATCGATCATCAATAATCACGCGATTTGCTCTTAAATTTAATATCTGCTTCATCGAATGACAAGAAATATGACCGGCAATGTGTCGTAAAGCATCGACAATGATGTTATTTTATAAGCGGTTTATTCTCAGTATTGAAAAATTCCATGAATACTGGGATCTATCAAATAAATTGATAACAGGCATTTTATGGGTGTTTCTAAAGGTGTTGCGTGACAAGAACAAACAAGTACTTAATTGATTACCACTTTTTTTTTTCCTTTTTCTGGAGATATAATAGTATCTATTTCAGTTCATTCACCATCTACCACCCGAAAAGCTTACGAAAATCCAATTGCCTTTTTAATTGGCATTTTTAGTAATTTGGTAGGTAGCCTACCACGTAGCCACGTGCCAAGGTTTACACGGCAATATTTTATTTATATTTTTTTTATTTCGCCACCTACTTACATGAATACGTTATTAGGAAGTATTTCTCAACAGTCCTACAACTAGTTTTAATTATTTTTTAGCAAAGTTTGCACACAACCTGTCGCAACTTTAAAATAATAATGTCGTATCCTGTATTATTCATCAAAATTCATGGCCAATACGTTTCTCTTTTGAACTTCGAATGTGCCTGTCATTTAAATATAGAACTAAAACTGACCACGCTGCAATTTGGTTACTTAAGTATTTTGTGTACCTATGTGTATAGTGTATATTATTCACTTTTTGTGCCATAAATTAGGCTTTATGAATAAAATAATCGTCTAAGCTCGACCTTCATAGTAGTTCATAGCGCATTTGAGTTATTTAAGAGAATGCCATGTTTACCAACAAATTAATTCGAAGGTAGGTACCTACTTAGGTGTTATTTTATCTCTGAAATTAAAAATATAATAAATGCAGTATGCAGTAATTAATTAGTAAAGAGGTCTAATTAATACACTTTCAATCTACTTCCATAATTCTAATGAGTTGCACTTTCTAACATAATTTTAAATTTTTAGTGAAGTTGTGTTGTGTTGTTATTGAACGTCCATGTTATTGAAACTCACCTTTCCAATTGGAATCCAGTAAGAATGCCGATATTCTTCAATCAGACATCCACGATTTCCGACGTAAAGAACTAGCATTCAATCGTAGTTAAAAATTTATTACAAAATCCATAAGTAACAAACTATCATGGGATGCGAACCCGTTTCCACGTAATGAAATTCCTTTCCTTTCCAAAATTCACTGAGTCGACTCAAACTCGATATTTCACAACAAATCCTTCAAATAATCGATTACTTTAACAATTTCAATCCATATTTACACTCACTCAAGTCTACTTTTTTAAAATATAGAAACGTTCACTTCGGCGTCACTGCGCATGCGCACAACAAACGAGCGCTCCTTCGTCGACGGTGCGACTGTCTGAGCCAATCGGCGTGTTGCATTCTCCGAAGTTCGAGTTATTACACAAACGAGTTTGAATGGTCGTCAGCTGTCGTAAATAAGCTGCGTTGAGTATACGTTCTTGTAGAACCGGCTAATACGATTGTTTCTTAATGTCAACACAGTAAAAGCAATCTTATCCTTTGGTGTTAAGATTCAGAATTTTTCTCTGCCTGTATTTATTTTCTTGAAGTGTTGACATGAGATTGCTATAGGAAATTGATATTACGAGAAGGTTGCTTAAGATTTATATTTATTTAACAGGTAACGAAATGAATGAGACTTTTTATGAGAGATATTTTGAGTTTTATGAGTCAAGGAATAGTGGTTAAACTGGCATGTCTATGTTAATGCTGAGTTGATCACCTTAGAAGAAATGCTGTGGCCTCGAGTGGTATGTGCAGTGCATAGTTGAGTGGCCCGAAAGCCCGCGCAGAATCTTGATATTTTATCATCGCACGTGATGTAACACCTGCTGAACTTTTCTATTGTTTCCCAATTCATGAATTGTAATTGTGAAATGATAACGGCCTATATTATACAAATAATAGTGTCATACGCCTTGTAATAAATGTATATAAAATTATGATTTTCTAGTAAGATTTTATTTCGACCACTAGCGACATCTAGGCGCGCAGAATATTTATTTAAATAATCGTTAGTTCTTCAATTAAATGTATACCGTACATACTTAGTGATCGTGGCATTATTTTAAATTATTTTCAATTAAAACCTATTTCCAGATATTTGTTACAAATTTGCAAATATTATTATTAAAGCTTGCGTTTCCTTAATTAAGCTACTCAACGCTAGATGGCGTTAATCTAAAACAAAATAATCAGTAAAACACTGTCTACATAATTACAACGATACCGCGGTACATTTATATTTAACAAAATAATAAAAACCAATCACTTTTCTAGCATTCCTTAGGTCTCAGGCCAGTGAGTCTTAAATGTGCTTAGAATAGAAACCAGTTACTGTCACTCACGTAGTTGGTAGGTACATATTCACTTCCGTCAACATACGTGACCGAACGCGCAATGAGGCCTCGATAATTTTCAACTTAGCGACTAATAACTTTGCAAATACTGTTAATTACCTGTCTAATGGCTACTTCCGTGATTATATAATGTGAAGATGTGAGCAGATACTTTATAAGAGAAATTAGTTGTCAGTTTATTGTTTGTTAACTGTTAAACAATTAATAGGTGTGGACAATAAAATATTATAAAATTACGCGGCAGTTTTGTTGCGGAAGAATTTATTTGCACGCAATTGTACTTTTGCACAATTATCGTTTGATAACGATATTACAATAAAAATAAGTATCTGTCATCCTAATTCCTTTTTACCCAACTGTGGCAGAGCCCAAAAGGAGGGTGATGTTATTCGATTGTCACTAGTAAGCACATGACGAGGCGCTTATTTATATGATAAGCGAAAAGGGTTACAAAGTATTCTTTCGTTTGATAACAACATACTGCAATCACTAGTCCGTTTGTCAGGCGTGGTGATAATGGCAACTTCCAAATTCCTCTTAGCCATAATTCTGAGCATCAGAAGACAGTCAAATATAGAACTTCTTCATACATTTGGTTCTAGATAGGTACTGATTATGCCGCGCGCCAAACGTCCTTTGATATTTATATTATCTCCCATTGCAACTTACGTTTTACAAATCGTTTCTGAAGTTATCGTAGACAAACATTAGTGAGACGTGAATTTACATGACGTTTCCTGCTTGGTTGGACTAATAAGATATTCAATAGTTCAACTAATGCAGCTTCACTATATTGCTATCGTTACAAAGGGGATTCTGAGGGGACGGCGCGTACGCAGTCCCCACTATCAAAAATTACGCATCCGAGTTATCCACATTAGGGATAATCGCAGGGGTCAACCCAACCGCAGTGCAATGGGAAGGCCTCGCCCTGGGGGAACCGCCTTAGTGATCACGGTATCCCCTATGCCAGGTAAGTATGAATATTCTACATAAATGCGCGAGGGTCGTTCAACGGCGGACCATCATAACACCGCGATTCAGAAACGTGACGTAAACGTAAAGCGCCATCTAGTGAATATAAACTGTACAAAACCACGATTCCTTTCGAGCCATATTTGTTAGACATAGGTAGCTCTTATGTTACGTAAAGTTATTAAATTTTACTATCCATTAATTTGAGGGGACAGCGACGGTACAGTCGACGGTTTTCGAAAGTAAAAGAGACGCTACATTGAACTGATTATCAATAGTTACAAATACAGCTAGGCCAACTGGGAGTGGTCCCGTTATCCAGACGTCAGGTTTGGCGGGCCACTTTGAAAATGCTAGTCCGTAAAAAGTATTTAGGTACTAATTATTTGATTAAAGGTACCGGTCTATTAGTGCCAGTAAGGTACCTACCAATTATTTATGTTATTCAACATTGTTAACCTTGTGTAGGTCCCGCGGTCCTGACGTTTACCGTGGCTGTGCAGTATCTAGTTTGGACTTCTTCTTTGCTTGTCGATGGCAATCTATAATTTAAATAGTCGGCCCAGAATTTGGCTACGAGCTTGGCACCTGCAGTAGCGTTCAGATAGCAGGATACGTTGGAGCGCCATTGTTTGTGGGACTGCACCACATTTACACTCCGGCGGTGTCATCTATGAATCTCCACCTGAGCAGGTTTTCTTTGCTTCGGCCTACCCTGAGTCTGTATACCTGAGTGGAGTTAGTTAACCGACTTCTTTGTGAACCTCCATTTTTCTTCAGGGTGAAAAATAAAATAGATTCAAACATTTAAAAGAATAAAAACACTTTTAACTTACTTGTATTCATTTATTCTATCATACAAATTCTATTTAGAGATAATCCTATTAAATATCACACTCACAACGTAAATTATGTATCATTAATTAGTTTCGAATAAAATGCAACAATTTGGTCTAAATTTATGAAGCCAAAAAAGAGATCATACAAATTTGAATTAACAATTGTACTAAATAAAAACCTACTAACCCGACTTGATGTCGTATGAATGGGCGATTGTTCATAAGAAAAACACACTTGCAATGACAGTAAATATAATGGTGAAAACTGTTGAGCGCTTACATGCCTTCGTTTGACGAGTTAGGCCTGCATTTCTCCTGCGCTGATGTCGGTAGCGGCTACGAATAAACATTGTTTTCGATATAGCACCACACTGACGGCAGCGGCGCGTACGTTGATAGTACTGGTTCGCGACCGATATCAGCGTATGAGGAATTCAGGCCATAGAGTAAAATATCACCTCATTCTCCTGTCATGTCATTGAGGCACCAAGGCAAGATGAAGTACATCTACGTGAGTTCAAAAATCTTCGGTACTCGAGTGAGATTTTTGTGATGCCGATTTTTTTTTTTTTTTTTCTGGAATGTCTATATTGTCATACAACCCAAAATTATTTTTCTACTATACAGGAAGATTTTTTGAAACGGGGCAGTATGGGCACGTACCTTTATCGTTGTAGCTACACGAAAACGGTCCTAAGGGAACGTTCCTAGCCCTTTCTATCCCCGTCTCAAATATCCCCCCCTGTATACCTACTCTCATCTCTCCATTTTCACCGTAGAAAGATCTGATAAAATATTCCGTTTGGCTAAGGAAAGCCTTTTTTAACCAGCGTCAAAAAATTTGGGGGTTCTCAAGTCGACATGTTTTTTTTTTTATAGTATACTGTCGTAGATTACGTGATAATTAAAAAAATTAAGATGCTGTGGTAAAATTCTATTAATGTAAGTATTCTTTCATTTTGTGTATTAAAAGTTATGAGCAATATTGGTAACTCCTGTAATGAATAAGACATGGCGGGTTCTGACTTCCTTCTTCTGGGTTTTCTAACTGGTAAAAAATCGTAATAATACTAATTTATTTAAACTAGAACTTTTCATCACAATGCCCAATTACAAAACGGCCATAATTTACAGACGATCGTTTTGTTTTAGGTAATGAAAATTCCATTTTTCATAGCAGGTTCCCCCGCGTCCTAACCAAAATGATACTTCGCGCGAATATGCGATCGTCGCGTTCATATTATCGCTCGCATGACTAAAGTCCTATCTCATTTTTTTAGCTGATTTGAGTTACAACAACTACATTTTTCTATTCGTGATTCTTTACATTTTTCAATATTGTTTTTTGAGTTAATATGAGATACGTTGCCTTTCAAAATGGTCAAATTTTGGGATCCAAATAACATAGAGAAACGAAGGTTAGTGAAAATTTTAAAGAATTACGAATAGAAAATTGAAGTTGTTCTAACTCATATCTGCTAAAAGATGAGATAGGGCTTTTAGTCATGCGAGCGACGATAATTATGTTACTCCATTTGTTCGGAAAACCGGAAAGCGTTTCCTCTGTTAAGAGCGCTTACGCGGGTCCACTAGCGCCACTCCTTTAAAAATATATTATCTCGTGACTGAGAAGGAATTTTGAAAAACGGCTCAATAAGCGACCTCGGTAAGTGTGTCAAGATTTTTCTAATACCTTTAATAAACTTTCATATTGAGACACGAAGCAACAAAATACGATCTAAATTAATGCGGCCGCTTTTGTTTAAATCGTATTTTGTTGCTTCGTGTCTCAATATGAAAGTTTATTAAAGGTATTAGAAAAATCTTGACACACTTACCGAGGTCGCTTATTGAGCCGTTTTTCAAAATTCCTTCTCAGTCACGAGATAATATATTTTTAAAGGAGTAGCGCTAGTGGACCCGTGTAAGCGCTCTTAACGCCACCAAGCGTTTAGGTTCGCTGAACAAAATGAACGCTTCGATCGTTTTTGTTAAGACGCGGCCTGAAACTGAAAAACTGTTATTTTCTATGTAAAAACAACTATAAATTAATACTATACATGGTGTCAGGGACCTCGAAGTGCAACCTGTTACCATGGATTGAGTACATGATTTCCTACATTGAAAAGTTTGTCGGTTATTAAAAAAAAAAATGCTGTTTTGCATTGCAATTTTTTTTTTTATAGCCGTCGAAAATCTTTTACGCTAGGGGATCTACAATCATTGTGCTGAATTCATGGTTACAGTTAGCGCGTCGATGTCTCTGCCACTCTGTATAGTTTTAATTTGTTGTTGTTTTTACAGTTTTTCAGTTTCAAGCCGCGACTTAACAAAAACGATCGAAGCGTTCAAAATCAAAATATTTTATTTCACATAAACCAACATGGACACTTATGAAACGTCAGAAGCTAGGTGCACGGTTCCAATTGGTTGTTTCCTATGGAGAAGAGCCGGCCAAAAACTCCACGGTGGTTCATTTTGTTCAGCGAACCTAAACGCTTGGTGGCGTTAACAGAGGAAACGCTTTCCGGTTTTCCGAACAAATGGAGTAACATAATTATCGTCGCTGGCATGACTAAAAGTCCTATCTCATTTTTTTGCTGATCTGAGTCAGGACAACTACATTTTTCTATTCGTGATTCTTTAAAATTTTCACTAACCTTCTTTTCTCTATGTTATTCGGATCTCAAAATATAACCATGTTGAAAGGCAACGTATCTCATATTAACTCATGCTAGCGATGATACGAACGCGACGATCGCATATTCGCGCGAACTATAATTTTGGTTAGGACGCGGGGACAAACTGCTTTGAAAAATACAGATGCATTTACTGTTACTAACTAATAGTGTTTTCAAAATTACAACTTACATATAAAAATACAATACGGTCGATGGATCATGACTGGTCTGAACATAGTCTCTTTCGCGCAGGTTCTCTCACTAGCCTCATGTCTATTTATTGCACTGCCTTCTGTACAAAGTTCAGACCAGTCATGATTCATCGGCCTTATTGTAGGCATCTGTCTTCAAAATTACAACTAACACATACAAATACGGTTATATAGAACTTATACACATAAATGATTATATATTTGTACTAAAATCTACTTAAAATATAAATAAATATAGCGAGTAATACTCTTAAATAGCCATAGGATAATCGAAATACAGACTAGATGCACACGATTTAAACATAAAGTACATACTTAATTAACATAAACACACTCAAATATTCGAACTTCTAAACGAAATACTTAATTAAATAAATAAAAGTAGGTGAGATTTTTTGTCATTGTTTCATAAAATTCAAATATTCATAGTTTTTAATGCTTTGCAAAAGTGTAGAGCTAATGACAAACAAGCATTCAACAATATTTCGATCAAGTCAACATACTTCAATCCAACATTGTAAATATTGCGTTTTATATGAATTATTTTCAATTTGTGATGAATCTTTTTAGACCCGCTTTCACCACCAACCCCTTATGGGGGAAGCGCTAGGGTAAACTTTAACAAAAACTTATTCAATAGGATTATATGAACTTATATGGTTGTAATAATGCTTATAAGTCTGTTAATACATACCTGTTACAAACGTATCAAATTTGTATTTCGCGGGCTACTCTTGCGCATCCCCCGTAATATATTTAGCGCTAAACGTGTTTAAAACATCATTCTGTCTCTGCCATATTCAAACGAGTGACGGAACTATATTTTAAATACATACATACATAATCTCAAATCTTCTTCCTATGGGGGTAAGCAGACACTTCAGAAATGACACTCGGTAAGATCCTTACATACTCCTACATTTTAAATAAGTTTAGCGGTAAGTGCTTTAATTGAATTGTGGTGCAAGCCGGCCTTAGTGAGATAGTCTAAAGTTGCAAGTGATAAAAATAAAGAACTATAATATTATTATTTCAGTACATAACGTAAGGACTATTTGTCTACAAATATATTTAGTCCTACAACTATATGACTTACGTCTATGATATCACACTACCATTTATGATTATTATCTCCGCGGATATATCTTCACACCCTTTGCAATGAAATCCTTATTGCAAGATACTAATAACATAACTGGCGAAATTTGGGAGTGCTACTTGCACCTCTGCCCTCCCCTTCGGTTGAAACAGGCGTGAAGTTATGTTATAAAAATTCTCTTCATTTCACCCTGGACTATATTCTCGAACATTTTGATAAATAAATATGATGTACTGATTTTTTTGGAATTACAGAATTTAAAATAACACAAAAATTAAATAACGTATAATAAAGAAAAAAATACATTTAAAAACTGACAATAAAGTGACTTAAAAACTTAAAATATTTCTAAAATAAACTACTGGACTTTATTAAGCAATTAATTTTCGACTGAACTATAGTGTTGTACTACACAGATCTAATATTTACTGTGGTGTCGATAACGGTGATAATCGTGGCTTCTAAACATATTGAGTTTTGCACATTAGTTTCAAAAATGGGCTAGGTCTATGTACAATACCTTAAAATAAAGTGGAAAATCCGTTAGAATTCGGGAAAAATACAGATAATTCATTTAAATGTATACTGTTATGGTAGTTAATTGATAATTATCAATTATTTTTTATCGACTTTCAACATGGTGTCTCACCGATTTAGTTACTCTGTGCTTAAAAACAATGACAGTAAACCACAGATCGACTATTGATCATAGAAAGAGAACTGTCAGCTGTCACAAGTGTTCATAAACATGTCAAACGTCATTAATCAATCAAAATGACAGTTTACCGCCATTACGAGTTTTTGTTGTGTGTGCCAATTTCAAGTGCAATTTCTTGTGGTTTACCAGCAAACAAAACCATTTTAAAGTAATGGGACAATTTAGAACTGTTTTAATAAAGATTTATTACTAAATGTGTTTCCCTATTTTTAAATATAGTGTACAAAGACCTGGCCTAGGCTTCATACATTTTGGAACATCTACTTTTGTGACGAGAGACTGTCTCATTGGTCTACTGGTCGCCAGCACTACTGCTGAGCATAAGGTCCTAGGTTCGAAACTGGGTTTTTCCGTCTGGGCATACACAGTAGCTGCCCCGACTCTGGATTTGCGCCCGGTTCATGGGTATAGGCTCGCCCCCTATCACATTGGACTTAAACATAACTGGCGAAATGTGGGTTTACTATAGGTACACCCCTGCTGACTCTTCGGGGGTTGCAGGCGTGGTGTTACGTAATTCTACACTTTTAACATAATATCATATTCAGGGTAGCATATTGATCTCTGAATATCTTTCTTTAATACGGGCTTAAGGCAGCTATGCCACCACCGACGATTAGGGGGAAGATTCAGACTATTAAGTTACTGTATTTATGGTGACGGCATACCTGTAATAGGCTTGCATACCAGCAATCTTATTTAATTATTGTTTACTATTTACTATGTACTGCTGTTGGTGTGCCAAATCCATACTAATGTATTATAAATTCAAAATTAACTTTGTTTGTATATTACCTTTTCACACTGAACGGATTTCGATAAAATTTCGCAAGGAGATAGATGGCATCCTGGGGAAGGACATAGGAGACTCTTTGTCCCGGTAGCACATTCCCGTGGTATTATTTTAAATAAATAAAAGCTGGTAGAGTTAGCAACTAGTAGTCGTTGATTTTTCCTTTATAGCTCACTAGCTTTTACATGACAATCAATTCGGGTTATAATTCAAGTATGACTCAAAAGACACGTGGCGCCATCTATTATCATAAGAACGTTATTGTTGTTTTCCTCGGGAACAGTACTTTTTTCGGGATGAAAGGTACCCTATGTCCGTTTCTGTATAACTGACAATGTATATGCAAAATTTCAGGATGATCGGTTCAGTGGTTTTGGCGTGAAAAGGTAACAAACAAACTTACTTTCGCATTCATAATATTATGGTAGGATAGCTCCTACTACTGCGTCAAACTAGTGGAGAGAGAGAGTTCTCGCCGGCGATATGAACAGCAATCAACTATTAATATTATATGCATATCTTTTACTGACGCGGGACCAACATCTATTGTACGATTACACATACATACATACATAAACTCACACCTTCCCATGGGGGTAGGCAGAAACTACAGAACGCCACCTGCTACAATCCTTACATACTCCTTTTGCCTCGTTTACGTTCATAAATCTGGGCAGTTTCGACTGGATAGCGACGCTGTTGCAAACTACCGATCGCTAAATATTAAGGTGAATCCTCAAATTCAAATTTCCTTTAGTTTTTTGCAAATTGCAGCTCTGTTTTACGTCTTATGTTGATCAAAATGCGATTCTCGACTGTGGGAATTATATATTTATCGAATAATAATCATGAATTTCATATCAATCGTCAAATTCAATGAAAATTTGAATTTGGCGGGCTACAACTGAGGTTTCACCTTAATACTTAGCGATCGGTAGTTAGCGACAGCGTCGCTATCTATGTCGAGACTGCCGGCCCTGGTCATACACGCACGCTGGTTGCGAGTACTACGCACCTGACCTTTCTGAAGAACATCACCAATAAGGTCACTGTACGTTTATTGTGCAAGAAAATACTCGATAGCTTGTCGGTTCCTCGTCAGCGGTGTGACAGATGCCTAAGGTTACTTTAAAAACCAATACATCTAAAAGCCACATAACACCCATTAGACACTCACTACAATGTACTCTACACTGTGACGTTACAGCTAGTCCGGCACAGTCCAGCTGTCGTATATGTACTGCCAGTCTATGTGTTTGAAGTATGGATGGCGCTTTATTTCTTCGATGCCGTCTTTGCCAGCTCCTAAACGTTCTGAAGGCTCGTAGGTTAGAAGCTGAAACAAAAAAAAAAACAATGTAAATGTTAATCTGCATTTACCCGGTTCATGGCAATAGGCTCGCCTCCTATTACATGGGACTTAAACATAACTGGCGAAATGTGGGTGTACTATAGGTACACCTCTGCTTAACCGTTCGGGGATTACAGGCGTGATGTTATGTTATAAATGAGGAGGTTAGGATCAAAACCACTACATATCCAATTTTTTCAATAAGGCAGAAGTCGAAAAAAACTTAATATTTTTGTATTTATTTTTTAAAGTATCCCATTTACATTCGTGATAAAGACGTCCTTATAGCAGTTCTTTTTTTTTAACTGGATATGTTGAGGTTTTGAAGTAAGCAGTTACCGCTAATGGTAGGTTTTATAATTTTGTGCAAAAATCTTGAAAAATAAACTAAATTGTCAAAAGTGGATATGTTGTGGTTTTGATCCTCACCTGCTCAAATGCTAATGGGAGCAAAGACCAAGTTCCTTGACTGATAAACTGAGAAAACTGCTGAAGAAGTAATATTAGACTTGGGATTTCATCAGTTGAGGAGCACAAAGAAAAATAATTATAAGAAACTCTTTTTACTTCTTGTAATAATCCAACGGGGTTGCAAACAAACTTCTTTTTAATCCCCGACGCAAAAATAGGGGTTGAATGGGGGAGTTTGACCGCTATGTGTGTGTCTGTCTGTGGCACCGTAGCTCTTAAACGAGTGAACCGTTTTGAATGCGGTTTTTTTTATTTGAAAGCATTTTCTAGCGGTGGTTCTTAAACATGTTTTTATCAAAATCGGTTCAGCCGTTTCAAGGTCATCAGCTCTTTTTTGTGACGGTTTTGTTTTTAAATTTACCTATTATTACGAGTTTTTTATTGTGACTGTATAGACAGCATTTCATTGATCCGCTGTCATGAAAATTATGTGAAAATCCCTTCCCTTCAATATAGAATACTTGTTGTTGCTCGCGACTTCGTGTGCAGTCCAGGGTAAAAAGTATCCTATGTCCTTCCCAGGTAATGGTCTACCCATGTGCCAAATTTCATACAAATCCGTAACAAGTAACAAACATACAAACTCACTTTCGCATTTATAATATTAGTTAGAGTTTCCTCATTCATGTACAACTTGTACAGTAGCAAGCTACACGAAACTGTCAAATTTCTCCAAACGATTTTAAACCTTAAAATGTTGATGGTTAAGTTCAAAATCAAATGAGAATATCTGACAGTTTGTGGTAACTTGATCGTGCTGGCGACTGTACAAGGGTCATCCTTTTATTTACACATCCATATTATACATACGAACAATATAATATGCCAAACTATTTCAACATGTTTCAACAGCGACCTACCTAAGTTTAGACAAGATTTTGTTATTAAAAAAAAAGGAGGAAGTTTATTGCATTCGGCCGATTTTCTATTTAAAGAAAGAAAGAAAGAGAAAGTACAGAAATAAATAGTGTTTCTTTCTTTTAAAAATAATTCTAATTTCGAAAATCGGCGGCAAAAAAAGAGAATACAGAACCACAGATACAGACTTCCGAATTAAAGTTATTTTTCACTTTGTAGTGCTTTTTTGCTGTTTTCATACACCCTCAAAAACGCAAAAAGGGATATGTGGCCCATGAGGGGATCGAACCCGCGACCTTCGCGTTATTAGCACGACGCTCTAACCAACTGAGCTAATGGGCCGATGTAATGTGCGTCAAAATACAGTACCATATCACTAGAGATTTCAATATTCTATTGATAATAGACACTTATCGCACAATCTATAATATCACAGAGGATACAAATACACTGAACAAACTTCTTTAAATTAACAAACAAACTTTTAAAGTAAAAAATATGATAAAATAACCTAACTAAAACTATTAGCAAACTAAAGTATGCGGTCGAAAAATTCCTCCACATCGCTGTCGACTGGTAATGTTTTTTTTTTTTTTTTTCCTAATTGGCAGCTCGTAGTTGTGACCACTAAGGTCCTGGCTACTTAACCGGGCAAACCTGTGGGTGCCTTAAGCTACTAACTTAAAGCCTCCAGCCAGGGGGACTGGTAATGTACACAAGAGACTATATATATAGTCCTCCTTATCGATTTCGATACCGGCGACCCTTTGAAATGATTATTTCCTAGCGTGTGCCCTAATATAACTCGCCAGACCGAATTTTGTTTTAAATACCCGATCACAACTAAAAGAGGTAAAGGTATAGCTATAGGAGGGCTTAGGTCTCTATGTATTTGGCGTTTCTCGGTTAGTGTATCCAGGCACTTTTGGATCAATAGCGCAAGCGCTTAGATGCCTCTTGAACACATCCTTATAGCGGATATGTTGACCGCCATGCATTCGTTTACCTTCCGCCATCTCAGAGTAGAAACCGCTTTAGGAATATTATAAATTCGAAAGTAACTCTGTCTGTAGATAGGTTACCTTTTCACGCCTAAACCACTGAACAGCGGGGGTAATTGATAAATGATTTTATTTCTGTAAGTAGGTTTGTACAAACACTTTTACACGTCAATTATATTTTAAAAACTAGTCGAGGTCGGCGTTTCCTATCGGACCACTCTGAGAAGAAACGCCGAAAAACTCAAGAGGTCACAGACTCTTTTACAGTCCAGACATAATCTTGGTCATATCATGTGAAGACCATGTAGATTTGTGTCTGAAATAGTCTTTTGAGGAAAAATCACACAGAATGAGTGGACCTGTCCAGTCAGTGCACGCATTTGTCAGTAATCGTGCAGCTCAACGATTCGACGAACAATACCAAAGACATGACATTTGGGTAGGCCGCATAAATTACTCAAGCTGCCAGAAAATGCTTGAAAAAAAATAAGAAGAAATAAATATGACCCACACATAGTCTTTACATTCACAAAAGTAAATTTTCATGTCAATGTATTTATAAAATTCATCAATGTCAATGTTTAGGTATATAAAAATCCGGAAATAATCTTGGTCAGATCATTTGAGACCTTTGTTAGATTGGTGTCTGAAATGGTCTTTTTCGGAAAGAACCATACAGATTTGAGTGGACCTGTCCAGTCAGTGCACGCATTTGTCACTAATCGTGAAGCTCAACTCAGAACTTAGGAGCTCAACCACGTAACATACTAACAGTAGGAAAGGCTTTCATTTTGACAGTTCCACAACATTTATTGCGTTATGTACGTTGTTGAGCAGACAAATTTTTCCAACATATGAAGCAATGGATTAGCAATAGGCTTCAAAATGATTCAGATTGCGATTGATAGTGTGTTACGCAATTAGGGTACTGATCCGATTCCGAAAATTATTTCACTAATGGGAAGCTACTACAGTGTTGCCGCGTGTCAAGATATAATAATTTATGTCAAAACAAGAAATTTCAAGCGGACGAATTCGCGGGCAGAAGCTAGTAGTTTATAACAATACTCTCCTTTGTTTAAAAAAGATAATACTTAATAATAATGATTTATTATGAATTACTGATTACAAACAGGCCTCTTGAATACTGTAACGGTTACACTGATTACAATTAATTTAATAATAACACTATTGTTTTATTTCCTTTGATCTTCGAGATCGATATTTTGGTCTGATACGATTTCTGTTATCAATATGTGTGGTACTTATTTGGTACAAGCTAACCCCGCGACATCGTCCGCGTGAAATTTCTTGTTTTAATTTAAGGGGACTACCATGACCTAAACGGAAATTTATAATGCCTAAAAATATATGATTCACTGCAGTAACCAAAATTAGAAAAATATATGATATTCTTCTGGATATATGCTAGTTAGATAGTGTGTTGAAAACATAATACAATTAACTTGATATGATAGAAATAAATCACGAAGATACCTTTAAAAAAATATTTTAACGATTAAAAACCATACTAAACATACATGCAAACATTAAGATTTTTTGTCAGATTATTCTACAAGTAACATACTAACGTAATAGTGTTTAAATTTTTTAGTCAAATGAATAGATTTTTTGTAAATCCATAATTGCTTCATATATTGCAATAAATTACCAGCGTTGTGTCATCGCGCGTCTCTTTCTTTTCTATGCAAGCCGACAGTGACCGCGCTTTAGCTCTTGTAAACCTCTTAATTCCTTTTTTACCATGGATTCACTGCATAATTCTGAATCCGACTGCGTTTCGTCCGTTATAAAAAAAAAATGCTGTTCCTTACATTTTGAGCGCGTAGGTATTGCACTTTTCTATAAAACAGCTGTTTTTATGGTAGACTCCAGTGTCTGTCCGTCCGTCTGTCTGTCCTTCTGTCACCAGGCTGTATCTCATGAACCATGATAGTTAGACAGTTGAAATTTTCACAGATGTACTTATTTCTGTTGCCGCTATAACAACAAATACTAAAAAACAGAATAAAATAAATATTTAAGAGGTCCCATACAACAAACGTGCTTTTTTGCCGTTTTTATAGATAATGGTACGGGAGCCTTCATGCGCGAGTCCGACTTTAAAAAAAAAATATAATCGGCGAACTTCTACGTCTTTCTATGTGCTGATTTCATGGTTACAGTTTGCGCGCCGAGTTTGTCACCGTGAATATTCTATGACACTTTGCAATCGTATCAGTACTTTTAAGAGTTTACTATATCCAAACAATTTTACCTCTTCTTAATATTAGTTCAGATAAAAGTAATAAAATAAAAACCTCATTAAACTTTTCTTGGTAAATAAATATTCACATAAAAAAAAAGCAAAAAGCCAACGTCACGCGGTGTTCCCAGGCGGTCACCCATCCAAGTACTGACCGCGCCCGATGTTGCTTAACTTCGGTGATCGGACGAGAACCGGTGTATTCAACGTAGTATGGACGTTGGCGAATGCTTCGCCGAAATATTAGACTACTATCATACAAATTATTGAACTGCGGGCAAGTTGCCAACAAGCACTTTATAATCAGTTGTTGCTTTGCATAATTTACTACTGATATTATAAACACGTAGAACGTATATAATTATTCTATGCAAATTAACGATTTCATTTGAACATAATGCAGTCATAATAAAAACACATTTTAAATCTGGTGATTACATAAAAGTTGGCAGGTGTCATGGGCCACCAGATTGGAACGAAGTTCCTTTCGCTGTATATTATGTACTAGAACAGAGCCATCTAATATGGTCTCAAGTTTCAAAAGTTCTTGTTTTTGTTTTTTAAATACTCTGTATTAAAAAACTAAAACTTTTGACACTTAAAACTAACTTTTTCGGGCATAACGCTTTTTCGTTACATTACGATTTCTGCCAGTATACTCCTACCGCAAACCGCGTTAAGGGGGATGCGCCAAGGTAGCCCGCGAAATTCAAATTTTCTTATGTTCTTGCAATTTGCAGGTCAGTATCAGGTTGTATGGTGATCTAAATATGATTCGCGACCGTATCAAATATGGCTTTACAGAATCATAATCATTAGAATCAGCAATACCTTAAGTTAGAATTGCCCTCAAATGTAATGATTTCATGAAATAGTCATTCAATAGAGTAATATGAAGTTATAGATGTATTACTGATTATAATGATTATAATTCTGTAAAGCCATATTTGTTACGGTCACGAATCATATTTTAATCAAAATACAACCTGACAGAGACCTGCAAATTGCAAAAAACGTAACAAAATTTGAATTTCGCGGGCTACCCTGAAGATTCCGCCTTAAAGAACTTCGTTCCAATTATGAAATAAAAACCTCCAACCTCATTTTTTTTTTGTAAGTACTTAAATAATTATTCACACAAAAAAGCAAAAAGCCAACGTCACGCGGTGTTCCCAGGCGGTCACCCATCCAAGTACTGACCGCGCCCGATGTTGCTTAACTTCGGTGATCGGACGAGAACCGGTGTATTCAACGTAGTATGGACGTTGGCGAATGCTTTGCCGAAATATTAGACCACTATCATACAAATTATTGAACTGCGGGCAAGTTGCCAACAAGCACGTTACCTAGTCTTGCCATAAATATTGTCACGAAGAAAACATTTTTTTTTATTGCAAATATTATTTATTACTTTTACAGTGTGTTAGTTTAATACATAAATATA
This sequence comes from Griposia aprilina, assembly GCA_916610205.1. Taxonomy (NCBI): domain Eukaryota; kingdom Metazoa; phylum Arthropoda; class Insecta; order Lepidoptera; family Noctuidae; genus Griposia; species Griposia aprilina. Next base: position 16,635,031 of record OU744307.1, on the reverse strand, counting down.
GAACAATTTAAAATATAAAAAGCTTATTCGAAGTGGTCTCCATTGGCTGCAATACAGTCCTTTAGATGTTGAGGCCAGTTATCAATAGAAGCACGCACTCTTTCCATGGGAAAATTCTTCACTGCCAATCGTATGGATTGTTTTATGGACTCCAAATTATCATGGCGTTTAGAGCAAGCCATACTCTCTAAAACTGACCATAAATCATAATCCAGCGGATTAAGATCGGGACTAGACGACGGCCAGTCTTCAGCTCTGATGAAGTCCGAAACGTTCACTTCCAACCAAGACTGTGTGGACCGAGCTTTATGACCCGGCGGCGAGTCTTGTTGGAACATGGTGTTGTTAAGGGGCTTAACTACCTTCTCAAGAATGGTATCTTGATACACTTGTGCCGATGTTTTGATACCTTTTTCACAAAAATATGGCTCAGTCACTCCTTCATAGCTAACACCCCACCAAACCATCACTGAAGTCGGATAATGCCCACGTTGCACTCTGTCAACTAATTGGGAAGCTTCCTTAGCTTTGAGCATAAATACGGTCATTTTTGTTTGTTAAAATGTTGCTCAATTGTAAAGATTTTCTCATCCGTAAACAAATTTTTTCTGTGACCTCCCTTTGCGTACCGCTTCAGTAGTTGTTTCGATTTTACCAAATCAAATCAAATCATTTATTTGCTTGAATATGGGTAGGTACATGAGGTGATACATAACATTAACAAAAGTCCTTTAAACCATATCCTACCTTAATAGGTGTGCAAATATCTATTATACCTAATTAATAAAAATATACACATACATAAACTCACGCCTACCTCCCATGGGGGTGGGCAAAAACTACAGATCGCCACTTGCTCCGATCCTTACATACTACCTTTGCCCTGTTTACGCTCATATATTAGAGACGTACAAGCACGCCGCGCCAGTTGCAAAAAATATTTACCACCCTATTCATTTTTAAATTATCAGTAAAAAAATGACCAGTGCATCTCTTATAGGCTGCCAGTCCTAAGTCATCTTTTAAAATAGGTACGCGACATGGTTCTGGGTGCTATCTTCATCACCCGAGATAAAATCTTTTGCTTTCGGACAGGATTTCTTCGAATTCTTACCCTTACTGCTTTGACCACCTTTTTCGTACGAACACTACGTGGACGGCCAGATCTTTTTCTGTCACAAACAGAGGAGGTCTCATTCTACCTATTAATAGCCCGGTACACAAACATTTGACTAATACCAAGCGTATGGAGAGTTTTAAAAATTGCATTTGGCTCCATACCAACCTTGTATAATGCAATCACAGCGATTCGGTTCTCTTTATCACCCCACTCCATTTTAATATCGCAAAATATTGTACAATGTATTGGCGCCAAAATTAGAAAACTCAATGAACAATCGTATAAAAATGACAGATTCCAAATTCAAATGTAATATCTTTCTTATTTTTAACTGTAACAGTATTTATGGCCAGACTTAATATAATCAAGCTTGTTGTTGCTAAGTATGATTTACAACTGCTCACACGTAGAACGTGTATACTTTATGCAAATCAACGATTTGATATGACATAATTGAGACAAAATAAAGACACATTTTTGATCAGGAGATTTTCAAAAAGTCGGGAGGTGTCATGTCATGGGACACCAGTTTAGGACGAAGTTCCTTTCAATTCGCTGTATACTATGTATTAAACCAGAGCCACCTAATATGGACTCAAGTTTCAAAGGTTTTTGTTTCTTACATACTCTGTATTAAAAAACTGAAACTTTTGATAAAGATAAAGATAGTTTATTTGTCAAACATGCGTTTACATCAAAGAGATTTAAGATAGATACAATAGAGAGGCTATGCGAAGAAATGTCATAGAAAAACTGTGATCCCACGTCTCAGTGATGCCATCTAGCATAATATAGCAAAATTAGAGCGGCTACTGGGAACATTTTCATACAAACTTTGATCTAGAGCGTCAGTAACACCATCTAGCTTTGAATAGCAAAATTAATTCTAATTACTGAGTAATTTTAAAAAATAAGTACGAAAATAAACCGAAGTTAGGTCCAGTCGTTTTACCATCACGAGATTTGCAATATCGCAATGCGTAAATCAGCATATTTTCTTAGAAAATATTTTTATTTTGGTGGACACGAATGCGACTTGACAGTCTTGAGTAGTCTTGACATGCAGGCGTACCACACTAGACTGAGCGACTTTTGTCCACTAGGACAAATGTATCGGATTACGATTTTGTTCGTTATGTCCCGTCTATTGTCATAATAATTTAATGTCTTTGGTTTACATAAACTGATTTAATCAGACATGCAAGGTATTGGAATAGATGTTGTGTACGTCCATGTTTTGCCAATAACGGCGTACAAATATTGTAGGTATCATTTTTTTTTACATTTAATTGCATTTTACATAATTAGTCATTCTAAATTTCATTACTTAATACAAAAAAAAAAAAAAATGATGTCAAGATATTATAAGATTGTCTAAGTACATTATAGTCAAAATAGATTAAATTATGTCCAGAATATTCATTATTATGCAGTCAAATAGAATCATGCAAAAGCCAATTGATTTAAGATTTACATTATTCAATTATTATTCTTAACTATGTATATTAGAAGTCGGAATAGAAAAGTCCTTTATAAACGACCTCCAAAAAGGAGGAGGCCATATGTTCGACTATGTTTTGTGGACCGATTTTGAAAATTCTTTTTTTGTTTGATAGGGTATGCTTTCGAGGTGGTCCAATTATCACAAAGTCAGAATCTGATGAGGGGATCCCATGGAAATCGAGGGAAATCCTCAAATTTTATAGGCACACGTAGGTATAGCGATTTGGGTATTTTTTTATAGTAACTCGTGCATTTGCTCTCAGAAAGCACCATTCGGTGAAGTGGAACTGATAATGAAGACCAGAGGTGGCCACCGGAACTTCTCAATAATAAGTTTTTCACGGGTTGCGATTAGATTTTAATATGGTTGCTAAGCAATTTATGGTCATCACAATGCATATGGTGAACCCACCATCAGCTCCAGTGGTTTTGGTTCTTAACAGGAGAACTCTTCAACAATTAACGTCCCTGCATCGGAAAAGGGAATATTTTGTAAAAGGTGATGAGCAGTTGACTTTAGGCTATTGTAACTTAGATTTAATAATAACTGACTTACAAAAAAGTGAAAAATAAAAACTTAAAAACAAAAACCGATTTCAAAAAACCCTACAAAGTGAAAAATAACTTTAATTTCGGAAGTCGGTGGCAAAAAACAAAATACTGATACAAAGACACCGACTTCCGAAATTAAAGTTATTTTTCACTTTATAGTAAGTCGGTTGTTTTTTTTGTAAAAAAGTTTTTATCATTTAAATAATCTATAACATAATAATACAGTTTTTTGTCAATGTGGAGCCCTAAAGATTTTGTTGTTTCTACCTCATCTATAGGTTGGTCATCGTAGTGTATATTTAAATTACTCCTTTCGTTGACTAAAATGAATTAATTTAGTTTTTGTCAGGTTAATTTTTAAGTTATTGTCATCCAGCCACTTTACCATTAGATTTATAGAATCATTTATGTCACTTTCTTAGGTATCAACACTTTGGAACTAGCTTGACACTTGAAACTAACTTTTTCGAGCGTAACGCTTTTTCGTTTTATTTATGACGATATCTGCCGGTTTACTCGTACCGCAAGCCAAATAAAATAAAAACTTCAATAAATATTTTTGTTGTAAATAAATATTCACACAAAAAAGCAAAACGCCAACGTCACGCGGTGTTCCCAGGCGGTCACCCATCCAAGTACTGACCGCGCCCGATGTTGCTTAACTTCGGTGATCGGACGAGAACCGGTGTATTCAACGTAGTATGGACGTTGGCGAAAGCTAGGTCGAAATGTTAGACCAATATCATACAAATTATTGAACTGCGGGGACTTTATAATCAAGCTTGTTGTTGCTTAGCATAATTAACCGACTTCAAAAAGGGGGAGGTTATCAATTCGGATGTTTGTATTTTTTTTTATGGTTATTCGGGCATAACTCTGTCATATATAGACGGATTTGCAAAATTCTTTTTTGTTTGAAAGGGTATACTTTTGAGGTGGCCCCATTGTCACCAAGTCAGAATCTGATGAAGGGATCCCATGGAAATCCAGTGAAATCGTCAAATTTTATGGGCACGCCTATAGCGATTTGGGTATTTTTTATAGTAACTCGTGCATTTGCTCTCGGAAAGCAGCATTCGGTGAAGTGGAACTGATAATGAAGACCAGATGTGGCCACCGGAACTACTCAATTATAAGTATTTCACGGGTTACGATTCGATTACTTTAATATGGTTGCTAAGCAATTTATGCTCGTCACAATGAATATGGTGAAATGGTGCTGATAGTGGCTTCACCATCATCTCCAGTTCTTTTGGTTCTTACCAGGAGAACTCCTCAACAATTAACGTCCCTGCTTCGGGAAAAGGAATATTTTGTAAAAGGTGATGAGCAGTTGACATTAGGCTATTGTAACTTAGATAAATTAATAGCTGACTCACTAAAAAGTGAAAAATAAAAAAAAACATTTACAAAAAAAAAAACAACCAACTTCAAAAAAAATATTTACAAACAGTAAAATAACATTAATTTCGGAAGTCGGTGGCAAAAAACTAAAATACAGATCCAAAGACACCGACTTCCGAAATGGTCTCAAGTTTCAACAGTTCTTGTTTTGTTTTTTAAATACTCTGTATTAAAAAACTAAAACTTTGACACTTCAAACTAACTTTTTCAGGCATAACGCTTTTTCGTTACATTACGATTTCTGCCAGTTTACTCCTACCGCTAGCCACGTTAAAGAACTTCGTTCCAATAATAAAATAAAAACCTCATAATCTCAATATTTTTTTGTAAATAACTTCACAAAAAATAACAAAAAGCCAACGTCACGCGGTGTTCCCAGGCGGTCACCCATCCAAGTACTGACCGCGCCCGATGTTGCTTAACTTCGGTGATCGGACGAGAACCGGTGTATTCAACGTAGTATGGACGTTGGCGAAAGCTTTCCCGAAATATTACACCACTATATACAAATTATTGAACTGCGGGCAAATTGCCAACAAGCACTTTATAATCAAGCTTGTTGTTGCTAATCATAATTTACAACTGCTCACACGTAGAATAGAACGTGTATATTCTATGCAAATTAAAGATTTGATTTAAACATAGATACAGTTAAAATCATCATTCTTAAGAAAATGATGATTTTAAGTGTATCTGTAATTTTAACTGTATCTGTAATTTTAACTGTATCTGTAATTTTAACTGTATCTGTAATTTTAACTGTATCTGTAATTTTAACTGTATCTGTAATTTTAACTGTATCTGTAATTTTAACTGTATCTGTAATTTTAACTGTATCTGTAATTTGGGGTTTGCGCAGCATGTTTTTTTTCTCCCACACTTCTCTACTAGTCGTCATCTCGGTAGTCACCCCCTTGCTAGCCATATCATCTTCCACACAGTCGTCCATCGTTTCTTTGGTCTTCCTCTACTCTTATAGCCATCCACATTCATACTTAAAACATTCCTCACGACATTTTCCTCATTCCTCCGCATCACATTAGGTTAGGTTAGTTAGTGCCCCATCAGATACTATTGTAGCGGTATCTACATCGCCACATGCGAGCTACGCGTCACACTGAGGTCACACAAAATCCTGCATCGCGCAAGCAGAGTTTACCGCGCAACTAGCATTATAATACAACGTCCCGACATCATACGTCGGGCAGTTGCCCACCAGACACGAAACCCTTCCGGTCGGAGGATCCTCCTTTTTCTATGGAGGTATGAGGGAACTTTACACGCTGTTCCTTTTACCTCTATATTATATTGATAATGAAAAGAGTATTATATTACCTGCGTGAGTAGAGATTGCACCTCTATCGGCAGTCCGTCTGGCAGGTGCAGTATCGTGTGCGATGTGAACATACTGCGGTGATAGTGCGACAGCGGCTAGAATTATAATATGAAGAAATTTTAATGGAGAGAGACATTGGGAAGATATTTAACATCTGTATGGCAAAAAAATATGGCGGACCCAAAATTTACCGCAAACCACGTTCAGAACGTACTATGTAGTTATACCGAGTGTAAAAAGACACCTAACGAAGCCGAGAGTCACTTATACTCCCCGTCATTGTCATCATTTTTTTGTACAGGACCATACCTGGGAACCTTATGGTTACGGGAGATATTGAAGGTCAAAAATTAAACTTTTTCTGTTTTTTTTTTTTACGAAATCAGGTTTTTAATAGTATAACACAACTTTAAATACCCCCACCCGACTCTTGTACCGTTGCATGCACCCATAAGCACAATGTTTGGCGTGTGTTACATTGCGCACTAGCAAACACCAAATTTTCACACCAAAAATAAAAGTCATTTCCCAGCAATTGTTTTTGTGCAATGTTACTTAGTTTTATGTACAGAATGCGAAGTGGACGGCTATGTGACGGGTCATTTAACACCCTGTATACGTTTCTATGGAGAAACCCAACAAAAAATATAATTTTGCGTGGGAAAAGAATAGATATTATGTAAGACGCTCAGCTCATTAATTCATTAGTACAATATGTTATTATTTAACTTCATTAAATACTATAAATTGAATTCGTGTCTGTCTACGACCGCGTTGTTCTTCTAAACTTCGCAACGGAATTTGAAGCGGTTTTCAACATCATTTAGAGAATTTATTCTTGAAGGTTTATGTGTATGTGGTTGGTAGTATATAATAGCTCACCACTCCACACATGAGCTCATACAGCACCGCTCCGAAGCTCCAATAGTCACACACTCGGTCCAGCTCCATGTTCTCGTCCAACATATTGACGTATACTTCGGGCGCTATATACATGTTGATCGTGTTCGTGTGTGATGTCCGGAGTTTGGATAGTCTCATGTCCGTTCCTGGGTAGTGGATGAAGTATGTTATGATGACCTGTCCCCGGTCGCCTAGGAGAATGTTTGAGGGGTTTAAGTCTCTGGAATTGAGAAAAGATAGCTGTTAAGATTTTCTATAGATATAATATATTAAGAGGAGGATATTGAGTACATTTGTACTCAAAATTAAAACTGAAATTTCCAAATAAACCAATTACAGGCGCTTTTGAATTGTCAAGGGGTCGGTCAGTCCAAAAAAAACATTAAGCTCGTTGCACATTATAAAGCGTAGTAGGTACCTATGGAGATGAACAGGCAACGGGTGTTTCAACATGAATTATGTAACCCAATTATTTTCGTAACATTATTTTGATTGAAAAGAGTGTCCATGGAGTTTCTTGCCCGTTCTTCTCCATAGGTAACTACTACGCTTTGGAATGGGCAACTAGCTTCATCTTTCTAACTGACAGACTCCTTGCCAATTCAAAAGTGCCTGTAAATGGTTTAATTGAAATAAATGCTTCGCTTTGCTTGGTTGCTTGCTGGTGCGGTTTAAAAGAAGATGTTGTGACAAAAATTGAAAAGAGTATGCTAAGATGGTTTGGTCATGTTGAGAGGATGAATGAAGGGCGATTAACAAAAGGTATTTACAAGGCAGATGTGAGTGGAAACGCCGGGAGGGGACGCCCTAGGAAGACATATAGTGACCTTATTGGTGATGTTCTTCAGAAAGGTCAGGTGCGTAGTACTCACAACCGGCGTGCGTGTACGACCAGATGTATGAACGTAAACGAGGCAAAAGGAGTATGTAAGGATCGTAACAGGTGGCGTTCTGTAGTTTCTGCCTACCCCCATGGGAAGAAGGCGTGAGTTTATGTATGTATGTGTAAATGCTTCTGCAACTGCTACTGCTGAGCATGAGGCCTCGGGTTCGATTCCCGGGTCGGGCAAAGTGTTATTTGGTTTTTCCATCTGGAATTTCTCAGTAGCAGCCCGAAGTCTGGATTTGTGCCCGGTTGATGGCAATAGGCTCGCCCCCTATTACATGGGACTTCAACATAACTGGCGAAATGTGGGTGTACTATCGGTACACCTCTGCCTAACCGTTTGGGGAATACAGGCGTGATGTTAAAATGCTTTGAGTTTCAGTTTCATAATGACGTTACCTGCAAATAACTCCGCTGTTGTGTAAGCTTTCAATAGCGGTCAATATCTCCGCCCCCCATTTGCAAACAGCTGATGGAGGCAATACGTCCTGACCACGGCGTAGTGGCTGTAATAAAATTATGCGGCGAATTAGTGCGAATGATAACTGAATACAATAATGTAAAGTGGTTAAGCTCCTTAAGTTCCGAGTTGAGCTCCACGATTTATTTATTTATTCTCAACAAATTTCCATTTGTGTCGAAAAGTAGTTTTCAAAATAAATATAACACAAAGCCGGAAAAAGAACAAAGACTACATTCCACATTGGTCCCAACATTATTAGTCTTAATATTAATTATAATAATTTAACTTAATATCATTTAAAATAATTATACAATATAAATTCAAATTAAAGAAATGTACGAGTATGTCAATAAAATTCATTAAGGTGTAATGTCATGATAGAATGTTGGATTACATAAAGTCATTAAAATACAATCACATATTAGTTCGACTACTATTATCTTTCAGAAACTCTTTTATGCTTTAATAACATTTCTTCAACAACAATGACTTTAATTTTCTTTTGAATTCATTTGGATTCATAGTTTTTAAATTGTACTGGCAATTTATTGTACATATTTACTGATTGCACTCTTGAGGCATGTTTAACGACATTAAGCTTAGGTTGTATGAAATTAGGTAGATCCTTTCTTCTCGTTTTTATTCTGATATGTCTCTGTTCTTCCGCCTCAAACTTGTGGATATTTTTAGTAAAATGACTAAGCAGGACCAGAATATAAAGACATGGTACTGTGAGAATTTGCAGTTTCTTAAAATGAGCTCTATAAGACTCCGTTTGTTCAATGCGAAGCATAGTTCTCAAGGCTCTTTTCTGCATAACGAAAGCAGAATTAATATTGTATTGGTAGCTGTTGCCCCAGAACTTTATGCTATATCTAAGGTTAGACTCTATGAGTGCAAAATAACACGTGCGTGCACGCGTGCACTGACTGGACAGGTCCACTCATTCTGTGTGGTTTTTCCTCAAAAGACCATTTCAGACACAAATCTACATGGTCTTCACATGATCTGACCAAGATTATGTCTGGACTTTAAAAGAGACTGTGACCTCTGAGTTTGTTTCGGCCTTTCTTCTCAGGCTAGTCAGATAGGAAACGCCGACTTCATCTAGTTTTAAAAATATGATTGACGTGTAAAAGTGTTTGTACAAACCTACTTACAGAAATAAAATCATTTATCATTTAAAGTCCGGGCCACGAGAAGCTATATTTTTTTTAAATAAAGAACTTCTACTAAGTTACATAGCGACAATTTAATCAACAACAAATAATCCCAAATTCAATCAACTCAAAGTAACATACGTGTAATACGAAACTAACGAGCAATTTCACTTGGTCGGGTTATATTTTAGCGATATAAAGCGCTGTCGTCTAATGTTTTGTGGTGCTGGAACGCATCTGAGTCATGGAACTTAAACATTTGGGCCGCCATTTTGAAGTAAGTTCACGCTAACGCTGTCAATGCTGTCATTCGAGTTTCGAATGTGTCTCAGTTTGTTTGTGTTGTTTTCGCGAATTAGGTTATATTGTTTGTTATAATAATTATATTCCTATATAAAAATAAAAATCAGTACAAAACTGTTTTTTTTTATTTGATCTAAATGTTGCGAACCCCTGAATGTGTTTACAAAATTTATAGCTTCTCGTGGCGGAGACTATAGACAAGTAATTCCTCAAAGAATCAGAATCATTGCAACTTTGCTACGTTTTAATGATAATAATACTTAGAAGTAAAGTATTTTCTACTTTTCAATAAATTGTTACAAGTGATAATTAATAAGTTTTCATTCATAAATCTCTTATACAATTTAAGATAGTGTTAAACTTGTTTACTGCTTTATAGCTTATGCCCGCGGCTTCGCCCGCATGGATGTCGATAAATATCCCGCGGGAACATACTACTGGGGTTAAAGGTATCCTATGCCTTATCCAGCACCCTAATTGCGTGACACACTATCAATCACAATCTGAACCATTTTGAAGCCTTTTGCTAATGCAATGCTTCATACGTTCGAAAAATTTGTCTGCTCAACAACGTAAATAACGCAATGAATGTTATTGAACTGTCAAAATGAAAGCCATTCCTACTGTTAGTGTGTTACGCAGTTACCCCGCAGGTTATGGTCTACTCATGCGCCAAATTTCATTTAAATCTGTTCAGCCGTTTTAGCGTGAAAGCGTAACAAACAAACTCACTTTCACATTTATAATATTACAAGCTGACCCGACAGACGTTGTCCTGTCTTAACTATGAATACCATGTCATTTAGTTTTAGTTTTGACTATTGACTAAAACTAAAACTATCAACTCATTTATCAACCGATCCATCTGTGTTAAACGATATTTGCAGCGCGCATTCTGTCAATCGCTGACAGTTATGTAAAATTAATATTGGCGTTAAGTTTTCTTTTCTTAAATTTTGTAACGTTCCGATCAACTTCCTTATTTTTTTATTTCATAAGATCCTTCTCCTGACAATAACGATTACAACAAAAAAATAATTAGTGAAATCGGTCGAGCCATTCACGCGTGATGGCGTGACCAAGGGAAATAGGGATTAATTTTTATATATATATATAGATAGTTAGGAAATTAGAATTAGGATTATGTACATAAAGCAATAAAAAGCGGTAGGTACTTACTACACACTTAAGACATAAATCTTATATATATATATTATGATATGACAAAGAAACAGGTATGCAATCAGGCACCTAGCTAAACTTTCAAAGAAATCTTCAGTTGCAATGTTTTCAAACTACAAATACTACGAAAACAACTCACCCTTTTAAAAGTAGGAGTACCACAAGCGTTATCAACCTTATCAGTCTGCTTATCAGCCTCAGGTACCTCGCACAACACCTTATCAACAGTCAATAAAAGCTTCTGAGAGTTCAACACGAGTTCATTCACTGAGAGATTCTCATTATTGTTTGACGGCTCAACGTTCTCCAACATGTTGGTAGTATTGGTATTACCAACATTATCATTCGGTTCAACGTTTTTGTTCTTCGGTTCTGTGAACACGTTTTCTAGGTTAACCTCTCTGGCAGGCGTCGTTGGTAGAGATTTCGTATAGTTTTTAATGTACTCGAATAGTTTCTTCCCCGGTGCGTAGGAGAGTATAAGGAATATTAAATTGTTGGTTTCTATGTACGCTTGTAGTGGTACCATGTATGGTATTACGGTTGGCAGCACTGGTTGTCGGGTCTCGTTCGTTCTTTGGAGGAAGACTTCGTCGAATTCTGTAAGGTTGTTCGGTACTTTCTGGATGACCTGTGGATGAAAATATATGATGTACAATAGAAAGGATTCTTTAGGATCCTGTTGTATAAAGTGATCATGGGTGTTTGCAGCACCAGGGTTTATGCCAATCTTAAATACAAACATGTTTATGTAATAACGGTTGGCAATGGTCTAAATAGGCTTTTATTTTTATATAGATTCTTCTATATTTTGTGAATGTGAGAATGTTGTAGGCCTAACTTGTAGACTGTAGATTTGTGGACCTTTTTATATTTTATTGAGTACATGTTACTTGTTGACAGGCCTACACTGTCCTCCCCTATCAATCAACACTGTAACTGGAAACATTGTAAAAGCCCCTTATTTTTAAAAGAGTAACCGTGGAGTTTCTTGCCGGCTCTTCTCCATAGGAAACAACCAATTGGTACCGTGCACCTAGCTTCTGACGTTTCATAAGTGCCCATGTTGGTTTATGTGAAATAAAATATTTTGATTTGATTTGAATGTGCAAACCTGCTTTCAACTTTCTGACTAAACGGTCAGTAAGGTAAACTGGCACATTACTCGAGTAACCTTATTACCCATTCTCAATATACTTGTGCTACACTACGACCGGGACACGCCCATCACGTCAATAGTAAAATTAATTATTTTTCAAATTTACTACCAACTTAAATCGTCCCTATATTCAAATGACAGCTGTCATTATTTGACAGTTCTATAAAATAGCTACAACACGGCAAAATGAAGTAGTGTGTCAATTTGTGATAGGAGCATTTTTGTCCACGCACAGATCTTTTATTTTTTACTTGTTTATTGTTGTGTTTATGTTAACTTTGTTAGATTTAAATGGTTCTTTATTAATTTTTTTGGATTGCATGTACGAGTCCCAATTTTTTTTTTTCTTTTCTTTCCTTTTGACGAACAATTAATTTCCCTGACTGTACAATAAGAAGAGTCCTTAATTACAACTAGAAGTTATCTGACAACAATAATGACACATTGTAACCCATACTTTTTAAGGCGGTACCCCGACCCAAACCCTTGCCATAGTGCGTTATTCAGAGGCTATTAACTCATTCACTATGGGTAATAAACTACATCTAAAAGCACATTATTAATGTTCGTTATCCTATCATCACATTGCTCGTTCTTATTTGTTTTTACGTGTTAGAAATACATTTAAAATCTCCTTATAAAAAAGTGACTAAAATTATTAATTGCATGCATCTTTTCTTAAAGGTGACGTTCTAATAATTTAAGGATTACAATAATGGATAGTTAGTTTGAAAATCTAAATAATTGTCGTTTTATTTTATTTCAAAAGCTCACTTGTCTTTTTTTATTAAAATAATTTCATAATGTTTGAGAATTCTATGATAAATGAGCGTGCGCAGGGAGCGGAACAGAGCGAGACTCAGCGACGGAACAGAGAAGGACCGAACGCTCAAGGTCGTTTGGTCAGGGAAGCACCTTAATCCGATCTTATGACATATTGACCCACTGTATAAGAGCGCTTTACGTCTTATCTCCTTATCAACAACACCCAAATTCGGATAAGCTATCTTTATTTATGAGACAGCGTAAGTAACTGACCTACTGACATAATATTATGTTGCTTTATTTAAGATAATAATGAGCGGGTGTTGTTCGAAGATATTTGCAACTTTGTTGTTGTTTGAAGATGGTCGTTATTTTGAATTGTTTATTCTGTAAATTCACCAGAGTACATTACTCGTCCCATCCGTCTTCACCCCATTCGATGTGCTCATGGGCTTATCTTAATCTTGCAACTTTATGTTGCCGTTCAAGTTGTTAGCCATTTGCTGGCCGGTAAGGCTTTCAATTGGCTTCTACAAGACGTCTCCTGATTGTCGACTCACTGGTGCCTTTGGGTCTGCAAAAGTTTTTGCTGCATCGCAACTTCTGTCTGAAGTCGATTTCTTAACATCGTTGACACAATGAATCGATATTCTCAGACCGTTGTGCACCTTGGGGCTTGCCACTGCTTGGTCTTCTTAGGTTTAGGCGACAATAAGTGCCAGCGACCTTGAGCGAGTGGGAGGAGCATGCGAAACTTTTAAGCGAATAAAATTGCACAGAGCGTTAGCGTCTACCCGGACATTGGTCAGCGATGCACTGCCGCCCGTCGCCCGCAAGAACCCCCGCTTCAGCGCGCATCAAGTTTATTCGCAAAAACAACCCACCTTGATTTATCAAACACAATACAAATAAAAGCCGTATACAAAAATTTGGGTAATTAAATTATCTTTTAGATGGTGCAGATTTCATGAAAATACGCCCGATATTTTTTGCGTGATTATCGTTTTTGTGTTCGCGTTAGACATTAATTTACAAATTAATTACAATATGTTATAAAAATATAATTTCAAATATTCACTTAACAAATTACGAATAAAATAGTCTAGTTTATCATATATTTTTTTCAAACAAATAAGACTATTCGTTTAGACGTGATGTTCAATTTGAAATCATTAAAAGTCGTATATCTGCGCCTTAAGTCCAGTCTCCCTAAACAGTATAATGTCCCACACCTATTGTTCTGACCGTTTGACTCTGGGATCTCTCCAATTGCACCATAGTGATGATCCTTATACATTCCTCTGATATCAGAGGCATAATGATACCCTTATTTACAAGTCAACGTCTGTCGTAAGCAGTTTTTAGTTAAAAAATCGATACGCAAAGGTAAAAACAATAATTAAATCAACGTGGAAATAAAAGTGTTCAAATGTCATCCAAAATTATGAAACATGACAATTTTTTATTAACTTTTTCTATCCTTGACTTCGAACAGGCCAGTATGGAATAAGGTTTGAATGTGCAATATAATAAAGATTTTTTTACTTCATGAAACTTGCTTGTGAGGTTTAGGAGATATTTTTGATTTCTTTAGCCACTTTTCAAGTGGCAAAGTATTTTGGTACTTTGGAATGAACCCTACTCCTTTTTTTATTATTACGGACACTTTTATCGTGCACGTCTTTCTACATCGCTCTCACATGTATTATTTCAACATAAATGATGTCACAATTTTTTTGTAACAATATTTTGATTTAAATGAGTGTCCATGGAGTTTCTTGCCCGTTCTTCTCCATAGGTACCTACTACGCTTTGGAATGGGCAACTTGCTTCATCTTTGTGACCGATCGACCTCTTGACAATTCAAAAGTGCCTATAATTGGTTTGTTTGAAATAATGCATTAAGTTTGAGTTTCCCGATTAATTATTTTTTTCGGACACGCAGAACACATCGGGAGTAAGGTCAACTTTCAAGTGATGTTGTCATTCATTTTTAATTCGGGCCTCAAAATAACCTTACGTCCGTAAGTGATACGTAGTAGGAAACGTCCGTAACTTCGAGCGAAAGTACGGATACGGTGTTTAGATTCCACTTATTGACCGAACGAGCGCGAAGCGTCTCCGTTTCAGCTTGGGCAAAAATGCTTTCGTATGTCCGGATGTCCTTTCTCCTCTACAGGTCGAATTTCTCAACCGAGTCTCGTGAAATTTTGTGAGCAGGTTCGATAGTTAAATGTTTTTTTTTGGCCAAATCATTTTTTTTCGAAGTGGCGGAGATATGGGGGTTGAAAACATATTTTAGCCATTTCACGCTCTTTTGTTTTATTAAATAGCGCGGTGCACATTTATTCAGTTTTAAGTAATGCAAAGACAGACTCGCAAGGTCTATAGCTCACAGAACCACTAGTAAATAAGTTACCTTCATAGCATAATACGCCTGTTCCCGTATATGCAGCACTAACATGATACTGGCGCCGAGAAGATCCAGTACTCTGTACAGTGACAGCTCTTCGTAGGGACGCTTCAACATTGAGATCGGGATGGGACAGTGTAGAGGTCGGAGGTTGTCATCGCGGTCTGGCAGCAGCTGTAAAACATATGGAGCTAGTTAGTGTTATGTTGAGGGGCTCGTTTTGAGGATAAAAGGACAATTAAACATGTTGATTGTAGGGTTTCCAAATTGATGGGCATATAGGTAAGGGTTAGTAATGTTAAGTTGAAGCTTGCGTATGGAGAAGTGAATATATTTTGTCTTGGCGTCATTTAATGTTAGTATTTTAATGTTATTTGAGCGATTTCGAACAGTTCGCTACGGTTTTAGCGTTAAATATTAACGCCGTGTTGTCGGCATATAGAAAGAAAGAACAAAGTTTATTTGAAATAATATAGTATATGATATAATTTTGCCATCTTTAATATTTAGATTACAGAAGTCATTAATATAAATAAATAAATAAGGAATAGAGTGGGGCCCAGAATACTCCCCTGAGGAATACCAAACCAGTATTTTGCTGCTCGTCGCACGTATTATTATCTATTCTAACACATTGGTACCGGCCGTCTAAATAGTCAGTAAAAAGTTTCATAGGCGTTCCCCTTATGCCTATGGTCTCTATTTTGTTCAGAAGAACAGAAACAGATACCGTGTCGAAGGCCTTGGCTAAATCGAGAGAAAGACTCCCAGGGTCTGGTTTCCTTTGCCGAGTTCTTCTGAAATATAATTAGTCAGGCTATGCACCGCATCGGCTGTCGATGGTTTGGCTATAAAACTAAATTTCGCAGGGGATAAGATTAAGATAAGCTTTTTCTAGGTATTTAACTAGTCTACTGTTTATAACTCTTTCTAGTGTTTTTAAAATTAAGGGGAGTAAGGATATTGGCCTATAATTAACTCCGTCTTTACTTCCAGATTTAAAGATAGGTATTACAACTGCCTTTTTTAGACAACTAGGGATACATCATTGCTTCAGAATGACAGATTCGAAATATATGCGTTAAGGGAGGTACCGAAATATGCTTAAAGAGTTTAAGAATCTTATTGTTTATATTATCCTATCCAACTGCACAGTCATCTTTTAGACCAGAAATGATTCGGGTTATTTAATTATATTCGATAAATTACCAGTTTGTTTTCTATTAATTTAATTAAATTTTATTCAAAAACATTCATCGGTTTCTTACTAAACTTCAACGATATCCGGCGACCCTGGACACTTTATCTCTTTTGCTGACTGTACATAGAATTAGTTTTACCCGCACCAAGGTCTTCCGGGAAGAATAAATGTCAAGCTAATATTTACACATTTCCCTCCAAGATTTAAAAAAAAAATCGGCTAAATACCCAGTATTGTCAATATTTGAGATTTGTTTTAGTTTATTTTTTATATTTGTTATGAACTTATGATGCACATTTCATTGTGCCTCGCTAGGTTTCATTTCACCCCAGGGTGTGTTCCAATGTACCCCAGACTTGGGGTACAATGAAACAAAAGAAAGGCATTGCGAAAATGAAAAAAAATGGGGTCAGTATACATTTTTGATCTTGTTTCTATAACTATGTTTCAAATAAATAAGTATATAGAGTACAAAAAATACGTTGAGTTAATTAACATAGTCTTTTTATACTTTTTTTTTTCGTTTCTTTGTGCCCCACTTGTCCCTAATTACATATGTAGCCAAAAGTAGTAGCAGTACAAATTAACAAGATGGTATGATAATGCTTAATAGATTTACGAGAACAGCTTATGTCATATTCAAAAGACTAACTAAAGCCTGGCCGCCTAACTGAGACCTTTCCTGAGGTAATTGCGCGGTGCGGGAGGGGAGACAGTTGTCAAGTTGATGTATCAATGAGCTCTCGCGGCGCGTCACCACACCCCTCCCGCATGGCGCAGCTACCTCAGGAACGGTCTCAGAAAAGCGGTCGGGCTATAGTGTCCATACAACTCTGTAGCGAGGCTACGTGTGTCGTTTTGTTACTTGTAAAGTGTAAAGGCTGTTTTATTATACACTAAATGATGAGATTAATACTCACACTCTGTTCAGTATCACACAGATGATTCTTGTAGATCTCTTCTGCGTACGACAGGTACTTGTTGGTCTTCTCCTTGATTAGAGCTCGTCGCTGTGGGTCCGTGTCGCCTGAAAGTGTGAAAATGAATTATTGACTTTGGGAACTATTCTGTGTTCAATCTACTTAATGAAAATGTTAATTTCACTGACAAACCACTCATAATTTTTGTGAAAATTCAAATTCTTTAAATTTTGCACAAAATCTTGTGGAAAATTTCATGCTGGGTCTGGGAGCATGACATTTTGCACAAGTTTCTTATACAGGGTGGCAGGGACATCGACGCACAACTTGTTGCTATTAATTTAACGTCGATTATTAAAAGAAATTTGCTGTGCCATACATTTTGACCGCGTAGATATTGCATTTTTCTATGAAATAGCAGATTTTTTGAAAACCGGCGAATAATTTCTGCGCTATGGGGTCTAGATTCATGTGCTGAATTCATGGTTTCAGTTTGCGCGTCGTTGTCCCTGTCACCCTGTATAGCTAAGGTGAGCTGAAGAACTAAGAAATATTTTTTGAAAATTCATCTCCTGAAGGGGTTAAGGGGTTAATAATTTGGAATTTCGTATTTTTTTTTAATTTTAGAAATGTGGTAGTTGGTACTTAGACTTCTGTTTATAAGTAAAAGTTAGTTGCTTAGTTGTATCATCGTTTTTTGGAAACTCATCCCATCGGCTTTTGAGGAGTTGCCGATTAGAAATAACATGAAGCATGTTGCGAGACTTTCAACAAGATTTATTTATTTGTTTATCTACTTAACACGATAACCCAATGTGATAGTTGCGCCTATCCTAACTTAATCGGTAGTTTAGTACGATTCAAACTTAATGGCGGGACGTAAAATAGGCGAGTCGCTGCGCAGCAACCAATTCACGTGTCAGCGCGGGTGAGGGGTGGGTACCGCGCAGCGAATAGCGCGCTTTACAGCCGCCATTAAGTTTGAATCGTACTATAACATCTCATCACCACCTGCCTAGTCTTTTCTAAACTATTTTGGAGTCAGCTTCCAGTCTCACCGGATGCAGCTGATAGCAAGAATTTTACAGGAAATGACTGCCTATCTGACCTCCATAACTCAGTTACAGGGTAATACGATACGCATGCGGAGCAGTGGTGGCCCAGTGGTATGGGCCCCGACTTACGAGTTGTAGGTCGTGGGTTAGAACCCAGCCAGGCGCTTTACTTAGTGTAAATTATTTCATTACCACTGCTCTCAAAACGGTGAAGGACAACATCGTGAGGAAACCGGCATATCCTAGAACCAAAAATTCGAAGACATGTGACATCTATCAACCCGCACTGGGCCCGCGTGGTGGATTAAGGCCCACTCCTTCTCAAAGAGAGAAGGCCTGTGTCCCAGCAGTGGGAACATTATAGGCTGATTATACACGATACGCCTTGGTAAGACTGGTTGTGAGTCTTGCAGGCTTCTGACGACCAGTAACGACTGCCAAAGATCCACGAATGGCAACCGGGACCAACAGCTTAACGTGCTTTCCGAGGCACGGAGGGGTATTGATAATATGTTAAGATGGTCACCTATCCACGAATCAACCGCGGCAAGCGTAGCTTAACCTGATCGAACGACTCGTGTGGCTGTTATAACTTAGCCACAAGTTTTATACTAACATCTATGTATAACAAATTATAAACAGTGCATTCCTTGTGAATTCACTCAGAGAACAACAGAATAAGTCCGTCTCAATTACTGATTCGGAAAATTGAATGGAGCAGACGCTAGACAAAGCTTCAAAGCGTTTATCGTTGTTCCGGCTCACTGCCACGTATTAGTTTGCTATCAATCGTAGTTCGTAACATTATGATAAAGCAAAGCGTTTCTTATAACAACACTCGTTCAATGAATAGCTGAATACTATCTTTTGATACAACCATGTCCGGTGCGTTGATGCATCATATTACTTTTGTCGATATTATGTAAAAAAAATAAGTTGCCAAGTCATAACTTACCTTAACATTTATTCACTTAGTGCCATCCGCGGCGGAGCCTTTCGGGCTCCAGGCCGATAAAGTTAAAGTAGAAACCGTCCATGTGCGAGTCGGACTCGCAAACGAAGGGGTCCGTATCACAAGGCAAAAACGTCGAGAAAAAACACGAGCATGGAGACCCCCTTTAATTTTTTACTTTAAAATTTATTTTTATTATTTGTTGTTATTGCGGCAATAGGAATATACACTGTGAAAATTTCAACTAACGAGATACAGCCCGCTGAGAGACAGACGGATGGATAGCGGGGGCTTAGTAATAGGGTTCCGTTGGCACCCTGGGTACGGAACCCTAAAAATTAAGAGAAAAACGTATTCTTGCGGAATATAACTTTTGCTTTGCTTGGCACTTTCACATTTAGCCCAAATATGTTAAACGGTGAATGATGTCCTTTGTCAACTTATACAAAATGAGTGCAAGCAATCTATTCCCATTCCTTATTGCCCAAAGCCCGGATGGCTCGGTCGCGAAGGGGGCTAGTTATAAACGATGATTAAGGTTAAGGGACGTTTAAACGTCAAACATGTATGGTGAAACAGTCGCTAATCATTACTTGAAGCAGCTTATGCAGTTTATAAATAAAGGGGTATAACTACACTGCTACAAGGATCTTTTGGCGCTCGAATGACGTTGACCGGGAAACAAAAGAATATTGCACCATGTTTACCAACAGCGCCCCAGTTGATAAACATTGTGCAATATTCTTTTGTTTTGTGAAATGTATTGAAAAACAAGATTTTGAAAAACAATATTTCCGATTTTGGCCCCGGGCCACAAGATAAATTATACTCGGCATAGATTTCTCGTACATTAGAGACTTTTATAGAACAGGGAGATGCGATACATACGGCTGCTACATACAGTCAATTAAGATCTATGCTAGATGCATTTACAATTTCTCTACCTCGATTGTTATATCATGGATAAAGCAGTTTAAATAATTCCTTTAAAAAAAATTATTATAGGTATATTGTGACCTGACCAGTCACGATATAGAATACTTATACATATACAATAGGCTTTAATGGATAAGCATGTAAAAAAAATAAAGATAAAGCATCTCAATAAAATCCATAACGTTATCTAACGGCGAGCAGTCGCGTGATATGATTAACACATTTTTATTGATCAATAAATTAGAAAAGTTGATAAGATTCTGGTCATAACGGGCCTTGGGTTACATTGGTTTCTGTCTAACGTGCGCATTCCTCGAACGTTACACTGCTCGACTGTCCACTTAAATCAAATGTCATTTATTCAAATTAAGCTAGGATCAGCACTTTCTGCATATTATAACATTAAAGACTACCTTGAAGACAAGGAAGTTTGGCAATAATTCCTTCTGCACATGTGGCTTCCCTGGTACCACATTAACGGCATCACTAAATAAATGTATATTAACTGTTCCCAAATTACGAAGTTTTTTGTTTCTTTTTACTCACTTCTTTGACATAATCTCATTATTTGACATTATATACTACGGATTCTTATTTCAACTCCTTATTTATGGCTTTTGTGGATAGGATTTTGATTCCGATTTGTTACAGTAGTAATGGCAATCATGTCATTTAGTCTAAATATGCTTTTATTTTTATATAGATTCTTTTATATATTGTGAATGTGAGAACGTTGTAGACCTAACTTGTAGACTAGATTTGTGGACCTTTTTATATTTTGTTGAGTACATGTTACTTGTTGACAGGCCTAAACTGTCCTCCCATATCTATCAACACTGTAATTGGAAACATTGTAAAAGCCCCTTATTTTTAAAAGAGTAACCGTGGAGTTTCTTGCCGGCTCTTCTCCATAGGAAACAACCAATTGGAACCGTGCACCTAGCTTCTGACGTTTTATAAGTGCCCATGTTGGTTTATGTGAAATAAAATATTTTGATTTTGATTTCTGAACGTCAAAATTACACTAGACACCCTTCACCTCCTCCTAGTGCTTTACCTGGGATGAAGTGGCGCAACAAACTCCAATGCTACGTAGGATGTGCACGTAGAGGTTTGCCACCTTAGTGTGCTTACACACGGCATGCATCAACGGCTGAGGCAACTGCAGCCTTCGACACGTCTACGGCTGCCGTCGGTCAACAACCTGCCGCTTCTGTATTTGAGCACCGTACTCTTGCGCATGCCACTCGTGTGTATGCACACTAAGATGCGCGGTTCACGTGTTTGCCAGTCAGGCATTCGTGCGTATCATGGCCGTGGGTCGGTGAATGATCCCGCCTACATTTTCATACATAGCGAAGCTACGTGCGTAGCTTAACCGTGTGCTGCTGTGGAGCGGTGCCTTTGCGGTTGTATCCCGTGCACGTTCGCCGAACGCTCAAAGTCGTATTTGATTCGTATTCGAGCCGATTGTGCACTACCAGATTTCGTTGGTAGAGGCCGCATTCACAATGTGTCCTACATTTTACCGCCGTCAGCTACTTGCACTATTATTAATGTATTATACACGCGAAGTGTACATGTATCATACATACATCTGACCAAGATTATGTCTGGACTTTAAAAGAGACCTCTGAGTTTGTTTCGGCCTGTCTTCTCATAGTAGTCAGATAGGAAACGCCGACCTCATCTAGTTTTTAAAATATGACATAACATAAAACATAATATCACGCCTGTATTCCTCGAAGGGTTAGGCAGAGGTGTACCTATAGTACACCCACATTTCGCCAGTTATGTTTAAGTCCCATGTAATAGGGGGCGAGCGTATTGCCATCAACCGGACACAAATCCAGACTTCGGGCTGCTACTGAGAAATTCCAGATGGAAAAACCCAATAACACTTTTACCGACCCGGGAATCGAACCCGAGACCTCATGCTCAGCAGTAGCGCTTGCGACCACTAGACCAACGAAGCAGTCTTTAAAATATGATAGACGTGTAAAAGTGTTTGTACAAACCTATTTACAGAAATAAAATCATTTATCATTTGTCAGAAGACGCCGGCGACGCAGCGCGTGCTTTCGCTCCCCATACCTCACTCTTCATCCGTGAAACCGAATACGAGCCGAATGCAGTGCACAAAAACGTACGTACAATTTTTATGGCGATATTACTTCGACTCGGTTTTGATCCGTCAAAAAACGATTCAAAGTGAGAATTTACGAATCGAACACGAACCGAATACGAACCGTATACGCATGAGTGCACAAGCGTCCATACAATTACTAGGATGGCCAAACCGGATGAGAAACGAACACGAATCGAATACGAGCCGAATACGGATAAGTGCGCAAACGCCTTAAGGCTGAATATCGGGACAATCTCGTTTCCTTTACAAAAAAAACATTATCAAATAATTAATCTTTAAAAAAAGTGTTTGATTGATTTTGGAAACGTCTGTCTAAGATAAGCTTGTTTGGACTAATTTGGCGGAATTAACAGTGTTTAGGGTGCGGCCCGCGAATGTATGTAGAAGAGAGTCATTTTCGTCGATTAGCGACGAGTTTTAGAATTTTTATAAAGGAGAATGGGCAACAGTGATATATGGACCAATAGCGACCCGGTTTTGATATTTGCGTAGGGATAGCTCATCTATACCCTTGTGCAAAGTAGCATCAAAATCAGACCTCGGCAATTTTGAGAAAAATATACCTAGATACTTTTAGAATTTACAGGATTTTCAAGGACAAGTATCTGCGTTGTAGCTACGAGAAAACGTTCTTAGGAGACTGTCTTTAAATGTTTGAGTGAAAGCAAACCGCATTCACAGATTTAGTTAAAATGGTAGTAACCTAGAAACAAAAAAATTACGTTTATTAATCGCGCCTCGAATGCAATCACAAACTTTGCACACTTGAATCAAAATTCATATTATGTGAAACTACAGTAATTTGGGCGACTCGTCTGCCCTTACCTATAACTTACCACGACAAGGTATAAAGTAAGTTATCCCTGAGTTTCATTCAAAAATAGTATCGTCATAATTGCCACAAAACTTTGGGGAGACATTTTAATGCCAATGAAGCCGGCATCATGTACCTACAGTCCGGCCGTCGAGAATGCGTTCCTGATATCTGTCAGTGCGACAATTCTAGTAGCTAATGATGATCAAATTGGCATTTTTTTAAAAATAAGTTATTTTTTTTTAATTATAATTTTAATATTTTTTATATTAATTATAGTTTTTTTTTATGATTTGTACTTAAGTATATAAAAAAAATTAAAATAATTATTTTTAGTAAAATTAATTACTTAAAAAGGAATTCGACAAAAAAATACATTCACTTGAAAACACGCTTGTATGAAACTGACGGGTTTAAAGAACGCATTCTGGCGGCCGGACTGTAAATATTATTATAACAGTGAACATACGAAATACAAATCAGGAGTTTTTAGTAGCAGACCGGATTCCGAATTTGTGTCCAGTCGATGAAAATAGGCTCGCCCCCTATAACATGGGACTTAAAAATGACTGGCGAAATGTGGGTGTGCTATAGGTACACGTCTGGCTAACCCCTTGGGAAAAAACAAGCGTAATTACATTATACTAGCTTCTGTCCGCGGCTTCGCCCGCGTGACGCAAATTATCCCACGGGAACGTGCTATCGGGACAAAAAGTAGCCTATGTCCTTCCCCAGGATGCCAACTATCACCTTGATAAATTTTATAGAAATCCGTTTATTGTTTTTTGTCGTGGAAATATAACTTACAGACAGATTTACTTTCGAATTTATAATATTAGTGTGGATTACTTAATTAATACTTACCAAATTCACAGGGAACTGCCCGAATGCCTGCCTCTTTAGTCGGCTCGCTACACTTCTCGTACGCTCTCAAATAGTGGCACAAATGTAAGAAGTCCATCTTTACCACTTCACACAATAATTGAGTTTTTGGGAATTTCACTTATCATATCACTTACTTCACTACAAGAGTTCTTATATTCCGTTCTTTTATGAGAAATAATATTTTTCTTATATTAGCCTAAATTGTTCATTATTGGTACAATCAGCGAGAAAAGTAGGTGAAGTAACACTATTCCGTTTCAGAAAAGATCTATTAATGAAAACTAACGAGTTTTGTCGCTGACTTTTCACATGAGCACTTTTTAGTCTGCTACTGTGTGGTAATAGGATGTAGTGTGTTGTAACATTGAGCAATTTTAACAATGATAAATGTAGAAAATAAAGATTGCAGGACAACACTTTAAAACGACTAAATGTAACTGCAGATCAAGTCTCATTTACACGATGCATTTAATACAGCAATTTTCTAAAAACCAAGTTGGATGAAGAATTAAACAAGAGTTTTTTCTGTGCATTTACCGGCAAAAATATTGAGTTACACTTTGTTTAATTTCACTATGCATGACCATAATGGAATTGGAGCCAAAATTAAAATACATCCTTAACATTTTCACACCGAAAAATTAAAAAAATTACTCATTATATTATTTTTCTCCGAAATCGTGTAAGTAAACCAAGATTAGAGGTATGTACGTATGTTATCGCGACGCCGGCTAGCGCAGTACTGGGTCGAGTCGATAATAATAAGCGTGGACGCTTATCACTTCCTTGCTACGAACATTGTAATCTCGCATAGTTTCAACCTGTTGATTGATATTTGTTAAACACATGTATAACAAACTAGCATATGCCATCGACTTCCTCCGCGTGAAATTTCTTGTTCCTCCGACCCACCCCGTCGCCTACCCGGGCTATACTTCGTTTTCGCTTATCGTTCTTTCCGATATTTTTTGTTATTTCTCGGCTCCTAAGGGTCGCAGCGTGATGTTAAGTAGCCTATAGCCTTCCTCAAGAATGGGGCTATCAATTGCAAAAATATTTTTTCTAATCTGACTGTTAGTTCCTGAGATTAGCGCGTTCAAGCAAACAAACAAACTCTTCAGCTTTATTATTAGTATAGAGTATAGAAGATATCTTTATAATTCTACTGTACGTGTGTATGTCACTGAACTCCTCCTAAACGGCTGGACCGATTAGAATGTTTTTATTTTTGTATGCGTTTGGGTGGCGCCCTGGATGGTTTAGATTCACAATTGGACCCGGTAGGTGGCACTGCGATCGAGTTTTGGAAACAGGACATCGTCTGTCCGGTCAGCAAGTAGAGTATAGATTAGTATAGATATAGAGTATAGATAGATATAGATATCAATAAATTGTGTGTAGTTAGTAGTAAGTTTCTTGTATAACCAGCTTTTTATATTACACTTCTTGCTTTCTTTCTGTTACGCAATAATATAATATTCATGAGTAATCGGAAAACTGTTTACCAAATTGCAATTTAATAAAACAAATGAAGTTATCTTTTCGTAAAGGGCCCCGTCCATTAATTGAGGCGATTTTGGCGATTTGTTGACCCCCCTTCCCCTTCTTCGTGGTGAGACGTCTTGATATTTGGCTTGAACCCCGCCCCCCTAATCTCACGTGAGATTTATGAAAATACGTATTTTTTGTGTAAATTCGTTAATCTGTGCTTTATTGCATTGGATTTACACAATTCGCTTTATTATTTTTAGTCAAGACTAGTATTTAAGACTACTAAGAACGTAGTCTAGAATCACAGTGACAAAATCGAACAATAAAATAATATAGGAACTACTAAAATTCGTAAAATAATATTCACTATAATTCAGTCCACGCGGATTCATGTGTGGTCTCTGGAACCAACATGTCCATGTAATTTTCAGTAAAAATCATCTGCTCCTTCAACCTCTCTCTGATTTAGCCACTTTAAACCGTTGTGGCTTGAACACAGAAGTTCAGTAGTTAGTGAAACATGGTTTACTTGATTTACCCAAATTTTCTCGCTATTTTACACAGTTTTAGCGAAAAAATAAAATTAATATGTAATATTTGCCAAGACCCCCCTTACCCCAACGTGAGATGGGTTGAGATTCGGCTCGACCCACTCCCCCCCCCCTAAACGCCTCACGTAATTAATGGACGCCCCCAAAGGTCCTTATAAAAAGATTGAACGGGGAAGTACTAGAGTGCGCACAAGATAAGTCTGCGCATGTGTTTGACCTTCAAGCAGTGCCGGCGTTAGGGTAGGGCGAGGCTGGGCGACCGCCCAGGGTGCCAGAGGTGAAGGGGCGCCGAAGGGGCTGTGACTAGGCGTCCCTTCACCTCTGGCGCCTGCAGAGTACTTTTGTTTCAGTTCGTTTGGAGTTAGAAAACCAAAAAAAATGTTGAGCTCTCTTGCATCCGACGTTCTCTGAATTCTCAAACTTTCCTGCATACGCCAACAAAGTAGCTCCTATTTCTTTATGAATGGACAAAAGAAAACCTAGGCGGAGTGCTGACATTCTTCGCCCCTCTCTACTGTCCAAGAGGGGAGAGGGCCGCCACCGTGGAAATTTCGCTCGGGGCGCCTGT
The DNA here is from genome assembly GCA_916610205.1 of Griposia aprilina. NCBI lineage: Eukaryota > Metazoa > Arthropoda > Insecta > Lepidoptera > Noctuidae > Griposia > Griposia aprilina. The sequence goes on along the minus strand of OU744307.1, from coordinate 16,608,360 downwards.
AGTGTTAAAACCGGTCCTGGCGTCAAGATTATATCCCTGCCAGCACTTTTAATCATTTCCAGCATAATGCTGGCGTATATTTACTTTGGAAAACACGGAACACAGCACACTCTCTTGATACCTGATATAAACGTCGAGATGGCGGGAAACGATTATTTCCATTTCGGCCGCGCGCAGTCTTATTTTGCGGGCACTCTACCACCATAGAGACAACTTTTTTTGAAGATTAGCAACATTACAGCAAAGTTATTGGTGTTAATTTTCAATCAATGCTCTACTGTCTGGTTATAATCGTTTTAGAGGTATGAGGAACAGGGTGAAAAGCTTCTCTTCTTTCTTTGGAAAGGGAGAATTAAACGTCAAAACGGATGTTGTCTGGTGGGCTACTGTACGACGGTTTTTGTCGGGATTATGTTACATACGTGGTCAAAGTAAATTTGTTGCCAAAACTCCGCGGACGTGATGGGTCTAAACATGATAAAAACAAAAAACTTTTTTACAAAAAAACAACCGACTTCCAAAAAAAACACAAAAAAACGTGAAAAATAACTTTAATTTCGGAAGTCGGTGTCTGGTTTTGTATTTTCGTTTTTGGTCACCGACTTCCGAAATTAAAATTATTTTTCACGTCTTTTAGTGTTTTTTTTGGAAGTCGGTTGTTTTTTTGTAAAAAAGTTTTTATTTTTCACTTTTTAGTTGCGGTACCTACCCCACACAAATTCTTATACCAATACTTGGTGTGTAAATAACAGTGACAGGAAATTATTAACACATCATCCATATAAACTAAGTGGAAAAAATATGCAATATTAAAGATAACTCAAAAACTACTGGTCAGACCTTGATCAAATTTATGGGACCACATGTGAAGCACCACCTATCAAATAAAAAAAGAATCATCCAAATCGGTTCACCCAGAAAAAAGTTATGAGCTAACACACATAAAAAAAAACCAAATAAAAAAAACATACAGACGAATTGAGAACCTCCTCCTTTTTGTGAAGTCGGTTAAAAAGAAACGATATGATGTGTTTTTTTGGGTCAACGAATGCAGGTTGAGTAGTTTCTTGAAATATCCGTTAAAAAATCGGTTCTTTTTGTGTAAACTTTGCCGACGTAATGGGTATCGACATCAAAACACGATTAAACAAAAATAAACTGATTTTCTCAACACATACTTCAAGTAAATACTCCAGTGGTCGTTGACCCCAAAAAATTAGGACCTACATTTTTTTTGGTTAATTGTGTTTAGATATTTATACCCAACACGTCTGCGGAGTTTCACTAACAATTTTTATTTGAATCTCTAATCCCGCGGATAACTTTGCTTGCGCGATGTAGGATTTCGTGACGTCAGATGCAACGCTATGTTCGTATGTGGTGTTATACATGCTGCCACAGGGTTATCTTGAAAGCAACCATAGCTTTGATTAGTATCCATATTAAGTACTAGCGATACTCAACAGTTTTGCACAACTGAAGTGGCCAGCGTTACGTCAACCTATTCACTGCACTCGATAAGAAAACCAATTAATATTACTTATATTTGAGTAGGTATAGATGTTTGTGTCTACGTAATAAGTTAGGAGTGGATTTGCTATTATATAAAATATTACTAAGGTGATTGTATGATACAAATAATTGTTTACTTTGCGGCTTGTTTTACTCAAGGGTGATGCCCAAGCATACCGACACAGTTATTTAACAAGCTCAATACAAATACATTATAAGTTCTCCTAGGAAAGTACTTGAAAAGGTGTGTGATACTCACTTTGAACTCCAATGAGCATTTTCTCAATACCAGACTTGTAACACTCGAAGGCTCTTTGATAATCCCCCATATCTTCGCACCTCGCCGCCAAATTCAGCATATAGCCCGCTTCAAACACATAACTATCCTCCGTCTTCGTCTTACACTCCGCGTTAGAGAGAGACAGGACACTTTTACTGTACAATGACACCCGCGAACTACTCCGCCTCGAGTCAACCTCGCACGAAGTCGACGAACAAATATTTGAATTTAGAGACACTGTATCTGATTCCACCTTTTTGCGCATAGTGTGGTAATCATCAAATTTTGACGTTGACGGTGCATCGAAATTTATTAAGTCTGGCAACACTGATTTTGTTTTGACACTAGGCTTTTTGTCCACTGTGAGTTTGTTGAGTTCGTCGAAGAGGTCGCTGTCTATGCTTTCAATGGAGTTGATGGATTCGAAGCTGTCTGCGAGCGAGACCTTTTTGGGTGAGTGTCGTATCTCAACGTCTGCGGCCTCGTAGATGGGTATCTGTGAGATGAAGTCGGTCTCGTCGCGAGTCGTGAGGGAAGTGTGCGAGGACTCTGTGGCAGCGCGTGCTGAAATTGTATGGTTTTGTGATTAGGTGCTTTACGTGCAGAACTTACTAAATATAACTTTCACATTCATTCATTCATTCATTCACTCACTGACAGACAACGCACAGCTTACGGCGCAGATATATGACTTTTAATGATTTCAAATTAAACATCACGTCTAAACGAATAGTCTTATTTGTTTGAAAAAAATATATGATAAACTAGGCTATTTTCTTCGTAATTTGATATGTGAATATTTGAAATTATATTTTTATAACGTAGTGTAATTAATTTGTAAAGTAATGTCCAACGCGAACACAAAAACGATAATCACGAAAAAACTATCGGGCGTATTTTCATGAAATCTGCACCATCTAAAAGACAATTTGATTACCCAAATTTTTGTATACGGCTTTTATTTGTATTGTGTTTGATAAATCAAGGGGGGTTGTTTTTGCGTAAAAACTTGATGCGCGTTGAAGCGGGGGCTCTTGCGGGCGACGAGCGGCAGTGCATCGCTGACCAATGTCCGGGTAGACGCTAACACTCTGTGCAATTTGATCCGCTTAAAAGTTTCGCATGCTCCTCCCACTCGCTCAAGGTCGCTGGCACTTATTGTCGCCTTAAACTACTAGGTCTAAAAGCAATGTACCTAAAACGTGAAATTTTGCACAAGAGTTTCTTATAAAGTTTGCACAAGAGTTTTCGGCAGCTTGATGTAGAGCTATGTCGCAAACTATGCTCCACCTTCTATCTCGCCTCTGTGTCCCAAAACTTGCAGTCTAAATTACCTCTGCGCTACCACCGATGACGCCGTGGAAGTGGCGAGGTTTTGGGCCAACAAAATTTGAGAAAAGGTGTGCCAGCGACACAAAGAAGACAAGAGTTCCGTAAAACTTTTGCACAAGAGTTCCTTATAAATTTTGCACAAGAGTTCCTTATAAATTTTGCACAAGAATTCCTTATTAATTTTGCACAAGAGTTCCTTATAAATTTTGCACAAGAGTTCCTTATAAATTTTGCACAAGAGTTCCTTATAAATTTTGCACAAGAGTTCCTAACGAAAGTAATCGCAGAAAAAGGATTTATGACAATTCACCCCATAAAGGACCCCCAGATAGGGGAAAAAAGTTTGTATGCAAGTTAGTCATTTTGCCGCAGGGAAATCACATCGGGCATTTTTTTTAAAGTGAAACTTTTATTACATCGTCTCAATCTTTTTTGTCTGTGTGTTGCATGTCGCGTGACGGTCGGCCGCGGAGTAGGGATAAAGTGAAAGGAAGGAGGTTTTTAGTTAAATGTCTATAATGTGAAAAAAGGTTTCACTTTTACCGTGGTTTCATAAAACCACACAATCCTTTTTTGTAATAAAAGAGCGAATGTTAATTAGTGAGCTATTATGAACAATTGTTAATTACACTTATTAGGATTTTGTCGGTCTTAGCTGACTCACAGTTATTAAATTGTATTTTAAACTTAATTTTCGATTAATTACTTGTAATTTAGAAGACATTAAAAACGAATCAACTTATGATGTATTACACATTTGAATGACCTGTATATTACAAGACTACACTTTGTTTAGCAGTGGAACAAATTAACATTACAACATGGCTATCATTAGTTTATACGAACTCAATATTGTTATCACCATTTATGTTTTGTGACAAATACAAAATAACCCTATGGTATGGTTATTTAGTAAAATCGTCTACTTGTACAATATAAATATGTGAGAACCATGTACGAGTTTCAATCACATAATTTTATCTGGCATTGTTCATTTTTTTTAAATTATTTGTTCCTATTCTGGTATAGGTACATCATCTTAACATAACATGTATAAAAAATATAAAATAAAATAAAATAAAATATTGCCCATTTTCTCTATAATATGTAACTAAGTTTGGGAAGGGGAACTAGAATCAAATGCCATTTGCTTGTAAATTTTGATTTTCAAAAGCGCCTTTTAAGTACCTATTTGAAATAAATTATTTAATTTTGACATGAAGGTTGCACTAGTAGATATATTTTCCATACAAATTTCGGGAGGGTATTATTCCACTGTTTGGACATTGTACATCGAAATTCGAAAGTTAAACATGATATCGTTGTGTCTCATTATTTATTTTGTCTATGCGGAAACAGAATAGTAAAATAAAAAGCCATTAAAACGTTATGAGCCAACATAAATTCGTTTTTCTCGCTAATTTTAACGCAACTTTGGGCGTAAATAAGTAATAAAAGAAGTGTAAAATCTTCAAAACCAAGTCAGCAGCGACAAAGCTCAATGATCGAAGAGCTCAATAAACTTTATTTGTAATTGATTTATAATAATAAACATTTATTTCAGAATTAATTCCATATTTGTTAGTAGCAATGTAAACTTAAGAAACTAGTGTTAGTAATAATTATTCTAAGCTATATGGGGCACGCCGATCCTGGGGAATGTATACTTGACTGCGTGCACTCGTATCCACCGCCCCAAGATCGGAGAGTCCCACCTATCAGCCAACGTTCTAAGGATGGTGTTGGGGCTGGCGCGAACACGGCGTAGCAAGGATGCGCATCTCTTGCGTGTTGTTATATTGTACGCGCAGGCCACTGTATGCCCTTTGCGTAAAGTTCACCCACAGGCTGCACGTGTAAAAGGATTGGCAGTAGGCTTTGAAAAGCGTTACCTTAACCTGAGTCGTACAACGTGCAAAACTGAGGGCCAACATCCCACACCGAACAGCCAGCAAACTGCGCTCCCGCTCAACATCAACGTTATCGTTTACCTCGTCTGAGACCCAATGACCCAGATACTTAAAATTTACAACTCTTTTTAGAGGACTGCCACACAGCATAACTGGTGAAATTGTAGTATAGCGGTTAATGTCTGCCTTAAATATCATGAATTCGCTCTTTGGTGCATTGTATTTGAGCCCATGGGTCTCAGAGTACGATTCACACGTTTATCAGTTTCCTTAATGCACTGATCGATGGGCTCAGCAGAACCATATCGTCTGCATAACTTATATTATTAATGCATACACCATCAATATGACAGCCGATTCCGGTTCTGCTAAGCTCAACGATCAGATTATTCACATACAGATTAAACAACGCGGGCGAGGACAGCCCCCCCTGCCTAACCCCACACTCAAGCCTGTACTCAGCTGAAAAGGAGTTTGCCCATCTCACACGAATTCGTTGATGAGCGTACCAAAATTTTAACAAGTAATTTCCCGGGGCACATCCGTCGCATGCTGCAGTTTATCCCATAGCACATTATATGATACAAGGTCAAAAGCTTTTGACAAATCTAGGTAACACGCAAATACTGGTGTCTTTCTTGCTGTATAGTACTGCACAGTCTGTTTAAGGCTCAGGATAGCACTACCTGTAGATAAACCGGCCGGAACCCGAATTGAGCCGAGGTTTTTTCATAAAACATGATTTTCCAAAGGACTTTTCGTATTTTTTTTACGCGCTCGTGTGCGTGCGAACTAGACGTTGTGTATGTAGACTACCGCGTAACTTCTCATCAATGATACTATCTCTGTTTGACACGACGCCAGGTGAAACAGCGTGCTTTTTAGCCACGCCCACCAGTGAGTTCGAGGTCGCGACTAGTTCAACCTTAACAGACCATACTATTATAAATTGCCAAAAGTTGAAATTTCTCATATGCTTGTAATGTCAACGACCTATGCTCATAACACCCCGCAATATAAACAGCCTATGTAATGCTACGGTTTCCTACGAAATTGGTTCCTTCATTTATTATAACGAACGTCATGAAAATCTATCATTTTCACCAGTATTTGACATTAAGGACGCGTTTGCAAAACTGATAGTTATGGAATCGAACTACTGTGTAAATACTTCAAAACAATGGCGGCTTGTAGACGGTGAACAGTGCTGCCACCTTTGACGAGCTTTCAGTTTTAACTCAACTTAGACCTATGCCAATGGCATAAAAGACACATGACGCACAGGTCCACTCGAATCAGTGTGGTTCTTTCCTCAAAATAAACCTCACACACTAATCTGATTGATTTTTTAATCGCCATGCTAAAGACAGTAGAAACCTTTTTACTCGACGGCCACAAAGTATAAAAACGGAATGGAAAAAAGGAAATTTTCACTTTTTGTATGGAAAATGTGAAAAATTATTACCTACATGTTGAGTTTTAAAGGGTTTTTTAAGGGATTCATAAAGGGGGTCGAAATTTTCATTATTTTTGCGATAGGACACACCATTTTCGAGTTATAAGCAAAATAAAAGATAAACGTGAATAAATTACTGAATTTAGTAAAAAAATGCAGTTGATTCTTTCTACTTTGCTGCCGTCGCACTGTCTTTACAAAACTTCATTTTTGGCTATTCTTCCGTCCACAAGACGGTGCTTGTGCTAAGCCTACTGACCAAGATTATTTTTGGACTTTAAAAGAGACTGTGACCTCTCGAGTTTGTTTCGGTATTTCTTCTCCAGATAGTCGGCTATAAATCACCGAACTACTCTAATATTAAAACATTTTTTTTTGACGTGTAAAAGTGTTTGTGAACCATTTTACAGAAATAAATATAATGTCGTAATTAAAGCAGTCACTTTTTATATGTCTTTTGTGTCGTAGTACGCACAGAGAATCATTGTGATACTGGTAAATGGTGACTCGCTTGGTTTGTATGGACAATGTTGACAATGCCGCCTCCAGCAGAAGCCGCCGAGGCGTTTTTGTGCTCTGTGGCGAGAGGAGTAATAGGGATTTGACTACTATCAAAAATATACATGAATTAGGTCAGTGTGTCCTTTAAAGATGATACAAAAAATAAGACGATTTGTGAAAAAAAATGTCGGTGGAAAAATAAAGAGGTTACATTAAACGCTTTTGAAACTGTTCCACTCAAAAAGATAATTGTACTGAATGGCGCGAAGTATTATCTCTATCTAGCATAGACTTTCAAACGCATACAACTTTGTTTTTCTTTTTAAGATATTTAAACCATTTTTTAATTTAGTTTTTTTTTTCGAGGTCTCAAAAAATCAAATTAAGCCTTTTCGCAACTGTTTTGGGGGTCAGCTTCCAGTAACCGGATGCAGCTGAATACCAGTATTTTACATGGAGCGACTGCCTATCTGACCTTCACAACCCCGTTACTAGGTCACACGATACCCCTTGGTAAGTCAAACACCTTAATGTTCTACTATAATTATATAGTTAACACTTACCAGTATGTGCAGGGCTGGTCGCGTCATCGTCATCAGTCTGGTACTCAAGCGGCGGTGTCTCTTCTATGGGCAGGTGGAGAGATGATCTGATCGCGTTGATCACACCGCCAGCTTGAGGCTCCGGCTCGGGGTAGCCGGTCTGAAAGGGTTATTGGTATCGTCATGTATAATAACCCACTGCTACAAATTGTGTATGCCTTGACATTCCGACCCACCCCAGTCATAGAACAGAATAGAATACTCTTTATTATATTTAAATCATAAAAATCTATACAAAAATACTAATACTAAAGTATAATAAAGCTGAAAAGTTTGTTTGAACGCGTTTATCTCTAGTACTTCTAGACGGATTTGAAAAAAAAAATTGCATTTCATAGCCCAATTTTTGAGGTAGGCTATAGGCTATTAACATCAGGCTAGGACTCATTGGACGCCGAGCAAAAAAAAAAAGTCAGAAAGAACGTGAAGCGAAAACGAAGTAATACCGCGGGCAGGCGATGCGATGCGACGGGGTGGGTCGGGGGAACAAGAAATTTCACGCGGATGAAGTCGCGGGCGCAAGCTAGCTACAGTTATAAATGTAGAAATTTTACATAGGGTGACACATATGCGATCTTATTGCACAAAGCGATCTTTTAAAGACAACCTTTGGATGGATTATGGGAAGATAGACAATACTGTAGTGCAGGCACTCTGTGTACCATTTATTTATTTTATTATTTCAGGGCATATTAGTATTAGGTACAAAGGTTTAATTTACATATACAACTGACATATATACATTAGATACTGATCGGATCAAATTTTGAGTAAGCACCTAGTCAATTGACAAGAAAAGAAGATTTTGGGCATTTTGCAAATATCCGACCATAACTAAAGCCATTTGCCAACTTGCAGTCTCCATTCAGATCAGGTTAATGGTATCAAGTAAGCATGAAGAATTCTACTTCATCCATCAAAATGTTTGTAAATAGTTGATGAACAAACCTGCAGAAAGTTGACGAAGTCTGTGCTAGTGAAGAGCAGCCTGTGTTCAGCGATGAACTCCAACAGACACTTGATTGTTTTAGCTCTCTCTGTTATTACCTGGAACATAGCATACCATAGCATAGCATAATCAGCTTATAATGTTTCCACTGCTGGGGCAAAAGGCCTCCTCTCAGTTAGAGGGAGTGGGCCGTAATCAGTGCCCATGTTAGGGTAGGGCGCGGCTGGGCGACCGCCCAGGGTGCCAGAGGTGAGGGGGCGCCTGCAGAGTACTTTTGTTTTAGTTCGTTTGGAGTTAAGAAACCAAAAAAACTGTTGAGATCTCTTCGCTTGCATCCGAGATTCTCTGAATTCTCAAACTTTTTGCATAAGCCGACAAAGTGACTCCTATTTCTTTATGAATGGACATAAGAAAACCTAGGCGGAGTACGGAAATTTTTCACTCCTCTCTACTGCCCAAGAGGGGATAGGGGCGCCGCCGAAATTTCGCTCAGGGCGCCTGTAATGTTAAAACCGGCACTGGCCGTTATCCACCACGGAGGCCCAGTGCTGATTGGTAGATGTAACATGTCTTCGAATTTTTGGTTCTAGGACATGCCGGTTTCCTCACGATTTTTCCCTTCACAGTGTTTTGAGAGTAGTACACGTTGGTCCCTCCGTGGGTCATAAATGCAGAAAATCAGTTGTCAAATGCCCGATATTTAATTATAATATTTAATAAAAAGCTACCTGAGGATACAAATATGTCCCATTTTACTTAATTATCATTTATGTTTTGACCTACGAAGTGAAATCATCATTGACATTTTGCACTCGCCGTTATCAGTGACTCATCCATACTTGTTTGTGCAATTGTGATTTCTTAGAATTGTTTTGTTTGTGTGATTTCCAAGTACAAGGTATGTTTTCACAATTTACTTGTATATTTTACTTTTATTTCATGTATTATTTGTTTATTTTTACGTGATACGCCAAACAAGATTTGCAGCATATTTTTATATTATAATTATGTAGTTGACTTTACGTAAACGTAGAAAATTTTGCAAATATTATCAAATATGCTCACCTACTTCAAACTATACATTGAACTGTCTATTTTGAGAATATAAAGTTTCTTCTGCGTCGGTCTGCGGCTGTGGATACTATACACCCTCCACGATTGCGTAGGCTCGGGCGGATAAGCACGGCCTACGAAGCATGCGTTATTTTTTTTAAATTTTCTTTTCAGGTTCTTTGATGGAATGTATCTTTTCAAGGTTACATTTCTTTGAGTTTTGGGCGTCCATAAATGGAACTATTGTACAGAAAAATCAAAACGTCTTAGAAATAATGCTAACATCTTTGGATGAGGTCGAGAATATAGACAAGGGTTTAGATAGTAAGATATTAACTTTATTTAAATGTATTTATAGATAATGGATAATTATACATAGAAATAAAACAATTTTTTTGTAACAATATTGTGATAATCAGTGATCGGAGTAGGTAGATTGAACTGGGGTCATTGATCCGAAACGTATATATTACTATGGACATTCCTCCGGAATTGGTGGATTATTAAAAAAAAACCGGAACTTATGTAGGAATTGTATTCTGCCAGAGTGGAAGGAGTCATTTGATGATTTGCCATCCTCAAAAAAAAGGTAGGAATTGTAATAAAATGAGCAATTTTATTCTTTAATATTCTTCCTATTTTTTTTTTTTGTCACGATTTGACAAAACCCAACGACCAATCAGAACAAAGGATCATGGGTGGTACAATAACCGGTTATCAGAACAATGCGTACGCCCGCCGGAAATACTAAATCCGGAAATACCGGAATTACTTTCCGGAAAAATGGCTTATCCATGTTATTCTTTCTATGTGCATTTATGATACAAGTACTAAAAATCAATCTACCTACTCCGATCACTGGTGATAATTGAATATGTCGATTTAATTAGAAGTGAAGTGCATTCAGGAAAATGCGAAACAGCCCGGGCCGTCTCACGGAGGACGTCCCAAGAAAGATTTTTCAGATTTATCTAAGCGATCGAAATATCGACAATTGGCAGAATTATCTAAAGTAGACGACTCAGCCGTGAATATACTCCTTTCATAAGTCGATAGTAATCGCCTTATCAAAAGTATTGAGCAGTGTATTCACAGCTGAGTCGACTGAGACGTCGTCCATACTAATATTTTTTTCTAAGCTAGTAAGCTTAGAAATAAATATTAGTGTGGACGACGTCTTATCGATTATTGATGAGGCTAAGTTGACGAAGCATCAATATCCTAACTAATATTATAAATGCGAAAGTAAGTTTGTTTGTTTCTTTTCACGCCTAAACCACTGAACCGATCATCCTTAAATTTTGCATATACGATGTCAGGTGTACAGAAACGGACATAGGGTACCTTTCATCCCGAAAAAAAGTACTGTTCTCGAGGAAAACAACAATAACGTTTTTATGATAATAGATGGCGCCACGTGTCTTTAGAATTATGATTGAATTATAACCCGAATTGACTATCAAAGTCTAAATTAACGCGAGCGAAGCCGCGGGCAAAAGCTAGTATAATGTATTAATTAAGAACTTTGTTAACAATAAAACTGCATGTAATATTTGACCATCCATCCGTATGGTTTTATGGTAGTATGGGTCAAAGTGAATACAAACAGCGCTTCTCAGATTATTCTAGTTCAGATGACGACACTAGTTTATTTGTCCTATGACCCAGTTCAGTTAGTAGCAAATTCCTGTTCGGAAAATATTATAGTTAGGAAAAATCCCCGTCCTTCCACTAGATAGTGCAGACCGCGCGTTTTAATTTTTTTTAAAGAAAATTCTGCAGTATCTAAGGAGGCCTTTTTTTGTTTTCGTGGGGAAACCTTCAAAAGGCACCCGACCACTGGGGACGGAGGTCGGGGAGTGTGGGATTTTTACCTCACTAAAACCACCCCGGTGATCACCATCAGCACATAGAGGGGTCCCGCTTCCTCATAAAAGACCAATCCCGGAACCCCCCCTGTGCAACGCCTGTAAGGCACATCCCTGGGATCTAAGGAGGGCTACTTCAGAAACAACAACTCCAACAACAACCAACAACTTTCACTCCAACAACTTTTACTTTTAACAACCGCCATTTTAAAATTCAGCGCTCTTTATAGTAAAATATTATTGATGGTAACACACACATAACACATAACATAACATCACGCCTGTATTCCCAGAAGGGTTAGGCAGAGGTGTACCTATAGCACACCCACATTTCGCCAGTTACGTTTAAGTCCCATGTAATAGGGGGCGAGCCTATTGCCATCAACCGGGCACAAATCCAGACTCCGGGCTGCTACTAAGAAATTCCAGATGGAAAAACCCAATAACACTTTGCCCGACCCGGGAATCGAACCCGAGACCTCATGCTCAGCAGTAGCGCTTGCGACCACTAGACCAACGAGGCGGTCTTGATGGTAAAGTAGGTATGTACTGCTTCGGGTGAATAAAATCATCCTATAAGTGTTATATTTGTGGAGCAACTCAAAAAGAGATGAACGAAATAGACGTCTGTTTACAAAAACAGACTGTAGAAAGTCACTATGAATTTGGCCTATCTCCATTACATTCTAGGATTAGCTTTTTTGAACATTTCATTTTTCTCAGTTACATGATAGATGTTAAGAAGTGGCATGTTAGGTTAGATGAACAGAAGAAGCAGGTAGCAGATAGAAAATTGTATATACAGAATCAGGTTAGATTAAGATTAGGTTTAATAGTAGACAAACCGCGAAGTGACGGAAGCGGGACATCGAACGATGGAAATACAGCACGAAAGTTTTTCAATAATTCTGTGGTCTCAGCTGAAATTACAAGGTGAAATAAAATTTTGATCGATCGTTGTTCTACAATTTTACATGAATATGCTTTGGAAACCGCGAGACTTTTAATTCAGGAATATCCATGGTACAATCTCGTACACAAAGCCCTCATTCATGGTGCTGAAGTGGCACAGTATGGTCTATTATAATTATTTCTATCATCATTAGGCAGCCAAATCGAACAATAAAAATTATAACGCCTTTAGACGAGATCGTACTCGAAATATTTCAAGAGAACTTATGAATATGGACTTACTAAACAGACTTTTACTTAGTTCAGATCCATTTATAACGGTCTTCGGAAACTTCTCCTTTAAGAAAATGAGCGTAATGTCGACGCATGTTTTAATTACGAGTTTAGCTTTATTACTAGTTTAGTTAGTTAGTACTTGTTTTTATTATGTTTGTAAATAAAGTGTGTTTTACTTTTTGTTTAAAATATGTTTTCTAGATATATGTAAAACAATATATACATTAAAACCCCATTATGAAAAGCTTTGATTCCTTATTCAGAAAGAAGCATTTCTGAACAGGGGACAATAAAACTTAAATATTTATTTATTCAACAAGATGTATGTAAATTGTATTAAATTGAGATAATACAGCTTTACTAAAATTTATTAAGGATTTAAAACCATATTCATGAATAAAAAAAAACATAAAGTTACGGATATATGGGCTCCCTTGTTCGGCGCTTGGACCACCGTGCAGTGGTGATGAAATAATTTACACAAAGTAAAGCGCCTGACTGGGTTCGAACCTACGACCTACAACTTGTAAGTCGGGGCCGTTACCACTGGGCCACAACTGTTCTCAACCTGGAACATACCATTGTAAAAATATTGAACTAATGATTTTAACCATATCCCATTTTTTTTAATTCTTAGTTTAAGGCAAATCCCACATTTCAATAATTATTTTTTGCTTTTCTTTACCTCATATATGATACTTTTAACTAGTTTCCCCATGACAACCAGGATCTAATTCACCATTATTTAAAAAAAAATGCATTGTTCAAAGGCATAGGTTAGTAGGCTAACAGTTTATTAAAATAAGTCTGTACTTATCTGCAGCTTATGTTTCAAGACTTATTACTTGAAACAAAAGAATAAATACTGTAGGTTACCAATTGATACAACAAATAAGAAGAAGAAATAAGTTAGCCAAAGATTTGAAACAATTAATTTTAAAAGAATTAGTGAAACTGACCTCCTGCTGAAATCTTTTAAAGAAACTGTATCGCGGCAGCGATGGGAAGGTTCCTCGTAGATGTAACCCCGCGTGCAGGGACCGCATGCTCTTGTGGAGCCGTTGTACATCGCTGTACCGCTTCCACACCGAAATCACCGTCAGGGCTTCAGGAGACTGTAAGAGGAACAGCTGGAATTATAACAAAATTTGTATTAAGACTTCTAGTGCTACCCTTTCAAGTACAGTCAGGGAAATATATTGTTTATCAAATTGACACACTACGTCTATTTGCTTTCATTTGTGTCTGTGTAACTGTCGAAGAATGACAGTGTTGTGATTCCAATAACAGGTGTAAAAATACACTTTACAAAGCCACTGTACTCCCCATCATTGTCATAATTTTTTGTACTGGACCATACCTGGGAACCTCCTGGTTATGGAAATGTTGAAGGTCATAATTCCAACTTTTACTGACGTTTTTTTTTACGAAAACGATTTGTTATGTTATAACACAACTCACAGAGCATCAGTACACAACTTTAAATACCCCCACAACACCTGTACCGTTGCATGCACCCATAAGCACAATGTCTAGCGTGCGTTACGTTGTGCACTACGGTAGACAGTGACCTTTCAAACCAAAAATAAAATTTGTTTCCCAGCAATTATTTTTGTACTATGTTAGTTAGTTTGATGTACAGAATAGATAGTTGACGGGTATGTGTTGGGTCTTTTTACATCATGTATAGGAAAATTTAAATTGGTAGGTACTTAGTCAATTTGATTAACAATTAATTTCTGTGACTTTACACATCTCATTCACTGATTGTGATTCTCTTAATCACTTTAGACAGAAGTTGTGCGGAACATTCATAGTTCTATAGATAAAGATTCCTTCTACCTAGCGTTTCCCTGACCATGCTGGGGTCGGTTTGCAGTCTTACCAGATGCAGTTGAGTACTTATTATTTTACGTGCAGCAATTTCCTATCTGACCTCCACAACCCAGTTACTAGGTAACACAATTCAATACCCCTTGATAAGACTTACAGTTCTATAAAGATATCTGAGAATAATTATAAAGGTCATCGATTTGATATCATTTGAATTTACTGTTAAAATTTAAATTAGTTGAAAGAGGAAGGGAAGACTGTGCAACGAATGAATCATTGTTCTTGTTTACATTCTCATCACCATCGCAGGAGCTACCTAATTACTGTCCATATATTGACATCTACTAATCAGTAGAATAAATCAATGAGAGGAATTGATTAGGTAAATTGTAAAGGCTTAAGTATAGTCAGATCATCATTTTCGGCTTTTTGAACTTAACTATCAACATTTTAAGGTTTACAATTGTTAAGCTTGACCTGCTGGTGACTGTACATAGACCCTCATCATTCTCCTGCCCTTATCCCAATTTATTTGTGGTTGGCACGTTTTTTTCTTCCATACCTCTTTAATAGTTACTGTTGTCATCTCGGTAGTCACCCCCTTTCTAACCATATTATTATTCACACAGTCTATCCATTGATTCTTTGGTCTTCCCCACTCTTATAGCCATCGAGAGTCATACTCAAAAATTTCCTCATTCCTCCGTATCACATGCCCATACCATGACAACCGATTTCCACACAACTTTTCAGTTACTGGTGCCACTTTCAGACTTCCTCTTACATACTCATTTCTTATTCTATCCATTCGTGTAACACCACATATCCCTCTTAGCATTCTCATCTCAGCTGCCTTTCATTCATCCCTTTTGTGGCCCGACATTCTGATGCATATAAGACAGATAGTATAGTCAGATATGAGCTACCTAGGTGTTTTTTTTTTCTAATATTTATTTCTGGAACTTTTCCCATAGGTCAGTCTGTCATTAAATAAATGCAAGCTTTCTTCTTTAAAGATTTGTGATTTCTGGAAAGTTACCCAACCAGCAGGTGAACCATGCAAATATTGTGCAATTGATGAATCATTTTACTACCATTTATTATTTTATATGATAAATTATTTATGTATTGACTTTTTCTAACTTCCATTCTCCCAGTTCCTTCCCAAAAAAAACATTTATTATCGTGAACATCAATTGAATAGAGTTTGGCCTAGTTATTAAATCAATGTTAAAAGTAAAAGGAAAAAGTAATGTAGTAATATATTGTATTGGTTTGGTTTCTTATGGTTTGGCTTGGTTTATAATTTACTAGGATCCACGGTATAATAATATAGATAATATAATTCCTACGAAATATATCGAAATATTTACCACTGAAGTAATTTTGTAAATAGTAAATCCATTCTTGTGTTTTGCTGTTTCGTCAACTGAAAACCGGCGAACCCACTTGTCTTTAGCCGACATTGCAAAATACGCCAGTTAAACTTAATTTTACACTATCACATCACAGTTTTACACAAATGCAAAGCGTATACGACTTAAAGATCATTATTTATCACTGTAGTTGTGTTAAATTAACTTGAGAAATTCACAAAACTGAATAATCGAACAATGTAGAAACTGGTACACAACACAAAAAGTTGCATTTGCATTCGTCGCGTTCCAGCTGACACATGTCATAGCATTATGTCAAGCACTCGAATTTCCTATTTCTTTTCTTCTCATGAGAAAACGATGAGCGTGTCCCTTTCTAAATGCACCTTATGTCAAATCGTTATGAATAGGTAAAGTTTTTTTTTATTGTTTTCATTTTACGTCATGAAAAGCTGAAAGAACAGGCCTTCACATTTTACTGGAAGGTTTGGAAGGTATATCGAATTTAACAATACGTGGAACGAATAAGGGTATGGTTGAAAAATTGGTTTGAATTGAGCATTTAAAGTAAATTATGGTAAAAAGCCTATTTGTTGGAATTCCAAATAAGTACGGTTTTTTTTACTATCGCAATTCTCGATTCTGGCGCAGTTTTGCATTATTCTAAAATATGAACAACAAGTTAATTCTTCTAGGTATATTAATACATTTAGATTTACGATTATGTACGTTACTAAAATGTTTTCCGGTACAAGCTCAGGGATGCTGGGATGAAGGTTTAATAAATCAACCAGTGGTTAGTTATTAACTTTTACAATAGGTGTCGCCATCGCGAATGCTTGACGCTTTAGTTATTCCAATCCACAGCCTAGATGTCGCTAATAGTACCTAAACCTTGTACAAAAAAAAACCTTATGGTTTGAAAACTTTAAAATAAAATACAATTGCATTAACTTTTTAATTACTTATTATGATTATTGAATTTTGAATGTATTTAGCATTCAGTTCAGATGTTACTTAAACAAATAACAGTACAAACAAAAATAAAGGTGCTACAACTCGAAGGCGATAGGTCAAGCTTGCAGCTTCATTACTTATCCCCACTCAGACTCACTTAACCGAATGGCGCGCGGCATGAGGTTGTGCCAACTCGTGTCTCGTCCGTTCCGTGTCGTGTTTCTCGCGTCCTCGAGTACTTTGCAATAATACTTTTCCTTTGAGACATGAATGGAATCAGTGCTACGCAAACAGACAAACCGTAAGAACTGTTGCACAAGAATCATTCTCGAAAAATGTGTTATCAATAACGTGTGTTTTGTTTTTTTGTGTAGTGTTTGAAAAAGTTAAGTAAACAACCGGATATCAACAAGATGGGTTCAAAAATCGAGTACGTGGATTCATCACATTTATACGCGACCAACTATGTCCGCAATTCGAAAGCTATCGGTGTGCTTTGGGCGATATTCACCATTTGTTATGCGATTATAAGCGTTGTTGCTTTTGTGACCCCAGAGTGGATTGGTGATTTAGAGACTGAATACCCGAGAAAGTTTGGGTTGTGGCAGATATGCAGAGCTGATGATGCTCTGGAGGACTGTAAAGGAAGACTCGATGATTTCCTATCGATAAATGGGCTCGTGTTTAAAATTGCGACTGTGTTAGTAGGCATAGCGGTCGCCCTGGCCCTGTTTACGATCTGTGCAATGTTGTTATTCTTCTTTTGTCAATCGACGACGGTGTTTCATATTTGCGGCTGGCTGCAGCTGTTGTCTGGTGAGTTATAATGGGAAAACTTAAGGGTTAAAGCATGTCTAGCTGTAAGGTTTGATTAATTGCTCAATAGATACTGGTATCTAACCAAGTTCTTACTAACCTCCAACTCTAGAAAACAAAGAAGGATAACATTTTAGTGTTTTTCAAAAGTTATAAACTAGTTAAAAAGGAGGGAACTGGCACACCAGACTCTCAAAGTGTAATTTTTATCGACTTCAGAATCGGTCATAAATTGTCCTGAGTGAAAGTTTTGCATACAACCGACTTCGATTGACCTTGCTCCGAGTTGTTCGTTGAACAAGTCTTGAGTGGAACAGACGTAGGTGATATTCAGCAGTATGCGTAGCCCAGACAGGTGTGTACCAAGCACCAAACATCCGGTACGGGACAGGTGCAAGATTCCAACAATCTCTTTATCCTGGAGTTACCTGCTAACGGCAAAAATGAAAGGCGTTTAAAATGCCAAAGTTGACGTGACTAACAACTGAGGACATTGGACAATGGATTTATACCTAGGTAGACTGTTGCAGGATTAGAAAATGAAAAATACCATGTGTTTATATCTCATGGTGATTTGTTTGGCTACGCGCTGTGGTAGGTACCTATTTATCAATTAAAACGTAACTAGAAGCAATGGAATAAAGGCTCCCACAAACAGGCGCGACACGACAGCACGACAAAAAGGCGCCGCTCGTGGCGCGGCATGCGGTGCCTTTGTGTCACGTTGTCGCGTCGCGCCAGTGCGCACGAGCCTTAATTAGGTATGACTTTGAGAAAGAAATCAAGAGACCACTTCAATACGAACATTGCTTCATAAAAATCAGGAAATAATGAACAAATTTCAAAAAGTCAAAATGTACTAAAAGTGGCCATAAAACCCTTTTGAAATCTTGAGAAGATTGAGTCTTTAGTCATACACAACAGGAAACTGATTTTATGTTCTTCCCAGTATAGTCTCAAGAGTTGCACTAAAGGCATCGTTTTTAACAAAGTCGAATTCTTAGAAGACGTTATACATCGAGTAGATATCACAGATTGAGCAAATAATTCATACTTCATCTACTTACAGGTAAAGCTTACTTTTAAATGTAATCCAATTAGTGTGACTTGCCTTGACATCTTTGAAAAGGAACCGTATGCGAGTAGAAATTGCATCTTTGGGTTCATTTGAATATTAATAGTGTCGAATGTGCGAAAATCCTTGAGTTTACTATACAATGTAATCAATCACTCCATCTTATCGTTTTATTTTATTGGAATAGACACGATTTTCTAAATGTTAAGTGGTATTTATCGAAAGCAATATAGGTAGGAATGTCTAGAATTCTTCTTGCGTAGGGACCTACTTAGCAAAAAAAATTAAAGATGGACGTGCATATTTTGGTTTTGGTAGGGGTGGCTTACCAACTTGTCACATGGCTTAAAAGTGGCAGATGCTTACTGAGAGGACAGACACTATAATATAGACACTTTATGGAATTCAGATCACGTACCTCTTACGGGCAAAGGGTGCGCCGATGTAGCCAATGTCGAACGTATAGCTATAGATGAAGGAATCCAGAACTGAAATATTTGACAGTTTTGAAAAGTGGTTAAACAGTTCAGCCTCCCTGAATCAAACTCCTAAATCTTGGTCGGTTATTATAATAAATATGTTTTAGCTTCGCTTCTATTCAGATTTGGGTCTTATCGATATTATTATAGATTCAAATGAGTGAGTAGCCAAATTTCATATTCCAATTACCATAGAGCGTTCACTAGAACAAATTGAATTAGACAACGCCAATTTATCCGAAACCGTATGAGAAATAACGAAGTGCGGACAATGAAACCGGTAAAACGCCTTTGTCATGCAACAAAAATTTTGCACAAAAATGAAGCGCAACCTGTAATATGTTAAAGACGCCTTACGTTGTCTGTTTGAGTAGAAGGACAGGTTTATCGGTCTATGTAACCTAATTCCGTGTTTATGAATTGAAATTGATGTGCCACATTATGCAACAGTGATTAATGAAAAGCAAAGGAGGTCAACAAAAGCCCATACAACTTTGCCCAAACATGTAACTCGAGGTAGGTACACATGCACCAAATCGTAGATAAAAAATAGAGGAATTCGAAAATATTAGTATTTTTGTCCTTAAATAATTCAAAACTACATAATAAATTATTTTATAAGCATGTACAATTGCGTTACATTTGGTCGACACTCGGGTTGACATTATTTCGTAAATGTCATTAACATGTCATTCAGTTCGTTCGTAAAACAACAGTGGCTGAACCCGACCGCAGACAGCTGTCAACTTGACAGTTTTTTTTTTTTTCTAAGTAAGGTGTTGCGCTTGTGCCGATGATAGAATACCAAAATGGCGTGCTTTTTATCGGTTAGTCCCGCTATGGTATGGTCCCGGTATGGCACCCTCTTAAAATACCTATCAAAAAGTCCCGCTATGGTACCCTTCAGTTTTTGGTACTGTTGTAAAGAAAAGTTATACAATGCGTTAAGAAAAAAATAGTATTAATAAAAAATATCTTTTCTTAACTAGTAAGCTATCACCAATTTAATTAGTTTTGTGTTTCTTAAATAATAGGGTTTGTCCTCAAAATAGTAGATCTGTCACCAAAATGTAGTCACCAAACAATGCAAAATCAGTTCCACAATAGCCGACGGAGTCCCGCTTCGCGGGACTCCTACTTCTGGGCGGTTTAAAAAAAAATAACCACGAAGGGGACGGCGGGGTCTTTCAGACCCCGCCGTCCCCTTCTAACCTAACCTGTCCGAGTCGGGGTGCCCCAAGTTGTACCAAATACCTGGGAACAATTTTTGTTTATCTGAGAACGAAAATATTTATTGGAAAGTATTTATTTATAGATACACTTTTCTTTTCAGTTGTACCTTCTATTGTCTAACGTAGATCTAAAAGATGGGTACCATAGCGGGACTTTTTGATAGGTATTTTAAGAGGGTGCCATACCGGGACCATACCATAGCGGGACTAACCCCTTTTTATTATGTTAAAAGTTATTTTATTCTCGTCCCCGGGTAACTATAATAAAATTATATAAATGCAATATTATTCAGTGTAATCTAGTGTATTTTATGCCACTAAGTGTACCTCGGTACTTCGTTTGGGTAGACTTTGGTGACATCCTTTGTCCAAGTCTACGATCCAAATGCTTGAATTTAAATGAAATATATTGTATTAGTAAAATCATGTATCAAATGGGATATTTTGGAAAATAAACCAACGCTAGAACAGCACCCTAATTACGTAACACACTATCTATCACAATCTGAATCATTTTGAAGCCTATTGCTAATCCATTGCTTCATAGGCTCGAAACATTTGTCTGCTCAGCAAAGTAAATAACGCAATGAATGTTGTTGAACTGTCAAAATGAAAGCCATTCCTACTGTTGGTGTGTTACGCAATTACCCCGCAGGATTGCCATAAGCTTTTTGGTAGCTTATGTCAATCTCACACATTTTTACTTGTGTTCAATTATTGTTATCGCTGACAGAATGTCACTTTGTCAAAGCCCTATAAGGCCAGTGCAAATTTCTTTAAAAAAAAATTGAAGTCTATTCTAATTTATCAAAACAGCTTGCAGGATAAAAT
This sequence comes from Griposia aprilina, assembly GCA_916610205.1. NCBI lineage: Eukaryota > Metazoa > Arthropoda > Insecta > Lepidoptera > Noctuidae > Griposia > Griposia aprilina. Next base: position 16,587,110 of record OU744307.1, on the reverse strand, counting down.
TCTAGAATTATTGTGGTCAAATGAGCATTTTTTTACAAGTTAATCTTTAATTATAGGTATACCCTTCGTATGCCGAACGCAGATCCACGCAAGACACAATGGCTTTTTAATTGTGTCTGTAATTACGGCATTCAACCAGTTAATACACAAAATATTGACGATACCTGTGCTACCGAAGCCGCAAGCTACAAAATCGAATTTACCTTTTTAAGGTCTTTACAAAGCCATGAAGCCTTTGTAAGCAGTCATTGATGCGGACGACCGGTGTTAACATAATATCGCACAATTGCGAACGAAGCCCCATGTATGTCTGACCTCATCAAGTTGCGAATTCACTTCTCGTGAACCGCTACGTGACCGGAAAAAATGTTCTATAGAATACGTGCGAGGAGCGACGGACTAGATTTTCTGCGATGTGTTAATTGGTTGCTGAGAAATCAGAACATTTCTTAATGAAGGTATTTTTATCCTTTCTCATTTAGCAGAAGATTTAACAAATTAAAAGAACGTATTAGTAATCTAGGGCGTGCATTATTCCTTAGGGAATATTCAAGACGACTAAGATAAGCCAAAAGGTTCATCTTAACTTTGCCTGTACTATTCTCACCCTAAGGGTTATTTTTAAGGAACGGACCAGCATCAGATCTATCAAGGTGATCTTGGTGGATCTGATGCTGGTGCATCAGGTCAACAGTGGACCAACATTATGACCTCATCAGGCCAAATAGTTTTCAAAGTTTCGTCATCGATGTAATTCACTCGATTTAAAGATAATCTAAGAATTTATTAAAGCAACCGTATTAAACCGAAAATGGCTTTAAAATATCGTAACATGCAAGTTCAAATCAAGGTCACCTTTCCAATAACTTCAGTCATTCTGAGCTAGATAAGAGTGATTATTCTGTCATTGAGTACCTACCAGAGAAAATTGCGTAAGTACTTTACTAACTATAAAGGTATAAATAAAATACTACGCACGTACAATAATTTTGCCGCCCTGTCCAATTTGGCATCAAAAAAAGTAAAAGTCGACTACCATTGTCTATGACATAATGATGACGGACATTATTAAAGTTCCACGCCACAAACGTACCCACAAACGGCGCAGCGTAAGAAACTTTTTTAAAGTTTTTATAGCAACGCTTATTCATACGAATAGGTAGTTATTTCACGGATTTGTGGTTCGTTTAATAGTCATAAATGGGTATTTAAAGCGCCATCTGTCATTAAAAAGACTAGTTAGTGTGTTAATTTTCTAAACTAGTGCCTCTAATTGGTTACGTCACCCTGATTTTATTTTCTTCACTTAATTTTTCAAGCGGCTACACTTGCTTTGTTTAAATAAATTGAATTAAATCTACACTGAAATTATGAGATTGCGTTCTTTTTGCACAATATTTTTACATCTCTTGTCCCTACAATAGAAATAAAAAATCTGACACTACATTCATTTTTAATAAATATCCGCTGATCATAGACTGTAGACTACCATTTGGCACAATATTATTTATTACCTACTTAATTGGTAGAAAAATGCTATCCCGATCACACGGCATTACTGCAGTAATGCAAGCCTGATAGGTTTGCAACTGTTATTATTAATTGACGTCGTGGGAACTTTGCTCATCCGTTTTTCTGAGACTGATAGTGATTAGATTACTTACACTAAAGTGCATCGGAAACAATATCGGTGATTATGTCATTGAACCGTTGTCTTCTACGTTCATAATTGCCTACTTAGGCCTGCCTATCTAATTAGGTAGGAAAATGATATCCGTTAATGAATATAATTTAAGAATTTTCGAATAAAATAGATTAAATAGGTACCTATTGAATAAATGATTACAAAATGTATTTAATAATTACATTGTACTAATAATCATAATCATTTATTTATAACATTCATTTTTTTTTTTTGTAGTTATAGACGTACGGTAGGTAATTGGTGCAGCGACCTAAAACTAACTTCACTTTCTCCAACTTTCTTGCGATTTGTTAATTTTTCAGCATTGTTCAGTGACTCCAATTTTTCAACAATCTTGACGTTTAGCCTTCGTTTAGGAATTAAAAAAATAAGTAAGTAGTAGGTAATTACTTATTCCGTGATCTAGCAACATTAGAAAATTATCTCACGAAACCAGTTTTTATTTTTACGAATTCGACTTGCTCTTTCCACAGTATTTTTTTGTACCATAACTACCTACCTAGGCTACCTCCTATCGATTACGTGAAAGGGTTTAAATTCGATTCGCCTTAAAATTGAGAAACCGTTTTCACTTTGTCCCATATCGAATGATCCGATGATTATTGCGAATCGATTACAAGATCCATAACGATGAACATCGACGACCGCGGAAGAAAGTTTGTTTGCCAGTTAAATAATAAATTAGTGAACTACAGTTCGGAATTTTTTACAATCAGTTTCAATACCTAAATACTAACACTCGTTTGCATCAGAAAACATTCAAGATTTAGATGTTTCGATACTTGTCACGTGAAACAAATCTCACGACTTGTTTTGTTGAATTTGCGTTTGCACTGCAAGAAACATGAGTAAAGTGCAGCAAACTTATCTGTCCCGTTGATGGTGGCGCTGTCGGTAAACTAAGAATGACAGACCTTGTTTTTTTCAGAATTTCGTTAGTTCCAATTTAAGCCACCGGGCCAGATAAGCTTGCTGTGCTTTACCTAAGTTTTAAGACAGACATGTTTAGTTGTTAGCTGCTTTCGCACTGACTAGAAACATATTCAATAGACAAGTTTTGTTTAAAGATTTTTCACTTTTGTGTTCGCACTGTTGTTTGTTTGTGTCTCGAGAATTGTCTAAGTAAAGCTTGCGTTTAGTGTTTTCCAATGGGGAAGGCAAGTGTCAAAATGGCGCTGTCGTAGCTAGTCCCCAAAACAAGCTAATAATGCGAGGCGTGAGGTGTTTTTTATATTTTTTTGCGAAAATAACTTGTTGTTGTGTACCTAAATGCTCGGAAATTTAAGTCTACCATTTTTCTAAAGACCTTAAACCTAGAAGGTTGTGGCTTAAATCTATTCGTAGTGAATTATTTTAATTAAATAGAGTTCGAGGTTATCGCGGAAACATTTTGTAGAAAGTGATTACGAGGAAATAAGTAATATTTAAGGTTTTTATTTCTGACACTTTCCGAATAAATATTGAAATTAACGAAAATAACGAAATAAGTAGTGGAATAAATCGAAAGTCATGAATGAACATGAAATGGAGAGAATTAACGAAATATCAAATTCATTGTAGGCCGTAAGGACCTAGCTATGGTCACGCCATCTACAATTACCTTTGACCGACCTTTCCCATTAGGACAGAAAACATCGAAACATGGGATAATCGCAATAGTGTAGGAGGTGGTAAATGTTGTACAACAGCATCCCTATTGTGAAGTAGGGATGCTGTTGTACAAAATTTACCTACCAGTCGACTAAATTTTGAAAGGTAACCTTGTACGTACGTCTTTTACCAGCGGAAGATATTTTATAACGCAGGTAAAGAGATATGATCTCAAACAGTTTTCTGATCAACGTGTTACGTGACAATGCGAATGTGTACATTGACAGAAAACAGAGATTTCATAATGTTTTTTCAGGAACATTGCGCCAGTTAGACCATATTATTGACAGACGAAACCGGCGATAAAAAAAGATGTTTTTACTAGGTACGTAACAAACAGAATGATAGAGCTATTAGATAGGTACGGTACTTAGACATCATGAGCGTCCCTATCCGGCATGTCCCTTACGCACGCCCCTTACTACATTTCGTCTAGTAGACACGGTTTTAATTTTCCGTTTGTACTAACTAACTACTGCACCTTTGGTGCTCGAAAGACGTTGACAGAGTGGCGCTGTTGTTAAACATTGCAATTTGTCTTGAAAAAACAAGATGGCTGCGTTAGTTCCGATTTTAGCCATGCGCTAAAAGAACCTTGTAAGTAGCGCAATTTAATAGTTGTAAGTGTTAAAAAGAATAAATTAATGTTTATTTTGTTAAAAGAGCATAGTTGTTGGCTTGAAAAGGTGCCATTGCAAGGTGGACTGAAAAAGAGCAACTAGTTAGCTGTCACTAGTGTCAACTGTCAGCGTGTTGGCAGCAGCTGTCAGCCACTGTGAATGGCGGGAAAGGTTGTGAAAGTAAAGCGTAGCTTGCAGCATGCACGAGGGACTTGTGGCCAGTGTCTCGAACGAAAATTATGGCAAAATGAATGTGCCAAATTTTCAAGCGCGCGTAAACTGTTGCGATTGGCTGTATAACAATCATTCAACCAATCACAGCTGTTAACGCACGGTTGACTGACAATTTGTCGCACTGACCCTTGGTGTGGTAGTGAGTAGTACTTCTCCTTATAATAGACTTTCATCGTACATCCGTCGGTTACTTTTCGTTTCCTTTCTAGAAAACACGGCTGGCAGGAGTGGCGGTTCACGTTAATCACTTGAAATACGTACCTAACTTGATACCAGCGGATTGCAGTAAAAGCGGTTGTTAGAAAGTCGTCCAGACTGGACTTGAGTACGTAGTACATCAACTTTTCAAATAGAGCTATCTGTACAAGGATGTCCCGACATCCTCTTATTATAGATAACAGTATGTGAGCATCTCTAGATTGAATTTATGCTACCGACTTGTAATAAGGTGAATCCTCATTTGTAGGCCACCAAATTAAAATTTTCTTTGGTTTTTTGCAAATTGCAGCTCTATTTTACGTCGTATGTTGATCAAAATGCAATTCGCTACTGTAGGAATGATATATTTACTGAATGTAACGAATGTACTGAATGTAAAATGTACTGAAATTTTCAAATGGAAGCCGGTAGGAATCGAGTTGTATGGCACCTTCACCACTGCAACTTACTTCACCTTAGTTTTCACGGTGAGATTATTACAGAATAGATCTGCTTGTAGAATGACAGCTCACTTCCCCAAGTTTTTTCGGAGAGATTTTTAACAGAATAGATCTGCTTGTAGAATGACAGCTCACTTCCCCAAGTTTTTTCAGAGAGATTTTTACAGAATAGATCGGCTTGTAGAATGACAGCTCACTTCCCCAAGTTTTTTCAGAGAGATTTTTACAGAAAAGATCTGCTTGTAGAATGACAGCTCACTTCACCCAAGTTTTTACGGTGAGATTTTTACAGAATAGATCTGCCTTTAGAATGACAGCTCACTCCACCCAAGTTTTTACGGTGATATTTTTACATAATAAATCTGCTTGTAGAATGGCAGCTTACTTCATCCAAGTTTTTACGGTGAGATTTTTACAGAATAGATCGGCTTGTAGAATGACAGCTCACTTCCCCAAGTTTTTTCGGAGAGATTTTTACAGAAAAGATCTGCTTGTAGAATGACAGCTCACTTCACCCAAGATTTTACGGTGCGATCTTACAGAATAGACCGGCAGCTCTCATGCTCAATCCACTTATCCACTACATACACAGGGTGGTTGGTAATTCGATGCATTCCTTAATACGTGTTATAAGTAGGTAAGTTATTAGAGTTAGGTTTCACTGACTCCTATAACATGGCATCGAAACTGTTAAAAAAAAAGTTACGTAGCAATTCCGGCCTTTTTGCATAATTTAAACGTAATACACACACGTGTGTATTACGTTTAAAGTATCCAAAAAGTTTCCAAAGAAAAGCTAAACTTTTCATTACTGAATACTAATCCTGTTATTATAATTTGTTTTTTTTTTTAATTATATTTGGAATTTTATGACGTCTATGACAGAAACGAAAGTCATGTCGCCAAACGCAATGTTATCACGATATTCATAACGATATATTATTTTTTCTGAAGTTTTCTTATAAATAAGTAGTGTGTTTAACAACAATCGTGATGTCCCAATCCGCCGGTTTTCCTGACCAAGATGTTTGCCCAACGAAAAGAGAACTGATAGCTTTTAAGAAAGCTCAAAAGACTCCTGAAAAAGCTTTGGAGGAACTTAAAGAAGCCCAAACTGCTGTGCAAGAGAAAACAATCCCAAGTGATGTGCAACCTATTGAAGCTCCACAGGAACCGCCAACACAAGTAGAACATGCACCACAATTACCACTTGGAAGAGATGGTTTTCAGTATCTGCCGAATTTAAAACCTGGTCCAGACGGTAAAGTTGACTGGACTCCGCTAGGACCGATGACTGGTACAAGACCGGATGTTAATAAGTATTCTTTAAGTAGATATTCTCTCAGCGAATGGAGGAAACATAACGAGGATATTTTAGACCCTGGAGTAATAAATGAGTCTAACATCGTAGATTACAACGCTAAGACTTCAATGATGCAGGCGTTTGGAAATATTGATAAACAGCAATTGGAAAATAATAAAAGGTTAAAGCAAAAGGCAAGAGATATATTCAGATGGAAAATTGAGGTAGAGAAAGCTTGCAAAGAAATCACCCAAGAAGTAGAATTGCTTGAAATCGATAGACAACGGTTAAAAGGTGCTGCCAGAGTATTAATGTTACCGGAATCGATTTCTAAAGAATGTTTAGACCTTCGTTCAAATCGATTTAAACCAGATTTGGTGGCAGACATTGCAGAGCAAGAGCTGATCAAAGAAATGAAACTTGTTAATGAAGTCAGAGCCACTTTGAAAAATACACTCGATAGTATAGAAGAACAAATGGCAGTAAACAAAGCAGCAAAGCATAAGATAGAATATGATTGGTGTGATAAAACTATGGCCTATAATACGGAATCTACAAATTTAGGTCTCAACCCAAAATCTAATACCTTAATGTTCAGACCTGGCTCGACGAGATTCGGTGACTTCACCGCACCATTAGAATATTGGGAATATTTTTGTCGAGAAAATGTACAAAACTGTGAAGCAGCTCGACAAAAGTCAGCAGACTTAAGAGGTAGCTTAAACGCCATTTTAGTGAACAATGGTAGAAAATTGCGTAACCAAGCCGACAGAACTGACATGGCATTAGCTGAAACTGTAGCTATTACTACAGAATTGTGCACAAAACTGGAGGAAACTTTGAGAACCACATTGCAAAGAACTGCTGATATGGAAGCTTTGATAGAAGACCTGAAACAGTCTGTTAGAAAAATGGACGCAGCGATGAAGTTAGCTCAAACCAGACTTGACAATAGAAACAATTGGAGACCTCACGGAGAAGCTGTTAGAGACCAGCCACATGTAGGTTTGATTGAGGAAGTAAGGAAGATTCATGAGACGGTGACGTCACTTCTTGGTCAACTGAACAATGCTGAGAGATTGAGACGGGACTTGATGCAAAAAAGGACCGACTTGGAAGAAGCGATAGCAGCAAAGAGGAAGACTCTAAACATAGACCGGGATCGATGTGGGATGGTTCGCTCTCATTACCCCTCTGCGTCAGAATTAGCAGGATTCTGAATTTATGACATGTATTTTAGTAAATTTAGTTTTCCATTCGTTAATTATATATCGAATATTTTATTCATTTTTTTTTTAATATATTGGTTCGGTTTTATTGAATAATAAAACGCAATCTTACTCACACGTGACAGCCGTATTTATTTCGAAAACAATTAATTTCGAATACAAATAATTCAATAATATATTTTGACGTCACTCACACCCCACTTGAGTTACAGGGGAAACTTAAGAAAGCCTCAAAATTGGTACAATTACGGCAAAGCCAAAGGTGCTAATATGATTATAGCAGGCTATGTACTTATGTATGTATTTTCATCTGTTCCCTCATAACTCACAAACTACTCGTCGTATTTGGGCAAAGCGAGAAATCGTTAGAAGGGCCATGTTGTTCCGCGGGTTATAGGTTATATGACGTCACATAAAATCCAACATGGTAGCCACCATAAAGCGGATGAAGAGTTATCAAAAAAAAAACGAGTGAGCCTTACAGTAGGTAGTCGAATAATGATGATGTGTAACATCTGCCATCTCACCTTTGAAATAAGCAAGATTAACATTATATCATGAAAAAAAAATGATTCAAGTATTATTTGAAATGATTTTTCGTAACGAAGAATAATTATTTGTAATGAAAATTGTATTTTATTTAATTAACACTAGGAGCAATGCATTAATTGAAGACAATTATTTTTGTTCAATTTGCGGGAGAGCCGAGACAGCGGCGGCGGCGCCTATCAAACTAGCGGAGGTAAAATTACCATAACTTCGTCATTTATGAACATATTTCAAAAGAACACAATAATGCTTAGTACGATTTTTAAGCACTCAGACACTTATTATCAACAGTAAATACATTTATTAATATAGTTTACACATATAAATTAGTTTATATAACAATACTCTGTATACACAACACTAGGTTAAGCGCACAGCTTATGAGTTCTCCTTCTCTATTTCCCTTTCTCTTTCTCGCACACACTGTTGGTTGATAGTACCAACCTCTTGGAAAATGGTTTGGTATCACCTACCACGTGGCGGCCAACTCTACCACCGCGCGCGCTCATTGGTCAAATCAATAGCGCGCGCTTCCGCTTCCCGTTACACACTTCCGTCCCTTTTCACGAAATCACTCCCACAGATTGCAGGAACGCGTTAGGAAAGATGTTACACACAGAGAGATAACAATGTTGCTAGACATTGGAAAATGTTAAGTTTGATCACAATGTTGCAAACTAATAAATTACCTAGTAATCGATTACAATACTTACTAAAATCACAAATTATTGCAGATTAAATATTAAGTTGAATAATATTTAATATTAATTGAATATTTATGTTGAATTTACTTTAACAAGTAGGAATGGCTTGAACCTGGAAATGTAGCGAACCATCCCACATCAATCCTGTGGAGTAATAGCCCCGCAGGATTGATGTGGTACTGAATTTGTCATGTTCTAAGTTTATTTTAATTTGAAATTTTTGATAATTATTATTTAGATTATGTTCTATGTTTTGATATTATTTCGAATAGTTTACGATATTTTTATTTTTTTTGAAAAATCGCGGTTATTGAATCGTGGAAGCTAAATTTATACTAAATATTATTGTTTACTTTTGATTGTCCCGCACACTAGGTTTCAAATATATTTCAATTAAGTACCTATGTGTTTTGACGTCAAATTTTCGCCGTCTCGGTGAGTAGGCCTTGTGGGCGAACACCGGAACTATTCACACCACACATAAAATCTATTAAAGCGCTTACATAAGTAGGTAATCGTACCTCATTCAAACATAAGCATCATGACGAAGTGCTATTTGCTCCAACCTTTCACTCTTTATTATTGTTTTGCACCATTTTGCACATCATCTACTCGGAGTGCGCATTGTGTAACCAGCAACAACTATCACATTTCGTAGATTTAAAACTTTAAACATAAGTACCTGCTTGTAAAAGTGGTGTAAGAAAGAGCAAATTACATCTAACAGCATGTGTAGCATGACCACTTCTATCTTTACTCTACGAAGAGAAGACAAGTCACTTTCCTAACAAAAAGTAATTCTCTTTTTGAATGTTGGCATCGCGCCGTAGAAATCTTTCTACAATATGTCATTTTGTCTTCCGTTTCTTCTGTTTCTATAGTGGCCAAGCTACGCATGCAGGTCATAATATTTTGTCTACGGTAAGCGACTGGTAGGATAAGTTGGGGAAGAAGCAAAGACATTAAATGATAACCTATGTTAAATCTCTTTGTGAAGAAGTATTGAGAGTTGAGACTTGCCCTGTGAACTGTGGTAGAAGAATTACAGATACATATTAATAAAATAAAAGTTCTAAACAACCAACACCAACAACACTTTTCAAGCATTCTGATCAAAGAGTATAAAGTCTGATGCAGTTGCTGGCAGCTATTTTAGTTCAATCTCATATTTTATGCCTTCAACTGCATTGTTATGGAATAACAATAGCGAAATACAACCATAAGTTGGCTTTATTCAATTTTGAATTTTGTACAGACATTATGACAACTTCAAACCACTAAAAAGCATAGAATCTTCACGATTCTGTAGGTATGTGGTGACATTGTGGTGACTAAGAAGTTCACCACAAGCATCACCGCTAACATAGAACACTGCTACTCTTACCGGAGACCTCTACAAAGATACGCGAAACTACGTGAAAAACATAACCCTGTCTTTGCTGTCGTGCAGTCCGATGATAAGAAAGAGGAAACTGTGACATGACTGTGATAAGGGACAAGCCTCAGCTTCGACACGACCATCTGATGGGATGGTCGTGTCGAAGCTGAGGCTCATCTCCAACAGGGAGACAGTTGACAGTGTTGGCCGGATAGCATTTGGTACAATATGTTAATTTGGCGCGTGGCCATAATCGGAACTATAACGCCGCCATTTTGTTTTTGAATACATTTAAAATCAAAAATCAAATCAAATCATTTATTTGCTTGAATATGGTACATGAGGTGATACATAAAATTAACAAAAGTCCTTTAAACCATATCCTACCTTAATAGGTGTTCACATATCTAATATACCTATTCCAAGTGACATTTGACAAAACAATTACACAAATGTTTACCAACAGTGCCCCCCGTCAACGTTGTTCGACCGCCAAAAGGTTCTGTAGCAGCGGACACAATAAGCAGATGAAAAGAATTTCAGTTGTCTGATTTAGTGGTAACATATTGGTAGTCCGGTAAATACCTACCTACTAAAGGACAGTGAAGTAAATAAAAATATACGGAAACGGAACCTATTGAGCAAAGGAACCTTCTTCAAACAAAACTATGCATGTCTAAGTTATCGTTACTGAACAATGCAGTATCCCACGAGCGATGAGAACCGAAGAACAATAAGTACGTTATACTGACCTTTTGCATGAAGCAAGTGTTCTCCCATCGCACCGTCGAGAAGATAGTGAATCCCATAATTTGATCAAAGATACTGCTAAAATTACACACCAGCTTTTATAGTAGAACCGTTGGTTTCGTCGTTAGAGAAAGATTGTGATCTATTGGATTAAGAAAAGTTATATAAATTAAAATTGCTCTTTGAACCGATGGTTTTCTCTCTTGGACTGGGAATAATTTAGTACCTCAACGTACAGTTATTACCACAGAAATCTGTACCTTATTATTTAGATTTCTGTGGTTATTACTTATTAATTGCGCCCTTGGAGTGCAAAATTAGCGCTTCGCTTCGGTTTTTGGGTTTTATCTCAAAGTACCTACAGTCAAGTCCTTTATATAATATATATGTCACCGTATGATTGTGAACATTGTTAGTTTATAATCTACCTCGCGAGATTTTAAACTGTAGATAAATTGGGAACTGTACCATACTGCTAACAATATAACGTATTATTTTCGATAGTTTATAATCTATCACCATTATTTATTACCATTTTCGAGTTAATTGAAGTAAGCAGTAAAATCCAACTTTATTTACCCTATTTCACCCCGTTAGCAGTTGATTTTTGAAAATCCGTTGTTTGCCGTTCGATGCCTATTCGTCATAATAACTACATGAGTGCCAAATTGCAGCTGAAGGAACACGGGTGGGTTTTAGTCAGTAAGAGTCTGACACATCCTCCCGCTCCGCCCAGAGCGAGAGGAGTCAAAAAAAGGACACATCCTATTGAAGCTACGGCACTGAGTACACAGTTGCATAGAAAACTCTATTTTATTACTGGACAACAAAGATCTGAATAGAATAAAGTGCTACAAGTAGCTTTTGGCGCCTGAATGACATTTACAAGTCGGCGTTGTCAAAAAGTTTGGAACATGGGCGAATAACATTACTGGCCATACGTAATTATGACAAGTTCAAAGACAAAATAATAATTTTATATGTCAGTATAATCTATTTTTTTTGCTTGAGTAACAGATTTTCTTAGGTTTAATTTGATATTTTTTAGTTTCTTGATACAGCTGTCTCTAAATTCTCGTAAAAATGTCTAATCCAAACGATGACAATGCTATGTTAGATTGCCCTTTTATTTGTCCAACAAGTGCTGGTCCTGGTCGCCACTCGGGGCAGAACACTTACCTGAAAGCGGGAGAGACACGTTCGTCTGATAACTCTAAAGCGACTACCTATATTCCTGGTTTTATAGTACCACCAAAGAAGAAGTATTACCCTCCGGATGCACCGCCTATGTATCTCCCACAGCCCACGGACAGCACGAGCGGTGACATACTCACCATGGGTCCTATCGGGCCGTGGGCGCCGGGTCACGTGGACTGGACGCCACAAGCCGGTATGACAGGCGTCAGGCCTGTCGTCGACAAGTACTCGATCACTCGATACTCTACTGGAGAATGGAGAGTTAATAACCAATATACTTTAACCCCAAGAGCGACGGACAAAGCTAAAGCATTAGAAGTATCCATTAAATCTGATCTGCAAAAAGCTTTCCAGGGCATGGATAACAAGCAGTCTGACACCAACAAAAAGTTAGATGGGAGAGTTAAAACCTTGGCTCATTGGAAAAAACAAGCTGAAAAGACCGTACATGCTATAAGTAATGAAATTAGGAATTTAGATGACTATAGAGTTAAACTAAAGGGTGCTAGTAGAATTTTGATGTTGCCTGAATCTATTTCGAAAGAATGTTTGGAACTACGCACATTCAGATATGAACCGGATTTGGTAAGGGACGATGCAGAACAAGAATTAATAAAAGAGGTGGCCATTGCCGGAGAGATAAGACGAGTCTTCCAGGAGACTCTGGCGAGGGTCGAGAAACAGATGGCCAATAACAAAGCTGCCAAGGCCAGCCTTGAATTTGACTGGAGCGACAAGATGACTTCGTTAAAGCAAGATATCATAAATTTGCATTTGACGCCAGAATCGAATCTGATCCTCCATCACCCAGGCGTGGCTCGATGGCCTGAAAACGCAACCACCTTAGAATACTGGGAACACTTTTGCGCAGAAAGCATCAGAAAATGTGAGGAAGTTAGAGAGCAGTCTGCAAAATTGCGAGAAGACTTGATGAATGTAATTGTGAAAGGTTCCCAAGACATGAAAATACAAGCTGATAGAACTAACCATGCGCTAAGAGAAACTGTCGCTGCTACAGAAGAGTTATGTGCGAAGTTAGAAGAAACCTTGAAAGACAATTTGCAAACCATCGCTAATGTAGAACAACTTATCGATTTTCTAAAGGATTCGTTGAGGAAAGTAGACGAGCGAGATAAACTGTCGAACACGAGGTTAAAAAGCAGGAATTACGCTCGGCCCAATGTAGAAAACTGTAGAGATGAAGCGCAGTATGCCTTGATGGGAGAAGCCAAGTTTATTAAAGAGACCGCCGAGTCCCTGACTGGCCAGATGAGACAGGCGGAGACGGTGCGAGCGGAACTAATGAAGTATAGAGGAGATTTGGAGAAGGATATAGCGTGTAAAAGAAAGAGTCTCAATATTGACCAGGATAGACTTGCTAGAGTTCGAGTACATTTGCCTACGCCTGAGGAATTTGAAAATGCTTGAAAACAGCAATTTTGTGAAATGGAAATCTTATAAAAATTTACGTATCGAATCGACGTTACATTTTAAAGCTACCTGTAGGAACATTTTACATAGAATAAAAGAACTATTTTTTTTTTAATAATTTCAGATGGTTTACGCCTTAACTTATTGATGCGCGTAATTGATTGTACAATAATTATAATTATGTAAAGTCAAGGTCAAAGTTATTTATTAATGCGATTTTTGGTGATAAAACAGGATCAAATATTTTATAGTAGCTCAAAAATCTACCCTATTCAGGCATGCATTGTTAAATTACAATATTAGAAGTTAAGTTAAACATTACATGAAACATAATGAAGTAATTATTAACTATAGATAATGTTCGCAACTTCGTCCGCGTGGATTTCGTACATTCCTACGTTCCGTACCCAAAGGATAAAACGGGACCCTATTACGAAGACTCCACTGTCCGTCCGTCTGCCTGTCCGTCTGTCACCAGGCTGTATCTCATGAACCGTGATAGACAGTTGAAATTTTCACAGATGATGTATTTCTGTTCCCGCTATGACAACAAATACTGAAAAACAGAATAAAATAAATATTTAAGGGGGCTCCCATACAACAGACATGATTTTTTTGCCGTTTTTATTGATAATGGTACGGAACCCTTAGTGCGCGAGTCCGACTCGCACTTGGCCGGTTTTTAGTTTTAAACGTTTAATCCTATCCTTCCTACTTCTTACTAATATTATAAATGTGAAAGTTTGTGAGGATGGATGGATGTTTGTTACTCTTTCACGCAAAAAACTACTGAACGGATTTGGATGGAATTTGGAACACAGATAGTTTATAACCTGGATTAAAACATAGGATGCTTTTTATCCCGGTAGTACATTCCGGTGGCATAATTTCCGACCTCCACGCGGTCGAAGCCGCGGGCAAAAGCTAGTATGTTATATATGGTGAGCCTAAGATTTGTTTCATTAGTCAATGGCTTATTAGTTAAGGGGTTACTTTTTCATTTATTCCTAGTTTGCATATTCGCCGTTAAAATTATTGAGGAGAGCAATAGAAAGGGCTTAGTCATTAGTTCATTACAACCGGTGAATTTGTTTAATAAAAAAAAGACAGTGATGAGCGATAATTCTAGTTTATTACATGTTATGTCACAAACTTTCAGGTATATGACACTCTTCGACATATCTTCCTGCTGTTCATGGTTGCATTGTGTCTTTGTGTTTAACATTTCATCTTGTACTGTATCCGCGTTTGTTGACGCATAGGTACCTACTTCTTCATTTTACGCTTTCTTGTTTGTGACCAAGTTGTTCCCTACAACTTTATTTATTGACAAGCCGTGAAACCTCCATCAAAATTATGACTTCCATATAAACTTTCATCACCTATTTAATCCCTATAGAGGTGGAATTTCCCTCCTTCCTAAGTGCTCAGTGTCGTTATACATATAGGGAACTCTTGTGTTTCATACTTCTAGAGAGACCCAGCGGTTACGGCTGTGCACAGAACATATATACTCTTAGGGAGAGCCTGTGGGTTGTCTGACAGTGAATGAATGAATTTAAGATTGATTCGTTCGAACCTTGTAAGCATTCTTAGCAGAAGGTAATTTAAATTATGGGTACGTTCCGAATTGCAATTTAGTCGATTTGAGCGTGCTTTCACCTGTTCTGGAATAGCGTGAGCCCGATAATGATGTCCCGTGAATCGTCATATATGACGTCATGACATGCGCCATATTGCTATAACGCCGACCGTGGCATAAATTAATATCATCGTGAGCGCTGTCAAAAATGACAGTTGTGCGTTGTTCTGTTGAGTCACATCTTTGGTCTCATATATCTCAACCAAAAAAAAAACAGAAGTGCCAATGCGTTGAGCGTCCATTTTCTAAAAAGTATCCATTCGGTCTTTCTTTATTGTGCAAGGTTTGAGTTTGACGATGAGCGTGCACTGTGAGCGCGTTCACGAGCGTTCCGAGTTGTTGACAGCTGTAAACTGTCATAATCGTGATATCTAAATCGGAACGCAAATTGTTGATGTGAGTGCTGTGAGCGATTATGGCGTAACTCGGAATGTACCCTATGTCAGTACGAGTTTACCGTGTTTACAGTACGTTTGTCAAGTATCAACGATGAGACTGCACCACTCACTCCTTGCGACACTACAGGACAATAAAGCCTCCACCACACATCTTCATAAGATCTGTTGTAACATTCCCATAAAGTGATCCATTCATTGTTAAAATATTTACGGTTAAGCCACGCCGACCCAGTTCAATGAGAAAATGATGTAACAACGAACATTTGACAAAGACGTGGCTTTTCAAATATTCTGCAACGTTTTAATTACGTCGATAATCTCTGAGTAATATTTTTATAACAAGCTACTTTGACTTTATAATCTACAGAATAGGATCGGGCGGCCTATACTTGAAAATTAAAGTGATCGACTTTGGGCTTATCCTTGAGTGTCGCAGGCAGGTCTTTTTGGTTAAAACTGATGCTTTTCAGGAATATTCTGCATTCTACAACGTTACACAATAAGCTTTTGCGTCTTATACAGACCTACCTATCTAGTGCTAGTATCTAGTACCTACTATAAAGCTACCATTTAATAGGTTTTTCTTTCATTGACTTGAATGTGCCCTGGCGGCTGAGAGTATGTCATGCTCACTCTAATGTCTCGCTGGTGGTGGCGTGTGTGTTGGATCATTAAGTTCCCTTCAAAATGGTTGAGCTGAATGGTGCTGATCCATGCGTCATGTTCGTGAACGGGCGCCGTCAGTGGGGACTGGTCATTTCTTAGCTGCCACGACTTATTTTAATTTAATTTAATATTTGAATTGCTTTTGTCTTTTTATTACGGACGCTTTTAACGTTCTGCATCGTTCTCACATGCATAATTTCAACATGAACGATGTAATCAATATTATGTAACCATTTTTTTGATTTAAAAGAGTGTCCATGGAGATTCTTGCCCGTTCTTCTCTATAGGTACCTACTACGCTTTGGAATGGGTAACTAGCTTCATCTTTCTGACTGACCGACCCCTTGACAATTCAAAAGTGCCTGTAGTTGGTTTATTTGAAATAAATGCTTTGAGTTTGAGTTTGAGTGTATTTATTGGGAATTATTCTTGGCCCCAATTTGCCCAAAGTACATATAGTGATGTGAGGATCTTTTGGAGCTTCACTGACATTGACAGGAGGCCGCAAAACAAGATGGCGGCATGCGTTCAGATTTTGACCGCGCGCCACAAGATTCTTGAACGTGAATTTCTTGAAGATTACCTGTACCAATATTATGTGGTACAGCAGCAGGCAGGGCGTGTTCTGTGATCTCAGATCTATTTAGTATAGCATCCTCATCTTCCAACTTGTGAACACGAGAGCGTTGTAAGTTGCATGTACGATTACATTAGAAAGTGTTGATACGGAAGCGTTAATTCATGTAATGAGGCATGCAGCCGTCTGGTTGTCATTAATCAGGAGTGCTTCGGTTCTCACGGGCATCATAATAGGAGGTGGCACGATGATACCTTCTCGCTGATTATTTATGGCATGATACGCGTGATTCCTATGTGCGTGTGTGGGTTCAAAACATTGTTTCTTGAACAAGAACACCCCCGATTATTAACGTTTTTTAACGTAAAGTTTTGGATTCCTAAGAGAACTGTGAATGGTCACAGCAGAGCGTTTTTTGACACATTTGGAGCCATATCTCACCGTGACTCCATGGCGACGTCGCCAGGTCGCGCTGCCAACTAAATATGTACAGCACTACAGCTATATAGGGGGTAACTCACCTGGCGCCCGCTTGGTTACGCAGCCAACCATACATTTTATTGACGAAGCGACCTGGCTGCGCCGCCATGGCTCTAAATGTCAAATACTGGTGAAAATGATAGATTTTCATGATGGCCGTTATAATTATGACGGAACCGCTTTCCTAGGAAACCAATGTTATTGCTATTTTATTTCTGATCTATATCTATCTATATAAAAATGAATCCCTATTTCCCTTGGTCACGCCATCACGCGTGAACGGCTGGACCGATTTCACTTTTTTTTCTTTTGTTGTGTTCGTTATTGTCAGGAGAAGGATCTTATGAAATAAAAAAATAAGGAAGTTGATCGGAACGTTACAAAATTTTAGAAAACTTATCGCCAATATTAATTTTACATAACTGTCAGTTGTTTGAAATAACTGTCAGCGATTGACAGAATGCGCGCTGCAATAACACAGATGGATCGGTTGATAAATGAGTCGATAGTTTTAGTTTTAGTCAATAGTCAACTCTAAAACTAAACGACATATTACATTCATAGTTATAACAGGACAACGTCTGTCGGGTCTGCTTGTATATTTATAAAATTCATATTTGTATGCAAAGGGTGAAACATGATAATTAATTTGATATTGCACGCGCTTTTAAAAGTCATGTTTTTTATGCAAAATCAAATCATTAGCAACTTTTCGAAAATTAC
Organism: Griposia aprilina; assembly: GCA_916610205.1. Taxonomy (NCBI): domain Eukaryota; kingdom Metazoa; phylum Arthropoda; class Insecta; order Lepidoptera; family Noctuidae; genus Griposia; species Griposia aprilina. The sequence goes on along the minus strand of OU744307.1, from coordinate 16,569,215 downwards.
CAACGTTGATATCTCTAGACGTGTGAAAATTTTCTATAGCAAGAAAGGCGTCCTAAGACCAGTCATTTAGAGATACAGTTGACTATTACAATAAACGCTAACTTAACCTGGAGATGACGACGTGACACGACATGTAACGCGTGCGGCACGTAAACGCGTGCGTTCACGTAATTTAGAGTAGTCGCACTCAATTGAGTAAAATGTATGATTTACAAGATCTTAAGAAAGATAATGACGAGAGATACGATCTTCTCACGTATCGGCACGGTGTTTACAAGGATAGCTTGTAACAGCAAACAGCTGGTCAACAGAGTTGGTAGTGCGGTACACTTCACATGATGATCTCTACGAACCTCGCTCTCAGAACTCGTGGAGACTTTATTGACAACCAACTGTTGCCCATGACTTCGTCTGCGAGCCAGGATGGTAAAGCCCATGATATAATAATATACTTCGCCAGTTATAGCATTCCGAGACACAGTGGTCACGTGGGAGACAAGCTACGTCATCACCGCTGTGTTACCAGTAGTGTGTAATAATAACTCCCCAAACGCCTTCATTACCTGTGCGAATCCGATAAAACAATGAGTTTTAACTAACAATTACGTTGGTATATGTTTAAATTGAATTGTTTCGTTTGATTAGCAAAACGAAACGACAATTTAAAATATATTTTTAAACAGAATGGTGACTGAAAATGTTTCCATAATTCTTGTTTTGTTGCAATATAGTGGCAACTGGATAGTGGCGTAGGCATGTGTCACTCCCGGAATGCCAGACCTTGTTTTTTATACCATGGAAAAGCCTATGTACTTCTCTAGGTTTCAGGCTAAATTTCATAACGATCGGTTCAGTGGTTTAGACGTAAAAAGGTAACAGACATACAGAGTTACTTTCGCATTTATATTATTAGTATGGATGGATATATTGTATTATGGACTCATCGGACTATGAGAGTGAGGAAAGAGAGAGTGCACCTGTGTCTGCGCACACACTTGTGCACTATAAGACCTCCCGTGCCGAAGGCTAGTCTCCGTTGAGATTGGCTGCCATGGCCGAAATACGGTCTGGAGGACTATAAAAAAAACAACCGACTTCCAAAAAAACACTAAAAGACGTGAAAAATAACTTTAATTTCGGAAGTCGGTGTCTTTGGTTTTGTATTTTCTCTTTTGGCCACCGACTTCCGAAATTAAAGTTATTTTTCACGTCTTTTAGTGTTTTTTTTGGAAGTCGGTTGTTTTTTTGGAAAAAAGTTTTTATTTTTCACTTTTTAGTTGCGGTACCTACCCCACACAAATTCGTATACCACTACTTGGTGTGTAAATAACAGTGACAGGAAATTATTAACACATCATCCATATAAACTAAGTGGAAAAATATGCAGTATTAAGGATAACTCAAAAACTGCGGGTCAGACCTTGATCCAATTTAAATGGGACCACATGTGAAGCACCACCTATCAAATAAAAAAAGAATCATCCAAATCGGTTCACCCAGAAAAAAGTTATGAGCTAACACACAATACAGACGAATTGAGAACCTCCTCCTTTTTGTGAAGTCTGTTAAAAATGGATGCAATTAATAGGTCTCGTATATGCTAAAGCGTTAGGACCTAATAACCACAACTACTTAGTAAAATGATTTTAACCTAATGATTGGCCAACTCAACACGAGTCACCGTTGCCGATGACTAAGATGTAGGATCATCATCGTGTATTAGAATTTTTATGTAAGAAAACATGTTTTCTTAAAGGTCAGGACTTAGAACACACTCAGCCACTTCAATCATACTAACAAATTTTACATTAGTATAAATTCTACGATGAACAGACATATAAAGGCGGCTGGAACAGACATACAGCATGTATCATAAATGTATGGTCATATACAAGGGTGTGCTACAGACTCTCAGACTGAACCACGTTATCCACGGGATCAAAATCGTAATCGCGAAAAAATATCAACTACGAGTATCTTATAATATATTTAGGTCGACTGTGTAGTTATTGAAGGTTTTCATGGGACAGCTGATCATTTTACTGGGCGCGGAAGGCGGAGATCCGGGTGTCGTCGTGGAGAAACTAGGGAGAGGTCTATAGCCAGTAGTGGACTGCGATAGGTTGAGTTGTGTTGATTGGTACACCACTGACTACCTGCATTATTGTCTCTCCTTCTCCCTTGAATCCATCCAAAGGTTGTCTGTAAAAGATAGCTTTTAGCGATAAGACCGCCCATTGTGTCACCCTATGTAAAATTTCTACATTTATGTCTGTATTTTTTATGGTGTACATAATAAATAGTATTCTATTCTATTCTATTCTATTGGTCTTATTATCCGTTATTACATTATCTACCCCAAAAAATCAACCCTAAGGTGGATACGCGGAAACGCATGTCCAAGAATCCACCCTGAGCCTATAAATTCCGTTTATGCAATTAAGCCTAGGGTGGATTCTCGGACATGCGTTTCCGCGTATCCACCTTAGGGTGGATTAACGTAATAACCACTTACTATTCTATGGGATAAAAAATACTTTTAATTATCATTCAAAAAACACCTACACTCCGAACTCCTGGCAACAGGAGATCAAGATAAACTTGAGAGCGAGCGTGTCACACTCACAATCTAATGATGATGAAGAATTAAATTCCAGACCATTTTACACTTTCGAAACACGTATTAAGTATTACTTAGTGCATATTTTTGCAAAATAATCTTTCATTAAAATTCTCTCAGTATGAGTCATTGCTATGCTGGGACGCGTCTGATTGGCTAGCGGTTTTCCTCATTTAACCGAAGACATGCGCGCACGCATCTGAATGTAAACATGACCGTTTTGTGTGCATCTGTGTCTTCACGCCCATTTTACCTAACGGGGTGACTAGCAGACTAAGCAATGTTGGAATGACAGTAAGTCTAAGTGCGTTGGCCCGGTTGGCCCTGATGGCTACTTCGGTGGACTACATGCCTACTTGATGCAGTAACTTAGGCTAAGTACTGTATCGGATACTAGCTTCTATCCGCGACTTCGTGTGCGTGACATTATCCTACTAGCTTATGTCCGGCATGCGTTGCAATGCCTCTGGCGCTCAACACAACAATTTACCAAAGTTTCATAGTGCCAATCGGACGAGCCGTTTGCAAGTTTTTGCGAGACTTACGAACGGCAATTGATATTTTCTTATATAAGAAGAAAAAGAAGAAGAAGAAGATAACACTCGGCAATAGCTTCCCATTAGTGAATGAATATTTGCCATCGGATCAATAGTTCAGAAGATTACCCACTATTTATACGAGTATACAAACTCACAAATTTTACCTCTTTAAGATATTGTTATTAGTGTGTATAGGCTTAGGTCTTTTGCAAGTTGCGCCATACTTACCAAATACCAAACGCATTACTAATGTCAATAATAATATCACATAAATAATTGGTGTATAAGTTCCTGCCGGTTTTAAGTACCTTTGACATTCTGCGGGGTAATTGCTTAAAACACTAACAGCCGACCTATTGTGTAAACATCTCTCCGTGAAAACTTAAAGTGATATTGAAGTGACCTGTCAATAGTGTCAATCCCTAGCACTAGGTGGAATGACAGCTCACTTCGCGTAAGTTTTCACGGTGAGATGAGGTTTACAGAATACACCGGCACGGCAGTACGAATGGCTTTCATTTTGACAGTTCAACAACATTCATTACGTTATTTATGTTGTTGAGCAGACAAATTTTTCGAACATAAGAAGTAATGGATTAGCAATAAGTATCCTTAAAAATTATTCAGGTTGTGATTGACAGTCGCAATTACGGTGCTGGTTATTGACTACACTCTTACTTGGTTTCGTACACCATTTGTATAGTACGGCAGCATGGGATATTTCGAAGAAGGTCTAAAAAAAGAAAATGTTTTTTTTTTTTTACAAAGTGGAAAATAACTTTAAATTCGGAAGTCGGTGTCTTTGGATCTGTATTTTAGTTTTTGTATTGTAGTGTTTTTTTTTTTTGAAGTAGGTTGTTATTTTTTTTAAGTTTTTTTTCGTTTTCTTTATTTAGATACTTATTATTGAGTAGTTCCGGTGGCCACCTCTGGTCGTCATAATCAGCTCCACTTCACCAAATGGTGCTTTCCGAGAGCAAATGCAAACTATAAAAAATACCCTACTGCAGATCCAAAATTGGTTCACTGCTAATAATTTAGTATTAAATGGGAATAAAACTAAGTGTATCAGATTTTCCTTACCAAATGTCAAAAGTACAAATTGTGAGATAGTATTAAATCAAGAGAAACTAGAATTCGTCGATAAAACTGTTTTCCTGGGCATCACGCTTGACTCAAGGCTTCAATGGGGTCCTCATTTAACATCCCTTGCAGGACGGCTAAGTTCAGCAGCATATGCTGTGAGAAAAATCCGTCAATTTACTGATGTAGGTACCGCGAGGCTAGTCTATTTTAGTTACTTTCATAGTATTATGTCGTACGATATTTTACTACGGGGACGGGCTGCAGACGTCGAGTCTATTTTTATTATGCAGAAAAGAGCCATCCGAGCCATATATGGCCTCCGCAGGCGCGACTCTCTAAGGGAACGGTTTAAAGATATTAACATCATGACGGTACCTTGTAATAAAACCGTGCACCGTGTAATATATCTATGAAAACATCATGTACGTAAGGAAAAATCCACATCTTTTTAGTAAAAGAGGTGAAAGACACAATTATATCACTAGAAATAGGGATCAATTAGTTCAACCAGGTTTCAGGCTGGCTAAAGTAGACTCATCTTTCATGGGGTACTGTTTAAAATGTTACAATAAAATACCTCCCCATATTCTTCAACTGAATGAAACTAAATTCAAATCTTGTATAAAACGCACACTATGCAGCCAAGCATATTATAAGTTGGGGGATTACATCGCTGATAAAAATGCTTGGCTCAACGCTGGTCCTGCTCCACAAGGGCGCATAAAATAATTGATTAGCATTTCAAACTACTGTTGGAGCTGCTGAAGATTTTAAAAACTTATCTTTGCATTGTATAAATTCAATGTTTTAGTATTGTATAATTGCATAGCACATGTGTGAGTACTATGTACCTACTATAAAGCTACCATTTAATAGGTTTTTCTTTCATTAACTTGAATGTACCCTGGCGGCTGAGAGTATCTCATGCTCACTCTAATGTCTCGCTGGTGGTGGCGTGTGTGTTGGATCATTATGTTCCTTTCAAAATGGTTGAGCTGAATGGTGCTGATCCATGCGTCATGTTCGTGAACGGGCGCCGTCAGTGGGGACTGGTCATTTCTTACCTGCCACGGCTTATTTTAATTTAATTTAATATTTGAATTGCTTTTGTCTTTTTATTATGGACGCTTTTAACTTTCTGCATCGTTCTCACATGCATAATTTCAACATGAACGATGTAATCAATATTTTGTAACCATTTTTTGATTTAAAAGAGTGTCCATGGAGTTTCTTGCCCGTTCTTCTCCATAGGTACCTACTGCGCTTTGGAATGGGTAACTAGCTTCATCTTTCTGACTGACCGACCCCTTGACAATTCAAAAGTGCCTGTAATTGGTTTATTTGAAATAAATGCTTTGAGTTTGAGTTTGACCCAAATCGCTATAGGTGTGCCTATAAAATTTGAGGATTTCCCTCGATTTCCATGAGATCCCTTCATCAGATTCTGACTTGGTGACAATGGGACCACCTCGAGAGTATAACCTTTCAAACAAAAAAAGAATTTTGCAAATCCGTCCAAATATGACGGAGTTATGCCCGAACATACATAAAAAAAAAAAAACAACCGACTTCCAAAAAAAACACTAAAAGACGTGAAAAATAACTTTAATTTCGGAAGTCGGTGCCTTTGGTTTTGTATTTTCGTGTTTGGCCACCGACTTCCGAAATTAAAGTTATTTTTCACGTCTTTTAGTGTTTTTTTTGGAAGTCGGTTGTTTTTTTTGTCAAAAAGTTTTTATTTTTCACTTTTTAGTGGGTTAGATAATAATGTATCGCAGTTACAATGGCCTAATGTCAACTGCTCATCACCTTTTACAAAATATTTCGTTTCCCGATGCAAGGAATTGAGGAGTTTATTGTTGACGATTTCTCTTGGTAAAAACCAGAAGAACTGGAGCTGATGGTCAAGCCACCATCAGCTCCATTTCACCGTATGCATTGTGACAAGCATAAATTGCTTAGCAACCAACGAAAGAGCATTGCTAGAGATGACGCGATTACGCAACTTAAATTCAGTCTCAAATTGACGCATCAGCATGACTAGTAGGTGATGGTTGCCCTATGAAAAACTTCAATCTTAATTGGGTATTAGTTTTGTACGACCTGAATATTTTGGAATATTGAACCGTATGAAGTAAGCCCAACAAAAGGTAACTGCTGTAAATCGTTGAGGAATTCCCTCGACTGTCTATGGTCTCCATCATCAGACCTGTAATGTCACTTATAACCCATATGGGTGCAAAGTTCTCATCAATATAAATGAATTAAGTCGAATCACAAGGTAGCTACTGTAAACCGTTGAGGAGTTCCCTTAACTGTCCTTCGTCTTCATCATCAGACCCCTAATGACAGTCACAACCCATCTAGGTGTAAAGTTCTCATCAATACAAATTAATCAAGCCCAAACACAAGGTAACTGCTGTAAATCGTTGAGGAATTCCTTCAACTGTCTATGGTCTCCATCATCAGACCTGTAATGGCACTTATTACCCATATGGGTGCAAAGTTCTCATCAATATAAATGAATTAACTCGAATCACAAGGTAGCTACTGTAAACCGTTGAGGAGTTCCCTTAACTGTCCTTCGTCTTCATCATCAGACCCCTAATGACAGTCACAACCCTTCAGGTGTAAAGTTCTCATAAATACAAATTAATCAAGCCCAAACACAAGGTACCTGCTGTAAATCATTGAGGAATTCCCTCGACTGTCTTCCGGCTCCATCATCAGATCGATTCCAGACCTTCATTAAATTGTAGTTCTTCAAAATACTTAATGAAAAAATTAACAAACGCACTAGGCGCTCCTACGATTTTCGAAGGTTCCCCTCGATTTCTCCGGGATTCCATCATCAGATCCTGGTTTCCTTATCATGGGACCACCCTTGAGGTATGTCCTTTCTAACAAAAAAAGAATCATCCAAATCGGTTAACCCAGGAAAGAGTTCTGAGCTAACACACATAAAAAAAAAAAAAAAAAAAAAAAAAAAAAAAAAAACATACAGGCGAATTGAGAACCTCCTCCTTTTTTTGAAGTCGGTTAAAAAAATAGAAACATCCGAATTGATAAAGGCCATTTCTTATTTTGATAAGTTCCCGGTACTTGTTGACAGGCCTTACCTGTCCACCCATACCTATTAACATTGCAATTTAAAAACATTGTAATAGCTAATTATTTTTATTTATTTATTTTATGTGTACACAGAATCTTTATTTTATTTTAACCGTGGAGTTTCTTGCCGGCTCTTCTCCATGGGAATCGACCAATTGGAACCGTGCACCTAGCTTCTGACGTTTCAGAAGTGCCCATGTAGAAAATTATATTGAATTGAATTGGAGATCTGTGTTAGAATTTTGCTACCTACAGCTTTGTTGCTACCGTTATGATGTAAATTGAAGCATATACGGTGCAAATGCGTAGACCGTCGAATCGGTAGTCAAACATCGTCGAAATAATTTACCGGTCACAACCACAACCACAAAAAGACGCGCTTTATGTAACGCTCAAAATGAAACGGGGATGTTTGAAATAACCGCGGGTACATAAAGTAAAGTTTGCACATTATGTAGTAATTCATGCATGTTTTGATGGCCGATAGTTCCGGGTTAGCAGCAGGTCACAGTTGTACCAAAGTAAAGCCAATCAATCATGTTTACTACCAACTTGAAACGTGATTGATTTGAAATCAATCATGTATTTAATCAAATGAATTGTCATGGGGTCGGTCAGTCAGAAAGATGAAGCTAGTTGCCAATTCCAAAGCGTAGTAGGTACCTATGGAGAAGAACGGGCCAGACACTCCACGGACACTCTTTTAAATCAAAATATGATTAAAAAATGTTGGTTACATCGTTCATGTTGAAATAATGCATGTGAGAACGATGCAGAACGTAAAAGCGTCCGTAATAAAAAGGCAAAAACAATTCAAATATTAATTTAGAATAAGCCGTGCTAGCTAAGAAATTACCAGTCCCTACTGACGGCGCCCGTTCACGAACATGACGCATGGAGCAGCACCATTCAGCTCAACCATTTTAAAGAGAGCTAAATGATCCAACTCACACGCCACCACCAGCGAGACATTTGAGTGAGCAAGACATATTCTCAGCCGCCAGGGCACATTCAAGTCTCTGAAAGAAAAACCTAGTAAATTCTAGCTTTATAGTAGGTACATAGTACTCACACATGTGCTATGCAATTATACCCTCAAATAACCTCAAATACATTTTATTTTGGGGTTCTGAAACTAATAAATAGTCAATAATTGTGATCAACTTATATGTAGCGCTCGCCAACGGCTACGAGTACCACGGACCCGTTCCGCACCCTAATTGTGATCAACTTATATGTAGCGCTCGCCAACGGCTACCACGGACCCGTTCCGCACCCTAATTGCGTAACACACTATCTATCACAATCTAAATCACTCTGAAACTTATTGCTACACTATTGCTTCATATGTTCTAAAAATTTGTCTGCTCAACAACGTAAATAACGCAATGAATGTTGTCGAACTGTCAAAATGAAAGCTATTCCTACTGTTAGTGTGTTATGCAATTACCCCACGGGTCGCTTGCTCGCTCAGCTCGCGCGTATGGCCACAGTTCAAACCTTACTTAACCGGTTTGGTCGGGCTACCCTAGCCACAAAATACATAATAGTACAAGGTCCCTAGCTTAGCTAATGCGACCAACTGTCAGAAAAGGCAAGAAAGTTAAAAAGGCGCTCAATTATTAAAAAAGATATGCATCATTAGAAGCACAAATAGTTTGTAGAAGTTCATTAATTTAAAAAAGTTTCCAACATTAGAAGTTCAATAAGTTTTTAGCAGATCAGTTAAATAATTCCGATTTCAAATCAATCATGTTTTATTTATGACTTAGAAACATGTCATCGGAAGACAAAATGACAGATTGTAGAAAGATTTCTACGGCGCGATGTCAAAATTCAAGAAAAGAACGACTTCGAAAGTGATTTGTCTTCTCTTCGTAGAGTACAGATAGAAGTGGTCATTCTACACATGCAGGAAGGAATGTTGAAAGAAGACACATTTAATATTATAAATTGATGACCCGATGTTATGTAACAATATTGAAATGAATGCAGAAATCTAGATTTCAAACTGTCTCTAATTAAAATTGGTAATTAAGCTAACCGATCTACATGTTATGATCGAAAACCAAGCGAATGGCTCTGACTTTCAAAATCAAAATTGGCTACGAATTAGCAGTTTTTGAACATCAAAATGACATAAAAAAAGTCCCCTAAAACGCACCGCCTGGTGCTTTAGCTCGAAAGAAGGCACAACAAACTCCCCAAGTTTAATCAAGATCTTCGGTCTTTGGTCGACTTTTCTCAACAACATTCTAACACGAAGAGAAACTAAGGTTTTCTAAGTGAAAACCATGGATTTAGTCAAAGTGAATGATCGGTCTACATTGGACTGAGTATCAATTTAACGTAGCATTTTGCCGTGGATACTTTCTTTGTCGTTAAGGGGCTCGCGGCTAAATAATAACAGCTTGTCAAGGCCGGTCCGCGGATGGGTGACCATCCATTACATATCGAGACCCCTCCGTGCCTCGGAAAGCACGTTTAGTCGTTGGTTCCGGCTGTCATACGTAGATTTTTGACAGTCGTTACGGGTAGTCAGAATCAGAAGCCCAAAACTCAGACAACTAGTCTTAGCAAGGGGTATCGTGTCGGAAAATCAGTCGCCCCATTAAAAAAAAAAGCAGCCTATTGCGAGTCGGACTCGCCCATGAAGGGTTCCGTAGCAGCAAGTAACATAATATGCGGTTTACGATTTATGACGTATTAAAAAAAAACTACTTACTAGATCTCGTTCAAACCAAATTTCGGTGGAAGTTTACATGGAAATGTAAAGTGGAATGTACATCATATATATATTTTTTATTTTTATTATTCTCTTATTTTTGAATTTACAGGCGACACACACACACACACACATTTTACCACTTTGGAAGTGTCTCTCGCGCAAACTATTCAGTTTTGAAAAAATATATATTAGAAACCTCAATATCATTTTTGAAGACCTATCCATAGATACCACAAAGTATGGGTTTGATGAAAAACAAAATTGAGTTTCAGTTGTAAGTATGGGGAACCTCCAAAATTTATCTCTGTCTCTATCTTAATGCGGTTCACAGAATACATCTACTTACCAAGTTTCAACAGTATAGTTCTTATAGTTTCGGAAAAAAGTGGCTGTGACATACGGACGGACAGACAGACAGACAGACATGACGAATCCATAAGGGTTCCGTTTTAAAAATACTGGTATTCAGCTGCATCCGGTTAGCCTGGAGACCGACCCCACCATAGTTCGGAAAAAGCTAGACAGATTGATTGACTTTCTTTGTTCTGTAGGTAATTGAGAAATTAGCAAAGCCATGTATTTTATTGTCTTCAAACATTTCTCTAAAGTTTTCATTTAACCAACCAACCAATGCTTCATTAGCTAAACGACGCTAAGTAGTTACCCAGAGTAGTCTCAAACAAGTAAAGTGACCGCAAGTCGATAACATCGAAAGTGGACTAGAAAGCAGGTAGCTAGATAACCACTTACTCATTTATAAGCACTATGAACTTGCAAAGTTATAGGTAATCCCGCTACTTCGTCTGTTGACTTGGAGAATCTACAATAGGTGACTATTATAGTTTCTGTTAGCGACTTAACATTCCCGAACAGTAAAAGTGATTGAAGGGGCTTAAGTGTATATTTTCTTTTGTTAGCCTGTATTGTGCCCCGCTGAGCAAAGGCCTCCCTTTTTTCTCTTCCATACCTTACTATTTTGTGCGATCTCTGGCTAACAGGCCCCGAAAACATAATCAGATCGTCACACCAGCTTCGACGCGGTCTACCTCGACGGCGATATCTTCCTTCAGGTGTCCAGTTTGTGACTCTCTTTGCTGATGTCTTCGGGTGCATTCGTGCGATATGGCCATCCCACTCTCACTTCAGCCTGGCTGTTTTATCCCCAACATCCGCTATTGGGCAACTTAATATCTGTATTTATAACCACCGTAGTGTGTTTTTTAGCACAGGCCCTGGCCTGTAAAACACCCCAAATACAAAAGTCCAGCGGATTCAAGTCGGGCGATGACGACGGCCACATATCTCGGTCGATCAGCACTGGAACGTTTGCTTTCAAACAATTTTCAGAAACTGTTCAACGCAAAAAGTTTTCACATCTGAAAACACCAAATTGGGAAGCTCGCCAGAGTCGAGCAAGCGAATCAGCTCTTTCGATCGATCCAACCGTTTGCTACGTTGTAGAGCAGTGAGTTCCTGAGAAAGGTTTTTTTTGAATGGTTTGACTTTAAGCTTTTCCTTCAATATGCGACGAACGCTGCGATCCCTCACCTTGAGATCCTGCGCGAGCAGCCAACATTCAATAACCATCTTAATAACTTCAGTGGCTTCAGTGACACACAAACAGCCTTTCAATCTCTTCCGTCACTGTAGTTAATCCAGTAAGAAAGCGAACATAATCTGTCAACGCTCTCCACTTCATAAATTCATAACTATCAACATTAACTGTGCAAGCTGTAATTAAAGTTTCTCCGGTACACGGGTTTTATATAAACAGCTGCTTTATGAGAGGTAATCTAAAATCTAGTATCTACTTGTAAAGTTGTCATGCTCTTTAGAAAACTAGAAATCTGCAACAAAATGTTAGCGCTTGTTTGCTAAAAGTATACTTTGTTTCGTTTGGACTAAATGTAGGTGTTAAAGTTACATTGTCAGATCAAGTAGCTTATTCTTGTCTTGTGCTAATGAGTCATCATCATCATCATTGGCAGCCCTGTTCCACCCACTGCTGAGCAGTGCCGGCGTTAGGGTGACTAGGCGCCACTTCACCTCTGGCGCCTGCAGAGTACTTTTGTTTTAGTTCGTTTGGAGTTAGAATACCAAAAAAAATGTTGAGCTCTCTTTGCTAGGTCTTGCATCCGACATTCTTTGAATTCTCGAACTTTTCTGCATACGCCAACAAAGTAACTCCTATTTCTTTATGAATGGACAAAAGAAAACCTAGGCGGAGTGCTGATTTTTTTTTCCCCTCTCTACTTATATAAGTAAGCGAAATTTCGCTCAGGCCACCTTTAATGTTACAACCGGCATTGCTGCTGAATATAGACCTCCTCCTTTTTGTGCTGCTGATCAGTAATCATCAAATTTTGAATTGTGATTAGGACAAACATTTGGCCATGTAGCACAGGATGCTCGCTGGCTAGGTTAGATGGAGGACCTGAAAAGCCGACGGGTGTAGACTTGAAGTGACGCGGTAGGTGGAGAAACATGTACATGTCGTAATTTGGGAAAGAGCTATGTCCAGCAATAGACTCTGATAGCCTGCGTTAAATAAATGACCACAATAACCGTTAATGCAGTCATTAAGAGAATCATATTCAGCAATAATTATCTACGTTTTTGCTCATCTAAGTCAATAATGATCTCAATTTGTTTTAACAGTTGTGTTACACAATCTGTGTTACGTTGCGGCTACGCTTGCCACCTGACCTCTGCACTTTTAGTTTTGTTTTATATCGTTTGCACCGGCGAAGGTGTTACAGCCACTCAAAATAGTCGTCGAAAGTAGTGACTTGCAATATTCGCTTAACATCTAACTTATTACCTAGATTTAACGAGTGTGTGAGAGGTGATTTGGTAATGTTCTGTAAGAGGCAGTTATTTTAAAGTCTACGTGGTGGAATTTGTTCATATTACGAGTTTGGTTTCGTCATTGTTTCAATACTTAACGTAATTCTTCTGTATCCTGTTGCTGAAGATTAGCCTGCGGTAGGTAGAACAGCGTGTTTGGTATTTTCTTTGTTGTTGTTCTTGTTTTTTGAGGTAACATAAGTTGTTACTTATTGGGAATCCGCAAACGTAAGGTAGGACGCCCCAAGGTTAGGTGGTGCGACGATCTTCGCAGGGTGGCTGCGGGATGAGAGTTGCCGAGAATCGAGTTGAATACTGTGCAATTGGAGAGGCCTATGTCCAGCAGTGGACTACTGTAGGCTGATGATAAAGTTGTTAGTTGGTTCATTTTGTGATCAAATCAGCTTGCTATTTCTACCGTTCCACAGTGTTTTTATTGCCCCAAAAAAGTGACATCAGTTTTTTATTGAATATTTCTACTCAATAGTTCACAAAAAATGCACGAGTAGAACTCCCATGTGCCAGTTTTGTACACTCCATTTTTTTTTAATCTTAAAGTTTTCGTTACTTTGAAGGTCAAAATACTGAAAATAATTCGTAAAAAAAAAACTGTATATGATTGAGTTTTATTGGAATGACATATTTATGAATCAATTCTAGGCACATATTTTCCCGTTTTTATTTAATCAGAATAAAAATAAATAAATACTGATTTCGGTTCAACATTTTTTTTTTGTGGATTCTATTGTCTTTTTGATTAAATATAAATGGGCAAATATGCGCCTTTAATTGCTTCATAAATATACAATACAAACAATGCTCAATTATATACAGGTTTTTTTGTACGAATTATTTTCAGTATTTTCACCTTTAAGGTCACGAAAACTTTAAAATTAAAAAAAAAATAGAGTATACAAAATTGGCACCTGGGAGTTCTACTCGTGCATTTTTAGTGAACTATTGAGTAGAAATATTAAATAAAAAACTGATGTCACTTTTTTGGGGCAATAAAAACACTGCGTTCTTACTAATTGGACTAAACCAATAATTATTCCACAATGAGTACCTATGACTCAAAATCGAATCACCTTCTGTCATCAGTTTACTAAAGGTTCTCCGAACACTCAATTAAAGCCAAGCATATTTTTACAAAACACCTGTAGCTAATCAGGCACTCCGCATGACCTTTGCGAGCATTATGTCACGCATTACATGCGCATAATGTGATAATGGTTGCGAAAGCGTTACATATGCGGCTGACAGCTAGATACTTTAATTACTGCTGTTAATGTTAATGTTGTTAGTAGTAAGTTGTTACGTCACGCTTGAAGGATCTCTGTGGGAAACAGTGGCTGATTAGATGACTGTGTCGTGTGGTTCGTGGCATTAAAAATGCTAAACCTGCGGAGAAAGGAGATATTCCAGAAATGTATGGAGCCTGGGCTAGTACCATGTACACTATATGTAAATATCACTATACAATATAGTACCTGTTTTTTTATGTTATTTTTCTATTATTGTACTTCGTTTCAATGTACATTCGAATTAACTTTGTCAAGGAGAGCAACACAACATAAATATGGTGGATAAGTAATATGCGGAATGTCATTTTGACACTGACATTTGATTGACGTTTCTATGTAATATCTACGATAAAAAAACAACACACGAATTCCGAAAATACTTTGATTTCGTTATAATAATAAAATAAGACTACAGGATATTCTACTCGATTGCGGCAGCAATAAAAAATAAATGCAACCTCAACTTGTTATTGTAGAATACCACATACACGACTAAACCCAAATCCCAGGTGAATCAGAAACCATATAACAAAGCTGGAGTCCACAGAGAAGCAATCAATCAATGTTCATAGTAATAAACTGGGTCGCAAAAAAAAAACACGAAAATTTCCGAGTAGTCCTGGAGTAAACGTAGTGTGGGACGCCCCTCAGCTAGATGGACAGACGACCTTAAAAAGGTGGCTGGGACAGACTTGATGAGCACGGTGGTGGACAGGGTGTTGTGGCGCAGCCTGGGACAGCCTATGTCCAGCGGTGGACTGCGATAGGCTGAGTTGATGTCTATCTATTGGATTTTCATCTATAACCGGTTCATAAACGTGGTGATTATCAATAGGTAACTATAGGTTAGGTAAGTAGGTACGGTACTAAAAATAATGAATCACCCATCTTCTCTAACAAACTTATTTATTGCGTGTCGTGACGGGCCGTTGCAGTTTTCCTAAATAGTTTTTTTAAACTTAGTGTAGAAAATCACGACTCCGCGTTCATTGATCTACCAATCACCATAGCGTCACAACTGTAATCTGTGAGTTCTGTGACAGATTGTTAAACGTTACGCAACGACCTACCTGACGAGCCGTAACGACTGTCAAAGATCTACGAATGACAGCCCACGGGCACGGACGGATCTCAGTATGTAAACATGGTCACCTATCCACGGACCGACTGCGGCAAGCGTAGCTTAACCTGATCGATCGACCCGTGCGGCTGTTATAACTTAGCCACGAGCCCCCACAAAAGAAGCATAGAACCAAAAACTAAAACGCATTTAAAACCGAATTCTTTTCAATGCAATTTTGATAAACAACTTGACATAACCGTCCCGAGTCGCAACGTCCTGGCTACACGTTGCTTGGTAAGGTTAGGAACGGAACTAACAAATGCCTAGGTACAGTCATGCCCATGTTCCAATTACCTATATCTGTTTTCTAGCTAGACTGTAGCGATTAAATAAAAGATGCTGATAATATTATATAGGTAGCCAAAAAGTATATTACTGCGTACACGCTTGCGAATGTAGTTAGAATTTGCAACATGGAATCAGTATTAGGTACAAACATATAGGTACACATACATTATATATTTAAGTTGGTGCCAAAATAAACTCATTAGAGTTTTACCGTGCACCAAAGTCATCGACTACATAATTTAGAGCATATAAAAAAAACATTTAAGAAGGTACTTAGTAAAATAAGAAACAAATAACATTATATACGGTTATTTACGCAAAATATTTATAATACCAACGAGCGAACATCGGTGACCAATCTGACCGTCCGTCCTTACAACAAAAGTGGTGGAGGAATGATTTTGAACTAATACAGGTTGTTCATAAAAGTATGTTTTTAATAATACGTAGTATTTTTATTTTTTGTATTCTTTTATTATTGCTCGGTATAATAATATTTGCTTTATCATGTATGTTTTAAACTAATTAAATACAACTCAACAAAAAAAAAAAAGTCCAAAAAAAAACAAAACTTTTTCTTTTCCTACCTTCCATCCTTTCAATCAAAGCCTAAGCTTGTATTTTAACAAACACCAAACATGTTGTTACCAAACATTGCCAGTTTACAATATAGACTTACCTTAAAAGTGTGAGGCAAGCCCCACCGCATCCGCAAACAAAAACACAAGATAATGAATATTACGAAAGTGAAATCAACATTAGAGCAATCAACATCACGAAGCTCCAATTTTCCGCGTTTCCCTTCATCGGTGACAGCTGACAGCATAGACTAAAAATCTTAATCGTCATCGAAAGTCAAGAAGCACTGGCGCGAACGGCCGCGTCACGCTTTGCCGACTGTGAACGCAGCCTTAGTTTCACACTGGCCTAATGAAGGGAAACTGAATGACAAGCATCTGTTAATTTCATATTCGAAACGTAAAGACTACTGCGTAACGGAACCGGAACGCTTTTCTTCTTTAATTTTGATTATTTTGCTACGCCTGTTAATTGGATGATGTTGCAATGTTGGTAGCACTGGAAGTTGAATGGTGTACGGATTAAGTTTTTGCGGCTACGGGATATTTTGTAAACGGTGCGATGAATATTTATGCGTTTGAACATAAATATTTAGCAGAAGATTTTGAAATACTTCAGGGGAATAAGTGGAGGAAACTGAAATCGTGAGCAGTTAAAAACATTATCTGCTACTTGATTTGTAACGAACTACTACGGGGCATAAGTCAACGTCTAAATGACCCGTTCAATAAGGTTAAATATAAAGGAATTTTGAGAATCTTTTAACGAGTAATTGCCCTTACACATTCAGAATTTGCTAAAACAATGCACGTTGACTAACTTTCTAGTTTTACGCATTAAATGCATGGAAAGCTAAGGTAGGTAGGTATCTTGAATTTCCACACCTTTGCATATCTTGATGTATGCACCTACCTACATAACAACAGTTTACATACGCAAGTGAAACCGATATCACGATATCATTGCTTAACGTGGGCGCCATGTGCATAATCATAATTAGCCTATAATGTTCCCACTGCTGGGACACAGGCCTCCTTTCTTCGAGAAGGAGTGAGCTGTAATTTACCACGCGGGCTCAGTGCGGGTTGGACATTCATACATACATACATACATACATACATACATAAACTCACGCCTTCTTCCCATGGGGGTAGGCAGAAACTACAGAACGCCACCTGCTACGATCCATACATACTCCTTTTGCCTCGTTTACGTTCATACATCTGGTCATACACGCACGCCGGTTGTCAGTACTACGCACCTGACCTTTCTGAAGAACATCACCAGTAAGGTCACTATATGTCTTCCTAGGGCGTCCCCTCCCGGCGTTTCCACTCTTATCTGCCTTGTAAATATCTTTTGTTAGTCGCCCTTCATTCATCCTCTCAACATGACCAAACCATCTTAGCATACTCTTTTCAATTTTTGTCACTACATCTTCTTTTAAACCGCACCGTTGCCTTATCACATCATTCTTCAGTCTATCATTCATAGTCACACCACACATGCTTCGCAAGGAACGCATTTCCACAGCATTTATTCTACTTTCATGCTTCTTTTGCCACACCCAACACTCACTTCCATACATAAGCGTAGGCACCAGCACACCTTTGTGAACAGCCAGTCGTGCTCTTTTGGACATCAACTGGTTGGTTGCAATTGCATGTGTAGCACCATTCACTTTATTTCCCGCATTTACCCTTCTTTCCACATCTCCATCAATCTTTCCATCCCTTGTAAATAGACTCCCCAAATATACGAACTCACTTACTTGCTCCACACACTTATCATTTAATTTCACATCACATACCGATACATCCTCTTCTCTTTCAAACACCATAACCTTCGTCTTATTCACATTTATATTCATCCCTTTCATTTTAAATGATTCATCCATCACAGTCATCATGTCTTGCAACCCTTCCGCTGACGATGCAAGTAGAACTTGATCATCTGCGTAGAGAAGGCATTTGACAGGCAACTCATTCATCGTCAATCCATACTCACCCTCTTTCAAATCGGTCAGACAACTATCCATGTACAAGTTGAACAGCCGTGGTGACGCTACACAACCCTGTCTAACACCCCTCGAGATGCAGAACCAGTTCGTGTATGCCCCATTTATCCTAACACAAGCACTGGAATCCTTGTATAAAGATTACATGTTATACATTTATATGTCTTCGAAGTTTTGGTTCTAGAACATGCCGGTTTCCTCACGATGTTTTCCTTCACTGTTCACCGGGGGCCATGGTACGCTATTAGTTACCGAAAATTTCCTGCTTATAAACTTCGCTAGAGATGTTGTGTATTTTCTCCTGTGTTTAATTTTGTGTCTAACAATTTTTATGTTGCCGACCTGTCAAACGAGAGCTTTGAACAATGGCTCATGCATGGTCTTACAAAATCCTAGTGATAATGTAGGTACTTAACCAATATTTTGTAAAAAGAGTGTCCATGAGGTTTCTTACCCGTTCTGTTCCATAGGAACATACTACGCTTTGAAATGGACAATTACCTTCATTTTTCTGAATGACCGATTCAATAGTGCCTGTTAACAGTCTATTTGATATAAATGCTTTGAGTTTGAGCTTAGTGACATATTTTATAGGCTTTAAAATAGACCACTTCAATATACACCACCTACTGAACTTGCCACTCTCATTAAATTTCTCCTGTATTTACAGTAATAAAAAATATCACATCGCAAGTCACATTACATCGAAAGAATTCATTAATCAGCCACTTGGTTCTCAAATTCTTCAACAGCCTCTCATTGCAGCATGGGAAGTAGCGGCACTTGCGTCTCAATACCTTGGGCTATACAAACAATACAATACAATAATAATGTATCTCTATACAATACATTGTACTTGCTGCCTGTAATTCTCACCGTAGCCGGTCGGTTTCCGTTTCAATTCGATCTGCTTACTTTGCGTCTCTCGTTACAATTACACCTGTTATGAGAGCTTGGTTTGTCGTGAGAAACAAGTGAATGAATATACATAACATATTCACCTATAGTTGCGATATTGGCTAATATGGAATGCGCTTTTGTATCGAAAAAATCTTTACTTTAACTAACACACACCACCCCTCCTCTTACATCCTTCATAGGTACACATATTTGCATCGGGGGTTAAACATTAATTTTAAATAAATATGCATCTGAATAGTTATGCAATCTAAGAATACCGGGGTTTTATTTTATTTTAAACAAGCTAACCCGACAGACGTTGTCCTGTCTTAACACTCTTAACTTAGAAGACTCTTAACTATGAATTTCATATTTCAAACTACTGACAGTTATGTAAAATTGATATTGGCGTTAAGTTTTCTGAAATTTTCTAATGTTCTGTTCAACTTCCTTAACTTTTTCTTTCATAAGATCCTTCTCACACAACAAAAAAAATATCAGCGAAATTGTTCCATTCGTTCACGCGTGATGCGATGACCAAGGGAAATAGAGATTCATTTTTATATATTTAGATAAGGATTTTTTTGGAAGTCTCTTCCATACTATTCACCCGACTAGTTATGCATTTCCGGTGTTCCTGGCAGCCCGGTTTTTTGTTTTAGAAAAAAAAATTTTTGGAAGCCGCTTCCGTGCTTTCATAGCTAAATATTTACTTTAGGTAAATAAATATGTATCCGAATATCCGATCTCTGATCATGATCTTCTTTGCTGGCATCGATAAGATCATCATTATATAGTTCTCTTGTCCATCCCAATTTATTCTTAGTTGGCTCAACATGCCTTTTGTCTTCCATATTTCTTTATTAATCGTCATCTCGGTAGTCACCCCCTTTATTTATTTAACCATTTATGTACACACATATATACACAGACAGGAAAAAAGGAATAGATAAATAGGTACAAAGGTGATGCTTATTTCTAAAGAAATCTCTTCCAGCATACCTGCGATAGGAGAGTATATTAAAGAGATGAAGACAACGTGTGTAAGAGTAAGAGTAGAAGGGAAAACAAAATACATACAATCTAATATAATTTTCCAATTTAAATATAAACATGCAATAAGAGAATATACTAACATACATACATACTTCTAAAATAAATATCACTAAAATATATAAAAATAAAATGTAACAAGCTGACCCGACAGACGTTGTCCTGTCTAGCGTTGCAAAACTTCGGAAGTATTCGGAATAATTCGGAAACATTCAAAAGAATACTTCGATTGGAAGGAATACTACCGCAGCAAGAATGCAGAGTAAAATAAATATTGTAAGGATGAAGTAGATGACCTACGTTTTATTACTTATTAAGAGTTAAATTATTCCCAGTAGTTACGAATGTATGCGTAGGTAGCTTGAGGAGACTCGCCGTGTATTAGATATTTCGTCGGTGCGTTACGTGAATTAACGCCATCTAGCGAGCAAGAGTAAAACTGTAAATGGAGAACTTCCCTCGTTAGTCGCACGGCGACGCCAGCGCTTCATTCAATAATCTGTAGCGGTATCAACATCGCCACATGCGAGATATACGTCATACTGACGTCACGGAAATCCTGCATCGCGCAAGCAGAGTTTACCGCGCGACTAGGATATATACAATGTCCCGACATCAACCGTCGGGCAGTTGCCCACCAGACACAACACCCGTCTGGTCGGAGGATCCTCCCTTTTCTATAGAGTATGAGAGAACTTTACACCCTGTTCCTCATACCTCTATACTGGTGACCCCGAACTTGAACGTCAGCGCAGCCTTCGTGCAACTACTTCAGCGTGACGTCATCATCACATCAGCATCACTCCCGCAAGCTTTAAAGCGGCGAGTCACACAGCCAGCCAGCACCCACGGCTTCAACGGGTATCCTCACCACCAGCATGCAGCGACCGCGCATACCTGGTCATCACCCTCAGCCTCATCAGCAACCTTGGCACAGCACACCGCACTCTCGGCCGGTCCACAAGCAGAGCCTTCAAACCCTCTCCTGGTTAACGACAGCAGTCAGCCTCAACCCGGCGCTGTACCACATCCGACGCACTGGAGCATAAAGCAGCGCCACCCCGACTCACTGGGGTACCACCGCAGACAGTTCCGACTCACCGTGAACTATGCGGCACCCGGTTCCGACTCACTGGAACCTCAACTGGCCCTGGCAAGCATCGCAAAATACAAGACTCAGCCCACTATCGACCTCCGGTCTCCGGGGGGGAGTGATGTAGCGGTATCAACATCGCCACATGCGAGATATACGTCATACTGACGTCACGGAAATCCTGCATCGCGCAAGCAGAGTTTACCGCGCGACTAGCATATATACAATGTCCCGACATCAACCGTCGGGCAGTTGCCCACCAGACACAACACCCGTCTGGTCGGAGGATCCTCCCTTTTCTATAAGTAGAGTATGAGAGAACTTTACACCCTGTTCCTCATACCTCTATAAATCAACGAAGTATTATTCGATGCCTACGTACCTACTATGCGGGAATAATTCCCTGTAAGTACTCGTAGTTATCTACTTATGACTAGGTACTTATTATTTTATTTTAGTATGGATGAGTTTAAACTGTGTCGATTTTGTGCGGATGTTATGTACAAGCGTAAAAATGTTTTTAAGTACTTTACCTAAATAATGGTTTAAAAAAAAATAAGAAGTTAGGGTTACCTACGTACTTTTTTACGACGATGTTTTACCAAAAAGATTATCTCCTTCTTTTTAGAATAGGTAGTGTTCAACCGAAATCTTACTAAAGTACATACATAAAGAAACAATTGAAATAATATAGGTAATAGGTACCGTTTTACTATTTATCTCGGTAAATAATAATATATACTATAAACTCATCTTAGTACCTACCTATTTATTTACCTTTATGTACATAGTATTCTCGCAAAACATCACTTGCACACCTAAACCGCATAAAAAAACTTATTACGTAAGTACATATCTAAGTAGATGAAAGGAAATATTCGGAAGTTTTCAAATCGTATTATACTCATTTTTATTAATGAACGCGTAATAATATATTTATAGCCACGGGCATTAACGCCCTCTAACGGGTAAAAGTAAAAGCTGTAAATGTACAACTACCATCAGTAGTGCTCGCCTGCGTGCGCTTTCTGCTGCTGCAGTGACCAAGGTTAGGAAGGTAGGAAGGAAGAAAGATTCGTGGGTATGAATACACAATCACTAACGCGGAACATATGTAATTTGCAATGGTAATTGCGTCGCCATCTAGCGATCAATAGTCGAACACTTGCACGTGGCAGTGCCACCCCGCCCCGCGACTCGCAGCAGGTTCATTACCACTAACTACCTACACAACTACCTACTCTATGCGTGGCCAAACATGTACTTAGCTAGATATTTCTTCTCGGGGAATAATTCCGAATAATACTCAATACTTCCGAATGTTTCGCGAATAATTCGACGGGAGTACTTCGGAATATTTCGCTCCGGCAACGCTAGTCCTGTCTTAACTATGAATGTCATATGTCGTTTAGTTTTAGTTTTGACTATTGTCTAAAACTAAAACTATCGACTCATTTATCAACCGACCCATCTGTGTTTAACGATATATGCAGCGCGCATTCTGTCAATCGCTGCCAGTTATTTCAAACAACTGACAGTTATGTAAAATTAATATTGGCGTTAAGTTTTCTTAAATTTTGTAACATTCCGATCAGCTTCCTTATTTTTTTATTTCATAAGATCCTTCTCCTGACAATAACGAACACAACACAAAAAAAAACAGTGAAATCGGTCCAGCCGTTCACGCGTGATGGCGTGACCAAGGGAAATAGGGATTCATTTTTATATACATAGATTTAAACAATAAATACGTAAGCAACAATGACAAAGTGGAAAGATAGTGTCCCCTTTCTACCCATATCATCTTCCACACAGTCCATCCATCGTTTCTTACGTCTTCCCCTACTCTTATAGCCATCCACATTCTTACTCAAAACTATCCTCACGACATTTTCCTCATTCCTCCGCATCACAGGCCAATACCATGATAACCGATTTAGACTCAACTTTCCAGTCACCGCTGCCACTTTCAAACTTCCTCTTTAATACTCATTTCTTATTCTATACATTTTCATATAATAGTCATATGATAATTAGCTTAAATGTACGACCACTCTTAAGTCTCAGGCCTCCTCTCTGTGAGGAGAAATGGGCCGTAATACACCACCACCAAGTGATGTGTTAACGTTTAAACACTTGAGCTGGTATTAAGAGGGTTACAAGAGCTAAAGCGCGGTCACTGTCGGATTGCATAGAAAAGAAAGAGACGCGCGATGACACAACGCTGGTTATTTATTGCAAAATGTGAAGCAATTATGGATTTACAAAAAATCTATTCATTGGACTAAAAAACTAAAACACTATTACGTTAGTATACTACTTGTAGAAAAATCTGAATGTTTGCATGTAGTATGATTTTTAATCGTTAAAATATATTTTAGAGATATTTTCGTGATTTTTTTTTTCATTACAAGTTAATTGTATTATGTTTTCAACACACTATGTAACTAGCGTAAATCCAGAAGAATATCATATATTTTTGTGATTTTGGTTACTGCAGTGGATCATATATTTTTAGGCATTATAAATTTGCGTTTAGGTCATGTAGGCCCCTTAAGTAATAACCTTACAAAACTTAAACTAACCTTTAAGATGATTGCTCATTTGTTTGAACTTTACTAACCATCATTAACTTGCACGGAAGAAGGCGTTTCCTAAAGATAGTACATCATATATTTATGATTAGGAAACCACTTAGTTTTAAGTGTCTTTTCGCAACTGTCGCAGTTTAACATAATGACTAGATGCTGGTAGTTGTTATAGCTGTTATCACAAAACTTCGAACAAACAAAAAACAGTAGCCCACAATGTTTTTAGGTTATAAAATAACAAAATTGTCAGCTGAGTGCTATCTTCTGAGATACAGGCCTCGCCTAGTTAAGAAGATAGAGTCAATACCCAATGTAAACCTCTCCTTACCACCACAAATGCTGCTGGATTAGTATTGTATAAGGTATATGACATTAGTATACTTACCTAGTATTAAGTACTTTTAATATGTAATTCTTGTTGCTCTGCTGGTGAGAAATCTGAAAACCTTTTTTTTTCTATCTTTACCAGCGGGGTAATTACGTAACACACTAACAGTAGGAATGGGTTTCAGTTTGACAGTTCAACAACATTCACTGCGTTATTAACGTTGTTGAGCAGACAAATTTTTCGAACATATGTAGCAATGGATTAGCAATAGGCTTCAAAATGAGTCAGATTTTGATTGATAGTGTGTTACATAATTAGGGTGCTGGTCTTTTAAATGTCTGGCAAGGCAAATTGTAAAGCAGCTTATTTGGCAATTAAACATAACCCTGTCTTTACTGTCGCGCGGTGGGGTAATAAGGGAGTGACTACACTTATCGACGCGAAATCGGCTTGAGCCGATCACGTATCACCACACTTCCGTCATTTTGGCGGTCAGAAATTCGGCACGATGCGTATCTGTTTCCAATCGGTATAGAGAAGCGTCGTTCGAACCGTAACGAGGCGACTGCGGCCGGCTCATGAAAATTTCGCGTCCGATAACTATATATAGAACCTTTTCTAATTCAATATCCCCTAGAAGATATTTTTATAGGATACTATAGCTGTTCTGACAAACGATGTCTTGTCTAAATTTCAATCATTCATACAAAATGCACCAATTTTCCCTGATTTTTTTCCAATTTTTCTTTTCTTTAAACCTAATTTGGACTTATCATCATCATCATCATCATTTCAGCCGAAAACGTCCACTGCTGGACATAGGTTTCCTCGAAGCACCGCCACTTCGACCGGTTCTGTGCATCTCAATTAAGAAAAAATAAAAAAAAAACTAACCAACTCCATCGAGCCGTTCTCAAGTGATGCACTTACCACCGAACAGCTTTTTTTTTTTATATAGATGGATAGACTTATATGTTGAAGTTGTATAACAAACGATTACTGGCAAATGCGTGCACTGACTGGACAGAGGAGACAAAGCAACATTCGATTATTCGATAGCGATGACGCTAGTAGAAAAGCCAAAAAATGTATGGGGTTGACATAAGCTATCGAAATGTCACGTGATCATAAATGATAAATGATTTTATTTCTGTAAGTAGGTTTGTACAAACACTTTTACACGTCAATCATATTTTTAAACTAGATGAGGTCGGCGTTTCCTATCTGACTACTCTGAGAAGAAAGGCCGAAACAAACTCAGAGGTCACAGTCTCTTTTAAAGTCCAGACATAATCTTGGTCAGATCATGTGAAGACCATGTAGATTGGTATCTGAAATGGTCTTTTGAGGAAAGAACCACACAGATTGAGTGGACCTGTCCAGTCAGTGCACGCATTTGTCAGTAATCGTGCAGCTCAACTCAGGAAGTCAGAACTTAAGGAGCTCAACGATTCGACGAACAATACCAAAGAAAGGACATTTGGGTAGGCCACATAAATTACTCAATCTGCCAGATCATGATCAAAATTAACTGCGAAAAAAAAAAGCAATGACCCACATAATCCTCACATTCACAATAATTAAAATAACATACTACTTTACAAGTAAATACTCATGTCATTGTGTATATAAAATTCAACAATGTCAATGTGTATATAAAAAAAAATCGGACATAATGTTTGAGAACCATGTAGATTGGTGTCTGAAATGGTCTTTTGAGGAAAGAACCACACAGATTAAGTGGACCTGTCCAGTCAGTGCACGCATTTGTCAGTAACCGTGCAGCTCAACTCAGAACTTAAGGAGCTCAACGATACGACGAACAATACCAAAGAAAGGACATTTGGGTAGGCCGCATAAACTACTTAAACTGCCAGATCAAGAATATAACTGAAACAATG